>CANXME010001156.1:0-1200000 GCA_948144175.1 Closterium sp. NIES-65
CTCTACTCTGCCCTCATGCTCGCCTGTACTCTGCCCTCATGCTCGCCTCTACTCTGCCCTCATGCCGCCTCTACTCTGCCCTCATGCTCGCCCTTTACTCTGCCCTCATGCTCGCCTCTACTCTGCCCTCATGCTCGCCTCTACTCTGCCCTCATGCTCGCCTGTACTCTGCCCTCATGCTCGCCTCTACTCTGCCCTCATGCTCGCCTCTACTCTGCCCTCATGCTCGCCTGTATTATTTTCTCATGCTCGCCTGTACTCTGCCCTCATGCTCGCCTCTACTCTGCCCTCATGCTCGCCTCTACTCTGCCCTCATGCTCGCCTCTACTCTGCCCTCATGCTCGCCTCTACTCTGCCCTCATGCTCGCCTCTACTCTGCCCTCATGCTCGCCTCTACTCTGCCCTCATGCTCGCCTGTACTCTGCCTCATGCTCGCCTCTACTTGCCCTCATGCTCGCCTCTACTCTGCCCTCATGCTCGCCTGTACTCTGCCCTCATGCTCGCCTCTACTCTGCCCTCATGCTCGCCTCTACTCTGCCCTCATGCTCGCCTGTATTCTTTCTCATGCTCGCCTGTACTCTGCCCTCATGCTCGCCTCTACTCTGCCCTCATGTTCGTCTCTACTCTGCCCTCATGCTCGCCTCTACTCTGCCCTCATGCTCGCCTGTACTCTGCCCTCATGCTCGCCTCTACTCTGCCCTCATGCTCGCCTCTTTTTCTACTCTTTGCCCTTCATGCTCGCCTGTACTCTGCCTCTGCTCGCCTCTACTCTGCCCTCATGCTCGCCTCTACTCTGCCTCATGCTCGCCTCTACTCTGCCCTCATGCTCGCCTCTACTCTGCCCTCATGCTCGCCTGTATTATTTTCTCATGCTCGCCTCTACTCTGCCCTCATGCTCGCCTGTACTCTGCCCTCATGCTCGCCTGTACTCTGCCCTCATGCTCGCCTCTACTCTGCCCTCATGCTCGCCTCTACTCTGCCCTCATGCTCGCCTCTACTCTGCCCTCATGCTCGCTCTACTCTGCCCTCATGCTCGCCTCTACTCTGCCCTCATGCTCGCCTCTACTCTGCCCTCATGCTCGCCTCTACTCTGCCCTCATGCTCGCCTGTACTCTACTCTGCCCTCATGCCCGCCTATTACTCTGCCCTCATGCTCGCCTTACTCTGCCCTCATGCTCGCCTCTACTCTGCCCTCATGCTCGCCTGTATTATTTCCTCATGCTCGCCTGTATTATTTTCTCATGCTCGCTCTCTACTCTGCCCTCATGCTCGCCTCTACTCTGCCCTCATGCTCGCCTCTACTCTGCCCTCATGCTCGCCTCTACTCTGCCCTCATGCTCGCCTGTATTATTTTCTCATGCTCGCCTCTACTCTGCCCTCATGCTCGCCTCTACTCTGCCCTCATGCTCGCCTGTACTCTGCCCTCATGCTCGCCTGTACTCTGCCCTCATGCTCGCCTCTACTCTGCCCTCATGCTCGCCTTACTCTGCCCTCATGCTCGCCTCTACTCTGCCCTCATGCTCGCCTCTACTCTGCCCTCATGCTCGCTTGTATTATTTTCTCATGCTCGCCTCTACTCTGCCCTCATGCTCGCCTCTACTCTGCCCTCATGCTCGCCTCTACTCTGCCCTCATGCTCGCCTCTACTCTGCCCTCATGCTCGCCTCTACTCTGCCCTCATGCTCGCCTGTACTCTGCCCTCATGCTCGCCTCTACTCTGCCCTCATGCTCGCCTCTACTCTGCCCTCTGCTCGCTCTGTATTATTTTCTCATGCTCGCCTCTACTCTGCCCTCATGCTCGCCTCTACTCTGCCCTCATGCTCGCCTCTACTCTGCCTCATGCTCGCCTCTACTCTGCCCTCATGCTCGCCTGTACTCTGCCCTCATGCTCGCCTCTACTCTGCCTCATGCTCGCCTCTACTCTGCCCTCATGCTCGCCTGTACTCTGCCCTCATGCTCGCCTCTACTCTGCCCTCATGCTCGCCTCTACTCTGCCCTCATGCTCGCTTGTATTATTTTCTCATGCTCGCCTCTACTCTGCCCTCATGCTCGCCTATACTCTGCCCTCATGCTCGCCTCTACTCTGCCCTCATGCTCGCCTGTACTCTGCCCTCATGCTCGTCTCTACTCTGCCCTCATGCTCGCTCTACTCTGCCCTCATGCTCGCCTCTACTCTGCCTCATGCTCGCCTCTACTCTGCCCTCATGCTCGCCTCTACTCTGCCCTCATGCTCGCCTGTATTATTTCTCATGCTCGCCTCTACTCTGCCCTCATGCTCGCCTCTACTCTGCCCTCATGCTCGCCTGTACTCTGCCCTCATGCTCGCTCTCTACTCTGCCCTCATGCTCGCCTCTACTCTGCCCTCATGCTCGCTGTATTATTTTCTCATGCTCGCCTCTACTCTGCCCTCATGCTCGCCTCTACTCTGCCCTCATGCTCGCCTCTACTCTGCCCTCATGCTCGCCTGTACTCTGCCCTCATGCTCGCCTCTACTCTGCCCTCATGCTCGCCTCTACTCTGCCCTCATGCTCACCTCTACTCTGCCCTCATGCCTCGCCTCTACTCTGCCCTCATGCTCGCCTGTATTATTTTCTCATGCTCGCCTCTACTCTGCCCTCATGCTCGCCTCTACTCTGCCCTCATGCTCGCCTCTACTCTGCCCTCATGCTCGCCTCTACTCTGCCCTCATGCTCGCCTGTATTATTTTCTCATGCTCGCCTCTACTCTGCCCTCATGCTCGCCTCTACTCTGCCCTCATGCTCGCCTGTACTCTGCCCTCATGCTCGCCTCTACTCTGCCCTCATGCTTGCCTCTACTCTGCCCTCATGCTCGCCTCTACTCTGCCCTCATGCTCGCCTCTACTCTGCCCTCATGCTCGCCTCTACTCTGCCCTCATGCTCGCCTGTACTCTGCCCTCATGCTCGCCTCTACTCTGCCCTCATGCTTGCCTACCTCTACTTGCCTCTACTCTGCCCTCATGCTCGCCTCTACTCTGCCCTCATGCTCGCCTCTACTCTGCCTCATGCTCGCCTCTTACTCTGCCCTCATGCTCGCCTCTACTCTGCCTCATGCTCGCCTCTACTCTGCCCTCATGCTCGCCTCTACTCTGCCCTCATGCTCGTCTGTACTCTGCCCTCATGCTCGTCTCTACTCTGCCCTCATGCTCGCCTGTACTCTGGCCCTCATGCTCGCCTGCTACTCTTGCCCTCATGCTCGCCTCTACTCTGCCCTCATGCTCGCCTGTTACTCTGCCCTCATGCTCGCCTCTACTCTTACCTCATGCTCGCCTATACTCTGGCCCTCATGCTCGCCTCTACTCTGCCCTCATGCTCGCCTCTACTCTGCCCTCATGCTCAGCTCTACTCTGCCCTCATGCTCGCCTGTATTATTTTCTCATGCTCGCCTGTACTCTGCCCTCATGCTCGCCTCTCCTCTGCCCTCATGTTTGTCCTCTCTCTGCCCTCATGCTCGCCTCTACTCTGCCTCATGCTCGCCTGTACTCTGCCCTCATGCTCGCCTCTACTCTGCCCTCATTGCTCGCCTCTACTCTGCCCTCATGCTCGCCTGTACTCTGCCTACTCTGCCCTCATGCTCGCCTCTACTCTGCCCTCATGCTCGCCTCTACTGCCTCATGCTCGCCTGTATTATTTTCTCATGCTCGCCTGTACTCTGCCCTCATGCTCGCCTCTACTCTGCCCTCATGTTTGTCTCTACTCTGCCCTCATGCTCGCCTCTACTCTGCCCTCATGCTCGCCTGTACTCTGCCCTCATGCTCGCCTCTACTCTGCCCTCATGCTCGCCTCTACTCTGCCCTCATGCTCACCTGTACTCTGCCCTCATGCTCGCCTCTACTCTGCCCTCATGCTCGCCTCTACTCTGCCCTCTTGCTCGTCTCTACTCTGCCCTCATGCTCGCCTCTACTCTGCCCTCATGCTCGTCTCTACTCTGCCCTCATACTCGCCTCTACTCTGCCCTCATGCTCGCCTGTACTTCTGCCCTCATGCTCGCCTCTACTCAGCCATCATGCTCGCCTGTACTCTGCCCTCATGCCCGCCTCTACTCTACCCTCATGCTCGCCTGTACTCTGCCCTCATGCTCGCCTCTACTCTGCCCTCATGCTCGCCTGTATTATTTTCTCATGCTCGCCTCTACTCTGCCCTCATGCTCGCCTCTACTCTGCCCTCATGCTCGCCTGTACTCTGCCCTCATGCTCGCCTCTACTCTGCCCTCATGCTCACCTGTACTCTGCCCTCATGCTCGCCTCTACTCTGCCCTCATGCTCGCCTCTACTCTACCCTCATGCTCGCCTGTACTCTGCCCTCATGCTCGCCTGTATTATTTTCTCATGCTCGCCTGTACTCTGCCCTCATGCTCGCCTCTACTCTGCCCTCATGCTCGCCTGTACTCTGCCCTCATGCTCGCCTCTACTCTGCCCTCATGCTCGCCTCTACTCTGCCCTCATGCTCGCCTGTATTATTTTCTCATGCTCGCCTCTACTCTGCCCTCATGCTCGCCTCTACTCTGCCCTCATGCTCGCCTGTACTCTGCCCTCATGCTCGCCTCTACTCTGCCCTCATGCTCACCTGTACTCTGCCCTCATGCTCGCCTCTACTCTGCCCTCATGCTCGCCTCTACTCTACCCTCATGCTCGCCTGTACTCTGCCCTCATGCTCGCCTGTATTATTTTCTCATGCTCGCCTGTACTCTGCCCTCATGCTCGCCTCTACTCTGCCCTCATGCTCGCCTGTACTCTGCCCTCATGCTCGCCTCTACTCTGCCCTCATGCTCGCCTCTACTCTGCCCTCATGCTCGCCTCTACTCTGCCCTCATGCTCACCTCTACTCTGCCCTCATGCTCGCCTCTACTCTGCCCTCATGCTCGCCTGTATTATTTTCTCATGCTCGCCTCTACTCTGCCCTCATGCTCGCCTCTACTCTGCCCTCATGCTCGCCTCTACTCTGCCCTCATGCTCGCCTCTACTCTGCCCTCATGCTCGCCTGTATTATTTTCTCATGCTCGCCTCTACTCTACCCTCATGCTCGCCTCTACTCTGCCCTCATGCTCGCCTGTACTCTGCCCTCATGCTCGCCTCTACTCTGCCTCATGCTCGCCTCTACTCTGCCCTCATGCTCGCCTCTACTCTGCCCTCATGCTCGTCTCTACTCTGCCCTCATGCTCGTCTCTACTCTGCCCTCATGCTCGCCTGTACTCTGCCCTCATGCTCGCCTGTACTCTGCCCTCATGCTCGCCTCTACTCTGCCCTCATGCTCGCCTCTACTCTGCCCTCATGCTCGCCTCTACTCTGCCCTCATGCTCGCCTCTACTCTGCCCTCATGCTCGCCTCTACTCTGCCCTCATGCTCGCCTCTTCTCTGCCCTCATGCTCGCCTCTACTCTGCCCTCATGCTCGCCTGTATTATTTTCTCATGCTCGCCTGTACTCTGCCCTCATGCTCGCCTCTACTCTGCCCTCATGTTTGTCTCTACTCTGCCCTCATGCTCGCCTCTACTCTGCCCTCATGCTCGCCTGTACTCTGCCCTCATGCTCGCCTCTACTCTGCCCTCATGCTCGCCTCTACTCTGCCTCATGCTCGCCTGTACTCTGCCCTCATGCTCGCCTCTACTCTGCCCTCATGCTCGCCTCTACTCTGCCCTCATGCTCGCCTCTACTCTGCCCTCATGCTCGCCTCTACTCTGCCCTCATGCTCGTCTCTACTCTGCCCTCATGCTCGTCTCTACTCTGCCCTCATGCTCGCCTGTACTCTGCCCTCATGCTCGCCTGTACTCTGCCCTCATGCTCGCCTCTACTCTGCCCTCATGCTCGCCTGTACTCTGCCCTCATGCTCGCCTCTACTCTGCCCTCATGCTCGCCTCTACTCTGCCCTCATGCTCGCCTCTACTCTGCCCTCATGCTCGCCTCTTCTCTGCCCTCATGCTCGCCTCTACTCTGCCCTCATGCTCGCCTGTATTATTTTCTCATGCTCGCCTGTACTCTGCCCTCATGCTCGCCTCTACTCTGCCCTCATGTTTGTCTCTACTCTGCCCTCATGCTCGCCTCTACTCTGCCCTCATGCTCGCCTGTACTCTGCCCTCATGCTCGCCTCTACTCTGCCCTCATGCTCGCCTCTACTCTGCCCTCATGCTCGCCTGTACTCTGCCTCATGCTCGCCTCTACTCTGCCCTCATGCTCGCCTCTACTCTGCCCTCATGCTCGCCTGTACTCTGCCCTCATGCTCGCCTCTACTCTGCCCTCATGCTCGCCTCTACTCTGCCCTCATGCTCGCCTGTATTATTTTCTCATGCTCGCCTGTACTCTGCCCTCATGCTCGCCTCTACTCTGCCCTCATGTTTGTCTCTACTCTGCCCTCATGCTCGCCTCTACTCTGCCCTCATGCTCGCCTGTACTCTGCCCTCATGCTCGCCTCTACTCTGCCCTCATGCTCGCCTCTACTCTGCCCTTATGCTCGCCTGTACTCTGCCCTCATGCTCGCCTCTACTCTGCCCTCATGCTCGCCTCTACTCTGCCCTCATGCTCGCCTCTACTCTGCCCTCATGCTCGCCTCTACTCTGCCCTCATGCTCGCCTGTATTATTTTCTCATGCTCACCTCTACTCTGCCCTCATGCTCGCCTCTACTCTGCCCTCATGCTCGCCTGTACTCTGCCCTCATGCTCGCCTGTACTCTGCCCTCATGCTCGCCTCTACTCTGCCCTCATGCTCGTCTCTACACTGCCCTCATGCTCGCCTCTACTCTGCCCTCATGCTCGTCTCTACTCTGCCCTCATGCTCGCCTCTACTCTGCCCTCATGCTCGCCTGTACTCTGCCCTCATGCTCGCCTCTACTCTGCCCTCATGCTCGCCTGTACTCTGCCCTCATGCCCGCCTCTACTCTACCCTCATGCTCGCCTGTACTCTGCCCTCATGCTCGCCTCTACTCTGCCCTCATGCTCGCCTGTATTATTTTCTCATGCTCGCCTCTACTCTGCCCTCATGCTCGCCTGTATTATTTTCTCATGCTCGCCTCTACTCTGCCCTCATGCTCGCCTCTACTCTGCCCTCATGCTCGCCTGTACTCTGCCCTCATGCTCGCCTCTACTCTGCCCTCATGCTCGCCTGTACTCTACCCTCATGCTCGCCTGTACTCTGCCCTCATGCTCGCCTCTACTCTGCCCTCATGCTCGCCTCTACTCTGCCCTCATGCTCGCCTCTACTCTGCCCTCATGCTCGCCTCTACTCTGCCCTCATGCTCGCCTGTATTATTTTCTCATGCTCGCCTCTACTCTGCCCTCATGCTCGCCTCTACTCTGCCCTCATGCTCGCCTGTACTCTGCCCTCATGCTCGCCTCTACTCTGCCCTCATGCTCACCTGTACTCTGCCCTCATGCTCGCCTCTACTCTGCCCTCATGCTCGCCTCTACTCTACCCTCATGCTCGCCTGTACTCTGCCCTCATGCTCGCCTGTATTATTTTCTCATGCTCGCCTGTACTCTGCCCTCATGCTCGCCTCTACTCTGCCCTCATGCTCGCCTGTACTCTGCCCTCATGCTCGCCTCTACTCTGCCCTCATGCTCGCCTCTACTCTGCCCTCATGCTCGCCTCTACTCTGCCCTCATGCTCACCTCTACTCTGCCCTCATGCTCGCCTCTACTCTGCCCTCATGCTCGCCTGTATTATTTTCTCATGCTCGCCTCTACTCTGCCCTCATGCTCGCCTCTACTCTGCCCTCATGCTCGCCTCTACTCTGCCCTCATGCTCGCCTCTACTCTGCCCTCATGCTCGCCTGTATTAGTTTCTCATGCTCGCCTCTACTCTACCCTCATGCTCGCCTCTACTCTGCCCTCATGCTCGCCTGTACTCTGCCCTCATGCTCGCCTCTACTCTGCCCTCATGCTCGCCTCTACTCTGCCCTCATGCTCGCCTCTACTCTGCCCTCATGCTCGTCTCTACTCTGCCCTCATGCTCGTCTCTACTCTGCCCTCATGCTCGCCTGTACTCTGCCCTCATGCTCGCCTGTACTCTGCCCTCATGCTCGCCTCTACTCTGCCCTCATGCTCGCCTCTACTCTGCCCTCATGCTCGCCTCTACTCTGCCCTCATGCTCGCCTCTACTCTGCCCTCATGCTCGCCTCTACTCTGCCCTCATGCTCGCCTCTTCTCTGCCCTCATGCTCGCCTCTACTCTGCCCTCATGCTCGCCTGTATTATTTTCTCATGCTCGCCTGTACTCTGCCCTCATGCTCGCCTCTACTCTGCCCTCATGTTTGTCTCTACTCTGCCCTCATGCTCGCCTCTACTCTGCCCTCATGCTCGCCTGTACTCTGCCCTCATGCTCGCCTCTACTCTGCCCTCATGCTCGCCTCTACTCTGCCCTCATGCTCGCCTGTACTCTGCCCTCATGCTCGCCTCTACTCTGCCCTCATGCTCGCCTCTACTCTGCCCTCATGCTCGCCTCTACTCTGCCCTCATGCTCGCCTCTACTCTGCCCTCATGCTCGTCTCTACTCTGCCCTCATGCTCGTCTCTACTCTGCCCTCATGCTCGCCTGTACTCTGCCCTCATGCTCGCCTGTACTCTGCCCTCATGCTCGCCTCTACTCTGCCCTCATGCTCGCCTGTACTCTGCCCTCATGCTCGCCTCTACTCTGCCCTCATGCTCGCCTCTACTCTGCCCTCATGCTCGCCTCTACTCTGCCCTCATGCTCGCCTCTTCTCTGCCCTCATGCTCGCCTCTACTCTGCCCTCATGCTCGCCTGTATTATTTTCTCATGCTCGCCTGTACTCTGCCCTCATGCTCGCCTCTACTCTGCCCTCATGTTTGTCTCTACTCTGCCCTCATGCTCGCCTCTACTCTGCCCTCATGCTCGCCTGTACTCTGCCCTCATGCTCGCCTCTACTCTGCCCTCATGCTCGCCTCTACTCTGCCCTCATGCTCGCCTGTACTCTGCCCTCATGCTCGCCTCTACTCTGCCCTCATGCTCGCCTCTACTCTGCCCTCATGCTCGCCTGTACTCTGCCCTCATGCTCGCCTCTACTCTGCCCTCATGCTCGCCTCTACTCTGCCCTCATGCTCGCCTGTATTATTTTCTCATGCTCGCCTGTACTCTGCCCTCATGCTCGCCTCTACTCTGCCCTCATGTTTGTCTCTACTCTGCCCTCATGCTCGCCTCTACTCTGCCCTCATGCTCGCCTGTACTCTGCCCTCATGCTCGCCTCTACTCTGCCCTCATGCTCGCCTCTACTCTGCCCTTATGCTCGCCTGTACTCTGCCCTCATGCTCGCCTCTACTCTGCCCTCATGCTCGCCTCTACTCTGCCCTCATGCTCGCCTCTACTCTGCCCTCATGCTCGCCTCTACTCTGCCCTCATGCTCGCCTGTATTATTTTCTCATGCTCACCTCTACTCTGCCCTCATGCTCGCCTCTACTCTGCCCTCATGCTCGCCTGTACTCTGCCCTCATGCTCGCCTGTACTCTGCCCTCATGCTCGCCTCTACTCTGCCCTCATGCTCGTCTCTACACTGCCCTCATGCTCGCCTCTACTCTGCCCTCATGCTCGTCTCTACTCTGCCCTCATGCTCGCCTCTACTCTGCCCTCATGCTCGCCTGTACTCTGCCCTCATGCTCGCCTCTACTCTGCCCTCATGCTCGCCTGTACTCTGCCCTCATGCCCGCCTCTACTCTACCCTCATGCTCGCCTGTACTCTGCCCTCATGCTCGCCTCTACTCTGCCCTCATGCTCGCCTGTATTATTTTCTCATGCTCGCCTCTACTCTGCCCTCATGCTCGCCTGTATTATTTTCTCATGCTCGCCTCTACTCTGCCCTCATGCTCGCCTCTACTCTGCCCTCATGCTCGCCTGTACTCTGCCCTCATGCTCGCCTCTACTCTGCCCTCATGCTCGCCTGTACTCTACCCTCATGCTCGCCTGTACTCTGCCCTCATGCTCGCCTCTACTCTGCCCTCATGCTCGCCTCTACTCTGCCCTCATGCTCGCCTCTACTCTGCCCTCATGCTCGCCTCTACTCTGCCCTCATGCTCGCCTCTACTCTGCCCTCATGCTCGCTTGTTTTTTTTTCTCATGCTCGCCTCTACTCTGCCCTCATGCTCGCCTATCCTCTGCCCTCATGCTCGCCTCTACTCTGCCCTCATGCTCGCCTGTACTCTGCCCTCATGCTCGCCTCTACTCTGCCCTCATGCTCGCCTGTATTATTTTCTCATGCTCGCCTCTACTCTGCCCTCATGCTCGCCTGTATTATTTTCTCATGCTCGCCTCTACTCTGCCCTCATGCTCGCCTCTACTCTGCCCTCATGCTCGCTTCTACTCTGCCCTCATGCTCGCCTCTACTCTGCCCTCATGCTCGCCTCTACTCTGCCCTCATGCTCGCCTCTACTCTGCCCTCATGCTCGCCTGTACTCTGCCCTCATGCTCGCCTCTACTCTGCCCTCATGCTCGCCTCTACTCTGCCCTCATGCTCGCCTGTACTCTGCCCTCATGCTCGCCTCTACTCTGCCCTCATGCTCGTCTCTACTCTGCCCTCATGCTCGCTTCTACTCTGCCCTCATGCTCGCCTCTACTCTGCCCTCATGCTCGCCTCTACTCTGCCCTCATGCTCGCCTCTACTCTGCCCTCATGCTCGCCTCTACTCTGCCCTCATGCTCGCCTCTACTCTGCCCTCATGCTCGCCTCTACTCTGCCCTCATGCTCGTCTCTACTCTGGCCCTCATACTCGCCTCTACTCTGCCCTCGTGCTCGCCTCTACTCTGCCCTCATGCTCGCCTGTACTCTGCCCTCATGCTCGCCTCTACTCTGCCCTCATGCTCGCCTCTACTCTGCCCTCATGCTCGCCTGTACTCTGCCCTCATGCTCGCCTCTACTCTGCCCTCATGCTCGCCTCTACTCTGCCCTCATGCTCGCCTGTACTCTGGCCTCATGCTCGCCTCTACTCTGCCCTCATGCTCGCCTCTACTCTGCCCTCATGCTCGCCTGTATTATTTTCTCATGCTCGCCTGTACTCTGCCCTCATGCTCGCCTCTACTCTGCCCTCATGCTCGCCTGTACTCTGCCCTCATGCTCGCCTGTACTCTGCCCTCATGCTCGCCTCTACTCTGCCCTCATGCTCGTCTCTACACTGCCCTCATGCTCGCCTCTACTCTGCCCTCATGCTCGTCTCTACTCTGCCCTCATGCTCGCCTCTACTCTGCCCTCATGCTCGCCTGTACTCTGCCCTCATGCTCGCCTCTACTCTGCCCTCATGCTCGCCTGTACTCTGCCCTCATGCCCGCCTCTACTCTACCCTCATGCTCGCCTGTACTCTGCCCTCATGCTCGCCTCTACTCTGCCCTCATGCTCGCCTGTATTATTTTCTCATGCTCGCCTCTACTCTGCCCTCATGCTCGCCTGTATTATTTTCTCATGCTCGCCTCTACTCTGCCCTCATGCTCGCCTCTTCTCTGCCCTCATGCTCGCCTGTACTCTGCCCTCATGCTCGCCTCTACTCTGCCCTCATGCTCGCCTGTACTCTACCCTCATGCTCGCCTGTACTCTGGCCTCATGCTCGCCTCTACTCTGCCCTCATGCTCGCCTCTACTCTGCCCTCATGCTCGCCTCTACTCTGCCCTCATGCTCGCCTCTACTCTGCCCTCATGCTCGCCTCTACTCTGCCCTCATGCTCGCTTGTATTATTTTCTCATGCTCGCCTCTACTCTGCCCTCATGCTCGCCTATCCTCTGCCCTCATGCTCGCCTCTACTCTGCCCTCATGCTCGCCTGTACTCTGCCCTCATGCTCGCCTCTACTCTGCCCTCATGCTCGCCTCTACTCTGCCCTCATGCTCGCTTGTATTATTTTCTCATGCTCGCCTCTACTCTGCCCTCATGCTCGCCTATCCTCTGCCCTCATGCTCGCCTCTACTCTGCCCTCATGCTCGCCTGTACTCTGTCCTCATGCTCACCTGTACTCTGCCCTCATGCTCGCCTCTACTCTGCCCTCATGCTCGCCTCTACTCTACCCTCATGCTCGCCTGTACTCTGCCCTCATGCTCGCCTGTATTATTTTCTCATGCTCGCCTGTACTCTGCCCTCATGCTCGCCTCTACTCTGCCCTCATGCTCGCCTCTACTCTGCCCTCATGCTCGCCTCTACTCTGCCCTCATGCTCGCCTGTACTCTGCCCTCATGCTCGCCTCTACTCTGCCCTCATGCTCGCCTCTACTCCGCCCTCATGCTCGCTTGTATTATTTTCTCATGCTCGCTTCTTCTCTGCCCTCATGCTCGCCTCTACTCTGCCCTCATGCTCGCCTCTACTCTGCCCTCATGCTCGCGTGTACTCTGCCCTCATGCTCGCCTCTACTCTGCCCTCATGCTCGCCTGTACTCTACCCTCATGCTCGCCTCTACTCTGCCCTCATGCTCGCCTCTACTCTGCCCTCATGCTCGCCTGTACTCTGCCCTCATGCTCGCCTCTACTCTGCCCTCATGCTCGCCTCTACTCTGCCCTCATGCTCGCTTGTATTATTTTCTCATGCTCGCCTCTACTCTGCCCTCATGCTCGCCTATCCTCTGCCCTCATGCTCGCCTCTACTCTGCCCTCATGCTCGCCTGTACTCTGCCCTCATGCTCGCCTCTACTCTGCCCTCATGCTCGCCTCTACTCTGCCCTCATGCTCGCCTCTACTCTGCCCTCATGCTCGCCTCTACTCTGCCCTCATGCTCGCCTCTACTCTGCCCTCATGCTCGCCTGTACTCTACCCTCATGCTCGCCTGTACTCTGCCCTCATGCTCGCCTCTACTCTGCCCTCATGCTCGCCTCTACTCTGCCCTCATGCTCGCCTCTACTCTGCCCTCATGCTCGCCTCTACTCTGCCCTCATGCTCGCCTCTACTCTGCCCTCATGCTCGCCTCTACTCTGCCCTCATGCTCGCCTCTACTCTGCCCTCATGCTCGCCTCTACTCTGCCCTCATGCTCGCCTCTACTCTGCCCTCATGCTCGCCCCTACTCTGCCCTCATGCTCGCCTGTACTCTGCCCTCATGCTCGCCTCTACCCTGCCCTCATGCTCGCCTCTACTCTGCCCTCATGCTCGCTTCTACTCTGCCCTCATGCTCGCCTCTACTCTGCCCTCATGCTCGCCTCTACTCTGCCCTCATGCTCGCCTCTACTCTGCCCTCATGCTCGCCTGTACTCTGCCCTCATGCTCGCCTCTACCCTGCCCTCATGCTCGCCTCTACTCTGCCCTCATGCTCGCTTCTACTCTGCCCTCATGCTCGCCTCTACTCTGCCCTCATGCTCGCCTCTACTCTGCCCTCATGCTCGCCTCTACTCTGCCCTCATGCTCGCCTGTACTCTGCCCTCATGCTCGCCTCTACTCTGCCCTCATGCTCGCCTCTACTCTGCCCTCATGCTCGCCTGTACTCTGCCCTCATGCTCGCCTCTACTCTGCCCTCATGCTCGTCTCTACTCTGCCCTCATGCTCGCTTCTACTCTGCCCTCATGCTCGCCTCTACTCTGCCCTCATGCTCGCCTCTACTCTGCCCTCATGCTCGCCTCTACTCTGCCCTCATGCTCGCCTCTACTCTGCCCTCATGCTCGCCTCTACTCTGCCCTCATGCTCGCCTCTACTCTGCCCTCATGCTCGTCTCTACTCTGGCCCTCATGCTCGCCTCTACTCTGCCCTCGTGCTCGCCTCTACTCTGCCCTCATGCTCGCCTCTACTCTTCCCTCATGCTCGCCTCCACTCTTTTCTCATGCCCTGTCCACGCATCTACACCCTTAGTCCCTCACACCTCTAGTCTGGAATTTTTCTGTGCGCAGAGAAGTGGGAGGGGCTGGATGTGTGCGAGCAATTCTCGCTGCAGCAGATGCTAAGGGCCACCAACAACTGGTCGGAGGACAATGTGCTGGGCAAGGGTGGCTTTGGCATTGTATACAAAGGCCGCTCTCCACAGGGCCAGCTGTGGGCCATCAAGCGATCCACCATCATGACCAACGACTTCGAAACGGAGGTGAGGACAAAAAAATCAGTTCTTGTCAGAACACATGCACTGTGAATCCTCGATTGATCCCAGGGAAGGTTTACAAGCACTCTTGCATGGGGTTTATGGATGCACTCACCCGCTCCTTAACAACCATTCCATCCTAGTTGTGCAGTAGCTTAATCCTGACGTGATAACAGAGCAAAGGTTTCCGATTCGAAACTTCATATGCGCACATACTGGCGCCCATGTGTTGTTGCCACTGTACCGTGTCCTAAGTCATCCCAGTGAGGGGTGAGGGGTTGGGGGGGGGTTGCCAGTAGACGTGCACTGGGGATCCCCCGATTGATACTGAGAAATGGTTACAAGCACGCTTGCCTAGGGGATAATGGACGCGCTCACTACTTAAAAAACGCTTTTATTCCAGTGGTGTAGTGACTTAGATTCTAGGAATATTTTTTGTTGCTCAGAATGCTAACATTCTAATTCGGGGCCACATTGTGTTCTTCAAAATGCTGACCTCTAGCTTAAATCCATGCACATCCCCCTGCATTGTGATCCATGTTCATGTGACAACTGCTGACCTGCGAACTGAATGCCCGCCATTCCATGGCCATGTGCGTCATTGCCTGTCTTGTGTTCTCACTACAGGTGCGAGCCATGGCCTCTCTCCACCACACACACCTCGTGCGCCTGCTGGGCTTTTGCCTGGACCAGAACGTGGAGACAGGCAAGCAGGAGCAGATCCTCGTGTACGATTTCATAGGCAATAGGGACATGGAGTACCATATCCACAAGACCAAGCGTGAGTTTGCACTATGGTTGCCACGCGCCTTTTGTTTACATTATTATTAATTTTCTTGCACAGCATGACACCATCACTCACAAACCTATCATCCATATGTTGTTTGTTTTTCTCACTACATGGTATACTCGTTGCATGGCCCAGGTCCGCTGTCTCTACGCCAGAGGCTGCGCCTGGCACTGGGAGCAGCAGAGGGCTTGGCGTACCTGCACGGGTTTGACACGCCCATCGTTCACCGCGACATCAAGCCCGCCAACATTCTTGTGACTGAAGACATGCAAGCCAAGGTGGCTGACTTTGGGCTGCTCAAGCGCCTCACTCACGGCGATGCTGATGCCACGCGAGTTGCTGGCACTCCGGGCTATGTGGATCCGGATTACAACCGCACCAATGTCATCACAGCCAAGAGTGACGTGTTCAGGTCAGTATGCTTGTTCCTTTCCACAACACGTTACACTTCTGCGCCCCTGTTTCTCTTAATATCCAGGTTATGCTAAATACATGTACCCTGTACCTCTCTCTCTTTTTTTCTCCATCTTTTTCCCTCTTATATTAAATGCATGATTGCTTGCAGCTTTGGAGTCGTGCTTCTTGAGCTGCTGAGTGGAAAGTCGCCCCAAGTCAACACAAGAACGCACATATGCAAATGGGTAAGTGTGTTATCCAAGATTTGAGTTTGCTAAAAAACAAATAAAAATAGTGCATTTAAGATAATGTTAATGTCCATCGAATCTCAAATGGATCTAATGGCCACTCATTTATCCGTAATTCACTTTTGTGCTACCACTCATTTGTACAGTAATGTTTTTGTCATCTTGCTGCCTTCCACCGTCTTCCATACTTAGCATGCTGCTTTCCATCACCCTTTCTTTTATAAACTCCTTCCAGGCTATGAAGCTGGTGGAGACATATGAGCTAGAAGAGCTGAGGGACAGCAAGATGCCGGCGGCAAGTGAAGAGGCTATAGTGGAACTTGCAGACCTGGCTCTGGACTGCATCAAGTCTCCTGGCACACGGCGACCCACTATGAAGGATGTGGCATACCGCCTCAGTGCCCTCATTGCCAAGCACTGCCCCGACAAGGAGGATGAGTGGGAGAGTGCCACAGAAGAAGAGAGTGAAAGCAACAAGGGTAGTTAAACTAGGGATGCTTTTGCTGTGTCATTTGGAGACAGCAGGAGGGAGGCTGAGAGGCCGCATGGTTCACAGTCTGGTGTGAGTTCATTTGTGCGCGTTGGCTCGATAGGTGATGGCCTCAAGAGCTGGCTGCACTCGAAGCCAACCAAAGGGCGTTAAAAATGCCCATAATGACGGTACCCATGTGTATTTGGCATGAATGTTTACTGTAATTCCCCGGGTATAACACCCTAGCGTGATATAAACTCTACAAATAAAGGCGTGACTTTTCAACGGGTACAAAATATGAAGGACCCGAGTTGCTTCGCATGAAAATATTGTGCAAAGTTATAACAAACAACGTGGCAGGTTTTATCCACGATCTTGTTGAACATACTTGCATTCCCAGGACATAGGACATAAAGCATCCGACACTGATTTGGAAAATGCATTGTTATATTGTAAAATTACCGTCACCCCCCGGATATACCCCCATGGGGGGCAATAATAAAACAGGTTTTTTCAAGGGGGTGGGCTTATAATCGAGTAAATTTATAAGCGCCGGCGTTTATAAAATGACATTCATATTTTTTATATTGTTTAACACCAAACTGTAGGTCTCGTGCTTGCCCTTTCAATCGAGTCGAATTTACATGGGGTCGTCTGTGAAATTCTCGCGCGCGCTGGGAGACACACCCAATCTGACTCACATCCAGCTCCTGACAGCTCCTGCTGACTGGACCCGCATCCAGTGCAGGGTCCGAATGTGAAGGGAACCGAATCTGCAACATATCTGCCTGCTAAAGTAAAAATCATTACAACGTTTTGTACACATTTCAAATTTTAAAGTTTACGTGCGCTTATAATAAAACTAGTTTTTTCAGGGGGTGCGCTTATAATCGAGGAGGGGATATAAGCGCCATATGCCAATTAGAAGCGCCAGGCGCTTATCCTAGGGTGGCGCTTATATCCGGGGGGTGACGGTAATGGTTTTTTTTAGCTGAATTATTTTGCTAGCAGACATTTGGTATGACATGGCTGCATTGAATCTATCTTCACCAACCTTGCGAAATATGCCATAACGAAAGTCCCGCTTCGATTCAACCAGAATAAGGGCGTGGAACCGGTTCTGCCATTACGAAGTTATGGCTCGGACAGCGTTTGCCTAGTGTTGGAGTGCTAGCGTACTAGCGTTGACTCGGGTAGCATTCCGCCATTGCACCGCGTAGAAACGAAATTCCAGGAAGGGAGGAATTCGCTTGAATCAAATTGAGTATATCCAGGTACAAACAGAGAAGGAATAAGTAGTTCTAGCTAGCAAGGACCTTGGGAATAAACCTGGGAACAACCAGGGATGATCCCAAATAATTCCAAGCAACAGAACCAACCTGGCTAGACAAAACAGCAGGTGGTAGGTTGGTAAACAACCTCTGGTTCTATTTTTCCAACCTGGGAAAAGAACAAAAGATGAAGCATAACTTCGTATCAAAAGATGAAGCATTTCTTGAGTTTTGAATTTTGGCGCCCTAAGGGATATGCTGTAGCTGAAACTTAACTCAATCACAATTGTTCACACAAGAACCACAAAGAATATTCTGTCAACGGGAGTTGTGTGTTGGCCCCGTCCTCGCTTGGGCGGAGCCGACATCGTGGTCGGGGTGAGGGGAGCAGCCGACCTGCAGCAGTGGGCCAGCTGGTTGACGAGGAGGTCGACCTGCACGGGGATCACTGCACGGGCGCCGACTCCAGGGTGGCGCCGACTTCGGGGGGGGGGTCGACTTGGGAGTCGACCTGTGGAGGACGTCAACTTGGTGACATCAACTTGGGGAAGCCGACTTCGGTGGTCGGCTGACGGACTGCTGGTCGACCTGCGGGTGGTTGACTGGACCTGGTGGTCGACGAAGGAGGGGCCGACATCGACCTCGACTCAGGACACCGAGCAGTTGGGCGTCGAGTAGCGGGGCGTCAACTTCGTGACGCCAACTTCGGGAGCAGCTGGTCGACGTGGTTACTCGGTCGACCAGGTTACCTGGGTGACGAAGTGCTGCGGAGGAGTGCGACGGTCGCCCAGGCGAAGTTGGCGAGCCCGACCTCGGTGGTGGTATCCCGAGGTCGACGTGGCCGATCAGAAGCAGTCGTCAGCACGAGGTTGACGTGGTGTGTGCGCTGTGCAGGTGATGAGACTCTGCACGCCAATCATCTGCGCGCACCTGCGAAGCGGGTGCACTGCTGTTCTGCGCAAGCAACGCTGGCACGCTGTCAACCTGCGACGTTGGCACGCCGTCGACCTTGCCTTGCTGGAGCGCGGTCGACCAAGTCGTGCTGGAACGCGGTCGACCAAGCTGCGCTGGCAGTTGGCCGACCTGAATGCTTGCTCTGATGTAGTCTTGCTATGCCAACTTCATTGTATCATTGTTCTGAACTTTTCCTAGTGGAACTCTTGCCAATTTTCCCCGTGAACAAGCAAGTAGTGTGTGCACAAGGAAAACGACTAAGGACTAACGAACGCAGAGATCACACGAGCACACGTGCCTAGCCCGTAGTCTAGCTCCCGTTGTAGCAGTTATCTCCGCATGGTGCGGTGAGCGTGGACGACACACGACTTACCTTTCAGTCAGGTCGACGTAGACACCACTTACCTATTTCGTAGTTACAGGCCGGCAACTGTGCGGTAGTCACTATGGTAGGAGCCGTAGGTGACGCGGGGGTGGTGGACTCCCTGGAGGCACGGTTGGAGAACGCGAGGAGGAAGCACGAGGCCAACGAGTATGGCGACTTGCCCTGGGCGGTCGTCGAGGCTGGACTCCGCTCCATGTGGGCGACGGAGCACCCGTCTCGACCTGCCTCTCCTCGTCCGGTGAACAACGAAGGCGGTGTCGACGTGGGCGTCAACGCCGGTGGTGGTCAAGTCGGCAGCAGTGGTGGAGGCACGTCGAGGCAGAGAGGTGTGATACACGCCGGTGAAGTCGGCGGCGTTCAGGCGCGAGGGATGCAGTCGTCGGCGGCTGCAGGCTCTTCGCAGGGTGACGTCGGAGGTCGACGGAGTGGGCTGTCGCCGATGTCGGCGTCCCAGGTGACGGCAGGCGGGATTGCGCCGAGCTACGGCTACTTCAAGTTCACGCCGGACAGGATCTCAGTCACCCCCCCACTGGTCGGTCGACCCGACATTCTCACCTGGAAGGAAGCTATCGAGCCCCAGCTGGAGATAGCCGGGCTGATCGGCTTCGCCTGAGGGACCGTGGCGACGCCGGGGGAGCACCACCCCGACTTGCGCGCGGAGTTTCGCGCCGTGCAGCTGTTGACCTTCACGATCATCTCGCGGTGCTGCTCGCCGGGCGTGCAGATCGCCTTAAAGTGGTGCCGGGAGTACATCGACGCCGGCCACCGGGCGTGGCACTTCATTGAGTCGACGTACCAGGTCACCGACGACCTGTTCATCGCCCAGCTGGAGGGACAGCTGACGCACCTGCGTATGGGTGACGAGGAGACAGCGACTGACTACTGCAACCGAGCTCGGCGAATTCTCGCCACTATCAGGATGGCCGGCGCGCAGTACTCCACGGCGTCGTAAATCACCCATGTCATGCAGGGACTTTCTAGCAGCTATAACCTCCTGAAGCGGCTGTCAATGGCGCCGAGCACAAGGGCGACGCTCAACGAGGACAACCAGACCTCGTACATCCTGCAGGACGAGGCGATGCAGGAGGCTGAGCGGTCACAGGAACTCTTGGCGCAGGCCAACTTCGTCGCCCCGGCGAAGCAAGGAGGCCGACCAGGACAGCGCGGACAGTCTGGTGGCGGCGGGAGTGGTGGCTGGAAGTCGACCAAGGAGGTCAAGAAGAAGTCGACCAAGGACGGCGGTCGAGAAGGAGGAGGTCGACGTCGAGAGTGCTGGATCTGCCACAGCCCCGATCACCTCTCCTTCGAGTGTCCCGACCGCAGTGACTCCGACGACAACGACAAGGGCGGCCGCGGGAGGTCGAGCAGTCGTCGTCCTCGTCAAAGAGGGAAACCGGCCGCGCAAGGAGAAGCAGTCGACCAAGATGTCGACTTCGGCGAAGGACGCCGACTCCCCTGCTGGCGGCAAGGCGCGGGATGACAAGACGGCGTCGTGCTCGCTGGTCAGCGTCGTGGAGCCGACCGTCTCGCTGGCGCCGGAGGCCGGAGAGGACTTCCAGGCGGTGGCGGCAGCTGTGTAGGCGAACCTGGCGGTGGTCCTGCTCGACAGCGGTTGCTCCCACCACCTGATGGGGACGAAGGAAGCCTTCGTTGACCTGCACCCGAGCGGCGCCATCAGGCATGTGCGCGGCTTCAATGGGGCGCTGCAGGACATCCAGTGCCGTGGCACCGTCGCCCTACAAGGGGAGGCCGGGAAGCAGGTACTCATCCCCGACGTACTGTATGTCCCGGGTGTGCGGGCCAACCTGCTGTCGTCCGGCCTGCTGAAGGAGCACGGCGTGAAGCTGCACGAGGACGGAGAGGGAATGATGCTCGTCTTTGCAGCCGGAGCGGTGCTCGGTCGGGCGACGTACTCCGGGCGTGTCCTCTGCACCGACCTGCGTCCCTGCTCAACGAGGTCGACGTCGCCCACGACGGAGGTTGTGGCTCTGCGGGCGATCGTCTCGAAGACAAAGTCGACCCCGGACCGGATGCATGCGCGGCTTGCACATGTCGGCATGGACACCATACGGAGCTCGGCGAAGAACGAGGTCGCCATTGGGCTGGACCTCAAGTCGGCGACGGACGCCGACTCCCCGTGTGTCACGTGCGTCGGCGGGAAACTGGCGCGGCACACCTTCCCCGACCAAGGCTCCGACGCCGACGACATGCTGGGGGGGTTGGGGTTGGGGGGGGGTGCCAGTAGACGTGCACCGGGGATCCCCCGATTGATACTGAGAAATGGTTACAAGCACGCTTGCCTAGGGGATAATGGACGCGCTCACTACTTAAAAAGCGCTTTTATCCCAGTGGTGTAGTGACTTAGATTCTAGGAATATTTTTTGTTGCTCAGAATGCTAACATTCTAATTCGGGGCCACCTTGTGTTCTTCAAAATGCTGACCTCCAGCTTAAATCCATGCACATCCCCCTGCATTGTGATCCATGTACATGTGACAACTGCTGACCTGCGAACTGAATGCCCGCCATTCCATGGCCATGTGCGTCATTGCCTGTCTTGTGTTCTCACTACAGGTGCGAGCCATGGCCTCTCTCCACCACACACACCTCGTGCGCCTGCTGGGCTTTTGCCTGGACCAGAACGTGGAGACAGGCAAGCAGGAGCAGATCCTCGTGTACGATTTCATAGGCAATAGGGACATGGAGTACCATATCCACAAGACCAAGCGTGAGTTTGCACTATGGTTGCCACGCGCCTTTTGTTTACATTATTATTATTTTTCTTGCACAGCATGACACCATCACTCACAAACCGATCATCCATATGTTGTTTGTTTTTCTCACTGCATGGTATACTCGTTGCATGGCCCAGGTCCGCTCTCTCTACGCCAGAGGCTGCGCCTGGCACTGGGAGCAGCAGAGGGCTTGGCGTACCTGCACGGTTTTGACACGCCCATCGTTCACCGTGACATCAAGCCCGCCAACATTCTTGTGACTGAAGACATGCAAGCCAAGGTGGCTGACTTTGGGCTGCTCAAGCGCCTCACTCACGGCGATGCTGATGCCACGCGAGTTGCTGGCACTCCGGGCTATGTGGATCCGGATTACAACCGCACCAATGTCATCACAGCCAAGAGTGACGTGTTCAGGTCAGTATGCTTGTTCCTTTCTACAACACATTACACTTCTGCGCCCCTGTTTCTCTTAATATCCAGGTTATGCTAAATACCTGTACCCTGTACCTCTCTCTCTTTTTTTCTCCATCTTTTTCCCTCTTATATTAAATGCATGATTGCTTGCAGCTTTGGAGTCGTGCTTCTTGAGCTGCTGAGTGGAAAGTCGCCCCAAGTCAACACAAGAACGCACATATGCAAATGGGTAAGTGTGTTATCCAATATTTGAGTTTGCTAAAAAACAAATAAAAATAGTGCATTTAAGATAATGTTAATGTCCATCGAATCTCAAATGGATCTAATGGCCACTCATTTATCCGTAATTCACTTTTGTGCTACCACTCATTTGTACAGTAATGTTTTTGTCATCTTGCTGCCTTCCACCGTCTTCCATACTTAGCATGCTGCTTTCCATCACCCTTTCTTTTATAAACTCCTTCCAGGCTATGAAGCTGGTGGAGACATATGAGCTAGAAGAGCTGAGGGACAGCAAGATGCCGGCGGCAAGTGAAGAGGCTATAGTGGAACTTGCACACCTGGCTCTGGACTGCATCAAGTCTCCTGGCACACGGCGACCCACTATGAAGGATGTGGCATACCGCCTCAGTGCCCTCATTGCCAAGCACTGCCCCGACAAGGAGGATGAGTGGGAGAGTGCCACAGAAGAAGAGAGTGAAAGCAACAAGGGTAGTTAAACTAGGGATGCTTTTGCTGTGTCATTTGGAGACAGCAGGAGGGAGGCTGAGAGGCCGCATGGTTCACAGTCTGGTGTGAGCTCATTTGTGCGCGTTGGCTCGATAGGTGATGGCCTCAAGAGCTGGCTGCACTCGAAGCCAACCAAAGGGCGTTAAAAATGCCCATAATGACGGTACCCATGTGTATTTGGCATGAATGTTTACTGTAATTCCCCGGGTATAACACCCTAGCGTGATATAAACTCTACAAATGAAGGCGTCCCTTTTCAACGGGTACAAAATATGAAGGACCCGAGTTGCTTCGCATGAAAATATTGTGCAAAGTTATAATAAACAACGTGGCAGGTTTTATCCACAACCTTGTTGAACATACTTGCATTGCCAGGACATAGGACATACCGGTAAAGCATCCGACACTGATTTGGAAAATGCATTGTTATATTGTAAAATTAATGGTTTTTTTTAGCTGAATTATTTTGCTAGCAGACATTTGGTATGACATGGCTGCATTGAATCTATCTTCACCAACCTTGCGAAATATGCCATAACGAAAGTCCCGCTTCGATTCAACCAGAATAAGGGCGTGGAACCGGTTCTGCCATTACGAAGTTATGGCTCGGACAACGTTTGCCTAGTGTTGGAGTGCTAGCGTACTAGCGTTGACTCGGGTAGCATTCCGCCATTGCACCGCGTAGAAACGAAATTCCAGGAAGGGAGGAATTCGCTTGAATCAAATTGAGTATATCCAGGTACAAACAGAGAAGGAATAAGTAGTTCTAGCTAGCAAGGACCTTGGGAATAAACCTGGGAACAACCAGGGATGATCCCAAATAATTCCAAGCAACAGAACCAACCTGGCTAGACAAAACAGCAGGTGGTAGGTTGGTAAACAACCTCTGGTTCTATTTTTCCAACCTGGGAAAACAACAAAAGATGAAGCATAACTTCGTATCAAAAGATGAAGCATTTCTTGAGTTCTGAATTTTGGCGCCCTAAGGGATATGCTGTAGCTGAAACTTAACTCAATCACAATTGTTCACACAAGAACCACAAAGAATATTATGTCAACGGGAGTTGTGTGTTGGCCCCGTCCTCGCTTGGGCGGAGCCGACATCGTGGTCGGGGTGAGGGGAGCAGCCGACCTGCAGCAGTGGGCCAGCTGGTTGACAAGGAGGTCGACCTGCACGGGGATCACTGCACGGGCGCCGACTCCAGGGTGGCGCCGACTTCGGGGGGGGTCGACTTGGGAGTCGACCTGCGGAGGACGTCAACTTGGTGACATCAACTTGGGGAAGCCGACTTCGGTGGTCGGGTGACGGACTGCTGGTCGACCTGCGGGTGGTCGACTGGACCTGGTGGTCGACGAAGGAGGGGCCGACATCGACCTCGACTCAGGACACCGAGCAGTTGGGCGTCGAGTAGCGGGGCGTCAACTTCGTGACGCCAACTTCGGGAGCAGCTGGTCGACGTGGTTACCCGGTCGACCAGGTTACCTGGGTGACGAAGTGCTGCGGAGGAGTGCGACGGTCGCCCAGGCGAAGTTGGCGAGCCCGACCTCGGTGGTGGTATCCCGAGGTTGATGTGGCCGATCAGAAGCAGTCGTCAGCACGAGGTTGACGTGGTGTGTGCGCTGTGCAGGTGACGAGACTCTGCACGCCAATCATCTGCGCGCACCTGCGAAGCGGGTGCACTGCTGTTCTGCGCAAGCAACGCTGGCACGCTGTCAACCTGCGACGTTGGCACGACGTCGACCTTGCCTTGCTGGAGCGCGGTCGACCAAGTCGTGCTGGAACGCGGTCGACCAAGCTGCGCTGGCAGTTGGCCGACCTGAATGCTTGCTCTGATGTAGTCTTGCTATGCCAACTTCATTGTATCATTGTTCTGAACTTTTCCTAGTGGAACTCTTGCCAATTTTCCCCGTGAACTAGCAAGTAGTGTGTGCACAAGGAAAACGACTAAGGACTAACGAACGCAGAGATCACACGAGCACCCGTGCCTAGCCCGTAGTCTAGCTCCCGTTGTAGCAGTTATCTCCGCATGGTGCGGTGAGCGTGGACGGCACACAACTTACCTTTCAGTCAGGTCAACGTAGACACCACTTACCTATTTCGTAGTTACAGGCCGGCAACTGTGCGGTAGTCACTATGGTAGGAGCCGTAGGTGACGCGGGGGTGGTGGACTCCCTGGAGGCACGGTTGGAGAACGCGAGGAGGAAGCACGAGGCCAACGAGTATGGCGACTTGCCCTGGGCGGTCGTCGAGGCTGGACTCCGCTCCATGTGGGCGACGGAGCACCCGTCTCGACCTGCCTCTCCTCGTCCGGTGAACAACGAAGGCGGCGTCGACGTGGGCGTCAACGCCGGTGGTGGTCAAGTCGGCAGCAGTGCTGGAGGCACGTCGAGGCAGAGAGGTGTGATACACGCCGGTGAAGTCGGCGGCGTTCAGGCGCGAGGGATGCAGTCGTCGGCGGCTGCAGGCTCTTTGCAGGGTGACGTCGGAGGTCGACGGAGTGGGCTGTCGCCGATGTCGGCGTCCCAGGTGACGGCAGGCGGGATTGCGCCGAGCTACGGCTACTTCAAGTTCACGCCGGACAGGATCTCAGTCACCCCCCCACTGGTCGGTCGACCCGACATTCTCACCTGGAAGGAAGCTATCGAGCCCCAGCTGGAGATGGCCGGGCTGATCGGCTTCGCCCGAGGGACCGTGGCGACGTCGGGGGAGCACCACCCCGACTTGCGCGCGGAGTTTCGCGCCGTGCAGCTGTTGACCTTCTCGATCATCTCGCGGTGCTGCTCGCCGGGCGTGCAGATCGCCTTAAAGTGGTGCCGGGAGTACATCGACGCCGGCCACCGGGCGTGGCACTTCATTGAGTCGACGTACCAGGTCACCGATGACCTGTTCATCGCCCAGCTGGAGGGACAGCTGACGCACCTGCGTATGGGTGACGAGGAGACAGCGACTGACTACTGCAACCGAGCCCGGCGAATTCTTGCCACTATCAGGATGGCCGGCGCGCAGTACTCCACGGCGTCGTACGTCACCCATGTCATGCAGGGACTTTCTAGCAGCTATAACCTCCTGAAGCGGCTGTCAATGGCGTCGAGCACAAGGGCGACGCTCAACGAGGACAACCAGACCTCGTACATCCTGCAGGACGAGGCGATGCAGGAGGCTGAGCGGTCACAGGAACTCTTGGCGCAGGCCAACTTCGTCGCCCCGGCGAAGCAAGGAGGCCGACCAGGACAGCGCGGACAGTCTGGTGGCGGCGGGAGTGGTGGCTGGAAGTCGACCAAGGAGGTCGAGAAGAAGTCGACCAAGGACGGCTGTCGAGGAGGAGGTCGACGTCGAGAGTGCTGGATCTGCCACAGCCCCGATCACCTCTCCTTCGAGTGTCCCGACCGCAGTGAATCCGACGACAACAACAAGGGCGGCCGCGGGAGGTCGAGCAGTCGTCGTCCTCGTCGAAGAGGGAAACCGGCCGCGCAAGGAGAAGCAGTCGACCAAGATGTCGACTTCGGCGAAGGACGCCGACTCCCCTGCTGGCGGCAAGGCGGGGGATGACAAGACGGCGTCGTGCTCGCTGGTCAGCGTCGTGGAGCCGACCGTCTCGCTGGCGCCGGAGGCCGGAGAGGACTTCCAGGCGGTGGCGGCAGCTGTGCAGGCGAACCCGGCGGTGGTCCTGCTTGACAGCGGTTGCTCCCACCACCTGATGGGGACGAAGGAAGCCTTCGTCGACCTGCAGCCGAGCGGCGCCATCAGGCATGTGCGCGGCTTCAATGGGGCGCTGCAGGACGTCCAGTGCCGTGGCACCGTCGCCCTACAAGGGGAGGCCGGGAAGCAGGTACTCATCCCCGACGTACTGTATGTCCCGGGTGTGCGGGCCAACCTGCTGTCGTCCGGCCAGCTGAAGGAGCACGGCGTGAAGCTGCACGAGGACGGAGAGGGAATGATGCTCGTCTCTGCAGCCGGAGCGGTGCTCGGTCGGGCGACGTACTCCGGGCGTGTCCTCTGCACCGACCTGCGTCCCTGCTCAACGAGGTCGACGTCGCCCACAACGGAGGTTGTGGCTCTGCGGGCGATCGTCTCGAAGACGAAGTCGACGCCGGACCGGATGCATGCGCGGCTTGCACATGTCGGCGTGGACACCATACGGAGCTCGGCGAAGAACGAGGTCGCCATTGGGCTGGACCTCAAGTCGGCGACGGACGCCGACTCCCCGTGTGTCACGTGCGTCGGCGGGAAACTGGCGCGGCACACCTTCCCCGACCAAGGCTCCGACGCCGACGACATGCTGGGGGGGTTGGGGTTGGGGGGGGGTGCCAGTAGACGTGCACCGGGGATCCCCCGATTGATACTGAGAAATGGTTACAAGCACGCTTGCCTAGGGGATAATGGACGCGCTCACTACTTAAAAAACGCTTTTATCCCAGTGGTGTAGTGACTTAGATTCTAGGAATATTTTTTGTTGCTCAAAATGCTAACATTCTAATTCGGGGCCACCTTGTGTTCTTCAAAATGCTGACCTCCAGCTTAAATCCATGCACATCCCCCTGCATTGTGATCCATGTACATGTGACAACTGCTGACCTGCGAACTGAATGCCCGCCATTCCATGGCCATGTGCGTCATTGCCTGTCTTGTGTTCTCACTACAGGTGCGAGCCATGGCCTCTCTCCACCACACACACCTCGTGCGCCTGCTGGGCTTTTGCCTGGACCAGAACGTGGAGACAGGCAAGCAGGAGCAGATCCTCGTGTACGATTTCATAGGCAATAGGGACATGGAGTACCATATCCACAAGACCAAGCGTGAGTTTGCACTATGGTTGCCACGCGCCTTTTGTTTACATTATTATTATTTTTCTTGCACAGCATGACACCATCACTCACAAACCGATCATCCATATGTTGTTTGTTTTTCTCACTGCATGGTATACTCGTTGCATGGCCCAGGTCCGCTCTCTCTACGCCAGAGGCTGCGCCTGGCACTGGGAGCAGCAGAGGGCTTGGCGTACCTGCACGGGTTTGACACGCCCATCGTTCACCGTGACATCAAGCCCGCCAACATTCTTGTGACTGAAGACATGCAAGCCAAGGTGGCTGACTTTGGGCTGCTCAAGCGCCTCACTCACGGCGATGCTGATGCCACGCGAGTTGCTGGCACTCCGGGCTATGTGGATCCGGATTACAACCGCACCAATGTCATCACAGCCAAGAGTGACGTGTTCAGGTCAGTATGCTTGTTCCTTTCCACAACACATTACACTTCTGCGCCCCTGTTTCTCTTAATATCCAGGTTATGCTAAATACCTGTACCCTGTACCTCTCTCTCTCTTTTTCTCCATCTTTTTCCCTCTTATATTAAATGCATGATTGCTTGCAGCTTTGGAGTCGTGCTTCTTGAGCTGCTGAGTGGAAAGTCGCCCCAAGTCAACACAAGAACGCACATATGCAAATGGGTAAGTGTGTTATCCAATATTTGAGTTTGCTAAAAAACAAATAAAAATAGTGCATTTAAGATAATGTTAATGTCCATCGAATCTCAAATGGATCTAATGGCCACTCATTTATCCGTAATTCACTTTTGTGCTACCACTCATTTGTACAGTAATGTTTTTGTCATCTTGCTGCCTTCCACCGTCTTCCATACTTAGCATGCTGCTTTCCATCACCCTTTCTTTTATAAACTCCTTCCAGGCTATGAAGCTGGTGGAGACATATGAGCTAGAAGAGCTGAGGGACAGCAAGATGCCGGCGGCAAGTGAAGAGGCTATAGTGGAACTTGCACACCTGGCTCTGGACTGCATCAAGTCTCCTGGCACACGGCGACCCACTATGAAGGATGTGGCATACCGCCTCAGTGCCCTCATTGCCAAGCACTGCCCCGACAAGGAGGATGAGTGGGAGAGTGCCACAGAAGAAGAGAGTGAAAGCAACAAGGGTAGTTAAACTAGGGATGCTTTTGCTGTGTCATTTGGAGACAGCAGGAGGGAGGCTGAGAGGCCGCATGGTTCACAGTCTGGTGTGAGCTCATTTGTGCGCGTTGGCTCGATAGGTGATGGCCTCAAGAGCTGGCTGCACTCGAAGCCAACCAAAGGGCGTTAAAAATGCCCATAATGACGGTACCCATGTGTATTTGGCATGAATGTTTACTGTAATTCCCCGGGTATAACACCCTAGCGTGATATAAACTCTACAAATAAAGGCGTCCCTTTTCAACGGGTACAAAATATGAAGGACCCGAGTTGCTTCGCATGAAAATATTGTGCAAAGTTATAACAAACAACGTGGCAGGTTTTATCCACAACCTTGTTGAACATACTTGCATTGCCAGGACATAGGACATAAAACATCCGACACTGATTTGGAAAATGCATTGTTATATTGTAAAATTAATGGTTTTTTTTAGCTGAATTATTTTGCTAGCAGACATTTGGTATGACATGGCTGCATTGAATCTATCTTCACCAACCTTGCGAAATATGCCATAACGAAAGTCCCGCTTCGATTCAACCAGAATAAGGGCGTGGAACCGGTTCTGCCATTACGAAGTTATGGCTCGGACAGCGTTTGCCTAGTGTTGGAGTGCTAGCGTACTAGCGTTGACTCGGGTAGCATTCCGCCATTGCACCGCGTAGAAACGAAATTCCAGGAAGGGAGGAATTCGCTTGAATCAAATTGAGTATATCCAGGTACAAACAGAGAAGGAATAAGTAGTTCTAGCTAGCAAGGACCTTGGGAATAAACCTGGGAACAACCAGGGATGATCCCAAATAATTCCAAGCAACAGAACCAACCTGGCTAGACAAAACAGCAGGTGGTAGGTTGGTAAACAACCTCTGGTTCTATTTTTCCAACCTGGGAAAACAACAAAAGATGAAGCATAACTTCGTATCAAAAGATGAAGCATTTCTTGAGTTCTGAATTTTGGCGCCCTAAGGGATATGCTGTAGCTGAAACTTAACTCAATCACAATTGTTCACACAAGAACCACAAAGAATATTATGTCAACGGGAGTTGTGTGTTGGCCCCGTCCTCGCTTGGGCGGAGCCGACATCGTGGTCGGGGTGAGGGGAGCAGCCGACCTGCAGCAGTGGGCCAGCTGGTTGACGAGGAGGTCGACCTGCACGGGGATCACTGCACGGGCGCCGACTCCAGGGTGGCGCCGACTTCGGGGGGGGTCGATTTGGGAGTCGACCTGCGGAGGACGTCAACTTGGTGACATCAACTTGGGGAAGCCGACTTCGGTGGTCGGGTGACGGACTGCTGGTCGACCTGCGGGTGGTCGACTGGACCTGGTGGTCGACGAAGGAGGGGCCGACATCGACCTCGACTCAGGACACCGAGCAGTTGGGCGTCGAGTAGCGGGGCGTCAACTTCGTGACGCCAACTTCGGGAGCAGCTGGTCGACGTGGTTACCCGGTCGACCAGGTTACCTGGGTGACGAAGTGCTGCGGAGGAGTGCGACGGTCGCCCAGGCGAAGTTGGCGAGCCCAACCTCGGTGGTGGTATCCGGAGGTCGACGTGGCCGATCAGAAGCAGTCGTCAGCACGAGGTTGACGTGGTGTGGCGCTGTGTAGGTGACGAGACTCTGCACGCCAATCATCTGCGCGCACCTGCGAAGCGGGTGCACTGCTGTTCTGCGCAAGCAATGCTGGCACGCTGTCAACCTGCGACGTTGGCACGCCGTCGACCTTGCCTTGCTGGAGCGCGGTCAACCAAGTCGTGCTGGAACGCGGTCGACCAAGCTGCGCTGGCAGTTGGCCGACCTGAATGCTTGCTCTGATGTAGTCTTGCTATGCCAACTTCATTGTATCATTGTTCTGAACTTTTCCTAGTGGAACTCTTGCCAATTTTCCCTGTGAACTAGCAAGTAGTGTGTGCACAAGGAAAACGACTAAGGACTAACGAACGCAGAGATCACACGAGCACCCGTGCCTAGCCCGTAGTCTAGCTCCCGTTGTAGCAGTTATCTCCGCATATTCGAGTAGCTAGAAACCAGGTAGGAGGGGATGAGGAGGACGAGAGAGAAGGTCCCTAAGGAGTCCCAACCAGGAAAATCCCATATGCTATCAAGAACCCAACCTATAGGAACCCAACCTTCATCCCATACTTCCCAACCTCTCAATTCCACCTCACCCAACTTGGCTATACTTGCCAACCTGGCTTGGCATCTCCCATCCACTTAGCAGCAACTATAGTGATGGTGACGAATTCCTTAAACCCCAAAAGTCTATACCCCATATTGAGTCACCCCACAAATTCCCAAAGTTGCCACATCACAAAAATTTCCCAAGATCATATCTTTCTCATTCTTGCTCCGATCGCTGTTGGTGTAATGGCCTAATAAACTCTAGCTACTAAGACTTAATCAAACTTAAAACCTCTCCTCGGGATCAGCTCCAAGGGTCCTTGGGTGCCTGGTACAAGACCAGCCCCTATCCTCGGGTCCGAGTTTGTGGAGAGAAGGGTCAAGAATGACTTAGCCAAAATAGCAAGAGCACCGTAAACGTCGCGCAGCGTATCGTGCAGACCGTCAATCGGTTTAAGCTGAGAATTCTCTCTATCGAAGCTCGCCCCAAGAGCTCTAAAAAAAGCCAAGTTGCCTCACGAAAAGTTCTGCCACTACAAAGTTATGGCTCGAACAGTGTTGGACTAGTGTTGTACTGCTAGCGTACTAGCGCAGACTCGGGTAGCATTCCGCCGACGTATCGCGTAGAAACGAATTTCCATGAAGGGAGGAATTCGCCAAGTTGGACAAACGCTACCCAATGATTTTCCCTGACGATTTTCCGGAGGGACTGCCACCTGAGCGAGCGCACAACCACCGCATAACCAACTGTACAACGACAGTTCCGACTGACACAGCCTGAGCTAGACGAACTGAGGAAGCAGCTTGATTACTTACTGGAGAAAATGTTCATTCAACCGAGTTCGTCGCCGTTCACTACTCTGATATTATTCACACCGAAAAAAGAGAGGTTTTTGCATATGCATCGACTACCGTGCACTGGAACGGTTAACAGTCAATACCCCATTCCCCGCGTCGACTAACTAATTGACCAACTGCAAACAGCCTGGGTGTTCTCGAAAATCAACTTACGTGGCGATTACCACCAGATTAGAGTCCAACTGACAGTCTCTGCCAAGATAGCTTTCAGAACTAGGTACGGGGTCATACGAGTACATAGTTATGCCATTCGGTCTGACCAACGCGCCGGCAACGTTTCAGTTGACTACGAACAAAGCTTGAAGGACGCTTTTTGATAAGTGTGTGATAGTTAATGTGGAGATTAACTCTACAACGGGAGCTAGACTACAGGGAAGGCACGGTTGTGTGAGTGATCGCAGCGTTCCTTGCGTGTTTCTCTAGCAGTTGCGTGTTCACGGGACAAAAGGGCACGAGTTCCCCTAGCAAGAGAATCACACAATAGTAGAAAAAAAGTTGGCAAAGTAGACTACATCAGATGCAAGTCTGCCGACCGCATAAGCAGGCTGACCTCCAACGCAGCACGGTCGACTGCGTTCCAGCGCTGCAATGTCTGCACCTCTCCATTGCAGTAGAAAGGCGGCTCACCAACGCTACAAATCGATGAAGTGCCAACGCTGCAGCAAGGCGGCTATCCAGTGTTGCACCCACATGACAGCAGCGCACCTACTTCACTGGTTCTCGTAGTCGGTTGGTGCGACGTCCACCGCCACGCGCACAGCACAGACGCCAAGTCGACCACGTGCAGTTGACTGCGTCTAATTAGCCACATTGACCTCGGGATACCATCTCTAAGATCGCCTTATTTCGGAGGCTGGGGTTGAGATCGACCCAGAGAAGTTAGACACAGTGAAAGCTTGGAACCCCCCAACAAACATCACAGAGCTGGAGAGTTTTGAAGGGTTCGTAAATTACGTACGCGGGCTCGTCCCCGATATGGCATGCTTAACTGCCCCACTAACAGACATACAGCGGAAGGGGGTCGCAATTACGTGGGGTGGAAAAGTTCATGCTGCCTTCTCTGCCTTGAAAAATATTCTCTGTTCACCGCCCGTACTACGCATCCCTAACCCACACGCCCATTTGAAGTAATTACAGACGCAACCGACATCGCCATCGGAGTAGTACTGCTACAAGGCTATGGCAACGGATTACAGGCCATCGTATACGAATCACAAAAACTGCATCCGCCCAAGAAGAACTACCCGATACACGACTGCGAAATGCTCGCAATCGTGCATGCATTCAAAGTATGGCGCTGTTACTTGACCGGCGCCGATGTGACAGTACGGACGGACCACAAATTACTACAGTACCTCCATACAAAGCCCCACCTCAATCCACGAGAGGTCCGTTGGCTCGAATTTCTCGAGTCAAACTTCCATTCCACAGTCACCTATAAAAAAGGAGCCTCAAGCATTGCTGACGCACTGACCCGCACGACTGCCTAGATACATGCCATACTACTCACCCATGTCAGATTTATATGACATAGTTGCTGTAGGCTATAGTGGGGTAGCACATATGGGGTACGGGGTTTCTAGGGTTGTATTTGTACCCAATCTTTCCTTAGTCATTTCATTCCTGTTCTTCAGTTTCACATGGTATAGAGCAGGTTCCCTGTGGGAACTTCGCCTAGGGCCCACCGAAGCGCGCCCCGAGGCGCGCGATTCCTTTTTTTTGCGACCCTCCGAGTCGCCCTGTCCCCTTGCGGCCCCGCCGCCCTTCAGACGCGGCCCCGCCACCCCCTCGCGCGGCCCCGCCACTCAGTCGCGGCCCCGCCACCCAGTCGCGGCCCCGCCGCCCAGTCGCGGCCCCGCCGCCCGTTCTGATCGCGGCCCCACCGCCCAGTCGCGGCCCCGCCACTTCGTCGCGGCCCCGCCGCCCAGTCGCGGCCCCGCCACTTCGACGCGGCCCCGCCATCCCTTCGCGGCCCCGCCGCCTTTCTGCGGCCCGACCACCGCCCTACCAGCGGCCGTCCCGCCGCCCTACCTGCGGCCCTACGCCGCCTCATCTGCGGCCCACCCGCCACCCTACCCGCGGCCCTTCGCCGCCCTACCCGCGGCCCTTCGCCGCCCTACTTGCGGCCAGCCGCCGCCCTACCTGCGGCCCACCTGCCGCCCTATCAGCGGCCCGCCCGCCGCCCTACCTTCGCGGCCCAGCCGCCCTACCTACACGGCCCCAGCAGCAGCCGAGCCGCCCGGAGCAACCGAGCCGCCCGGAGCCGCCGAGCCGCCCGGGAGCAGCCGAGCCGCCCAGGAGCCGCCGAGCCGCCCAGCCGCAGCCGAGCCGCCCAGCCGCAGCCGACCCTGCGCCTGACCCGCCCTGCACCCGAACCGCCCTGCGCCCGAGCCGCCCAGCAGCCGAGCCGCCCAGCACCCGAGCCGCCAAGTCGCTGAGCCGCCTTTCTGCATACCAACACGACCTGCCCTGCCTGGTGAGCACAGTCCCACTGACACTGCGAGCTCTTTCCCTGCTGCTTGCACTGCGTTGCTGTCGTCACCATGGCTACCCCTAGTGTCCTAGCTTTTGACGCTGAGGGTCGCGCCATTGATTTTGAGGTCTGGTTAGACGACATGCAGCTGTTCTTACAGTGCGACAGGGCTGACGACCTTTCTCTCTTTGATCTCACCTCTGGCGCCTCTCCTGCTCCTGCTGCTGATGCTGATCCCGCTGTCCGCTCTAAGTGGGCCACCCGCGATGCTGCTGCACGTCTTGCTGTGCGTCGCCACCTCCCTACCTCTGAGCGTGCGCACTTCAGTCAGTACAAGAGTGCTCAGACCTTGTACGACGCTGTAGTTGCGCGCTACTCCTCCCCTGCCACTGCTGCACTGAGCCGTCTCATGCTTCCCTACCTCTTTCCTGACCTCTCTGCCTTTCCCACTGTCGCTGACCTCATTACGCACCTCCGCACTAGTGACACTCGCTACCGCGCCGCCCTTCCTGCTGAGTTCTGCGCTAAGAACCCCCCCCCCCATGTACATCGCTCTCTACTACGTAGTCGCGCGCCTCCCTGACTCCCTTCGAGTCGTCAGGGACCACTTTCTCGCAGTCTGTCCCACCACCCTCACCGTCGACCTCCTCGAGAAGGCCCTCCTCGCAGCGGAGAAGAGCATAGTCGCTGTAGGTGCTTCTCGTGGTGACCCTCGCACCCCCATCTTTGAGGGGTGCTCTCCTTCCCCCTTGCTGCCCTCTGTTGCCTCTGCTGCTGCTGCCGACCTGCTTGGTCTTGAGTCGGTCGGCGCGGCGTCTGCCCCTAGTAGGAGACGTCGCTCCAGCAAGGGCAAGGGGGGCAAGGGCGCGGGTGGAGCTGGAGGGGGCGGTGGCGGTGGCGGCGGTGGCGGCGGAGGGAGTGGGGGTGGCGGCGGGACTAGTGGCGGGGGTGGTGGTGGTGGTGGCAGCAGCGGCGGAGACGGTGGTGGTGGTGCCAGCGGTGGTGGTGGAGGCAGCGGCGGAGGTGGAGGCGGCGGAGGTGGAGGCGGTGGAGGCGGCAGCGGAGGAGGCAGTGGTGGTGGAGGGGGTGGAGCTGGTCGAGGTGGTACCCAGCAGCGTAGCGGCGGTGGTGGTGGCCAGCGCTCGCAGCGGCAGCAGCAGCAGCGCTCTCGGGACATCCCTTCGCCTCAGCAGCTTCGTGAGTGGTACGCTGGGCGTCAGAGGGGTGGGGGTACTGGTCCCTGCACCTACGTTCTTCGTTCCGGCGACCGCGCGGGTGAGCAGTGTGGGGGTGCCCACGCCACCCAGCGCTGCTTTGGCCGTCTGACGGACGCCTGGCGTCAGCAGTTCCCTGGGGCTAGTGAGATCCCTCGCTGGGATGAGCTTCTCAGGGCTGGTGTAGCGATCTTTGATCTTGATTTTGATGCTATCCTTACTGCTATGTATGTTGTGGATTATAGTGAGGAGAATGAGGGTTACCGCTGTTTCCAGCCCGACCCGGGCATTGGTACTGCTGCGCTAGGTGCTTGTGAGGCTGCTGCTCTAGGTGCCAGTGCGTCTGCGCTCTCAGGTACTGGTGAGACTGCGCTCTCAGGTACTGAGTCGTCCTCGTCCTCCCTCACTTTCACACTTGACTCCGGAGCTTCTCGCTCCTTCTTTCGAGACCGCACTACCCTTACGCCGCTCGGCCGGCCGGTTGCAGTCTCCCTTGCTGACCCCTCTGGGGGTCCTGTCCTGTCTCACTTCTCCACTGTCCTCCCGTGTCCGGCTGCCCCTTCGGGCACCCTGTCGGGTCTGTACCTTCCCTCGTTCTCTACGAACTTGGTGAGTGGAGCGGACCTACAGGATGGGGGTGTTCACCAGTTCACTCCTGCGAGTCAGCGGGTGACCCACTGCACGGAGGCACGCACAGGCCGACACCTGGCCACGTTCTCGCGTCGGCCGGGGTCGAGTCTCTACACCCTGACCGTTGAGTCTCCTCCTGTCCCTGCGTCTGGTCAGGTGGCTGCGTCGGGTCAGGTGCTTGCTGCTGCGTCCCGGTCAGGTCCTGAGTCTGCCCCCTGTTCTTGTCGCCTCCTGTCTCACGAGACTCTCCTGTGGCACCACCATCTTGGCCACCCCTCCTTGCCCCGTCTTCGGAGCATGGCTTCCCGTGTCCTTGTCTCCGGTCTTCCCCAGTCTCTCCCTCCTCTCCCCTCCGGGCCAGGACCTTCCTGTGTCCCCTGTGTCGAGGGTCGCCTCCGGGCTACTCCTCACTCCTCCCACTTCCCCCCGACAGAGGCTCCCCTGCAGACGCTTCACATGGATGTGTGGGGCCCTGCCCCCGTCCGTGGGCAGGGTTACGAGCGCTACTTCCTGTTGGTGGTTGACGACTACTCGCGTTACACCACAGTCCTCCCCTTGCGCAGCAAGGGTGCGGTCACTGAGGTGCTGATCGTCTGGATCCGCGAGGCTCGTCTCCAGCTCAGGAAGAGCTTCGACTCGGACTTTCCTGTTCTGCGTCTGCACTCTGACAGAGGCGGAGAGTTCTCTTCTCGCCTTCTGCGAGACTACTGTCGTGCACGGGGGATCCGCCAGACCTTCACACTTCCGGACTCACCACAGCAAAATGGGATTGCTGAGCGCCGCATTGGCATGGTCATGGATGTCGCTCGTACGTCCATGATGCATGCGGCTGCCCCCCATTTTCTGTGGCCGTTTGCGGTGAGGTACGCGGCGCATCAGCTCAACCTTCACCCCCGGGTCTCTCGGCCTGCGATGTCCCCAGTCTTGCTGTGGACGGGGAAGGTTGGCGATGCGTCTGTGTTCCGTGTCTGGGGATCTCGGGCGTTTGTCCGCGACTTGTCTTCGGACAAGCTGTCCCCTCGTGCTGCTCCCTGTGTCTTCCTTGGCTTCCCCACTGACGCCCCAGGGTGGCAGTTTTACCACCCCTCCTCTCGTCGTGTTCTGTCCTCCCAGGACGTCACGTTCGACGAGTCAGTCCCCTTCTACCGTCTCTTCCCCTACCGCACTCCTTCCCTCCCCCCTCCCCCGGACTTCCTTGTGCCGGTTCCCCCCCCGGTAGACCCCCTCCCCCCTCAGGTTCCTGCCCCCTCAGGTGTGTCCCAGGTAGACGCCGTTGACCCGGTCGAGGTTACTGGTGACTCTGGTGCTGCTGCGGGTGCTGAGCCTGGGAGTGCTGACTGTGGGGGTACTGTGCGCGGGGGTGCTGAGCCTGGGGGTACTACTGCTGGGGGTGCTGGGCCTGAGGGTGCTACTGCGGTGGGTGCGGAGCCTGGGGGTGCTGAGCCGGGAGGTGCTGTGCCTGGAGGTGCTGGGTCTGGGGGTGTTGGGTCGGGAGCTGCTGAGCCTGGGGGTGCTGAGCTGGGAGCTGCTGAGCCTGGGGGTGCTGCGTCTGGAGCTGCTGAGCCTGGGGTTTCTCCTGCTGCTGCGTCTCGCCGGGAGCCCCTCTCTCCACAGGAGCTGCGCGAGTGGTTCGCTCGCCGCTGGAGGCGTGCTGCTGAGTCTGGAGGTACTGCTGGAGCTGGAGCTGGAGCTTCTTCGACTGTCGAGGGTGCGGGTGCTGCCGGTCCCGGAGCTGCTGGACCTGCGGGTCCTCCTGGAGCTGGAGCTGCTGAGGGCGTTCGTGCTGAGCCTGCTGCTGTTGGTCCTGCCGCTGGAGGTGTGGGTGGCGCTGGTGCTGTCGCTGAGGGTGCTGGTGCTGTCCCTGCTGAGTCTGGAGCTGCCACGCGGCCTCGGCCGTACTTCGTTCCGCTCCTGCAGCAGGTTCTTGGTCTTTCTCCTCCAGTAGAGGGTCCACCGCCTGTCCAGTCGCAGTCCCTGCTGGAGCCTTCCTCTCCACTGCCTGCTCCCTCTCCTTACACTGGTCCTACTGGAGGTCTTGCTGAGCGTCGTGAGCCTGCGTCTCGTCCCGCGTCGCCTGTTCGTGCTGCTCGCGCTAGTGGTCGCAGTTCGCGTCAGCGTCCTCCTCCTGTCCCTGGCACGCACCGGATGTCTTTGCGTCCTTCCACTGCTCCTCTGCGTGCCCCTTTGCCTTCTCCTCCTGAGTCCTCTCTTCCTGCGCTTGCCGACCCTGAGTCGGACTCTCTTCGTGCTGCCAGTCCTACTGTCACGCGTCTGCTTGCTACTGTCATCACTGACCCCTCTTTTGAGTCCACTGCTGCGTCTGCTCTAGTCGCTGAGCTCGTCGACTTTGCTGCTCGCTGTCGTCTCGACTACGCTGCTAGTCTTGTTGCTGAGTCTGCGTCTGTCTGTCCTCCGTCCGTCGGGGGTGAGTGTGCTCTTGGCACGGACGTCCTAGAGGACAGGCAGGAGGAGTTACAGTGTCTAGCGGCTGCTTCACCTCATCTCGCGTCTGTACTGCTTGCCCCTGAGGGAGACCCGGATGCACTAGACATCCCGACTCCGCGTTCTTACGCGGAGGCCGTAGAGGGTCCCTACTCCTCTCAGTGGCAGGCAGCTATGGATGCAGAGATGGCTTCCTGGAAGTCCACAGGCACCTACGTTGACGCGGTTCCCCCTCCTGGGGCGAACATCGTCAGTGGCATGTGGATCTTCAGGGTGAAGCGGCCGCCGGGCTCTCCACCTGTCTTCAAGGCACGGTACGTTGCTCGTGGCTTCAGTCAGCGGCGGGGAGTTGACTACTTTCAGACCTTCTCTCCCACCCCGAAGATGACTACTCTTCGGGTGCTGCTGCACATAGCCGCTCAGCGCGACTACGAGCTTCACTCTCTCGACTTCAGCACTGCGTTCTTGCAGGGTAGCCTGCACGAGGAGATCTGGCTTCGCCGTCCACCTGGCTTCACTGGGACTTTCCCTCCTGGCACCCAGTGGAGCCTCCGACGGCCAGTCTACGGTCTCCGCCAGGCACCGCGTGAGTGGCACGACACACTGAGGACTACGCTTGCGGCTCTTGGGTTTGCTCCTTCTACTGCTGACCCGTCGCTGTTTCTTCGCACCGACACTTCCCTGCCGCCGTTCTACATCCTCGTGTACGTCGACGACTTGGTCTTTGCCACAGCGGACACTGCTGGACTCGCCTACGTGAAGTCCGAGCTGCTGAAGAGACACACGTGCACAGACCTGGGTGAACTGCGCAGCTACCTCGGCTTGCAGATCACCCGGGACAGAGCACGCCGCACCATTACCTTGACTCAGTCACACATGGTGCAGCATGTCCTTCAGCGCTTCGGCTTCACGTACTCCTCGCCTCAGGCCACTCCTCTGCCTACTCGCCACTCACTCTCAGCTCTGCCTTCGGATGAGTCCGTAGAGTCGAGTGGTCCGTATGCAGAGCTTGTTGGCTGCCTCATGTACCTGATGACCTGCACACGACCGGACCTTGCATACCCTCTGAGCATTCTTGCATGCTATGTTGCTCCTGGGAGACACAGACCGGAGCACATGGCTGCAGCGAAGAGGGTATTGCGCTACTTGTGCAGTACGTCGGGCATGGGGCTAGTGCTTGGAGGGCGGAGTCCAGTGGTCCTTACCGGCCACGCGGACGCTTCTTGGGCTGACGACCAGGCTACGCAGCGGTCGTCACAGGGTTACACCTTCAGCCTTGGTTCCGGCTCTGTCTCGTGGCGGTCTACTCGCTCGTCTTCGGTTCTCGGCTCCAGTTGTGAGGCTGAGATCTACGCCGGGGCCATGGCTGCACAGGAGCTTCGCTGGCTCACCTACCTGCTGACTGACCTTGGAGAGCCGCCTCGTTCTCCTCCAGTGCTGTACGTAGACAACAAGGCCATGCTGGCCTTGTGTCGAGAGCAGCGCTTGGAGCACAGAACGAAGCACATTGCTCTCCGCTACTTCCTTGCTCGTGAGCTGCAGCAGCGTGGTCAGTTGCGACTTGCGTACGTGGCCTCTGAGGCCAACACTGCTGATGTGTTCACCAAGGCACTCGCGCCTTGTGACCATCAGCGCTTTTGCACCCAGCTGGGTCTTGTGCCTGTCTTGCCTCACTTGCTCTCCTCTTGACTTCACTTGTACTGTGACATATATATATATATGCCTGCTCTTGCTTGTCTAGTTTTATATATATGTCTGTACTCCTGCATGTGAACTGGCCTCTGGCCCTACTCTTGTGCTCGGACTGTGTGGTGACTTTGTGATCCACCCTGAGCTTGCTTTGCTTTGCTTGACTGGTCTTGTGACCCCTTGTTCTCCCCCACTTTGCCTATGGGGGTGTGTCAGATTTATATGACATAGTTGCTGTAGGCTATAGTGGGGTAGCACATATGGGGTACGGGGTTTCTAGGGTTGTATTTGTACCCAATCTTTCCTTAGTCATTTCATTCCTGTTCTTCAGTTTCACAACCCAGACTAGCCCATTGCTCACATGACTTTTTACCCACGGCTGCCAGACAGACCCATTTTTCATAGGAGGAAATTTGCAGCAGTATGGAGCAGCAAGAGGGGTTTACAACAAAGAAGCTGGCTCCGACCGCATCTGGGTACTAGGCTACACCTTGCTACAAGAGTTACTGCTTCAGGAGGCACATGATGGAGTTACTTGGGGCATATTGGGGTGGAGAAAAGACAGCAACAGCTGCAGCAACATTACTACTGACCCAAGATGCTCACCGACGTACAGCGATACGTGGATCGTGTCCCACATGCCAACTCATGAAATCATCACAAAAGAAGCCGGCAGGACAGTTGCTGCCGATACCACTAGCAGAGCGTGCTTGTCAGCACGTAACAATAGACTTTGTCACAGGATTACCGGCTGGGGCAGGTGGGAACGATGCGATCATGGTCGTCGTCGATCAGCTGACAAAAATGGCTCGTTTTGTAGCATGCAATAAATCCATCTCAGCTAAAGAAACCGCCCGACTATTCATCTCCGCCGCCGTTCGACTGCACGGAGTACCAGCAGCTATCGTCAGCGACCGAGACAAAAAAATTCACCAGCAAATTTTGGCGTAACCTGTGGCAGCAGTTCGGCATGCGACTATGGTTCAATTCATCATATATCACCTCAAAACCGATGGTCAGATAGAACGAACAAACCAAACCATGGAGAAGTTAATCCGAGCCATATGAGACGGCCCTGGCAACATTGGAGCAGCAACTACCACTCATCGAGTTCGCGTACAACAACTCCACGTCAGCCACGACACAACAATCACCATTCTACCTCAACAACGGACGGAACCCCAGAGTACCCATGACCTCAAACCCTGACAACCCAATCCCACGCGCACAAAAGTTCGCCGAAATTTTACAAACCACCCGAACCCAAGCAGCAGACGCCATTTTAAAATCCAACATTATTGCTAAACGTAACGCCGATCGCCACCGCCGCCTAGTCAAGCACCAGTTTGACGACCTGATTTTACTCGACACTCAAAACCTCTGCCTGCCCTTTACTCCAAAATTTCGCCCACGATATTGCGAGCCATTTCACATCAGCCACATGTTCACACCCATCACCGCCCACCTCCTCCTACCTGCTCATTGGTATGTTAGCCGTCATTCCATGTCAGTCTACTCCACCCATACGTCCCATCCACCAGTCAACTGTCACGTAGCCACCCGGCCAGCATGATGCGACCACCAACAGAGCCGATCATTATGTAGAGAATAGGCGATTGTGGGAGAGCCTAGGCACAGAGTTGCAAACCAAATAATTGTAAACCGAATAATTTTAAACCGAATACAGACTTTGTTGAAAACTGAATATAGTATATACAGTAGAAACCAGTATGCTTGGTATACCGTAACTGAAGAAATGAAATTGATTGATGGATTGATTACAATAGAAACAAAAATGAACCTTATAGAGAGACATAGTGACGTGTGCAAGAACGTTCTATGAGAACATTGCCCGGATTAGGTGTGGTATGCCTTGGCGTCTGCGCTGTGCACATGACAGGGCACAGGACACCAACCAGCTGCGATCACCTGCGAAGCGGGTGCAACACTGTGTAGCCGCCTTGCTGCAGCGTTGGCACGCCGTGGACTTGCAATGTTGGCAAGCCGTCTGCTGCGCTAGAGGTCGACCGGCATGCTTGCTAGCTCTGATGTAGTCTCTCTGTTGCAATCATTCTGAACCTCTGTTGTGAACCATTACAAGTGAAACTTATGCCAAATTTGCCTGTAAATGTGCACAAAGAGTGAAACCCTCCAGTTGGAGGTCATCGAGCTGGGCATCCGGGCGCAGTGAGCGAAGGAACACCCTTCCCGTCCTGCATCTCCTCAACCGGTGCACAATGAAGGCGGCGTCGGCGAGGGCGTCAATGCCAGCGACCAAGTCGGCAGCAGTTCCTGTGGCACGTTGAGGCAAAGATGGGTATTCTGGATGGCCAAAGGTGAAGTCTGTAGTGTTCAGGTGCGAGGGTTGCACTCGTTGGTGGCTGCTGGCTCCTTGCAAGGCGACATCGGTGGACGTCGAGGCAGCGTGAAGCCGACGTCGGCGACCCATGTGATTGCGAGTGAGATAGCGCCGACCTACAGCTACTTCAAGTTCACGCCGGACAAGATCGCGGTCAACCCCCTGCTGGTCGGCCGCCACGACCTCCTCACATGGAAGGAGGCCATCGAGCCCCAACAGGAGATGGCCGGCTGATGTGCTTCGCCAACGGCTTCGTGGAGACGCCGTTGGAGAGCAACCATGAGCTGCGTGCGGAGTTTCGCACCGTGTACCTGCTGACCTTCACAGTCATCTCGCGCTGCTGCTCACCTGTGGTGCAAATTGCCATGATGTCGTGACGGAGGCACGTGGACACCGGGCACCAAGCATGGCAGTTTATCACGACAGCATATCAAATCACAGACGACCAATACATCAGCGAGATGGAGGAGCAGATGGTGCATCTGTAGTTGAGCAAGCACGAGACATCACCTGACTACTGCAATCAAGCTCAGCGTCTTCCTCCCTGCATGCAGATGGTGTTGGGTGCAATTTCACATTGCACGGCATCCTGCCGTCTGTTTGTACGAGTATGCGTGTGCGAATGTGTCAACGGGAGCGTTGTAAGGCTCCGTCCCCGCTTGGGCGGAGCCAACCTTGTGGTCGGATGTGCGAGGGTTGCAGCCGACCTGCAGCAGTGGGCACGGGGGCCACTGCAAGGGCGCCAAGCTGGAGGGCGCCGAGCAGGAGGACGCTGCCCTGGACGCCTGGTTGGTGTCCCGGACGCCTGGACGGCGTCCTGGGAAGCTAGACGCCGAGCTGGGCGTCGCCACGACTACCTGGGCGTCCCGGGGGGCCCACACACCGACCTGGGCGTCTGGTCGGCGTCCTGGGAGGAGGGACGCCGCTCTAAAGGCTTGGTCGGCGTCCTGGGCGTCTGGACGCCAACATGGGGATTCGAAGGCGTCCTGGGCGCCTGGACGCCGGACTGGGGACTATAGTTGACTATAGTGTAGCATGGCAGGCACTATAGGGGTACAATTTAGGTAAAGGTTGGATGTTTGTTTGTTTGATGCCACTTTCAAGATCTGCTTCAGCTCCGCAAACATTCCGGTCGGGACAGCTAGCTCTGTCATCTTAGTCATGACACTTCGCACTTTATTTCCTATTGATGCATCCCTACGGTATGCACTCGGCTTGTTGTCCGTATGCGTGCATGCGTGTGTCCTGGAATGGTATGAGGGCATGGGGTAATATATATTTCATGCTTATAATAGTGTGTGAATGTTGAGTCATGATGTCAAATGTGTGTGTCAAGTCAATAACGAGTTATCGCTTGTCGCGTGTCACGCGGTCGTTTGTGTCTGGTGCACTGTTTCTATTTTGTCGTGTGTCTTTTGCACGATTACTATTTTGTCGTGCGTATGTAACGTTACGCGTATCGCAGGTGTGTGCAGCAGACCCATCAAGAACTGAAGGATGAGTTTATGATGAAGAACCAGAGCCTTGGTGTCATGATTCAAGAGATCGCAAAGCCCGCGAAAAGGGTACACCTCAAGATTTTGAGAATAGTTCCATTACTTTGTGTAGTGTAACATTTCACCCGATACCCTTGTGATGGGTAGTTTCAAGACTCCTCGTGTTTGGGGACAGTGTGGCACTGTTCCACATCACTGTACATCGGCTTTTGGGGTTTGTAGGAGCTGGGAGTCATTCCCAACTCGTAACTCTTCCTAATTTGTGTTTTAAGATTATAGTGGTTGCTATAGTGCTGTTCGTTCAAATTAACGCTGCGTCGTCAATTCTTAATGAAATCATACGATCTAAATTGCCTTTTGTAGGTGACGTTATGACGCTCTAGATTCATTTTGTAGCATGTCATTTAAAGCTATGATTAGATCGCTATGAACATTTGAATTCGCTATGCAGAAATCTGACTGTGCACTCTGTTTTTTGTTTTAGTTACATTTGAACCAACTGTGACTATAACATTACCGTGGTCTCTTTGGTGTAGACAAAAGAATGACGGTCTCTAATTGGATCGCAACGGCAGGAAAGAGGTAGTGCTTCTCGGATGCGCAATGCCTGTAGGAGGAATGGACAGAAGAAGAGGTGAAGCGAGCTCTTCGAGAGATGGCCTGCAACAAAACCCTAGGGAAGGACGGACTCCCAAAGGAGCTTCTTGAGCAGCAATGGGATGTGTTGGGAAAACACCTCATGGAGCTGGTAAAGAGCTTCACTACCATGGCCACATTTCCAACCAGCATCAAGGATGCCGTAATTATTCTCCTGCATAAAAAAGGAGCAAAATAGCAACTGGAGAATTATTGGCCAATAACCTTATCAAACATCAGCTACAAGTACTGTTGTATGTTCTGGTGAGCAGAATCAAAAGGTTCTGCATAAAGTGATTTCACAGTAGCAGTTCGGATTCATACATGGGAGACGAGTCTTTGACACGGTTGGGCTGGTGGCTGATGTCATCGATGCAGCCAAAAACGGCAGGGAAAACTGGTACATGCTGCTGGTGGACTTCTAGAAGGCTTTTGACTCGGTGTCCTAGGATTTCACCTTCGAGGCCCTCAGGAAGATGGGCTTCTCGGAACATTTTGTTAGCTCGGTGAAGGGCCTGCACGAAAACATACGCACAAGCTTGCTAATCAACGGATGGCTGGGGGAAGCAGTGGATGTGGTATCTGGAGTCAGGCAGGGGTGCCCCTTTGCTCCCTACCTGTTCCTCTGTATAGTGGAGCCGTTATCACAGAAGGTGGAGAAGCGGAAAACTGGTATCACCCTTATCAGCAGTGTTGGACAGCGGCTGGCCTACATTGGGTATGCTGACGATACCACCCTCCTGCTGCAGAGGAAACAGCAGATTGATAAGGCTGAGGAAATACTCGAGTAATTTGAAGGCATTTTGGGGCTGGCGACCAACAAATAAAAGTTGGTAGTGCTCTCTCTGGGGGCCAATATTGGCAAAAAAACTTGGCACTCCGATGGCTTCAGATTGGCCGGCGCAGACGAAGCAGAGAAGCTCCTTGGTATCTGGGTCACATCGAGTCGGAGCTGTCAGCCGACCTAGGACAAGGCGCTGGAACAGATTGTGGGGAAGATGTCGTTATGGCAGCCATAGTATCTTTCCGATAAAAGCAAGAAGAGCAGTGATGGATGGGTACATCCTACCGGTCTCAAGCACAGGTGTACCCGCCGCCTGCACAAACCTGGGGGGTGATCACAAAGCTGTCACACACATTTATGTCAGCCAACAAAGTTACGACAGAGAAATGTTCATTCCTGTGGAGCAAGGAGCTGCTATACATGCCGGTGATGGAGGGAGGGGTGGGTGCAAAAGATCCTGAGGCTATGCTCACCTGTTTCACGACCAGAAGGATCGAGACAATACTTACGTAGACCAACCAGCTAAAACAGAACCTGATGCGCCAGACAGCGGACCTGGCTCTGAGACTGGACACGTTTTTGTGAAGAAATGAGGAATGGTTGGGTACAAGTACAAACCTAGAAATGTGTTGTACCCCATATGTGCTACCCCACTATAGCCTACACAGGCTAAGTCATACAAGTCAGACACACCCCCATAGGCAAAGTGGGGGAGAACAAGGGGTCACAAGACCAGTCAAGCAAAGCAAAGCAAGCTCAGGGTGGATCACAACGTCACCACACATTACGAGCACAAGTTCAAGGCCACAAGGCCAGTTCACATGCAAGATCATATATAAAGGTAAACAAGCAAGTGCAGGTATAGAAAGATCATAGTACAAGCAAGGTCAAGAAATGAGCAAGTGAGGCCAAGTAGGCACAAGACCTGGCATCGTACAACAGCGCTAATGATCACAAGGCAGAAGTGCCTCTCAGAATGTTATTCTCTAGCCTGTTCTAGGGTGCTCTATAGCCAGTACAACCCATCTAGGGTTTGCTCTATGTATCCTCATTGCTGCTAGTCAAACCCCTCCTTCATTCTCATTCATTCCTCGTTCAATTTCACAGTGCCTTCGTAAAGATATCAGCAGTGTTGGCCTCAGAGGCCACGTAAGCAAGGCGCAGCTGACCACGCTGCTGCAGCTCACGAGCAAGAAAGTAGCAAAGAGCAATGTGCTTCGTTCTGTGCTCCAGTCTGTGCTCCCGACACAAGGCCAGCATGGCCTTGTTGTCTACGTACAGAACCGGAGGAGAATGAAGCGGCTCTCCTAGGTCAGTCAGCAAGTAGGTGAGCCAGCGTAGCTCTTGTGCAGCCATGGCCCCTGCGTAGATCTCAGCCTCACAACTGGAGCCGAGAACAGAAGACGAGCGGGTAGACCGCCACGAAACAGAGCCGGAACCAAGGCTGAAGGTGTAACCCTGTGACGACCGCTGCGTAGCCTGGTCGTCAGCCCAAGAAGCGTCCGCGTGATCTGTGAGGACCACTTAACGCAGCCCTCCAAGCACTAGCCCCATGCCCGACGTACTGCACAAATAGCGCAACACCCTCTTCGCTGCAGCCATGTGCTCTGGTTGGTGTCTCCCAGGAGCAACATAGCGTGCCAAGATGCTAAGAGGGTATGCAAGGTCAGGTCGAGTGCAGGTCATCAGATACATGAGGCAGCCAACAAGCTCTGGGTACGGGCCACTCGGCTCTACGGACTCATCCGATAGCAGAGCTGAGAGCGAGTGGCGAGTAGACAGAGGAGTGGCCTGAGGCGATGAGTACGTGAAGTCGAAGCGCTGAAGGACCTGCTGCACCATGTGTGACTGAGTCAGGGTAATGGTGCGCTGTGCTCTGTCCCGGGTGATTTGCAAGCCAAGGTAGCTGCGCAGTTCACCCAGGTCTGTGCACGTGTGTCTCTTCTGCAGCTCGGACTTCACGTGGGCGAGTCCAGCAATGTCAGCTGTGGCAAAGACCAAGTCGTCGACGTACACGAGGATGTAGAACGGCGACAAAGAGGTGTCGGTGCACAGAAAAAGCGATGGGTCGGCAGTAGAAGGAGCAAACCCAAGAGCCACAAGTGTAGTCCTCAGTGTGTCGTGCCACCACGGGGCGCCAGGCGGAGACCGTAGACTGGCCAACGGAGGCTCCACTGGGTACCAGGAGGAAAAGACCCAGTGAAGCCACGTGGGCGGCGCAGCCAGATCTCCTTGTACAGGCTGCCCTGCAAGAAAGTTGTGCTGAAGTCAAGAGAGTGAAGCTCGTAGTCGCGCTGAGCGGCTATGTGCAGAAGCACCTGAAGAGTGGTCATCTTCGAGGTGGGGGAGAAGGTCTGAAAGTAGTCAACTCGTTGCCGCTGACTAAAGCCTCGAGCCACGTTACGCGCCTTGAAGACAGGCGGAGAACCTGGCGGCCGCTTCACCTTGAAAATCCACATGTCACTGACGATGTTCGCCCCAGGTGGGGGAACCTCGTCGACGTAGGTGCCTGTGGACTTCCAGGAAGCCATCTCTGCATCCATGGCTGACTGCCACTGTGAGGAGTAGGGACCCTTGATCGCCTCAGCGTACGATCGAGGAGTCGGGATGTCTGGTGCATCCGGGTCTCCCTCAGGGGCAATGAGCATGGACACAAGATGAGGCAAAGCAGCAGAAAAACACTGGAACTCCTCCTGCCTGTCCTCAAGGACGTCCGTGCTAAGAGCACACTCACCCCCGACGGATGGAGGACAGACAGACGCAGACTCAGCAACAAGACGACAGTGAGCAGCGAAGTCGACAAGCTCAGCAACTAAGGCAGACGCAGCAGTGGACTCAAAGGAAGGGTTAGTGACGACAGTAGCAAGGAGACGCGTGACAGTAGGACTGGCAGCACGAAGGGAGTCCGACTCTAAGTCAGCAAGAGCAGGAAGAGAGGACTCGGGAGGAGAAGGCAAAGGGGCACGCAGCGGAGCAGTGGAAGGACGCAGAGACATCCGGTGCGTGCCGGGGACAGGCAGAGGACGCTGATGCGAACCACGACCACTCGTGCGAGCAGCACGAACAGGCAACGTAGGACGATACGCAGGCTCACGATGCTCCGTAAGACCTCTAGTAGGACCAGTGTAGGGAGAGGGAGCAGGCAGTGGGGAGGCTGGCTGTAACTGTGACTCGGACTGGACAGGCGGCGGACACTCTAAGAGAGGAGCACGACCAAGAGAGGAGGGAAGACCAAGAACCTGCTCAAGGAGCGGAACGAAGTATGGCCGCAACGGTGCAGTGCCCCTTGAACCAGCAGGAACAGCACTAGTACCCCCAACGGCAGCACCAGTGCCAGTAGCACCACCAGCTCCAGCAGCGCCAACTCCAGCACCCTAAGAAGAACTAGCGCCAGCAGCACCTCCAGCGCCAACACCCCCAGCACCTCCAGCTCCAGTCGGACCACCAGAAGACGGAGCAGCTCCAGCTCTAGCACCTCCAGTAACACCTACTCCAGCAGCACCACTAGCTCCAGCATCAGGAGCACCCGCAGGCCCAGCAGCTCCAGTACCCCCGGTACGAGCACCTCTGGGACCCGTGGCACCAGCACCCTCAGCAGCAGTAGAACCTTCAACACCAGCAGTACCTCCAGCTCCAGCAGCACGGCTCCAGCGCCGAGCAAACCACTCACGCAGCTCCTGTGGAGAGAGCAGCTCCCTCCGGGACGAAGCACCCGAAGGACCTCTAGGCCCAGTACCGCCAGACGCCACACGAGCAGGCCCAGCACCCTCAGGCTCCGCACCCACAGGCTCCGCACCCCCAGTCTCAGCACCCCAAGTCTCAGCACTCCCAGGCTCAGCTCCCCTAGAGTCAGCACCCCCAAGCTCAGCACCCCCAAACCCCGCACTCGCAGGCTCAGCACCCCCAGACCCCGCACACGCAGGCTCAGCACCCCTAGCAGCACCAGAGTCAACAGCTACCTCGACAGGCTTGACTGCATCTACCTGGGACACACCTGAGGGGGCAGGACCTTGAGGGGGATGGGGGTCTACCGGGGGGGGGGACCTGGCGCGAGGAAGAGCGGCGGCGGGGGGAGGGAGGCAGTGCGGTAGGGGAAGAGACGGTAGTACGGAACCGACTCGTCAAACGTGACGTCCTCGGAGGACAGAACACGTCGCGAGGTGGGGCCAACCTGGCGCGTCAGGGGGGAAGCCAAGGAAGACACAGGGAACAGCACGAAGGGACAGCTTGTCCGCAGACAAGTCGCGGACAAACGCCCGAGATCCCCAGACACGGAACGCAGACGCATCGCCAACCTTCCCGGTCCACCGCAAAGCAGGGGAGGTCTACGGCATGGAGACCCGGGGCTGAAGGTTGATCTGATGCGCCGCGTACTGAACCGCAAACGCCCACAGAAAATGGGGAGCAGCCGCATGGACCATGGACGTACGAGCGACGTCCATGACCATGCCAATGCGGCGCTCAGCAATCCCATTTTGCTATGGAGAGGCCGGAAGCGTGAACGTTTGGCGGATGCCGTGTGCACGACAGAAGGCTCCCAGAAGGTCAGAGGAAAACTCACTGCCTCTGTCGGAGTGCAGATGTAGAACAGGAAAGTCCGAGGCAAAACTCTCTCTGAGCTGGAGACAAGCAGCGCAGATCCTGCCGATCAACACCTCAGTGACGTCACCCTTGCTGCGCAAGGGGAAGACTGTGGTGTAACGCGAGTAGTCGTCAACCACCAGCAGGAAGTAATTCTCGTGACCCTGTCCATGGTCGCGGGCTGGGCCCCACACGTCTATGTGAAGCGTCTGTAGCGGAGCCTCTGTCGGAGGAAACTCGGAGGAGTGAGGAGCAGCACGCTGCCTCCCCTCGACGCAGGGAACGTAGGTAGGGGCAGGCCCCGGAGGAAGAGGAGGGAGGGACCGGGGGAGACCAGAGACAAGGACACGGGAGGCCATGCCTCGGAGACGAGGCAGCGAGGGGTGACCAAGGCGGTGGTGCCAGAGGAAAGTCTGGTGAGACAGGAGACGACACGAGCAGGGGGCAGACGCAGGACCAGACCTGGACGCCGTAGCAGACACCTGACCCGACGCAACTACTTGACCCGACGCAGAGACCGGAGGAGACTTAGTAGTCAGTGTGTACAGGCTCGACCCCGGTTGACGGTTAAACGTGGCCAAGTGTCGGCCCGTCTGAGCACACGTGCAGTGGGTCATTCGCTGATTCGCAGGAGTGAACTGGTCAACCCCCCCATCCTGTAGGTCAGCACCACTCACCAAGTTCGTAGAGAAAGAGGGGAGGTAGAGACCTGACAGGGTGCCAGAAGGGGCCGCCCGACACGGTAAGACAGTGGAGAAGTGGGCAAGGACAGGACCCCCAGAGGGGTCTGCCAGGGAGACCGCAACTGGCCGACTAAGCGGCGTGAGTGTCGTGCGGTCTCGAAAGAAGGAGCACGAAGCACCCGAGTCAAGGTTGAAGGTGTGGGAGGCATGAGCCGACGCGGTACCTGAGAGAGCAGACTCACCAGAACCTGGGGCAGCAGACTCACTAGCACCTAGAGCAGCAGCCTCACCAGCACCTAAAGCAGCAGTCCGAATGCCCGGGTCAGGTGGAACACACAGGTAACAGTCACCCTCATCACTTGTAGACACAGCATACATGGCAGCAAGAATAGCATCATAATCAAGATCAAAGATAGCAACCCCCGACCTCTGCAGCTCTCCCCAGCAAGGGATCTCAGTGGCGTCAGGGAACTGGAGACGCCAGGCGTCCGTCAGGTGGCCGAAGCAGCGCTAGGTGGGGTGCGGGCCCCCGCACTGCTCACCCGTACGGTCGCCGGTACACAGGACGTAGGTACAATGACCAGCACCCCCACCCCGCTGACGCGAAGCGTACCACTCACGAAGCTGTTGGGGGGACGGGGTCTCACGAGTGCGCTGCTGCTGCTGGCGCTGACCACCACCGGAGCCGCCCCTCTACTGAGAGCCGCCTCGACCAGTCCAACCGCTGCTGCCGCCACCTCCACCGCCGCCGCCACCTCCGTCTCCTCCGCTCCCACCACCACCGCCGCCGTCTCCTCCGCCTTCACTGCCGCCACCGGCGCCCCCACCCCCGCCACCACTCCCACCACCACCCCCACCCCCTCCACCGCCTCCACCGCCACCTCCACCACCAGCTCCTCCAGAACCCTTGCCTCCCTTGCCCTTGCCGGTGCGGCGTCTCCCGCTAAGGGCAGACGCAGCTGCGACCGACTCGAGGCCAACGAGGTTGGCCGCAGCAGCAGAGGCAACAGAGGGCAAGAGGGGGGAGGGGGAACACCCCTCAAAGAAGGGAGTACGAGGGTCACCACGAGAGGCTCCCACAGCGACTATGCTCTTCTCATCTGCCAGGAGGCGTTCCTCAAGGAGGTCAACGGTGAGTGTGGTGGGGCAAACAGAGAGGAAGTGGTCCCTGACCGAGCGAAGGGAGTCAGGGAGCCGGGTGACTATGTAGTAGAGGGTGATGTACATGGGGGCGGGGGGTTCTTGGTGCAGAACTCAGCAGGGAGCGCAGCGCGGTAGCGAGTGTCACTAGTGCTAAGGTGCGTAACTAGGTCAGCGACTGTGGAAAAGGCGGCAAGGTCAGGGAACAGGTACGGCAGCATGAGGGGACTAAGAGCAGCAGTGGCAGGGGAAGAGTAGCTTGCAACTACAGCGTCGTACAGGGTCTTAGCGCTCTTATACTGACCAAAGTGCGCGCGCTCAGAGGAGGGCAAGTGACCACGAACAGCAAGACGGGCAGCAGCATCACGTGTGGCCCACTGTGAGCGAACAGTGCTGTCAGCATCGGTAGGAGGGGCAGGAGAGGCACCACACGTGAGATCAAACAGGGAGAGACCATCTGTCCTATCGCACTCTAGGAAAAGCTGTAGGTCATCGACCCAGACCTCAAAGTCGACAGCCCGACCCTCAGCATCAAAAGTGAGAACATTAGGAGCAGCCATGGCAGCAGTGGCAGCAGCAGGCTAGCAGTAAGAGCAAGACGGTGGTAGAGGCGTTGCTCAGGAGTGCTCTTACCAGGGCGGGTAGGTAGAGGCCCGCAGGTGGTGAGGCAGGGCCGAGGCGCGCCGGCAGGGACAGGGCCGCAACAGTGGCGGCGGCGGCGGCGACAGCGGCTGTGGCGGCGGCTACGGCTCGACAGTTGCAGCGGCTGCTGCTGTAGTCAACGGCTGCGGCGACCGGGGCCTCGGCTGTGGCTGCTGCGGCGGCTGCTGTCTTGGTTGCGGCGGCGGCGGCTGCTGTCTTGGTTGCGGCGGCGGCGGCTGTGGCTTCGGGAGCGGCAGCGGCGGCGGCAACGGCGGCGGCGGTCGGCAGCAGAGGCGGCTGCAGTCGGCAGCGGCGGTGGCTGCAGCGGTAGAGGTGGCCGCCGCTGCTGCTAGGACCGGGGAGGGGCCGCGTAGGGCGGCGACGGGGCCGCGAAGGGGCCACGAGGGGCCGAGAAGAGCGGGGACGGGGCCGCTACGGGCGGCGATGGGGATGCGAAGGGCGGCGACGGAGCCGCGAAGGGCGGCGATGGGGCCGCAACGGGCGGCGATGGGGCCGCGAGGGGCGGCGATGGAGCCGCTAGGGGCGGCGACGGGGCCACGAAGGGCGGCGACGGGGCCGTAACGGGCGGCGACGGGGCCGCGAGGGACACAAATGGAGCCGCGAGGGGCGGCGACGAGGCCACAAGGGGCGGCGACGGGGCCGCGAAGGGTGGCGACGGGACCGCTAGGGGTGGCGACGTGGCCGGAAGGGGCGGCGACGGGCCGCTAAGGGCAGGGGACGCGACGAGAGGGCGGCCCACGGGGCGCGTCTCGGGCAGGGGCGACTTGCGCTCCGGTCAGAAAAAATAATTTCGATATTCAGTGGTGGGCCCTAGGAAGCGTTCCCACTAGGGAACCTGCTCTGATACCATGTGAAGAAATGAGGAATGATTGACTAAGGGAAAGGTTGGGTACAAGTACATCCTAGAAATATGTTGTACCCCATATGTGCTACCCCACTTTAGCCTACACAGGCTAAGTCATACAAGTCTGACAGTTTTCGACGCACGAGACGACATGGGAGGGGAAGAGCCAGCGATCAAAGCTGGCATGTAAGAACTTCATGCGCTCCCTGCTAGCAGTGATCGGGGTCGAACGGAGCAAGGAAGAGGTGGCGCTGGAAAGGATTGTGTTTAACAAATACATCATCAAGAAAAGGACCACATTGATCGGGGGACAGAAAGCGGCTAAGCAGCTGTGGGATGTAAGGCTAGGAGAGGAGGGCTGAAAGATCTTTCCACTTTGGAAAGGGAACTGCGGGGGAAAGAAGTTGCAAAACTTGCACTCGAGGGGTTTGCTGCAGCAGGATCTCGGTGGATGATGCTCCTCTCAGCCCAACTACCATAAGTGGGGTTTGTGGAGGTATACAAAGCTGGAAGAGTGGGATCGAAACAACTTCGCGCAAAGCTCCTGGTGAACGGGGAAGCTGCGCCGCTCTAGTTCCTCAGGTCTCACTGGGGGCATGGTAACAGCGGAAAAGCCAGGCGAGAAAAATGAGGGGCGGACTTAATGATTGGAAACGGGCAGTTACACGTGAGTCGGTGGTCACCCCTAGCCGACCATGAGACGTTTTGTTGAGAATTCACAACATGAATCTGCAAGTCGGCGAACAGCTCACCTTTCTTAGCAGCAAACTGGTGTGCCCCTACTATGACAGCTTTGAAACACTAGAGCACTGTTTTTCTGAGTGCCCGAGGATTCAAGTGGTGGTCTCTATACTTAAAAGGGCCCTGCGCATGATCAACCCCGCCAGGCGAACAGTGTCACTTGGTGACTGGCTGTTCGGGAAAGCAGGATCCATGTCAGAATTTCCAAAAGCATCCTTGATAGCTATCGCTCTGCATCAGGTGTGGGCGGAGCGTTGCAAGGTTTCGGACCTTTTCAAATGTTCGTGGTCAATTTTAGCGCAGATGGAATACAATCGACCGGAAGTCTGTCTCTCGGTAACTTGCTGGCAATGCTGGGCGTTGATTGCAGGCCAACAGAACCTACCTGAAGACAGCAATCTATTGGTCAAACTTGGAACGCATGCAAATTGTCCTAAGTCACCTGCGCGTCAGCTCAAAACCAAGCAAACCACACAAATCAGTTTCGCTGCAGTTACACATGATCGATTTTGGGAATGTAGCGATGATGTTTTTGGGTAACCAACACGTGTTACCTTCGGAAAGAAATGTAGCATCCACTTGACAGACATACCGTATAATACTGCACACTTCACTCTTTATTAAATAAAATAACATATGTACATTTTACAGTGAATTTCAACAAATGGACGCAGATAATTTGGTTCTATCAATAACAATAGGGCTTAAAAAACATTGTAAACCAGTAAAAGCAAACCATGCACCAGCGGATTTTAGCTTCTGATTTCTCCAGTTGTAAACAAAATGATTCAAATGCACTAATATCAAAATACAGTAGAATAGCACCAAAAGAAATCACAATAAATACTACCTCCAATTCAAAACAAGAATGTCACCAAAGTCATAGTAGCCTCCAAGTAGGGGCGTCCTTTCCTTGTCTATCCACTAATCAACCTGGAGTCTCCTCTTGCCATCTTTTTCTTGTTCAGCCCTTGATCCAAGAATTGGCTTGGCATGCCAGTCAGCATGGTATGCTTCACCTGCAGGAAAATGCAAATAGTCATATTGTGAAAGGAAGGTAACTCTAGTATGCAAAAAGAGAATACTTACTGGTTGATGGTGGGAGCAATGTCTTCTAGAGGGCCCTTGCCATACCAGCTCGCAGCTCCTGCAACAATTGCAGCACTCGTGTAAGGCTTACCATGCCTGAGATTGCCAAAGCAAGCCAAACTCAGCTGCATGTAAGCACATTAGATAGTTAGTTTAAGAAATGTAATAAGAAGACTTGTAAACGTACGAACATTCCTGACATATTGGCTGTTGCATATGATCTCGGAGCATCTGTTGTGTTCTCCACAGGATTTTCAGACACATCAAGAAGCTTCGGGAATGCCTTCTTTTGAAAGCCAGAAGCAAGCTTCCCTCTCCTGCTATTGGCTGAATCGATGACTTTTGCTGGCCACTTCATATTGGCCTTGAGACACTGGCAGCCTTCTTTGTCTGCAAAGACAGCAAGTCAGAAACTTCAGTCATAATATCGCCTTTCTCAGGATACACCTTGCGCTTTTCCAGATCCGGACTATTCAGCAAGCTGTCCACAGTGATACCGATTTTTCCTTGCACACAATCAGAGAGGTGAGAGCAGTCAGAGACCATTCAATAAAACATTGTGTCAAACTAGCATAACTAAGGGCACGGAATCGCGTACCTCTACTACTAAATCATCACCCCAAGAGGGTTTCGCTAGTGCCTTTGAAAGTTTGCTGAACAATGTCAATGAGTTGCGGATGAGCCGCATCCGCTTGCCTCTGATGCGTCTCGATCCTCTTCAAAGCATCCATGATGTCGGCCAACGCAAGTCGGATGTTGACATGATTGGCGTTGAAGTTATTTATCTCACGATGGAAAACTTCTCTCTCCGATACTCTTGGAGGTCCTGTAGATGGGTTATAAATAAGTGAGACAAAAATGTCGTGCGTTTAAAAAAAAAACCGACGATGCATAAAAAAACACACATAATACCAGAAGCCTGATTATTATTGGGATAGGCTATCAGAGTGCTGTTAGAACCATTGCCTTGAGACCCGACTATATTGTCAGCTACGTCAGCAACTGCACGGTCGACGCCATTTTGAACAGGGGACGATTCTGGGGCAATCTGGGTGGACGGGGGGTTTGCAGCAGGCAAGGTTGCTGCAGGCAGATTTGCAGTAGGCACTTGTCTAGACCTTTTGTATCTGGGAAGACCAATCTCGTAGTCGTTCACAGTAGAGTTTTTGCCAGCTTTGGCTCATTGCAGTCGCCTGCTTTCAATGAAAGCAGTGGGTAGGTGGGCCATTGATGGCCCGTACAAAAAGCTCGTTTGAGCCAAGACACAATGAGAGAGGGCCTAGAGCTTCCAGGAAGATTCCTCCGTGCCCCAGCTAAATGCGCACTTAATGCTGGGCCATTCGTATAAATGCCAACCCATCTCATTGTTTCAGGTTGACTGCCCGCATCTTTACCGATCAATCGAGCCCGGGATAATTGAAAATTATCATGTTCACCAAAGCTGTTGGTGACTTTCTTACATGTTTAATAGAAAGCTAACGTTGATTGACATTCAGGATCAACTTTGGTTGTGAATTTAGGCCAAGCAGAATAACTTTCTCTCTCGAAAGCTGTTGTGAGCAGCAATGCAAGCAGTTCAGCATTGGGCAGTTCAACACCAATCAGGGCTGAGTGGTGAGTGCAGTGCGTGCGCATTCATAGCCCAGGTTGGTCTGTTTTTTGCGCTTGGAAGTAGAAGCTTCGAGAGCCAGCTCAAGCTGGAGTGTTTGTATCGACGGTTCAAACATACTGTACGCATTGTCTTTTGTGCTGGAACCGCTTCGTAAATTTGCAGTCTCAATGGTTTGGGGTTGGGGCAGAACGTGGAACCAAAATGCTGCCCAACAACGCCAGTTTCATTTTTCCAAACTATATGGCAGCTGAGTCACACTAGTGGTTCACAGGTAGTTCTCTTAACTCGACACGCCCCGTCTGTTAGTGACGGTACATTGCACGTGTTTTCAATTGGCGAGTTCTACACGTACAATCTATAGTATTTTTTCGAGTGGTGTACTTTTGCTTCCCCAATTACATCCAAACCGCTGCCACGCCTATCGCCCTCAATACCTCCAGAGCACCTCGCCGCCCGTACTCCCATTATTATGTTAGAATACTAGCGTGACTTAGGAGCCATGGCTAGTGAGTGTCGAGAGAATTTTGGGTGAGGAAAGTCGAGAAGGAAGAATGAGGGGTTTCACTATAGAAAGTTGGGATACAAATAGCAAACCCTAAACTGGGTTGTACTCACTACAGAGTACCCCACTGCAGGCTAAACAGCAAATACATTCTGACATATTATGCTAAAGTTGTCCCCAGCCCAGCCAGCTGGCAAGAAGTACACATGCGCTAGTAACAATTGCAGTGGCCACAGTTGCTTCAACATGTCAACTTGGGACTCCACTTCTGCCTCACACCATTTTTTCTCTACTTTCACTTTTTTGTCCACCCCAAGCACGATTCCAACCTTTCATTGTTTTCTAATCATCGCTCTACAGTTGTGAGGTAAGTGCCGTTGTTTTAGGTTTATAGTCAACCCATTCCCCAGCTCACGCTTACATCCATCACGGTCTCCCGTAATGCAATACATAATTTTTTTTGAAAAATGACCCAAGCACATTGAGGTTACACCTAAAGTTTCTACATTTTGTGTTCCCCTTCTACTCCCGCCCGACCCTTGTGCCAGCATGGAGCCATCTGATTTTTCCAGTCTCGCCTTATAAATGCAACCTGCTATGCTGGCGTCGTTGGTGGATGACCGACCACCCTTCCAAGGCCAGCCACTCCCCTCGTTAGCGTTGTCGTTAGTGTGACTACAGTCGTTGGAGTTGTTGGGTGCAAATTAACATTGCACGACATCCTGCCGTCTGTTTGTACGAGTATGTGTGTGCGAATGCATTTGGGTGTGAATGGAATGTTCGTGTGTTTGTTTGCTTTCGCAATTTTTGCTTGAAGCATTTGCAGGTACTCGCGCATTGTGCGCTTCAGCACAACATTGTATGCGCTGTAAACAGTACAAGCAGAAAGGACGAGCTCGCAAAGGAACCCAAGATGGAAGCTTTGCGGTTCGGTTGAATTGATTGTGCAGATTCAGTTCTATCCTACTCGGAATTGTACTGTTTTGTTTGGTTGACTATAGTGTAGCAGGGCAGGCACTATAGGGGTACAATTTAGGTGAAGGTTGGATGTTGTTTGTCTGTATCTGCTTGCTACAGGGCCAGGGGAAACCAGCGGAACCAGCATTTGGCTGGTTGGGCAAAGACAAAACAGGTTTTGTTTTTAGGACCTGAACCTGGTTGTTGTTTTCCCAGGTTGGAAAAACAAAACCAGAGGTTGTTTACCAACCTACCACCTGCTGTTTTTTCCAGCCAGTTTGGTTCTGTTGCTTGGAATTATTTGGGATCATCCCTGGTTGTTCCCAGGTTTATTCCCAAGGTCCTTGCTAGCTAGAACTATTTATTCCTTCTCTGTTTGTACCTGGATATACTCAATTTGATTCAAGCAAATTCCTCCTTTCCTGGAATTTCGTTTCTACGCGGTGCGACGGCAGAATGCTACCCGAGTCAACGCTAGTACGCTAGCACTCCAACACTAGGCAAACGCTGTCCGAGCCATAACTTCGTAATGGCAGAACTTTTCGCGAGGCAACTTGGTTCATTCTAAAGCTCTTGGAGCGAGCTTCAATATAGGAAATTCTCAGCTTAATCCGATCGACGGTCTGCACGAGATGCTGCACGACATTCAAGGTACTCTTGCTGTTTTGACTAAGTCCCTCTTGATCCCTCTCTCTACAAACTTGGACCCGAGGATAGGGGCTGGTCATGTGCCAGGCACCCAAGGACCCTTGGAGGTTACCCCGAGGAGAGTTTTTAAGCTTGATTTAGTCTTAATAGCTTGAGTTTATTAGGCCCTTACACCAACAGGAGTGGCGTACATCCCAATGCGCTGAATCTTATGGTACGCCCCTCGCGTTGGCATGTGTGCCAAAGACTTCCTTACTGAGGTGAAGTGTTAACACCTTGTTTGTGTTCTGAGTAAACACACTGATGCTGAAGCACATACAAGTGTTGCATATTTTCCAAAGCATTTTTTTTTTCTTTCAACTTAAATTTGTTAAGAACAAAAAAACCATCAGAAATTGGAACAACATAGGCTACTCGCAAGATTGTATCGATATCTACTACATGTTACTCATTATCTGTATCTTCCCATGTCATGAGTGGGCAGTGAGACTCGTGAATTTCTCTTGTGGCTCTTTAAAATCACACGTAAGCCCTCTCCCGCTGCTCCGTCTCTTGGATGCTGGGAATGTTAGCGTCAACAACAAACAAAAGCATCAGCCCTGCATACCACGTAACCCTTTTTGTTGTTGGTTCACCATTGGACGTCACTTCTTCCTCCTCGCCCTCGAGTGCAACATCACTAAACCACAATTTCTTTATAATTTAAGCACATGCTCGAACGTAGTGAGTTTGACTGGAATACTTGGTGAAATCCTCATCACCAGGTATCGCCATACCATTCTTTACCTTGATGGTGGCGCTAATGATAACTCCATCTTCTTGCGGTTGACTCAAAATCTGTCGCACTTTGGTCATATCCCCAGGCGCTTTGTCGACAAGAACACTCCAGAAATCACCACACTTACACTGAGGCTCCTTCTAGTTCACAAGAGTGCTCGTGCTGATGAAAGTGTTGCACCCCGTGTTCATGGCCTCTTGCAAAGCAACCATCGTGTGGCGACTGTCTTCATTGTTGGTCACCGAATCGTCGAGCATTTGCAACATTCGTGCATGCACGTTGTAGTTGATTATCTGCGGTGTCAAACAACGGTAAGCTCGCTTGACCAGCAGTTGATTCAGGTACTCGAACATGTTGGCGTTGTAGTGTATGGGCACACCTGAATGAATGATGTCCTCAACGACGTGCGCCATGGCATGCTCCTTGGAGTTGTTGAAATCGGATGATTGTGAGGTTCCAAAAACATGTTTTAGCTTGGGGATTAGCCCTTATGATCTGGGAGAAGATTAAAAACACATGGCCAATATGTTTCAGGTCACAAAGTTGGAGTTAACACACAAAAAAACATAGGGGTGTGGTGTAATTAAGGTCAAGGCTCGTGCGCTACCCATTTGGAATGGTGTTGGAAACACAGAGTATGGCAGTAAGAACAATGCAGTAATAGGAGTGCAACAAATTATGATGTGCAAAAACAGCGTTGGGTTTAGGAAGAGGGTAGCAAGGGTAGGCATGATTAGCCTGAGGAATGGTTTAGAGAATCAAGGCTTTTCAGTGGTAGAGGTGTTGCAAGAACATTGGAGGCTGGGGAAAACATATCAAACATAAGTGTTGACCAAAATAGATATGGTGGTTGAGTGGGAGAGGTGGAAAGAGATAGGAATGGTGTTTAGGGAAAAAGGGGCAGGGTGGTATGAACATAGCAAATGATGTGAAGAGCCCGTAATGATATCAAAGACAATAGGGGGAATGAGGGAGGGTGGATGTTGAATGTCAGGATGAAAACCGTGTGACCATGTCATGTTACCATGGTAGAGGGGAAAAAAGCAAGATTGTATGGAAGTGGAAGTATTAGGGCTATAATGAGGAACTTCACCTCTTGATGGCCTCATGGAGTTCTCGAAGTATCCCTTAGGTATGGGACCATCGGTGAAATCCAAGGATGTAACAGTAGCAATCAACGAATTCCACCAAAACGTTGGCGATATCTTGCGAAACCTCGCCTGTTAAAACAATCGTGATGACTTGCATGATAGCACGATGCTCGAAGGCTTGGAACTTAGCCTTTCCAACGAAGTAGCATCGTTTCTCACTATCCGGTATGGGAAAGCCACATATGCAGGTACCAAGGGCTATCTTAAGAAGTTTCTTGTCAAGAGCTACAAGGACGTGCCATTGTCCACGATAGAGCACTCAGATGCAAGAAATGATGTGCAGAAAAATACCAAGATAAGGGTTGCTGATGGAATTTTTGCCGAGCGCAAATCCCCATATTGCAGCCTGTTGCAAACGTGGAATCGGGGAAATGACATGGTTGACAAGCGTAAATAGGGGGGATAATATTTCGAGAAGTGAATTTACAACCAACCATAGTGGGAGATCCAGGGCATCACATAAATGCCTTCACAGGATGGACGCTTATGGCTTGAGAGGCTCAAGTACAAGTTGTAGGAGCCTCGATCGCCAGTAGCTGCTTGAATTTGGACTCTTGGTCCTCTTCTGTCCGCAGTGCATGTCGCGCATCCATGTTGCTCATTGCTTCTCCAAACACGAGACATTTATGGCACGGAAACTTTGCCCCGTGGCCGGCGTATGTACCTGCCATTTTACACGCCTCAAGTTGGTCAGCAACATCAGCATACAACACAGGATACATAACGCATCACACCCCGTAAGGATGAGTAGTTATGATGCCTCTGCAACAATGGGTTTGCCATGTGTGGTGTGGAAGGAGTGAGGGTATGAGGGTAAAAACGGGATGGGGGTAGCGATTGTGGTTTTGGAGCTTGCATTACATGGAAAGGTGAAATGAATGCAATGTGGTAGGGTGAAGTGAAGGGTGCGGAGAAAAATGTGTAAGGGGGAAGCGAATGAGGGCGAAGGTAGAAGTGAATGAAGGGTGGCGTAATGAATATTGGAAAGGTACAAGTGAAAGAGTGGGATGTTAACGAAAAAAAGAATAGGAGGTGATGAATGACATGCGATGGAAACAATATTAGGGATTAGGATGAGGTGAGTGAGTGTTGGGGGAAAAATAAATCAAGGATTAAACAAGTGATTGAAGGGTGATGCATAAAAAAACCAAGGACGGATGAAGTGAATGAGGCGAGGTGCACATTAACGTGATAGCTAAACTCCAAGAGAGATGTGCACAAAAGAAGTGAAGAGACGAGTGGATGAGGACTGGTGTTGATAAAAAACAGTACAGGGTAGTGAATGAGATGATGCAGCCAAGGTAGGTGCCAACAAAACATGGAAGGGAGAAGCAAATAGTAGGGTGGTGTGACAAGAACTAGAGAGTGGAAATGAATGAGAGGTGATGCAGCCAAAGCAGGGAAAGAGAGCAGTGAATGAGGGGAGGGGGAAGTGAGTGATGCCCACAAAACATGGAAGGGACAAGCGAATAGAAGGGTGGTGTGACAAGAACTAGAGAGTGGAAGTAAATGAAAGGTGATGCAGCCAAAGCAGGGAAAGAGAGCAGTGAATGAGGGGACGAGGAAGTGAGTGAGGGTTGGTGCCTACAAAACATGGAAGAGACAAGTGAATAGCAGAGTGGTATGACAAGAACTAGAGAGTGGAAGTGAATGAGAGGTGATGCAGCCAAAGCAGGGAAAGAGAGCAGTAAATGAGGGGCGGGGGAAGTGAGTGAGGGTTGGTGCCAAGAAAACATGGAAGGGAGAAGCGAATAGCAGGGTGGTGTGACAAGAACTAGAGAGTGGAAGTGAATGAGAGATGATGCAGCCAAAGCAGGAAAGGAGAGAAGTGAATGAGGGGAGGAGAAAGTGAATGAGGGTTGGTGCCAACAATGTCTGATACCATGTCAAAATCCCAGCCACTAACCACTGGGATAAAAGGGCTTATTTGTGTAGCGGTTGAGTGCGCACATAACCCCCCGAGCTAACATGCCTGTAACCCCTTCCCTAGGATCAATCGAGGATCACCAGTAAACCTCTGACACCCCCCCGCACTGGGATGCCCGAAGTGCACACACAGGGATTCCAACCCGAGACCTTCGCTCTGATACCATGTTTGAAGTAAAGAGAAGAAAAGGTGTGTTGACTATCAAGAGTGTTGGGTACAAGTAACAAACTCTATACCCTACATTGGCTACCCCACTACAGCCTACATATCATTATCACATAAACATATAGTTTAACAAACAAAGCATGGAAGAGACAAACGTAGAGCTGAGTGGTGTGAACAAAACAAGAAAGTGGAAGTGAATGAGAGGCAATGGAGCCAAAGCAGGGAAGGGAGAAGTGAATGAGGGGAGGGAGAAGTAAAACAGAGGGGAGGGAGAAGTGAATGAGGGGTGGAGCCAATGCATAATAGAATGGTCAAATGAATAACAGGGTGGTGTGAAAACGTTTGGGTGCAAATTCACATTGCACGACATCCTGCCGTCTGTTTGTACGACTATGCGTGTGCGAATGCATTTAGGTGTGAATGGAATGTTCATGTGTTTGTTTGCTTTCGCAATTTTTGGTTGAAGCATTTGCAGGTACTCGCGCGTTGTGCGCTTCGGCACAACATTGTACGCGCTATGAAGAGTACAAGCAGAAAGGACGAGCTCGCAAAGGAACCCAAGATGGAAGCTTTGCGGTTCGATTGAATTGATTGTGCAGATTCAGTTCTATCCAACTCGAAATTGTACTGTTTTGTTTGGTTGACTATAGTGTAGCAGGGCAGGCACTATAGGGGTAAAATTTAGGTGAAGGTTGGATGTTGTTTGTCTGTATTTGCATGCTACAGGGCCAGGGCAAACCAGTGGAACCAGCATTTGGCTGGTTGGGCAAAGACAAAACAGGTTTTGTTTTTAGGACCTGAACCTGGTTGTTGTTTTCCCAGGTTGGAAAAACAGAACCAGAGGTTGTTTACCAACCTACCACCTGCTGTTTTGTCCAGCCAGGTTGGTTCTGTTGCTTGGAATTATTTGGGATCATCCCTGGTTGTTCCCAGGTTTATTCCCAAGGTCCTTGCTAGCTAGAACTATTTGTTCCTTCTCTGTTTGTACCTGGATCTAGTCAATTTGATTCAAGCGAATTCCTCCCTTCCTGGAATTTCGTTTCTACGCGGTGCGACGACGGAATGCTACCCGAGTCAACGCTAGTACGCTAGCACTCCAACACTAGGCAAACGCTGTCCGAGCCATAACTTCGTAATGGCAGAACTTTTTGCGAGGCAACTTGGTTCATTTTAAAGCTCTTGGAGCGAGCTTCGATATAGGAAATTCTCAGCTTAATCCGATCAACGGTCTGCACGATACGCTGCGCGACATTCAAGGTACTCTTGCTGTTTTGACTAAGTCCCTCTTGATCCCTCTCTCTACAAACTCGGACCCGAGGATAGGGGCTGGTCTTGTACCAGGCACCCAAGGACCCTTGGAGGTGACCCCAAGGAGAGGTTTTAAGTTTGATAAAGTCTTAATAGCTTGAGTTTATTAGGCCCTTACATCAACAATTCGAAATAGTGACTTCACGTAACGTATATCATACCGATAATTGTGTAAACAATCTGAATTGTACAAAAAACCTGAAATTGTTTCATTCAAGAGTTTGGAACCGAGAACGCCTAGAAAGGATCCATTACTGTTCTCATCGTCCACTCGCTATCACCCCCCTTATCCCCTTTGTGTTATTGTTTCGCGTGTGGCTTGGGGCACTGCTGACCTGGTGCGCTGCAAACATGGCGTCAGTGTCGTGCCCTGGATTGAATAGTTTATGGTTTAACTTAACCAGAATCGAAATCGCAGTTTATCCGTACCGTGTGACGAAGAAGGCGCGCGAGAGTAGAAGTTCGTGAGCAAGCTAGGTTGACGAGATCAGGTAAATGCGGAGATAACTACTATAACGGGAGCTAGACTACGGGCTAGGCACGGGTGCTCGTGTGATCTCTGCGTTTGTTGGTCTTTAGTCGTTTTCCTAGTGCACAAACTGCTTGCTAGTTCACGGGGAAAGTTGGCAAGGGTTCCACTAGGAAAAATTTAGAACAATGGTACAATGAGGTTGGCATAGCAAGACTACATTAGAGCTAGCATTCAGGTTGGTCTACTGCCAGCGCAGCACGATCGACCGGGTTCCAGCACGATTTGGTCGACCGCGCTCCAGCAGTGCAAAGTCAACAGCTTGCCAACATCGTAGGTTGATGGCGCGCCAGCACTACTCCCGCAGAATAGCAGCGCACCCGCTTCGCAGGTGCTCGCAAGTGATTGGCGGGCTGAGCCTCGTCACCTGCACAACGCACACACCAAGTCAACCTGGCACTGACGATTGCATCTGACCAGCCACGTCGACTTCAAGATACCACCACTGAGGTCGGACTCGCCAACTTTGCCTGGGCAATTGTCGCACTCTTTCTTAGAACCTCGTCACCCAGGTAACCTGGTCAACCGGGAAACCAGATCGACCAGCTGCTCCTGTACGTGCCCTCGACCTCCCAAGTCGACGACCACCCCATGTCAACCTCACCAGGTCGACCACACCCCCGGTCGACCAGCTCCAGGCCGACGTCATTCCTGGCCGACCAGCTCCACGTCGACCAGGGAGGTTGTCAGCGGACCACCCAAGTCGGCTACCCGAAGTCAGCGTCACCAAGTTGACGCCCAGCTCCTCGACGCCCAACTGCTCGGCGTCCTGAGTCAAGGTCGACGTCGGCCCCTCCTTCGTCGACCACCAGGTCAGGTCGACCACCAGCAAGAAGACCAGCAGGTCTGGTTGACCAACCACCAGTTCGACCAGCAGTCCTGTCAGCCGACCACCTAAGTCGGCTGCCCCAAGTTGGCGTCACCAAGTTGATGCCCTCCGCAGGTCGACTTCCCAGGTCGAACTCCCAGAAGTCGGCGCCACCTTCAAGATGGTGCCCGTGCAGTGGCCCCCTGTGCAGGTCGACCTCCTCGTCGACCAGCTTGCCCACTACTACAGGTCGGCTGCTCCCCTCACATCTGACCACAAAGTTGGCTCCGCCCAAGCGAGGACGGGGCCAACACACAACACCCGTTGACACTCCCCTGCCACGTTCACGCTTGGGCCCCCTTGCCCACACGGCATTTCTCCACGGAGAATAGCTCGTCGACGTGCACCCAACACACAGCACGTCGTCCACCACACCAGCCATGCAAGAGGGCATGGCACCTACTGCTGCACGTCGTCATCTTCGTCTCCCATGTCGGCCAAGCACATCCGGCCGATGGCGACGGAGCACCAGTTGAAGGCCGGATAGTGCAGCGCCTTCGTCAGGAAGTCGCCCGGCTGCTAGGTGGTTAGGATGTACCTCAGTGAGAACTTCCCGCGCCTCACCATGTGCTGCAGCCAGTCCTGTCGCCGCTCCATGTGCTTGACGTTGCCTATCAACCCCATGCCTTCGGCGACCGTGATGGCCGAATTGTTGTCCACCCCAAGGACGGTCAGGTCCCGGCGTCCAGCTGCCGGAACTCGGCGAGAAGGAAGCAAAGTCAGTGTCCCTCCTTGCCAGCTTCAGTGGCCACCACGTACTCCGACTCGGTCTACGACAACGTCGCGAAATTGATGCGCTCGCTCGACCAGGAGAATGCAGCTCCTTCGTAGACAAACACGTAGTCGCCCGTGTTCGTCTTGTTCTGCTTGTCACCGACGTCGTCAGTGTTCATGTAGCCAACCAGCTTCAGCGACTCAGGTCCACCGCCAAACTCCAGGGCGGTGTCACGCATGTTGGCGAGATAGGCGAGGCAGCAGTCGACCTCGCGCCAGTGCTGGTCACTCCTCACCGTGAGGCCGCTCCCCAGCTTGCTGCAGGCGAAGGCAATGTCCGGCCTCGTCGTCATCGCCGCGAACTGCAGCGAGCCGACATTCTGCTGATACTCCTCCTGTCGCTCCTGTGCCTCCTCGTTATCGAAGGTGGGGTCGGCGTAGGCGTAAACCGAGACCGGCGTCTTCGGGGTGCGCCCGGTCTGCTCCTCGTCGAGGAAGCGCCTACGCAGCTTATCGGCGTAGCCCTGCTGGTGCAGCCACAGCTTCCCCGCCGACCTATCGCGGTCGATCTCCAGCCTGAGGTACTTTTGCACCGGCGAGATCTCACAAAGCAAGAAGGCAGATGCCAGTAGCTCTTTCAACTCCTTTAGCATCTCGGTGCTGCTGCTGGCAGCGAGCAGGTCGTCGACATAGACCAACACCCAGCAGGCCACTCCGTTGTCGCCGACCTTGAAGTACAGAGCCTTGTCAACCTGGCTCTTCTTCCATCCGGCGCCGACCATCACGTCGTTGAGCGCCAATTACAACAGTAGCGGCGACTGCTTCAGCCCGTACAGGCTCTTCAGCAGCTTGCACACCCGGCCAGTTCCGTCGTTGAAGAAGTCCGGCTGGGACATGTAGAGCACCCGGTCGAGCTTGCTCTGCAAGAAGGCGTTCTTCATGTCGAGCTGCCTTAGGTTGAGGTTGAGGACGCCAACGATGCTGAGAAAGATCCTCAGCGTGACGTAGCTGCCCACCGGCGCGAACGACTCGTCGTAGTCGGCGCCGTACACCTGCGTGAAGCCCTTCACGACCAGCCTCGCCTTCTCGCGCTTGATGGTGTCGTCGATGTGGTACTTTGTCGTCAACGCCCACCGGTTCTTCATAACGTTCACCCCCAGCGGGCGTTTGACCAGCTCCCATGTGCCCATGTTGATGAGGCTGCGGATCTCCTCCTCCATGGCGGCCTTCACCGCCGGTGCCTTCTTGCTCGCCAACGCCTCCTTCACCGTCATCGTTGAGATGTCCCAGTGGTGCTCGGGGTCGGCATGCATGTCGGGGTTGAGCTCCGGAAACTCCTCATCCTCCTCGGCGTTGTCGTACAGCAGGTTGTCGTCATCAACATCGTAGACCGTGGTGAAGGCAGCGGGGACGAAGATGTCCGGTGGCCTCCGAACTAGGCCTGACTTTTGGGGTTCCGGTCGAACCTCAACCACGTCACTCTTGGTGGACTCCTCGGCGTCCCCTCCTTTGTCACTGTCGTCACCGCCCTCGTCGTCCTGCTGCACCTCGGTCAACTTCGTTGCCGACCTCTCCCCTATAGTCGGCTTCTCTGCTGACTGCCTGGTTGCCGACTGCTCCGTGGTCGGCGTCACTGAAGCCTGCTTCCCTGTCAGCAGCCTACACTGCTGGTGCCTTCTTCGCCGGCTTCGCCCAAGTCGGCTGCTCCTCCCCGACGTTGACTTCCGCTCCTCACGTCGGCCACCGACGATGCCTTTGGTCGGCGCCAAAGGCGACGTCCCAGTATTACCCTCATCGCTGGCGGCCGACACAGGAGCCAGCCCGCGTAGGTCGAACACGGGGGAAGGGGCATGGATAGAAGGGGAAGGAGAACGAGGACGGACGACCTCGGCGTCCTCATCAGCAAGCTGACCGACCTCGGCGAGCAGAGGCAGTGTTGCCGTCGAGGTGTCGGTCGGCGTCTGACCTGACACCAGCCCGTGCTCCGACTTCCACACCTCCAGCGACATATCCTCCTTGAACACCACGTCCGACGTGGTGACCAACCCGATTGGCGACGATGTCGAGGAGCTCCCAGCACTTGCTCTCCTCCGACACGCCGAGGTGAAGGCCCCACCTGGCCCTCGGCTTCAGCTTCCCACCACGCTGCTGCTCGGGGACGAGGAACTACGCCATGCAGCCCCACAACCACGCCATCGACAAGTCGGGCTTTTGCCCGGTGAGCAGCTGGTATGGCGTTGTCCCCGGCGGCGGCGTCGACCTCTCAAGGCAGTTGCGGACCCAGACGGCCTGCCGCAGAGTGAGGTGCCACCGTGGTGCTGCACGCCCATATGCAGCAGCATCGTCCGCACTGACTCCACCACCGTCCTCATCTCCCGCTCCGCCATAACGTTCTGCTGCGGGGTGTACGAGCAGGTGAGGTCGTGGACGATCCCCTTGCCGTCCACTAAGCCGGTGAACTTCTTCCTGAGGAACTCCCCTCCCCGGTCTGAGCGCAGCATCAGCACCGACTTCTTATCCTGCCTCTCCACCAACACCAGCCACTTCAAGAACTCCAGCAGCACATCTGACTTCTTGGCGACCAGCCTCACCCACACGCAGCGGGTCTTGCGGTCCTTCAGCAGCAAAAAATACAAGCTGCCATCCTTGGCAGCCACCCGGAACGGTCCGTACAGGTCGATGTGCACGATGGCTAGCACGTCGTTCGCGTCGGAGCCGTGGTCGAGGAAGGTGTGCCGCGCCAGCTTCCCGCCGATGCAAGAGACACACGGTGAGTCGGCGTTCGTCGCCGACTTGAGGTCCAGTCCAATGGCGACCTCATTCTTTGCCGAGCTCCTGATGGTGTCCATGCCGACGTGCGCAAGCCTAGCATGCATCCTGTTTGGCGTCCACTTCGTCTTCGAGACGATTGCCTGCAGGGCCACAACCTCCAGCGTGGGCGACGCCGACCTTGTTGAGCACGGACGCAGGTCGGTGCTGAGGACACGTCCGGAGTACGTAGCCGGACCGAGCACCTCGCCCGCTGCCGAGATGAGCAACATCCCGTCGCCATCCTCCTGCAGCTTCACGCCGTGCTCCTTCAGCTAGCCAGACGATAGCAGGTTGGCCCGCACGCCTGGGACGTACAGCACGTCGGGGAAGAGCACCTGCTTCCCAGCATCTTTTTGCAGAGCTATAATGCCGCGTCCCTGAACGTCTTGCAGCGCCCTATTGAAGCCACGCACGTGCTTATCGTTGCTGCTCAGCCCCAAGTTGACAAATGCCTCCTTCAACCCCATCAGGTGGTGCGAGCAGCCGCTGTCGAGCAGGACCACCGCCGGGTTTGCATGCACAGCTGCTGCCACTGCCTGGAAGTCCTCTCCGGCCTCTGACGCCAGCGAAACGGTCGGCTCCACGACGCCGACCAGCGAGCACGACGCCGTCTTGTCGTCCCGCGCCTTGCCGCCAGCGGAAGAGTCGGCGTCCTTCGCCGAGGTCGACGTGGTCGACTGCTTCTCCTTGCACGGCTTGTTTCCTCCACGACGAGAATGACGGCTGCCAAACCTCTCAAGGCCTCCCTTGGCATCGTCTTCGTCGGATTCATTGCGGTTGGGGCACTCGAAAGAGAGGTGGTCGGGGTTGCCGCACAGCCAGCACTCCCGACGCCGACTTCCTCCTCCTCGATCGCTGTCCTTGGTCGACTTCTTCTTGTCGACTTCCTTGGCCGGCTTCCAGCCAGTGCTTCCACTGCCGCCGGATTGTCCGTGCTGCCCAAGTCGACCACCTTGCTTCGTCGGAGCGACGAAGTTTGCCTGCGCCAAGAGCTCCTGTGACCACTGTGCCTCGTCCATCGCCTCGTCCTGCATGATATACGAGGTCAGGCTGTCCTCGTTGAGCATAATTCTCGTGCTCGGCGCCATCGATAGCCGCTTTAGGAGGTTGTAGCTGCTAGAGAGTCCCTGCATGAGGTGGGTGACATACAACGCCGTCGAGTACTGCACGATGGCCATCCTGATGGTGGCGAGAATTTGCCAGGCCCCCTTGCAGTAGTTGGTCGTCGTCTCCTCGTCGCCCATGCGCAAGTGTGTCAGCTGCCCCTCCAGCTGGGAGATGAACAAGTCGTTGGTGAGTTGGTACGTCAACTCGATGAACCGCCACGCCTAGTGGCCGGCGTCGAGGTACTCCCCGCACCACTTCAAGGCGATCTGCGCGCCCGGCGAGTAGCATCGCGAGATGACCATGATGGTCAACAGCTGCACGGTGCGCAACTCCGAACGTAAGTCGGGGTCGTCCGTAGTCGCCACAGTACCTCGAGAAAAGTTGATCAGCCCGGCCATCTCAAGCTGGGGCTCAATGGCCTCGTTCCAGGTGAGTATGTCCAGTCGACCAACGAGCGGCGGGGTGACCAAGATCCTGTCCGGCGCAAACTTGAAGTAGTCGTAGCTCGGTGCTATCGCGCCCGCGGTCACCTGGGTGGCCAACATTGGCGACAATCCAATTCGTCGACCTCAGATGTCGCCTTGCGAGGAGCCTGCAGCCGCCGATGACTGCCTCCCTCGCACCTGAACGGCACCGACTTCTTCAGCGTGAATCACTCCACGCTGCCTCGACGTGCCTCCCGCACTGCTGCCGACTTGGCCACCCCCGGCGTTGACGCCCGTGTCGACGCCGCCCTCGGTGTTCACCGGTCGAGAAGAAGCAGGTTGAGAAGGAGGGTGCTCCATCGCCCCCACAACACGGATGCCAGCCTCGATGACCGCCCACCGGAGGTCGCCGAACTCCTTTGCCTCATGGCGTCTCCTCGCCCCTTCCAGCCGTGCCTCCATGGTGTCTGCAACACCAGCGTCACCTACGCCAACCATGGCAGTGACTCGCACAGCAGCCGGCCTACAAACACAATAGGCAAGTGACTACTACGTCGACCTGACTGAAAAGTAAGTCGTGTGCCGTCCACGCTCACCGCACCATGCGGAGATAACTACTATAACGGGAGCTAGACTACGGGCTAGGCACGGGTGCTCGTGTGATCTCTGCGTTCGTTGGTCCTTAGTCGTTTTCCTAGTGCACAAACTGCTTGCTAGTTCACGGAGAAAGTTGGCAAGAGTTCCACTAGGAAAAATTTAGAACAATGGTACAATGAGGTTGGTACCAACTTTGCCTGGGCAACTGTCGCACTCTTTCGTGGAACCTCGTCACCCAGGTAACCTGGTTGACCGAGCAACCACGTTGACCAGCTGCTCCTGTACGTGCCCATCGACCTCCCAAGTTGACAACCACCCCGTGTCGACCACACCCCTGGTCGACCAGCTCCAGGTCGACGTCACTTCTGTCCGACCAGCTCCACGTCGACCATCGTAGTTGTCACCCAACCACCCAAGTCAGCTACCCGAAGTCGGCATCACCAAGTTGACGCCCAACTGCTTGGCGTCCTGAGTCAAGGTCGACGTCGGCCCCTCCTTCGTCGACCACCAGGTCAGGTCGACCACCAGCAAGTCGACCAGCAGGCCTGGTCGACCAACCACCAGGTCGACCAGCAGTCCTGTCAGCCGACCACCCAAGTCGGATGCCCCATGTTGGCGTCACCAAGTTGACGCCCTCCGCAAGTCGACTTCCCAGGTCGACCTCCCTGAAGTCGGCGCTACCCTGAAGTTGGCGCCCGTGCAGTTGCCCCCCGTGCAGGTCGACCTCCTCGTCGACCAGCTCGCCCACTGCTACAGGTCCGCTGCTCCCCTCACACCCGACCACAAAGTCGGCTCTACCCAAGCGAGGATGGGGCCAACACACAACTCATGTTGACTGTAAAGAAAACGGCGGGAAACGCGAAACATTTTGGCGACAGAGCAGGTTCCCACCCTTTCCCTCGCAAGCCACTCTTCCGTTCCATTTCACACGTAGTTAGCGTTGTGTTTTTCCTAGATCCAGCATCCATAGCCATTGTGGGCTGGTATTTTGAGTTCCAGCCGTTGTAGTAGTGACGCCTAGTGGGAACATGCGTCCGATTTTCAGAACTGTTAGAAACGAAAACAGCCTTCTCCCTTCTCTATTGGCGGTTTGAGGTTAATATGCAGATATTACCTTCAATGGCGACTCGTACCTACTTTCACAGCTCCTAACAGTTACTCGTGTGCGATTGTTTTTTTGTACAGGTCGTACGATTCTTCATCACTCAAACAATCTTGCTCCAAAAACTAGGGCTCTTAGTATTTTAGTAGATCTAGATGTTGTATAGATTTTTTTAAGAGCTAGACGCATGCTAGCTTTTTTTTCTCCAAAGCTTTGTTGTTATACTTTATCAATGAGTATTGTTCATTCATTTTGACATAATGTTCCAGTGAGGAAGTAAAGACACCTTCTCAACAGAGAGGGGCCTTACAAACCACCGTAGAAAGAGCAAGAAACCTACTTGGGAGCAGAAAAATGTCAGCAACCTGGTTCAGCATATTGAGCGTAGAGAAGCTCTTCTCCGTAGTAGAGAGGAGGGTAGGAGAGAGGGAACCGGAGGGGATGCCACAACTGATCCAACTTAACTTGTAGTGGAGGAAGATGCGGCGGATTATGCACAAATGCCCATGAACAGGGACATTCCGCACTAGAGACCAAAAGCGTCGAAGGTTGCATTTGATTCCGACAAGAGATTTATGATGTTGGTACACAAATGCAATGGAGGGATAGGGCTATCTGCTACCGTCATCAACCTCATCCTTGCCTACCTTCACAAACCTGAAAATGAGCTCTGAGTTATGCAAATTGTGCAACAATAGATTAGTACATGAAGGGCTTGCTTGTGGAAATGTCAGGGATTGAAGAGTGGGAGGGGGTGGATGTGAGTATTGATGGGGACTCTATAGCAATGGTTTGGGTAACTCTCCTATCAAAGGTTGTTGCAACACTGTTTTATGAGCGCAAGAACCACGAAGGTTTCATTTTGCATGCAGCCCCATTGCATACAGAAAAGGATCGTCAACGGATTTACGTGGGACCGGAGACGGGTGATTTCTAGATTACCGTCCACGGTATGATCCCTATCGGTGGAGTGGTGGCTGCTCAAATTTTCTGCAGTGATGCAACAAACCTTAGCAACGATGGCAAGACGGTTGGACACCCGGTGTACATGACTTTGAGGAACATAATGCTCAAACTTCGATGGCAGCCGCATGGGCATTTGATGGTGACAATGTTGTCCCCAATGACTGAGGTGGACGCAACTACGGAGGAGGGGAAGGAATTTAGGTACATTGTGTTCCAAAAGGCAATGGAACGTGTGCTTGAATACCTTAAGAAAGCATCTAGCGAGTGAGTGACCCACTCTACCTCTCACGAACTTAATTCTTACTGGTATTTCCAGTTTTGCTTAGCCTCGCATCCACCTGGCCTCTGTTTTTTTTGTTGGTGTAAGGGCCTAATAAACTCAAGCTATTAAGACTTAATCAAACTTAAAACCTCTCCTCGGGGTCACCTCCAAGGGTCCTTGGGTGCCTGGTACAAGACCAGCCCCTATCCTCGGGTCCGAGTTTGTAGAGAGAGGGATCAAGAGGGACTTAGTCACAACAGCAAGAGTACCTTGAACGTCGCGCACTGTATTGTGCAGACCGTCGATCGGATTAAGCTGAGAATTTCCTATGTCGAAGCTCGCTCCAAGAGCTTTAAAGTTAACCAAGTTGCCTCGCAAAAAGTTCTGCCATTACGAAGTTATGGCTCGGACAGCGTTTGCCTAGTGTTGGAGTGCTAGCGTACTAGCGTTGACTCGGGTAGCATTCCGCCGTCGCACCGCGTAGAAACAAAATTCCAGGAAGGGAGGAATTCACTTGAACCAAATTGAGTATATCCAAGTACAAATAGAGAAGGAATAAATAGTTCTAGCTAGCAAGGACCTTGGGAATAAACCTGGGAACAACCAGGGATGATCCCAAATAATTCCAAGCAACAGAACCAACTTGGCTGGACAAAACAGCAGGTGGTAGGTTGGTAAACAACCTCTGGTTTTGTTTTTCCAACCTGGAAAACAACAACCAGGTTCAGGTCCTAAAAACAGAACATGTTTTGTCTTTGCCCAACCAGCCAAATGCTGGTTCCGCTGGTTTCTCCTGGCCCTGTAGCAAGCAGATACAGACAAACAACATCCAACCTTCACCTAAATTGTACCCCTATAGTGCCTGCCCTGCTACACTATAGTCAACCAAACAAAAAAGTACAATTTCGAGTTGGATAGAACTGAATCTGCGCAAACAATTCAACCGAACCGCAAAGCTTCCATCTTGGGTTCCTTTGCGAGCTCGTCCTTTCTGCTTGTACTGTTCATAGCGCGTACAATGTTGTGCCCAAGCGCACAATGCGCGAGTACCTGCAAATGCTTCAAACAAAATTTGCGAAAGCAAACAAACACACGAACATTCCATTCACACCCAAATGCATTCGCACACTCATAGTCGTACAAACAGACGGTAGGATGTCGTGCAATGTGAATTTGCACCCAACACGAGTACGGAATTCTCAATTTGGGCTTTAACAATAGCAAAAACTGTACACATTTAGAATCCTAGAAATGCCTAAATCAAACCCCAAAGTACTCCTGGTCCCTGTACGACACTTAACTGAAAACCAATCAGGTCGCTGCAACACATTTGGATAACGCATATGATGAGATGAGATTGGTGCCTTCCCGACCCCCTTTCAGGCGGACTTCCCAAAGTATTACACCAATGAACCCCCCGTCATCCTTGTCAAATTGCGCGACAGTCTTAACTACCCAATGTCGGTCAGCAAATAGAAAAGCGCATACCCCAGCAGTTTCCAAGACACTTTTTATGCTCAGTTGACAACCCGCACAAATCCAACCTCGCAACTTAAATGTTTGAAGGGGGGTATTCAGGGGCTGCTGTCAGGACTATATTGTAGGCTGTAGTGGGGCACTCCTTATGGGGTACAGTATTGTTAAGTTTTGCCCATACAAGCCTTGTACTACCCTGTTTCTAGTCATTCTCATTACATGACATGGTTTCAGAGCAGGTTCCCTAGTGGGAACGTTTTTTAAGGGCCCACCGTATCAGCCTTTTTTTTTCTGCCCTGCCTGAAGCGCGCATCGCGCCTGCCTCACCTGCGCCATAGCGCGCTCTGCCCTAGTGACGCCCTTAGCGGCCCTGCCCTTGCGGCCCGTCGCGCCCTCACCCCAACGGCCCGTCAGGCCCGATTCTGCCGCCCTTAGCGGCCCGCCCTGCCGTCGCCTCCCTGCCGTCGCCGCCCTTAGCAGGCCGCCCTTAGCAGACCGCCCTGCCGTCGCCGCCCTTAGCGGCCCGCCCGCCCCGTCGTCGCGGCCCTCCCCTACCCGCCTGCTGCGATCTGCTTTCGCAGCTCGCACGGCCCTACCCTGCCGCGGCCCTGCTTTGTCGAGGCCCTACCCTGCAGCGGCCGAGACGCGGCCCTGCCCTGCAGCCGCCTGGTCGCGGCCCGGCCCTTCCGTCTCGTCGTGGCCCCTGCCCTGCCTCGTTGCGGCCCCTGCCCTGTCGCCTCGTCGCGACCCCCTGCAGTGCCGGCGCGTCGCGGCCCCTGCCCTGCCGCCTCGTCGCGGCACTGCCTGACGTGGCCCTGCTTGACGCGGCCCTGACCCTGCAGCCGTGTCACGGCCCAGCCCTGCCGCCTCGTCGCGGCCCCTGCCCTGCCGGTGCGCCACGGCCTTACCCCACCAGTCGCGTCCCTACACCCCCCCCCCCCCCCCCCCCCCCCCTCCTGCTCCTGGGAAGCACACCGCCGAACCCGCGCCGCCCTGCCGGGCCGCGCCGCCCTGCCGAGCCGTGCCACCCTGCCGAGCCGCGCCACCCTGCCAAGCCGCGCCGCCCTGCCGAGTCACACTACTACTGCTGCTGCTGCTAACGCTGAGGGTCGAGCAATTGATTTCAAGGTCTCGGTGGATGATTTGCAACTGTTTCTGCAGTGCACTTGCTGTCGATGCTGACAGTGTAGTTTGCTCGCAGTGGACCACGCGTGATGCTGCTGCTCGTCTTGCTGTTCGTAGTCACTTTCCGTCTGCTGAGCGCGCACACTTTAGCCAGTACAAGACTGCTATGACTCTATATGACGTAGTTGTTGCGCGCTACTCCTTCCCTGCCACTGCTTCCCTTAGCAGCCTCATGCTGCCGTACCTATTCCCTGACCTAGCCGCTTTTGCCACACTCGTTGACCTCATTACGCACCTCCGCACTAGCGACACCCGCTACCGCGCTGCGCTTCCGTTCGAGTTCTGCGCCAAGAACCCCCCCGCTATGTACATCACCCTCTACTACCCCGTCACCCGGCTCCTTGACTCCCTTCGCTCGGACAGGGACCACTTTCTCTCCCTTTGCCCCACCACGCTCACCATTGACCTCCTCGAGGAGCGCCTCCTTGCAGCTGAGAAGAGTATAGTAGCTGTAGGAGCCTCTTGTGGTGACCCTCGTGCCCCTTTCTTTGAGGGGTGCTCAGGTCGTGTTTGCTGCAACGCCCCGGTCTGGTCCTGAGTCTGCCCCCTCCTCGTGTCGCCTCCTGTCTCACCAAACTCTCCTCTAGCACCACCGCCTTGGTCACCCCTCCCTGCTTCATCTCCGAGGCATGGCCTCCCGTGTCCTTGTCACTGGTCTTCCCCGGTCTCTCCCTCCCCTTCCCCCGGGGCCTGCCCCAATCTGCGTTCCTTGCGTCGAGAGGTGGCATCTCGCCGCTCCTCACTCCTCTGAGCTCCCTCCGACGGAAGCTCCCCTGCAGACTCTTCACATGGACGTGTGGGGCCCAGCCCGCGTCTGTGGACAGGGTCACGAGCGCTAATTTCTGCTGCTCATTGACGACTACTCGCGTTACACCACAGTCTTCCCCTTGCACCACAAGGGTGAGATCACTGAGGTGCTGATCGACTTGATCCCCGCTGCCCGTCGCCAGCTCGGCAAGAGTTTCAGCTCGGACCTTCCTGTTCTGCGTATGCACACCGACAGAGGTGGAGAGTTTTCCTTCGACCTTCTGCGAGCCTTTTGTCGTGCGGAGGGCAACCGCCAGACGTTCACGCTTCCGGCCTACCCACAGCAAAATGGGATTGCTCAATGCTACATTGGCAAGGTCATCGAGGTCGCTCGTACATCCATGATCCATGCAGCTACTCCCCATTTTCTGTGGCCATTCGCGGTTCAGTAGGCTGCGCATCAGCTCAACCTCCAGCTCGGTGTCTCTGTTCTGGAGACCACACCTGCTCTGCGGTGGACGGGGAAGGTTGGCGATGCGTCTATGTTCTGTGTTTGGGGATCTCGAGCTTTTGTCCCCGATTCTTCCGCGGACAAGCTGTCCTCCCGTGCTGTCCCTGCGTCTTCCTTGGCTTCCCCCCTGACGCGCCTGGTTAGCAGTTTTACCACCCCACCTCGCGCCGTGTTCTCTCCTCTTAGGGCGTCACGTTTGACGAGTCGGCTCCCTTCTACCGTCTCTTCTCCTACAGCACTGCCCCTATCCTCGCCCCGCCGCTCTTCCTTGCACTAGGTCCTCCTCCGGTAGACCCCCTCTCCCCTTAGGGTCCTGCCCCCTCAGGTGTGCCCCAGGAAGACCATGTCGAGCCTGTCGAGGTAGCTGTGGACTCTGGTACTGCTAGGGGTGCTGAGCCTTCTGGTGCGGGGCCTGGGGGTGCTGAGCCAGCGGGTGCGAGGCCTGGGGGTGCTGCGCCTGTGGGTGCGGGACCTAGGGGTGCTGAGCCTGAGCGTGTGAAGCCTGGGGGTGCTGAGCCTGGAGTTGCTGAATCTGAGGGTGCGGAGCCGGGGGGTGCGGAGCCTGAGACTGTGGAGCCTAGGGGTGCTGAGCCTCTCCGTAGGAAAATGGGATTGCTGAGCGCCGCATTGGCATGGTCATGGACGTCGTCTGTTCGTCCATGAACCATGCGGCTGCTCCCCATTTTGTGTGGCCATTTGCGGTTCAGTATGCTGCGCATCAGCTCAACCTCTAGCCCCGGGTCTCCATGCCGGAGACCACACCTACTCTGCGGTGGACGGAAAAGGTTGGCGATGCGTCTATGTTCCGTGTCCGTGGATCTCGAGCTTTCGTCCGCGACTTGTCTGCGCACAAGCTCTCCTCACGTGCTGTTAACTGTGTCTTCCTTGGCTTCCCCTCTGACGCGCCTTGTTGGCAGTTTTACCACCCCACCTCGCGTCGTGTTCTGTCCTCTCCGAACGTCACGTTTGACAAGTTGGTTCCTTACTACCGTCTCTTCCCCTACCGCACTGCCCCCCTCCACCCCCCCGCTGCTCTTCCTCGCGCCAGGTCCTCCCCCAGTAGACCCCCTCCCCCCTCAGGGTCCTGCCCTCTTGGGTGTGTCCCAGGTATACCATGTCGAGCCTGTCGAGGTAGCTGTTGACTCTGGTGCTTCTAGGGGTGTTGAGCCTGCGGGTGCCGGGTCTGGGGGTGCTGAGCGTGAGCGTGCGGAGCCTGGGGGTGCTGAGTCTGGGGTTGCCGAGCCTGGGGTTGCTGAGCCTGGGGTTGCTGAGTCTTGGGGTGCGTGGCCTCAGGGTGCTGAGCCTGCGCGAATGGAGTCTGGAGGTGCTGAGCCTGGAGGTTCTTTGGATGCTTCATCCCGGTTGGAGCCACTCTCTCCACAGCAGTTGCGCGAGTGATTTGCTCGGCGCTGGAGCCGTGCTGCTTGAGCTAGTGGTGCTACGGGCGCTGGAGGTCCTGCTACTGCTGGAGCTGCTGGGGGTTCTGGAGCCACTTGTCCCAGAGGTGCTCGTACTTGAGGTACTGGAGCTGCTGGGCCTGGTGGTGCTGCTGGAGCTGGAGCTACTGGAGGTGCTGGAGCTGGCGGTGCTGCTGGAGCAGGTGCTGCTAGATGTACTGGAGCAGGTGCTACCGGAGCTGTTGGGGCTTCTGATGGTCCTCTTGGAGCTGGAGCTGCTGGAGGTGCTGCTAGAGCCGGTGCTCCTTGGGGTGCTCGAGTTCGCGCTACTGGAGCTGCTAGAGGTGCTGCTGAAGCTGGTGGTTCTGCTGGAGTTGGAGCTGACGCTGGGGGTGCTAGTGCTGTCCTTGCTGGTTCTGGAGGCACTGCGCGGCCGTGGCCGTACTTTGTTCCGCTCCTTGAGAAGGTTCTCGGTCTCCCGCCTTCTACTGGTCCTGCTCCTTCCTTAGAGTGTACACCGCCTGTCCAGTCGCAGTCACAGCTATAGCCCGCCTCCCCACAGCATGCTCCTTCTCCTTACAATGGTCCGACCAGAGGTCTTACTGAGCGTCGTGAGCCTATATCTCGCCCTGCGTCGCCTGTTCGTGCTGCTCGCAGTAGTCGTCGTAGTTTGCGTCAGCGTCCTCCTCCTGTCCCTGGCACGCACCAGATGGCTCTGCGTCCTTCCACTGCTCCGCAGCGTGCTCCTCTGTCGTCTCCTCCTGCGTCCTCCCTTCCTGTCAGTCCGGACTCGGAGTCTGACTCCCTTCGTGCTGCTATTCCTACTGTCACGCGTCTCTTGGCCATTGCTGTCACTGACCCTTCCTTTGAGTCCACTGCTGCGTCTGCCTTAGTTGCTGAGCTTGTCGACTTTGCTGCTCACTGTCGTCTAAACTAGGCCGCGAGTCTTGTTGCTGAATCTGAGTCTGTCTGTTCTCCATCCCTCGGGGGTGAGTATGCTCTTGGCACGGACGTCCTTGAGGATAGGCAGGAGGACATTGAGTGCTTTGCAGCCGCTGTACCTCATCTCGTGTCCATGTTGATTGCACCTGAGGGAGACCCGGATGCACCAGACATCCCGACCCCGCGCTCTTACGCAGAGGCGATAGAGGGTCCCTACTCCTATCAGTGGCTTACAGCCATGGACGCTGAGATGGCTTCCTAGAAGTCCAGAGGAACCTACGTCGACGACGATCCCCACCTGGGGCGAACATTGTCGATGGCATGTGGATTTTCAGGGTCGAGCGGACATCGGGTTCTCCGCCTGTCTTCAAGGCACGTTACGTGGCTAGAGGCTTCAATCAGTGGCAGGGAGTTGACTACTTTCAGACCTTATCTCCCACCCCGAAGATGACCACTCTTCGGGTGCTGCTGCATGTCGCCGCTCAGCGTGACTACGAGCTTCACTCTCTTGACTTCAGCACAGCGTTCCTACAGGGCAGCTTGCATGAGGAGCTTTGGCTGCGCCGCCCACCTGGCTTCACTTGGTCGTTTCCTCATGGTACCCAGTGGAGCCTCCGGCGGCCAGTCTACGGTCTCCTCCAGGCGCCCCGTAAGTGGCAAGACACATTGAGGACTACGCTTGCGGCCTTTGGGTTTGCTCCTTCTATTCCTGACCCGTCGTTGTTTCTACGCACCGACACCTCTTTGCCGCCGTCCTACATCCTCGAGTACGTCGACGACTTGGTCTTTGCTACTGCTGACACTGCTGGACTCGCCAACGTGAAGTCCGAGCTGCAGAAGATACACACGTGCACAGACCTGGGTGAACTGCGCAGCTATCTTGGCTTGCAGATCATTCGGGACAGAGCACGACGCACCATTACCCTGACTCAGTCACACATGGTGCAGCAGGTCCTTCAGCGTTTCGACTTCACGTACTTCTCGCCTCAGGCCACTCCTCTGTCTATTCGCCACTCGCTCTCAGCTCTGCCTTCGGATGAGTTGTTGGGTGCAAATTCACATGCACGACATCCTGCCCTCTGTTTGTACGAGTTTGCGTATGCGAATGCATTTGGGTGTGAACGGAATGTTCGTGTATTTATTTGCTTTCGCAATTTTCGCTTGAAGCATTTGCACATACTCGCGCATTGTGCGCTTCGGCACAACATTGTACTCGCTATGAACAGTACAAGCAGAAAGGACGAGCTCGCAAAGGAACCCAAGATGGAAGCTTTGCGGTTCGGTTGAATTGATTGTGCAGATTCAGTTCTATCCAACTCGAAATTGTATTGTTTTGTTTGGTTGACTATAGTGTAGCAGGGCAGGCACTATAGGGGTACAATTTAGGTGAAGGTTGGATGTTGTTTGTCTGTATCTGCTTGCTACAGGGCCAGGGGAAACCAGCGGAACCAGCATTTGGCTGGTTCGGCAAAGACAAAACAGGTTTTGTTTTTAGGACCTGAACCTGGTTGTTGTTTTCCCAGGTTGGAAAAACAGAACCAGAGGTTGTTTACCAACCTACCACCTGCTGTTTTGTCCAGCCAAGTTGGTTCTGTTGCTTGGAGTTATTTGGGATCATCCCTGGTTGTTCCAAGGTTTGTTCCCAAGGTCCTTGGATATAGTCAATTTGATTCAAGCGAATTCCTCCCTTCCTGGAATTTCGTTTTTACGCGGTACGACGGCGGAATGCTACCCGAGTCAACGCTAGTACGCTAGCACTCCAACACTAGGCAAACGCTGTCCGAGCCATATTTGCGTAATGGCAGAACTTTTCGCGAGGCAACTTGGTTCATTTTAAAGCTCTTGGAGCGAGCTTCGATATAGGAAATTCTCAGCTTAATCCGATCGACGGTCTGCACGATACGTTGCGCGACGTTCAAGGTACTCTTGCTATTTTGACTAAGTCCCTCTTGACCCCTCTCTCTACAAACTTGGACCCGAGGATAGGGGCTGGTCTTGTACCAGGCACCCAAGGATCATTGGAGGTGACCCCGAGGAGAGGTTTTAAGTTTGATAAAGTCTTAATCACTTGAGTTTAGTAGGCCCTTACACCAACATGAGTCCATAGAGCCAAGTGGCCCGTACGTAGAGCTTGTTGGCTGCCTCATGTACCTGATCACTTGCACTCGACCTGACCTGGCATACCCTTTGAGCATCTTGGCACGCCATGTTGCTCCTAGGAGACACCAGCCAGAGCACATGGATGCAGCTAAGAGGGTGTTGCGCTACCTGTGCAGTACGTTGGGCATGGGGCTTGGAGGACAGGCTTGAGTTGTCCTCAGTAGTCACGCAGATGCTTCTTGGGTTGACGACTTGGCTACGGAGCGGTCGTCACAGGGCTAAACCTTCAGCCTTGGCTTCGGCTCTATTTCGTGGCGGTCTACTTGCTCGTCTTTGTTTCTCAGCTCTTGTTGTGAGGCTGAGATCTACATTGGGGCCATGGCTGCACAGGAGTTACGCTGGCTCACCTACTTGCTGATCGACCTGGGAGAGGCACCTCGTTCTCCTCCAGTTCTGTACGTCAACAACAAGGCCATGCTTGCCTTGTGTCAGGAGCACAGACTGAAGCACGGAACAAAGCACATTGCTCTTCGCTACTTCCTTGCTCGTGAGCTACAGCAGTGTGGTCAGCTTCACCTTGCTTACGTGGCCACTTGTGATCATCAACGTTTTTGTACTATGTTAGGTCTTGTGCCTACCTGGCCTCACTTGCTCACTTCTTGACTTGTTTGTACTGTAATCTATATTTTCCTACACCTGCATACCTACCATTGCTAGGTTGAGATCACTGTCTTGCTTGTTCACCTTGATGTATAACCCTGCATGTGAACTAGCCTTGTGGCCTTGTGCTTGTGCTCAGAATGAGTGGTGACGTCGTGATCCACCTTGAGCTTGATCCTGCCTTGTTCTCTTGCTTTTTCCAAACCTTTCCTATGGGGGTGTGTCAGAACTATATTGTAGGCTGCAGTGGGGCACTCCTTATGGGGTACAGTATTGTTTGGTTTTGCCTATACAAACCTTCTACAGCCATGTTTCTAGTCATTCTCGTTTCATACTTTGTGACAGCTGCAAATTCCGTGCTAGACGTGAATTGCTGAGGATCGAAATGGCCCTGCGCATGCATGTGAACATCTACGTGCGGGCTTCGGCGAGGAAACTGCAGCATAGCAGGAAGAAGCAGCAATCCAGATGGCACGTCATTGAAGAACAACAACAATGCCTCCTGAACCACATTTTGATGGTGGAGGGCAAGAGTTGGCGGTGGACGAGCAGCTTTGCAACACTTTGGGGCAAACCATACAGGCTCCGGATCCACGCGTAGGGATCAGATCCTTTGAGGCAAACCCTTTCGCTTCTCACGCACAGTTGCGACTGTTTATGCGTTGTACAGTTCTATACTATTACATAGCTGATGTAAGCAGAAAAAAACATAGAAGGCTCTAATTCTCAGGCCTTCGGAAGATTTTGCAACTGCTGCGAAGTCACAATCGGATTTGCTACTGTCACAATTTTCGCCATGATGCGCGCTTTCACCCAAAGTCATTCAAGATGTCACGCGACAGTCTCGCTCCTTGCACACCACTCGATATAATTCTCGATAGTTCAGGAATGTCGTCGCTATATCGCAGACACTTTCGCCAACAGTTGAACTCACGACCCAGTATAAAAAACGCGTGAGGGGGGTTATTAATAAAATGCAGACTACCAGCATCCGCACTGAATTATTCGCCCACGGCGGTTTTTTGAAGCATGAAATTTGCTGTCGCGCTGCTTAGCTGAAACCCCGCTAGTGAAAACGATGTGAAACAATGAGAAGAGGAAATGAAATGACTAAGTCACAAATTGGTACAAATAACAAACCCTAGGTATCTGTACCCCATATGTGCTACCCCACTATAGCCTACAAACATGTATCAGCTATAATGTTCTGACACACCCCCATAGGCAAAGTGGGGGAGAACAAGGGGTCACAAGACCAGTCAAGCAAAGCAAAGCAAGCTCAGGGTGGATCACAAAGTCACCACACAGTCCGAGCACAAGAGCAGGGCCAGAGGCCAGTTCACATGCAGGAGTACAGACATATATATAATACTAGACAAGCAAGAGCAGGTATATATATATATGTCACAGTACAAGTGAAGTCAGGAAGAGAGCAAGTGAGGCAAGACAGGCACAAGACCCAGCTGGGTACAGAAGCGCTGATGGTCACAAGGCGCGAGTGCCTTGGTGAACACATCAGCAGTGTTGGCCTCAGAGGCCACGTACGCAAGTCGCAGCTGACCACGCTGCTGCAGCTCACGAGCAAGGAAGTAGCGGAGAGCAATGTGCTTCGTTCTGTGCTCCAGACGCTGCTCTCGACACAAGGCCAGCATGGCCTTGTTGTCTACGTACAGCACTGGAGGAGAACGAGGCGGCTCTCCAAGGTCAGTCAGCAGGTAGGTGAGCCAGCGAAGCTCCTGCGCAGCCATGGCCCCGGCGTAGATCTCAGCCTCACAACTGGAGCCGAGAACCGAAGACGAGCGAGTAGACCGCCACGAGACAGAGCCGGAACCAAGGCTGAAGGTGTAACCCTGTGACGACCGCTGCGTAGCCTGGTCGTCAGCCCAAGAAGCGTCCGCGTGGCCCGTAAGGACCACTGGACTCCGCCCTCCAAGCACTAGCCCCATGCCCGACGTACTGCACAGGTAGCGCAATACCCTCTTCGCTGCAGCCATGTGCTCAGGTCGGTGTCTCCCAGGAGCAACATAGCGTGCAAGGATGCTCAGAGGGTATGCAAGGTCAGGTCGTGTGCAGGTCGGTACATGAGGCAGCCAACAAGCTCTGCATACGGGCCACTCGACTCTACGGACTCATCCGAAGGCAGAGCTGAGAGCGAGTGGCGAGTAGGCAGAGGAGTGGCCTGAGGCGAGGAGTACGTGAAGCCGAAGCGCTGAAGGACCTGCTGCACCATGTGTGACCCCCAGAGGGGTCAGCAAGGGAGACCGCAACCGGTCGGCCAAGTGGCGTGAGGGTAGTGCGGTCTCGAAAGAAGGAGCGAGAAGCCCCAGAGTCAAGTGTGAAAGTGAGGGAGGACGAGGGCGACGCAGTACCTGAGAGCGCAGTCTCACCAGCACCTGAGAGCGCAGTCTCACTAGTACCTGAGAGCGCAGACGCACTGGCACCTAGAGCAGCAGCCTCACAAGTACCTAGTGCAGCAGTACCAATGCCCGGGTCGGGCTGGAAACACCGGTAACCCTCATTCTCCTCACTATAAGTCACAGCATACATAGCAGAAAGGATAGCATCAAAATCAAGATCAAAGATCGCTACACCAGCCCTAAGGAGCTCATCCCAGCGAGGGATCTCACTAGCCCCGGGGAACTGCTGACGCCAAGCGTCCGTCAGGCGGCCAAAGCAGCGCTGGGTGGAGTGGGCACCCCCACACTGCTCACCCGCGCGGTCGCCGGAACGAAGAACGTAGGCGCAGGGACCAGTACCCCCACCCCTCTGACGCGCAGTGTACCACTCACGAAGCTGCTGAGGCGGAGGGATGTCCCGCGAACGCTGCTGCTGCTGCCGCTGCGAGCGCTGGCCACCACCACCGCCGCTCCGCTGCTGGGTACCACCACGACCAGCTCCACCTCCTCCACCACCACCGCCTCCTACGCCGCCGCCTCCACCGCCTCCACCTCCACCGCCTCCACCTCCACCGCCTCCACTCCCGCTGCTGCCTCCACCACCACCGGTGCCACCACCACCACCGTCTCCGCCGCTGCTGCCACCACCACCACCACCACTACCACTACTCCCGCCGCCACCCCCACTCCCTCCGCCGCCTCCGCCGCCACCGCCACCGCCCCCTCCAGCTCCGCCCGCGCCCTTGCCCCCCTTGCCCTTGCCAGAGCGACGTCTCCCACTAGGGGCAGACGCCGCGCCGACCGACTCAAGACCAAGCAGGTCGGCCGCAGCAGCAGAGGCAACAGAGGGCAGCAAGGGGGAAGGAGAGCACCCCTCAAAGATGGGGGTGCGAGGGTCACCACGAGAGGCACCGACAGCGACTATGCTCTTCTCCGCTGCGAGGAGGGCCTTCTCGAGGAGGTCGACGGTGAGAGTGGTGGGACAGACTGCGAGAAAGTGGTCCCTGACTACGCGGAGGGAGTCAGGGAGGCGTGCGACTACGTAGTAGAGAGTGATGTACATGGGGGGGGGGTTCTTAGCGCAGAACTCAGCAGGAAGGGCGGCGCGGTAGCGAGTGTCACTAGTGCGGAGGTGCGTAATGAGGTCAGCGACAGTGGGAAAGGCAGAGAGGTCAGGAAAGAGGTAGGGAAGCATGAGACGGCTCAGTGCAGCAGTGGCAGGAGAGGAGTAGCGTGCAACTACAGCGTCGTACAAGGTCTGAGCACTCTTGTACTGACTAAAATGCGCACGCTCAGAGGTAGGGAGGTGGCGACGCACAGCAAGACGTGCAGCAGCATCGCGGGTGGCCCACTGAGAGCGGACAGTGGGATCAGCATCGGCAGTAGGAGCAGGAGAGGCGCCAGAGGTGAGGTCAAAGAGAGAAAGGCTGTCAGCTCTGTCGCACTGTAAGAAAAGCTGCAGGTCATCTAGCCAGACCTCAAAATCAATGGCGCGACCCTCGGCGTCAAAGGCTAGGACACTAGGGGTGGCCATGATGACGACAGCGAAGCAGTGCAAGCAGTAGGGAAAGAGGGCGCAGTGACAGAGGGACTGTGCTCACCAGGCAGGGCAGGCCGTGCAGCTCGACAGAAAAGCAGAGCGGCGACCGGGCGGCTCGGGTGTACAGCTGCTCAGCTCCCGGGCGGCTCGGCGGCAGGGCGGCTCGGGTGCAGGGCGGCTCGGCTCCCGGGCGGCTCGGCGACGGACGGCTCGGGTGCAGGGCGACTCGGCTCCCGGGCGGCTCGGCGACTGGGCGGCTCGGCTGCCCGGCCGCCCGACTGCTGCAGGTGAGGCGGCGGGGTCGCGGGAGAGAACCGGGGCGGGGCCGCGAAGGGGCCGGCGGTAGGGCCGCGATAGGGCCGGCTTAGGAGCCGGGGCAGGGCCGCGTAGGAGCCGGGGCAGGGCCGCGTTGGAGCCGGCGGCAGGGCCGCGCAGGGCCGAGCAGAGGCCGGCGGCAGGGCCGCGTAAGGAGCCGGCGGACAGGGCCGTGAAGGAGCCGGGACGGGGCCGCGTGAGAGCCGGCGCGGGGCCGAGTAGGAGCCGGCGGCGGGGCCGCGTAGGAGCCGGGGCAGGGCTGCGTAGGAGGCCGGCGCGGGGCCGCGTAAGGGGCCGGCGCGGGGCCGCGTAAGGGGCCGGCGGCGGGGCCGCGTAAGGGGCCGGCGGACAGGGCCGCGTAGGAGCCGGGGCGGGGCCGCAATGGAGCCGGTGGCGGGGCCGAGTAGGAGCCGGGGACGGGGCCGCGTAGGAGCCGGCGCGGGGCCGCGTAGGAGCCGGCGCGGGGCCGCGTAAGGGCCGCGTAAGGGGCCGGCGCGGGGCCGCGTAAGGAGCCGGCGCGGGGCCGCGTAAGGGCCGCGTAAGGGCCGCGTAAGGGCCGCGTAAGGGGCCGGCGCGGGGCCGCGTAAGGGCCGCGTAAGGGGCCGGCGCGGGGCCGCGTAAGGAGCAGGCGGCGGGGCCGCGTAAGGGTCAGGGCGGGGCCGCGACAGAGTGGGCGGCGAGGCCGCAGGGGAGAGGGCGACTCGAGGGGTCGCTAAAAAAAAAACCGCGCCTCGGGGCGCAGAAACAGCGACGGGTCAGCAGTAGAAGGAGCAAACCCAAGGCGCGGTTTTTTTTTTAGCGGTTGCACCCGCCTCGGTTGGACAAAGTGTGCAACCTCTATGCGAAGTTGGCGACCGCGGGAATCACCTACCCGGAGCAGACCAAGTGCTTGAAGATGCTCTCGCTGCTGCTGGAATCGTGGCTTCAATTCACGAGCGGATTGAGCCTGCCGCAGAACCGGAACTCGTAGACACTCGAGTGGGTGCGGACAAAGATTCTGGAGGAGGACTTCCGTCGCCGCCAACTGAGGGATGGAGACGACGGCAGCAGCGGCTACGGGATGCAAGGGAGCCGACGTGGCAGAGGACGTGGCTTCGGTGGTGCTGGACGCGGTGCAAAGAAGGACGACGACTCCAACGACCAACAAGGAGGTACCGGTTGGGGTCGCGGTGCGAAATCTGGACGTGGGGGCAAGTCGGGTGCTAGTGGCAAAATGAAAGGGAGTTGCTGGTATTGTGAGAAGGAGGGGCACCCCTGGTTTTTGTGCTATAAGAAACCCGATGGATGGACCCCCCAGAATCGTCACCAAGATGGCGGCGCGCGGAGGAACCAGAAAAACGGCGCGAGCATGGTCGCCAATTCGTCCGACAACAACCCGAAGAGCAACGGCGGTGTAGAAAAGAAGAAGGAGCGCACCGCGGGCCAGTTCTTCCATATTGGAGAGCAGGGGGAGCAAGGAGACGCATCTGCCAAGGTTGGAGCAGAGCTGCACCCTCTGGACTATTAGGTGTTGGACACAGGCGCTGCTTGGACGATGACGCCGCGCAAGGACCTGCTGGACCATATACGCGCTGCACCGATCAACGAGGTGTGCTCCGCCTCTGGACACGCGCTGAAGGTGGCTGGTGCGGGACGACGTTCTCCTTGTTCCTGAACTTAAGGCCAACCTCATCTCCCTTCGTAAGCTTGGCAAGGCTGGGGTGAGCACTAGCACGGATGGGGCACGCACTTACAAGGGGCAGCTGGGCAATCGGGTGCTTTGGGATTTGCACGAGAGTACGGACGTGTACAGATCCATGTGGCAGCTGCCGGCGTTGGCGTGGCATGGTGGGGGGCAGGCTGGAGAGGGGTCTGCATCCCAGGGGGAGTGCAACGCCATTGGAGGGGTTGGTGTGAAAGTGTCGGCCAGATCTGGGGAGACGGATTGGGCAACGGCACACCGACGCTTGGGGCATGTGGCAATGCCCTTGTTGAAGCAGTTGGAGAAAGATGGAGCCGTTAAGGGTCTGAAGCTGAACGGACAGCCACCTGATGAGAATTGTGAAATCTGTTTGCTCTCAAAGTTTACCCGTTTCCCCTTCCATAGTGTGACTGGCAGGAGCAAGAAGCCATTGGAGTTGGTCCACATGGACTTGGTGGGGCCGCTGCCGGTTCAGGGGTTCAAGGGGGAGCGGTACTTTCTGACCATAGTGGATGATTGGAGCAAGCTTATGTGGGCATATCCGCTGAAGCAGAAGGACCATGCCGCCTCTACGATACGCAAAGATTGGGTGCCATTCGTGGAGAAGCAAGCGGAGTGTGTGGTGAAGCGGATTAGGACAGATCGGGGTGGTGAGTTCCTTGGAGCTGAGATGACAGCCTAGCTCAAGAGGCAGAGCATCTAGAGGGAGCTGAAAACGGCTTACACCCCACAGTCTAACGGTGTAGCAGAACGGGCGAACCGGAAAATTCTGGAGACAGCTAGGGCGCTGCTCATAGAATTTGGGCTGGTCAACTTGATGTGGCCCCATGCTGTTCGGCACGCTACCGTCGCTAGGAACAGGGTACTCACAAAGGTTGGGGATGACTCGTGGGTGCCGTTGGAGAGGTGGCTTGGGAGGAAGCCGCCGGTGTACATGCTGAGGATGTTCGGTTGCATGGCAGTCGCCCACGTCCCCAAGACCTACCGCAGTAAGTTGGGGGCGAGTGCAATCTGGTGTGTGCATTTGGGGCTGGCTGCTGAGAGTAAGGGATGGCTGCTATGGGAACCATCTAAGGGTGTGCTGTTTGACAGCAGGGATATGAAGTTTGTTGAGGGCATGATGTATGGGAGCTGGGAGAAATAGCTGGAGGCCAGGGTGTCCCAGCAGATGGAGCAGATGACCATGCAACTGGACCTGACTCCTAGTGTGTGGGAGGAGGGAGAGGAGGCAGATGTAGAAGGTGGTGATGGAGAGAAGGTGCAGGAGGCACCTGCCGGTGAAAACAATGGTGTCGAGACTAGCGGTAGCACTAGTGGAGCTGCTGGATCCGAGGGAGGAGAGCAGCACCAAGAGAAAACTAAGAAGCCAAAGGGTGTCGTTATGAAGGGATGGGAGACACCCGTCTCCAGGCCAGGACGTACCCGTATGGCTACTAAGAAGCTTACTGCAGGAGCTGATGTAGCAGAGCAGCAGCTTGGAACCAAGGAGGCATTGCTGATTCTACCGCATGGCTATGATCCGGATGAGGAGGATGAACCTGCCTACTGTTTTCTTGCCCCTGCACCAGAGGAACCAGCTAGCATGGAGGAGGCATTAGCTGGACCAGATAGGGAGAAGTGGCTGGTTTCCAGCAATGCTGAGTTCCAGAGCCTGCAAGAGAGCGGGACATGGGATCTGGTAGTGCTGCATGAGGGGAAAAAAGCCGTACAGTGCAAGTGGGGGCTAAGGATCAAGACCGATGACAAGGGACAGGTCACCATCTACAAGAGTAGGCTGGTGGCTAACGGGTTTATGGAGAATGAGAAGGAGGACTTCAATGAGATCTTTGCTCCCACTACCAAACCCCCTACCCTCCGTGTCTTGTTGGCAGATGCAACCGTTAGTGGGAAATTCATCATTCAGATGGATATATCAACGGCATTCCTCAATGGGATTTTAGAGAAGGATGTGTACATGACGCAGCCGCCTGGGTATGAGGATGGTACAGGCAGGGTGTGCAAGCTGAAAAAGTCCATCTACGGCTTGAAGCAGGTGCCACGCTGCTGGTACCAGAAGTTGGCAGCTGTTTTAGAGGAGATGGGATCCAGGACCAGCAGCTGTGATGGGAGCCTTTTTCTCAAAGGGGAGGGGGAGAAGCTGGTGCTATTTCTGGTCTACGTGGACGACATTCTTCTCTTTAGCAGCAACATAATGGAGATCCAGAATATGCAGCAGCAGCTGATGGAGAACTTCAAGTGCAAAAACCTTGGGGAGGTAAAGTACTACCTCGGGATGCACGTGGTGTCAAACATTATATATGTTATACTTGTGTAGGCTACAGTGGGTTAGCCTATAGGGGGTACACAATTCTAGGGTTTACTACTTGTACTCTTTTCACTTCTAGTTCATTCATTCCTGTTCGCTTATTCTCACATGGTATAGAGCGGGTCCTTCTACGGACCGTTTTTTTTTTTGGGCCCACCGAAGCGCCCCCCGAGGCGCGATCTTTTTTTTTAGCGACCCCTCGGGTCGCCATTTCCCCTGCGGCCCCGCCGCCTTCACTGACGCGGCCTCGCCGCCCTTTCTGTCGCGGCCCCGCCGCCTGCTCTCACGCGGCCCCGCCCCGGCTTCTACGCGGCCCCGCCCCGGCTTTCACGCGGCCCCGCCGACGGCTTTGTCGCGGCCCCGCCCAGGCCCTTACGCGGCTCCGCCGCCTGCTCTCCCGCGGCCCCGCCCCGGCTCCTTCGCGGCCCCGCCGCCTGCTCTCGCGCGGCCCCGCCCCGGCTTCTACGCGGCCCCGCCCCGGCTTTCACGCGGCCCCGCCGACGGCTTTGTCGCGGCCCCGCCCAGGCCCTTACGCGGCTCCGCCGCCTGCTCTCACGCGGCCCCGCCCCGGCTCCTTCGCGGCCCCGCCACCTGCTCTCGCGCGGCCCCGCCCCGGCTTCTACGCGGCCCCGCCCCGGCTTTCACGCGGCCCCGCCGACGGCTCTGTCGCGGCCCCGCCCAGGCCCTTACGCGGCCCCGCCGCCTGCCCCCGTCGCGGCCCGGTCACCTCCTGACGGCCCCGCCGTCCCTTCGTAACGGCCCCGCCGTCACGTCGTGACGGCCCCGCCGTCCCTTCTTGACGGCCCCGCCGTCCCCTCCTGATAGCTCCTGCCGTCCCCTTCTACCGGCCCCGCAACTCCACCTGCTGGCCCCGCCGCTGCACCTACCGGCCCCCCACCACCCACCCCCCCCTTTTCCCGTCGCCTGTCGAGGCGACCTGAGGGGGCCGCTTGCGGTGTGGGAGGTGTGTGGCCTCCCCTGCTTCTCCTCCTCCTTCATCTCCCACTGCAGCAGCCGAGCCGCTCACCTGCAGCAGCCGAGCCGCCCCACAGCCGAGCCGCCCTGCCGCCGAGCCGCCGGGTCGCTGAGCTGCTGAGCTGCAGTTGCTGCCGAGCCGCCCTGCCGCCAAGCCGCCGAGTCACCGAGCTGCTGAGCTGCAGTTGCTGCTGAGCCGCCTTGCCGCCGAGCCGCCCGAGTCGCCCGAGCCGCCGAGCCGCCGAACTGCCGAGCCGCTGGGTCGCCGAGCCTACTCTTCCCACCACTGGTGAGCTCTTGCCCTGCTAGCACACTGCGCGTCGCCTGCTTGCCTGCCTGCCTGCCTTTTGGCTTGCCTGGCTGCCTGCCTCCCTGCTGCTAGTCCTGCTCCTGCTTCTACTTGCGGAGCCACATGCAGCCCCAGCGACGCCGGCGTGAGTCCCTCACGCCCCAGCAGCTGCGTGAGTGGTACGCTGGTTGGGGCTGTAGGGGTGGCGACGCTACTCCTACTACCACTCCTGCTGCTTCTACTCGTGGTGGCGGCCAGATGCAGCTCCCGCGACCCTCTCGCGTGTCTCTCACGCCTCGCCAGCTTCGTGAGTGGTACGCTCAGAGTGGAGGGTCTCTCAGTGCTGTTCGCTGCTCTTACGTGATTCGCACTGGTACTCGGACTGGTCAGCCTTGTGGGACACGTAGTCATACACCGTCCCGCTGCTTCGCCCGTCTGAGCGACGCCTGGCGTACCGTGTTTGGCGACGAGGCTGAGCTTCCCGACTGGGTGGAGTTACTTAGGCAGAGGGTAGATATATATGCTCTTGACTATGATGCTATTCTCACTGCCATGTATGCATTGCCTACTAGTGCTGACAGTGCCGGTCACCTGTGCGTCCCGCCTGACCCAGGTATAGGACCTGCTGCTCTAGCTACTGGTGAGGCTGCTGCTCTGGGTGCTAGTGAGTCTCCTGCTCCAGGTACAGGTGCGGCTGCTGCTCTAGGTGCTAGTGAGTCTGCTTCCTCAGGTGCGGGTGAGGCTGCGCTCTCAGGTACCGCGTTGGCTTCGGCCTCCCTCACCTTTACACTTGACTCTGGGGCTTCTCGCTCCTTCTTTCGGGACCGCACCACACTCACGCCGCTTGGTCGGCCGGTTGCAGTCTCCCTGGCTGACCCCTCTGGGGGTCCTGTCCTCGCTCACTTCTCCACTGTCCTCCCGTGTCCGGCTGCCCCCTCGGGCACCCTGTCTGGCCTGTACCTCCCCTCGTTCTCGACGAACTTGGTGAGTGGTGCAGACCTACAGGATGCGGGGGTTCACCAGTTCACTCCTGCGAGTCAGCGGGTGACCCACTGCACGGACGCACGCACAGGCCGGCACCTGGCCACGTTCTCGCGTCGGCCGGGGTCGAGCCTCTACACCCTGACCACTGAGTCTCCTCCTGTCCCCGCGTCCGGTCAGGTAGCAGCGTCGGGTCAGGTGTTTGCTGCTGCGTCCAGGTCTGGTCCTGAGTCTGCCCCCTGTACTTGTCGCCTCCTGTCTCACGAGACTCTCCTGTGGCACCACCGTCTTGGCCACCCCTCCTTGCCCCGTCTTCGGAGCATGGCTTCCCGTGTCCTTGTCTCTGGTCTTCCCCAGTCTCTCCCTCCTCTCCCCTCCGGGCCAGGACCTTCCTGTGTCCCCTGTGTCGAGGGTCGCCTCCGGGCTACTCCTCACTCCTCCCACTTCCCCCCGACAGAGGCTCCCCTGCAGACGCTTCACATGGATGTGTGGGGCCCAGCCCCCGTCCGTGGGCAGGGTTACGAGCGCTACTTCCTGTTGGTGGTTGACGACTACTCGCGTTACACCACAGTCCTCCCCTTGCGCAGCAAGGGTGAGGTCACTGAGGTGCTGATCGACTGGATCCGCGAGGCTCGTCTCCAGCTCAGGAAGAGCTTCGGCTCGGACTTTCCTGTTCTGCGTCTGCACTCTGACAGAGGCGGAGAGTTCTCTTCTCGCCTTCTGCGAGACTACTGTCGTGCACGGGGGATCCGCCAGACCTTCACGCTTCCGGACTCACCACAGAAAAATGGGATTGCTGAGCGCCGCATTGGCATGGTCATGGATGTCGCTCGTACGTCCATGATGCATGCGGCTGCCCCCCATTTTCTGTGGCCGTTTGCGGTGAGGTACGCGGCGCATCAGCTCAACCTTCACCCCCGGGTCTCTCGGCCTGCGATGTCCCCAGCCTTGCTGTGGACGGGGAAGGTTGGCGATGCGTCTGTGTTCCGTGTCTGGGGATCTCGGGCGTTTGTCCGCGACTTGTCTGCGGACAAGCTGTCCCCTCGTGCTGCTCCCTGTGTCTTCCTTGGCTTCCCCACTGACGCCCCAGGGTGGCAGTTTTACCACCCCTCCTCTCGTCGTGTTCTGTCCTCCCAGGACGTCACGTTCGACGAGTCAGTCCCCTTCTACCGTCTCTTCCCCTACCGCACTCCTTCCCTCCCCCCTCCCCCGGACTTCCTTGTACCGGTTCCCCCCCCGGTAGACCCCCTCCCCCCTCAGGTTCCTGCCCCCTCAGGTGTGTCCCAGGTAGACGCCGTTGACCCGGTCGAGGTTACAGGTGACTCTGGTGCTGCTGCGGGTGCTGAGCATGGGAGTGCTGACTCTGGGGGTGCTGTGCGCGGGGGTGCTGAGCCTGGGGGTGCTACTGCTGGGGGTACTGGGCATGCGGGTGCTACTGCGGAGGGTGCGAAGCCTGGGGGTGCTGAGCCGGGGGGTGCTGTGCCTGGAGGTGATGGGTCTGGGGGTGCTGGGTCGGGAGCTGCTGAGCCCGGGGTTTCTCCTGCTGCTGCGTCTCGGCGGGAGCCCCTCTCTCCACAGGAGCTGCGCGAGTGGTTCGCTCGCCGCTGGAGGCGTGCTGCTGAGTCTGGAGGTGCTGCTGGAGCTGGAGCTGGAGCTTCTTCGACCGTCGAGGGTGCGGGTGCTGCCGGTCCCGGAGCTCCTGGACCTGCGGGTCCTCCTGGAGCTGGAGCTGCTGAGGGCGTTGGTGCTGAGCCTACTGCTGTTGGTCCTGCCGCTGGAGGTGTGGGTGGCGCTGGTGCTGTCGCTGAGGGTGCTGGTGCTGTCCCTGCTGCGTCTGGAGCTGCTGAGCCTGGGGTTTCTCCTGCTGCTGCGTCTCGCCGGGAGCCCCTCTCTCCACAGGAGCTGCGCGAGTGGTACGCTCGCCGCTGGAGGCGTGCTGCTGCGTCTGGAGGTGCTGCTGGAGCTGGAGCTGGAGCTTCTTCTACCGTCGAGGGTGCGGGTGCTGCCGGTTCCGGAGCTGCTGGACCTGCGGGTCCTCCTGGAGCTGGAGGTGCTGAGGGCGTTGGTGCTGAGCCTACTGCTGTTGGTCCTGCCGCTGGAGGTGTGGGTGGCGCTGGTGCTGTCGCTGAGGGTGCTGGTGCTGTCCCTGCTGAGTCTGGAGCTGCCGCGCGGCCTCGGCCGTACTTCGTTCCGCTCCTACAGCAGGTTCTTGGTCTTTCTCCTTCGGTAGAGTGTCCACAGCCTGTCCAGTCGCAGTCACTGTTGGAGCCTTCCTCTCCTCTGCCTGCTCCCTCTCCTTACACTGGTCCTACTGGAGGTCTTGCTGAGCGTCGTGAGCCTGCGTCTCGTCCCGCGTCGCCTGTTCGTGCTGCTCGCGCTAGTGGTCGCGGTTTGCGTCAGCGTCCTCCTCCTGTCCCTGGCACGCACCAGATGTCTCTGCGTCCGTCCACTGCTCCTCTGCGTGCCCCTTTGCCTTCTCCTCCTGAGTCCTCTCTTCCTGCGCTTGCCGACCCTGAGTCGGACTCTCTTCGCGCTGCCAGTCCTACTGTCACGCGTCTGCTTGCTACAGCCGTCACTGACCCCTCTTTTGAGTCCACTGCTGCGTCTGCTCTAGTCGCTGAGCTCGTTGACTTTGCTGCTCGCTGTCGTCTCGACTACGCTGCTGGTCTTGTTACTGAGTGTGCGTCTGTCTGTCCTCCGTCCGTCGGGGGTGAGTGTGCTCTTGGCACGGACGTCCTAGAGGACAGACAGGAGGAGTTACAGTGTCTAGCGGCTGCTTCACCTCATCTCGCGTCTGTACTGCTTGCCCCTGAGGGAGACCCGGATGCACTAGACATCCTGACTCCGCGTTCTTACGCGGAGGCCGTAGAGGGTCCCTACTCCTCTCAGTGGCAGGCAGCTATGGATGCATAGATGGCTTCCTGGAAGTCCACAGGCACCTACGTTGACGCAGTTCCCCCTCCTGGGGCGAACATCGTCAGTGGCATGTGGATCTTCCGGGTGAAGCGGCCGCCGGGCCCTCCACCTGTCTTCAAGGCGCGGTACGTTGCTCGTGGCTTCAGTCAGCGGCAGGGAGTTGACTACTTTCAGACCTTCTCTCCCACCCCGAAGATGACCACTCTTCGGGTGCTGCTGCACATAGCCGCTCAGCGCGACTACGAGCTTCACTCTCTTGACTTCAGCACTGCGTTCCTGCAGGGTAGCCTGCACGAGGAGATCTGGCTGCGCCGTCCACCTGGCTTCACTGGGACTTTCCCTCCTGGCACCCAGTGGAGCCTCCGACGGCCAGTCTACGGTCTCCGCCAGGCACCACGTGAGTGGCACGACACACTGAGGACTACGCTTGCGGCTCTTGGGTTTGCTCCTTCTACTGCTGACCCGTCGCTGTTTCTGCGCACCGACACTTCACTGCCGCCGTTCTACATCCTCGTGTACGTCGACGACTTGGTCTTTGCCACAGCGGACACTGCTGGACTCGCCCACGTGAAGTCCGAACTGCTGAAGAGACACACGTGCACAGACCTGGGTGAACTGCGCAGCTACCTTGGCTTGCAGATCACTCGGGACAGAGCACGCCGCACCATTACCTTGACTCAGTCACACATGGTGCAGCAGGTCCTTCAGCGCTTCGGCTTCACGTACTCCTCGCCTCAGGCCACTCCTCTGCCTACTCGCCACTCACTCTCAGCTCTGCCTTCGGATGAGTCCGTAGAGTCGAGTGGTCCGTATGCAGAGCTTGTTGGCTGCCTCATGTACCTGATGACCTGCACACGACCTGACCTTGCATATCCTCTGAGCATTCTTGCACGCTATGTTGCTCCTGGGAGACACAGACCAGAGCACATGGCTGCAGCGAAGAGGGTATTGCGCTACCTGTGCAGTACGTCGGGCATGGGGCTTGTGCTTGGAGGGCGGAGTCCAGTGGTCCTTACCGGCCACGCGGACGCTTCTTGGGCTGACGACCAGGCTACGCAGCGGTCGTCACAGGGTTACACCTTCAGCCTTGGTTCCGGCTCTGTCTCGTGGCGGTCTACTCGCTCGTCTTCGGTTCTCGGCTCCAGTTGTGAGGCTGAGATCTACGCCGGGGCCATGGCTGCACAGGAGCTTCGCTGGCTCACCTACCTGCTGACTGACCTTGGAGAGCCGCCTCGTTCTCCTCCAGTGCTGTACGTAGACAACAAGGCCATGCTGGCCTTGTGTCGAGAGCAGCGCTTGGAGCACAGAACGAAGCACATTGCTCTCCGCTACTTCCTTGCTCGTGAGCTGCAGCAGCGTGGTCAGTTGCGACTTGCGTACGTGGCCTCTGAGGCCAACACTGCTGATGTGTTCACCAAGGCACTCGCGCCTTGTGATCATCAGCGCTTTTGCACCCAGCTGGGTCTTGTGTCTGTCTTGCCTCACTTGCTCTCCTCTTGACTTTACTTGTACTGTGACATATATATATACCTGCTGTTGCTTGTCTAGTTTTATATATATGTCTGTACTCCTGCATATGAACTGGCCTCTGGCCCTGCTCTTGTGCTCGGACTGTGTGGTGACTTTGTGATCCACCCTGAGCTTGCTTTGCTTTGCTTGACTGGTCTTGTGACCCCTTGTTCTCCCCCACTTTGCCTATGGGGGTGTGTCAAACATTATATATGTTATACTTGTGTAGGCTACAGTGGGTTAGCCTATAGGGGGTACACAATTCTAGGGTTTACTACTTGTACTCTTTTCACTTCTAGTTCATTCATTCCTGTTCGCTTATTCTCACACGTGGAGAGGGATCCAGATCACAGGTAGTTGAAGCTGTCCCAGGAGAAGTTCGTCAAGGAGCTGGGGGAGAAATATGGGATTGAGAATGAGCACAAGGTTGCAACTCCCCTGCCAGCAGAATTCAAGCTTGTGAAGGCTGCAGAGGATGAAGGGGTTGAAGCCGAGGAGCAGCAGCAATTCCAGTCCTTGGTCGGCAGCCTCTTGTATGCAGTGGTTTATACACGGCCCGACATCTCTTTCTCGGTTTTGGCATCTGGCAAGGGTGGTGTAGAATCCATCAGAGGAGTAGGTAGATGCAGCTAAGCGTGAGGTGAAGTACCTGAACTCTCACCCAAGCATTGGAGTGTAATACTCCGCATCTACATAGATGAAGCAGAAAGGGGTTGAGGTGCTGAAAGAGAAGGTGGAGCGGCTTGGAGAACGCAAGCTGTTTCTCACTTGCTTTACCGATGCTACATGGGCATCTGAGAATGAGGATTCCTCATCTGTAGGAGGATACATCTGCGTAGTTAGGGGAGAACCTGTTATTTGGAGGTCAAAGAAGCAGACAGAGACGGGCACTCTCTTCTGTGGAATCAGAGTACGTGGCGCTGTTCCATGGGGTGAAGGAGGTGATTTGGCTGAGGAGGCTGTTAGAGGAGATTAGCCTTGAGCAGAAGGTTGCTACGCCGCTGTTTTGTGATAGCAAGGGGGCTCTTGGGATGGCCAGGAATGATGTGCTTCATAAGCTGAACAAGCACATGCGTATCAAGTGGCACTGGCTGCGTAAGATGGTAAAGAGGGGGGCGGTGAATCCAATCTATATCAAGACTCATTAACAGCCAGCAGACTTCCTCACGAAGAGGCTTGCGGATGAGCCTTATTGGCGTTGTGTGCGCATGAGTGGAATGAGGATGATCTAGCATGGAATGATGGGGATATAGCCTACAGGCTGAGTGGGAGTGTGTTGGGTACAAATTCACATTGCACGGCATCCTGCCCCCCTCCTCCCTCCCCCCTTCTATTACGCGCTCGTTACACTGCTGCGCATGTACGCTTTGTACTCTTTAGCAGCGCGTGTGCGCACGCTCGCTTTCCCATAGCGCTATGTTCTTCCATCAAGTCCACCCCCCCTCCCCACTCCCCATTTGCCGCAACTGGTTGCGAACCTTGTCTCGTAGTCATGCTCCTTCTCACAATTTCCCCTCTGCCCCTTATTTCTCCCCTCAGAGGTGCAGCAGCACGCTACTTTGTCAAAACTCCTCCGAATCTTGTTTCTCCCCACAGCAGCTCAGAAGCAAACTACTCCGCCATTACTGCTCCACCTCATTTTACTCCCCTCAGCAAAACAGCAGTTGACTACTCCGCCCATATTCTGTCAACGAGAGTTCTGTGTTCGCCTCGTCCTCGCTTGGGCGGAGCTGACTTCGTGGTCGGGTATGAGGGGAGCAGCCGACCTGCTGTAGTGGGCGAGCTGGTTGACCAGGAGGTCGACCTGCACGGGGGCCACTACATTGGCGCCGACTTCAGGGTGGCGCCGACTTAAGGGTGGCGCCGACTTCTGGGAGGTCGACCTGTGGAGGGCGTCAACTTGGTGACTAGGGGCGTGGTCAACCTGATGAGGTCGACTTGGAGCTGGTCGTCAACTTGGGAGGTCGACGGCCACATACGGGAGCAGCAGGTCGACGTAGTTTCCCGGTCGACCACGTTACCTGGGTGACGAGGTTATGCGGAGGAGTGCAACGGTCGCCCAGGCAAAGTTGGCGAGTCCGACCTCGGTGGTGGTATCCCAAGGTTAGCATGGCGGATCAGGTGGAGTCATCAGCGCCAGGCTGACTTAGCGTGTGCGCTGTGCAGGTAACATGGCTCCGCACGCCAATCATCCGTGAGCACCTGAGAAGCTGGTGCGATGCTGTTTTGCGGGAGCGACGCTGGCACGCCGTCAACTTGCGACGTTGGCACACCATCGACTTTGCACTGCTGGAGCGCGGTCAACCAAGTCGTGCTGGAACGCGGTCGACCATGCTGTGCTGGGAGTCGACCAACCTGAATGCTAGCTCTAATGTAGTCTTGCCATGGCAACTTCATTGTACCATTGTTGCCAACTTTCTCTAGTGAAACTCTTGCCAATTTACCCCGTGAACTAGCAAGCAGTATGTGTACTTGTGGCAATAGTGACACTCGCCGTCGAATCGGCCGCGACCGCGTCCGTAGCTCTTGTCGTCGCTGCCGTAACCGCCACTCCCGCGGCCTCCGCCGAAGTTGCTGCCACCAAACCTTCCTCCCCCTCGTCCTCTACCTCTTCCTCGACCATATCCACGGCCGATGCTTGCTGCCCCAGCGCCATCCGCACTCGCCAACTCACGGCGGCGGAAATCCTCTTGAAGGATAGCTCGCTTCACGTCTTCAAGCGAGAGGCGGGGCAAGTCGCGATTAAGGTTGATGATGAGCGAGGACCATGACTCAGGGAGTAGGGCCAGCAACTTGGTCTTCTTTTGGAGCTCACTATAGTTCAAATCAGCTCCCTCAAGCCGCGTCAACAAGTCGAAGAATTTCTGCACCCCTTCTTCAACCGCTTCATCCTCTTCAATTCGTAGTGTCGCCATTTGCCGTTCCAACACCACAGCTACCGCCGCTGTTGCAGGAGCGTGTACACCCTTGAGAGCAGCCCATGCCTTTGGTCCATTCTCTGGTTCACGCTGGAAAGGCTTGATGTGACGGATTTGGCTGCTCCCCAACGCTTGCCCAAGTAGGAGGTAGCCTTGTGCGCTCTTCCGCACCCACGGGTTCTTCTCCGGGTCGTTCTCGGGACGCTTCTCCGTTCCTTCCATTACCTCCAGCAGGTCATAGTGGTCAAATATTTTCTCCATTCTGAAGGACCACTCAGCAAAGTTGTCACCATTGAACTTGTCAAGGCCAAACACTCTAGGCTCATCCCTAGATGGGCCAACACTTGGTTGCACAGGCGCCATGGCTGAATCACGGGGTTGGCCTTGAGCTTGGGCTTCTCCTCTGCCACCAGCACCTCTGCCACCCCTTTCCTCAGGTCCAGCCATTGTCGAAACTGCTCCAAGGGGCTCTGATACCACTTGTTATAGTCAGAATAGGCTCCAATGTGCCTAAAACGAAAGATAGAGTGCACAGCCGGATTTCTGCACAGCGGCTTCAAACGTTCATAGCGTTCTGGTCACAACTTCAAATGACCTGATTCAACTTGGATCTGGAGCGTCTGAACGTCGCCTACAATAGGCAATTTAGGTCGCACAATTTCACCAAGTATTGACGACACAGTGTCGGTTTGAATGAATGGCACTATGGCAGCCACTATCTTCTTAGAACACAAAATAGGAAGAGATATGAAGAGTTACGAGTTGGGAATGACTCCCAGCTCCTACAAACCCCAAGAGCCGAGGTACAGTGATGTGGAACAGTGCCACACAGTCCCCAACCACGAAGGGTCTCGAAACTACCCTTCACTAGGGCCTACACCAAGTGAAATGTTACACTACACAAAGTAATGTAACTATCTTCAATATCTTGAGGTGTACCCTTTTGGCGAGCTTCGAAATCACTTGAGGCTTGACACCAAGGCTCGGGCTCTTCATCACAAACTCATCCTTGAGTTCTTGATGGGTCTGCTGCACACACCTGCGACACACCGAACGTTCGACACAGGACATAATAGAAACCGCGCACGACAAAAATAGAAACCGCGCGCGAGACACAAACGACCGCGTAACACGCGTCTAGCGATAACTCGCTTTTGACTCGACACACACACTCGACATCATGACTCAACATTCACACACAATTATAAGCATGAAATATATATTATCTCATGCCCTCATACCATTCCATACACACACACATGCACGCACACGGACAACAAGCCGAGTGCAAACCGTAGGGTTGCACCAACAAACTACCCCTCGGATTGTTGGCCTTAGGATATGTTGCTCTCTCAGTTCAGAGCCATCCCAGCCAGCTTGCAACACTTCCAATGCTGCTGCTCCACCAGCCTCTTAGTCATCATGTCAGCCGGCTGCCCCGTGGTCTTCACGTACCGCAACTCAACTTCACCCGCGGTCACCATGCTCCTCGTCCAATGCCACTTCACCCTCATGTGCTTTGTGAGTCCATGCAACACAGGGTTCTTAGCAAGAGCAATGGCACCCTGGCTGTCACAGTAGAGTGGGGTAGGTCCTTGCTGCTCCTCCCCCAATTCAGCCAACAAACGCCGCTGCCACACAATCTCCCGTACGGCACGGAAGAGTGCCATGTACTCGGACTCCACCGAGCTCAAAGCTTGGTCAACCTGCTTCTTGCTCTCCCAAGCAGTTGGGCCTCCACCAACACAGCATATGAATTCTCCCACACTTGTCATGTCCTCTGGTTCCGATGCATATGACGCATCCGAGTAGGCGGTGAGGAACAAACGCCCGGGTTCAACACCATCCGCGCCCTTTTGGCGCCTTTGTACCGCCGCCGAGTATTGCAGCCCAACGGTCGGTGTTTTGCCAAGATACTTGGCCACCCTCATTCCAGCTGCTACCTGCTCCTCATTAGGGCATTGCACAACCCTAGCCAGCTGCCCGGTAGCAAACGCGACGTCCGGTCGGGTGTTTACCGCCGCATACATGAGGCTGCCCTCCAACGAGTGAAAACGGCACCTCTCCTCTTCACAAACGCTCTCCTCCTCTGGTCCCTTCACACACTTGAACCCAGAGGGAAAGGGAGTAGCCACATGACCTTCACTCTGGCCGAAGTTGGCAGCCAACGCCTCCAGGTACTTCCGTTGGTGCACTCGCATGCTCCGCTTCTCCACGTCTCGCTTCTCACGTCACCAAGGGACTTGCACTTGAACTTGTCATGCAGCTTCAGCATCACCTCCTTCACAAGGTCAGAGGAGGGTGAGAATATAAGAATGTCATCCACATAAACCACCATGAAGCTCCTCTGCTCCCCCTCGCCAAGCATGAACAAGGAGTGATCGGCCGTTGAGGGAGTGAAGCCGATCTCCTCCAACACTTCACGCAGCTTCATGTACCATTGCCTAGGGGCCTGCTTCAGCCCATAGAGGGCCTTCTTCAGCTTCCACACTCTGCCACTACCATCATCAAACCCCTCTGGCTGCACCATAAAGATCTCCTCCTCAAGGATGCCGTTAAGGAATGCCGTTACGATGTCCATTTGTTTTACTACCCATCCTTTGATGGCGGCTCCCGCGAATAGGGTTCGCAGCGTCGTCGGCTTCACCACAGGGGCAAACAGCTCCTTGAATTCCACCTTCTCCTTCTGCTGGTACCCCTTGGCTACAAGCCTAGAATTGTAGCGCTCGATCTTGCCGTCGGCATCCGACTTGATTTTGAAGAGCCACTTGGACGTTATCGCCGTACGCCCCTCCGGTAGCTCCACCAATTCAAACGTGTCATTCTCCTTGATGCTCTTCAGCTCACTCTCCATGGCCTTCTTCCACTCCTCAGCATCACTACTCTCCAAAGACTCCTTGAGAGTTGCTGGTTCTCCCGGCATCTCCACCGGAGAGAAGAACGCGAAGGCACACTCCTCGTAGTCACTCTCCTCGTCGTCTCCGACCATCATTGCCGCTCCGGCCAGGGCTGTCTTGCCCTGCTTTCCCAGCGCATCATAGGTCAGCCTATTAGGGGGTTGAACTCTCCTCTTGTCCCTTCCTTCCTCCTCAGCTGCAGGGACTTGAAGGCCTTGGCGTTGCTGCGGTGTGGCTCGAATCCGTGGAGCACTCGTAGTACGGGAAGGGAGTGTCGGTGCACGCTCGCTCACTTGCTGCACCTCCTCCTCTTCTTCCTCTGCATCATTGGCCTCCTCTCCCCCATTCACAAGGGAGGATTGCCTTGTGGTTGTGCTGCCGCTGCTCAGCTCCAAAGGCAGCTCCACATGCTCCAAACCGGAACTCTTCACCTCCCCAAACCGCACGCCTATCTTCGCCTCATTCTCCGCCTTCCAATCTTTGTACATGAAGTTCTCCATGAACTTGCAGTCCCTGCTCACCAAGAACTTCTTGGTGAACGGGTCCCAAAGAAGCCATCCCTTGCTGTTTTGAGCCATGCCCAAGTGCACGGCCCACACCGCCTTGGCACCAAGCTTGTTGTGCCGAAGATGCTTAGGCACGAGCACCATGCACATGCACCCGAAGACCCGAAGCATATCCACCGGTGGATTCCTTCCTAGCCACTCCACATAGGGCACCCATTTGTCTGCTCCCACATGAGTCAAGGCTCGGTTCTTGGCCACACACGCGCTCCGCAGGAGAGCAGGAGACGAGGACGATCATAGAGTCGGTGAGGACGATGCTGCTGCACATGGGTGTGCAGCACCACTGGTGGCACCTCGCTCTACGGCAGGCCGTCTGGGTCCGCAACTGCCTTGAGCGGTCGACGCTGCCGCCGGGGAGGACTCCTTACGAGCTGATGACCGGACAGAAGCCCGACTTGTTGCTGGCGCGGGTGTGGGGCTGCATGGCACAGTTCCTTGTCCCCGAGCACCAGCGTGGCGGAAAGCTGAAGCCGAAGGCCAGGTGGGGTCTTCACCTTGGTGTGTCGGAGGAGAGCAAGGGCTGGGAGCTCCTCGACATCATCGACAACCAGGTGGTCACCACGTCGGACATGGTGTTCTACGAGGATATGTCACTGGAGGTGTGGAGGTCGGAGCACGGGCCGGTGTCAGGTCGGACGCCGACCACCCCGCCGATCAATACCTCGACAGGCGACGCTGCCTCTGCTCGCCGAGGTCGGTGAGCTTGCTGATGCAGACGCCGAGGTCGTCCGTCTTCCTTCGCCTTCCCCTACGACCCCTGCCCCTCCCCTTGTGGCCGACCTACGCAGGCTGACTCCTGCGTCGGCCTCCGGCGATGAGGGGAGTAGTGGGACGTCACCTTCGGCGCCAGCAAAGGGCATCACCGGTGGCCGACGTGACAAGCGGCATGTCGACGTTGGGGAAGAGCAGGTCGAGGAGGAGCAGCCGCCTTGGGTGAAGAAGGCAACAGTAGTGGTGCAGCCGACGGGGGAGTTGGCAACAGTGATGCCGACCACGGAGCAGTCAGCAACTAGGCAGACGGCAGAGGAGCCGACTATAGGGGAGAGGTCAGCCAGGAAGTTGACCGAAGGGCAGCAAGACGATGAGGGCAACAAAGCCGGTGACGAAGGGGAGAAGTCCACCGACAGCGACATGGTGGAGGTTCAGCCTGAACCCCGGAAGTCAGGCCGACTTCTTCGTCCCCGCTACCTTCACCACAGTGTATGACGTGGAGGATGACGACGACCTGCTGTACGACAACGCAGAGGAGAATGAGGAGTTTCCGGAGCTCGACCCCGACATGCTGGCCGACCCCGAGCACCGTTGAGACATCTCGACCATGACGGTGAAGGAGGCGTTGGGGAGCTGGAAGGCCCCGGCGGTGAAGGTCGCCATGGAGGAGGAGATCCGCAGCCTCATCAATATGGGCAATTGGGAGCTGGTCAAACGCCCGCCGGGAGTGAACATCATGAAGAACCGGTGGGTGATGATGACGAAGTACCACGTTGATGACACTGTCGAGCGCGAGAAGGCAAGGCTGGTTGTGAAGAGCTTCACGCAGGTGTATGGCGCGAGACGTTCGCGCCGGTGGGCAGCTACATCACAATGAGGATCTTCCTCAGCATCGTCGTCGTCCTCAACCTCAACCTGATGCAGCTCGACATGAAGAACGCCTTCTGTCAAATTATAATATTGTGTAGGCTATAGTGGGGTAGTCTATATGGGGTACACATTTCTAGGGTTGCATATTTGTATCACTCCCATTCCTTAGTCAATCCATTCTCGATCAACTTCTCTCATGGTATCAGAGCAGGTTCCCCTGTGGGAACTGCGCCTAGGGCCCACCACTTCGATTTTTTTTTTCTGCCCGAAGCGTGCTCATCCCGAGTCGCCGGGTCCCGGGGCTTCTGGGCCTTCAGGTCCGCCTGGCGCTGGAGCTACTGAGGGTGTTGGTGCAAAGACTGCTGCTGTCCTTCCTGGCGGTGGTCCTGCTGCGGGTGCTGCTGGTGCTGCTGGAGGTCCTGCAGCTGGAGGTGCTGTTGGCGCTGGTACTACCGCTGAGGGTGCTGGTGCTGTCCCTGCTATGTCTGGAGTTGCCGCGCGGCCTCGGCCGTACTTCGTTCCGCTCCAGCAGCAGGTTCTTGGTCTTTCTCCTCCTGTGGAGTGTCCACCGCCTGTCCAGTCACAGTCACAGTTAGAGCCCGCCTCCCCACTTCCTGCTCCCTCTCCTTACACTGGTCCTACTGGAGGTCTTGCTGAGCGTCGTGAGCCTGCGTCTCGTCCCGCGTCGCCTGTTCGTGCTGCTCGCGCTAGTGGTCGCGGTTCGCGTCAGCGTTCTCCTCCTGTCCCTGGCACCCACCGGATGTCTCTTCGTCCGTCCACTGCTCCTCTGCGTGCCCCTTTGCCTTCTCCTCCTGAGTCCTCTCTTCCTGCACTTGCCGACCCAGAGTCAGACTCTCTCCGTACTGCCAGTCCTAGTGTCACGCGTCTCCTTGATACTGTTGTCACTGACCCCTCTTTTGAGTCCACTGCTGCGTCTGCGCTTGTTGCTGAGCTCGTCGACTTTGCTGCTCGCTGTCGTCTAGACTACGCTGCCAGTCTTGTTGCTGAGTCTGCGTCTGTGTGTCCTCCGTCCGTCGGGGGTGAGTGTGCTCTTGGCACGGACGTCCTTGAGGACAGGCAGGAGGAGTTCCAGTGTCTGGCTGCTGCTTCACCTCATCTCGCGTCCGTACTACTTGCCCCTGAGGGAGACCCGGATGCACTAGACATCCCGACTCCGCGCTCTTACGCGGAGGCCGTAGAGGGTCCCTACTCCTCTCAGTGGCAGGCAGCTATGGATGCAGAGATGGCTTCCTAGAAGTCCACAGGCACCTACGTTGACGCGGTTCCCCCTCCTGGGGCGAACATCGTCAGTGGAATGTGGATCTTCAGGGTGAAGCGGCCGCTGGGCTCTCCACCTGTCTTCAAGGCGCGGTACGTGGCTCGTGGCTTCAGTCAGCGGCAGGGAGTTGACTACTTTCAGACCTTCTCTCCCACCCCGAAGATGACCACTCTTCGGGTGCTGCTGCACATAGCCGCTCAGCGCGACTACGAGCTCCACTCTCTTGACTTCAGCACTGCTTTCTTGCAGGGTAGCCTGCACGAGGAGACCTGGCTGCGCTGCCCACCTGGCTTCACTGGGACTTTCCCTCCTGGCACCCAGTGGAGCCTCCGACGGCCAGTCTACGGTCTCCGCCAGGCACCGCGTGAGTGGCACGACACACTGAGGACTACACTTGCGGCTCTTGGGTTTGCACCCTTTACTGCTGACCCGTCGTTGTTTCTGCGCACCGACACTTCTCTGCCGCCATTCTACATCCTCGTGTACGTTGACGACTTGGTCTTTGCCACAGCGGACACTGCTGGACTCGCCTACGTGAAGTCCGAGCTGCAGAAGAGACACACGTGCACAGACCTGGGTGAACTGCGCAGCTACCTTGGCTTGCAGATCACTCGGGACAGAGCACGACGCACCATTACCTTGACTCAGTCACACATGGTGCAGCAGGTCCTTCAGCGCTTCGGCTTCACGTACTCCTCGCCTCAGGCCACTCCTCTGTCTACTCGCCACTCGCTCTCAGCTCTGCCTTCGGATGAGTCCGTAGAGTCGAGTGGCCCGTACCCAGAGCTTGTTGGCTGCCTCATGTACCTGATGACCTGCACACGACTTGACCTTGCATACCCTCTTAGCATTCTTGCACGCTATGTTGCTCCTGGGAGACACCGACCAGAGCACATGGCTGCAGCGAAGAGGGTGTTGCGCTACATGTGCAGTACGTCGGGCATGGGGCTAGTGCTTGGAGGGCGGAGTCCAGTGGTCCTCACTGGGCACGCGGACACTTCTTGGGCTGACGACCAGGCTACTCAGCGGTCGTCACAGGGTCACACCTTCAGTCTTGGTTCCGGCTCTGTTTCGTGGCGGGCTACTCGCTCGTCTTCTGTTCTCGGCTCCAATTGTGAGGCTGAGATCTACGCCGGGGCCATGGCTGCTCAGGAGCTTTGCTGGCTCACCTACCTGCTGACTGACCTTGGAGAGCCGCCTCGTTCTCCTCCAGTGCTGTACGTAGACAACAAGGCCAGGCTGGCCTTCTGTCGAGAGCAGCGCATGGAGCACAGAACGAAGCACATTGCTCTCCGCTACTTTCTTGCTCGTGAGCTGCAGCAGCGTGGTCAGTTGCGACTTGCGTACGTAGCCTCTGAGGCCAATACTGCTGATGTTTTCACCAAGGCACTTCCGCCTTGTGATCATCAGCGCTTCTGCACTCAGCTGGGACTTGTACCTGTCTTACCTCACTTGCTCACCCCTGATCTTACTTGTACTCTTGCATATATATATACCTGCTCTTGCTTGTTTAGTGTTATATATATATGTGCACTCCTGCATGTGAACTGGCCTTGTGGCCTTGACCTTGTGCTCGGACTGTGTGGTGACTTTGTGATCCACCCTGAGCTTGCTTTGCTTGATTGGTCTTGTGACCCCTTGTTCTCTCCCACTTTGCCTATGGGGGTGTGTCAAATTATAATATTGTGTAGGCTATAGTGGGGTAGTCTATATGGGGTACACATTTCTAGGGTTGCATATTTGTATCACTCCCATTCCTTAGTCAATCCATTCTCGTTTAACTTCTCTCACCTTCTTGCAGAGCAAGCTCGACCGGGTGCTCTACATGTCCCAGCCGGACTACTTCAACGACAGAACCGGCCAGGTGTGCAAGCTATTGAAGAGCCTGTACGGCCTAAAGCAGTCGCCGCTGCTGTGGAACTTGGCGCTCAACGACGTGCTTGTCGGCGCCGAGTGGAAGAAGAGCCAGGTCGACGAGGCTCTGTACTACAAGGTCGGCGACGACAGAGTGGCCTGCTGGGTTTTGGTCTACGTCGACGACCTGCTCGCCGCCAGCAGCAGCACTGGGATGCTGAAGGAGCTGAACTGCTGGCGTCCGCCTTTAAGCTGCGGGAGATCTCGCCGGTGCGGAAGTAACTCGGGCTATAGATTGTCTGCGACAGGTCGGCAAGAAAGCTGTAGCTGCACCAGCAAGGTTACGCCGACAAGTTGCGTAGGCGCTTTATCGACGAGGAGCAGACTGGGCGCACCCCGAAGATGCCGGTTTTGGTCGACGCTTACGCCAAGCTCACCTTCGACAATGAGGAGGCACAGGAGGGACAGGAGGAGGACTACCGGCAAAAGGTTGGCTCACTGCAGTTCGCGGCGACGACGACGAGGCAAGACATCGCCTTCGCCTGCAGCAAGCTGGGGAGCGGCCTCGCGGTGAGGGGCGACCAGCACTGGCGCGAGGTCGACCGCTGTCTCGCCTACCTCGCCAACACGCGTGACACCGCCCTGGAGTTTGGCAGTGGACCTGAGTTGCTGGAGCTGGTCGGCTACGTGGACGCCGACAACGCTGGTGACAAGCAGAACAGGACGAGCACGGGCGGCTACGTGTTCGTCTACGGAGGGGCCGCAGTCTCCTGGTTGAGCCACCGCATCCAGTGCGCGACGTAGTCGGCGACCAAGTTGGAGTACGTGGCAGCCACCGAAGCCAGCAAGGAGGGACGCCGACTTCGCTTCCTCCTCGTAGAGTTCCAGCAGCTGGATGCTGGGAAGCTGACGGTTCTTCGGATGGACAACAAGTTGGCCATCACCGTCGCCGAGAGCATGGGGTTGACGGGCAACCTCAAGCACATGGAGCGGCAACAGGCCTGGCTGCAGCACATGGTGCTGATCGACTTCCTGACAAAGGCGCTGTACTATCTGGCCTTAAACCGGTGCTCCGTCGCCATCGGCAAGGTGCGCTTGGCTGACGTGGGCGACGAAGTTGACGAAGTGCAGCAGTAGGTGCCATGCCATCTTGCATGGCTGGTGCGGTGGACGACATGTTGCGTGTTGGGTGCACGTGGACGAGCTAGTCTTCAAGGAGTACTGTTGTGTGGGCTAGGGGCCCAAGCGTGAATGCAGCAGGGGAGTGTCAATGGGAGTTGTGTGTTGGCTCCGTCCTCGCTTGGGCGGAGCTGACTTCGTGGTCGGGTGTGAGGGGAGGAGCCGACCTGTAGCAGTGGGCGAGGTGGTTGACGAGGAGGTCGACCTGCACGAGGGCCACTGCACGGCGCTAACTTCTGGGTGGCGCCGACTTCAGGGAGGTCAACCTGCGGAGAGTGTCAACTTGGTTATGCCAACTTGGGGGCAGCCGACTTGGGTGGTCGGCTGATAGAACTGCTGGTTGACCAGGCCTGCTGGTCGACTTGCTGGTGGTTAACCTGACCTGGAGGTCGACGAAGGAGGAGCCGACGTCGACCTCGACTCACGACGCCGAACAGTTGGGCGTCGAGTAGCTGGGCGTCGACTTGGTGACGCCGACTTCGGGTAGCCGACTTGGGTGGTCGGCTGACAACTACGCTAGTCGGCTTGGAGCTGGTCGACCAGGAGTGCTGGTCGCCGTGGAGCTGGTCGACCAACAGTGATGTCGACCTGGGGCTGGTCGACTAGGGGCTCGGTCAATTTGGTGAGGTCGACTTGCAGGTGGTCGTCGACTTGGGTGGTCGACGGGTACGTACGGGAGCAGCTGGTCAACATGTTTGCCCGGTCGACCACGTTACCTGGGTAACGAGGTTCTGCGGAGGAGTGCGACGGTCGCCCAGGCGAAATTGGCGAGTCCGACCTCAGTGGTGGTAACCCGAGGTCGACATGGCGGATCACGTGGAGTCATCAACGCCAGGTTGACTTAGTGTGTGCGCCGTGCAGGTGACAAGGCTCCGCACGCCAATCATCCGTGAGCACCTGTGAAGCTGGTGCGACGCTGTTCTGCGGGAGCGACGCTGGCACGCCGTCAATTTTGCACTGCTGGAGCGCGGTCGACCAAGTCGTGCTAGAACGCGGTCGACCATGCACTGCTGGCAGTCGACCGACTTGAATACTAGCTCTAATGTAGTCTTGCTATGCCGACTTCATTGTACCATTGTTGCCAACTTTCTCTAGTGAAACTCTTGCCAATTTACCCCATGATCTAGCAAGCAGTGTGTGCTCTAGGAAAACGACTAAGGACGAACGAACACGGAGATCACACGAGCACCCGTGCCTAGCCCGTAGTCTAGCTCCCATTGTAGTAGTTATCTTCGCATATTCCTCCACCTCTTATTTCTCCCCACAGCGCCGTAGCAGCAGACTAGTCCGCCATTATTTCTCCTCGCAGCGGCTCAGCAACAGACTACTCCAAATATTGGTGCAAATTCACATTGCACGGCATCCTGCCGTCTGTTTGTATGAGTATTCGTGTGCAACTGCATTTGGGTGTGGATGGAATGTTCATGTGTTTGTTTGCTTTCGCAATTTTCGCTAGATGCATTTGCAGGTACTCGCGCATTGTGCGCTTCGGCACAACATTGTACGCGGCATGAACAGTGCAAGCAGAAAGGACAAGCTTGCAAAGGAACCCAAGATGGAAGATTTGCGGTTCGGTTGAATGGATTGCGCAGATTCAGCTCTATCCAATTAGAAATTGTACTGTTTTGTTTGGTTGACTATAGTGTAGCAAGGCAGGCACTATAGGGGTACAATTTAGGTGAAGGTTGGATGTTTGTTGGTCTGTATCTGCATGCCACAGGGCCGAGGGAAACTAGCGGAACCAGCATTTGGCTGGTTGAGCAAAGACAAATCAGGTTCTGTTTTTAGGACCTGAACCTGGTTGTTGTTTTTCCAGGTTGGAAAAACAGAACCAGAGGTTGTTTACCAACCTACCACCTGCTGTTTTGTCCAGCCAGGCTGGTTCTGTTGCTTGGAATTATTTGGGATCATCCCTGGTTGTTCCCAGGTTGATTCCCAAGTTCCTTGCTATTTAATGCTATTTATTCCTTCTTTTGTGTGTACTTGAATATAGTCAATTTGATTCAAGCCTCCCTTGCTGGAATTTGGTTTCTATGCTGTACGACAGTGGAATGCTACCCGAATCAACGCTAGTACGCTAGCACTCTATTGCTAGGCAAACGCTGGCCGAGCCATAACTTCGTAATGGCAGAACTTTTCGCGAGGCAACTTGGTTCATTTTAAAGCTCTTAAAACGAGCTTCAATGTAGGAAATATTCAGCTTAATCCGATCGACGGTCTGCACGATACCCTGCGCGACGTTTAAGGTGCTCTTGCTATTTTGGCTGAGTCATTCTTGACTCCTCTCTCTACAAACTCGGACCCGAGGATAGGGGCTGGTCTTGTACGAAGCATCCAAGGACCCTTGGAGGTGACCCCGGGTCAGACGTTGGACATAGTACTGGAGGAGTAGTGCTAGTGGAAGACGGAAGACTCAGAAACTGGCGAAGCGCCAAGCGAGTGGTGGCAGCGACGACTTTGGTACTGGCCAGAAAATCGGTCGCCGCTACTGAGGCTGCGCAGAATCCCCAGCACCAAGTGTTACTCCTTGTGCCCGTCGACTACCCAGGTCGACGACCACCTTGTGCCGACTTCATGAAGTCGTCCACTCCCCTCCCCCCCCCGGGTCGACCATCTTTGGTCGACAAGGCCTGCTGGTCGCCGATTGGACCCAACCGGCTTCCCCAGGTCAGCGCCATAAAATCAGCGCCTCTCCCAGGTCGACGCCACCTATTCGACCTTCCGAAGCTAATGCCCTCCCAAGTCGGCGCCCTTCCAGCTCCATGAGCGTTGTCGTCGACCACCAGTAGAAGTCGGCCGCCAGCTTCCTAAAGCCGGCGGCTGTGTAGTGGCCCAGAGCAAGTCGACCAATTTAGTCGACCTGCGCCCCCAAATCGGCGTCACCCACTGCAGTTGGTTGGCTGCACTTCCCGCACACCCGACCATGAAGTTGGCTCTGCCAAAGCGTGGACGGGGCCAACGCACAACTCCCGTTGACACACCCCTGCCACGTTCATGCTTGGGCCTCCTCCCACACATAGCAAAATTCCGTGGAGAACTGCTCATCGGTGTGCATACAACACATGGCACGCCATCACTGCATCAGCCATGCACTAGGGCTCGGCACCTACTGCTGCACGTGGTCGTCAGCGTCGTTGACGTCGGCCAGGTGCACTTGGCCAATTGCAACGTTGAACGTGTCCTCATTGAGCGACTCCCGCACGCCCGGCAAAACCATCAGTCAGTGTGCCACGTTGTAGCCACTCGGGAGCCCCTTGACGGCGTGCGTGATACACATCGCCGTCGAGTAGTTCATGCCGGCCATCCGCATGTTGGCAAGTAGTCGCCGAGCTCTGTTGCAGTATTCGGTCGCCGTCTCCTGCTCACCCATCCTCAGGAGCATCAGCTGCTCCTATAGTTGGCCGATGCACAGGTCGTCGGTTGCCTGGTAAGTCGATGTGATGAACTGCCACACCTGGTGGCCGGCGTCCAGTCGACTTCGGCACAACTTCAAGGCGATATGCATCTCATGTGAGCAGGTGCGCACGTAGCTCGACGTTGTCCTCTGACGGCGTCTCCACCGAGCCGTTGGCGAAGCACATCAAGCTGGCATCTCCACCTACGGCTCGATGGACACCTTCTATGTGATGAAATCGTGACGACCAACCAGCGGCGTGGGGTTGGCAAACTTGTCCGGCAAAAACTTCAAGTGGCCGTAGGTCGGCGCCATCCCGACGCCGTCACGTGGGTCACCGATGCTAGCGTCATACTGCTTCGAGGTCCACATACGTCTCCTTGCAAGGTGCCCGCAGCCACCAATGTCTGCAGCCCTCGCGCCCGATTGCCGCAAAGTCGGTGCCTATCCCAGGTCGACGCCACCAAGTCGACCTCCCGAAGTTGGTTCCGAAGCCCCTCCTTCTCACAATACTAGCAACTCCCTTTCATTTTGCCACCAGCACCCGACTTGCCCCCACGTCCAGATTTCGCACCGTGACCCCAACTGGTACCTCGTTGTTGGTCGTTGGAGTCGTCGTCCTTCTTTGCACCATGTCCAGCACCACCGAAGCCACGTCCTCTGCCACGTCGGCTCTCTTGCATCCCGTAGCCGCTGCTACCGTTGTCTCCACCCCTCAGTTGGCGGCGACGGAAGTCCTCCTCCAGAATCTTTGTCCGCACCCACTCTAGTGTCCACGAGCTCTGGTTCTGCGGTAGCCTCAATCCGCTCGTGAATTGAAGCCACGATTCCAGCAGCAGCGAGAGCATCTTCAAGCACTTGGTCTGCTCCGGGTAGGTGATTCCCGCGGTCGCCAACTTCGCGTAGAGGTCGCGCATCTTGTCCAGGACAGGTTGCACCAGCTCTCCCTCGCTCAGGCGCAACGCGGACAGCTCCCTCTCCAGCATCAACGTTGCAATAACAGAGGTCGGGGCGTGCAGCTCCTTCAACACGGTCCACGCCTTCGGACCGCACTAAACCTCCGGTAGCAGGTGCATGACGTGGTGACGCTGGTTCAGCTCCAAACTCTGCGACATCAAATAGTAGCCAGCCGAGGAGCGCTCATCCCAATCTTCCTGCAGCGTGGGGTCACTCGGTCTAGGCTCCTCCCCAATCATTAGTTTCAGCAAACCGATCTGACGGAAATACAATTGCATTTTCCAGGCCCAATCATCATAGCCCTCACCATTGAACTTCTCGACGGTGAAATTCTTCAGCACCTCCTTGACCAGCGAGCCCTGGTTTGTTCGCGCTCCCCTTGGCGCTGAAACACCAGATTCTTGGCTGCTGCTACGATCTTGGGCTGAAGATTCACCAGCTCCCGCCGAGGTATTGCCCGCCAGAGCTAACTATAACGAGGATCACCATAACGCAGGCTCTGATAACAGCTTGTTGGTGTAAGGGCCTAATAAACTCAAAGCTATAAAGACTTTATCAAACTTAAAACCTCTCCTCGGGGTCACCTCCAAGGGTCATTGGGTGCCTGGTACAAGACCAGCCCCTATCCTCGGGTCCGAGTTTGTAGAGAGAGGGATCAAGAGGGACTTAGTCAAAACAGCAAGAGTACCTTGAACGTCGCGCAGCATGTCGTGCAGACCGTCAATCGGATTAAGCTGAGAACTTCCTATATCGAAGCTTGCTCCAAGAGCTTTAAAATGAAACAATTTGCCTCGCAAAAAGTTCTGCCATTACGAAGTTATGGCTTGGACAGCGTTTGCCTAGTGTTGGAGTGCTAGCGTACTAGCGTTGACTCCGTTAGCATTCCGCCATCGCACCGCGTAGAAACGAAATTCCACGAAGGGAGGAATTCGCTTGAATTAAATTGACTATATCCAGCTACAAACAGAGGAGGAACAAATAGTTCTAGCTAGCAAGGACCTTGGGAATAAACCTGGGAACAACCAGGGATGATCCCAAATAATTCCAAGCAACAGAACCAACTTGGCTGGACAAAACAGCAGGTGGTAGGCTGGTAAACAACCTCTGGTTTTGTTTTTCCAACCTGGGAAAACAACAACCAGGTTCAGGTCCTAAAAACAGAACCAGTTTTGTCTTTGCCCAACTAGCCAAATGCTGGTTCCACTGGTTTCCCCTGGCCCTGTAGCATGCAGATACAGACAAACATCCAACCTTCACCTAAATTGTACCCCTATAGTGCATGCCCTGCTACACTATAGTCAACCAAACAAAACAGTATAATTTCGAGTTGGATAGAACTGAATCTGCACAATCAATTCAACTGAACCGCAAAGCTTCCATCTTGGGTTCCTTTGCGAGCTCGTCCTTTCTGCTTGTACTGTTCATAGCGCGTACAATGTTGTGCCGAAGCGCATAATGCGCGTGTACCTGCAAATGCTTCAAGCGAAAATTGCGAAAGCAAACAAACATATGAACATTCCATTCACACCCAAATGCATTCGCACACACATACTCGTCCAAACAGACGGCAGGATGCCGTGTAATGTAAATTTGCACCCAACACTTCCAAGTCAAAACCACTTCAAGCCAACGAGCACTGTCGTTGACCACCAGTAGAATTTGGTCGCCGACTTCCCAAAGTCTGAGCCGAGGCTGCCCATGTCCCTCCAGTAATAGGTCAGCGGCGCAGCAGAGAAGCGGAACGGGTCAGCGGCGCTGCAGAGCAGCGGAAAAGGGGGCAGCGGCGAAGCAGATCAGGGGGCATCGGCGAAGCAAGGCAGCACATCACATTCCGGGTTTTTCTGTTGCCGAAATCGCGTTTCGGACTTCCCAATTTTCAAAATCACCGCTCCGCACATCACATCACTCCGCTCCGCTTCGCTCCGCTACGTATTGGAGACTTTAGTGCTGCGCTACGCGCAAAATGGCGACTTCAACTTCCACCCTCATAGGAAACCTCATCGTTCTCAATCTTGCTCCCAACGGCTTGAGGACCAACTTTGGGGAATGGTGCTATGGAGTGGAGAAGCACCTCCTTAGCACGGAGCTGAAGGGGATTTGCCTCAAGGACATCCTCCTCAATCGTGGCAAGGGAAATATGCCTCTCCCTCCCGATCCTCTTGGCGAAGGAGCCACTGCCATAGCCAAAACCGCATTCAAGGCTAAGACTTCCCATTATGAGACCGACTTCAGTGTGTGGGAGTAGGCGGATGCGGGGGTCATTAGGGTTTTCATCACCACCACTCCCGTTGAACTTGTCAAATCCTACCGCACCTTTCGCTCCGCTCATGAGATTTGGAAGTACCTCTAGGACCGTTTCCATGACAAGACCGCAGTGGGAGTTGCAATCCTCATCCCTTGAATGTTCCAGATCCGCCTTGACGAATGCCCGGGCATGGCGGACTACATTTCAGAAATTCGTAACATCCACGAGGAACTCAAGGACATCGGGATCACCTTCCCCGAACAAGCACCTGTAGGTGGGCTACTCGTAGGTCTTACCCCGGCCTACAATGTCACTAGTTCCATGCTCAAGCAGCTCCCCACCAAGGAAATCACTTTCGAGAAAGTCGCATCGGCCCTTCTCTCTGCTGAAAAGGACCTTGCGGCACAAGCATCTGTCAATGTTGTACGCTACACCCCTGGTATCCCATTCCGCTCCCAGCAGGGACCGAGGCGCAACTCGTTTCCCCCATGCCCCTACATCATTAGGAAGGGTCCACGTGCAGGGCAAAAATGTGGAGGCACCAACCACCTTGAGGCAACCTGCTTCAAGAAGTGAGATGACAAGTGGTATGACGTCCACAGTGTCTCCACCAACAAGCGTCCTCCCAACTGGGCCCCACCCCGTCGCGTGAATCAGGTCGAGGCAGTAGAGGAACCTGCTGAGGCACTTGCTAGCGGCCCATCTGATGTTCGCCTCAATCTGTTATTCTTTGGTGCTGGTATTATTAATGAGAAGGGATCGCAGTACATCGGTGTTTCAAACACACAGGGGATCGAGTTCATACTAGACAGTGGTGCCACCCATACAGTGCTCAAAGACCGAACTGCATTCGTTCCCTACCAGGCCCCCAACCCACTCCTTGGAGCAGATTCGAGCTTCTCCATCCAATGCCATGGGTCTTCCACAGTTCCTTGTCCAGCATTCCCATCCGGCACTGTCACTGGCATCTGTGCCCCAACCCTCCGCTACAACCTCCTGGCACAGCGTGAAATTCAACATGCAGGAGTGATCACCATCTTTCCCAATGATGTCAACTACTGTGACCTCTTTGATGCCAAAACCGGCATTCATCTAGCCCGCTTCACCCTCAACTCCAACAATCTCTACACGCCCGCTGTCCCTCCCATTCAAACGTGCTCACTCACCCACCTTCCGCTCCCTTCCTCAGACTCCTCCACCTGTCACTGCCGTCTCCTTTCCGACAAAACCATGCTCTTCCATCACCGCCTCGGCCACATCAACTTCCGCGCGCTTTCGGACCTTGCCACAAAACAGCTTCTCCACGGACTTCCAGCCTCACTTCCCTCTCTTGCCTCCAACCTCAGGCCGCCTTGCCTTCAATGTGCACAGAGCAAGCTTCGTGAACAGCCCCATCCCCCCACTGAGTCCATTTCCATTGCACCTCTCGATCGCGTGCACATGGACCTTTGGGGTCCAGCTCCTGTTCGTTCTCGTGGCGGACACTTCTACTTCCTTGTCATCATTGATGACTATTCCCGCTATGTGTCTGTCCACCTCCTCTTCTCCAAGTCTGAAGCCCCAGCCGTCATCATTGAATGGGCCAAGCAAACTCATAAACACTTCAAAACCACCCTCAAGTTCCTTCACTCTGACGGTGGCGGTGAATTCCGCAACAACACTCTCAAAGCCTTCTATTCCACTGAGGGTATCAGTCAGACCTTCACTCTCCCGGACAGTCCCCAACAGAACGGTGTTAGTGAGAGTCGGAACCACATCTTAGTGCAGATTGCTCGCTGCCTCCTCACTCACACCTCCGCCCCTCCCTCTCTTTGGGGGTACGCCATGCTCCACGCTGCCGCCCTCCACAGTCTCCATCCTCATCCTCATCACACCCACACCACCCCCGCTGAGCTGTGGACGGGTCAAAAGCCGTCCGTCTGCCCTCTACATGTATGGGGGTGCACTTCCTATGTCCTCCTCAACTCCCAAGCCCGTCGTGCAGCTGGCGGCAAGCTTGCTCCCAAAACAATCACGTGTGTGTACCTCGGGCACAACTCAGATTCGCCAGAGTATCTCTTCCTCCATCTTTCCACCAACAAACTTTACCACAGCCGGGACGTATTATTTGATGAGTCTCACCCTTTCTATCCCTCCTCCAAGGCTTCCCCCTCTCCTCCACCTCCTTCTCTTACTTGGGCTGACTTTGACAGTCTTCCTCCTCCCGCCACTCCATCTCCTCCTCTTCCTGCTCCCTCTGCCGTCTCTGACCCGCCACCACCCACTTCCCCCTCCAGCACCAAGCAGTCTCCTCGGCTCCTTCCCTCCCCCTCCCCTCCCCAACTCGCTCCCCCACTCGCCCCCCCTCCTTAATCTCCTCCCGCTCTGGCTCCTGATCTAGAGGAAATCTATATGGAGTGGCCCGAAGGATTTCCAGCTTCTTTTCCACCAGGCACTGTATGGAAGCTGAATCGGCCAGTGTATGGCCTCAAGCAAGCACCCCGAGAATGGCACAACAATCTAAAGAGCACCTTAGGGTCCCTCGACTTTCACCCATCCACCTCTCACCCTAGCCTCTTCATCTGAGCAACACCATCCCGCTTCTTCATCCTGGTATATGTCGATGAGATGATCCTTGTCACCAGGGATCAAACTGAGTTGGCAGCAGTCAAAACCGCACTTGGTGAGAAGCTGGCCATGAAGGACCTTGGGAAGCTGACGAACTATCTGGGCATGGATATCACACGTGATCGCACTACCCGCACCATCACCCTCTCGCAAAAGTTTTACATCAACAACGTTCTGACGAGATTCAATTCAAGATGCAGAAAGCCGCATCAATGCCTACCCCACTCTCTCTACAGCACCAACTCACTGCACCCTCTGTTCCCTCACCTGAGCCCTGTGATGAGCCTTACCCCGAGCTCGTTGGATCCCTCATGTGCGCGATGATGTGCACTCGACCAGACTTGGCCTATCCAGTCAGTAAACTGTCCCGCTACGTTGCACATGGTCGCTTCACTCACCACCACTGGTTTGTCGCCAAGCGGGTTCTTCGCTATCTCAAAGGCACACAAGATTATGTGCTCACACTTGGCGGCTCTTCCCCTGTTCGCCTTGAGGGGTACAGTGACTCATCCTATGCTGATGACCAGAGTGATCCGCGCTCTTCCCAAGGGTATTGCTTTACCCTTGGCAGTGGGGTTGTAAATTGGCGCTCCACTCGGTCGTCCTCAGTCTCACTGTCGACTCGTGAGGCAGAGCTGTATGCTGTGACCATGGCTGCCCAGGAGGCTCGTTGGCTCTCCTTCCTGCTGACAGAACTGGGGTATCCCAAACCAACCCCTACGCTTTGGTGTGACAACAAGAGCACCATTCATCTCACCAAGGACCCCGTTTTCCACGGCCGCACCAAGCACATTGAAGTCCGTCACTACTTTCTTCGTGAGCTAGTGCAGCACGAGGAGCTGAAGGCTGACCACGTTGCCTCCGACTGCAACCTTCCTAACCTGTTTACCAAGTCGCATGTTCGCCAAGACCATTACCGGCTCCTCTCGGTCATGGGTGTTAGGCCTCCTTGTGGGTGATGTGTTGCAGCCTAAGGGGTGTGTTAGAAATAGGCTGTCAACACTTTGTGTACTATATTCTATATCGCGTAGGTTATTTGCGGGTTGGGTGTAGTTTGTAATCCCAACCCTATCTAGTTGGGATTCCCTTGCAATCTTGCAAATCTGCCAACTCACCAATTGGAGATTTGCCAGGATTCCCATCCCATCCTTTCCCTAGTTTTGCCCAACCCAACCTCGTTTGTACTTAAGGCTTAGTGCTTTCACTACTAATCAATCAGTTCAGTTCCATTTCTATCAGTTGATAGAGAAAATATTCACTCAAATGATTGAAATGACAACCAAGCACAGGCACGCATTTATATTTTGTTGGAAGTCGGTGGAGGGCCAAGTGGTCCCCACTACACACCCCTCCAACCTTACCAAGTGGGGTTGGGTGGCGAGAGTTTGGGCGGAAGGGTGGCGGTGCACACAAGTCAAGGGTTGCACTTGGGTGGTAGCTAGAAACAAAACCATCGAGGGTTATTTGCAAGTGGGCGGAATGAACCAAACAAAAGCACAAACAAATGGCGCGATGTGATTGGTCCGACCCATTGCATTTGCAACTTGTGTGCATGGACGGAAATGTAAACGGAAAAGGACGTAACTCCTTTTCCGAAATTCCACCGTCAATTTTGCAATGGGGTGGGTTACGAAATTGCACGCGGCTCGGTTACAAATGCGGTTCGATTGCTCTAGTTATTGTGAGTTCTTTCTTGTTGAGTATAAAAACTCACTCGTCAACTAGAATTAGATACTCTCTGGAATGTTGTACCCAGCCCTATATTATTCAAGCTATCGTTCTCATTTCTTGGGCGATCTTTCTGTTTTTTTATGCTACGGATTTGTCACTCCAAGACCTATCCAGAAATAGCTCACACAAATTGTTTCATCAGGAATTGAGTTCAGGACGGCGTCTTAAAGTGGTCGGTTCTTCCTACATGGTATCAGAGCTTAGGAATTCTCAAACGCTTGACGCCTAACTCTCCTTGTCGCCATGTCTTTGACTTCCTCGTCGACCTCTGAGGTCCCCCTTCGTCCTACCCCCAATGAGTCCTACTCCGCATCTACGACGATCGTCGACATGAGTGCGGTGCCATTGTTCAATGGCGAGCACTATGCATCATGGCGCTTCAAGTTGAAGGTGCACATGATGGAGCGTGAGCTTTGGGGCTTCTTCGACGGATCCGAAGTGAAGCCTCCAACCGCCTCGACAACGGAGCATGGAGCATGGGTGAAGAAGGACAAGAAGGCGTTCTCGTTTCTCGTGTTGAAGCTCGGACTTCAACTCGTGCCGGTGGTGAGCTCGTGCATCGACCTTGAGCTACACGTGAAGCTTGGAGGCGCCTCGAGAACATCCACGTGACGAAGTCTCTCCACGGCAAGTTGCAAGCGAGGAGGAACTTCTTCACCGTGCGCATCAAGGAGGGCGAACGCATGCGCGCGTACGTCAACCGCGTTGAGGAGCTTGGCGAACGAATGGTGGAGCTTGAAGCGGACGTGGATGAGAAGGATTGGATCATGACGCTTCTCGGAGGGCTCGGAGAGGAATGGTCAACCGTCATCACCACCCTTGACGGCACGCAAGCGACGTGGACCAAGGAGGGGGTGACGACGCGCCTCATCAACGAGGAGATGCGGTGGATCAACTTGAAAGGCGATTCAACGAGTTCGGCTCACTTCACGCGCGGCGCGAAAAAAGGCGTTGTCTACACCAAGCCACGGAATGACCGTGGGCATGCAAGTGGAAGCGTGAGCTCTTCACGTGGAGGACATGCCAACAACAACAACAACCGTGGTCATGCTCGTGAAGGAGCATGCCGGTATTGCAAGAAGCTCGGGCATTGGTGGCGCGAGTGTCGGAGCAAGCCAAGGGATTGGACTCCAACGTCTTTAATTCAAGAGGAGAGGCGCGCGAACGTGGTGACTTCGGGAGAAGACACCAAGGAGCTCGTGTTCATCGCGGGAGAAGGAGCTCTTGGCGGGCTCGCATGGCTTCTCGACACGGGCGCTACACAACACATGACGCCGCACGCTGAGCTTCTTGAGGATGTCTGGGCGGATGCTCCTATCAAGCGCGTGGTCTTCGGTAATCAAGACTCGCTTGAGGTGGAGGGACGCGGAACGTTGCGCATCGCGGTGGACGGCGGTCCAATGACAATCAACAACGTGTTGGTTGTGCCGGGACTCGGCGCCAACTTGCTCTCCGTGTCACAACTCACCACCAAGGGAATGCGTGTCAACATCGAAGGCGCGGTCATGACATTGAGCACGTCTTCCGGGCGCTTCATCGGCAAAGCGCATCAAGACGGCGGACTCTTCAAGCTCGTGGCTACACCGAACCTTGCGTCGGCGCACGCGGCGGTGGCAAAGCCTTCATTGGAGATGTGGCACAACCGCTACGGGCACTTGAGCGCGTCAACCATCCGCGCCATGGCAACTCAAGGCGTAGTGCACGGGATCGTCATCGACTCGTCAACAAACGAGGAGGTGGAGAAGTGTTCGGCGTGTCTTGAAGGGAAGATGGCGCGGAAGCCGTTTCCAACTCGCACGAAGCCTCTCGCCTCCAACCCGCTCGATCTCGTCCATACCGACTTGTGTGGACCAATCACCCCTATCTCTAAAGGGGGAGCGCGCTACATTCTCACTCTCCTCGACGACGCGACACGCATGGTGTGGGTCTACCTTCTCAAGGACAAAAGCACGACTTCTACGACAATCAAGAAGTGGGTGGCGCTTGTTGAGACGGAGAAAGAAGGACAACTCGTGAAGCGGATTCGGTCGGATGGAGGAGGAGAGTACGTCAACAACGAGCTCGACGGGTGGTTCAAGGCGCGAGGAACCTTCCACGAAGTATCGGTTCCTCACTCACCTCAACAAAATGGAGCGGCGGAGCGCTTGAACCGCACCTTGGTTGAAGCGGTTAGGAGCATGCTTGCCCATGCTCATGCGGACAAGTCTTGGTGGGGTGAAGCGACAATGTTGGCAACTTGGATTCACAACCGAAGCTTGACCAAGACCTTGCCGAACGTGACACCCCTCGAGGCTTGGAGTGGCGACAAACCGGACGTCTCCAACCTCCGCACCTTCGGGTGCATTTGCTACTATCACGTTCCCGATGCTACACGCACCAAGCTTGAGGCGAAGGCGCGTGTGGGGATGTATTTGAGCCATAGCCTTGATCACAAGGGATGGCGGGTGTGGGACTTGGAGAGCGGAAAGGTGGTGGTGTCGCGCGACGTCTCATTCTTCGAGAACCGCTTCCCAACTTCACCAAAAGAGAAGCATTCGGTCGTGGTCATCCCTCCAACGGTTGAAGACACGAATGAGTCATCTTCTCACGATGTTCCCAAGGAGAGGAGTGTTCAAGACGAGGATGGAGATGTTGTTGAAGTGGTTGGAGTGGAGAGTGAGAAGGATGGTGATCCTTCTACCGTCGTCGCTCCAACGCTTGCATCTACTCGCGCTCGAAGAACTCCTCATCCGAACCCGAAGTACGCCGACTACTCGCTTGTGGTGGAGGATGATGAGGAAGGGGAAGATGCCATGTGCTTCATGGCCGACTTCACACCTACCACCTACCGTGAGGCGATGGAGACGCTCCAAGCCGGTAATTGGACTCAAGCACTCAATGAGGAGTACGAGTCCATTATTGAAAATGATGTCTATGATCTTGTCCCTTTGCCCCCAAATAGCTACACCGTTGGGTCCCGATGGGTCTTCAAGAAGAAGCTCGGGCCGAACGGTGAGGTGGAGCGATACAAGGCTCGCTTGGTGGCACAAGGGTACACGCAAAAGGCAGGGCTTCACTACAACGAGACCTTTGCACCGGTAGCAAAGTCTTCTTCCCTTCGTGTTCTCTTAGCTCTAGCGGGAGGACTTGATCTAGAGGTAGAACAACTTGATGTAAAAACCGCATTTTTATATGGCCACCTAGAGGAGGAGGTGTACATGAGGCAACCTCCGGGGTTTGAGGATGGGACGGACCGTGTGTGCAAGTTGAAGCGCACCATCTACGGCTTGAAGCAAAGCCCTAGAGCATGGTACATGAGGATGGACAAGCACTTGCTTGAGTTGGGCTTCACTCGGAGTGAGTGTGATCACGCCCTGTACATCCTCAACCGTGGGGAGAAGAAGCTCGTCCTCCTTCTCTACGTGGACGACCTCCTCCTCGTTTCCGATTGCAAGGACCTTGTGGCGGAGATCAAGGCGAAGCTTGCATCGGAGTGTCAGAATCAGAAACGAGAATGAATGACTAGAATGAGTGTTGGGTACAAATAGGTCAAACCTAACCCTAGAAATGTGTACCCACTATAGGCTAACCCACTGTAGCCTAAACAAGCACATCATACAATGTTTGACACACCCCCATAGGCAAAGTGGGGGAGAACAAGGGGTCACAAGACCAGTCAAAGCAAAACAAAGCTCAGGGTGGATCTCAAGGATACCACACAAGTTCCGAGCACAAGCAAGCGGTCACAAGACCAGTTCACATGCAGATTTATAAAAGAACAAGAGATACAGTAATCACAACCTAGCAAGAGTAAGCATGCAGGTATATATATATAGAGATCACTGTACAAGCAAAGTCAAGAAGTGAGCAAATGAGGGACAGTAGGCACGAGGCCTAGAACAGTAAAGAAGCGATGATGGTCACAAGGCTGAAGCGCCTTGGTGAACACGTCAGCAGTGTTGGCCCGAGTGGCCACGTAACGCAGACAAAGCTGACCTCGCTGCTGCAGCTCTCGAGCAAGAAAGTAGCGCAGAGCAATGTGCTTCGTCCTGTGCTCCAGTCTGTGCTCCCCACACAAGGCAATGGTGGCCTTGTTGTCGACGTACAGCACTGGAGGAGAACGAGGCTGCTCTCCAAGGTCAGTCAGCAGGTAGGTGAGCCAGCGAAGCTCCTGGGCAGCCATGGCCGTGGCGTAGATCTCAGCCTCACAGCTGGAGCTGAGAACAGAAGAAGAGCGAGTAGAACGCCAAGAGACAGAGCCAGAGCCAAGACTGAAGGTGTAACCCTGGGACGACCGCTGAGTAGCCTGGTCGTCTGCCCAGGAAGCGTCTGAGTGCCCAGTGAGAACAGGCCGGTCTCGCCCTCCAAGCACTAGCCCCATGCCCGACGTACTGCACAAGTAGCGCAACACCCTCTTAGCTGCATCCATGTGCTCCTTCCGGTGACGGCCGGGAGCGACATAGCGTGCTAAGATGCTGAGAGGGTATGCAAGGTCAGGTCGAGTGCAGGTCATCAGGTACATGAGGCAGCCCACAAGCTCTGGATACGGACCACTCGGCTCTACGGACTCATCCGAAGGCAGAGCTGAGAGCGAGTGTCCCGTAGGCAGAGGAGTGGACTGAGGCGAGGAGTACGTGAACCCGAAGCGCTGAAGGACCTGCTGCACCATGTGTGACTGAGTCAAGGTGATGGTGCGCCGTGCTCTGTCCCGGGTGATCCGCAAGCCAAGATAGCTTGTCAGTTCACCCAGGTCTGTGCACGTGTGTCTCTTCTACAGCTCGGACTTCACGTGAGCGAGACCAACTGTGTCAGAAGTGGCAAAGACCAAGTCGTCGACGTACACAAGGATGTAGAACGGCGGCAGCAAGGGGTCGGTGCGTAGAAACAGCGACGGGTCAGCAGTAGAAGGAGCGAACCCAAGAGCCGCAAGTGTAGTCCTCAGTGTGTCGTGCCACTCACGTGGCGCCTGGCGGAGACCGTAGACTGGCCGCCGGAGGCTCCACTGGGTACCAGGAGGGAACGACCCAGTGAAGCCAGGTGGGCGGCGCAGCCAGATCTCCTCGTGCAGGCTGCCCTGCAAGAAAGCTGTGCTGAAGTCTAGAGAGTGGAGCTCGTAGTCACGCTGAGCGGCGACGTGCAGCAGAACCCGAAGAGTGGTCATCTTCGGGGTCGGGGAGAAGGTCTGGAAGAAGTCAACTCCCTCTCGCTGACTGAAGCCTCGTGCAACGTAACGCGCCTTGAAGACAGGCGGAGAGCCCGACGGCCGCTTCACCCTGAAAATCCACATGCCACTGACGATGTTCGCCCCAGGTGGGGGAACCTCGTCGACGTAGGTGCCAGTGGACTTCCAGGAAGCCATCTCTGTGTCCATGGCTGACTGCCACTGAGAGGAGTAGGGACCGGCCATCGCCTCTGCGTAAGAGCGTGGGGTCGGGATGTCTGGTGCATCCGGGTCTCCCTCAGGGGCAACGAGCATGGACACAAGATGGGGCAAAGCAGCGGCAAGGCAACCAACCTCCTCCTGCCTGTCCTCAAGAACGTCCGTGCCAAGAGCACACTCACCCCCGACGGACGGAGGACAGACAGACTCAGACTCAGCAACAAGACTCGCAGCGTAATCTAGACGACACGCAGCTGCAAAGTCGACAAGCTCAGTGACTAAGGCAGACGCAGCAGCGGACTCAAAGGAAGGGTCAGTGACAACCGTAGCGAGGAGACGTGTGACAGTAGGACTGGCAGCGCGAAGGGTGTCTGACTCCGGGTCAGCAAGCGCAGGAAGAGAGGACGCAGGAGGCGACGGGAGAGCGACACGCTGCGGAGCAGTGGACTGACGAAGCGCCATCTGGTGAGTGCCTGGGACAGCAGGAGGACGCTGACGCTGGACACGACTAGCAGTGGTAGCAACACGAACAGGCGACGCTCGACGAGACGCAGGGGACACAGGACGTGAAGCAGGCTCACGTCTCTCAGCTAGACCTCCAGTCGGACCAGTGTACGGAGTAGGCACAGGGAGTGGGGAGGCAGTCGGTAACTGTTGCTGTGACTGGACAGACGGAGGACACTCTAAGGCGAGAGGAGGACACTGACTAAGAACCTGCTGAAGGAGCGGAACGAAGTACGGCCGTGGCCGTGCAGCAACTCTCGAACCAGCAGAAGCTCCAGCGGCAGGGTCCTCAGCACCAGCAGAAGCTCCACCCTCCGGGTCCTCCACTCCAGCAGCAGCAGCAGCACCTCCAGCAGCAGCACCACCAGCAGCAGCAGCACCTCCAGCACCAGGGTCCTCAGTACGAGCAGCACCTCCAGCAGCACCGCCAGCAGCAGCAACACCTCCAGCACCAGGGTCCGCAGCACCCGCAGCAGCGTCAACTCCGGGGACCCCAGCACCAGCAGCTCCACTCCGGAGACTGATGTGCCGAGCGTACCACTCTCGAAGCTGTGGGGAAGAGGGCGGCTCCCGCCGTGGTGGGGAAACACGAGTACCAACTCCAGTAGCACCACGAGCCCGAGACGCACCCCGCCGGAGGCTGCAGTACCGTGAGTACCACTCACGGAGCTGCTGCGAAGAGGGAGGTCCTCCAGGCGCCTCACAGTCAACTGCAACACAACCAGGCTCAGTACCCCCAGACTCAGCAACGCCAGGCTCAGTACCCTCAGACCCAGCACCCCCAGGCTCAGTACCCCCAGTCTCAGTACCTCCAGTCTCAGCACCCCCAGGCTCAGCACCCCCAGTCTCAACACCCCCAGGCTCAGCACCCCCAGGCTAAGCCCGCTCAGGCTCCGCACGCTCAGGCTCCGCACGCTCAGGCTCAGCACCTCTAGCAGGACGCGAGTCGACAGCTACCTCGGCAGGCTCAACCGGGTCTACCTGAGAGACACCTGAGGGAGCGGCACCCTGAGGGGGGAGGGGGTCTACCACTGCAGCACCTGGCGCGAGGAAGAGAGGCGGGGGAGGGAGCAGGGCAGTGCGGTAGGGGAAAAGGCGGTAGAAGGGCACGGACTCATCAAAAGTGACGTCCTGAGAGGGGAAGACGCGGTGTGAGGCGGGGTGGTAAAACTACCAGCCAGACGCATCCGGGGCAAAGCCAAGAAAGACACAGGGAGCAGTGCGGGAGGAGAGCTTGTCCGCAGACGTGTCGCGAACAAAAGCTCGGGATCCCCAGACACGGAAGCGTGACGCATCGCCAACCTCCCCCGTCCACAGCAGTGTGGGCGAGGTCTCCGGAGCGGAGACACGGGGCCAGAGGTTGAGCTGATGCGCAGCGTACCGGACCGCAAACGGCCACAGAAAGTGGGGGGCAGCCGCGTGGACTAAGGAGGTACGAGCGACCTCCATGACCAAGCCAATGCGGCGCTCAGCAACCCCATTCTGCTGTGGAGAGGCCGGAAGCGTGAACGACTGGCGAATGCCGTGCTCAGCACAGTAGGTTGCCAAGAGGTCGGAGGAGAACTCGCCACCTCTGTCAGAGTGCAAGCGCAGGACAGGAAACTCCGAGCGAAAACGCTCTCGCAGCTGAAGACGTGCTCTGCTGATCCAAGGGATCAGGACATCAGGGACTTCACCCTTGCTGCGCAAGGGGAAGACCGTGGTGTAGCGCGAGTAGTCGTCAACGACGATCAAGAAGTACCTCTCCTGGCCCTGACCACGGACGCGGGCTGGGCCCCACACGTCCATGTGGAGCGTCTGCAAAGGAGCAGTCGTCGGGGGGAACGAGGAGGAGTGAGGGGCAGCGCGCTGCCGTCCCTCGACACAGGGAAGACAAGGAGGAGCAAGGGAGGGTGGGAGGGGAGGGAGTACCCGAGGAAGACCAGAGACAAGGTACCGGGCGTGCATGCCCCGAAGGCGTTGCACTGACGGGTGACCAAGTCGGTGGTGCCAGAGGACAGTCTTGTGCGCTAGAGAGCGACACGAGCAGGGGGCAGAGAGCTGACCTGACGCAGACGCAGACGCAGACGCCGCTACCTGAGGGGACTCAGTGGTCAGTATGTACAGGTCCGACCCCGGCTGCCGAGTGAAGGTAGCCAGGTGACGGCCCGTCCGAGCACACGTGCAGTGTGTCACGCGCTCGTAGGCAGGGGTGAACTGGTGAACACCCCCATCCTGAAGCACACAACCCGCCACCAAGTTCGTAGAGAACGAGGGGAGATGAAGACCTGACAGTGTGCCCGACGGGACAGCAGGACAAGGAAGGAGGGTGGAGGAGGTCGCAATAACCGGACCCCCAGAGGGGTCAGCGAGCGAGACAGCGACTGGTCGAGCAAGGGGCTCAAGAGCAGTGCGGTCACGAAAGAAACAGCGCGAAGCGCCTGAGTCTAGAGTGAAGGTGTGCAGTGCCTCAGTGGACTCAGTAGTACCTGGGGTGGCGGACACACAAGCACCTAGAGCAGTAGCCTCACCAGTACCTGGGGTAGCAGACACGCAAGCACCTAGGGCGGCAGCCTGACTCGTGCGGATGCCTGGGTCAGGCGGAACACTCAGGTACTGGTCCTCCTGTCCACTTATAGTCAATGCATACATTGCTTTGAGAATAACATCTAAATCAAGAGCATAGATATCGATATCCTTCTTGAGGAGATCAGCCCACTGAGGGAGCTCGGGAGCGTCAGGAAACTGAGCACGCCAAGCATCATCTAGGCGAGAGAAGCAGCGCTGCGCAGTGTGCGCCCTCCCGCACGTCTGTCCCTTGCGGCGACCAGTGCGGATGACGTACATGCAGCTAAGGCTACCCCCCCCACCCCCGTGCTGTAAGTACCACTCACGAAGGTCCTGGGAGGACTGAGGGTGCTGCGCACTCTGGCCAGTGCCAGAGCCTCCACGACCACCACCGCCGCCTCCACCACGACCACCACCGCCCCTGCCGCCGCCACGTCCACTGCCGCCACCACCACCGCCCCCACCCCGGCCACCGCCGCCGCCGCTGCCTCCACCACCCCCACCGCTGCCACTAGCCCCTCCAGCCCCGCCACCGCCCCCGCCGCTGCCACCACCCCCACCACCGCCTCCCCCGCCGTCACCCCCACCGCCCTTGCCTCCCCTGCCCTTGCCGCTGCGGCGCCCGCTGGGAGCGGACGCAGAGCCGACCTGCTCAGCACCAAGAAGGTCGACAGCAGCAGCAGAGGCGACAGAGGGGAGGAGGGGGGAGGGGGAACATCCCTCGAAGAAAGGGGTGCGGGGGTCGCCACGAGAGGCACCTACAGCTACAATACTCTTCTCAGCTGCAAGTAGTTCCTTCTCTAGGGCGGCAATGGTGAGCTCAGTGGGGCAGCGAGCTAGGAAGTGGTCCCTGACTGTACGCAGAGTGTCAGGGAGGCGGGTGACTAGGTGGTAGAGAGTGAGCCAGAGCGGGGGAGGGTTGGAGGCAAGAAACTCAGCGGGCATGGCTGCACGGAAGCGGGCATCACTAGTACGGAGGTGAGTGATGAGGTCAGCGACTGTCTGGAAAGCGGACAGGTCAGGGAACAGGTAGGGAAGGGAGAGGCGGCCTAGTGCAGCTGAGGCCGGGGAGGAGTAGCGCGCAACTACAGCAGTGTACAGGGCTTGCGCAGTCTGATGCTGGCCGAAGTGCTCACGCTCATCGACTGGCAGGGAGTTGCGAATGGCAAAGCGGGCGTGGGCATCGCGAGTCTGCCACTGCGAGCGAGCAGTAGCGGTAGCAGTAGTAGCAGGAGCAGGGACTGTGCCTAGTGCGTGATCGTACAGCGAGATATCCTCTCTGGCAGTGAGCTGGAGGAACAGGTGCAGATCATCGAGCCAGGTATCAAACTTAATCGGGCGGCCCTCAGTATCGAACGAGAGAACTGTAGGGCTAGCCATAGCTGAAGCAGTAGCAGTGGCAGCAGTAGTAGTAGCAGGAGAAGCAGTAGCAGCAGTGGTAGTAGCAGTAGAGCGGCGCGGCTCGGCTAGGGCGGCGCGGCTCGGCTAGGGCGGCGCGGCTCGGCTAGGGCGGCGCGGCTCGGCCGGGTCGCGCGGCTCGGTCGGGTCGCGCGTTTCGGCTCGGTCCTAGAGGGGCGAGCGCGGGGCCGGGTGGGGCTGCTAAGTGAGAGCGCGGGGCCGTCCAGGGCGAGGGCGAGGCCGTGAGAGGCTAGCGCGGGGCGGACGGGGGCCTTAGGGGGCTAGCGCGGGGCCGACGGGGGCCTTAGGAGGCTAGCGCGGGGCCGATCGGGGGCCTTAGGAGGCTAGCGAGGGGCTAGCGCGGGGCCGACGGGGGCCTTAGGAGGCTAGCACGGGGCTAGCGCGGGGCCGACGGGGGCCTTAGGAGGCTAGCGCGGGGCCGATCGGGGGTTGTGAGAGGCTAGCGCGGGGCCACACGGGGCCTTGAGAGGCTAGCGCCGGGCCGTAAGGGGCCTTAAGAGGGCGACGCGAGGGGCCGTGAGGGGCCTTAAGGGGCGACGCGAGAGGGCCTTAGGGGGCCTTAAGAACGAGGCGCTCGAGGCGCAGGAAAAGAAAGGCGGCGCACGAGGGCGCGGCTAGCGGAAACGGTGGGCCCTATCGTTTCGGTCCTAGGTGGAACCTAGGCTCGTAATACCATGCCAGAATCAGAAACGAGAATGAATGACTAGAATGAGTGTTGGGTACAAATAGGTCAAACCTAACCCTAGAATTGTGTACCCACTATAGGCTAACCCACTGTAGCCTAAACAAGCACATCATACAATGTTTGACACGGAGTTCTCCATGCGCGACCTTGGTGCCGTGTCATACTACCTCGGCATGCACATCGACCGCGATCGGGCGCACAAGACTCTTCATCTTCACCAACACAAGTACTTGGAGGACGTGGTGGCTCGCTTCGGGATGAGCGAGAGCAAGCTGGCACCCACACCCATGGAGGTGGGGTTCCACCCTTTGGCTACAAGCGAGGAAGTCCCTATGGATCCCGAGAAGACCAAGCGCTTTCATTCCATAGTAGGCTCATGCATGTATGCCGCCGTGAGCACCCGTCCCGATCTCTCATTCACGGTTGGGCTACTTGGGAGAGTAGTCTCCAACCCCATGGTAGAGCATGAGCGTGCCTTGCGTCGTCTTCTTCGCTATGTTAGGGGCACTAGTCACCTAGGGCTCCACTATGAAGCCGGGCCGGTAGCACTCATTGGGTTCACGGATTCCGATTGGGCGGGGGATCCTTCCACTCGGCAAAGCACCTCGGGCCTTGTCTACACGCTCCTTGGGGGGGCGGTGGCTTGGCAAAGCAAGAGGCAAAACTTGATTGCCCTTAGCTCAACCGAGGCCGAGTATGTTGCTCTCAACCGTGGTGGTACCGAGGCCGTGTGGTTGAGGCGTCTCCTAGCCGAGCTAGGATACGAACAAGAGGGACCCACGCCGATCTACGTGGACAACCAAGCGGCAATCAACCTTGCCAAGAACTCGGTCCTTCATGGAAGGACCAAGCACATCCAAATTCGTCATCACTTCATCCGGAAGCTCGTCGAAGACAAGGAGGTGGAGCTACGCTACGTGAAGACTAACGCTCAATCCGCGGACTTCCTCACCAAACCTTTGCCTAAGGATACCTTTCATGCATGTTGTGCTAGGGTAGGCTTGTATGCATAGGTGCTTGTGGGGACCAAGGGGGAGTGTTGGAAGTCGGTGGGGGGCCAAGTGGTCCCCACTACACACCCCTCCAACCTTACCAAGTGGGGTTGGGTGGCGAGAGTTTGGGCGGAAGGGTGGCGGTGCACACAAGTCAAGGGTTGCACTTGGGTGGTAGCTAGAAACAAAACCATCGAGGGTTATTTGCAAGTGGGCGGAATGAACCAAACAAAAGCACGAACAAATGGCGCGATGTGATTGGTCCGACCCATTGCATTTGCAACTTGTGTGCATGGACGGAAATGTAAACGGAAAAGGACGTAACTCATTTTCCGAAATTCCACCGTCAAATTTGCAATGGGGTGGGTTACGAAATTGCACGCGGCTCGGTTACAAATGCGGTTCGATTGCTCTAGTTATTGTGCGTTCTTTCTTGTTGAGTATAAAAACTCACTCGTCAACTAGAATTAGATACTCTCTGGAATGTTGTACCCAGCCCTATATTATTCAAGCTACCGTTCTCATTTCTTGGGCGATCTTTCTGTTTTTTGGTGCTACGGATTCGTCACTCCAAGACCTATCCAGAAATAGCTCACACAAATTGTTTCATCAGGAATTGAGTTCAGGACGGCGTCTTAAAGTGGCCGGTTCTTCCTACATATTTTGCCTAACACAAGCATTGGAAAGCACAAAGCAGTTGGTTAACTAGACTTCAGGACATCGTCAGATCCGCCAAGGAAAACGGTTGTCGAACTGCTCTTGAATTTGGCTTGATTTGCCCCGTCGATTCAAACTGCACTTCTGCCAAACTCCCCTGCTGACTCCCTTCGCGAACATTCATGATTTCTTGTACGCAATCATGAACATTCGTGTGGAATTACCGTTATCATGAACGTTCTCAGTTACAAAACGGTTTCTCACCGTTTTTCACGACGCCTTAGAGTTACTTCATGGTTTTTCACCGTTTTTCACGCGCGCTGCTTTCCCTAGAAGTTTCTGTGTGCCACGCACAGTAAATGACAAGGCTCGAGATTCAGTTCAAAACTGAAATCTCGAGTCACACCCGAGCACCCCTCAAAATCCCGCAGCACCCCCCAAAACACACGAGCGCCCCTGCCGGTGCAATCATAGCACAACCGATATTTCGGTCGTGCTCTTTAATGCACGGACGTGCACTGTCACGTTGCGATCATGGGCCTTGTGCCCTCGCACAACAGTGACAAGACACACGCTCGCAACAGTTTCGAGTCACACCTTGTGCCCTGAGGGCCCACGCGCAAAATCTAGACCACACGCGCGGTCAAGATTCTCGCGCCCTAAACCTTGACCACCACGAACTATCTCGCGAACACTCGCGACTCTTCACGAACACACACGAAATACAGAAAATATGAACTGTCACGAACAGTCACAGAAATTCATGAACAGCGCAGACTTCACAAAATTTCACGAACACATAAATTCATGCACATTCATGACAACTCCCGAAACCACACAAACACACACGAAGTCTTGCATTCACACACGAACACTCAGAAATGCAACCTCTCACAAAAATGCACATAACTCATGAACCGTTGAGGCGATTCACGAGTCGTAAATACAGAAACGCAAAGCACATAAATACAAAACTCACACATAACGAATTACATAAAAAAAAACACCTCACTTTCACTCGACGTCGGCTCATAGGTGGTAGGTTGTCGTGCAAACCATGTATTGCACCCAACAAACTCCCCCATAACCTGCCGACTGTTTGAACCCACTCCCGTCACTCATGGAGTCCATAACTCCCTTCACGCTTCCGTCACTAGCATAGGAAACTTAACATCTTTGTCCCTCTATCCCCCCTTTTGATCACATCTCAAATTTTCACCTTTGATCAGCTCCATCACATGGCCGATCCCAACACCAGTTTAAGGAAAGATACTCTTCTGCTCCCCCACAACTTCGGCTTCCACAACATCTGCTACTACCTTATACAGCTTCACCGAAGTATTGCTGCTACCACCCGTAATAGTTTCAGCTTCCAATCTTCAAGCCTAAGTCCACCTTAGGTTCTCCAATCAGCTTCAGTGCTTGTCACATTCAGAACCAGCGACTTCTCCTTAGCACCAGCGACTTCTCCTTACTGTCAGAACATTATAGCTTATGCTTTTGTGTAGGCTATAGTGGGGTATCCCATAGGGGGTACAACCCAATTAGGGTTATTACTTGTACCCACTTCACTCATAGTTGATTCATTCTCATTCTATTCTTCACATGGTATAGAGCAGGTTCCCCTGTGGGAACTGTGCTTACGGCCCACCACTTCGAACTTTTTTTTTCCTGCCCGGAGCGCGCTCCGGGCTCTCTCTCGATCTGTCGACCTACCCTACGGCTCCTAGACGCCCGCGCGCCGCCCTCAGACGCCCGCGCGCCGCCCGTCCCAGCCCTTCAACGCCCGCGCGCCGCCCTTAGCCGCCCGCGCGCCGCCAGTCTCGGCCCCTAGACGCCCGCGCGCCGCCCGTCCAGGCCCCACGCCGCCCGCGCGCCGCCCTTAGCCGCCCGCGCGCCGCCCGTCAGGCCCCGAGCCGCCATCGCGCCACCCTTAGGCGCTCGTGTGGCGCCCGTCCCGGCCCGTCGGCGCCGTGTGCCGCCCGTCCCGGCCTCGCGCCACCCGTGCGCCGCCCGTCAGGCCCCACGCCGCCGTCGCGCCGCCCGTTCTGGCCCGTCGACGCCGTGCGCCGCCCGTCCCGGCCTCACGCCACCCGTGCGCCGCCCATCCACACCGCGCACAGCCGTCCCTCCTTCCCCTCTCTTGCCCTCTGTAGCCTCTGCCGCTGCGGCCGACCTCGTTGGTCTTGAGTCGGTCGGTGCGGCGTCTGCCCCTAGCGGGAGACGCCGCTCTGGCAAGGGCAAAGGGGGCAAGGGAGCGGGTGGGACCAGCGGGGGCGGTGGAGGTGGAGGTGGAGGCGGCGGAGGGAGTGGGGGTGGCGGTGGAGGTGGTGGCGGGGGTGGGGGTGCTAGTGGCGGCAGAGGAGGCGGGGGTGGCGGCGGCGGTGGCGGTGGGAGCGGAGGTGGCGGAGGCGGTGGCGGTGGAGGAGGAGGCGGGGGTGGCGGTGGTGGAGGTGGTCGGAGTGGCGCTTCGCAGCGGAGCAGCACTGGAGGTGGTCAGCGCCAGCAGCAGCAGCAGCAGCGTTCTCGCGACGTCCCCACCCCTCAGCAGCTCCGTGAGTGGTACACGCAGCGTCTGCGGGGTGGGAGTTTTGGTCCCTGCACCTACGTTCTTCGCACTGGCGACCGCGCTGGAGAGCAGTGTGGGGGTACCCACTCCGCCCAGCGCTGCTTTGGCCGCCTGACGGACGCTTGGCGCCAGCAGTTCCCGGAGGCCGCGGAGATCCCCCGCTGGGGAGAGCTGTCCAGGGCTGGTGTAGCTATTTTTGATCTTGACTTTGATGCTATCCTTGCTGCTATGTATGCTGTGACCATTAGTGATGAGGGTGACTGTTACCGGTGTTTCTCGCCCGACCCGGGCATTGAGGCTGCCGCTCTAGGTGCCAGTGCGTCTGTGCTCTCAGGTACTGGTGAGGCTGCTCTCTCAGGTACTAGTGAGTCTGCGCTCTCAGGTACTGCGTCGGCCTCTGCCTCCCACACCTTCACCCTTGACTCTGGGGCGTCTCGCTCCTTCTTTCGGGACCGCACCACACTCACGCCGCTTAGTCGGCCGGTTGCGGTGTCCCTGGCTAACCCCTCTGGGGGTCATGTCCTGTCTCGCTTCTCCGCAGTCCTTCCGTGTCCGGCGGCTCCCTCTGGCACCCTGTCTGGTCTCTACCTCCCCTCGTTCTCTACGAACTTGGTGAGTGGTGCTGACCTACAGGATGCGGGAGTCCACCAGTTCACCCCTGCTCGTCAGCGAGTGACGCACTGCACAGAGGCTAGCACAGGTCGTCACCTGGCTACGTTTACACGTCAGCCAGGGTCGAGCCTGTACACACTGACCACTCCTTCTCCTCCAGTTCCTGAGTCTGGTAGGGTCCCTTCGTCAGGTCAGGTGTTTGCTGCAGCGTCCAGGTCTGGTCCTTAGTCTGCCCCCTGTTCGTGTCGTCGCCTGTCTCACGAGACTCTCCTCTGGCACCACCGCCTGGGTCACCCCTCTCTGCTTCGGCTGCGAGGCATGGCCTCCCGTCTCCTTGTCTCTGGTCTCCCCAGGTCCCTCCCTCCCCTTCCTCAGGGCCCTGGTCCTGCCTGTGTCCCCTGTGTAGAGGGACGCCAGCGTGCTGCCCCTCACTCCTCCCAGTTTCCTCCGATAGAGGCTCCGTTGCAGATGCTTCACATGGACGTGTGAGGCCCTGCCCGCGTCCGTGGACTCGGTCACGAGCGCTACTTCCTGTTGGTGGTTGACGACTACTCGCGTTACACCGCGGTCTTCCCCTTGCGCTGCAAGGGTGATGTCACTGAGGTGCTGATCGACTGGATCCGCGCAGCTCGTCTCCAGCTCAGGCAGAGCTTTGGCTCGGACTTTCCTGTGTTGCGTATGCACTCGGACAGAGGCGGAGAGTTCTCCTCTGGCCTTCTGCGTGCCTACTGTCGTGCGCGAGGCATCCGTCAGACCTTCACGCTTCCGGACTCACCGCAGCAAAATGGGATTGCAGAGCGCCGCATTGGCATGGTCATGGACGTCGCTCGTACGTCTATGATGCATGCGGCTGCCCCCCATTTTCTGTGGCCGTTTGCGGTCAGGTACGCGGTGCATCAGGTCAACCTCCACCCCAGGGTCTCCAGGCCGGAGACCTCCCCAGCCCTGCTGTGGACGGGGAAGGTTGGCGATGCGTCGGTGTTCCGGGTCTGGGGATCTCGGGCGTTTGTCCGCGACTTGTCTGCGGACAAGCTGTCCCCTCGCGCTGCTCCCTGCGTCTTCCTGGGGTTCCCCCCCGACGCCCCTGGGTGGCAGTTCTACCACCCCACCTCTCGCCGTGTTCTGTCCTCCCAGGACGTCACGTTCGACGAGTCCGTCCCCTTCTACCGCCTCTTCCCCTACCGCACTCCTTCCCTCCCGCCGCCACCGCACTTCCTTGTGCCAGGTCCCCCCCCGGTAGACCCCCTTCCCCCTCAGGGTCCTGCCCCTTCAGGTGTGTCCCAGGTAGATGCAGTCGAGCCAGTCGAGGTTGCTGGTGACTCAGGTACTGCTGGGGGTGCTGAGCCTGGGGGTGCTGAGCCTGGGGGTGCTGAGCCTGGGGGTGCTGACTCTGGGAGTGCTGAGTCTGGGGGTGCTGAGCCTAGGGGTGCTGAGCCTGGGGGTGCTGCCTCTGGGGGTGCTGAGCCTGGGGATGCTGACTCTGAAGGTGCTGCGCGCGTGGGTGCTGAGCCTGGGGGTGCTGCGTCTGGAGCTGCTGAGCCTGGAGGTGTGGAGCCTTCGGCCACGGGACCTCCCCTTGTGGCGTCTGGCGGTACTGGGCCTGGAGGTTCTCCGGGTGTTTCGTCTCGGCGGGAGCCACTCTCTCCACAGGAGCTGCGTGAGTGGTTTGCTCGCCGCTGGAGGCGTACTGCTGGAGCTGGCGCTTCTTCGGCCGCTGAGGGTGCTGGTGCCGCCGGTCCCGGAGCTGCTGGGCCTGCGGGTCCGCCTGGAGCTGGAGCTGCTGAGGGTGTTGGTTCTGAGACTACTACTGTCCGTCCTGGTGGTGGTCGTACTGTGGATGCTGCTGGCGCTGCTGGAGGTCCTGCCGCTGGAGGTGCTGTTGGCGCTGGTGCTGTCGGAGGTGCTGAGGGTGCTGGTGCTGTCCCTGCTGTGTCTGGTGCCGCTGCGCGGCCTCGGCCGTACTTCGTTCCGCTCCTTCAGCAGGTTCTTGGTCTTCCTCCTCTCTTAGAGGGTCCACCGCCTGTCCAGTCGCAGTCACAGTTACCGCCGGCCTCCCCACTGCCTTCTCCCTCTCCCTACACTAGTCCTACTGGAGGTCTTGCTGAGCATCGTGAGCCTGCGTCTCGTCCTGCGTCGCCTGTTCGTGCTGCTCGCACTAGTGGTCGTAGTTCGCGTCAGCGTCCTCCTCCAGTCCCTGGCACGCACCGGATGTCTCTGCGTCCGTCCACTGCTCCTCTGCGTGCCCCTTTGCCCTCTCCTCCTGAGTCCTCTCTTCCTGCGATTGCCGACCCTGAGTCGGACTCTCTTCGTGCTGCCAGTCCTACTGTCACGCGTCTCCTTGCTACTGTCGTCACTGACCCCTCCTTTGAGTCCACTGCTGCGTCTGCTCTTGTTGCTGAGCTCGTCGACTTTGCTGCTCGCTGTCGTCTAGACTACGCTGCTAGTCTTGTTGCTGAGTCTGCGTCTGTCTGTCCTCCGTCCGTCGGGGGTGAGTGTGCTCTTGGCACGGATGTCCTTGAGGACAGGCAGGAGGAGTTTCAGTGTCTGGCTGCTACTTCACCTCATCTCGCGTCTGTACTGCTTGCCCCTGAGGGAGACCCGGATGCACTAGACATCCCGACTCCGCGCTCTTACGCGGAGGCCGTAGAGGGTCCCTACTCCTCTCAGTGGCAGGCAGCTATGGATAAAGAGATGGCTTCCTGGAAGTCCACAGGCACCTACGTTGACACGGTTCCCCCTCCTGGGGCGAACATCGTCAGTGGCATGTGGATCTTCAGGGTGAAGCGGCCGCCGGGCTCTCCACCTGTCTTCAAGGCTCGGTACGTGGCTCGTGGCTTCAGTCAGCGGCAGGGAGTTGACTACTTTCAGACCTTCTCTCCCACCCCGAAGATGACCACTCTTCGGGTGCTGCTGCACATAGCCGCTCAGCGCGACTACGAGCTCCACTCTCTTGACTTCAGCACTGCTTTCTTGCAGGGTAGCCTGCACGAGGAGATCTGGCTGCGCCGTCCACCTGGCTTCACTGGGACTTTCCCTCCTGGCACCCAGTGGAGCCTCCGACGGCCAGTCTACGGTCTCCGCCAGGCACCGCGTGAGTGGCACGACACACTGAGGACTACGCTTGCGGCTCTTGGGTTTGCTCCCTCTACTGCTGACCTGTCGTTGTTTCTGCGCACCGACACTTCTCTGCCGCCGTTCTACATCCTCGTGTACGTCGACGACTTGGTCTTTGCCACAGCAGACACTGCTGGACTCGCCTACGTGAAGTCCGAGCTGCAGAAGAGACACACGTGCACAGACCTGGGTGAGCTGCGCAGCTATCTTGGCTTGCAGATCACTCGGGACAGAGCACGCCGCACCATTACCTTGACTCAGTCACACATGGTGCTGCAGGTCCTTCAGCGCTTCGGCTTCACGTACTCCTCGCCTCAGGCCACTCCTCTGTCTACTCGCCACTCGCTTTCAGCTCTGCCTTCGGATGAGTCCGTAGAGTCGAGTGGCCCGTACCCAGAGCTTGTTGGCTGCCTCATGTACCTGATGACCTACACACGACCTGACCTTGCATACCCTCTTAGCATCTTGGCACGCTATGTTGCTCCTGGGAGACACCGACCAGAGCACATGGCTGCAGCGAAGAGGGTGTTGCGCTACTTGTGCAGTACGTCGGGCATGGGGCTAGTGCTTGGAGGGCGGAGTCCAGTGGTCCTCACTGGGCACGCGGACGCTTCTTGGGCTGACGACCAGGCTACGCAGCGGTCGTCGCAGGGTTACACCTTCAGTCTTGGTTACGGCTCTGTTTCTTGGCGGGCTACTCGCTCGTCTTCTGTTCTTGGCTCCAGTTGTGAGGCTGAGATCTACGCCGGGGCTATGGCTGCTCAGGAGCTTCGCTGGCTCACCTACCTGCTGACGGACCTTGGAGAGCCGCCTCGTTCTCCTCCAGTGCTGTACGTAGACAACAAGGCCATGCTGGCCTTGTGTCGAGAGCAGCGCCTGGAGCACAGAACGAAGCACATTGCTCTCCGCTACTTTCTTGCTCGTGAGCTGCAGCAGCGTGGTCAGTTGCGACTTGCGTACATGGCCTCTGAGGCCAACACTGCTGATGTTTTCACCAAGGCACTTCCGCCTTGTGATCATCAGCGTTTCTGTACTCAGCTGGGACTTGTCCCAGTCTTGCCTCACTTGCTCACCTCTTGACCTTACTTGTACTCTTGCATATATATATATATATACCTGCTCTTGCTTGTTTAGACTTAAATATATATGTCTCCTCCTGCATGTGAACTGGCCTTGTGGCCTTGACCTTGTGCTCAGACTGTGTGGTGACGTTGTGATCCACCCTGAGCTTGCTTTGCTTTGCTTTGCTTGACTGGTCTTGTGACCCCTTGTTCTCCCCCACTTTGCCTATGGGGGTGTGTCAGAACATTATAGCTTATGCTTTTGTGTAGGCTATAGTGGGGTATCCCATAGGGGGCACAACCCAATTAGGGTTAGTACTTGTACCCACTTCACTCATAGTTGATTCATTCTCATTCTATTCTTCACACTTACCAGTCTACCAACAGGTGGTAGACTCCTTCACCAGTCACTGTCGTCTCCTTTCCAACAAAACCATTCTCGGGAGTCCACCCTTTGGGTCATTTCCAACATTTCACCCATGTGTGTCCCGGCTTCTTACAGTACCAACAGATACCCTTGAACCCTTCGTAGCCACTGTGCTCATCATCTTCTTCTTTATCGCTGTTGCTCCTCTCCTTCTTGTCACGCCCACTTCTATACCATCCATATTCACCCTCACCGCGGTTTTTCCCTTAACGCCAGCTGTCCCCTTGAACTCCATAACCGCCATCACCATCTTGTCTCAAATTGAACTGCCGCCTCCTGAAATCCTCCTCCAAGATCTTGGTTCACACCCACTACAGGGTCCACGACTTCTTGATTTGAGGGAGGCTCGGCCTGCTTGTAAACTGCAGCCGAGACTCGAGCAGCAATGATAGCATCTGTAAGCACCTCGTCTGCTCCGGATAGGTTATTGCAGAGATAACTAAACCAACGAGAGCTAGACTGCGGGCTTGGCACGGGGCTAGAGTGATTTCTGCGTTCGTTCCTTAGTCAACCTCTAGCACTTGTGCATTCATGGGGCAAAACTGCAAGAGTTTCACTAACAAAAGTTGAGAACAATGGTAGCAACAACATTGGCATGCAAGACTACTTCAGACGTAGCAAAGCTGCTGATCGACTGCCAGCGCAGCACGATCGACCTCGTGTCAGCACGACTTGGTCGACCACGCTCTTGTAGAGCAAAGTCGCGGCTTGCCAACGTTGCAAGTCCAGAGTGTGCCAACGCTGCAGCAAGTCGGCTGCACAACGTTGCACCCGCATGTCAACGGTGCACCTGCTTCGCAGGTGCGTGCAGCTGGTTGATGCACCACTCCTTGTCACGAGCACAGCGCGGACGCCTGGCAGACTCCACGCCAGCGACTGCGCCCACCAGCCACGTCGACCTCGGGATACCACTTCCGAGGTCGGCCTTGCAGAATCCACCCCGGCGACCTTCGTACACCTCCACAGAAGCTCCGTCGCCCGGGTAACCAGGTCGACTGAGCAACCAGTTCGACCACTTCAGGTCGGCGTTTTCCCTGGTCGGCGTCCCCTCGTCGACCACTTCAGGATTAGGTCGCCGACTTTGCCAAGTCGTCGACCACCCAAGGTCGACGCCCTGCACCTCGGCGCCTTGCTGTTTGACGCCCGGCTGCTCGACGTCCTGCTACTCGACGCCCTCCAGCCCGGCGTCCCCAAACTCCCCTATCCAGGTCGACGTCGGCTCCCCCTTTCGTCGACCACCAGGTCAGGTTGACCGCCTGGTTGACCACCCTAAGACCTGCGCCCGAAAGTTGGCGCCCGTGCAGTGGCCCCCGCGCAGGTCGACTACCCTCGTCGACCAGCTCGTCCACTGCTGCAGGTCGGCTGCACTCCCTCGTACACCCGACCACGAGGTCGGCTCCGCCCAAGCGAGGACGGGGTTTAACACAACTCCCGTTGACACTCCCCTGCCGTGTTCACGCTTCGGCCCCCAGCCCACATGGCAGCACCACTCGGAGAATTGCCCGTCGACGTGCAACCAACACCTAGCACTCCGGTCACCACCGCATCAGCCATGCAAGGGGGCAGGGCACCTATTACTGCACGTCATCGTCGTCGTCGCCCACGTTGGCCAAGCGCACCTGGCCATTGCACCAGCTGAAGGCCGGGTAGTGCAACGCCTCATCAAAAAGACGGCCGGCTGCTCAGCGGTTCGGATGTATTTCAGCGAGAACCTCCCGCGCTTCACCATGTGCTGCAGCCAAGCCTGTCGTCCCTCCATGTGCTTGAGGTTGCCTGTCAACCCCATGCCCTCGGCGGCCGTGATGGCCGACTTGTTCTCCATGCGAAGGACATTCGGCCTCCTGGCGTCCAGCTGCCGGATCTCTGCGAGTAGGAAGCGAAGGCGGCGTCCCTCCTTGACGACTTCTGTCGCCGCCACGTACTCCGACTCGGTCGATGACAACGTCGCGCACTTGATGCGCTGGCTCAACCAGGAGACCGCGGCCCCTCAGTAAACGAACACGTTGCCGCCCGTGCTCATCCGGTTCTGCTTGTCGCCGGCGTCGTCGGCGTCCATGTAGCCGACCAGCTTCAGCGACTCAGGTCCACCACCGAACTCCAGGGAGGTGTCACGCGTGTTGGCGAGGTAGGCGAGGCGTATTGACCTCGCGCCAGTGCTGGTCGCTCCTCACTGTGAGGCCGCTCCCCAGTTTGCTATAAGAGAAGGCGATGTCCGGCCTCGTCGTCGTCGCCGCAAACTGCAGCGAGCCGACCTTCTACCGGTACTCCTCCTTCTGCCGCTCCTGCGCCTCCTCGTCATCGAACGTCAGCTGCGCGTAGGCACCGACCAAGACCGGCGTCTTCGGGGTACGCCCGGCGTGCTCCTAGTCGATAAAGCTCCTACGCAGCTTGTCGGCATAGCCCTGCTGGTGCAGCCACAGCTTCCTCGCCAGCCTGTCGCGAACCATCTCCAGCCCGATGTGCTTCTGCACCAGCAAGATCCCCCGCATCTCGAAAGCGGCCTCTAGCAGCTCCTTCAGCTCCTTTAGCATCTTGGTGCTGCTGCTTGCGGCGAGCAGGTCGTCGACGTAGACCAGCACCCAGCAGGCCACCTTGTCGACGCCGACCTTAAAGTACAGAGCCTCGTCGACCTAGCTCTTCTTCCACCTGGCGCCTACCAGCACGTCGTTGAGTGCCTTGTACCACAGCAGCAGCGACTGCTTCAGCCTCTAGAGACTCTTCAGCAGCTTGCACACCCGGCCGGTCCCATCATTGAAGTAGTCCGACTGGTACATGTACAGCACCTGGTCGAGCTTGCTCTGCAGAAAGGCATTCTTCATGCCGAGCTGCATCAGGTTCAAGTCGAGGACAGCGACGATGCTGAGGAAGACCCTCGGCGTGACGTAGCTGCTCACCGGCGCGTACGTCTCATCGTAGTCAACGCCATAAACCTGCGTGAAGCTCTTCATGACCAGCCTCGCCTTCTCGCGCTCGATGTGGTACTTCGTCGTCAACACCCACCGGTTCTTCATGATGTTCACTCCCGGCCGGCGTTCAACTAGCTCCCACGTCCCCATGCCGATGAGGCTCCGGATCTCCTCCTCCATGGCAGCCTTCACCGACACCGTCGAGATGTCCCAGCAGTGTTCAGGGTCGGCGTGCATGTCGGGGTCGAGCTCCAGCAGGTCTTCATCATCCTCGGCGTCGTCGTACAGCAGCTCGTCGTCGACGTCGTCGTACGCCGTGGTGAAGGCGGACGGTACGTAGAAGTCAGGCGGCCTCCGAATTCGGCTTGATTGGCGTGGTCCAGGCGGGATTTCCACCACATCGCTTTTGGTGGACTCCTCGATGGCCCCTCCATCATCACCGGCGTCACTGCCCTCAGCATCGTGTTGCACCACTGTCGGCGTCCCTGCCGACTCCTCTGTGGTCGGCTCTCCTACCGACTGCCCGGCTGCCGACTGCTCCTTGGTCGGCTTCGCTGTTGCCCGCTCCCCTGTCGGCTGATGCCCGCTCCCCTGCACCGTCTCGGCCTGCCGCTTCCCTGTCGGCGTTGACTCCAAGCCCATGTCGACTGGCTTGGCGTCACGTCGGCCACCGGCGATGCGCTTGGCCGGCGCCACAGGCGATGCCCCTCGTCTCCCCTCATCGCCGGAGGCCGACACCGGAGGCAGCCCACGCAGGTCGGCAACAAGGGGAGGGGCAGGGGGGATAGGGAAAAGGGAGGAAGAAGGGACGTCCTCACCGACCTCGGCGAGCAGAGGGAGCGTAGCCGTCGAGGTGTTCGTCGGCGGGTGGGCTTGCGTCCGCCCCGACACCGGCCCGTACTCCGACCTCCACACCTCCAGCGACATGGTTTCGTAGAACACCACGTCCGACGTGGTGACCACCCGATTGTCGGCGATGTCGAGGAGCTCCCGGCCTTTGCTCTCCTCCGATACGCCGAGATGAAGGCCCCACCTGGCCTTCGGCTGCAGCTTCCCGCCGCGCTGCAGCTCAGGGACGAGGAACTGCGCCACGCAGCCCCACACGCGGGCCAGCGACAGATCGGGCTTCTTCCCGGTGAGCAGCTAGTACTGCGTTGTCCCCAGCGGCAGCGCCAACCGCTCTAGGCAGTTGCGGACCCAAACAGTCTGCCGTAAAGTGAGGTGCCACCACTGGTGCTGCAAACCCATGTGCAGGAGCATCGTCCGCACCGACTCCACCACCATCCGCATCTCCCGTTCCGTCATGTCGTTCTGCAACAGGGTGTAGGGGCAGGTCAGGTCGTGGACGATCCCCTTGCCGTCCACGAAGTCAGTGAATTGCTTCCCGAGGAGCTCCCCTCCTTGCACCGGACGTAGAGGACATCGGGGATCAGCACCTGCTTCCCGGCCTCTCCTTGCAAGGCGACTGTGCCCCGGCCCTGGACGTCTTGCAGCGCACCATTGAAGCCTCGCACGTGCTTGATGTCGCCACTTGGCCACTAGTCGACGAAGGCGTCCTTCATCCCCATCAGATGGTGCGAACAGCCGCTGTCGAGCACGACTGCCGCCGGATTCGCCTGCACAACTGCCGCCACCGCCTGCAAATCCTCGCCGGCCTCCGGTGTCAGCGAGACGGTCGGCTCCACGAAGCCGACCAGCGAGCACGACGCCTCCTTGTCGTCTCGCCCCTTGCCACCAGCAGAGGAGTCGGCATCCTTCGCCGAGGTCAACTTCATCGACTGCTTTTCCTTTTACAGTGGGTGCTGCTGAGCCGAGGCTGCCCATGTCCCTTCGTTGCTGGACATGAGTGTGCTGGAGGGACTCCAGGGCAGCCAAGTAGGAAACGAGAGTAACTAGAAACACGGGAGGACAAGGTTTGTATGTGGCAAAACCTAATTGGGCTGTACCTCTTAAGGAGTGCCCCACTACAGGCTAGAGCACAGTTCTGACATACCCCCATAGGCAAAGTTGGGGACAAGCAAGGAAAAGCCCAGGGTGGATGACAATGTCACCACACATTCTGAGCACAAGGAAATGGCCACAAGGCCACTTCACATACAGAGTTATATATAAAGAAGAACAAGCAGGACAGTGATCACAACCTAGCAAGTGTAAGCATGCAAGAATATGTAAATAGATCACAGTACAAACAAAGTCAGGAGGTGATGAAGTGAGGCAAAGTAGGCACAAGGCCTAGAACAGTACAGAAGCGTTGATGATCACAAGGCTGAAATGCCTTGGTAAAGATATCAGTAGTGTTGGCCCGAGAGGCCAAGTAAGCAAGACGAAGCTGACCACGCTGGTGCAACTCTCGAGCAAGGAAGTAGCGTAGAGCAATATGCTTCGTTCAGCAGGAAGGTGAGCCAGCGTAACTACTGTGCAGCCATGGCCCCTCCGTAGATCTCAGCCTCACAGGTGGAGCTGAGAACGGAAGACGAGCGGGCAGACCGCCACGAAACAGAACTGGAGCCAAGGCTAAAGGTGTAACCCTATGACAACCGCTGCGTAGCCAAGCTGTCAACCCAAGAAGCGTCTGCGTGACCAGTGAGGACAACTCGAGCCCGTCCTCAAAGCACGAGCCCCAATCCCAACGTACTGCACAAGTAGCGCATCACCCTCAAACCCAAGAGACATGTCGGTGCGTAGAAACAGCGACGGGTCAGCAGTAGAAGGAGCAAACCCAAGAGCCGCAAGAGTCGTCCTCAATGTGTCGTGCCACTCACGAGGCGCCTGGCGGAGACCGTAGACTGGCCGCCGGAGGCTCCACTGGATACTTGCAAGCAACGACCCAGTGAAGCCAGGTGGGCGGCGCAGCCAGATCTACTCGTGCAGGCTACCCTGTAGGAAAGCACTGCTGAAGTCAAGAGAGTGAAGCTTGTAGTCACGCTGAGCAGCTACGTGCAGCAGAACCCAAAGTGTGGTCATCTTCGGGCTTGGAGAGAAGGTCAGGAAGAAGTCTACTCCCTGTCGCTAACTGAAGCCTCGTACGACGTAACGCGACTTGAAGAAAGGCGGAGAACCCGGCGGCCGCTTCACCCTGAAGATCCACATGCCACTGACGATGTTCGCCCTAGGAGGGGAGACCTCATCGACGTAAGTGTCTGTGGACCTCCAGGATGCCATCTCTGCGTCCATGGCTATCTGCCACTGAGAGGAGTAGGGACCCTCTATCGCCTCCGCGTAAGAGCACGGGGTCGGGATGTCAAGTGCATCCGGGCCTCCCACAGATGCAATCAGCATGGACACGAGATGAGGTACAGCAGCTGCAAAGCACTCAAGGTCCTCCTGCCTGTCCTCAAGGACGTCCGTGCCAAGAGCACACTCACCCCCCACGGACGGAGGACAGACATACTCAGACTCAGCAACAAGACTAGCGGCGTAGTCTACACGACAGCAAGGAGCAAAGTCAACAAGCTCAGCAACTAAGGCAGACGCAGCAGTGGACTCAAACGAAGGGTCAGTGACAACAGTGGCCAAGAGACGCGTGATAATAGGACTAGCAGCACGAAGTGAGTCAGACTCCGGGTCCGGACCGTCAGCAAGGGAGGACGCAGGAGGAGACGGCAGAGGGACACGCAGTGGAACAGAGGAAGGACGAAGTGTCATCTGATGCGTGCCAGGGACAGGAGGAGGACACGGACCCGGAACACGACGACCCGTGCGAGCAGCGCGAACAGGAAACGAAGGACGAAACTCAGGCTCAAAACGCTCCGCAAGACCTCCGGTCGTCCGAGTGTAAGGAGAAGGACCAGGTAGTGGGGAGGCTAGCTGTAACTGCGACTGCGACTGGACAGGCGGTGGACACTCTAAGGGAGGAGGAGGACCAGTAGAAGGCGGGAGACCAAGAACCTGCTGAAGGAGTGGAACAAAGTACGGCCGCGGCCGTTCTGCGCCACCGGAACTGGCAGAGAGAGCTCCAGTATCCCCAGCTCCAGGGTCTCCTGCTCCAACTCCTACAGCACCACCAGCTCCAGCACCAGCAGCACCACCAGCATGAACAGCTCCAGTGCGTCCAGCTCCAACTCCTGCAGCACCACTAGGTCCAGCACCAGCAGCACCTCCAGCAAGAACAGCTACATCGCCTCCAGCTCCAACTCCTATAGCACCACTAGCTCCAGCACCTCCGGCAGCTCCAGCGCCGAGCAAACCACTCGCGCAGCTGCGGTGGAGACAGTGGCTCCCGTCGGGACAAGACACCCGTAGGACCTTTAGAGGACAAAGTACCTCCAGGCTCAGCACGCACAGGCGAAGCACCCCCAGGCTCCGCACCCTTAGACTCAACAACCCCAGGCTCAGCACCCCTACGCTCGGCACCCCTAGGCTCAGTACCCCTATGACCCGCACCAGCAGGCTCACCACCCCAAGGCCCCGCACCAGGAGGCTCAGCACACCCAAGCCCCGCACCTGCACGCTCAGCACCCCCACGCCCCGCACACGCAGGCTCAGCACTCCTAGGCCCTGCACTAGTAGGCTCAGCAGCCCTAGTAGTACCAGAGTCGACAGCTGCCTCGACAGGCTCGATAGGGTCTACCAGGGACACACCGGAGGGGGCAGGACCCCAAAAGGGGAGGGGGTTCCTTGGAGGAGGACCTGGTGCTAGGAAGAGCGGCGGGGGGGGGGAGAGGGGAAGTGCGGTAGGGGAAGAGACGGTAGAAGGGAACCGACTCGTCAAACGTGACGTCCTTAGAAGATAGAACACGACGCATGGTGGGGTGGTAAAACTGCCAACCAGGCACGTCAGGGGGGAAGCCAAGGAAGACGCAGGGAACACCACGGGAGGAGAGCTTGTCCGCGGAAGAATCGCGGACAAAATTTCGAGATCCCCAGATACGGAACACAGACGCATCGCCAACCATCCCCGTCCACCGCAGAGCAAGTGTGGTCTCCGGAACAGAGACACCGGGCTGGAGGTTGAGCTGATGCGCAGTGTACTGAACCGCGAACGGCCACAGAAAATTAAGAGCAGCCGAATGGATAATGGACGTACGAGCGACGTCCATGACCATGCCAATGTGGCGCTAAGCAATCCCATTTTGCTGCGGAGAGCCCGGAAGCGTGAACGTCTGGCGGATGCCCTCTGCACGACAGAAGGCTTGCAGAAGGTCAGAGGAAAACTCTCCACCTCTGTCAGAGTGCAGACGCAGAACAGGAAGGTCCGAGCTGAAACTCTCGATGAGCTGGCGACGGGCAGCGCGGATCCAGTCGATCAGCACTTTAGTGACCTCACCCTTGCGGCGCAAGAGGAAGACTGTGGTATAACGCCAGTAGTTGTCAATGACCAGCAGAAAGTAACGCTCCTGACCCTGTCCACAGACGTGAACTAGGCCCCACACATCCATGTGGAGAGTCTGCAGCGGAGCCTCCGTCGGAGGGAACTCGGAGGAGTGAGGAGCGGCGCGTTGCTGCCCCTCGACGCAAGAAACGCAGGTAGGGGCAGGCCCTAGTGGGAGGGGAGGGATAGACCAGGGGAGACCAGTGACAAGGACGCAGGAGGCCATACCTCGGAGACGAGGTAGGGAGGGGTGACCAAGGCAGTGGTGCCAAAGGAGAGTCCGTGTGACGGGAGACGACTTGAGCAAGGGGCAGACTCTAGACCAGACTTGGACGCGATAGCAAACACCTGACCAGACGCGGGCACCTGACCAGACGCGGGCACCTGACCAGACTCAGCAACCGGAGGAGACGCAGTAGTCAAGGTGTACAGGCTTGACCCAGGCTGACGGGTAAATGTGGCCAGGTGGCGGCCCGTCCAAGTACACGTACAGTGGGTCACCCGCTGACCTCCAGGAGTGAACTGGTCAACCCACACATCCTGGAGGTCAGCTCCACTCACCAAGTTTGTAGAGAACGAGGGAAGGTGAAGACCTGACAGTGAGCCAGACGGGACCCCCGGACACGGCAGAACCGTAGAGGAATGCGCACGGACCGGGCCCACAGAGGGGTCCACAAGGGAGACTGCAACTGGCGGACTGAGCGGCGTAAGTGTGGTGCAGTCGCAAAAGAAGGAGCGGGAAGCACCTGAGTCAAGCGTGAAGGTATGCAAGGCCTCAGCAGGCGCAGTAGCAGAGAGAGCAGACTCACCAGCACCTGGAGCAGCAGACTCACTAGCACCTAGAGCAGCAGCCTCACCAGCACCTAGAGCAGCAGACTCTATACCTGGGTCGGGCGGCACACACAGGTAACTGTCACCCTCAGCACTAGTAAGCAATGCATATATGGCAGTGAGGATAGCATCATAGTCAAGAGCAAAGATATCCACCCTCTGCCTAAGCAGTTCCAACCAAGAGGGGAGCTCAGTCGCGTCGCCAGATTCTGTACGCCAGGCGTCGCTCAGACAGGCGAAGCAGCGGGACTGTGTGTGACCAACTGTCCCGCAAGTCTGACCAGCCCGATCACCTGTGCGAATGACGTTTGGGCAGCGAACAGTTATCCGAGACCCTCTACTCTGAGCGTACCACTCACGAACCAGCTAGGGCGTAAGGGTCTCGCGCAGTCGCCGCTGCAACTGCATCTGGCCACCACCAGAAACATCAACGGACCAGCTCCAGGGCGATTGTCACTACGGCCGCCACCACAACCCCAACCAGCGTACCACTCACGAAGCTTCTGGGGCGTGAGGGACTCGCGCGGACGCTGCTACAGCTGCAGCTGGCCAGCGCCAGAAACTCCCCACCGAACAGCTCCACAGCGACTGCTACGACGGCCGCCACCACTGCCGCAGCTGCCTCGACCATCGCCACCACTCCCACCGCTGCTGTGAAGAGAAGTCATGCGACAAGCAGGGCAGCACGTAGGGAAGGAAGGGCGGCACGCTGCTAGAGCAGGGTGGCTCGCGGCCAAAGCAGGGCTGAGCGCGGCCAGAGCAGGGCGGCACGTGGCCAGAGCAGGGCGACATGCGGCAAGAGTAGGGCGGCGCGCGGCTAGAGCAGGGCGGCGTGCGGCCAGAGCAGGGCAGCGTGCGGACAGAACAGAGCGGCACGCGGCCAATAGCAGGCAGTAGCTCCTAGGGCAGAAGCACCAAGGGCTGATTTTTTAAATTAATTCATTAATTTTTTAATTAATTTTAGGGTTTAGTAGGGCGCACAGGGTGCTGCAGAGGCGGCCCGGGCAGGACAGGGCAGGGCGCCAGTGCGTGCAGGGCAGGGCGTTGGCGCGTTGGCAGGGCACGGCGCTGGCGCGGGCAGCAGCGCGCATGGGCAGGGCGGCACTGGGCAGCTATTGCAGGCCCGCGGCAGGCGGAAAACGCAGGCACAGCGGGCCCGCGGCGGGCGTAGCGGACAGGTGCGGGAGGGGCGAACGGGCGGGCCGGTGACGGGCCGAACAGGTAGACGCGATAGGGCGCGTCGCGCAGGGTAGGGCACGCGCGGGCTGCAGTAGAGCGCGACCTGCGGGGCAGCAGAGCGCGCCGCGCGGGCTGCAGCAGGGCACAACACGCAGGGCAGCAGGGCATGGGGCAAGGTAGGGCGGCGCGGCTCGGCTGGGCGGGTGGGCGCAGTGGCGCGCTTGGCAGGGCGCGCGCTTACCAAGGGCGGGTGCAGTGCAGGGCCGCGACTGACGGGTAGGGCAGGGCCGCAACGAGGCGGCAGAGCAGGGCTGCGACGGGGCGGCAGCAGGGCAGGGCCGCGACTGGCGGCTGGGGCAGGGCGCGCGACGGCGCAGGTGAGGCAGGTACGAGGCGCGCTTCGGGCAGGGCAGGGGAAAAAATAGTTTTATCGTGGTGGGCCCTAAAAAACGTTCCCACTAGGGAACCTGCTCTTAAACCATGTCAAAAAGTAGGAAACAAGAGTGACTAGAAACACAGGAGTACAAGGTTTGTATGTGGCACAACCTAATTGGGTTGTACCCCTTAAGGAGTGCCCCAGTACAGCCTAGAGCATAGTTCTGACATCGGCGGCTGTGCACTGGCCCAATGCAAGTCCACTAAATCTGTCAACCTACGCGCCCAAGCCAGCGTTGCCCACTGCAGTCGGTCGGCTGCACTTCCCGCACACCCGACCATGAAGTCGGCTCCGCCCAAGCGAGCACGGGGCCAACACACAACTCCCGTTGACACCTCTTGCACCAGCACCTCCACTACCAGGACCCCCAATGTCACAGGATCGAATTTCCACTCGAGAATATTGCACTGAAGGTGAATACAAGGCGTATATATAGTAAGAAATACATAGAACCAACAGATAATCCGAACCTTCGGAAATGCGCTCTTCTAGAATATATAATCATTAGTGCGCATAAGCTCACAAGCCCATTGGCACTTCGGATTATGGCGAGATTAAGCCTTGTACACCACCATCGGTGCTGGTTAATGTAATTGTCGATGCCGAAAATACAAAATAAGTGAAATAATCGGAAAGCTAAAGAAAATAGATATGTAGTTCGATTGAGGTAAAATTAAGTGCATACGAAAGAAAAAAACGAGAAAAAACTAGCTATATAAAAAATATAAATCGGTCGAGCGTCGGCGTACTCTCACACTTCCCTCCCTCAAAGCTAGGTGGTAGACATAACACTCTGCTTGACAAGATGGTCACGGAGAGAACGTTGGGTGTTACTCATGTTTTGTTCACAGACCCGGCTGTCCTTGGAAGGATAATAGCTCTTCCACCATATGAGAAACTCCAGGGCGCCATGCCGATGATGACAATGTGTGAGCACAGATCTGACCCCGTACTCTAGTTTATCATTCACGAGGACTGGAGGCAGTGGCGTAGGTTGGCGTCCCATATAAAGCGTATTCAGATCCCGATAAGGTTTAAGAAGCTGCACGAGGAAGGTGTTATGAATCTTTCAAGTAGCTGGTAGGCGAGCGCGGTGAGAAACAATGAGAAGAGGAATGAAATGACTAGGTCAGAAATTGGTACAAATAACAAACCCTAGGAATCTGTACCCCATATGTGCTACCCCACTATAGCCTACAAACATGTATCAGCTATAATGTTCTGACACACCCCCATAGGCAAAGTGGGGGAGAACAAGGGGTCACAAGACCAGTCAAGCAAAGCAAAGCAAGCTCAGGGTGGATCACAAAGTCACCACACAGTCCGAGCACAAGAGCAGGGCCAGAGGCCAGTTCACATGCAGGAGTACAGACATATATATAAAACTAGACAAGCAAGAGCAGGTATATATATATGTCACAGTACAAGTGAAGTCAGGAAGAGAGCAAGTGAGGCAAGACAGGCACAAGACCCAGCTGGGTACAGAAGCGCTGATGGTCACAAGGCGCGAGTGCCTTGGTGAACACATCAGCAGTGTTGGCCTCAGAGGCCACGTACGCAAGTCGCAGCTGACCACGCTGCTGCAGCTCACGAGCAAGGAAGTAGCGGAGAGCAATGTGCTTCGTTCTGTGCTCCAAGCGCTGCTCTCGACACAAGGCCAGCATGGCCTTGTTGTCTACGTACAGCACTGGAGGAGAACGAGGCGGCTCTCCAAGGTCAGTCAGCAGGTAGGTGAGCCAGCGAAGCTCCTGCGCAGCCATGGCCCCGGCGTAGATCTCAGCCTCACAACTGGAGCCGAGAACCGAAGACGAGCGAGTAGACCGCCACGAGACAGAGCCGGAACCAAGGCTGAAGGTGTAACCCTGTGACGACCGCTGCGTAGCCTGGTCGTCAGCCCAAGAAGCGTCCGCGTGGCCCGTAAGGACCACTGGACTCCGCCCTCCAAGCACTAGCCCCATGCCCAACGTACTGCACAGGTAGCGCAATACCCTCTTCGCTGCAGCCATGTGCTCAGGTCGGTGTCTCCCAGGAGCAACATAGCGTGCAAGGATGCTCAGAGGGTATGCAAGGTCAGGTCGTGTGCAGGTCATCAGGTACATGAGGCAGCCAACAAGCTCTGCATACGGGCCACTCGACTCTACGGACTCATCCGAAGGCAGAGCTCAGAGCGAGTGGCGAGTAGGCAGAGGAGTGGCCTGAGGCGAGGAGTACGTGAAGCCGAAGCGCTGAAGGACCTGCTGCACCATGTGTGACTGAGTCAGGGTAATGGTGCGGCGTGCTCTGTCCCGAGTGATCTGCAAGCCAAGGTAGCTGCGCAGTTCACCCAGGTCTGTGCACGTGTGTCTCTTCAGCAGCTCGGACTTCACGTAGGCGAGTCCAGCAGTGTCCGCTGTGGCAAAGACCAAGTCGTCGACGTACACGAGGATGTAGAACGGCGGCAAGGAAGTGTCGGTGCGAAGAAACAGCGACGGGTCAGCAGTGGAAGGAGCAAACCCAAGAGCCGCAAGCGTAGTCCTCAGTGTGTCGTGCCACTCACGCGGTGCCTGGCGGAGACCGTAGACTGGCCGTCGGAGGCTCCACTGGGTGCCAGGAGGGAAAGTCCCAGTGAAGCCAGGCGGACGGCGCAGCCAGATCTCCTCGTGCAGGCTACCCTGCAGGAACGCAGTGCTGAAGTCGAGAGAGTGAAGCTCGTAGTCGCGCTGAGCGGCAACGTGCAGCAGCACCCGAAGAGTGGTCATCTTCGGAGTGGGAGAGAAGGTCTGAAAGTAGTCAACTCCCTGCCGCTGACTGAAGCCACGAGCGACGTAACGCGCCTTGAAGATAGGCGGAGAGCCCGGCGGCCGCTTCACCCTGAAGATCCACATGCCACTGACGATGTTCGCCCCAGGAGGGGGAACTGCGTCAACGTAGGTGCCTGTGGACTTCCAGGAAGCCATCTCTGCATCCATAGCTGCCTGCCACTGAGAGGAGTAGGGACCCTCTACAGCCTCCGCGTAAGAGCGCGGAGTCGGGATGTCTAGTGCATCCGGGTCTCCCTCAGGGGCAAGCAGTACAGACGCGAGATGAGGTGAAGCAGCCGCTAGACACTGTAACTCCTCCTGCCTGTCCTCTAGGACGTCCGTGCCAAGAGCACACTCACCCCCGACGGACGGAGGACAGACACACGCAGACTCAGCAACAAGACTAGCAGCGTAGTCTAAGCGACAGCGAGCAGCAAAGTCGACAAGCTCAGTGAGTAGGGCAGACGCAGCAGAAGACTCGAAAGAAGGGTCAGTGACCACAGTAGCAAGGAAACGCGTGACAGTAGGACTGGCAGCACGCAGAGAGTCCGACGCAGGGTCGGCAAGCGCAGGAAGAGAGGACGCAGGAGGAGAAGGCAAAGGGGCACGTAGAGGAGCAGTGGACGGACGCAAAGACATCTGGTGCGTGCCAGGGACAGGAGGAGGACGCTGACGCGAACCGCGACCAGTAGCGCGAGCAGGACGAACAGGCGACGCAGGACGAGACTCAGGCTCACGACGCTCAGTAAGACCTCCAGTAGGACCAGTGTAAGGAGAGGGAGCAGGTAGCGGAGAGGAAGGCTCCAGCAGGGACTGCGACTGGACAGGCGGTGGACTCCCTACCAGAGGAGAAAGACCAAGAACCTGCTGCAGGAGCGGAACGAAGTACGGTCGAGGCCGCTCAGCAGCTCCAGGCGCAGCAGGGACAGCTCCAGCACCCTCAGCGACAGCACCAGGGTCACCAACTCCTCCAGCAGCAGGACCAACAGCAGCAGTCTCAGCACCAACACCCTCAGCAGCGCCAGCCCCAAGAGGGCCCGCAGGCCCAGCAGCTCCGGGACCGGCAGCACCAGCACCCTCGTCAGTCGAAGAAGGTCCAGCTCCAGCTCCAGCAGCACCCCCAGACTCAGCAGCACGCCTCCAACGACGAGCGAACCACTCGCGCAGCTCCTGTGGTGAGAGAGGCTCCCGGGGAGGCTGAGCAGCAGGAGAAACCCCAGGCGCAGTAGCTCCAGACGCAGCACCCCCAGGCTCAGCAGCTCCAGACACAGCACCCCCAGGCGCAGAAGCTCCCAACTCAGCACCCCCAGGCTCAGCAGCTCCCGACTCAGCACCCCCAGACCCAGCACCTCCAGTGACAGCACCCCCCGGCGCAGCACTCCTAGGCTCCGCACCCTCCGCACTAGCACCCCCAGGCTCAGGACCCCCAGCAGCAGCTCCTCCAGGCTCAGCACCCCCGCGGACAGCACCCCTAGAGTCAGCACCCCCAGGCTCAGCACCCGCAGCAGCACCAGAGTCACCAGTAACCTCGACCGGGTCAACGGCGTCTACCTGGGACACACCTGAGGGAGCAGGAACCTGAGGGGGAAGGGGGTCTACCGGGGGGGGAACCGGCACAAGGAAGTCCGGGGGAGGGGGGAGGGAAGGAGTGCGGTAGGGGAAGAGACGGTAGAAGGGGACCGACTCGTCGAACGTGACGTCCTGGGAGGACAGAACACGACGAGAGGAGGGGTGGTAGAACTGCCACCCTGGGGCGTCAGTGGGGAAGCCAAGGAAGACACAGGGAGCAGCACGAGGGGACAGCTTGTCCGCAGACAAGTCGCGGACAAACGCCCGAGATCCCCAGACACGAAACACAGACGCATCGCCAACCTTCCCCGTCCACAGCAAGGCTGGGGACATCGCAGGCCTAGAGACCCGCGGGTGAAGGTTGAGCTGATGCGCCGCGTACCTCACCGCAAACGGCCACAGAAAATGGGGGGCAGCCGCATGCATCATGGACGTACGAGCGACATCCATGACCATGCCAATGCGGCGCTCAGCAATCCCATTTTGCTGTGGTGAGTCCGGAAGCGTGAAGGTCTGGCGGATCCCCCGTGCACGACAGTAGTCTCGCAGAAGGCGAGAGGAGAACTCTCCGCCTCTGTCCGAGTGCAGACGCAGAACAGGAAAGTCAGAGCCGAAGCTCTTCCTGAGCTGGAGACGAGCCTCGCGGATCCAGTCGATCAGCACCTCAGTGACAGCACCCTTGCTGCGCAAGGGGAGGACTGTGGTGTAACGCGAGTAGTCGTCAACCACCAACAGGAAGTAGCGCTCGTAACCCTGCCCACGGACGGGGGCCGGGCCCCACACATCCATGTGAAGCGTCTGCAGCGGAGCCTCTGTCGGGGGGAAGTGGGAGGAGTGAGGAGTAGCCCGAAGGCGACCCTCGACACAGGGGACACAGGAAGGCCCTGGCCCGGGGGGGGGAGGAGGGAGAGACCGGGGAAGACCAGAGACAAGGACACGGGAAGCCATGCTCCGAAGACGAGCCAAGGAGGGGTGGCCTAGACGGTGGTGCCACAGGAGAGTCTCGTGAGACAGGAGGCGACAGGAACAGGGGGCAGACTCAGGACCTGACCGGGACGCAGCAGCACACACCTGACCTGACGCAGCTACCTGACCAGACACAGGGACAGGAGGAGACGAAGTGGTCAGGGTGTAGAGACTCGACCCCGGCCGACGCGAAAAGGTGGCCAGGTGTCGGCCTGTGTCTGCGTCCGTGCAGTGGGTCACCCGCCGTCTCGCAGGAGTGAACTGGTGAACCCCCGCATCCTGTAGGTCCGCACCACTCACCAAGTTCGTAGAGAACGAGGGAAGGTACAGACCAGACAGGGTGCCCGAAGGGGCAGCCGGACACGGGAGGACAGTGGAGAAGTGAGACAGGACAGGACCCCCAGAGGGGTCAGCAAGGGAGACCGCAACCGGTCTGCCAAGTGGCGTGAGGGTAGTGCGGTCTCGAAAGAAGGAGCGAGAAGCCCCAGAGTCAAGTGTGAAAGTGAGGGAGGACGAGGGCGACGCAGTACCTGAGAGCGCAGTCTCACCAGCACCTGAGAGCGCAGTCTCACTAGTACCTGAGAGCGCAGACGCACTGGCACCTAGAGCAGCAGCCTCACAAGTACCTAGTGCAGCAGTACCAATGCCCGGGTCGGGCTGGAAACACCGGTAACCCTCATTCTCCTCACTATAAGTCACAGCATACATAGCAGAAAGGATAGCATCAAAATCAAGATCAAAGATCGCGACACCAGCCCTAAGGAGCTCATCCCAGCGAGGGATCTCACTAGCCCCGGGGAACTGCTGACGCCAAGCGTCCGTCAGGCGGCCAAAGCAGCGCTGGGTGGAGTGGGCACCCCCACACTGCTCACCCGCGCGGTCGCCGGAACGAAGAACGTAGGCGCAGGGACCAGTACCCCCACCCCTCTGACGCGCAGTGTACCACTCACGAAGCTGCTGAGGCGGAGGGATGTCCCGCGAACGCTGCTGCTGCTGCCGCTGCAAGCGCTGGCCACCACCACCGCCGCTCCGCTGCTGGGTACCACCACGACCAGCTCCACCTCCTCCACCACCACCGCCTCCTCCGCCGCCGCCTCCACCGCCTCCACCTCCACCGCCTCCACCTCCACTGCCTCCACTCCCGCTGCTGCCTCCACCACCACCGGTGCCACCACCACCACCGTCTCCGCCGCTGCTGCCACCACCACTACCACCACTACCACTACTCCCGCCGCCACCCCCACTCCCTCCGCTGCCTCCGCCGCCACCGCCACCGCCCCCTCCAGCTCCGCCCGCGCCCTTGCCCCCCTTGCCCTTGCCAGAGCGACGTCTCCCACTAGGGGCAGACGCCGCGCCGACCGACTCAAGACCAAGCAGGTCGGCCGCAGCAGCAGAGGCAACAGAGGGCAGCAAGGGGGAAGGAGAGCACCCCTCAAAGATGGGGGTGCGAGGGTCACCACGAGAGGCACCTACAGCGACTATGCTCTTCTCCGCTGCGAGGAGGGCCTTCTCGAGGAGGTCGACGGTGAGAGTGGTGGGACAGACTGCGAGAAAGTGGTCCCTGACTACGCGGAGGGAGTCAGGGAGGCGTGCGACTACGTAGTAGAGAGTGATGTACATGGGGGGGGGGTTCTTAGCGCAGAACTCAGCAGGAAGGGCGGCGCGGTAGCGAGTGTCACTAGTGCGGAGGTGCGTAATGAGGTCAGCGACAGTGGGAAAGGCAGAGAGGTCAGGAAAGAGGTAGGGAAGCATGAGACGGCTCAGTGCAGCAGTGGCAGGAGAGGAGTAGCGTGCAACTACAGCGTCGTACAAGGTCTGAGCACTCTTGTACTGACTGAAATGCGCACGCTCAGAGGTAGGGAGGTGGCGACGCACAGCAAGACGTGCAGCAGCATCGCGGGTGGCCCACTGAGAGCGGACAGTGGGATCAGCATCGGCAGCAGGAGCAGGAGAGGCGCCAGAGGTGAGGTCAAAGAGAGAAAGGCTGTCAGCTCTGTCGCACTGTAAGAAAAGCTGCAGGTCATCTAGCCAGACCTCAAAATCAATGGCGCGACCCTCGGCGTCAAAGGCTAGGACACTAGGGGTGGCCATGATGACGACAGCGAAGCAGTGCAAGCAGTAGGGAAAGAGGGCGCAGTGACAGAGGGACTGTGCTCACCAGGCAGGGCAGGCCGTGCAGCTCGACAGAAAAGTAGAGCGGCAACCGGGCGGCTCGGGTGGACAGCTGCTCAGCTCCCGGGCGGCTCGGCGGCAGGGCGGCTCGGGTGCAGGGCGGCTCGGCTCCCGGGCGGCTCGGCGACTGACGGCTCGGGTGCAGGGCGACTCGGCTCCCGGGCGGCTCGGCGACTGGGCGGCTCGGCTGCCCGGCCGCCCGACAGCTGCAGGTAAGGCGGCGGGGTCGCGTAAGAGAACCGGGGCGGGGCCGCGAAGGGGCCGGCGGTAGGGCCGCGTAGGAGCCGGGGCAGGGCCGCGTTGGAGCCGGCGGCAGGGCCGGCGGTAGGGCCGGCTTAGGAGCCGGGGCAGGGCCGCGTTGGAGCCGGCGGCAGGGCCGCGCAGGGGTCGGCGCAGGGCCGAGCAGAGGCCGGCGGCAGGGCCGTGTAAGGAGCCGGCGGAAGGGCCGTGTAGGAGGCCGGCGCGGGGCCGCGTAAGGGGTCGGCGCGGGGCCGCGTAAGGGGCCGGCGGCTGGGCCGCGTAAGGGGCCGGCGGACAGGGCCGCGTAGGAGCCGGCGCGGGGCCGCTTAGGAGCCGGCGCGGGGCCGCGTAAGGGCCGCGTAAGGGGCCGGCGCGAGGCCGCGTAAGGGGCCGGCGGACAGGGCCGCGTAGGAGCCGGCGCGGGGCCGCTTAGGAGCCGGCGCGGGGCCGTGTAAGGGCCGCGTAAGGGGCCGGCGCGGGGCCGCGTAAGGAGCAGGCGGCGGGGCCGCGTAAGGGTCAGGGCGGGGCCGCGACAGAGTGGGCGGGGAGGCCGCAGGGGAGAGGGCGACTCGAGGGGTCGCTAAAAAAAAAACCGCGCCTCGGGGCGCGCTTCGGTGGGCCCAAAAAAAAATCGGTCCTGGAGGGACCTAGCTCTATACCATGAGAAACAATGAGAAGAGGAATGAAATGACTAGGTCAGAAATTGGTACAAATAACAAACCCTAGGAATCTGTACCCCATATGTGCTACCCCACTATAGCCTACAAACATGTATCAGCTATAATGTTCTGACACGCGGAATGTGACTGGAGTGACCTGCTCTTCTACAAGGAAGGGTCCGCAGAAGCGAGGTCGCAACCTGGATGATCCACAGAAGCGAGGTTGCAACTTGGATGGAAGGTGACGGAGGTTGAGGGTGCACGTGTCAAGAAGCATATGGTCACTGACTGCAATGGTATGATCACGGTGATGGTGATCACCCGAACGTTTCTATGAAGACTATATGTCCTGCAGGCGCTTGTACTTCTGATCCTTAAGCTGCTACATTGTTAGAACGAAGTCGTACGCGGGCTAGACGGTTGAAGCTACTCTCGCTTGCTGTAGAGTTAGTGGATATCATCCGTAATAGAGGAAGAACGGGATCTCTCCTGTTGCGGCATGCTTTGCATTGTTGTAGGCGAACTCCAACACCCGCAAGTGCAAGTCCCACTGGCTAATGTTGTCCTTGCACGCTGCGTGCAAGAGCTGTTCCACAATCTGGTTCAAGCGCTCTGTATGCCCGTCAGTGTGAGGATGATATGCACGTTGTCTGCCATGTGAGGCTAGTGTCAGAATGTTATTATCTAGCCTGTAGTGGGGTGCTCTATAGCGAGTACAACCCTGTTAGGGTTTGCTATATGTATCCCAACTGCTGCTAGTGAAACCCCTCCTTTTCTTCATTTCTCTCTTGCCTTGCTAGCTAAACCCTAGCTATGGCTCCTTACCCTACCTACTATTCTCACAGCTAGAAGTAGATTTTCACAATCCCAGCAGGGGTCTTGATACTCCCTAAGACTGCAGTGTAGAGTATGCTACGGAAATAGCTAACGGAGTCGGTTGGCGCCTTTTTCTGCATCCCACTACTTACTATCGGAGTAACGCCGACCTCTCAAGGCAGTTGCGGACCCAGACAGCCTGCCGCAGAGAAAGGTGCCACCAGTGGTGCTGCACGCCCATGTGCAGCAGCATCGTGCGCACCGACTCCACCACCGTCCTCATCTCCCGTTCTGCCATGCCGTTCTGCTGCGGGGTGTATGGGCAGGTCAGGTCGTGGACGATCCCATTGCCGTTCACGAAGTCGGTGAACTGCTTCCCGAGGAACTCCCCTCCCCGGTCAGAGCGCAGCATCAACACCGACTTCTTCGTCTGCCTCTCAGCCGCCGCCAGCCACTGTATGAACTCCCGCAACGCATCAGACTTCTTGGCGACCGGCCTCACCCACACGTAGCGGGTCTTGCGGTCCTTCAGCAGCAAGAAGTACAGGCTGCCATCCTTGGCAGCCACGCGGAACGCCCCGTGGCGTGCGGCAGATTTTCTTCCTGCCGTGCGCCCCGAGGCGCGCGGCGGTTTTCTGCTCGCCGTGCGCCCCGAGGCGCGCGGCGGTTCTCTGCCCGCTGTGCGCCCCGAGGCACGCGGCGGGCTTCTGCCCCGTCGTTCGGCGCGTCGCCCTCTTTAGGCGTCGCGACGGGCGACGGGGACCCGCGCGTCGCCCCCCGTCGCCCGTCGTGGCCTGCGCGCGACCCGTACAGGCAGCGCGCGGCCCGTACGGGCTGCGCCAGGCCCGCGCGGCCCGTACGGGCTGCGCCAGGCCCGCGCGCGACCTGTACGGGCGGCGCCAGGCCCGCGCGCGGCCCGTACGGACGGCGCCAGGCCCGCGCGCGGCTCGGGCCGCCTGCGCGCGGCTCGGACGTCTGTACCAGGCCCGTGGTGGGCCCGTTCCTCGCTGCCCCTGCCCTCCCCGCTGTCCCCCACTGCTTCTACTGGCGCCCCACCCCACCTACTCCCCATTCTCCTGAATTAGGGTTTGGGGGTGAGGGGTATGGGGGTGACTTCACTCTGTACCGTTCCCTGCTCCTCCTCCTCCTCCGTCTCCTTGTGCTGCAGCTGCCGCTGAGAGGGGGTGGACGTGTTGGAGCCGGTGGAGTGGTACTAAGGGGGGGTGAAGGGGGAGTGGAGCTAGCGGTGTAGCAGCGGGTGTGTGCCAGGGGGAGTGGGATAGTTTGGGGGAAGCTGAATGGAGGTTGCCGTCGTGTCGCCAGCAGCACCTGTAGTCCGGGGAGTTGCTCCGGTAGCCCAGTCGTAGCCAGCTGTGCCAGCCGCCCGTGGGTCCGTTGCTCGTCTGCCGCTGCTTTAGCCGCGGGGCCAGTTACTCCAGTATTCCGGAGCGTTGTTCCGGTAGCCGCTGTGCCACTGTGCCTCCTGTTGCCCGTGTGTCTGCAGCTTCATCCGTCGCCTCCTATCTCCTCTCCTCTCACTCTCTCTCCTCCTCCTCACTTGCCCGTTGTGACTACCACTAGCTTTGCTCATAATTGTGAACTTTAAACTATTGCTTCTTGAACTTGTGCTCAGAATGTGTGGTGACATTGTGATCCACCCTGAGCTTGTACTGCTTTGCTTGCTCTGCTGATTACACCCCACTTTGGCTATGGGGGTGTGTCAGAATGTTATCTTATGCTCTAGCCTATTGTGGGGTGCTCTATAGCGAGTACAACCCTTCTAGGGTTTGCTATTTGTATCCTCATTCTTGCTAGTGCAATCCTCTTCTCTCTTCTAAACTTTCACAGCACTGACTACAGCGCCAGTACTCATCCTACTGGACCCAGACAAGGATTACGTGGTGGAAGAAGACGCTAGTGACCAGGTAGTTAGAGCAACACTGATGCAGGATCACGGACGCAGTTTGCAGCCTATCGCCTACCTCAGTAAGAATTACACGGAGCAGAACTGAACTACCCCATCCATGACAAGGAAGCCTTAGCGATAGTCATAGCCTTCAAGGCGTGGAGGTGTTACCTAGAGGGAGCCAAGACTACAGTCTATACTGACCACTGCAGCCTCAATTACCTGAAGTCGCAGCCGACACTCTCACGACGACAGGTGCGGTGGGTGGACTTCCTGGAAACTCACTTCCACTACGACATCGTCTACAAGCCCAGGCTACACAACAAGGTAGACGCTTTGAGCCGCCTCAGACATGTAGCATGCATCCAGCTCGACGGGATGAACCATGTGCTCAAGGGTCCATTCCAACATGGGTGCTCCGTGGACGCAGAGATCGCTGCAGCACAGACTAAGAAGCTGTTACGGTGGGAAAAAGACTTAGCTGTAAGGAAGGGCACAGGAAAGATTTGGGTACTGAATTATGCCCTGCTACGGTAGATCCTACTGGAGGAGTTTCACGACGTACCAGATGCGGGACATTTCGGGAGCAACAATACGTTAGCAGGGATTGCAAAGTAGTACTACTAGCCCGGGATGGCAGCAGACGTACAGCAGTTCGTCACCTCATGCAACACGTGCCAACGGATGAAAAGTAGCAAGCAGAAAAAAACAGGGTTAATTCGGCCTCTACCCGTACCGAAGCAGCCATGGCAAGTTAATAGTCTTGACTTCATCACGAGAATTCCTTCGACCTCACCAGGGCATGACGCTATAGTCGTGGTGATTGCCAGGTCCTCAAAATGGGTCACTTCATTCTGACTAACGCCACAGCTACAGTTGAAGAAAACTGCTCGCCTCTTCTTCGACCGCATCATCACCATCCAAGGCATCGCCGCTACACTCATCTCAGACAGAGACCCAAAATTCACCAGTAAGTTTTGGCGGGAACTCATGGGACTGTTGGGGACAAAGCATGCAATGTTATCAACATACCACCCTCGGACTGACGGAAAGATAGAGCGACTCAATCAGGTGGTTGAACAGATGCTGCGCACGGATTGCAAAGACAATGTCAGCCACTGGAATAAACAGTTACCGATACTTGAGTGTTGGTGCAATCCCACGGTTTGCACTCGACTTCTTGTCCGTGTGCGTGCATGTGTGTGTGCATGGAATGGTCTGAGGGCATGGGATGATATATATTTCAGGCTTATAATAGTGTGTGAATGTTGAGTCATGATGTCGAATGTGTGTGTCGAGTCAATAGCGAGTTATCGCTAGTCGCGTGTCACGCGGTCGTTTGTTTCCCGTGCGCGGCTTCTATTTTGTCGCGTGTGGAACGTTCGGCGTGTCGCAGGTGTGTGCAGCAGACCCATCAAGAACTCAAGGATGAGTTTGTGGTGAAGAACCAAAGCCTTGGTGTCAATGTTCAAGTGATCGCGAGCACGGCGAAAAAAGGGTACACCTCAAGAAAAAAGAGTAGTTACATTACTTTGTATAGTGTTACGTTTCACTAGGTGTAGGCCCTTGTGAAGGGTAGTTTCGAGACCCTTCGTGCTTGGGGACAGTGTGGCACTGTTCCACATCACTGTACCTCAGCTTTTGCGGTTTGTAGGAGCTGGGAGTCATTCCCAACTCGTAACTCTTCCTAATCTTTGTTCTAAGACTTTAGTGGCTGCCATAGTGCTGTTCATTCAAACCAACGCTGTGTTGTCAATACTTGGTGAAATCGTGCAATCTAAATTGACTATTGTAGGCGACATTAAGACGTTCTAGATCCAAGTTGAATCAAGTCGTTTGAAGCTGTGAGCAGAACGCTATGAACGTTTAAATCCGCTGTGCAGAAATCCTACTGTGCACTCTATCTTTCGTTTTAGGCACAATGAAGCCTACTGTGTCTATAACATTGAGTTCGTTTACAACAACGCGTCACATGCGGCCACAGGGAAAACTCCTTTCATCCTGTGATACGAACAGGAACCACCCACACCACAGCAGCCAACCACACCAGCACACGTCCAAGCCGCACATGACTTCGTCACCACCATGCAGCAGCTATGGGAGAAGACTCAATGACATCTCACCACGATACAGAACTCCCAGAAGCGACGCCAGCGATGTGATCACACGATAGCAGTCGAAGATCAAGTACTCCTCTACACACGCAATTTGAACATGTCTCACGTACCATCCAAGCTCCGGCCTTGCTTATGTGGTCCTTTTCACGTTGAGGCACAGGTGACACCAGTAACATTCCGCTTGCGCTTACCTACTGCGTGGAAGCTTCACAATGCTTTCAATGTTCAGCTATGTAAGCCCTACAAGGACCCCAACTAACAGTTTCAGGGACGGCAGCTACCGCCACCACCACCTGTTCTCATACAGGATGAACCAGAGTACAAAGTGGAGCGCATTCTTACTCATCGACGCCGCGGCAGCAAGACCCTCGAGTTCCTGATACGCTGGAAGGGATACAACCCCACTAAGGACAGTTGGGTTGCAGAAGCTAATATGGGCAACGCACGCGGTACTCTCAGGGACTTTTTTGTCAATCAGGGTGTATCTCACGCCGCCAAGCTTTGAGGGGGGGGACGTGTGAGAGTACGACAACTTATGCTGGCTTAGCTTGCTTGCCTTTACTTTATTAAGCAATTTCTACCTTGGGTTTTATTTATTATGCATAGATATGCTTGATTTCCTAGGTTAGGTGCATTCCTATAAGTTATTATAGTTTTAGCACAGACCTAGGTTATATGTACCGAACTCAAGCCTTTTCGGTTGCCACCTAATTGATTTCTACTGAGTTCGGAAAGGTTCTGTTTGGGATGCTTCGCGACCCTCAGAACATTTGCAACAATATATTGCCTTAGAACTCGCCTTGTGTCAAGACTATATATAGCCTCTTATTGTACTCGGGCGAATCATTCAATTCAAACTCTCTTTCATGAGCTCGATCCTAGATCCTCACAATCTGGCTGTGCTGGGTCGTTTCCTGCAGGTACCCAGTGGAGCCTCCAAGGGCTAGTCTACGATCTCTGCCAGGCGCCTCGCGAGTGGCACGACACACTGAGGACGACGCTTGCGGCTCTTGGGTTTGCTCCTTCAACTGTTAACCCGTCGCAATTTCTGCGCACTGACACTTCGCTGCCGCTGTTCTACATCCTCGTGTACGTCGATGGCTTGGTTTTTGCCACTGCTGACACTAAGGCACTGGCCCTAGTGAAGTCGGAGCTACAGAAGAGACACACGTGCACAGACCTGGGTGAGATGCGTAGCTATCTTGGCTTGCAGATCATCCGGGGCAGAGCACGGCGCGCCATCACCTTGACTTAGTCACACATGGTGCACCAGGTCCTTCAGCGCTTCCGCTTCCAGTACTCCTCACCATAATCCACTCCTTTGCCTACCGGTCACTCGCTCTCTGCTCCACCTTTGGACGAGTCCGTAGAGCCGAGTGGCCCGTATCTAGAGCTTGTGGGCTGCCTCATATACCTGATGACCTGCACTCGACTTGACCTTGCCTACCCTCTTAGCATCCTAGCTCGCTACGTTGCGCCCGGGAGACCCCGACCAGAGCACTGGAAGGCCGCTAAGAGGGTGTTGCGCTACTTGTGCAGTACGTCGTGCATGGGGCTCGTGCTTGGATGACGGGGTCGAGTTTTTCTCACTTGGCACGCAAACGCGTCTTGGGTTGACGACTTGGCTATGCAGCGGTCATCACAGGGTTACACCTTCAGCCTTGGCTCCGGTTCTGTTTCTTGGCGGTCTACACGCTTGTCTTCGGTTCTCAGCTCCAGTTGTGAGGCTGAGATATACAGAGGGGCCATGGCTGCACAGGAGTTACGCTGGCTCACCTACCTGCTGACCGACTTGGGAGAGCGGCCTAGTTCTCCTCCAGTTCTGTACGTAGACAACAAGGCCATGATTTCCTTGTGTTAGGAGCACAGACTGGAGCATATAACGAAGCACATTGCTTTGCGTTACTTCCTTGCTCGAGAGTTGCAGCAGCGTGGACAGCTTCGTCTTGCTTACGTGGCCACTCGGTCCAATACTGCTGATATATTCACCAAGGCACTTCAGCCTGGTGATCATCAGCATTTCTGTACTATTTAAGGCCTTGTGCCTACTTTGCATCACTTGCTCACTTCGTGACTTTGCTTGTACTGTGATCTATATCCTTAAACCTGCATGCTTACACTTGCTAGATTGTGATCACTATACTGTTTGTTCCCATTTATATAACTCAGCATTTGAACTGGCCTTGTGGCCATTTGCTTGTGCTCAAAAGTGTGTGGTGACTTCGTGATCCACCTGAGCTTGCTTTGCTTTACTTGACTGGTCTTGTGACCCCTTGTTCTCCCCCACTTTGCCTATGGGGGTGTGTCAAACTATTTTGTTGTGTGTGTTGTGTAGGCTATAGTGGGGTAGCCCATATGGGGTACAACCCAATTAGGGTTAGTACTTGTACCAATTTTCTGTTCAATGCATTCATTTTCGCTTAGTCTTTTGATAGGAAGATGTCGGGGTATCGTCGTATTAACTCTGCTAAATCTGGTGGTAGAGATGCACTCAGCTTCTCAATGTTTATTTCGTCGGTGTAAACTGCCAACTCGCGTAAGCAAACTGCGAACAGCTGCGCGCCTCGGTTGAAGTGGCGAGCTATAGTGATAGCTTTGACGCACGGGGCTTGGATGTAGTCAGGTGTCTATGCAGACAACTTGGTTAGCCCCCGGTGCTTGTTGATGCTGCACGATCTCGTTGTCCAGTCGATGACAGGGTTGTGCTGTCGCAGCCAATCACGTCCCAGCAGCACGTCGCAGCCATCCAGCATCGTCGCGAGAAATTTCATGCTGAAGTCGAAATCATTGCCGTTTTCGATCTTAACCGTCTGTGTTTCTTCCAGTATCGCCAGAGGCGTCCCATCCATGAGGCGAGCGTTGATTTCAGGCAGACACCTGTCAAGTTGCAGCTTGCATTTTTTTGCTGTCGCCAAGTTGAAGAGGCTATGGCTGGTCCCCCAATCGACGAATATTTTCAAGCTATTCTTTAACACCATCCCAGCGACCAGCACAGGGTGATCCATATTATTATCCCTGTTATTTGGCCGAGTGCAATCGAGTGTATGAATCGGAACCACGACTCCGTGGGGATGGCGGGGTTCGGACGACGGAGCACAGTCATTAAAGGGCCCGCTAATTGCTGACTCTTCCCATTTCCCTGCTCCTTCTAACGTTCCCCGTTAGCGGCGTTTTCTCGTGGTAGTCGCGCATGTAGTGACCCGTCTTCCCACACATATAACACGGTCCTTTACGAGGGCTGTCAGGTGTTTGGACGGCGTTGATTGTGGCCCGATGGGTCCGGCCACAAAAATGGATTCCCTCCCAAGAACCTGTTATCGCATACTGCATCAGCGCATTTGTTGACTCCGCCAGCCGTACTGCTTCTTGGAATGATGTCAAGCGGCTCCTGCGAACCTCGTATTGAATCTCGTACTTGAGGCCGCTGATATATTTATCCATCCGCTCTGCTTCCGACATGTCATCCATGTCAACGGGAGTTGTGTTTGGCCCCATCCTTGCTTGGGCGGAGCCGACCACAGGGGTCCGTGGGAGCCGCGAAACCACGGGGGTCCGTGGGAGCCGCGAAACCACGGGGGTCCGTGGGAGCCGCGAAAACACGGGGGTCCGTGGGAGCCGCGAAACCACGGGGATCCGTGGGAGCCGCGAAATCGCGGTGGACCGTGGGAGCTGCGAAATCGCGGTGGACCGTGGGAGCCGCGAAGTCGCAGTGGACCATGGGAGCCGCGGAATCGCGGTAGGACCGCGAAATACCCGGTCAACCAGGATACCCGGGCGACGTGTGCGAGAGTCGCCGGGGATGTTGTCTGCGAGGACGACCTTGAGAATGGTATCCCGAGGTCGACGTGGCTGGTGGGCGCCGTCACGGGTAAAGTGTCTGCGCTGGGCGTGTGACGGGGAGTTGGGCGCCAACCAGCTGCACGCAGCTGCGAAGCTGGTGCACCGCTGTCCCACGGATGCATCCCTGTGCAGCCGACTTACTGCAGCGTTGGCACACCGTGGACGGGCAACGTTGGCAAGCCGCGACTCTGCTCTGCTGGAGCGCGGTCGACCAAATCGTGCTGGCACGCGGTCGACCGTGCTGCGCTGGCAGTCGACCAGCAGCCTTGCTAGGTCTGATGTAGTCTGTGTTGCCAATGTTGATGTAATGATTCTGAACTTTTGTCATGTTTTCCTAGTCAAAAACTCTGGCCAATTTTCCCGTTGAACTAGCAAGTAGTGTTAGCACTTGGAAACGACAAAGGAACGAACGAACGCTACGATCACTCTTGCCCCGTGCCTAGCCCGTAGTCTAGCTCCTGTTGCACTAGTTATCTCCGCATGGTGCGGTGAGCGTGGACGACACCGCGAAGGAGCCTTCGGTTTAGCTGACTTCTAACTCACCTAGTTTGTTCGTAGACTGGCAGCTGTGTTGGACGCCATGGTGGACCCCGTAGTAGAGGCGGGTGTCGTGGACACCTTGGAAGCACGGCTGGAGGACGCGAGGAGACGTCATGCGGCGAACGAGTACGGATCTTTCCCGCTGACGGTCGTCGAGGCTGGCATCCGCGCCTTGTGGGCAACGGAGCACCCCCCTTCTTGGTCTGCATCTCCTCGACCGGTGAACAACGCGGGCGGTGTCGAGGCGGGAGTCAACGCCACGGGTGACCAAGTCGGTAGCACCGCGGGAGGCACATCGAGGCAACGACGTGTGATTCGCGCTGATGAAGTCGGCGGCGTTCAGGCGCGAGGGATGCAGTCATCGGCGGCTGCAGGGGCCTCGCGAAACTACGTCGGAGGCACACGAAGTGAATTGTCGCCGATGTCTGCGACTCGCGTGACCGCGGGAGGAACCGCGCCGAGCTACGGCTACTTCAAGTTTACGCCAGACAGGATCTTGGTCTCACCTCCGCTGGTCGGTCGTCTCGACATCCTAACGTGGGAGGAAGCCATCGAGCCCCACCTGGAGATCGCCGGGCTGATGGGCTTCGCCCGCGGAACCGTGGCGACGCCGGAGGAGCACTTGTGAAATGAATGAACAGGAATGAATTGACTAAGTCAGAGTTGAGTACAAATACAACCCTAGCAAACTGTACCCCATATGTGCTACCCCACTATAGCCTACAAACATGCATCAGCTATAATAATCTGACACACCCCCATAGGCAAAGTGGGGGAGAACAAGGGGTCACAAGACCAGTCAAGCAAAGCAAAGCAAGCTCAGGGTGGATCACAAAGTCACCACACAGTCCGAGCACAAGAGCAAGGCCAGAGGCCAGTTCACATGCAGGAGTACAGACATATATATAAAACTAGACAAGCAAGAGCAGGTATATATATGTCAAAGTACAAGTAAAGTCAAGAAGAGAGCAAGTGAGGCAAGACAGGTACAAGACCCAGCTGGGTACAAAAGCGCTGATGGTCGCAAGGCGCAAGTGCCTTGGTGAACACATCAGCAGTGTTGGCCTCAGAGGCCACGTAAGCAAGTCGCAACTGACCACGCTGCTGCAGCTCACGAGCAAGGAAGTAGCGGAGAGCAATGTGCTTCGTTCTGTGCTCCAAGCGCTGCTCTCGACACAAGGCCAACATGGCCTTGTTGTCTACGTACAGCACTGGAGGAGAACGAGGCAGCTCTCCAAGGTCAGTCAGCAGGTAGGTGAGCCAGCGAAGCTCCTGTGCAGCCATGGCCCCGGCGTAGATCTCAGCCTCACAACTGGAGCCGAGAACCGAAGACGAGCGAGTAGACCGCCACGAGACAGAGCCGGAACCAAGGCTGAAGGTGTAACCCTGTGACGACCGCTGCGTAGCCTGGTCGTCAGCCCAAGAAGCGTCTGCGTGCCCAGTAAGGACCACTGGACTCCGCCCTCCAAGCACTAGCCCCATGCCCGACGTACTGCACAGGTAGCGCAATACCCTCTTCGCTGCAGCCATATGCTCTGGTCGGTGTCTCCCAGGAGCAACATAGCGTGCAAGGATGCTCAGAGGGTATGCAAGGTCAGGTCGTGTGCAGGTCATCAGGTACATGAGGCAGCCAACAAGCTCTGCATACGGACCACTCGACTCTACGGACTCATCCGAAGGCAGAGCTGAGAGTGAGTGGCGAGTAGGCAGAGGAGTGGCCTGAGGCGAGGAGTACGTGAAGCCGAAGCGCTGAAGGACCTGCTGCACCATGTGTGACTGAGTCAGGGTAATGGTGCGGCGTGCTCTGTCCCGAGTGATCTGCAAGCCAAGGTAGCTGCGCAGTTCACCCAGGTCTGTGCACGTGTGTCTCTTCAGCAGCTCGGACTTCACGTAGGCGAGTCCAGCAGTGTCCGCTGTGGCAAAGACCAAGTCGTCGACGTACACGAGGATGTAGAACGGCGGCAGGGAAGTGTCGGTGCGAAGAAACAGCGACGGGTCAGCAGTAGAAGGAGCAAACCCAAGAGCCGCAAGCGTAGTCCTCAGTGTGTCGTGCCACTCACGCGGTGCCTGGCGGAGACCGTAGACTGGCCGTCGGAGGCTCCACTGGGTGCCAGGAGGGAAAGTCCCAGTGAAGCCAGGCGGACGGCGCAGCCAGATCTCCTCGTGCAGGCTACCCTGCAGGAACGCAGTGCTGAAGTCGAGAGAGTGAAGCTCGTAGTCGCGCTGAGCGGCAATGTGTAGCAGCACCCGAAGAGTGGTCATCTTCGGGGTGGGAGAGAAGGTCTGAAAGTAGTCAACTCACTGCCGCTGACTGAAGCCACGAGCCACGTAACGCGCCTTGAAGACAGGCGGCGAGCCCGGCGGCCGCTTCACCCTGAAGATCCACATGCCACTGACGATGTTCGCCCCAGGAGGGGGAACCGCGTCAACGTAGGTGCCTGTGGACTTCCAGGAAGCCATCTCTGCATCCATAGCTGCCTGCCAATGAGAGGAGTAGGGACCCTCTACGGCCTCCGCGTAAGAACGCGGAGTCGGGATGTCTAGTGCATCCGGGTCTCCCTCAGGGGCTAGCAGTACAGACGCGAGACGAGGTGAAGCAGCGGCTAGACACTGGAACTCCTCCTGCCTGTCCTCTAGGACGTCCGTGCCAAGGGCACACTCACCCCCGACGGACGGAGGACAGGCGGACTCCGACTCAGCGACAAGACGAGCAGCGTAGTCTAGACGACAGCGCGCAGCAAAGTCGACAAGCTCAGTGACAAGGGCAGACGCAGCAGACGACGCGAAGGAAGGGTCAGTGACAGCAGTAGCAAGGAGACGCGTGACAGTAGGACTGGCAGCACGAAGAGAGTCCGACTCCGGGTCGGCAAGAGCAGGAAGAGAGGAAGCAGGAGGAGAAGGCAAAGGGGCACGCAGAGGAGCAGTGGACGGACGCAGTGACATCCGGTGCGTGCCAGGGACAGGAGGAGGACGCTGACGCGACCCGCGACCACTAGCGCGCTCAGTACGAACAGGCGACGCAGGACGAGACGCAGGCTCACGACGCTCAGTAAGGCCTCCAGTCGGACCAGCGTAGGGAGAAGGAGCAGGCAAAGGGGAGGCAGGCTCTAGCTGTGGCTGTGACCGGACAGGCTGCGGACCCTCTAAGGGAGGAGGAGGAGGAGCAAGACCAAGAACCTGCTCCAGGAGCGGAACGAAGTACGGACGAGACCGCGCGGCGACGCCAGAAACAGCAGGAACAGAACCAGCAGCTCCGGCCGGAGCACCCACTCCAGCAGCACCTCCAGCAGAACCACCAGAAGCTCCAGAACCTCCAGCAGCAGCACCAGGAGCACCGTCAGTCGGACCACCAACCGCAGGCTCAGCGCCAACGTCCTCAGCAGGACCAGCTCCAGGAGAACCCTCAGACCCAGCAGCTCCAGCACCCACAGGACGAGCACCGCCAGGTCGCGTGGCAGCAGCGCCCTCCGCAGCCGAAGAACCACCAGCACCAGCGGCACGCCTCCAGCGCCGGGCAAACCACTCACGCAGCTCCTGTGGAGAGAGCGGCTCCCGGCGAGACGAAGCACCCCCAGGCACAGCACCTCCAGGCTCGGCACCTCCAGGCTCAGCACCCCCAGGCTCAGCACCCCCAGGCTCAGTACCCCCAGACACAGCACCCCCAGGCACAGCACCCCCAGGCTCAGCACCCCCAGGCACAGCACCCCCAGGCTCAGTACCCCCAGGCCCAGCACCCCCAGACTCCGCACCCCCAGGCTCAGCACCCCCAGGCTCAGCACCCCTAGACTCCGCACCCCCAGGCTCAGCTCTCGCAGCAGCACCGGAGTCACCAGTGACCTCGACAGGCTCGACCGCGTCTACCTGAGACACACCTGAAGGGGCAGGACCCTGAGGGGGGAGGGGGACTACAGGGGGGGGACCTGGTACCAAGAAGAGCGGGGGTGGGGGGAGGGACGGAGTGCGGTAGGGGAAGAGGCGGTAGTAGGGTACCGACTCGTCGAACGTGACGTCCTGGGAGGACAGAACACGTCGAGAGGTGGGGTGGTAAAACTGCCACCCAGGGGCGTCGGGGGGGAACCCGAGGAAGACGCAGGGAGAAGCACGAGGGGACAGCTTGTCCGCAGACAGGTCGCGGACAAACGCCCGAGATCCCCAGACCCGGAACGCCGACGCATCGCCAACCTTCCCCGTCCACAACAGAGCTGGGGAGGTCTCCGGTCGAGAGACCCTGGGGTGGAGATTGATCTGGTGCGCAGCGTACCTGACCGCAAACGGCCACAGAAAATGGGGAGCAGCCGCATGCATCATGGACGTACGAGCGACGTCCATGACCATGCCAATGCGGCGCTCAGCGATCCCATTCTGCTGTGGTGAGTCCGGAAGCGTGAAGGTCTGACGGATGCCTCGCACACGACAGTAGGCACTCAGGAGGGCAGAGGAGAACTCTCCGCCTCTGTCCGAGTGCAGACGCAAGACAGGGAAGTCAGAGCCAAAGCTTCTCCGAAGCTGAAGACGAGCTGCGCGGATCCAGTCGATCAACACCTGAGTGACCTCACCCTTGCTGCGCAAGGGGAAGACTGTGGTGTAACGCGAGTAGTCGTCAACCACCAGCAGGAAGTAGCGCTCCTGACCCTGTCCACGGACGCGGGCTGGGCCCCACACGTCCATGTGAAGCGTCTGCAACGGGGCCTCTGTCGGAGGAAACTGGGAGGAGTGAGGGGCAGCACGCTGGCGCCCCTCGACACAGGGGACACAGGCAGGGCCAGGGCCCGGAGGAAGGGGAGGGAGGGACCGGGGAAGACCAGACACAAGGACCCGCGAGGCCATGCCTCTGAGCCGAAGCAGAGAGGGGTGGCCAAGGCGGTGGTGCCAGAGGAGGGTCTCGTGAGACAGACGACGACACGAACAAGGGGCAGACTCAGGACCAGACCTGGACGCTGCAGCAAACACCTGACCAGACGAAGGGGCCCTACCAGACGCAGTACCTGGAGGAGAAGGAGTGGTCAGTGTGTACAGGCTCGACCCCGGCCGACGTGTAAACGTAGCCAGGTGGCGACCTGTATCCGCCTCCGTACAGTGGGTCACCCGCTGACGAGCAGGGGTGAACTGGTGGACACCTGCATCCTGGAGGTCAGCACCACTCACCAAGTTTGTCGAGAACGAGGGGAGGTAGAGACCAGTCAGGGTGCCAGAGGGGGCCGCCGGACACGGGAGGACAGTGGAGAAGCGAGACAGGACAGGCCCCCCAGAGGGGTCCGCCAGGGACACCGCAACAGGCCGACTCAGCGGCGTGAGAGTGGTGCGGTCCCTAAAGAAGGAGCGAGACGCTCCAGAGTCAAGGGTGAAAGTGTGAGAGGCCGAAGCCGACACAGTACCTGAGAGGGCGGACTCACCAGTACCTGAAAGCACAGACGCACTGGCACCTAGAGCAGCAGCCTCACTAGTACCTGACGCGGCAGTACCAATGCCCGGGTCGGGCGGGAAACACCGGTAACAGTCATCCTCATCACTACCAGTCACAGCATACATAGCAGAGAGAATAGCATCAAAATCAAGATCATAAATAGCTACACCAGCCCTAGACAGCTCTCCCCAGCGGGGGATCTCAGCGGCCTCCGGAAACTGCTGACGCCAGGCGTCGGTCAGGCGGCCAAAGCAGCGACGGGCTGTGTGGGCGCCTCCACACCTCTCCCCTGCACGGTCACCAGTGCGAAGAACGTAGGGGCAGGGACCAAGCGCACCACCGCGCTGACGCTGCAAGTACCACTCACGGAGCTGCTGAGGGCCGGGGACGGTGCGAGAGCGCTGCTGCTGCTGCGGCTGCTGCTGCGGCTGCTGCTGCTGCTGCTGCTGGCGCTGACCACCCCCAGAGCTGCTCCGCTGGGACGAGCCACTCCGACCCCCTCCTCCACCGCCACCCCCGCCTCCACCGCCACCCCCGTCGCCACCGCCACCTCCCCCACCAGGACCGTCGCTCCCACCGCTCCCACCGCCTCCTCCGCTACCACCTCCGCCGCCACCTCCGCCTCCACCGCCGCCACTACTACCTCCACTCCCGCCACCACCCCCCCCGCCACCCCCACTCCCCCCTCCACCCCCACCGCCTCCTCCACCGCCCCCTCTGGCTCCACCCGCTCCCTTGCCCCCCTTGCCCTTGCCAGTGCGGCGTCTGCCACTGGGGGCAGACGCCGCGCCGACCGACTCAAAACCAACGAGGTCGGCCGCAGCGGCAGAGGCGACAGAGGGCAGCAGGGGGGAGGGACCACACCCCTCAAAGATGGGGGTGCGAGGGTCACCCCGAGAGGCCCCTACAGCGACAATACTCTTCTCAGCCGCTAGCAGGGACTCCTCAAGGAGGTCGACAGTGAGAGTGGTGGGACAGACAGAGAGAAACTGGTCCCTAACGACACGAAGGGACTCAGGGAGACGGGTGACGAGAAAGTAGAGAGTGATGTACATGGGAGGAGGGTTCGCAGCGCGGAACTCAGCAGGAAGGGCAGCGCGGTAGCGGGTGTCACTAGCGCGGAGGTGGGTAACGAGGTCAGCGACAGTGGGAAAGGAAGCGAGGTCAGGGAAGAGAAACGGTAGCATGAGGCGGCTAAGGGTAGCCGAGGAAGGGGAGGAGTAGCGCGCAACTACAGCGTCGTACAAGGCCTGAGCGGTCTTGCACTGACTAAAGTGGGCACGCTCAGAGGAAGGGAGGTGGCGACGCACAGCAAGACGTGCAGCAGCATCGCGGGTCGCCCACTTGGAGCGAACGGCAGAGTCAGCATCAGCAGGCGGGGCAGGGACAGCGCCAGAGACAAAGTCAAAGAGAGAGACCTCATCTACCGCATCACACAGTAAGTACAGCTGCAGGTCCTCGATCCAGACGGCAAAGTCAATGGCCCTCCCCTCAGCGTCAAAAGTGAGAACATTGGGGGTGGCCATGGCAGCAGCTGAAAGTCTCACCGGGATGGGAGAGTCGGGTAGGTCAGCAGCAGGCGGCTCGGGCTGCTCGGGCGGCTCGGGCGGCTCGGGCGGCTCGGGCGGCTCGGGCGGCTCGGGCGGCGCAGGTACCGGGCGGCTCGGCTGCTGCTGGGCGGCTCGGCTGCTGCTGGGCGGTTCGGCTGCTGCTGGGCGGCTCGGCTGCTGCTGGGCGGCTCGGCTGCTGCTGGGCGGCTCGGCTGCTGCTGGGCGGCTCGGCTGCTGTTGGGCGGCTCGGCTGCTGCTGGGCGGCTCGGCTGCAGTGTAGTGGCGGGGCCGGGACAAGGGACGGCGGGGCCGTCAGGGTGCAGCGGTGGGGCCGAGACAGGGGACGGCGGGGCCGTCAGGGTGCAGTGGCGGAGCCGGGACAGGCGCAGTGGCGGGGCCGCAGGGTGCAGCGGCGGGCCGTCAGGATGCAGCGGAGGGCCGCTGGAAGCACCCGCGGCTGAGCAGGCTGCGGGGCCGCGTCGTAGGAGGCGGCAGGGCCGCGGCTGAGCAGGCGGCAGAGGCCGCGTCGTAGAGGGCGGCGGGGCCGCGGCTGAGCAGGCGGCGGAGGCCGCGTCGTAGCGGGCGGCGGGGTCGCGGCTGAGCAGGCGGCGGAGGCCGCGGCGTCTGCAGGCGGCGGAGGCCGCGTCGTAGAGGGCGGCGGGGCCGCGGCTGAGTAGGCGGCGGGGCCGCGTCTTGGCAGGCGGCGGGGCCGCGTCTTAGCAGGCGGCGGGGCCGCGTCCGAGTAGGCGGCGGGGCCGCGACTGGGTGGCGGGGCCGCGTCGTAGTGGCGGGGCCGCGACTTAGTGGCGGGGCCGCGACGTAAGGGCGGGGCCGCGACGTAAGGGCGGGGCCGTGACTGGACGGCGGGGCCGCGAACGAAGGGCGGCGGGGCCGCAGGGGAAGGGCGACTCGGGGGGGTCGCTAAAAAAAAGGATCGCGCGCCTCGGGGCGCGCTTCGGTGGGCCCTAGGCGAAGTTCCCACAGGGAACCCGCTCTATACCATGTGAAATGAATGAACAGGAATGAATTGACTAAGTCAGAGTTGAGTACAAATACAACCCTAGCAAACTGTACCCCATATGTGCTACCCCACTATAGCCTACAAACATGCATCAGCTATAATAATCTGACAGCACTACCCCGACCTGCGAGCGGAATTTTGCGCCGTGCAGTTGCTGACCTTTACGGTCATTTCGCGGTGCTGCTCGCTGGGCGTATAGATTGCCCTGAAGTCGTGCAGGGAGTACCTCGACGCTGGCCACCAGGCGTGGCATTTCATCGAGTCAACTTACCAGGTCACCGACGACTTGTTCATCGCCCAGCTTGAGGGGCAGTTGACGCACCTGCGTATGGGCGACGAGGAGACCGCGACTGACTACTGCAACCGAGCTCGGCGAATTCTCGCCACCATATGGATGGCTGGCGCACAATACTCTACGGCTTCGTACATCACGCATGTCATGCAAGGACTCCCGAGCAGCTACAACCTGCTGAAGCGGCTGTCGATGGCGCCAAGCACGCGGGCGACGCTCAACGATGACACATTGACCTCGTACAACGTGCAAGACGAGGCGATGCAGGAGGCTGAGCGGTCCCAGGAGCTCCTTGCGCAAGTGAACTACGTCGCCCTTGTGAAGCAAGGTGATCGACCGGGACAGCGCGGGCAGTCAGGTGGCAGTCACCGCGGTGGTGGGAAGCCGGCGAAGGATGCTGACAAGAAGAAGTCGGCCAAGGAGGGCGGTCGTGGAGGAGGAGGTCGACGTCGGGAATGCTGGCTGTGCGGCGATCCCGATCACCTCTCCTTCGAGTGTCCCGACCACTGTGACTCGGACGACAACGAAACCAAGGGAGGCCGAGGGAGGTCTGGCAGCCGTCATTCGCGTCGAGGAAACCAGCCGCGAAAAGAGAAGCAGCCGACGAAGTCGACCTCGGCGAAGGACGCCGACTCTTCCGCGGATGGCCAAGGGCGAGGCGACAAGGAGGCGTCGTGCTCGCTGGTCGGTATCGTGGAGCCGACCGTCTTGCTCGCGCCGGAGGCTGGCGAGGATTTCCAGGCGGTGGCGGCACCTGTGCAAGCGAACCCCGCGGTGGTCCTGCTCGACAGCGACTGCTCGCACCATCTGATGGGGACGAAGGAGGCCTTCATCGACTTGGGGCCGAGTGGCGACGTGAAGCACGTGCGTGGCTTCAGTGGGGCGCTGCAGGATGTTCGCGGCTGTGGCACGGTTGCGCTGCAAGGGGAGGCCGGGAAGCGGGTGCTCATCTCCGACGTTCTCTACGTCCCAAGCGTGCAGGCGAATCTGCTTTCGGCTGGCCAGTTGAAGGAGAGCGGGGTGACGCTGAAGGACGACGGCGACCGGATGCTGCTCGTCTCTGCGTCGGGGGACTTGCTCGATCGCGCGACGTACACTGGCCGAGTCCTTTGCACTGACCTGCGCCCATGCGTGGTCAAATCGGCGACGCGCGCGAAAGAGGAGGTGGCTTTGCGGGCGATCGTCTCGGCGACGAAAGCAACCCCGAACAGGCTGCACGCGAGGATGGCGCATGTTGGCATCGACACCATACGGAGCTCGGCGAAGCACGAGGTCGCCACTGGGCTGGACCTTAAGTCGGTGTCTGGCGCCGACTCACCGTGTGTTTTGTGCGTCGGCGGGAAGCTGGCGCGGCATACCTTCCCCGACCACGGCTCCGAAGCCGACGACGTCCTAGCCGTCGTGCAAATCGATTTGTGCGGGCCATTTCGCGTGGCTGCCAAGGACGGCAGCCTGTACTTCTTGCTGCTGAAGGATCGCAAGACCCGCTATGTGTGGGTGAGGCCGGTCGCCAAGAAGTCGGACGTGCTGCTGGAGTTCCAGAAGTGGCTGGTGCTGGTGGAGCAGCAGGCAAAGCATTTGGTGCTGCAACTGCGTTCTGACCGCGGAGGGGAGTTCCTCAGAAAGGACTTCACCGCCTTTGTGGATAGCAAAGGAATCGTTCACGACTTGACCTGCCCTTACAACCCGCAACGGAATGGCATGGCGGAGCGGGAGATGAGGACGGTGGTGGAGTCGGTGCGGGTGATGCTACTGCACATGGGCGTGCAGCACCACTGGTGGCATCTCGCTCTGCGGTAGGCCATCTGGGTTCGCAACTACTTGGAGCGGTCTTCACTGCCCGTGGGGACGACGCCGTACCAGCTTCTCACCGGGCAGAAGCCCGACTTGTCAATGGCGCGGATGTGGGGCTGCATGGCGCAATTCCTCATCCCTGAGCAGCAGCGCGGTGGGTAGCTGAAGCCGAAGGCCCGGTGGGGCCTTCACCTCGGCGTGTCGGAGGAGAGCAAAGGCTGGGAGCTCCTCGACATCACCGCCAACCGGGTGGTCACCACGTCAGACGTGGTGTTCTACGAAACTTTGTCGCTGGAGGTGTGGAAATCGGATCTCGGGCCTGCATCAGGGCGGACGCGGGCCAACCCGCCGACGGACACCTCAACGGCGACGCTTCCTGTGCTCGCCGAGGTCGGTGAGCGGGCTGATGAGGATGTCGCGGTCACCCCTGCCTCGCCATCTCCTGCCCCTTCTTCCCATTCCTTTCCCGTCGAACTGCGGGGCCTGACTCCGGTGTCGGCCTCCGGCGATGAGGGGAGCCGTGAGGCGTCGACTGTGGCGCCGGCCAAGAGCATCGCCGGTGGCCGACGTGATGCCCAGCCAGTCGCGGAAAAGAGGACCGCGGAGGAGACCGCGAAGAAAACCGCGAGGGAGACCGCGAAGGAAACCACGATGGACACCGCGGAGGAACCCGCGAAGGAGCCTGCGGAGGAAACCGCAGAGGAGATCGCCACGGTGACCGCGGAGGAGACCGCGGAGGAGCCCACGGCTAGCAGGCAGAAGACAGGGGAACATGCAGCAGCGAAGCCGACCGCGGAGCAGTTGGCAGAGGAGCTTTCAAACGGGAAGCGCGTTTCAGAGAAGCCGTCGATAGGGGAGCCGTCGAACGGGAAGCGCGATTCAGAGAAGTCGTCAATAGGGGAGCCGTCGAACGGAAAGCGTGTTTTAGAGGAACCGTCGAACGCCGAGCTCGCTTCAGAGGAGCGGACGACAGGGGAGCAGTTTGATGAAGGCACATCGAGCGACGTGGTGGAGGTGCAGCCCGGACCTCGGAAGTCAGGCCGAATTCAGAGGACACCTGACTTCTTCGTCCCCGCTGCCTTCACCACGGTGTACAATGTGGACGACGACGACCTGGCGTACGATGACGCCGAGGACGACGAGGAGTTTTCAGAGCTCGACCCCGACATTCATGCCGATCCCGAATACCGTTGGGACATTTCGACCATGACGGTGAAAGAGGCGTTGGCGAGCTGGAAGGGCCCGGCGGTGAAGGCCGCCAATGCAGGAGGAGATTCGTAGCCTCATCAACATGGGCACTTGGGAGCTGGTCGAACGCCCACCGGGGGTGAACAGAATGAAGAACCGGTGGGTGCTGACAACGAAGTACCGCATCGATGACACTATCGAGTGCGAAAAGGCGAGGCTGGTCGTGAAAGGCTTCACGCAAGTGTATGGCGCTGACTACGACAAGACGTACGCGCCGGTGAGCAGCTACGTCACGCTAAGGATTTTCCACAGCATCGTCGCCGTCCTCGACCTCAACCTGATGCAGCTGGACATGAAGAACGCCTTTTTGGAGAGGAAGCTCGACTGCGTGCTGTACATGTACCAGCCGGACCACTTCAACGACGGGACCGGCCGGGTGTGCAAGCTGCTGAAGAGCCTATATGGGCTGAAGCAGTCACCGCTGCTGTGGTACACGGCTCTCAACGACGTGTGTCAAACTCTTATTATATAGCTTGTCTAGGCTATAGTAGGGTAGACACTATGGGGTACAGTTTCCTAGGGTTTCCTACTTGTACCCAACTTTGTGCTAATTCATTCATTCCTTGTTTCTTCACATGGTATAGAGCAGGTTCCCTCGTGGGAACGCTTTCTTGGGCCCACCACTAAAATTTTCTTTCTGACCGGAGCGTCAGTCGCTCCTGCCCGAGGCGCGTCTTTTTCGCCGCCCTCCCAATCACTTAGTGGCCCCTAGCGGCCTCGTCGCCGCCCCTACGCGGCCCCGTCGTCGCACCTAGCGGCCCCGTCGCCGCCTCTCGCGGCCGCGTAGCCGCCTCTTTCCCTACGCGGCCCCGCCGCCGCCCCTACGCGGCCTCGTCGCCGCCCCTACGCGGCCCTGTCGCCGCCCCTACGCGGCCCTGTCGCCGCTCGTAGCGGCCCCGTAGCCGCCCCTAGCGGCCCCGTCGCCGCTCCCTTTCCTACGCGGCCCCATCGCCGCCACTACGCGGCCCCGTCGCCGCCCCTACGCGGCTCCGTCGCCGCCCCCAGCGGCCCTGTCGCCGCTCCCCTACCTACGCGGCCCCATCGCCGTCACTAGCGGCCTCGTCGCTGCCCCTACACGGCCCGGCCGCTGCCCCTACGCGACCCCGTAGCCGCCTCTGGCGGCCCCGTCGCCGCTCTCCTCCCTACGCGGCCCCGTTGCCGCCCCTAGCGGCCCCATCGCCGCCTCTGCCGGCCCCGTCGCCGCCTCTACCGAGCAGCTAAGCGGCTGAGCCGCCCAACAGCAGAGCCGCCAAGCCGCCTAGTAGCCGAACCGCTGAGCCGCCCGACAGCCGAGCCGCCTGATAGCCGAGCCGCCCGACAGCCGAGCTGCCCGGCAGCCGAGCCGCCCAGCAGCCGAGCCGCCCTACCGTCGAGCCGCTAGTGTTCCTACCGGCGCGCCCCGGCCCTACTTACTCGGACTGGTGAGCTCACTCCTTGCTAGGCCACTGCAGACATGGCTACCCCTAGTGTTCTTACCTTTGATACTGATGGTCGTGCTGTTGACTTTGAGGTCTGGGTCGATGACCTCCAGCTGTTCCTCCAGTCCGAGAGGGCAGACGGCTTCTCCCTGTTCGATCTCACCTCTAGTGTCTCCCCTGCCCCGCCTGCTACTGCAGACAGCACTGTTCGCTCACAATGGGCCACACGCGATGCTGCTGCCCGTCTTGCTGTGCGTCGCCACTTACCGACCACTGAGCGTGCGCACTTTAGCCAGTACAAGAGTTCTCTGACCTTGTACGACGCTGTAGTTGCTCGCTACTCATCCCCTGCCACTGCTGCACTGAGCCGCCTCATGCTACGGTACCTCTTCCCTGACCTTGCTGCCTTTCCCACAATTGCTGACCTCATTACGCACCTCCGCACTAGTGACACTCGCTACCGCGCTGCGCTTCCTGCTGAGTTCTGTGCCAAGAACCCTGGCGGACCCCTCTGGGGGTCCTGTCCTTGCTAGCTTCTCCACTGTCTTACCGTGCCCGGCAGCCCCCTCTGGCACCTTGTCAGGTCTCTACCTCCCCTCGTTCTCTACGAACTTGGTGAGTGGAGCTGATCTATAGGATAGGGGGGTTGACCAGTTCACTCCTGCGAGTCAGCGAGTGACCCACTGCACGTGTGCTCGGACAGGCCGACACTTGGCCACGTTCACCCGTTGGCCCGGGTCGAGCCTGTACACACTTACTACTGAGTCTCGTCCGGCTACTGAGTCTGGTCAGGTAGTTGCGTCAAGTCAGGTGTTTGCTGCAGCGTCCAGGTCTGGTCCTGAGTCTGCTCCCTGCTCGTGTCGTCTCCTGTCCCACCAGACCTTCCTTTGGCACCACCGCCTTGGTCACCCCTCCCTGCCTTGTCTCCGAGGCATGGCCTCCCATGTCCTTGTCTCTGGTCTCCCCCAGTCTCTCCCTCCCCTACCTTCGGGGCCTGCCCCTACCTGCATCCCCTGCGTCGAGGGGCGACAGCGCGCCGCCCCTCTCTCCTCCGAGTTTCCTCCGACAGAGGCTCCGCTGCAGACTCTTCACATGGACGTGTGGGGCCCCGCCCGCGTCCATGGCCAGGGGCATGAGCGTTACTTCCTGTTGGTGGTTGACGACTACTCGCGTTGCACCACAGTCTTCCCCTTGCGCAGCAAGGGTGACGTCACTGAGATGTTGATCGACTGGATCCGCGCAGCTCGTCTCCAGCTCAGAGAGAGTTTCGGCTCGAACTTTCCTGTTCTGCGTCTGCACTCTGCCAGAGGCGGGGAGTTTTCGTCTGCCCGTCTGGGAGCCTTCTGTCGTGCTCAGGGCATCCGCCAGACCTTCACGCTTCCGGCCTATCAACAGCAAAATGGGATTGCTGAGCGCCGCATTGGCATGGTCATGGACGTCGCTCGTACGTCCATGATCCATGCGGCTGCCCCCCATTTTCCGTGGCCGTTTGCGGTTCAGTACGCAGCGCATCAGCTCATCCTTCAGCCCCGGGTCTCCTTGCCAGAGACCTCCCCTGCTTTGCGGTGGACGGGGAAGGTTTGCGATGCGTCTGCGTTTGGGGTCTTCCTTGGCTTCCCACCTGACGCGCCTGGGTGGCAGTTTTACCACCCCACCTCGCGCCGTGTCCTGTCCTCCCAGGACGTCACCTTTGACAAGTCGGTGCCTTACTACCGTCTCTTCCCCTACCGCACTGCGCCCCTCCCCCCGCCGCCGCTCTTCCTTGCGCAAGGTCCTCCCCCGGTAGACCCCCTCCCCCCTCAGGGTCCTACCCCGTCAGGTGTGTCCCAGGTAGACGGAGTCGAGCCTGTCGAGGCAGCTGTTGACTCTGGTGCTGCTAGAGGTGCTGAGCCTGCGGGTGCCAGGTCTAGAGGTGCTCGGCGTGGGGGTGCGGAGCCTGGGGGTGCTGAGTCTGGGGGTGCTGAGCCTGGGGGTGCTGAGCCTGGGGGTGCTGAGCCTAGGGGTGCTGAGTCTGGGGGTGCTGAGCCTGGGGGTGCGGAGCCTGGGGGTGCTGGGTCTACTCGTGTGGCCGCTCGCGGTGCTTCGTCGAGGCGGGAGCCACTCTCTCCACAAGAGCTGCGCGAGTGGTTTGCCCGGCGCTGGAGCCATGCTGCTGGAGCTGGAGGTACTCGTACTGGCGATGTTGGAGCTGCTGGGGCTGCTGGAGTTGGTCGTGGTGGAGGTACTGCTAGAGCTGCTGGCGGTACTGGAGCTGCCGGTCCTGCTGGAGCTGGAGCTGCTAAGGGTGTTCGCGCTGGTGGTTCTGCTGGCGCTGGTGCTTCTGAGGGTGCTGGACTTGGCGCTGTTGGAGCTGGAGGTACTGCTGGCGCTGGTGCTGCCGCTGGGGGTACTGGTGCTGTCCATGCTGGTTCTGGAGACACTGGGCGGCTGCGGCCGTACTTCGTTCCGCTCCTTGAGCAGGTTCTTGGTCTCCCGCCTTCTACTGGTCCTGCTCCTCCCTTAGAGTGTCCGCAGCCTGTCCAGTCGCACTCACAGTTACAACCCGCCTCCCCCCTGCCTGCAACTTCTCCCTACACTGGTCCTACTGGAGGTCTTGCTGAGCGTCGTGAGCCTGCGTCTCGTCCTGTGTCGCCTGTTTGTGCTGCTCGCACCAGTAGTCGTGCTCCGCGTCCTCCTACGGTCCCAGGCACACACCAGATGGCACTGCGTCCTTCCACTGCTCCTCTGCGTGTCCCGTTGCCGTCTCCTCCAGAGTCCTCTCTTCCTGTTCTTGCTGACCCGGAGTCTGACTCTCTTCGTGCTGCCAGTCCTACTGTCACGCGTCTCCTGGCTACTGTTGTCACTGACCCTTCCTTTGAGTCCACTACTGCGTCGGCCCTAGTTGCTGAGCTTGTCGAATTTGCTGCTCGCTGTCGTCTAGACTACACCACTAGTCACGTTGCTGAGTCTGAGTCTGTGAAGAGGGTGTTGCGCTACTTGTGCAGTACGTCGGGCATGGGGCTAGTGCTTGGAGGGCGACGTCGAGTGGTCCTCACAGGTCACGCAGACGCTTCTTGGGCTGACGACCAGGCTACGCAGCGGTGGTCACAGGGTTACACCTTCAGCCTTGGCTCCGGCTTTGTTTCGTGGCGGTCTACCCGCTCGTCTTCTGTTCTCGGCTCCAGTTGTGAGGCTGAGATCTACGCGGGGGCCATGGCTGCACAGGAGCTTCGCTGGCTCACCTACCTGCTGACTGACCTAGGAGAGCAGCCTCGTTCTCCTCCAGTTCTGTACGTAGACAACCAGGCCATGCTGGCCTTGTGTCGGGAGCACAGACTGGAGCACAGAACGAAGCACATTGCTCTCCGCTACTTCCTTGCTCGTGAGCTGCAGCAGCGTGGTCAGCTGCGCCTTGCTTACGTGGCCTCTGAGGCCAACACTGCTGATATCTTCACCAAGGCACTTCCGCCTGGTGATCATCAGCGTTTCTGTACGATGCTAGGTCTTGTGCCTACTTGGCCTCACTTGCTCACTTCTTGACCTTGCTTGTACTGTGATCTTTCTATACCTGCACTTGCTTGTTTACCTTTATATATGATATTGCATGTGAACTAGCCTTTTGTCCTTGCTCTTGTGCTCGGATTGTGTGGTGACGTTGTGATCCACCCTGAGCTTGCTTTGCTTTGCTTGACTGGTCTTGTGACCTCTTGTTCTCCCCCACTTTGCCTATGGGGGTGTGTCAAACTCTTATTATATAGCTTGTCTAGGCTATAGTGGGGTAGACACTATGGGGTACAGTTTCCTAGGGTTTCCTACTTATACCCAACCTTGTGCTAGTTCATTCATTCCTTGTTTCTTCACAACATGTTGGTTGGCACCGGGTGGAAGAAGTGCCCAGTCGATGAGGCTCTGTACTTCAAGGTCGGCGACGACAAGGTGACTAGCTGGGTGCTGGTCTACGTCGACGACCTTCTCACCGCAAGCAGCAGCATCGCGATGCTAAAGAAGCTGCTGGAGGCCGCCTTCGAGCTGCGCAGCTCCCACGGTCCACCGCGATTTCGCGACTCCCACGGTCCACCGCGATTTCGCGGTTCCCACGGATCCCCGTGGTTTCGTGGCTCCCACGGACCCCCGTGGTTTCGCGGCTCCCACAGACCCCCGTGGTCGGCTCCGCCCTAGCGAGGACAGGGCCAAACACAACTCCCGTTGACACTCCCTTGCCGCGTTCACGCTTGGGCACTCCCCCCCGGCCCACACGGCAGTACTGCTTGGAGAATAGCCGGTCGGCGTGCACATAACGCACAGCACGCCGGTCACCGCACCAGCCATGCAAAAGGGCATGGCACCTACTGCTGCACGTCGTTGTCACCGTCGCCCACATCAGCCAGGCGCGCTTGGCCGATTGCAATGGAGCACCGGTTGAAGGCCGGGTAGTGCAGCGCCTTCGTCAAGAAGTCGGCCGGCTGCTCAGCGGTCGGGATGTACTTCAGCGAAAACTTCCCGCGCTTCACCATGTGCTGCAGCAAGGCCTGTCGCCGCTCCATGTGCTTGAGGTTGCCCGTCAACCCCATGCCCTCGCCGACCGTGATGACCGACTTGTTGTCCACCCTGAGGACACTCGGCTTTCCAGCGTCCAGCCGCTGTAATTCTGCGAGATGGAAGCGAAGGCGACATCCCTCCTTGCCGGCTTCGACGGCCGCCACGTACTCCGACTCGGTCGACGATAGCGTCGCGCACTTGATGCGCTGGCTGGACCAGGAGACCGCGGCCCCTCTGTAGACGAACACGTAGCCGCCCGTGCTCATCTGGTTCTGCTTGTCGCCCGCGTCGTCGGCGTCCACGTAGCCGATCAACTCCAGTGACTCCGGACCACCGCCGAACTCCAAGGCGGTGTCTCGCGCATTGGCGAGGTAAGCGAGGCAGCGGTCGACCTTGCGCCAGTGCTGGTCGCTCCTTACCGTGAGGCCGCTCCCCAGATTGCTGCATGCGAATGCGATGTCTGGCCTCGTCGACGTCGCCGCGAACTGCAGTGAGCTGACCTTCTGCCTGTACTCCTCCTCCGCGTGCTCCTGCGCCTTCTCGTCGTCGAATGTCTGCTCCGCATAGGCAGCGACGGAGACTGGTGTCTTCGGAGTGCGCCTGGTCTGCTCCTCGTCGATGAAGCGCCTGCGCAGCTTGTTGGCGTAGCCCTGCTGGTGGGCGACACCGCCAGATCTCCTCGTGCAGGCTGCCCTGCAAGAAAGCAGTGCTAAAGTCAAGAGAGTGCAGCTTGTAGTCACGGTGAGCAGCTATGTGCAGCAGTACCCGAAGAGTGGTCATCTTCGGGTCGGGAGAGAAGGTCTGAAAGTAGTCAACTCCCTGCCGCTGACTGAAGCCACGAGCCACGTAACGCGCCTTGAAGATAGGCGGAGAACCCGGCGGCCGCTTCACCCTGAAAATCCACATGCCACTGACGATGTTCGCCCCAGGCGGGGGAACCTCGTCAACGTAGGTGCCTGTGGACTTCCAGGAAGCCATCTTTGCGTCCATAGCTGCCTGCCACTAAGACGAGTAGGGACCCTCTATCGCCTCCGCGTAAGAGCGCGGAGTCGGGATGTCAAGTGCATCCGGGTCTCCCTCAGGGGTAAGCCGTACGGACACGAGATGAGGTGAAGCAGCAGCCAAGCATTGGAAACCCTACTGCCTGTCCTCAAGGACGTCCGTGCCAAGGGCACACTCACCCCCGACGGACAGAGGACAGACAGACTCAGACTCAGCGACAAGACTAGCAGCGTAGTCTAGACGACAGCGAGCAGCAAAGTCGACGAGCTCAGCAACTAGGGCAGACGCAGCAGTGGACTCAAAGGAAGGGTCAGTGACGACAGTAGGAAGGAGACGCATGACAGTAGGACTGACAGCACGAAAAGAGTCCGACTCCGGGTCGGCAAGAGCAGGAAGAGAGGACTCAGGACGAGAAGGCAAAGGGGCACGCAGAGGAGCAGTGGACGGACGCAGAGACATCCGATGCGTGCCAGGGACAGGAGGAGGACGCTGACGCGAACCATGACCACTAGTGCGAGCAGGACGGACAGGTGACGCAGGGCGAGACGCAGGCTCACGACGCTCAGCAAGACCTCCAGTAGGACCAGTGTAAGGAGAAGGAGCAGGCAGTGGGGAGGCCGACTACAACTGGAACTGTGACGGGATAGGCTGTGGACACTCTAAGGGAGGAGGAGGACCAGTAGAAGGCGGAAGACCAAGAACCTGCTGAAGGAGCGGAACGAAGTACGGCCGAGGCCGCGCGGCGACTCCAGCCACAGCAGGGACAGCACCAGTACCCCCAGTGGTAGCACCACCGCCAGCAGCACCTCCAGCTCCAGCACCCCCAGCAGCTCCAGAAGCTCCAGGACCTCCAGCAGCACCAGTAGCACCCCCAGCAGGACCGCCTCCACGACCGACAACAATAGCCTCAGCGCCAACACCCTCAGCAGCTCCAGCTCCAGTAGTACCCGCAGGCCCAGCAGCTCCAGTACTCCTAGTACGAGCACCTCCGGGACCCGCGACACCAGCACCCTCAGTAGCCGAAGAACCTCCAGCTCCAGCAGCACGGCTCCAGCGCCGGGCAAACCACTCGCGCAGCTCTTGTGGAGAGAGTGGCTCTCGCCGAGACGAAGCGCCCGGAGAACCTCCAGGCACAGTACCGCCAGACGCGAAACGAGCAGGCCCAGCTCCCCCAGGCTCAGCACCTCCAGGCGTAGCACCCCTAGGCTCAGCACCCCCAGTCGTAGCACCCCCAGGCTCAGCACCCCCAGGCGTAGCACCCCCAGGCTCAGCACCCCCAGGCTCAGCACCCCCAGGCGTAGCACCCTCAGGCTCAGCACCCCCAGGCGTAGCACCCACACGCTCAGCACCCCCAGAGTCAGCACCCCCAGGCTCAGCACCCTCAGCAGCATCAGAGTCACCAGCAACCTCGACAGGCTCGACTGCGTCTACCTGGGACACACCTGAAGGGGCAGGACCCTGAGGGGGGAGGGGGTCTATCGGGGGGGGACCTGGCACAAGGAAGAGCGGTGGCGGGGGGAGGGACGGAGTGCGGTAGGGGAAGAGGCAGTAGTAGGGGACCGACTCGTCAAACGTGACGTCCTGGGAGGACAGAACACGGCGAGAGGTGGGGTGGTAGAACTGCCACCCAGGCGCGTCACGAGGAAGACGCAAGGAGTAGCACAAGGGAACAGCTTGTCCGCAGACAAGTCGCGGACAAATGCACGAGATCCCCACACACGGAACGCAGACGCATCGCCAACCTTCCCGGTACACAGCAAAGCTGGGGAGGTCTCCGGCATGGAGACCCTGGGCTGAAGGTTGATCTGATGCGCCGCGTACCGAACCGCAAACGGCCACAGAAAATGGGGGGCAGCCGCATGCATCATGGACGTACGGGCGACGTCCATGACCATGCCAATGTGGCGCTCAGCAATCCCATTTTCCTGTGGAGAGTCCGGAAGCGTGAAGGTCTGGCGGATGCCTCGTGCACGACAGTAGGCTCGCAGAAGGCCAGAGGAGAACTCTCCGCCTCTGTCAGAGTGCAGACGCAGAACAGGAAAGTCCGAGCCGAAGCTCTGCCTGAGCTGGAGACGAGCTGCGCGGATCCAGTCGATCAACACCTCAGTGACCTCACCCTTGCTGCGCAAGGGGAAGACTGTGGTGTAACGCGAGTAGTCGTCAACCACCAGCAGGAAGTAGCGCTCGTGACCCTGTCCACGGACGCGGGCTGGGCCCCACACGTCCATGTGAAGCGTCTGCAGCGGGGCCTCTGTCGGAGGAAACTGGGAGGAGTGAGGGGCAGCACGCTGCCGCCCCTCGACGCAGGGGACGCAGGCAGGGGCAGGCCCCGGGGGAAGGGGAGAGAGGGACCGGGGAAGACCAGAGACAAGGACACGGGAGGCCATGCCTTGGAGACGAAGCAGGGAGGGGTGACCAAGGCGGTGGTGCCAGAGGAGAGTCTCGTGAGACAGGAGGCGACACGAGCAGGGGGCAGACTCAGGACCAGACCTAGACGCTGGAGCAAATACCTGACCCGACGCAGCTACCTGACCAGACGCAGTGAAAGGGGGAGACTTAGTGGTCAATCTGTATAGGCTCGACCCCGGCCGACGTGTAAACATGGCCAGGTGTCGGCCTGTCCGAGCGTCCGTGCAGTGGGTCACTCGCTGACGCGCAGGAGTGAACTGGTGAACCCCCGCATCCTGTAAGTCAGCACCACTCACCAAGTTCGTAGAGAACGAGGGGAGGTAAAGACCAGACAGGGTGCCAGAGGGGGGCCCCCGGACACGGGAGGACAGTGGAGAAGTGAGCAAGGACAGGACCCCCAGAGTGGTCTGCCAGAGAGACTACAACTGGCTGACCAAACGGCGTGAGTGTGGTGCGGTCTCGAAAGAAGGAGCGAGAAGCCCCCGAGTCAAGGGTGAAGGTGTGGGAGGCCGAAGCCGGCGCGGTACCTGAGAGAGCAGACTCACCAGCACCTGAGGAAGCAGACGCACTGGCACCTAGAGCAACAGCCTCGCTAGCACCTAGAGTAGTAGCCTCACCAGTACCTAGAGCAGCAGTCTCAATGCCCGGGTCGGGCGGAAAGCACCGGTAGCAGTCACCCTCATCACTAATAGTCACAGCATACATGGCAGCAAGAATAGCATCAAAGTCAAGGTCCAAGATGGCTACTCCCGCCCTAGACAGCTCGCCCCAGCGAGGGATCGCAGTGGCCTCAGGGAACTGGTGAGGCCAAGAGTCCGTAAGGCGGCCAAAGCAGCGTTGGGTGGAGTGCGCACCCCCGCACTGCTCACCCGCGCGGTCGCCGGCGCGTAGAACGTAGGTGCACGGACCAGTACCCCCACCCCGCTGGCGTGCAGCGTACCACTCACGGAGCTGCTGAGGGGGGGGGATGTCACGAGTGCGCTGCTGCTGCTGGCGTTGACCACCACCGGAGCCGACCCTTTGCGCAGCGCCACCCCGACCAGCCCCGCCGCCTCCGCCGCCGCCTCCTCCTCCGCCGCCACCTCCGCCACCTCCGCCCCCACCGCCACCGCCGCCTCCGCCTCCGCCTCCACTACCGCCACCGACACCTCCACCCCCGCCACCACTCCCACCACCACCCCCACCCCCTCCACTGCCGCCACCGCCACCTCCACCGCCCCCGCCAGCCCCTCCGGCGCCCTTGCCCCCCTTGCCCTTGCCGGTGCGGCGTCTCCCGCTCGGGGCAGACGCAGCGCTGACCGACTCGAAACCAACGAGGTCGGCCGCAGCAGCAGAGGCAACAGAGGGCAAAAGGGGGGAGGGGGAACACCCCTCAAAGACGGGGGTGCGAGGGTCACCACGAGAGGCTCCTACAGCGACTATGCTCTTCTCTGCCGCTAGGAGGGCCTTCTCGAGGAGGTCAACGGTGAGAGTGGTGGGGCAAACTAAGAGGAAGTGGTCCCTAACTACGCGGAGAGAGTCATGGAGCCGAGTGACTATGTAGTAGAGGGTGATGTACCTGGGGGGGGGGGTTCTTGGCGCAGAACTCAGCAGGAAGCGCAGCGCGGTAGCGAGTGTCACTAGTGCGGAGGTGCGTAATGAGGTCAGCGACTGTGGGAAAGGCAGCAAGGTCAGGGAAGAGGTACGGTAGCATGAGGCGGCTCAGTGCAGCAGTGGCAGGGGAGGAGTAGCGTGCAACTACAGCGTCGTACAAGGTCTGAGCACTCTTGTACTGGCTAAAGTGTGCACGCTCAGAGGTAGGCAGGTGGCGACGCACAGTAAGACGTGCAGCAGCATCGCGTGTGGCCCACTGTGAGCGAACAGTGGCGTCAGCATCATCAGCAGGGGCAGGAGAGGCACCAGAAGTGAGGTCAAAGAGGGAGAGACCGTCTGCCCTATCGCACTGTAGGAAAAGCTGCAGGTCATCTACCCAGACGTCAAAGTCAATGGCCCGACCCTCGCCATCAAAAGCGAGGACACTAGGGGTAGCCATGACAGCAGTAGACTAGCAGCGCGAACAGTAGGGTAAGGGCAATGCAGTGATAGAGGCGCTGCTCTTACCGGACAGGGCGGCTCGGGCGGCTTGGCGGCTCGGCAGCTCGGCAGGAAATGCAGCTCGGCGACTCGGCGGCTCTGGCGGCTCGAGCGACTCGGCGGTACGGCGGCTCGGCAGCAACTGCGGCTCGGCGACTCGGCGGCTCTGGCGGCTCGGGCGGCTCGGCGGTACGGCGGCTCGGTAGCTCGGCGACACGGCGGCTCGGGCGGCTCAAATGGCGCGGCGGCTCGGGCGGCTCGGGTGGCTCGGGCGGCTCGGCAGTAGCTCGGCGGCGCCGGCGGTCGCGTGGGGACGGCGGCGGGGCCGGTAGAGGCGGCGCCGGGGCCGGGAAGGGTAGCGCCGAGGCCGCAGGGTAGGCGCTGGGGCCGTAGGGTAGGCGCCGGGGCCGCAAGGTGGGCGACGGGGCCGCAGGGTAGGCGCCGGGGCCGCAGGGTAGGCGACGGGGCCGCAGGGTAGGCGACGGGGCCGCAGGGTAGGCGCCGGGGCCGCAGGGTAGGCGCCGGGGCCGCAGGGTAGGCGACGGGGCCAGCAGAGGCGGCGCCGAGGCCGGGAAGGGCGGCGCCGGGGGCGGAAAGGGGGGGGTTGACGGGGCCGCAGAGGTAGGCGACGGGGCCGCTAGGGCGGCTAGGAGGGGGGGTCGCGAGGGGGGCTTGAAGAGGCCGCGAGGGCGGCACGAAAGGGCCGCTAGGGCGGCGCGAACGGGCCGCGAGGGCGGCGCGCTGCGACGCAGCCGCGAGGGCAGCGCGACGGGGCCGTGAGGGCGGCGCGACGCGGCCGCTAGGGCGGCGCGACGTGACGGGGCCGCGAGGGCGACGCGACGGGGCCGCAAGTGCGACGCGACGGGGCCGCTAAGGCAGCGCGACAGGGTCAAAAGAGGGGAGCGCGACTCGGGCAGAGTAGAGCGCGCTCCGGGCAGGAAAAAAAAGGTGGTGGGCCCTAGGAACAGTTCCCACAGGGGAACTTGCTCGATACCATGTGAAAATGAACGAGAATGAATTGACTAAGGGAAAGTTGGGTACAAGTACAAACCCAGAAAGTCGTACCCCATATGTGCTACCCCACTATAGCCTACAACAGCTATGTCATACAAATCTGACAGGGTGAAGTGTCTGCGCTGGGCGTGTGACGGAGAGTTGGGCGCCAACCAGCTGCACGCACCTGCGAAGCTGGTGCACCGCTGTCCCGCGGATGCATGTGTAGTCAACTTACTGCAGCGTTGGCACACCGCGGACGCGCAATGTTGGCAAGCCGCGACTCTGCTCTGCTGGAGCGCGGTCGACCAAATCGTGCTGGCACGCGGTCAACCGTGCTGGGCTGGCAGTCGACCAGCAGCCTTGCTAGGTCTGATGTAGTCTGTGTTGCCAATGTTGATGTAATCATTCTGAACTTTTGTCATGTTTTCCTAGTGAAACTCTTGCCAATTTTCCCGTTGAACTAGCAAGTAGTGTTAGCACTTGGAAACGACTAAGGAACAAACGAACGCTACGATCACTCTTGCCCCGTGCCTAGCCCGTAGTCTAGCTCCCGTTGCACTAGTTATCTCCGCAATCCACTTTGTCGGCGAGGCCCATAAACGACGCTGTGTAGTATTGGAGAGATGCCATCTGCGACCACGTACGCAGCTTCATGCGAGCTTGCTCCGAGGCGGATGTGAAGATAGTGTGTAGAGTTAGGATCAGGAGCCATAGCTAGGAGAGTCCTAGCTAGGCAAGAAACAGTTTAGGCAAAAGAGAGGCTTTTCACTAGCAGCAATGAGGATACATATAGCAAACCCTAGATGGGTTGTACTCGCTATAGAGCACCCCACTACAGGCTAGAGAATAACATTCTGACAGCGGATACGTGCTCAAAGCGATCTCGTAAGGCTGCACTCCACTCCTTCCACATGCGTATCTTGGTCACGCCGAAGATCGGTTCTGCCATTTGATTGGTCACTGTTGAGGTCCCGTCTGCCGCATGTGTCACCCCTGTCGAGGTCCCCGTTTCCAAGGTTTGGCGCCACCACTCAAGCGATGCGCCTCGAAGAAGCAAAACTGTGTAATTAATACGCATGGCACCGACGTTCACTCCTGCTGTAGTGAAAAAGACTTCGACACCGAACAGCCACCCCTTCACAGTAGTTGTCTTGTCTATAGGATTAAACGGGGGTGGGTTGATGGGTTTGATCTTGATCGTTGTTACTGCAACTGGCACTGCTGCCGCTCGCTGGCTGTCCTCCTCTTCGAAGTCACGAGTGAGCGCATCCAACGGGTTTTTTCACCGCCTGACTGTACCCTCGCCTTCGTCATAGGGCGACTCCTGGCGCGCTTCACCACGAGCCTGGCGTAGCTCGGCGTGTTCTCCACGTAAGGTTGTCACTTCCGCCACTAATGACTTCATGCCCTCCTGCATCTCTACCACTTGCTCTATGAGTCTGTTAAGTCAAATTATAATATTGTGTAGGCTATAGTGGGATAGTCCATATGGGGTACACATTTCTAGGGTTGCATATTTGTATCACTTCCATTCCTTAGTCAATCCATTCTCGTTCTACTTTCCTCATGGTATCGAGCAGGTTCCCCCTTTGGAACTGTGCCTAGGGCCCACCACATCGATATTCAAAAACAAAAAAAAAACTCTCTCCTGCCCGAAGCGCGCTCCGCCCGAGTCGCGCTACGGGCTCTCACCTCGCCGAGCCGCCCTAGCGGCCCCCCCCTACGCCCTAGCGGCCCCTTCCCCTAGCGGCCCTGCCGCCCTTCGTTTCGGCCCCGCCGCCCTTTAGTGCGGCCCCGCCGCCCGTCACAGCGGCCCCGTCGCCCCGCATCGCGGCCCCGCCGCCCGTCTCCGCGGCCTCGCCGCCCGTCGCTGCAGCCCCGCCCCTACTCAGCGGCCCCGCCGCCTTTCTCCTCAGCGGCCCCGCCGCCCTGCTCAGCGGCCCCGCCGCCCTACTCAGCGGCCCCGCCGCCCTTCTCCTCAGCGGCCCCGCCGCCCTACTCAGCGGCCCCGCCGCCCTTCTCCTCAGCGGCCCCGCCGCCCTACTCAGCGGCCCCGCCGCCCTACTCAGCGGCCCCGCCGCCCTTCTCCTCAGCGGCCCCGCCGCCCTACTCAGCGGCCCCGCCGCCCTTCTCCTCAGCGGCCCCGCCGCCCTACTCAGCGGCCCCGCCGCCCTTCTCCTCAGCGGCCCCGCCGCCCTACTCAGCGGCCCCGCCGCCCTTCTCCTCAGCGGCCCCGCCGCCCTACTCAGCGGCCCCGCCGCCCTTCTCCTCAGCGGCCCCGCCGCCCTTCTCCTCAGCGGCCCCGCCGCCCTACTCAGCGGCCCCGCCGCCCTTCTCCTCAGCGGCCCCGCCGCCCTGCTCAGCGGCCCCGCCGCCCTACTCAGCGGCCCTGCCGCCCTTCCGCAGCGGCCTCGCCGCCCTTCTCAGTGGCCCAGCCGCCCCTCGCACCAGCGGCCCTGCCGCCCTACACCGCCCGCGCCGCCCGAGCCGCCTGAACCGCCCGAGCCTCCCAAGCCGCCCGACCTGCCCGAGCTGCCCGAGCCGCCCAAGCCGCCCGACTCTCCTGAGCCGCCCGAGCCGCCCGACCAGCCCGAGCCGCCCGAGCCACCCGAGCCGCCCGAGCCACCCGAGCCGCCTGAGCCGCCCGAGCCGCCTGAGGAGTCGAGCTGCTGGTGCCACGGAGCCGCAGTTGCTGCAGTGCCGTCCGAGCAGCCGTGTTGCCGTGCTGCTGTACCGCTGAGCTGCCCGACCCGCCCTGCCTGGTGAGAGCAGCGCTTCTGTCACTGCACTGTCCCTGTCCTACGGTTGGTACTGCTAGTCCACTGTTGTCATGGCTACCCCCAGTGTTCTCGCTTTTGACGCTGAGGGTCGAGCCATTGACTTTGAGGTTTGGGTAGATGACCTGCAGCTTTTCCTACACTGCGATAGGGCAGACGGTCTTTCCCTCTTTGACCTCACCTCTGGTGCTTCCCCTGCCCTTGCTACCGATGCCGACGCCACTGTTCGCTCCCAGTGGGCCACTCGCGATGCTGCTGCACGTCTTGCTGTGCGTCGCCACCTGCCTACCACTGAGCGCGCGCACTTTAGCCAGTACAAGAGTGCTCAGACCTTGTACGATGCTGTCGTTGCACGCTACTCCTCCCCTGCCACTGCTGCACTGAGCCGCCTCATGCTACCGTACCTCTTTCCTGACCTTGCTGCCTTTCCCACAGTCGCTGACCTCATTACGCACCTCCGCACTAGTGACACTCGCTACCGCGCCACGCTTCCTGCTGAGTTCTGCGCCAAGAACCCCCCCCCCCCATGTACATCACTCTCTATTATATAGTCACCCGCCTCCCTGACTCCCTTCGTGTAGTCAGGGACCACTTCCTCTCAGTCTGTTCCACCACTCTCACTATTGACCTCCTAGAGAAGGCCCTCCTAGCGGCGGAGAAGAGCATAGTCGCTGTAGGAGCCTCTCGTGGTGACCCTCGCACCCCCATCTTTGAGGGGTGTTCCCCTTCCCCCCTGTTGCCCTCTGTCGCCTCTGCTGCTGCGGACGACCTCGTTGGTCTTGAGTCGGTCGGTGCGGCGTCTGCCCCTAGCGGGAAACGCCGCTCTGGCAAGGGCAAGGGGGGCAAGGGCGCGGGTGGGGCTAGCGGGGGTGGTGGAGGTGGCGGTGGGGGCGGCGGGGGGAGTGGGGGTGGCGGTGGGAGTGGTGGCGGGGGTGGAGGTGGCGGTGGCAGCGGCGGAGGCGGAGGCGGCGGTGGCGGTAGCGGTGGGAGCGGAGGCGGCGGTGGCGGCGGAGGTGGAGGCGGCGGTGGTGGAGGAGGTGGAGCTGGTCGGGGTGGTTCTTCTCAGCGGAGCGGCTCCGGGAGTGGTCTGCGCCAGCAGCAGCAGCAGCAGCAGCAGCAGCGTTCTCGGGACATCCCCCCTCCTCAGCAGCTCCGTGAGTGGTACACGCAGCGTCAGCGTGGTGGGGGTTTTGGCCCGTGCACCTACGTCCTTCGCTCTGGAGACCGCGCGGGTGAGCAGTGTGGGGGTGCTCACCCCACCCAGCGCTGCTTTGGCTGCCTGACGGACGCTTGGCGTCAGCAGTTCCCGGAGGCTAGTGAGATCCCCCGCTGGGGAGAGCTGTCAAGGGCAGGCGTAGCTATCTTTGGTCTTGACTTTGATGCTATCCTTGCTGCCATGTATGCTGTGACTATTAGTGATGAGGGTGACTGTTACCGGTGTTTCCTGCCCGACCCGGGCATTGGTACTGCTGCTCTAGGTACTGGTGAGGCTGCTGCTCTAGGTGCCAGTGCGTCCGCGCCCTCAGGTGCTGGTGAGTCTGCGCTCTCAGGTACCACGTCGGCTTCGGCCTCCCTCACCTTCACACTTGACTCAGGGGCTTCTCGCTCCTTCTTTCGAGACCGCACCACACTCACGCCGCTTGGTCGGCCCGTTGCAGTCTCCCTGGCAGACCCCTCTGGGGGTCCTGTCCTCTCTCACTTCTCCACTGTCCTCCCGTGTCCGGCTGCCCCCTCTGGCACCTTGTCTGGTCTTTACCTCCCCTCGTTCTCTACGAACTTGGTGAGTGGTGCTGACCTGCAGGATACGGGGGTTCACTAGTTCACTCCTGCGAGTCAGCGGGTGACCCACTGCACGGACGCTCGGACAGGCCGACACCTGGCCATGTTTACACGTCGGCCGGGGTCGAGCCTGTACACACGGACCACTGCGTCTCCTCCAGTCACTGCGTCTGGTCAGGTAGCTGCGTCGGGTCAGGTATTTGCTGCAGCATCCAGGTGTGGTCCTGAGTCTGCCCCCTGCTCGTCTCGCCTCCTGTCTCACGAGACTCTCCTCTGGCACCACCGTCTTGGTCACCCTTCCCTGCCTCGTCTCCGAGGCATGGCTTCCTGTGTCCTTGTCTCTGGTCTTCCACGGTCCCTCCCTCCCCTTCCTCCGGGGCCTGGTCCTTCCTGTGTCCCCTGTGTCGAGGGGCGGCTCCGAGCTGCCCCTCACTCCTCTCAGTTTCCCCCGACAGAGGCCCCGCTGCAGACGCTTCACATGGACGTGTGGGGCCCGGCCCGCGTCCGTGGACAGGGTCACGAGCGCTACTTCCTGCTGGTGGTTGACGACTACTCGCGTTACACCACAGTCTTCCCCTTGCGCAGCAAGGGTGATGTCGCTGAGGTGCTGATCGACTGGATCCGCGCAGCTCGTCTCCAGCTCAGGAGGAGCTTCGGCTCGGACTTTCCTGTTCTGCGTCTGCACTCTGACCGAGGCGGAGAGTTCTCCTCTGGCCTTCTGCGAGCCTACTGTCGTGCGCGAGGCATCCGCCAGACCTTTACGCTTCCGGACTCTTCACAGCAAAATGGGATTGTTGAGCGCCGCATTGGCATGTCATGGACGTCGCTCGTACGTCCATGATGCATGCGGCTGCCCCCCATTTTCTGTGGCCGTTTGCGGTTCGGTACGCGGCGCATCAGATCAACCTTCACCCCAGGGTCTCCCGGCCGGAGACCTCCCTAGCCTTGCTGTGGACGCGGAAGGTCGGCGATGCGTCTGCGTTCCGTGTCTGGGGATCTCGGGCGTTTGTCCGCGACTTGTCTGCGGACAAGCTGTCCCCTCGTGCTGCTCCCTGTGTCTTCCTTGGCTTCCCCCCAGACGCCCCTGGGTGGCAGTCCTACCACCCCACCTCTCGTTGTGTTCTGTCCTACCAGGACGTCACGTTCGACGAGTCAGTACCCTACTACCGACTCTTCCCCTACCGCACTCCTTCCCTCCCCCCGCCACCGCACTTCCTTATGCCAGGTCCCCCCCCGGTAGACCCCCTCCCCCCTCAGGGTCCTGCCCCTTCAGGTGTGTCCCAGGTTGATGCAGTCGAGCCGGTCGAGGTTGCTGGTGACTCTGGTACTGCTGCGGGTGCTGAGCCTGGGGGTGCTGAGTCTCGGGGTGCTACGACTGGGGGTGCTGAGCCTGGGGGTGCTGAGCCTGGGGGTGCTACGACTGGGGGTGCTGAGCCTGGGGGTGCTACGACTGGGGGTGCTGAGCCTGGGGGTCCTTTGCCTGGGGGTGCTGCGTGTGGAGCTGCTGAGCCTGGGGGTGCTGAGTCTGGAGCTACTGAGCCTGGGGGTGCGGAGCCCGCGGCCGCTGGACCTGCTCGTGTGGCGTCTGGCGGTGCTGGGCCTGGTGGTTCTCCGGGTGCTTCGTCTCGGCGGGAGCCACTCTCTACACAGGAGCTGCGCGAGTGGTTTGCCCGACGCTGGAGGCGTACTACTGGAGCTGGTGCTTCTTCGGCTGCTGAGGGTGCTGGTGCCGCCGGTCTCGGAGGTGCTAGTCCTGCGAGTGCTACTGGAGTCGGAGCTGCTGAGGGTGTTGGCGCTGAGGCTACTGCTGTCAGTCCTGGCGGCGGTCCTGCTGCGGGTGCTGTTGGTGCTGCTGGAGGTACTGGAGCTGGAGGTGCTATTGACGCTGGTGCTGCCGCTGGGGGTGTTGGTGCTGTCCCTGATGTGTCTGGAGTCGCCGCGCGGCCTCGGCCGTACTTTGTTCCGCTCCTTTAGCAGGTTCTTGGTCTTCCTCCTCCCTTAGAGAATCCACCGCCTGTCCAGTCGCAGTCACAGTTACCGCCGGCCTCCCCACTGCCTTCTCCTTTTCCGTACACTGGTCCTACTGGAGGTCTTGCTGAGCGTCGTGAGCCTGCGTCTCGTCCTGCGTCGCCTGTTCGTGCTGCTCGCACTAGTGGTCGCAGTTCGCGTCAGCGTCCTCCTCCTGTCCCTGGCACGCACCGGATGTCTCTGCGTCCATCCACTGCTCCTCTGCGTGCCCCTTTGCCCTCTCCTCATGAGTCCTCTCTTCCTGCGCTTGCCGACCCTGAGTCGGACTCTCTTCGTGCTGCCAGTCCTACTGTCACGCCTCTCCTTGTTACTGTTGTCACTGACCCCTCCTTTGAGTCCACTGCTGCGTCTGCTCTTTTTGCTGAGCTCGTCGACTTTGCTGCTCGCTGTCGTCTAGACTACGCTGCTAGTCTTGTTGCTGAGTCTGCGTCTGTCTGTCCTCCGTCCGTCAGGGGTGAGTGTGCTCTTGGCACGGACGTCCTTGAGGACAGGCAGGAGGAGTTCCAGTGTCTGGCTGCTGCTTCACCTCATCTCGCGTCCGTACTGCTTACCCCTGAGGGAGACCCAGATGCACTAGACATCCCGACTCCGCGCTCTTACGCGGAGGCCGTAGAGGGTCCCTACTCCTCTCAGTGGCGGGCAGCTATGGATGCAGAGATGGCTTCCTGGAAGTCCACAGGCACCTACGTTGACGCGGTTCCCCCTCCTGGGGCGAACATCGTCAGTGGCATGTGGATCTTCAGGGTGAAGCGGCCGCCGGGCTCTCCACCTGTCTTCAAGGCGCGGTACGTGGCTCGTGGCTTCAGTCAGCGGCAGGGAGTTGACTACTTTCAGACCTTCTCTCCCACCCCGAAGATGACCACTCTTCGGGTGCTGCTGCACATAGCCGCTCAGCGCGACTACGAGCTCCACTCTCTTGACTTCAGCACTGCTTTCTTGCAGGGTAGCCTGCACGAGGAGATCTGGCTGCGCCGTCCACCTGGCTTCACTGGGACTTTCCCTCCTGGCACCCAGTGGAGCCTCCAACGGCCAGTCTACGGTCTCCGCCAGGCACCGCGCGAGTGGCACGACACACTGAGGACTACACTTGCGGCTCTTGGGTTTGCTCCCTCTACTGCTGACCCGTCGCTGGTTCTACACACCGACACCTCTCTGCCGCCGTTCTACATCCTCGTGTACGTCGACGACTTGGTCTTTGCCACAGCTGACACTGCTGGACTCGCCCACGTGAAGTCCGAGCTGCAGAAGAGACACACGTGCACTGACCTGGGTGAACTGCGCAGCTACCTTGGCTTGCAGATCACCCGGGACAGAGCACGCCGCACCATTACCCTGACTCAGTCACACATGGTGCAGCAGGTCCTTCAACGCTTCGGCTTCACGTACTCCTCGCCTCAGGCCACTCCTCTGTCTACTCGCCACTCGCTCTTAGCTTTGCCTTCGGATGAGTCCGTAATGTCGAGTGGCCCGTACCCAGAGCTTGTTGGCTGCCTCATGTACCTGATGACCTGCACACGACCTGACCTTGCATACCCTCTTAGCATTCTTGCACGCTATGTTGCTCCTGGGAGACACAGACCAGAGCACATGGCTGCAGCGAAGAGGGTGTTGCGCTACTTGTGCAGTACGTCGGGCATGGGGCTAGTACTTGGAGGGCGGAGTCCAGTGGTCCTCACTGGGCACGCGGACGCTTCTTGGGCAGACGACCAGGCTACGCAGCGGTCGTCACAGGGTTACACCTTCAGCCTTGGTTCCGGCTCTGTTTCGTGGCGGGCTACTCGCTCGTCTTCTGTTCTTGGTTCCAGTTGTGAGGCTGAGATCTACGCCGGGGCCATGGCTGCACAGGAGCTTCGCTGGCTTACCTACCTGCTGACTGACCTCGGAGAGCCGCCTCGTTCTCCTCCGGTGCTGTACGTAGACAACAAGGCCATGCTAGCCTTGTGTCGGGAGCAGCGCCTGGAGCACAGAACGAAGCACATTGCTCTCCGCTACTTTCTTGCTCGTGAGTTGCAGCAGTGTGGTCAGTTGCGACTTGCGTACGTGGCCTCTGAGGCCAACACTGCTGATGTTTTCACCAAGGCACTTCCGCCTTGTGATCATCAGCGCTTCTGCACTCAGCTGGGTTTTGTGCCTGTCTTGCCTCACTTGCTCACCCCTTGACCTTGCTTGTACTCTTACTTATATATATACCTGCTCTTGCTTGTTTAGCCTTATATATATATGTGTACTCTTGCATGTGAACTGGCCTTGTGGCCTTGACCTTGTGCTCGGACTGTGTGGTGACGTTGTGATCCACCCTGAGCTTTGTCTGCTTTGCTTGACTGGTCTTGTGACCCCTTGTTCTCCCCCACTTTGCCTATGGGGGTGTGTCAAATTATAATATTGTGTAGGCTATAGTGGGGTAGTCCATATGGGGTACACATTTCTAGGGTTGCATATTTGTATCACTTCCATTCCTTAGTCAATCCATTCTCGTTCTACTTTCCTCATGCTAACCGCTTCCCGATGGATGTGTCTAGCACTACATCTGGTGGGCAAGCGGGTCTCTGTGGCCTTCGGGCGAATGGAAAACACAAACTATCGGAGTCGGGCAGGATTGAATTAACAAACCTAGCGGCCAACCATTGTGTAGTCCACTATACCAGCCACACCCGTGCCACCAAACTACCTTCAAAAAGCGGGGTGAACTAGGAAGCTAGCTCTGATACCAGGTGTTATGAGTTGTAAAAGAGAGTGCGCGGATTAACGAATAATGAAACTGTGATTGAACACACTGAAAATAGAATGAAGGCACTCGCTGATGTAGTGGCTAGCCTAGCTAGGAGGGCACCTCGGGTGAGCAAGGTTGGGTGCAGGTTTGGCGAAGGGAAACGCCGAAGGCGACGCGAGGAGCCTTGACAACGTTGATGTCGGCCAAACGTGCAGAGTCCGAGAATCGGGAGCGAAGCAGACAACCCCGATACGGGAAAATTCCTTACATGTAGACAAGCATCTTCGATGACGCGCGGCAGTGACGCGCCTGCAGAGAATTCTATTCCAAGGGAGAGCTGAATTGCGTGTGACGCACGGTTAGAGTTTTGGCAGTGATTCTGGACAGAGTGTTTGAATGACTTGGTAGAATTCGAGCATAGTTTCACTAAGAAAACATTGATAGAAAAAGATTATGGTACAAGGAAAGAGATCCCAAATAGCAAGCACAATGAACCCTGGAGAAACGTTCCTCGACGAACGCTCGACCTTTCCGAGTCAGCAACGCCAGGTGGAACGACAAGCATATGTGTCTTTCCCCTGAGTTGGCAGCTTCTGAGGTTTCCAACTTTCAGAGTTGTTTACGTTTTTACTGTTAGTAAAAACGTGTTTCAGGTTCAGTTTCCTTACTGATTCGAAATCTCTTGGGGAGTACAATTTCCGAAATGCTCTGATTGGTCGAAATTTGCTGTTTTGTGATTGGTCGAAACTCGCGCACATTGCAAATTTTGGAGACAAGTAATTTTGGACGACCAGAATTTCTCTGCTCGATGATGACTCGTTTGAGCTTAATTCTATCGATCAGCGTTTCATTCGTAACGCAATTTTCTCCAATTTCGTCGACCCGCAAGGCCCGGTTTTGACGCCGATTGGCTCCCCTCAACAAGTGCCTTGTTGACGGGCAGTTGCGTAGAGCTGAAACAACACTTCAATTTCGACGACTTAATCTTCTCGAAAATCGACCCCTCGAACAGAGATAAAAGTCCCTCACGTCGCCGATGACCACGAAACGAGCACTGTTGTGCTCCGAAAAGCATGGCCGACTTTGCCCGAGCGAGGGCGGGGCCTTTTCTCCTCGACTCTCCCCTCCCCAGCTCGAGCTTGGGCCTCCACACACAAGGTCCACCCAGAACCTACTTAATAAAATACAAGGGGATATTTCTCTGGCGTGCACACCTCCGCATGCCGATCACCGCGCCAGCCATGTTAGAGGACATGGCACCTACTGCTGCACGTCGTCGTCGTCGCCGACTTCGGCAAGGCGAACCTGACCGATCGCGACAGAGCACCGGTTGAAGGCCGGAAAGTGCAGCCCTTTCGTAAGGAACTCCGCCGGCTGCTCGGATGTCGGGATGTACTCCAGCGCAATCTTCTTACGCTTCACCATCTGCTGCAGCCAGGCGTAGCGTCGCTCCATGTGCTTGAGGTTGCCCTTGAGCCCCAAGCCCTCAGCGACAGCGATGGCGGACTGATTGTCCACGTTCAGAACAGTTGGCGTCCCAGCATCAAGGAGCTGGAACTCGGCAAGGAGGAACCGAAGTCGACGAGCCTCCTTGCCTGCTTCGGTGGCCGCAATGTACTCCGACTCTGTAGAGGACAGAGTCACGCACTTGATGCGTTGGCTTGTCCAAGAGACAGCTGCGCCGCCGAAGGTGAAAACCTAGCCACTTGTGCTAGTGCGATTCAACTTGTGGCCGGCGTCGTCCGCGTCTGCGTAGCTGACCAGTTTTAGAGTTTCGAGTCCTCCTCTGAACTCCAGAGCGAAATCGCGTGTGTTGGCGAGATAGGTGAGGCAGCGATCGACCTCGCACCAGTGCTGATCGCTCCTCACCAGCAGACCAGACCCCAGCTTGCTACACGCGAAAGCAATGTCGGGCAGAGTTGTTGTGGCAGCGAACTGCAGCGAACCAACCTTCTGACGGTACTCCTCTTCTTCGCGAGACTGGAAGTCCTCATCGTCGAAAGTCAGCTCCGCGTAGGCATCCATGGAAACAGGCGTCTTCGGACGCCGACCAGTCTGCTCCTCGTCGATGAAGCGCCTACGCAGCTTGTCAACGTAGGACTGCTGGTGCAACCACAGCTTTCGCGCCGGACGATCGCGCACGATTTCGAGCCCCAAATACTTCTCGACCGGGCTGATCTCGCGTAGCTCAAAGGCAGCCTCCAGAAGCTCCTTCAGCATCGTAGTGCTGCTGATAGCGGCGAGCAGGTCGTCGACGTAGACAAGCACCCAGCACGCCACTCCGTCATTGCCAACTCTGAAATAGAGAGCCTCGTCCACCTGGCTCTTGCTCCAGCCGACGCCAGTCAGCACAACGTCAAAAGCCGAGTACCACACCAGAGGACTCTTCTTCAGCCCGTACAAACTCTTCAGCAGCTTGCATACGCGGCCGGTACCATGGTTTTAGCAAGCCGGCTGATCCATGTAGAGCACGCGACCGAGCTTGCTCTGCAGAAACGCATTCTTCATGTCCTGCTGCATAAGGTGCAGATCGAGAACGGCGACGATACTGAGAAAAATCCGCAGCGTGACGTAGCTCCCGAACGGTGTGTACGTCTCGTCGTAATCAGCTCCGTAGATCTACGCGAAGCCTTTCACCACTAGGCGTGCCTTTTTGCAGGCAACCGTGTCGTCGACATGGTACTTCGTCGTCAGAACCCAGCAGTTCTTCATGACGTTGACGCCGGGCGAGCGCTCCACTAGCTCCCAAGTACTGTTGGTGATAAGACTTCGAATCTCCTCGTCCATCGCCGCTTTTCACCGCCTTGCCCTTCCAGCTCGATAACGCTTCCTTCACTGTCATGTTAGCAATGTCCCATCGATGCTCCGGGTCAGCGTGCATATTGGGATCGAGCTCGTGCACGTTGACGTCGAACTGTGCATCGTCGAGCAGAGTGCTGTAGGAGGACGGTGGGAGGCACGCATGGTAGCTCAGCCTCTCGCGAGGCTTGCCAAAGTTGGAGCGGGTGGAACATCGAACTGTAGGCTTGTCGGCAGAGACTTCCACCACGTCGCTTGATGTGCCATCGCCGGGCTGCTCCCCTGTCGACAGCTCCTCTGAAACGCCCTCCCCGTTCGACGGCTCCCCTGTCGACGGCTCCTCTAAAACGCGCTCCCCGTTTGACGGCTCCCCTGTCGACGGCTCCTCTGAAGCAAGCTCCTCGTTCGACGGCTCCCCTGTTGACGGCTTCTCTGAAACGCGCATCTTGTTTGACGGCTCCCCTGTCGGCGGAGACTCTTCTCCAACGCCGACTCGCTTGCCGATCAGATTACGTCGATCGCTAGCGATGCCGATGGGCGGAGCCAAAGGCAACGCACCAATGCTCCCCTCATCGCTGGCGGCCGACATCGATGCCGACTTAGTTGGGCCTTGTGCCTACGTTTCCTCACTTGCTGTAGGCTCTACTTGTACTCTGATCTATATATACATGTATACCTGCATGCTTGCTCTTGCTAGGTAGAGATCACTGTGCTGTTGTTATTGCATATATACCTCTGCAGGTGAACTGGCCTTGTGGCCCTTTGCTTGTGTTCAGTGTGTGTGGTGACGTTGTGATCCACCCTGAGCTTGCTTTGCTTCTTGATGTCCAGACCAATCCCAACACCATCCCTTGCTGAACTCTGAATCGTATCAATGCCGACGTGCGCGAGCCTCCGGTGCCACGTGTCCAGCGTCGACTTCGTCGCAGATGCGATCGTTCGCAGAGCAATTGCCTTTGTCGAATATAGCTTCGAGTTCGAGGAGCAAGGGCGGAGGTCGGTGCAGAGGACCCGGCCGGTGTAGCGTGCTCGACCAAGCACATCTCCTGCAGCGGAAACGAGCGTCACCCTCGTTTTGCAGCTTCACGCCGTTTTCCTTAAGCTGACAAGCTGACAGTAGATTCGCGTGCACGCCCGGAACATACAACACGTTAGGGATGAGAATCAGCTTCCCGGTCTCCCCCTTCAGAGCAACTGTGCCACGGCCTTCGACATTCTAAAGCGCCCCGTTGAATCTGCGCACGTGACGGATTTCTCCTCCTCGCTTCATTTCGACGAAGGCCTCTCGCGTTCCCATCTAATGATGAGAGCAGCCGCTGTCGAGGAGCACCACAGTCGGATTCGCCTCCACGGCTGCAGCGACCACCTGGAAGTCTTCTCCAGCCTCCGGCGCCAGCGAAATAGTTGGCTCAACCACTCCAACCATCGAAGAAGAGGCTTCCTTGCCGCTTGAGGTGTCTCCCTCTGATGTCGACGGCGTTTTCGACGACGCTGGCTTCTCCTTGCTCAGCTCGTGGTCTCGATGACGACGCTCGCTGTTAGACTTCCCGCGGCTTCCTCAATGATCATCGTCGGACTCGTCGCGATCAGGGCAGTCGTATGAGAGATGGTCAGGGTCTCCGCGGATGTAGCAGCGACGTCCTCCTCGACGCGAACCACTACTACCGTGATCATTGCCCTTCCCCGACTTGCCGCAATCGGCGCCCTCCGTTGACTTCGTGTTCGACGACTTTCCGCCACTGCCTCCTCCTCCGCCCGACTTCGTACGCTGTCCCGTCTGACGTCCTTGCTTCATCGGAGCAACATAGTTGGCCTGCGGAAGGAGCTCTGAAGGCCGCTCAGACTCTTGCATGAACTCATCCTGGATTATGTGACTCGAAAGCGAATCCTCATTCAGAGTCTCGTGCGCGCCGGGCATGATCAGCATCCGTCGCATCAGATTGTAGCTCAAGGGGAGGCCATTAATGACATGCGTGACATATGACGCCACCGAGTACTCGAAGCCAGCCATCTGCATGTCGACCAAAATTCGTCGCCGTCGATTGCAGTACTCGGTCGCCGATTCCTGCTCGCCCATATGAATGGTGGCCAATTTCTTCTCCAGTTCGCTGATGTAGAGGTCGGCGGTCGCTTTGTAGGTGCGCATGATGTACTGCCACGCTTGGTAGTTGGCGTCCACACGAAGTCGGCACGACTTTAACGCGACTTCCACCAGTGGCGAACAGCACCAGGAAAGGACCATGAAAGTCAGAAGGTGAGCAGCGCGAAATTCCGCCAACAATTCAGAGTCGTCTTCGTCCGGCATCTCCACCTTGCCGTCAACGAACTTCTTCAATCCGGCAATCTCTAGCTGGGGTTCGATTGACTCAATCCATCTAATCAAGTCATGTCGTCCTTCGAGCGGCTTCGGCATAGCGATCTTGTCCGGCAGAAATTTGAAGTAGGCGTACGCCGGAGCGATGCCTCCGTCTCGACCAGCCGACGCATGAGTCGCCGAACTTGGCCTGGCTCCACTCCACTGAGGAGATTGACGTCGACCATCGATGCTGCCGTTCGAGCTGCATGCAGCCGCCGTCGACTGCAGCACTTGCGCTTGCACTCCGCCAACGCCCACGTCAGCGACCCTAATCACTCCATGAACCCTCTTGCTTCCTTCGCCGACAACATTGCCGCCGTCACCTTCGTTGTGTACGGGTGGGGGAGAGGCAGACGCGCCGTCCGCTTCAGCACGGGGAGGGGGATGCTCACGCGCCCACTGCGCATGAGTTTCGAGGAGAAAAATCTCCAAGTCCGCCTCACCGTACCTGCCAGCCTCGTGGCGTGCGCGAACAACATCCAACCGCGCCTGCAAAGTATCCTCTACTCCTAAATCGACTCCTTGGTCGTCCATGGCGGTCTAGGTGGTTGCCGGCCTACAACGACTTAGGTATAGAGCAAAATGTTGTCTAATATGAAGGTTTCGACGCAATTTTCTCCAATTTCGTCGACCCGCAAGGCCCGATTTTGACGCGGATTGGCTCCCCTCGACAAATGCCTTGTTGACGGGCAGTTGCGTAGAGCTGAAACAACACTTCAATTTCGACGACTTAATCTTCTCGAAAATCGACCCGTCGAACAGAGATAAAAGTCTCTGAAGTCGCCGATGACCACGAAACGAACACCGTTGTGCTCCGAAAAGCATGGCCGACTTTGCCCAAGCGAGAGCGGGGCCTTTTCTCCTCGACTCTCCCCTGCCCAGCTTACCATGGTTTGACATGGTTTCATAGTAGGTCTTAGTTAGGACCAGATTATTTGGGGCCTACCTAATTCGTTCCGCTGTGCACGGAAATAGTTTTTCCTCTGACCAGCCCGTCGTTTTTATGAGAATGAACGAGAATGAATGCACTATGAAAGAGTTGGGTACAAGTAATAACCCTAATTGGGTTGTACCCCATATAGGCTACCCCACTACAGCCTACAAAAAAACATAAGCTATAATGTTCTGACACACCCCCATAGGCAAAGTGGGGGAGTACAAGGGGTCACAAGACCAGTCAAGCAAAGCAAGCTCAGGGTGGATCACAAAGTCACCTCACATTCCAAGCACAAGGTCAAGGCCACAAGGCCAGTTCACATGCAGGAGTACATATATATATAAAAGGCTAGACAAGCAAGAGCAGGTGTATATATATATGTAACAGTACAAGCAAGGTCAAGAGGTGAGCAAGTGAGGCAAGGCAGGCACAAGACCCAACTAACTACAGAAGCGCTGATGATCACAAGGCGCAAGCGCCTTGGTGAAGATATCAGCAGTGTTGGCCTCAGAGGCCACGTACGCAAGACGCAGCTGACCACGCTGCTGCAGCTCACGCGCAAGGAAGTAGCGGAGAGCAATGTGCTTCGTTCTGTGCTCCAGTCTCTGCTCTCGACACAAGGCCAGCATGGCCTTGTTGTCTACGTACAGCACTGGAGGAGAACGAGGCGGCTCTCCGAGGTCAGTCAGCAGGTAGGTGAGCCAGCGAAGCTCCTGTGCAGCCATGGCCCCGGCGTAGATCTCAGCCTCACAACTGGAGCCGAGAACAGAAGACGAGCGGGTAGCCCGCCACGAAACAGAGCCGGAACCAAGGCTGAAGGTGTAACCCTGTGACGACCGCTGCGTAGCCTGGTCGTCAGCCCAAGAAGCGTCTGCGTGCCCAGTGAGGACCACTGGACTCTGCCCAAGCACAAGCCCCATGCCTGACGTTCTGCACAAGTAGCGCAACACCCTCTTCGCTGCAGCCATGTGCTCCGGTCTGTGTCTCCCAGGAGCAACATAGCGTGCGAGAATGCGAAGAGGGTATGCAAGGTAAGGTCGAGTGGAGGTCATCAGGTACATGAGGCAGCCAACAAGCTCTGGGTACGGGCCACTCGACTCTACGGACTCATCCGAAGGAAGAGCTGAGAGCGAGTGGCGAGTAGGCAGAGGAGTGGCCTGAGGCGAGGAGTACGTGAAGCCGAAGCGCTGAAGGACCTGCTGCACCATGTGTGACTGAGACAGGGTAATGGTGCGGCGTGCTCTGTCCCGAGTGATCTGCAAGCCAAGGTAGCTGCGCAGTTCACCCAGGTCTGTGCACGTGTGTCTCTTCTGCAGCTCGGACTTCACGTGGGCGAGTCCAGCAGTGTCAGCTGTGGCAAAGACCAAGTCGTTGACGTACACGAGGATGTAGAACGGCGGCAAAGAAGTGTCGGTGCGCAGAAACAGCGACGGGTCGGCAGTAGAGGGAGCAAACCCAAGAGCCGCAAGTGTAGTCCTCAGTGTGTCGTGCCACTCACGCAGTGCCTGGCGGAGACCGTAGACTAACCGCAAGAGGCTCCACTAGGTGCCAGAAGGAAAAGACCCAGTGAAGCTAGGTGGGCGGCGCAGCCAGATCTCCTCGTGCAGGCTGCCCTGCAAGAAAGCAGTGCTAAAGTCAAGAGAGTGCAGCTCGTAGTCACGGTGAGCAGCTATGTGCAGCAGTACCCGAAGAGTGGTTATCCTCGGGGTGGGAGAGAAGGTCTGAAAGTAGTCAACTCCCTGCCGCTGACTGAAGCCACGAGCCACGTAACGCGCCTTGAAGACAGGCGGAGAACCCGGCGGCCGCTTCACCCTGAAGATCCACATGCCACTGACGATGTTCGCCCCAGGTGGGGGAACCGCGTCAACGTAGGTGCCTGTGGACTTCCAGGAAGCCATCTCTGCGTCCATAGCTGCCTGCCACTGAGAGGAGTAGGGACCCTCTATCGCCTCCGCGTAAGAGCGCGGAGTCGGGATGTCAAGTGCATCCGGGTCTCCCTCAGGGGTAAGCAGTACGGACACGAGATGCGGTGAAGCAGCAGCCAGATACTGGAACTCCTCCTGCCTGTCCTCAAGGACGTCTGTGCCAAGGGCACACTCACCCCCGACGGACGGAGGACAGACAGACTCAGACTCAGCAACAAGACTGGCGGCGTAGTCTAGGCGACAGCGAGCAGCAAAGTCGACGAGCTCAGCAACTAGGGCAGACGCAGCAGTGGACTCAAAGGAAGGGTCAGTGACAACAGTAGCAAGGAGACGCGTGACAGTAGGACTGGCAGCACGAAGAGAGTCTGACTCCGGGTCGGCAAGAGCAGGAAGAGAAGACTCAGGAGGAGAAGGTAAAGGGGCATGCAGAGGAGTAGTGGACGGACGCAGAGACATCCAATGCGTGCCAGGGACAGGAGGAGGACGCTGACGCGAACCGCGACCACTAGTGCGAGCAGCACAGACAGGCGACGCAGGGCGAGACGCAGGCTCACGACGCTCAGCAAGACCTCCAGTAGGACCAGTGTAGGGAGACGGAGCAGGCAGTGGGGAGGCCGGCTGTAACTGTAACTGTGACGGGACAGGCTGTGGACACTCGAAGGGAGGAGGACCAGTAGAAGGCGGGAGACCAAGAACCTGCTGAAGGAGCGGAACGAAGTACGGCCGAGGCCGCGCGGCGACTCTAGACACAGCAGGGACAGCACCAGTACCCCCAGCGGCAGCACCAGCACCAGCAGCACCTCCAGCTCCAGTACCTCCAGCAGCACCAGTAGCACCCCCAGCAGGACTGCCTCCAGGACCGACAGCAGTAGCCTCCGCGCCAACACCCGCAGCAGCTCCAACTTTAGAAGTACCCGCAGGCCCAGAAGCTCCAGTACTCCCAGTACGAGCACCTCCGGGACCCGCGGCACCAGCACCCTCAGCAGCAGCGGAACCTCCAGTACCCGCAGCACCTCCAGCTCCAGCAGCTTGCCTCCAGCGCTGGGCAAACCACTCACGCATCTCCTGTGGAGAGAGAGGCTCCCGGCGAGACGAAGCACCCGGAGAACCACCAGCCACAGCACCGCCAGACGCCACACGAGCAGGCCCAGCTCCCTCAGGCTCAGCACCTCGAGGCTCAGCACCTCCAGGTGTAGCACCCCCAGGCTCAGCACCCCCAGGCTCAGCATTCCCAGGCTCAGCACCCCCAGGCTCAGCACCCCCCGGCTCAGCACCCCCAGGCTCAGCACTCCCACGCTCAGCACCCCCAGGCTCAGCACCCCCAGCAGCACCAGAGTCACCAGCGACCTCGACAAGCTCAACAGCGTCTACCTGGGACACACGTGAAGGGGCAGGACCCTGAGGGGGGAGGGGGTCTACCGGGGGGGGACCTGGCACAAGGAAAAGCGGTGGCGTGGGGAGGGACGGAGTGCGGTAGGGGAAGAGACGGTAGTAGGGGACCGACTCGTCGAACGTGACGTCCTGGGAGGACATAACACGGCGAGAGGTGGGGTGGTAACACTGCCACCCTGGCGCGTCAGGGGGGAAACGCAGGAAGACGAAGGGAGCAGCACGAGGGGACAGCTTGTCCGCAGACAAGTCGCGGACAAACGCCCGAGATCCCCAGACACGGAACGCAGACGCATCGCCAACCTTCCCCGTCCACAGCAAAGCTGGGGAGGTCTCCGGCATGGAGACCCTGGGCTGAAGGTTGATCTGATGCGCCGCGTACCGGACCGCAAACGGCCATAGACAATGGGGGGTAGCCGCATGCATCATGGACGTACGGGCGACGTCCATGACCATGCCAATGCGGCGCTCAGCAATCCCATTTTGCTGTGGAGAGTCCGGAAGCGTGAAGGTCTGGCGGATGCCTCGTGCACGACAGTAGGCTCGCAGAAGGCCAGAGGAGAACTCTCCGCCTCTGTCAGAGTGCAGACGCAGAACAGGAAAGTCCGAGCCGAAGCTCCGCCTGAGCTGGAGACGAGCTGCGCGGATCCTGTCGATCAACACCTCAGTGACATCACCCTTGCTGCGCAAGGGGAAGACTGTGGTGTAACGCGAGTAGTCCTCAACCACCAGCAGGAAGTAGCGCTTGTGACCCAGTCCACAGACGCGGGCTGGGCCCCACACGTCCATGTGAAGCGTCTGCAGCGGGGCCTCTGTCGGAGGAAACTGAGAGGAGTGAGGGGCAGCCCGCTGCCGCCCCTCGACACAGGGGACGCAGGTAGGGCCAGGCCCCGGAGGAAGGGGAGGGAGGGACCGGGGAAGACCAGAGACAAGGACACGGGAGGCCATGCTTCGGAGACGAAGCAGGGAGGGGTGACCAAGGCGGTGATGCCAGAGGAGAGTCTCGTGAGACAGGAGGCGACACGAGCGGGGGGCAGACTCCGGACCAGACCTGGACGCTGCAGCAAACACCTGACCCGACGCAGCTACCTGACCAGACGCAGTGACTGGAGGAGACGCAGTGGTCAGCGTGTACAGGCTCGACCCCGGCCGACGTGTAAACGTGGCCAGGTGTCGGCCTGTCCGAGCGTCCGTGCAGTGGGTCACCCGCTGACTCGCAGGAGTGAACTGGTGAACCCCCGCATCCTGTAGGTCAGCACCACTCACCAAGTTCGTAGAGAACGAGGGGAGGTAAAGACCAGACAGGGTGCCAGAGGGGGCGGCCGGACACGGGAGGACAGTGGAGAAGTGAGCAAGGACAGGACCCCCAGAGGGGTCTGCCAGAGAGACTGCAACTGGCCGACCAAGCGGCGTGAGTGTGGTGCGGTCTCGAAAGAAGGAGCGGGAAGCCCCCGAGTCAAGAGTGAAGGTGTGAGAGGCCGGAGCCGACGCGGTACCTGAGAGAGCAGACTCACCCGCACCTAAGGAAGCAGACTCACTAGCACCTAGAGCAGCAGCCGCACCTGTACCTGGAGCAGGAGACTCACTAGCACCCAGAGCAGCAGCCTCACCAGCAGCTAGAGCAGCAGGCTCTATACCCGGTCAGGCGGTACGCACAGGTGACCGGCACGGTCAGCACTAGTAGGCAATGCATACATTGCAGTGAGAATAGCATCATAGTCAAGAGCAAATATATCTACCCTCTGCCTAAGCAACTCCACCCAGTCGGGGAGCTCAGCCTCGTTGCCAAACTCGGTACACCAGGCGTCGCTCTGACGGGCGAAGCAGCGGGACTGTGTGTGACTAGGTGTCCCACAAGGCTGACCAGTCCGAGCACCAGTGTGAATCACGTAAGAGCAGCGAACAGAACTGAGAGATCCTCTACTCTGAGCGTACCACTCACGAAGCTGCTGGGGCGTGAGAGACGCGCGTGGGCGTCGCTGGAGATGCATCTGGTCGCCGCCAGTAGTAGTAGCAGCAGTAGTGGTAGCAGTAGCAGCGCCGCCACCCCTACAACCCCAACCAGCGTACCACTCATGCAGCTGCTGGGGCGTGAGGGACTCACGCGGACGTCGCTGGGGCTGCATCTGGCTCCGCCAGTAGAAGCAGGAGCAGGAGTAGCAGCAGTAAGGCAGGCAGCAAGGCAGGCCGAAAGGCAGGCAGGCAGGCAAGCAGGCGGCGGGCAGCGCGCTAGCAGGGTAGGGGTTCATTAGTGGTGGGAAGAGCAGGCTCGGCGACTCGGCGACTCGGCGGTGCGGGCGGCTCGGGCGGCTCGGCGGCACGGCGGCTCGGCAGCAACTGCGGCTCGGCGGCTCGGGCGACTCGGGCGGCTCGGCGGCAACTGCAGCTTGGCGACTCGGGCGGCTCGGGCGGCTCGGCGGTATGGCGGCTCGGCAACAACTGCAGCTCGGCGGCTCGGCGACCCGGCGGCTCGGGCGGCTCAGGTGGCGCTGCGGATCGGGCGGCTCGGGTGGCTCGGGCGGCTCGGTAGCAGCTCGGCGGCGCCGGCGGCTTGGTGGTGACGGCGGGGCCGCTTGGGGACGGCGACGGGGCCGGGTGGAGCGGCGACGGGGCCAGCAGAGGTGGCGCCGGGGCTACAGGGTAGGTGACGGGGCCAGCAGAGGCGGCGCCGGGGCCGGGAAGGGCGGCGCCGGGGCCGCAGAGGTAGGCGATGGGGCCAGTAGAGGCGGCGCCGGGGCCGGTAAGGGCGGCGTCGGGGCCAGCAGAGGTGGCGCCGGGGCCGGGAAGGGCAGCGCCGGGGCCGCAGGGGTAGGCGACGGGGCCAGCGGAGGCGGCGCCGGGGCCAGGAAGGGCAGAGCCGGGGCCGCAGGGGCAGGCGACGGGGCCAGCAGAGGCGGGGCCGGGTCGGGAAGGGCGGCGTCGGGGTCGCCGGGGTAGGCGACGGGGCCAGCGGAGGTGGCGCCGGGGCCAGGAAGGGCGGAGCCGAGGCCGGGATGGGCGGCGCCGGGGCCGCAGGGGTAGGTGACGGGGCCGCTAGGGCGGCGGATCGGGGCCGCGAGGGCGGCGCGATGCGGCCGCTAGGGCGGCGCAACGAGATGGGGCCGCGACGGGGCAGCGAGGGGTCGCGCGCGGCTCCATTGGGCGCCGCGACGGGGTAGCGGGGAGTGGCGCGCCTAGAAGGAACGGGGCCGCGCGCCTCGGGGCGCGTGCCAGAGAGAAAATCGCCGCGCGCCAATAGGTCGCACGCCACGGGGCGTGCGACAGATCGAGTAGCAGCGGAAGCAGTAGTAGGGCCCACAGACCAGGAGCATATGTGCTCTGAAACCATGTGAGAATGAACGAGAATGAATGCACTATGAAAGAGTTGGGTACAAGTACTAACCCTAATTGGGCTGTACCCCATATAGGCTACCCCACTACAGCCTACACAAAAGCATAAGCTATAATGTTCTGACAGTTTTTGCCCTGCCCAGCACGCCCTTGCGCTGCTGCCCTGCCCAACCAAGCGTGTTAGAGCGCTGCCTACCCAAAGCCGTGCGCTGTCGTGCTGCCTAGTGCGCCCGCCCGCCTGCTGCTCGCGCTGCCTGTGCGCTGCCCGCATGCTGCTCGCGCGTTGCCCGCACGCCGCTCGCCCGCTGCTCGCGGCTGGCCTGCTACCCGCTGCGCTGCATTGCTCGCACTGCCTGCGCATGCCCTGCCTGAGCAACCCACGCATTACCTTGCGCCGCCCGCTCACGCCCCTGCCCTGCCTCTACTACACCGCTGCACCGCGAGCTTGCGCCCTGCCCTGCCATGCTTGCGGGCTTGCTGCTGCTGCTTGCACCGCTGGCTTGTACGCCTGCTGTTGCTGCTGCCTCCATGCCGCCAAACCGAGCCGCACAGTCGAGGCGCCCGCTCGAGCCGCCCTGCCGAGCTGCCCAAACCGAGCTGCCCTACTGAGCCGCCCCTTACTGCTGCTACTGCTAATACTGTTGCAGCTGCTGCCACTATTGTTCTACTGCTATGGCGACCCCTACTGTGCTCACCTTTGACGGAGAGGGCCACCCGGTAGACTTTGAGTTGTGGCTAGAGGATCTCAACTGGTTCCTGTAGAGCGTTACTAGAGAGGATGTATCTCTCTTTGAGCATACCTCGGTGTCCCTCGCTGCCCCTGCTCACTCAGCTGCTCGTGTAGACCGGTCCAAGTGGAATTCTCGCGACACTACTGCTGCTCTTGCTATTCGTAGTCACCTTCTAGTAGACCAGCGCACCTACTTTCACCGGCTTAAGACTGCCAAGGCGCTTTAGGACGATGTAGTCAAGCGCTACTTGTCCCCGTGGTCTGCCACTTTAGGCTGCCTGGCGTTGGCGTTCCTCTGTCCTGAGTTTTCAGACTTCACCACTGTAGCCGACCTCCTGATCCACCTGCACTCCCTAGAGATCCGCTACGCTGCCGCCCTCGAGCCTGCCTTTAGGGCCTTTATCTCACCCTTAACTTTCTCACGACCCGCCTCCCTGACCCCCTTCATGTTGTATGCGACCACTTCCTCGCTCTAGACCCCAGGAAGATCACCCTTGCCTTGTTTGAGTCCCGTCTCTTAGAGGCTGAGTCCACTGCTCTAGCTGTCGCTGCATCACGCGGCACTCCCCTCCCCTATGTCTTTGAGGGGCTCTCCCTCCCTGCTCGTGCCGTCTATTGCCTGTGCTGCAGTTATGGACTTCCTTGGTGCTGAGGAGCTCGGTGATACGTTGCTCCTAGTGGGAGGCACCGCAGCGGCAAGGGTAAGGGTGGAGGTAGTGGGGGTGGTGGGGGTGGCGGGGGCAGGGGTGGTGGCGGTGGAGGTGGTGGTGGTGGGGAAGGAGGAGGTGGGGGCGGCCTAGGAGGAGGAGGAGGGGGTGGTGGGAGCAGTGGGGGTGGCACCCGGAGTGGAGCTGGCGGAGAGGGGGATGGAGGTCCGGCCGCTCGTTCAGCTGCATCTGGTGGTGTAGCGGGTGGTGGAGGTGGCTCTCGGGGTGGTCAGCAGCAGCAGCCGAGCCGATAGGTGCAGCTCTTGTCAGGATTGTATGCTATAGTCTGTGTAGGCTGTAGTGGGGTAGTTCATATGGGGTACAACACTTTAGGGTTTCCTACTTGTACTCCTCACCTTGCTCAATGCAATCATTCCTCGTTTCTTATCATGGTATCGAGCAGGTTCCCTAGTGGGAACGCTTCCTGGGGCCCACCACGATATTTTTTTTCCTGCCCGGAGCGCGCTTCGCTCCTGCCCGAGTCGCGCTCTGTGTGCCCTCCCTACCGTCGCGCCCTCTCACGGCCCCTTCGTGTCGCCTTTAGCGGCCCCTGTCACGGCCCCTTACGCCGCCCTTAAATCCCCTTGCGCTGCCCTTTACGGCCCCTCGCGCCGCTCTCTACGGCCCCTCGCGCCGCCCTTACGGCCCCTCGCACCGCCCGTCGGCCCCTTGCGCCGCCCTTAGCGGCCCCTTACGGCCCCTCACGCCGCCCTTATGGCCCTCGCGCGGCCCCCTTCCGGCCCCTTGCGGCGCCCTTACGGCCCCTTACAGCCCCGTCGCCGCCCCGTCTAGGCCCCTTGCGGCCCCTCTGCGGCCCCGTCTAGGCCCCTTGCGGCCCCTCTCCGGCCTCGTCTAGGCCCCTTGCGGCCCCTCTGCGGCCCCTCTGCGGCCCCGTCGCCGCCACACGCGGCCCCGCCGCCGCCACCTGCGGCCCGTCGCCGCCACCTGCGGCCTCGTCGCCGTCACCTGCGGCCCCGTCGCCCTCCTCTGGAGGCCCCGTCGCCACCCTTTGCGACCGCCTCGCCGCCCTTAGCGGCCACGTCACCTCCCCCAGCGGCCACGTCCCCGCCTCTACCGGCCCCGTCACCGCTCAGCCGCCCTGCGACCGAGCCGCCGAACCGCCCAGCATCCGAGCTGCCCATTAGCCAAGCCACCGAGCCGCCCAGCAGCCAAGCCACCCAGCAGTTGAGCCGATGAGCAGCCGAGCCGCTAAGCCGCCGAACCGCCCCGCAGCCGAGCCGCCCAGCAGCCGAGCCACCGAGCCGCCGAGCCGCTGAGCCGCCCTACTGTCGAGCCGCTACTGTTCCTACCGGTGCGCCCCGGCCCTACTTACTCGGACTGGTGAGATCACTCCCTACTAGGCCACTGCAGTCATGGCTACCCCTAGTGTCCTTACCTTTGATGCTGAGGGCTGTGCCGTTGACTTTGAGGTCTGGGTCGATGACCTCCAGCTGTTTCTACAGTGCGATAGGGCAGACGGACTCTCTCTGTTCGATCTCACCTCTGGTGTCTCTCTTGCCCCGCCTGCTATTGCTGACAGCACTGATCGCTCACAGTGGGCCACACCCGATGTTGCTGCTCGCCTTGCTGTGCGTCGCCACTTACCGACCGCTGAGCGTGCGCACTTTAGCCAGTACAAGAGTGCTAAGACCTTGTACGACGCTGTAGTTGCACGCTACTCCTCCCCTGCCACTGCTGCTCTTAGCCGCCTCATGCTGCCGTACCTGTTCCCTGACCTTGCTGCCTTTCCCACAGTCGTTGACCTCATTACTCACCTTCGCACTAGTGACATTCGCTACCGCGCTGCGCTTCCTGCTGAGTTCTGTGCCAAGAACCCCCCCCTCCATGTACATCACCCTCTACTACATAGACACCCGCCTCCCTGACTCCCTTTGTTTAGTCAGGGACCACTTCCTCTCAGTTTGCCCCACCACACTCACCGTCGACATCCTCAAGGAGCGCCTCCTAACAGCAGAGAAGAGCATAATCGCTGTAGGAACCTCTCGTGGTGACCCTCGCACCCCTGTCTTTGAGGGGTCTTCCCCCTCCCCCCTCTTGCCCTTTGTTGCTTCTGCTGCTGCGGCCGACCTCGTTGGTTTCGAGTCGGTCGGCGCTGCGTCTGCCCCGAGCGGGAGACGCCGCACCGGCAAGGGCAAGAGGGGCAAGGGCTGTTGACTCTGGTGCTGAGCCTAGGGGTGCTGAGCCTGGGGGTGTTGAGCCTGGGGGTGCTGAGCCTAGGGGTGCTGCGCCTGGGGGTGCTGAATCAAGGGGTGCTGAGCCTAAGGGTGCTGAGTCTAGAATTGCTGAGCCTGGGGGTGCTTAGCCTAAAGGTGCGGAGCCTGGGGGTGCTGGGTCTGCTCGTGTGGCCTCTCGCGGTGCTTCGTTGAGGTGGGAGCCACTCTCTCCCAGGAGCTACGCGATTGGTTTGCCCGCCGTTGGAGCCGTGCTGCTGGAGCTGGAGGTATTACTGTTGCTGCTCGTCCTGGAGGTGCTCGTACTAGCGGTACTGGAGCTGCTGGGACGGGTGCTGCTGGGGCTGCTAGAGTTAGTTCTGCTGGAGGTACTGCTGGAGCTGCTGGCGGTCCTCGAGCTGACGGTCCTGCTGGAGTTGGTGCTGCTGGAGCTGGAGCTGCTGGAGCTGGAGCTGCTGGGGGTGTGGGCGCTGGTGGTGCTACTTGCGCTAGTGCTTCTGAGGGTGCTGGAGTTGGCGCTGTTGGAGCTGGAGGTGCTGCTGGCGCTGGTAGTGCCGCTGGGGTTACTGGTGCTGTCCCTGCTGGTTCTGGAGGCGCTGCGCGGCCTAGGCCGTACTTCGTTCCCCTTCTTCAGCAGGTTCTTGGTCTTCCGCCCTCTACTGGTGTTGCTCCTCCCTTAGAGTGTCCACAGCCTCTCCAATCACAATAACAGTTACAGCCTGCCTCCCCCCTGCCTGCTCCTTCTCCCTACATTGGTCCTACCGGAGGTCTTGCTGAGCGTCGTGAGCCTACGTCTCGTCCTGCGTCGCCTGTTTGTGCTGCTCGCACCAGTAGTCGTGCTCCGCTTCCGCGTCCTCCTGCGGTCCCACGCACACACCAGATGGCACTGCATCCTTCCATTGCTCCTTTGCGTGTCCCGTTGCCGTCTCCTCCGGAGTCCTCTCTTCTTGTTCTTGCTGACCCGGAGTCAGACTCTCTTCGTGCTGCTAGTCCTACTGTCACGCGTCTCCTGGCTACTGTTGTCACCGACCCTTCCTTTGAGTCCACTGCTGCGTCTGCCCTAGTTGCTGAGCTTGTCGACTGTGCTGCTCGCTGTCGTCTAGACTACGCTGGTAGTCTTGTTGCTGAGTCTGAGTCTGTCTGTCCTCCGTCCGTCGGGGGTGAGTGTGCTCTTAGCACGGACGTCCTTGAGGATAGGCAGGAGGAGTTCCAGTGTTTTGCTACTGCTTTGCCTCATCTCGTGTCCACGCTGATTGCCCCTCAGGGAGACCCGGATGCACCAGACATCCCGACTCCTCGATCGTACGCTGAGGCGATCGAGGGTCCCTACTCCTCACAGTGGCAGTCAGCCATGGACGCAGAGATGGCTTCCTGGAAGTCCACAGGCACCTACGTTGACGAGGTTCCCCCACCTGGGGCAAACATCGTCAATGGCATGTGGATTTTCAGGGTGAAGCGGCCGCCGGATTCTCCGCCTGTCTTCAAGGCGCGTTACGTGGCTCGTGGCTTCAGTCAGCGGCAGGGAGTTGACTACTTTCAGACCTTCTCTCCCACCCCGAAGATGACCACTCTTCGGGTGCTGCTGCACACAGCCGCTCAGCGTGACTACGAGCTTCACTCTCTTGACTTCAGCACAGCTTTTCTGCAAGGCAGCCTGCACGAGGAGATCTGGCTGCGCCGCCCACCTGGCTTCACTGGGTCGTTTCCTCCTGGTACCCAGTGGAGCCTCCGGCGGCCAGTCTACGGTCTCCGCGAGGCGCCCCGTGAGTGGCACGACACACTGAGGACTACACTTGCGGCTCTTGGGTTTGCTCCTTCTACTGCCAACCCGTCGCTGTTTCTGCGCACCGACACCTCTTTGCCGCCGTTCTACATCCTCGTGTACGTCGACGACTCGGTCTTTGCCACTCCTGACACTGCTGGACTTGCCCACGTGAAGTCCGAGCTGTAGAAGAGACACACGTGCACAGACCTGGGTGAACTGCGCAGCTACCTTGGCTTGCAGATCACCCGGGACAGAGCACAGCGCACCATTACCCTGACTCAGTCACACATGGTGCAGCAGGTCCTTCAGCGCTTCGACTTCACGTACTCCTCGCCTCAGGCCACTCCTCTGTCTACTCGCCACTCGCTCTCAGCTCTGCCTTCGGATGAGTCCGTAGAGCCGAGTGGCCCGTACCCAGAGCTTGTTGGCTGCCCCATGTACCTGATGACCTGCACACGACCTGACCTTGCATACCCTCTTAGCATCTTGGCACGCTATGTTGCTCCTGGGAGACACCGACCAGAGCACATGGCTGCAGCGAAGAGGGTGTTGCGCTACTTGTGCAGTACGTCGGCATAGGGCTAGTGCTTGGAGAGCGACATTGAGTAGTCCTCACAGGTCACGCAGACGCTTCTTGGGCTGACGACCAGCCTACACAGCGGTCGTCACAGGGTTACACCTTCAGCCTTGGCTCCGGCTCTGTTTCATGGCGGTCTACCCGCTCGTCTTCTGTTCTCACCTCCAGCTGTGAGGCTGAGATCTACGCGGGAGCCATGGCTGCACAGGAGCTACGCTGGCTCACCTACCTGCTGAATGACCTAGGAGAGCCGCCTTTTTCTCCTCCAGTTCTGTACGTAGACAACAAGGCCATGCTGGCCTTGTGTCGGGAGCACAGACTGGAGCACAGAACGAAGCACATTGCTCTTTGCTACTTCCTGGCTCGTGAGCTGCAGAAGCGTGGTCAGCTACGCCTTACCTACGTGGCCTTTGAGGCCAACACTGCTGATATCTTTACCAAGGCACTTACGCCTTGTGATCATCAGCGCTTCTGTACTGTGCTAGATCTTGTGCCTACTTGGCCTCACTTGCTCACTTCTTGACCTTGCTTGTACTGTGATCTTTCTATACCTGCACTTGCTTGTTTACCTTTATATATATGATCTTGCATATGAACTGGTCTTGTGGCCTTGCTCTTGTGCTCGGACTGTGTGGTGACGTTGTGATGCACCCTGAGCTTGCTTTGCTTTGCTTGACTGGTCTTGTGACCCATTGTTCTCCCCCACTTTGCCTATGGGGGTGTGTCAGGCTTGTATGCTATAGTCTGTGTAGGCTGTAGTGGGGTAGTTCATATGGGGTACAACACTTTAGGGTTTCCTACTTGTACTCCTCACCTTGCTCAATGCAATCATTCCTCGTTTCTTATTAGCTCTTGCCGCAGCTGCTTCGTGAGTGGGCGATCCAACATGGCAGCTCAGGTGGCCCAGCTCGCTGCGGGTACGTCTGTCGCACAGGTTAGCTTGGAGCAACCTGCACTCGCACCGACCACACCGAGTCTCGTTGCTTCTTTTGCCTCGACGATCTGTATCGTGCGAAGCATGGTGAGCACATGACGACTCCAGATTGGTGGGCCTTGCTGAATAAGGACATAGATGTTTTTGCTTGTGATTGAGCTGTGATCCATGCTGGCATGTACGCAATGTATGTTGCTTTTGCTAGTGTTGAGGATGACTTTTTCTCGTGTGTGCCTAGCGTTGGCAGGGTAGAGGCTGCTAGTCTTGGTGCTTTTGACTCAACTAGCACAGGTGTAGAGCCTGAGGAAGCCTTGCACACTTTTACTCTCGACTCCGGTGCGTCTCGTTGCTACTTTCGCGACAGCACCACAGTCACACCACTCATAGCCTCTGTCCCTGTCACACTGGCCGACCCCTCTGGGGGCCCATAGTCGCGCGTGGCGCTACTGTTCTCCCGTGTCCGGCCTCTTCACAGGTCTCCACCTCCCCTCGTTCGCTAAGAACTTGGTGGCTACCTCTGTCCTCCCAGACCAGTGGGTCACTGTCACCCAACCTGGAGGAGAGCTTCTGGCCATCTGTACGGACCCCTGCACTAGTGAGCACCTCGCCACGTTCACTCGGAGGCCCGGGTCTAGTCTGTATACTCTGACTATTGAGTTTGCATTGGTGGCTGAGTCAGGTCAGGTAGCTTCGTTGGTTGAGGTCGCTACGTCTTGTTCGTGTCGTCTCCTCACACACCAGACTCTCCTCTAGCACCACCGTCTTGGCCACCCCTCCTTGCCACACGTGCGTAGCATGCACTCCCGTCTCCTTGTGTCTGGTCTCGCCAGGTCCCTGCCCCCACTTCCGAGGTCGCTTGCACCGCCCTGCCTTCCCTACGTCGAGGGGCAGCAGCGCGCGGCTCCTCACTCCTCCTCGTTTCCTCCTACCACTGCTCCTCTGTATACCCTCCACATGGACGTGTGGGGCCCTGCCCGCGTCACTGGACAGGGTGGCGAGCGCTACGTTTTGCTGGTTGCAGCAAGGCGGATGTCCGCAGTGTCTTGATCTGCTGGATCTGCGCTGTCCGTTTCGAGCTTAGCGCTTGGTTCCGGCAGGACCTTTTGGTCGTGTGGCTGCACTCTGACCCAGGTAGTGAGCTTTCCTCCCGCCTTCTTGAAGACTCTGTGGTGCTGAGGGCATCTGCCAGTCGTTCACGCTTCCGGTCTCTCCACAGTCTGCTTCTACCGTCTTCACCCCACCGTAGTTCCCCGATACCCCTCCCGCCGCTCTCCCTGGTTGTCGACCCCCCCCCCCGGTAGCCCCCCTCCCTCCTCCCGGTCCTGCTCCCTCAGGTTTGTCTCAGGTAGACCCACCCCCCTTGGATGAGCCTTTGGAGATCTACTCTGACACCTCTGGCCGAGCCGAGGGGGGTGACCCGATTGCTGCTGACATCATTGCCCCTCGCTGCTCCGCGCGCCTGACGGTCCCTCCTAGTTTTCCGCCTCTATTAGTGGTGGTGATGCTAGTGGTTCTAGTGCACGTTGGCAGGAGACTCTCTCAACGGACCGGCTTCGCGAGTGGGCTGTCAGGTGGGGCAGCCCTGGTGGCGGCGCTGGACGTGCTGGAGCTGGGAACCCTGGAGGTAAAAGACCTGGAGGTGCTAGTGCTAGTGTTCCTGGAGTTGGCCATGCTAGAGGTACCGGTGCTGGAGGCATTGGTGCTGCTGGACGTACTAGAGGTACTGGTGCTGCGGGTGCTGTTGCGGGTAGTACTGGTTCTCGTCTCTCTCGCCGAAGCAGCTTCGAGAGTGGGCTGTCTGGTGGGGCAGCCCCGGTGGCGGAGCTGGACGTACTGGAGCTGGAGGTACTGGAGGTACTCGCCCTGGAGGTGCTAGTACCGGTGTTCCTGGAGTTGGAGGTACTAGAGGTGCTAACACTGGAGGTGCTACTGGAGGTACTGGAGTTGGTGGTGCTAGTCGGCAGGGGTTGCTCTCTGTGCAGCAGCTTCGCGAGTGGGCTGTCCATTAGAGCAGTCCAGATGGTGGAGCTGGAGGTAGTGGTTATGGGGGTGCTGTTGCTATTGGAGCTGGAGGTTCTGGGGGTGCGACTACTTAGCCGCAATAGTCTGCGCTTAGTCACCTTCTCAGTCTCCTGACTTTGTTACTAAGTTCCCTGTTGCTACCACTACCCCGTTACTATTTCCACCGCCTGACCAGTCTCAGCCACAGCTACTAACTCACTCCCCACTGCCTGCTCCTGCTCCTTATACTCCGGTGAAGAAGTCCTTCACTAAGAGTAGAGAGCGGGCATCGCATCTTGTCACGCCTGTCCGTACTCGCCGTAGTTTGCGTCCTTGTCCTCCACCTGTCCCTAGCACACACATCATTGCACTTCGTCCTTCCTCTATTCCACATCGTGTTGTCCTTGTTAACGAGAATGAAGTGTTGGCCCCGCCCTCCCTTGGGCAACGCCAACAACTTGGTCGGATGTACGGGAGAAGCAGCTGACTGTTCACAGTGAGGAAGCTGCTCGACGGGCTTCGTGGAGCTGCAAGGAATCACTGTGGTATTGCCGTCGACCAAGGAGTTTGACGGCCTTCTTTTGCGTGGCAGGACAAAGAAGTGGTCGTCAACCTGCACAAGGTGTGTCACGGGGCTGGAGCCGTCGACCAGGAAGCTCGACAGCTGCAGCTGACTGGGCTGGTCAACGGGTGGACCTTCACCAGGAGGAGCAGTTTGACGGGGAGGTCGGCGAAGCAGTCCGTTGACCTGACATGTGAACGGCAGTCGACGAGGGGAGCTCGGCGACAGCAGCCGACAGTGCTGGTCGACGGAGGGTTCCGTTAACCAGGGTGTTGCTTGCGGGAGATGTGGTCAACAAGGGGCACCTGGTGGTCGACCACGGGCACGTGGTGGTCGACCTGAGCACTTGGTGGTCAACCAAGTTGACCAGGTAACCTGCTAGGCGAGTTCTGCGGAGGCACGCGAACGTCGTTGAGGTCGAGGTGACGAAGGCGACTTCGGGCTGGTATCCAGAAAACTGCCGAAGGATGCACAACGATGCACGTCGAGCCAATCGTCTGCCCGCACCTGCGAGCGTGCGCACTACTGTCTTCTCCGGGGCAACGCTGGACAGCCGCTTTGCTGCAGTGTTGGCACGCCATAGACCGGCTGTGTTGGCAGGTCGCCTTCCTGCAGTGCTGGCGTGGCTCCTCTACGCAACACTGGAAGGCGGTCGACCATGCAGTGCTGGTGGTCAACCAGGCTAGCTGCAGAGTTGCTAGGTGCCTGATATAGTCATTTCTGTTATTGCTTGTTCTATCATTGTGGAATGCAATCTTTGCATTGTGAAACTCTTACCGATTTCTCCTGTAAATGCGCAAGCACTAAGGAACTAAGCAAAGCTACGATCACTCTTCGTAGTTCGTGCCAACCCCTGTAGTCTAGCTCACTACCTTGTAGAGTGAATCTTCGCATGGTGCGGTAAGTGTGGACGACCCCGGTAAGTCGTTCGTAGGCCAGCAGCCGCGCTAGTCGCCATTGTCGACCCCGTAGGTGATGCGGGAGTAGCGGACACCCTGGAGGCACGCTTGGCTGATGCGCAGAAATGCACTGAGGATGGAAAGTACGGGACGATTCCCTGGGCAATAGTTGAGTTTGGTATCTGGGCAAAGTGGGCGACGGAGCACCCTTTACGTCCTACATCTCCTTGACCGGTACGAAACGAAGGTGGCATTGACGACAAGGTCGACGATGGTGCACGAGTCTGCGGGAATGATGGCACGAAGCAGAGATGGGTGATCAAGGTCGACTAAGGCGTCAACAGGAGCAAGGCGCGAGTGCAGCGGTCGACGGCAGCTGCAGGCAGCTCACATGCTGACGTCAATGGTCGACGTTGCTCTCCCATACGAAGTGGTGGAGGGTTCTCGGCGACGACGCATGTGACGGCCGGAGGGATCGCACCGGCGTATGGTTACTTCAAGTTTTCGCCACCCGGATCACCGTCACACCGCTACAAGGTCGACGGGATCTCATCATCTGGGGGGAGTCGATAGAACCTTGGCTGGAGGTCGCCAGGCTGAAGACCTGTACATCAGACTGTTGGAGAAGCAGATGACACACATTTGGATGGGCGAGCAGGAGTTAGCTACAGACTACTGCAACCGTGCTCGACGGATACTGGCTGAAATGCGAATGGCGGGCACCTAATACTCAACGGAGTCCTACATCACCCACATCGTTAAGGGCCTGCTTCGCGGCTACAACCTCATGAAAAGTATGATGATGGTGCCTGGCATGCGTGAGTCCCTCGACGAGGACTCCATCACCAACTACATCCTTCAAGACGAGGCTATGCAGGAGGTAGAGCAGCCCGCGGAGCTCCTCCTGCAGGCGAGTTACGCTATACCGACGAAGCAAAATCGTTAGCAGGAGCAGGGCGGAGGTGTTAGCAAAGGTGGGCAGTCGACGAAAGACGTCAATGAAAAGAGGTCGACGCAGGGAATGGGCCGTGGAGGTGGTGGTCGACGGCGGGAATGCTGGATCTGCCACGACACCGACCATATTTTCTATGTGTGCCTCGACCGTGACGACGCCGACGAGGACGACTGCAAGGGAGGCTGCGGTTGATCGGCCAGTCATCTTCCCCGTCGAGATGAGAAGCCGCGTAAGGAGAAGCAGACGTCAAAGAAGACGTCGTCGACCAAGGACGTCGATAACTCCAGCGTCAAGGGCCGAGGTGACGGGGAGGCGTCGTGCTCCATGGTCAGCGTGGTGGAGCCGAAAGTCTCGCTGGCGCCGGAGGCTGGCGAGGACTTCCAGACGGTGGCGGCAGCTGTGCAGGCAAACCCGATGGCGATGCTGCTTGACAGTGGTTGCTCCCACCATCTGATGGGGACGAAGGCGGTCTTCATCGACATGGCGCCGAGCGACAACGTGAAGCACGTGTGCAGCTTCAATGGGGTGTCGTAGCTGGTCGAGGGCCGTGGAACCATCGCTCTGCAAGGGGAGGCCAAGAAGCGGGTCCTCATCCCAGACATGCTCTACATTCTGGGAGTACAGGCAAACCTGCTGTCAGCTGTCCAACTGAAGGAGAGCGAAGTGCAGCTGCAGGGCGACAGCGGCGAAATGCTGCTCGTCGCCGCAACCGGGGAGGTGCTCGGTCCAGCACGCTACACCGGACGAGTCCTTTGCACCGACCTTCGCCCCTGCTCGACGCGGTCGCTGTCAACCAAGGCGGTGGCTGTGCGGACGATCATATCAGCAACGAAGTCGACCCCTGACCGGTTGCATGCGAGGCTCGCGCACGTCAGCTCAACAAGATCAAGAGCTCGGCGAAGCATGAAGTTGCTACTGGGCTCGACATCAAGCCGTCGACCGGAGCAGACCTGCTGTGTGTCTTGTGCATCAGAGGAAAGCTGGTGCGGCACACCTTCCCCGACAAAGGCTCGGACACCGAGGAGGCAATAGATGTCGTGCACATTGACTTGTGCGGGCCATTTCGGGTGGCTGCCAAGGATGGCAACTTGTACTTACTGCTGCTGAAGGATCGCCACACTTGGTTCGTGTGAGCAATGCTGGTCGCTAAAAAGAGCGATGTGCTGCGGGAGTTCTAACAGTGGTTGGTGCTAATTGAGCGGCAGACGAAGAAAACGGTGTTGATGCTCCGCTCAGACCGAGGAGGGGAGTTCCTCGGGAAGGAGCTCACCAACCTCGTCTACGGAAAGGGCATCGTCTACGGCCTGACGTGCCCCTACACTCTGCAGAAGAATGGCATGGCTGAACGGGAGATGCGCACGACTATTGAGTCCGTGAGGACGATGCTTCTGGTGGCACCTTGCTCTACGCCAAGCCGTCTGGGTGCGCAACTGCATGGAGCGGTTGACGACACCGACCGTGGACAACGCCGTACCAGCTGCTGACCGGGAAGAAGCCCGACCTCACGCTGGCACGGGTGTGGGGCTGCATGGTCCAGTTCATGGTTCCCAAGCAGCAGCGCAGTGGGAAGCTGGCGCCAAAGGCTCGCTGGGGGCTTCACCTGGGTGTGTCGCCGGAGAGTAAGGGCTGGGGTGTGCTGGACTTGATCGACAACAAGGTGGTCACGTCGGTCGAGGTGATATTCTACAAGATGCTGTTGCTAGAGGTGTGGAAGGCGAAGTATGGGCCGACGTCGGGGCGGACACAGGCACACCCGCGGACGGACACCTCAATGGCGACGGTCCCATTGCTCGTCGAGGTCGACGAGCCTGCTGATAACGATGTTGTACAAGTTCTTCCTCCTCTCCCTATTCTTGCTCCTCCCTCCCCCATCGCAGGTAGGTCTGCTTTGGCCACCGGCGATGAGGGGAGACTTGAGGCATCGTCTGTGGCACTGGCCAGTGGCATCGCCGGTGGCCGACAAGGCGCTAAGCTCGTCGACCAGGACGGGAAGCCGTCGACAACAGGGGAGCAATAGATAGGGGAGCCGGTTGAATAGGAGGCAGCAGCAGGGGTGCAGTCTGCGTTGTGATCGACAGGAGATGTGTCGAAGTTAGCGAGAGGTGAACAGCCCGTATAAGGGTCGAAGCGGAAGGTTGAAGACAAGGACGCCGACGAGGAAGGGGAACGGTCAGCAGGAGAAGAGTCCATCGACAGTGACGTGGTGGAGGTTCCGGTTGAGAAGCATGAGCTGCATCACACATGTCAAACTCGGAAGCCGCCTGAGCGTGTGGTCTTCCATGCCTGCCCGCCGCCAGCTGCCTTCACCACGGTGTACGACGACACCGACGATGACCAACCGTACGATGACGCCGAAGATGACGTCGGCCGGAGCTCGACCCCGACGTGCATGCCGACCCTAAATACCGTTGGGACATCGCAACGATGACGGTGAAGGAGGCGCTGGCGAGCTGGAAGGGCAAAGCGGCGAAGGCCGCCATGGATGTGGAGAGCCGCAGCCTCATCGACATGGACACTTGGGAGCTGATCGAATGCCCATGCGTTGTGAACATCATGAAGAACCGGTGGGTGTTGACGACCAAGTACCGCATCGACAACACCATCGAGCGCGAGAAGGTGAGGCTAATCGCGAAGGGCTTCACCCAGGTGTACGGCGCCGACTACAACGAGACGTGCTCGCCGGTGAGCAGCTACGTCACGCTGAGGATCTTCCTTAGCATCGTCGCTGTCCTCGACCTCAACCTAATGCAGCCCGACATGAAGAACGCTTTCCTTCAGAGAAAGTTTGATTGGGTGCTGTACATGTACCAGCTGGAGTACTTCAACGACGGGACCGGTCGGGTGTGCAAGCTGCTAAAAAGCCTCTATGGGCTGAAGCAGTCGCCTCTGTTGTGGTACAGGGCTCATGACGGCTTGCTGCTGGGCGTTGGCTGAAAGAAGAGCCAGGTCGACGAGGCATTCTACTTCAAGGTCAGCGACGACAGACTTACCTGCTGGGTGCTGGTCTACGTCGACGACCTGCTCGCGGCGCAGCAACACCGCGATGCTTAAGGAGCTCAAGGAGCTGCTGGAGGCCGCCTTCAAGCTGCGCGAGATCTCGCCGGTGATGTAGTACCTTGGGCTAGAGATCGTGCGAACGGGCCGGCAAGGAAGCTGTGGGTGCACCAACGGGGCTATGCCGACAAGCTGCGCGGGCACTTCATTGACGAGGAGCAGGGCGGTCGAGTCTCGAAGATGCCGGTCTCGGTCAACGCCTACGGTGAGCTGACGTTCGACGACGAGGAGGCCCAGGAGTAGCGGTAGAAGGTTGGCTTGCTGCAGTTTGCGGCGACGACGACGACGCTGGACATCGCATTCGCTTGCAGCAAGCTATAGAGCGGCCTCATAATGAGGAGCAACCAGCACTGGCTTGAGGTCGACCGAGTTGGAGTACGTGGCCGCCACGGACACTGGCAAGGAGGGGCGCCGACTCCGCTTCCTTCTTGTGGAGTTCCAGCAGCTCGACGCTGAGAAGCAAAGTGTCATTTGTGTGGACAACAAGTCAGATATTATGGTCGCTGAAGGCTTGGGGCTGACGGGAAACCTCAAGCACATGGAGCGACGTTACGCCTAACTGCAGCACATGGTGAGGCGCGGGAAGTTCGTGCTGAGGTACATCCCGACCACCAAGCAGCCGATTGAGTTCAAGGCGCTGCATTTTCCAGATTTCAACCGGTGCTCGGTCGCCATTGGCCAAATGCGCCTGGCCAACGTCGACGACGTCGACAATGATGTGCAGTAGTAGGTGCCGTGCCCTTCTGCATGGCTGGTGCGGTGACGGCGTGCTATGTGTGGAGTGCACGTTGAGGACGTGTTTTCTCCGTCAAGTGCCGCCGTGTGGGCTAGGGGGCCCAAGCATGAACGCGGTAGGGGAGTGTTAATGGGAATGAATTGTTGGCCCCGCCCTCGCTTGGCAACATCGACGACTTGGTCGGATGTACGGGAGAAGCAGCCGACCATTCACAGTAAGGGAGATGCTCACTTCGTCGAGTTGTAGGGAATCCTTGTAGTGTTGCCGTTGACTAGGGAGTTCGACCGCCTTCTTCTGCGAGGCAGGATGGCGAAGTGGTCGTCGACCTGCACATGTGTGTCACAAGGCTGGAGCCGTCGACTAGGAAGCTCGACAGCTGCAGCTGACTGGGTTGGTCGACGCGTGGGCCTTCAACAGGGTCTTGACATGTGAACGGCAGTCGACGAGGGGAGCTCGGCGATAGCAGCCAACAGTGCTGGTTGATGGAGGGTTCTGTCAACCAGGGTGTTGCTCAGCAGGAGCGGTGGTCGTCCAGAGGCACCTGGTGGTCGACCACGGGCACTTGGTGATCGACCAAGTTGACCAAGAAACCTGCGAGGCGAGTTTTGCAGAGTCACGCGAACGTCGTTGAGGTCGCGGTGACGAAGGCGACTTCGGGCTGGTATACCAAAGTCGATGTGGCTCATCAGGCGCAGACAATAGCCGACGGATGCACAACGATGCACGTCAGGCCAATCACGCACACCTACGAGTGTGAGCGGTGATGTATTCTGCGGGGCAACGCTGGAAGGCGGTCGACCATGCAGTGCTAGCGGTCGACCAGGCTAGATGCAGAATTGCTAGGTGGCTGATGCAGTCATTCCTGTTATTCCTAGTGAAACTCTTGCCGATTTCTCCCACGAATGCGCAAGCACTAAGGAACTAAGCAAAGCTACGATCACTCCTAGTAGTTCGTGCCAACCCCCCATAGTCTAGCTCACTACATGTACGTTGAATCTCCGCAGTCCTGCCGTCGCCCCCCGCGTATTCTCTTCCTCACGTTCCTAACCCTAAGTCTAACCTTGTCCGTGTTGCCAATCAGACTATCACTCGTCTTCTTGCCACGATAGTGACTGACCCTTCCTTTGAGTCTGCTGTTGCGTCTGCCTTAGTTGTTGAGCTTGTTTACCTTGCTGATTTGTGCCACCTTGACTACTCTGCGAGTCTTGTTTTTTACTCTTCCTGTCCTCTGTTTGTCGGGGGTGAGCTTGCCCTTGGCTGTGACGTCCTTGAGGACAGGCAGTTTGAGCTGGAGTGCCTGGTGGCCGCTGCACCTCATCTCGCGTCCCATGCTACTTAGCCCTGAGGGAGACCCGGATGCACCAGACATCCCCACCCCGCGCTCTTACGCAGAGGCGATCACGGGTGAGTACTCCTCTCAATGGCAGACAGCTATGGATGCAAAGATGGCTTCCTGGAAGTCCACAGGCACCTACGTCGACGCAGTTTCCCACTTGGGGCGAACAAAGTCAATGGCATGTGGATTTTCCAAGTGAAGCGATTGCCGAGTCCCCGCCTATCTTCAAGGCGTGTTACGTTGCACGAGGCTTCAGTCAGTCACAGGGGGTCGACTCCTTCCAGGCCCTCTCCCCCACCCAGAAGATTACCATTCTTCGGGTGCTACTGCACGTTGCAGCACGGCGTGACTACGAGCTGCACTCCCTTGACTTCTCGACAGCTTTCTTGCAGGGCAGCCTTCACGAGGGTTTCTGGTTGCGCCGCCCACCCGGCTTCACTGGGTCGTTTCCTGAGGGTACCCAGTGGAGTCTGCGGCGATCAATCTACGGTATGCGTCAAGCGCCCAGTGAGTGGCACAACATAGTAAGGACTACACTTGCGGCTCTTGGTTTCGCTCAATCGACTGCAAACCCTGTCAACGGGAGTGTTGTAAGGCCCCGTCCTCGCTTGGGCGGAGCCAACCTTGTGGTCGGATGTGCACGGGTTGCAGCCGACCTGCAGCAGTGGGCAAGGGGGCCATTGCGAGGGCGCCGAGCAAGAGGACGCCGCCCTGGACGCGTGGTTGGCGTCCCGGACGCCTGGACGGCGTCCTGGGAAGCTGGACGCCGAGCTGGGCGTCGCCACGACTACCCGGGCGCCTGGTCGACGTCGTGGGCGCCTGTTCGGCCTTCTAGAAGGCCAGACGCCGGCCTAGGCGCCTGCACGGCGTCCTGGGGGTCCAGACACCGACCTAGGCGTCTACACGGCGTCCTGGGGTCCGGACGCCGACCTGGGCGCCCCGGGAGGCTCACACACCGACCTGGGCATCTGGTCGGCGTCCTGGGAGGAGGGACGCCGACCTGGGGGTTCGGAAGGTGTCCTGGGCGCCTGGACGCCGGACTGGGGACGCCGGGCATCCGTGGCCGGCTACACACTGCGCTGGTCGGCCAGGCGTGGTTGTCCGTTCGACCGGAATACCCGGGCGACGTGCGCGAGTGTCGCCAGGGTGGAGTCTGCGAGGCCGACCTCGGGGGTGGTATCCCGAGGTCGACGTGGCTGGTGGGCACAGTCGCTGGCGTGGAGTCTGCCAGGCGTCTGCGCTGTGCACGTGACAGGGAAGTGCGCACCAACCAGCTGCGCGCACCTGCGAAACAGTTGCACCGTTGTCCTGCGGGTGCAACGCTGTGCAGTCGACTTGCTGCAGTGCTGGCACACCGTGGACTTGCAACGTTGGCGAACCGCTACTCTCCAATGCTGGAGCGGTGCGAGCGCTGCTGCGATGGAGCGCGGTCGGCCGTGCTGCCCTGAAGGTCGACCAGCAGCCTAGCTAGCTCTGATGTAGTCAGTGCTGCCAATGTTGTTGCAATCATTGTTGTCATGTTTTCCTAGTGAAACTCTTGCCAATTTCCCCCGTGAATTAGCAAGCAGCGTGAACACAAGGAAACGACTAAGTGAACGAACGCAGAGATCACACGAGCACACGTGCCTAGCTCGTAGCTTAGCTGCCGTTGCAGCTGTTATCTCCGCAAACCCTTCACTGTTTCTATGTTCAGACACTTCTCTGCCTCCGGTCTACATTCTTGTGTACGTTGACGACTTGGTTCTTGCTACTGCTAATATTGAGGCACTAGCCCTAGTGAAGGCGGAGCTGCAGGAGAGATACAGCTGCACTCACCAGTGTGAGTTGTGGAGCTATCTTGGCTTGCAGATCACCCAGGAGAGAGCACGGCGCACCATCACCCTGACTCAGTCACACATGGTGCAGCAGGTCCATTAGCGATTCGGCTGTGAGATCTCGTCGCCACAACCCACTTCTCTGGCTACACGCCACTCGCTCTCACCTCCACCTTTAGACGAGTCCTTAGAGCCGAGTGGTCCGTATCCAAAGCTTGTGGGTTGCCTCATGTACTTGATGACGTAGTCATGACCTGGCCTTGCATACCCTCTCAGCCTTCTAGCTTGCTACATTGCTCCCGATGGACACTGGAAGGTGCACTGGGAAGCTGCGAAGAGGGTACTGCGTTTCTGTGGGTCAGGTGGTGCAATATATATTCCCCACATTTTCTCAGGCTTTCGGGTGCAATATACAGGTCTGTGAACATTGGTTTTGGAGAGCCACTCGGAACGTGGGCTGGATTCAGTAAAAATAACAAGCAGGCCCAATGCAGAATCTGTGATTGTAGATATGCAGTGAGCGATTTTTGTAAGATGTAACACGTGGATCATTAAGAGCCCGATTTCCTAAGTTGAACGATAACTCTCCCCCCCTAGCCCATTGTTTTGCGAAAACTGTGCGCAGAAAGCGCTGCTTGTCCCTTGAAAGCGGATGGGTCCATGTACCAGTCCCTGACAAGCTAAAAACCCGACGAGTTTTTTGTGGGTGGGGCTGTGAGTCCGCGTGGTGGAATTTCGTTAGGCACAATGCTGACACGCTGCGTGATTTTTTTGTCAAAGTGTACACTTTCTTGCTGACTCAAAGTTATGTAAAATTATTGGGTTTTGCCCGAAGTAAACTCATAGGACACGCCCTAAAGGCATGAGAAAATCTCAAAGCGTAGGACGGGGTGGTCCGGGCGCAATGGGAACAATGACGCGATCGTAGGATACAAGCTAAGGGCACGTTCCTCGCCTCCTGTCATTCCGTGTTTGGGTCTTGTGAACACTTGGGACAACACAAACTGTAAAATTTCCCTTTAAGCCAACGACCACAATCCCCACCCGATTTCTAGTGTGTGACCAAACAAATGTTACCATATCTCATCAAATTTGTCCCGCTCAATTGGCCAGTTTTCTCAAAGTGCCGATCGACCAACTTTATCTCCCGCCATCGCAAATGGCCTCGCAACCCGACATTGACATCTAGCGGTCAATGTTAGATGAATTGTGCACGACTGTCAACTCTGAACCACACTCCTCCAGCCTTCTTCCAACAATTCCAACTGCAAGTATGCCAGTCCTTTAACCGCTGTCACGCCCTTAGTGCGTACCTTCGTTATATCATTTATCTTCTTGAATATGGCTCCCAAACGCAAGTACAGCAAGGTCTCTGACAAGGGAAAGGGGGAAAGGCGCCCGTTCCTGAACTTGAGGTCCCTTCTCCTTTTCCTTCCGTTGTTAGCCCACTTTTCCGTTCTCGCTTTGTCTCTCCGTCCCTTCGCTCGCTCCGTCGTTTTCCGATAAAAATAGATGATGCATATATTCTTTATGTTTTCCCGCGTCACTCTCAATCTTCATGCATCCACCTTCTCTCTCCGTCACCTCTCTCTCAGTGTGCCTTCACTTCATTTTTCAGCCTAGTTCCTTAGCCTAGCCTAGTCCTTGCTCACTTTCAGCCTAGTCCCCTGGTGTATAAGGGTAAGGAGCCCTGTCTCCTCTTCATTGTTTGGTGTTGAGTTCTCTTTCTTCACTCTCTCTCTCCTTTGATGTCCATCGGCGCGCACTATCTCTCACTGTATTCACGCTCATTCAATCCCTTGTTTGTACTTGTTCCTACTTGTCTACAAATACCTCCCCTGCATCTCCTCTCGCTCCCTTCAACTGTCCCTTTCACTATCCTCTCCCTCTCTGTTCACGTTCCCTCTCTCTTGATATCCCTAGTTCCTTTCTCTATATCTCTCCGGTCCTTGTTTCGCTCTCACAGTTCCCCCGCTCTCTAGCTGTCGCCTCCTTCTCACAATTGCTGTCAATTTCATAACGTTTCTGCTCTCTTCCTCTCTTCTCGTCCGCACTATCTCCTTGACGTTTCCTCTCTCTCCCTCTCTGCTCGTCTACTCTCTCTCCTTGTATGTCAGCTCTCTCCCTCTCTGATCATCCGCCAGCTTTCCTTGACGTTTCCGCTCTCTCCCTCTCTGCTCGTCTGGTCTCTCTCCTCGTATATCAACTCTCTCCTTTTCTGCTTGTCCGCCCTTTCTCCTAGATGTTTCCACTCTCTCCTCTGCTCGTCCGCCCTCTCTCCTTCTCATTCAGCTCTCACCCTCTCTGCTCGACCGCCCTCTCTCCTTGACATTTCCACTCTCTCCCTCTTTGCTCCTCTGCCCTCTCTTCTAAACGCTTCCGCTCTCTAATCCACGTCGGATGAACTAAAGTCGAATTGCAAATTCGCAAATCTCCTTGTTATTCAGCTCTCTCCCTCTCTGCTCGTCCGCCCTCTCTCCTTGACGTTGTCAGCCAACAAGGTCGTTGCAGAGTGAGCCCGCTCACCAAGGTCGGTAAGCAAGAAAGTCAACCAGCGAAGCTCGTGCGCCGCCATGGCACCGGCGTAGACCCTGCCTCGGCAAAAGAGCTAGTGAATCTGTGGTCAACGGCAAGAGGAGTGGGCTGTGTGGTAGAGAACTGAAGCTCGAAGCGCTGAAGGACCTGCTGCACCATGTGTGGCTGTGAGAGTGTGATGGTGCGAGCGGCTCTGTCCATGGTGATCTACAAGCCAAGGTAGCGGCGCAGGTTACCAAGGTCAGTGCACGTGTATTTCTTCTGCATTTCAGACTTCATCTCAGCCAGAGCAGCCCTGTCTGCTGTAACAAAGACCAAGTTGTTGACGTAGAGGAGGACGAAGAAAGGTGTAACGAACGAACACCGACGGGTCGGCAGACGAAGGATGAAACCCAAGGGCAGCAAGAGAGGTGTGTAGCGTGTTGTGCCACTCTCGGGGCACTTGGCAGAGACCATAGACTAGTCGCCTTAGGCTCCACTGGGTCCCGAACGAGAAAGTGCATGTGAAGCCAGGAGGACGACGTAACCAAATCTCCTTGTGCAGGCTGCCATGGAGAAAGGCGTTGGAGAATTCGAGGGTGTGCATCTCGTAGTCTCGATGTGAAGTAACACCCGAAGAGTAGTCATCCTCAATGTCGGGGAAAAGGTTTGGAAAAAAATCAACTCCCTCATGCTGACTGGAACCTCTAGCCACGTAGCGCGCCTTGAAGACAGGCGGCGATCCAGGCGGTCACATCACCTTGAAGATCCACATGCCGTCGAGTACGATCGCCCTAGGTGGGGGAACGACGTCGACGTTGTCAACAGGAGTTGTTGTTAAGCCCTGTCCTCGCTTGGGCGGAGCCGACTTCGTGGTCGGGGGTGCAGGAGGTGCAGCCAACCTGCAACAGTGAGCGAGCTGGTTGACGGGGTGGGCGAGCTGGTATACCGGTTTGGCAACCTGCACGATATCACTGCAGTGGCGCTGACTTCGAGAAGGGCGCCAACTTCAGGGGTCTACGTGGGAGGTCAATCTGTGGATGGTGTCGAGTTGGTGACGCCGACTTGGGGAAGCCGTCCTGGCAGGGTCGGCTGAAAGTTGTGCTGGTCGACCTGGACTCGGTCGACCACGAGTGTGGTTGACCTGGAGCTGGTTGACCAGGTGTTTGGTCGACTTGGCGTGATCGACCGGTGGTGGTTGTCGACCTGCGTGGTCGACGGAGGAGCTGGTCAACGTGGTGTTTTCCCTGATCAACCAAGTTACACGGGCAGCAGATTTCTACGGAAGCCTATGTGTTTGTTCCGAGGCTGACCTCGATGTGGTATCCCGAGGTCGACGTGGCTGATCAAGTGCAGTCGTCAACACGAGGACGAGCTGGTGTGTGTGTTGTCCAGGATCCGTCACTTTGAGAGCTTAGGACGAACTCATTTCTCAACTAAACGCAAATCTGCTCGGAAGGATGTTGCGCCTTACGCTTAGCTACCATCTCCAAGTTGAATCAGTCATTAATATGCTCTTTAGAGTGATAACGACTTAGAAACGTCCAGCAGCCGCATGACTAGAATGGTAGAGAAAGTACAAACATTGGGGCATGGAATATTGGAGTTGGGGACTCCAAGAGAACCATGAGAGAGAAGGGGTTCTCCAAGAGCTAGGGAAGGATGGTAGGAACCTTCCTAGCAGCAAGGATGCAACCCTCATCATGAGGTCCTTGAGGTGTCACATGCAAAATCCAATCTAGTTGGATTTTGCCTAGGTGTTGCAACATTTGCAACCCATGCTAGAAACTTCTAGCCACCCCAATCCAAAAGTCAAGGTTGCCTTCCCTAACCACCCAACCAAAGATCCCTTTATAGTCATGTCCCAAGTAATCAACCAAATTAGATATAACCCCAAAAGGTAATAAGAAATCCAAGTCTTGGAAATCTTGTAACTTGGGCGATCTTGGTCGGAATAAGGTGCTCTTGGTCTCGTTGGAAAGCTCAAGATTTCTCCTGCATGATCAAGCATTTAGACTTGGAGAAAAATACAGAGATGAAAATATCCAACAGCCATGCACAATGAGATATGCTGATGCAAACAATGCACGCATGAATAGCACGAGCACTCGGCAGGACGTTAGGATGACATGCACTCAGAATGACATGCATCCAACAAACTCCCCCTTAGACTAACGGACTGCATGCACACACACTCACACAAATGTAAACTTTCATGCACACAATTACACATGCACTCATGACACTGCTGCCCACACTAGTGCAATGCCATGCCACACATCTTAGTACACTTCCAATGTGCACTCTCGGGAAGTCTCTTGGTGAGAAAATCTGCCGCCTGCTTGGTAGCCTTCACATGGTGAAGCTCACCAACTCCCTCCTTCACCATCTGCCTCACCCATTGCCACTTAATGTTCATGTGCTTGTTCAGCCCATTCAGGACAGGATTATTGGCCATGCCAATAGCAGCCTCGCTGTCGGAAAAAAGTGGTGTAGGTCCTTGCTGTTCAGCTCCCATGTCCTCCAGCAGCTTCCTCAGGAGCATAATCTCCTTGATGGCATGGTACATCGCCATGTACTCTGCCTCTCCGGAAGACTGAGCAATCTCACTCTGCTTCTTGGACCTCCAACTCACAAGTCCACCTCCGACCATGCACACAAAGCCGCCAACCGATGATTGATCCTTATCCTCTGAGGCCCATGTGGCATCGGTGAAGCACGATAGCTTCAAGGTTCCAGGCGTGACCCCATCTGCTCCAATTTGTTTCAGCTGGCCGCAACCTGAAAACTGAACACCAGCAGATGCCGTTGATCTGAGGTAGCGCACCAAGCGCTTTGCCACCTCTAACTGCTCCTCAGTGAGCCGCTGCACAACTCTAGCCAGCTGCCCCACTCCGAATGAAGCATCAGGTCGCGTATGCACTGCAGCATACATCACACTCCGAATGAGTGACTGGTACTCGTTCTACTGCTCATCCTCGAGTACATCATCCTCCTTAGCTGCCTTCTTCAGTTTGAAGCCCGCAGGGAACGGTGTCATCATAGTGTGACCCCCAGTCACACCATAGCGCTCCATGACACCAGAGATGTAGTTTGACGGATGCACCTTCAGCCACCTCCTCTCAACATCCCTCTCAATCTGCAGCCCCAAGTAGTAGTGGACATCCCCCAGCATCTTGCACTTGAAGTTGTCCATCTGCAGCTTCTGTGTCCTCTCAATCTGCTCCATGGAAGGTGAGAACAGTAGTATGTCATCGACATACACCAGCAGCAAAAGCTGCTGCTCCCCCTCTCCAAGCAGAAACAAGCTGTGATCCGCCTGGGACGTCTTGAAGCCTCCACCCAGCAGCACCTCCTCCAGCTTCTCGTACCAACACGTGGGCGCTTGCTTAAGACCATAGATGGCCTTCTTAAGCTTGCACACCCGGTGGGTCCCATCCTCATAGCTGTCGGGCTGCGCCATGTAGACATCCTCCAGCAGCACTCCATTGAAGAGCGCAGTGGTGATATCCATCTGCTTCACATGCCATCTCTTCACAACTTCGCCAGCCATCAAAGTCCTCAATGTCACTGGCTTAGCAATGGGAGCAAAGATCTCCCCGAAGTCGGCCTTCTCCTTCTTCTGCAACCCCTTGGCGACCAAGCGGCTCTTGAATCGCTCCAACGCACCATCAGCTCCACTTTTCACCTTGAAGACCCACTTGCTGCTGATCGGCCGTCGCACCTCGGGTAACTCAACAAGCTCCCAAGTCCCATTCTCAATGAGACTGTTGAGCTCCGCATCCATGGCAGCCTTCCACTCCTCCTTCTGGGGTCCACTGAGTGCCTCCTCCAATGTGGCTGGTTCTCCAGGCAAGGGTGTGAAGAAACAGAACGCCATCTCCTCATCCTCTCCCTCATCCGCCTTAACCACCATGGCACCTTGCTTGAGTCCTCCCAAACGGCTATACTTCAGCCTTGAGGGTGCTGCTGCCACTCTCTTCTCGCGGGTTGCAATCTGCTGCCCATGTGGTGAAGCTCCTTTCTGCACACTCCTCTTGGTGACCTTGGCATTTGCAGCAAGCTTGGGCTGAGTTTGTGAGTCCACACGTGCCGACTCATCCTCCAACCCCTCCTCCGCAGCAGGACCAGCACCTTGCTACTCACCACCGCCACTGTTGTCACTGATCAGCTCTGACCCAGGAAGATCCTCAAGGTGCAGCTGAACCTCCTCCACTGCAGACCGCTCAATCTCCTGCAAACGCAAGCCAATCTCCACCTGCTGCTGTTGCTGCCAGTCCTTGTACATGACGTCCTCCACAAACTTGACGTCACGATTGACAAGCGTTTTCTTTCTCTTGGGGTTCCACATCAGCCACCCCTTCGAGTCAGGAGCCATCCCAAGATGGACAGCCGACACAGCTGTTGGGTGCAAATATTTATTTTTGCACGTCAACCAACCGTCTGCATCGCATTTTGCACATTTGTGTGTGTGCGCATTTTTCATTTTCATTTTGTGAACGTTCTGTGCGCATTTGTTCTTGTGTTTTTTGTGTCTCGTTTTCATTCATAAGTGCATTTTGTGTTTTTGCATTTTTAGTTTCGTTTTCACTGTTCTCATGAAGCTCCCATGAAGCGCTCAAACGAGGCCCTCATGACGCGTTCAAATGAGGGTCATGCAAAGCTCTCAAATGAGACTCTTGCGAAGCTCTCAAATGAGGTTCAAATGAAGACCTTATGGAGCTCAAACGAAGCTCGCATGAGACTTAAATGTTTCATGCGAGGCTCATGCGAGTGACCATGAAAGTCCCATGAGTCTCGAATTTTCATGCGAGACTTATTGGAGCCTCATGTGAGCGGGTTGTGTACCGAGGGGTGATCGGTTCTTTGACTGGTCAAGAGGTGCCTTGACTTTTCTCGCGCTGGTCAAAAGCGCGAAAGTCAAGACTCGATCGTGGGTCAAGGTACGCGCGTGTGGGACCACAGGGCACGCGAGTGTGCCGCGTACTGTTGCGAGCGTGCTGTACAGCACGATCGCAACAAGACAGGGCGCATTTTGGCCCTGTCCCGTACTATATACGCGCATGATTTCGATCATGGCGCGCTATACAGCACGACCAAGAAAAAATCTCGGTCATGCGTGTGGCACGAGGGGTGCTCGGAATTTACAGTTGAAAAACTGTTTTTCGAATTGATTCACGGGACGGGAAATTTCTCGCGTAAGTCATTTCGCTTTGCGGAATCATTTCGACACAGGTGCAAATCGGTTACTCCGTTTCTCAAACGGTAAAAACCGTTATACAACTGTGAGCTCGCATGAAGACATTTGAGCTACATTGGAGCAACATGCGAGTCTCATGAGTGTACACATTTGTTGTTCAGGATCCGTCACTTTGAGAACTTACGACGAACTCGTTACTCAATTAAACAAAAATCCGCTTGTTAGGATTGTGCGCCTTAGGCTTAGCTACCATCTCCAAGTTGAATCAGTCGTTAAGATGGTCTAGAGAGTGAGAACCATGTAAAAACGTCCAGCAGCCGCATGACTAGAATGGTGGGGGAAGTACAAGCATGTAGGCATAGAAAGTTGGAGTTGGGAATCTCCAAGAGAACCATGAGAGGGAAGGGGTTCTCCAAGAGCTAGGGAAGGATGGTAGGAACCTTCCTAGCAGCAAGGATGCAACCCTCATCATGAGGTCCTTGAGGTGTCACATGCAAAATCCAATCTAGTTGGATTTTGCCTAGGTGTTGCAACATTTGCAACCCATGCTAGAAACTTCTAGCCACCCCAGTCCAAAAGTCAAAGTTGCCTTCCCTAACCAACCAACCAAAGATCCCTTTATAGTCATGTCCCAAGTAATCACCCAAATTAGATATAACCCCAAAAGGTAATAAGAAATCCAAGTCTTGGAAATCTTGTAACTTGGGCGATCTTGGTCGGAATAAGGCGATCTTGGTATCGTTGGAAAGCTCTGGATTTCTCCTGCATGATCAAGCATTTAAGACTTGAAGAAAAACACAGAGATGATAATATCCAACAGCCATGCACAATGACATACGCTCATGCAAATCATGCAAGCACAAATAGCACGAGCACTCGGCAGGACGTTAGGACGACATGCACTCAGAATGACGTGCATCCAACAAACTCCCCCTCAGACTAACGGACTCCATGCACACACACTCTCACAAATGCAAACTCTCATGCACGCAATCACGCATGCACTCATGACACTGCTGCCCACACTAATGCAATGCCATGCCACACATCTTAGCACACTTCCAATGTGCGCTCTCAGGAAGTCTCTTGGTGAGAAAATCTGCCGCCTGCTTGGTAGCCTTCACATGGTGAAGCTCAACAGCTCCCTCCTTCACCATCTGCCTCACCCAGTGCCACTTAACCTTCATGTGCTTGTTCAGCCCATTCAGGATAGGATTATTGGCCATGCCAATAGCGGCCTCGCTGTCGGAGAAAAGTGGTGTAGGTCCCTCCTGTTCAGCTTCCATGTCCTCCAGCAGCTTCCTCAGGAGCACGATCTCCTTGATGGCATGGTACATTGCCATGTACTCTGCCTCTCTGGAAGACTGAGCAATCTCACTCTGCTTCTTGGACCTCCAGCTCACTGGTCCACCTCCGACCATGCACACAAAGCCGCCAACCGATGACTGATCCTCATCCTCTGAAGCCCATGTGGCGTCGGTGAAGCACGACAGCTTCAAGGTTCCAGGCGTGACCCCATCTGCTCCAATCTGTTTCAGCAGGCCGCCAGCTGAAAACTGAACACCAGCAGATGACGTTGATCCAAGGTAGCGCACCAAGCACTTTGCCACCTCCAACTGCTCCACAGTGGGCCGTTGCACAACTCTGGCCAGCTGCCCCACTCCGAACGAAGCATCAGGTCGCGTATGCACAGCTGCATACATCACACTCCCAATGAGTGACTGGTACTCATTCTGCTGCTCATCCTCAAGCACATCATCCTCCTCAGCTGCCTTCTTCAATTTGAAGCCTGCAGGGAACGTTGTCATCACAGTGTGACCCCCAGTCATACCATACCGCTCCATAACACCAGAGATGTAGTGTGACTGATGCACCTTCAGCCACCTCCTCTCAACATCCCTCTCAATCTGCAGCCCCAAGTAGTAGTGGACATCCCCCAGCATCTTGCACTTGAAGTTATCCATCAGCAGCTTCTGTGTCCTCTCAATCTGCTCCATGGAAGGTGAGAACAGCAGTATGTCATCGACATACACCAGTAGCAAAAGCAGCTGCTCCCCCTCTCCAAGCAGAAACAAGCTGTGATCCGCCTGGGACGTCTTGAAGCCTCCACCCAGCAGCACCTCCTCCAGCTTCTCGTACCAACACCTGGGCGCTTGCTTAAGGCCATAGATGGCCTTCTTAAGCTTGCACACCCGGCTGGTCCCATCCTCATAGCCGTCGGGGTGCGCCATGTAGATATCCTCCAGCAGTATTCCATTGAGGAACGCAGTGGTGATATCCATCTGCTTCACGTGCCATCCCTTCACAGCTGCGCCAGCCATCAAAGTCCTCAATGTCACTGGCTTAGCAACGGGAGCGAAGATCTCATCGAAGTCGACCTTCTCCTTCTGCTGAAACCCCTTGGCGACCAAGTGGCTCTTGAATCGCTCCAACGCACCATCAGCACCACTCTTCACTTTGAAGACCCACTTGCTGCTGATCGGCCGTCGCCCCTCGGGTAACTCAACAAGCTCCCAAGTCCCATTCTCAATGAGACTATTGAACTCCGCATCCATGGCAGCCTTCCACTCCTCCTTTTGGGGTCCACTCAGTGCCTCCTCCACTGTGGCTGGTTCTCTAGGCAAGGGTGTGAAGAAACAGAACGCCATCTCCTCATCCTCTCCCTCATCCGCCTGAACCGCCATGGCACCTTGCTTGGTTCCTCCCAAACGGCTATACTTCAGCCTTGAGGGTGCTGCTGCCAATCTCTTCTTGCGGGTTGCAATATGCTGCCCATGTGGTGAAGCTCCTCTCTCCACACTCCTCTAGGTGACCTTGGCGTTTGTTGCAGGCTCGGGCTGAGATGGTGAGTCCACACGTGCCGACTCATCCTCCAACCCCTCCTCCGCAGCAGGACCAGAAACTTGCTGCTCACCACCACCACTGTGGTCACTAGTCAGCTCTGACCCAGGGAGATCCTCAAGGTGCAGCTGAACCTCCTCCACTGCAGACGGCTCAATCTCCTGCAGACACAAACCAATATGCACCTGGTGCTGCTGCTGCCAATCCTTGTACATGACGTCCTCCACAAACTTGACGTCACGACTGACCAGCGTCCTCTTGCTCTTGGGGTCCCACATCAGCCACCCCTTCGAGTCAGGAGCCATCCCAAGATGGACAGCCCACACAGCAGCAACTTCCAGCTTGTGCCTCTGCTCCTTAGGCACCATCACAAGCCCCATGCAGCCCCATACCCGCAGCATCTCAATGGATGGCTTCTTCACAAGCCAACGCTCGTACGGCACCCAATGCTTGTCGCCAACATGAGTCAAGACCCTGTTCTTGACCGTGATGACATGGCGAACGGCATCAGGCCAGAACTTGTAGGGCATCCCAGCAGCCCCCAACAAGGTCTTAGCCGCCTCGCCAATGGTCCGGCTGGCACGCTCAGCAATGCCGTTCTGCTGCGGTGTTCTTGGGCAGGTCAGCTGGTGTCGGATGCCGTTCCTCTTGAGAAATTTGGTGAATTCCGCTCCAAGGAACTCTCCACCACGGTCGCTCCTCAGCACCTTCACCAGCCGCATCGCTTGCCGCTCCACCATCGGCAACCAATCCTCCTTGATTGCCGCTGCAGCATCGCTCTTCTTGGACAAGGGACGCGCCCATGTGAAACGGCTCCATTCGTCCACCATGGTAAGGAAGTACAGCACTCCCCCAGTCCCCTCAGTCCTCATAGGACCCACCAGGTCCATGTGCACCACCTCCAGCGGCGCCTTCGCTGATCCCTCCGCACGTGGAAACGGGAACCGCGCAAACTTGTTTTGCATGCACGCCTCGCAGCTGCCATAGTGAGCGCCATCTCCTTGCAGTTGCAGCCCATGCACGCACTTCTCCTTATGCATCACCTCCAGTGTTGAAATAGCCACGTGTGCGAGCCGCCGATGCCAAGTCTCCCAATCCGCTTGGCCCGAGGTAGCCGACGCCTTCACCGCCGCGCTTCCTCCAATCAGCTCCTCTCCTTGCACACCTAGCTGCTCCTCCTCGGTGACACTCTCCTCCATAGATGCCGCCGCTGCCGCCTTGCCCGATTTCCGCCAAGGGAGGACCGGGATCTGCCACATCCGCTTGTGGACATCTCCCTTCCACTGCAGGTCCCAAATGAGGCGCTCATCGTTGTAAGCACGATAGTGCTCCAAGCCAATTGTCTCAGTGTTCACACCCGCATCTCCCAGCCGGCCGGTAGAAATCAGGTTCGCGCACAAGTCCGGCACCCACAGCACATTCTTCAGCCCCACGAGCTCTCCATCCGCTCCCATAAACTTGGCGCATCCCATGCCCATGACCTTGGCCTTGGCGCCTGTCGCGGATGTGACCGTAGAGATAGGTGCGGGCTGAATCTCATCGAGTAGGTCCGCACGAGGAATCATGTGCCAGGAGCTTCCCGAGTCAATCACCCAATGGGTGAGGGGGTGTAGGAGAACCTTGGCAGCCATAGCGAGGTCGGTTGCGCCTTCGTTCACGAAAAAGAAGAACCCGGCCTTCCGCTCCTCGGATTTGCCGCCTTTCTCCTCCTCGTTCTCCTCACCACTAGCTCCCATGACTCCCCCACTCCTCTTGCCACCATGCAGGTTGCTCGATGAAGGCGGGGTCCAATCCTTGGGTCGTTGGTAGCACTTCCGCCAACGATGTCCGCGCTTCTTGCAGTAGAAGCACACCTCCCCTTGAACCCCGCCGCCATCCTCCTTAGGGTTGTCCTTGTTTTTGCCCTTCCACTTCTTCTTGAAGCCACTCTTTCCACCTCCAACTCCATAGCCAGCCCCCTCCTCCGAGCGCTCCACACTCCGCCGCCGCAAGTCCTCCTCTAGGATGTGCGCGCGAATGTAATCCACGCTCCATTGGGGTTGTTGGGAGTTGAGGTTGATCGCTAGGGCAGACCACGACTCCGGCAGCCGTATCACGATCTCCACGCATTGCACGAGCTCCGGGTACACCACACCGCCTCCTTGGAGCTTCGTGAAGATGTCCCGCATCTCATCCAACACCGGTTGCATCGGCTCTCCATCAACGAACTTGATGTCGCGCAGCCGCCACGCGAGTAGCACGATGCCGGTAGCATGTGTCGGTCAGTGCACATCCAGAAGCTTCCTCCAAGCCTTGGGGCCACACTCTGGATCACCCAAGAGGTCCTTGATGTGGTCAAGTTGTCGCCCGCCAACCGCTTGCACCATTAGCATGTACGCGTCGAACGATCGCTTCATCCACGCTCCTTTCAGCTCCGCGGCCTCCGGCATCTTCTCCTTCCCCTCCACCAGATCCAATAGCTTGTATTGGGTGTACATCAGCCTCATGCGGAAGCTCCAGTGCTCGTAGTCCTTCCCCATGAATTTCTCAATAGAGAACGCCTTCACGGGATCCACGGTTGTTGGAGATGGTGTAGTAGACGTAGGTAGAGTAGGGCTGGCTGGTTGGTGAGTCCCCACTCCTCCACCAGCAACTCCCCCCTGCTCTCCAGCCTCTCTACTTCTATCCATCTCGCCACTAGCACCTCCGGAGTTCGTACCAACCATATTGAGGCCTTATGAACGGTGGAAACTTGAGAAATCGTTTGGAGAGAATTCTGCCAGAAATTTCGATTCTACAAAAAACGCCGTCGCGGACTGGATACTTCGAATTAGAACGCGGTTGGACCACCAATCGAAAGTTCGCAAGCGGAGCTACTAGAAAATGGTCTCATTTGACACCAGTGGTTGAGAATGCAAGACGATTCGTCGTCTCGAAGTCGACTACTCGCTCTGATACCACTTGTTGTTCAGGATCCGTCAATTTGAGAACTTACGACGAACTGGTTACTCAATTAAACAAAAATCCGCTCGGTAGGATTGTGCGCCTTAGGCGTAGCTACCATCTCCAAGGTGAATCAGTCGTTAAGATGGTCTAGAGAGTGAGAACCATGTAAAAACGTCGAAGAGCCGCATGACTAGAATGGTGGGGGAAGTACAAGCATGTAGGCATAGAAAGTTGGAGTTGGGAACCTCTAAGAGAACCATGAGAGGGAAGGGGTTCTCCAAGAGCTAGGGAAGGATGGTAGGAACCTTCCTAGCAGCAAGGATGCAACCCTCATCATGAGGTCCTTGAGTTGTCACATGCAAAATCCAATCTAGTTGGAGTTTGCCTAGGTGTTGCAACATTTGCAACCCATGCTAGAAACTTCTAGCCACCCCAATCCAAAAGTTAAAGTTGCCTTCCCTAACCACCCAACCAAAGATCCCTTTATAGTCATGTCCCAAGTAATCAACCAAATTAGATATAACCCCAAAAGGTAATAAGAAATCCAAGTCTTGGAAATCTTGTAACTTGGGCGATCTTGGTCGGAATAAGGCGATCTTGGTATCGTTGGAAAGCTCTGGATTTCTCCTGCATGATCAAGCATTTAAGACTTGGAGAAAAACACAGAGATGATAATATCTAACGGCCATGCACAATGACATACGCTCATGCAAATCATGCAAGCACAAATAGCACGAGCACTCGGCAGGACGTTAGGATGACATGCACTCAGAATGACGTGCATCCAACAACATTTGAGTCAGCAGGGGCGATTGTTACAAGTGCAATTTGAAGATAGTTTTTAACAACAGGAGGATATAGCCAAATGCTCTAGGAGTTGTGCAACTGTTTTCAAGATACAGCATGGCGAAATCATGCGAGCCAGTTAAACAACTGTTTTCTAGTTGCTCCTGCATGTATGTAGAATCTATATATATTTGTGCTTGTACCTGTTGTCAGAACATTATAGCTTACTTATTTGTGTAGGCTATAGTGGGGTATCCCATAGGGGGTACAATCCCATTAGGGTTTCCTATTTGTACCCACTTCATTCATAGTCATTTCATTTCTCGTTCTATTCTTCTCATGGTATCGAGCAGGTTCCCCTGTGGGAACTGTGCTTAGGGCCCACCACTACTTCGACTTTTTTTCTGCCCGGAGCGCGCTCCGGGCTCTCTCTTTCACGCCCGCGCGCCGCCCGTTCCGGCCCTTAGCCGCCCGTGCGCCGCCCTTTGCAGCCCGCGCGCCGCCCTTAGCAGCCCTCGCGCCGCCCTTCGCAGCCCGCACGCCGCCCTAGAGCCAGCGCGCCGCCCTACGCAGCCCGCGCGCCGCCCTACGCAGCCCACGCGCCGCCCTAGAACCCGCGCGCCGCCCTACACAGCCCGCCCGCCGCTCGCCAGGCCCCAGGCCGCCCGCGCGCCATCCGCGCGCCGCCCTTAGCCACCCGCGTGCTGCCCGCCAGGCCCAAGGCCGTCCACGTGCCGCCCGTGCGCCGCCCTCAGCCGCCCGACGCGCCGCCCGTGAACCGCCCGTGACCCACCCGTGAGCCGCCCGTGAGCCGCCCGTGCGCCGCCCTCAGCCGCCCGTGAGCCGCCCGTGCGCCGCCCTCAGTCGCCAGTGAGCCGCCCGTGCGCCGCCCTCAGCCGCCCGTGAGCCGCCCGTGCGCCGCCCGTCAGCCGCCTTCAGCCGCCCGTGAGCCGCCCGTGACCGCTCGTGCGCCGCCCGTGAGCCGCCCGTGAGCCGCCCGTGCGCCACCCGTGAGCCGCCCGTGAGCCGCCCGACAGCAGCCTGTGAGCCGCCCGTGAGCCGCCCTCCAGCCGCCCGTGAGCCGCCCGCGAGCCGCCCGTGAGCCGCCCGTCACGACGCCCGAGCCGCCCGTGCCACCCGCGTCACCCGAGCCGCCTGCGCAGCTGAGGAGCCGAGCCGCCCGAGCCGCCCAAGCTGCAGAGCCGCCCGGGTCGCCTGTGCCGCTGAGCGCCCGAGCCGCCCGAGCCGCCCGAGCCGCCAGAGCCGCCCGAGCCGCCCGAGCCGCCCGAGCCGCCCGAGCCGCCCGAGGAGCCAAGCCGCTGGTGCCGAGGTGCTGCTGTTGCTGCTGGGCCGGCCGAGCAGCCGTGTTTGCTGTGCTACTGTGCTCCCCGACCCGTCCTGTCTGGTGAGATCGCCGGTTGCAGTCATGGCTACCCCTAGTGTCCTAGCTTTTGACGCTGAGGGTCGTGCCATTGACGTTGAGGTCTGGCTTGACGACCTGCAGCTGTTCTTACAGTGCGATAGGGCAGACGGTCTTTCTCTCTTTGACCTCACCTCTGGCGCCGTCCCTGCTCCTGCTGCTGATGCTGACGCCACTGTTCGCTCACAGTGGGCCACGCGCAATGCTGCTGCACGTCTTGCTGTGCGTCGCCACCTGCCTACCGCTGAGCGCGCGCACTTTAGCCAGTACAAGAGTGCCCAGACCTTGTACAACGCTGTAGTTGCGCGCTACTCCTCCCCTGCCACTGCTGCACTGAGCCGCCTCATGCTCCCCTTCCTCTTCCCTGACCTTGCCGCCTTTCCCACTGTCGCTGACCTCATTACGCACCTCCGCACTAGTGACACTCGCTACCGCGCTGCGCTTCCTGCTGACTTCTGCGCCAAGAACCCCCCCCCCCATGTATATCACTCTCTACTTTTTAGTCACTCGCCTCCCTGACTCCCTTCGTGTAGTCCGGGACCACTTCCTCGCGGTCTGTCCCACCACCCTCACAGTCGACAGCCTCGAGAAGGCCCTCCTAGCGGCGGAGAAGAGCATAGTCACTGTAGGAGCCTCTCGAGGTGACCCCCGCGCCCCCATCTTTGAGGGGTGTTCTCCTTCCCCTCTCCTGCCGTCTGTCGCCTCTGCCGCTGCGGCCGACCTCGTTGGTCTTGAGTCGGTCGGTGCGGCGTCTGCCCCTAGCGGGAGACGCCGCTCTGGCAAGGGCAAGGGGGGCAAGGGAGCGGGTGGGGCCAGCGGGGGCGGTGGAGGTGGCGGTGGAGGCGGCGGAGGGAGTGGGGGTGGCGGTGGAGGTGGTGGCGGGGGTGGGGGTGCTTGTGGCGGCAGTGGGGGCGGGGGTGGCAGCGGCGGTGGCGGTGGGAGCGGAGGTGGCGGAGGCGGCGGCGGTGGAGGCGGAGGCGGGGGTGGCGGTGGCGGTGGCGGTGGTGGAGGTGGTCGGAGTGGCGCTTCGCAGCGGAGCAGCACTGGGGGTGGTCAGCGCCAGCAGCAGCAGCAGCAGCAGCGTTCTCGCGACCTCCCGACGCCTCAGCAGCTCCGTGAGTGGTACACCCAGCGTCAGCGTGGTGGGGGTTTTGGTCCCTGCACCTACGTCCTTCGCACTGGCGACCGTGCTGGAGAGCAGTGTGGGGGTACCCACACCGCCCAGCGCTGCATTGGCCGCCTGACGGACGCTTGGCGTCAGCAGTTGCCGGAGGCCGCGGAGATCCCCCGTTGGGGAGAGCTGTCTAGGGCTGGTGTAGCTATATTTGATCTTGACTTTGATGCTAGCCTTGCTGCCATGTATGCTGTGACCATTAGTGATGAGGGTGACTGTTACCGGTGTTTCCCGCCCGACCCGGGCATTGGTACTGCTGCTCTAGGTGTCAGTGAGGCTTCTGCTCTAGGTGCCAGTGCGTCTGTGCTCTCAGGTACTGGTGAGGCTGCTCTCTCAGGTACCAGTGAGTCTGCGCCCTCAGGTAGTGCGTCGGCCTCGGCCTCCCACACCTTCACTCTTGACTCTGGAGCGTCTCGCTCCTTCTTTCGGGACCGCACCACACTCACGCCGCTTAGTCGGCCAGTTGCGGTGTCCCTGGCTGACCCCTCTGGGGGTCCTGTCCTGTCTCGCTTCTCCACTGTCCTCCCGTGTCCGGCGGCTCCCTCTGGCACCCGGTCTGGTCTCTACCTCCCCTCATTCTCTACGAACTTGGTGAGTGGTGCTGACCTTCAGGATGCGGGAGTCCACCAGTTCACCCCTGCTCGTCAGCGGGTGACGCACTGCACAGAGGCTAGCACAGGCCGTCACCTGGCTACGTTTACACGTCAGCCAGGGTCGAGCCTGTACACACTGACCACTGCTTCTCCTGCAGTTCCTGAGTCTGGTAGGGTCCCTTCGTCAGGTCAGGTGTTTGCTGCAGCGTCCAGGTCTGGTCCTGAGTCTGCCCCCTGTTCGTGTCGTCGCCTGTCTCACGAGACTCTCCTCTGGCACCACCGCCTGGGTCACCCCTCTCTGCTTCGGCTCAGAGGCATGGCCTCCCGTCTTCTTGTGTCTGGTCTCCCCCGGTCCCTCCCTCCCCTTCCTCAGGGCCCTGGCCCTGCCTGTGTTCCCTGTGTCGAGGGGCGCCAGCGTGCTGCCCCTCACTCCTCCCAGTTTCCTCCGACAGAGGCTACGTTGCAGACGCTTCACATGGACGTGTGGGGCCCTGCCCGCGTCCGTGGACTCGGTCACGAGCGCTACTTCCTGTTGGTGGTTGACGACTACTCGCGTTACACCACAGTCTTCCCCTTGCGCAGCAAGGGTGATGTCACTGAGGTGCTGATCGACTGGATCCGCGCAGCTCGTCTCCAGCTTAGGCAGAGCTTTGGCTCTGACTTCCCTGTCTTGCGTCTGCACTCGGACAGAGGCGGAGAGTTCTCCTCTGGCCTTCTGCGTGCCTACTGTCGTGCGCGAGGCATCCGTTAGACCTTCACGCTTCCGGACTCACCGCAGCAAAATGGGATTGCAGAGCGCCGCATCGGCATGGTCATGGACGTCGCTCGTACGTCTATGATGCATGCGGCTGCCCCCCATTTTCTGTGGCCGTTTGCAGTCAGGTACGCGGCGCATCAGATCAACCTCCACCCCAGGGTCTCCAGGCCGGAGACCTCCCCAGCTCTGCTGTGGACGGGGAAGGTTGGCGATGCGTCGGCGTTCCGGGTCTGGGGATCTCGGGCGTTTGTCCGCGACTTGTCTGCGGACAAGCTGTCCCCTCGCGCTGCTCCCTGCGTCTTCCTGGGGTTCCCCCCCGACGCCCCTGGGTGGCAGTTCTACCACCCCACCTCTCGCAGTGTTCTGTCCTCCCAGGACGTCACATTCGACGAGTCGGTACCCTACTACCGCCTCTTCCCCTACCGCACTCCGTCTCTCCCCCCACCCCCGCTCTTCTTGGTACCAGGTCCCCCCCCGGTCGACCCCCTCCCCCCTCAGGGTCGTGCCCCTTCAGGTGTGTCCCAGGTAGACGCGGTCGAGCCATTCGAGGTCACTGGTGACTCTGGTGCTGCTGTGGGTGCTGAGCCTAGGGGTGCTATGACTGGGGGTGCTGTGCCTGGGGGTGCTAAGCCTGGGAGTGCGGAGCTTGGGGGTGCGGAGTCTGAGGGTGCTCAGCCTGGGGAGGCTGAGCCTGGGGGTGCTGGGCCTGGGGGTGCTGAGCCTGGGGGTGCTGAGCCTGGGGGTGCTGAGCGTGGGGGTGCTGAGACTGGAGGTGCTGCGCCTGGGGGTGCTGAGCCTGGGAGTGCTGAGACTGGAGGTTCTTCGCCTGGAGGTTGTCCGGGTGCTTCGTCTCGCCGAGAGCCACTCTCCCCACAGGAGCTGCGTGAGTGGTTTGCCCGGCGCTGGAGGCGTGCTGCTGGTGCTGGAGGTTCTTCGGCTGCTGAGGGTGCTGCTGCCGCGCGTCCCGGAGGTGCTCGTACTGGGAGCACTGGAGCTGCTGGGCCTGCGGGTTCTCCTGGAGCTGGTGCTGCTGAGCGTGTTGGCGCTGAGACTACCGCTGGCGGTCCGACTGGCAGTGCTCCTGGTGCTGCTGGAGGTTCTGGGGCTGCTGGAGGTGCTACTGGAGGTGCTGCTGGAGCGAGTACTCCTGCTGGGGGTACTGGTGCTGTCCCTGCTGTTTCTGGCGTCGCCACGCGACCCCGACCGTACTTCGTTCCACTCCTGCAGCAGGTTCTTGGTCTTACACCTTCTCCTGGTCCTCCTCCTCCTCCCTTAGAGGGTCCACAGCCTGTCCAGTCACAGTCACAGCTACAGCCTGCCTCCCCTTTGCCTGCTCCTTCTCCCTACACTGGTCCGACTGGAGGTCTTACTGAGCGTCGTGAGCCTGCGTCACGTCCTGCGTCGCCTGTTCGTGCTGCGCGCACTAGTGGTCGCGGTTCGCGTCAGCGTCCTCCTCCTGTCCCTGGCACGCACCGGATGTCTCTGCGTCCGTCCACTGCTCCTCTGCGTGCCCCTTTGCCTTCTCCTCCTGCTTCCTCTCTTCCTGCTCTTGCCGACCCGGAGTCGGACTCTCTTCGTGCTGCCAGTCCTATTGTCACGCGTCTCCTTGCTACTGCCGTCACTGACCCTTCCTTTGAGTCTTCTGGTGCGTCCGCCCTTGTTACTGAGCTCGTCGACTTTGCTGCGCGCTGTCGTCTAGACTACGCTGCTAGTCTTGTCGCTGAGTCTGAGTCTGCCTGTCCTCCGTCCGTCGGGGGTGAGTGTGCCCTTGGCACGGACGTCCTTGAGGACAGGGAGGAGGAGTTCCAGTGTCTGGCCGCCGCTTCACCTCATCTCGCGTCTGTACTGCTCACCCCTGAGGGAGACCCGGATGCACTAGACATCCCGACTCCGCGCTCTTACGCGGAGGCGATAGAGGGTCCCTACTCCTCTCAGTGGCAGGCAGCTATGGATAAAGAGATGGCTTCCTGGAAGTCCACAGGCACCTACGTTGACGCTGTCCCCCCTCCTGGGGAGAACATCGTTAGTGGCATGTGGATTTTCAGGGTGAAGCGGCCGCCGGGTTCTCCGCCTGTCTTCAAGGCGCGTTACGTGGCTCGTGGCTTCAGTCAGCGGCAGGGAGTTGACTACTTTCAGACCTTCTCCCCCACCCCGAAGATGACCACTCTTCGGGTACTACTGCACATTGCTGCTCACCGCGATTACGAGCTGCACTCTCTCGACTTCAGCACTGCTTTCTTGCAGGGCAGCCTGCACGAGGAGATCTGGCTGCGTCGCCCACCTGGCTTCACTGGGTCTTTCCCTCCTGGTACCCAGTGGAGTCTCCGGCGTCCAGTCTACGGTCTCCGCCAGGCGCCGCGTGAGTGGCACGACACACTGAGGACTACGCTGGCGGCACTTGGGTTTGCTCCTTCCACTGCAGACCCGTCGTTGTTTCTGCGCACCGACACCTCTCTGCCGCCGTTCTACATCCTCGTGTACGTCGACGACTTGGCCTTTGCCACAGCTGACACTGCTGGACTCGCCTACGTGAAGTCCGAGCTGCAGAAGAGACACACGTGCACTGACCTGGGTGAACCGGGCAGCTACCTTGGCTTGCAGATCACCCGGGACAGAGCACGCCGCACCATTACCCTGACTCAGTCACACATGGTGCAGCAGGTCCTTCAGCGCTTCGGCTTCACGTACTCCTCGCCTCAGGCCACTCCTCTGCCTACTCGCCACTCGCTCTCAGCTCTGCCTTCGGATGAGTCCGTAGAGTCGAGTGGCCCGTATGCAGAGCTTGTTGGCTGCCTCATGTACCTGATGACCTGCACACGACCTGACCTTGCATACCCTCTTAGCATTCTCGCACGCTATGTTGCTCCTGGGAGACACCGACCAGAGCACATGGCTGCAGCGAAGAGGGTGTTGCGCTACTTGTGCAGTACGTCGGGCATGGGGCTAGTGCTTGGAGGGCGCAGTCCAGTGGTCCTCACTGGGCACGCGGACGCTTCTTGGGCTGACGACCAGGCTACGCAGCGGTCGTCACAGGGTTACACCTTCAGCCTTGGTTCCGGCTCTGTTTCGTGGCGGGCTACCCGCTCGTCTTCTGTTCTCCGCTCCAGTTGTGAGGCTGAGATCTACGCCGGGGCTATGGCGGCCCAGGAGCTTCGCTGGCTCACCTACCTGCTGACCGACCTTGGAGAGCCGCCTCGTTCTTCTCCACTCCTGTACGTAGACAACAAGGCCATGCTGGCCTTGTGTCGAGAGCAGCGACTGGAGCACAGAACAAAGCACATTTCTCTCCGCTACTTTCTTGCTCGTGAGCTACAGCAGCGTGGACAGTTGCGACTTGCGTACGTGGCCTCTGAGGCCAACACTGCTGATGTCTTCACCAAGGCACTTGCGCCTTGTGATCATCAGCGCTGCTGCACGCAGCTGGGTCTTGTGCCTGTCTTGCCTCACTTGCTCACTTCTTGACCTTGCTTGTACCTTTACCTATATATACTCTTGCTCTTGCTTGCTTGACTCTTGTATATCTCTATATGTGATCTTGCATGTGAACTGGCCTTCTGGCCTTTGAACTTGTGCTCGGAATGTGTGGTGACTTTGTGATCCACCCTGAGCTTTGCTTTGCTTTGCTTGACTGGTCTTGTGACCCCTTGTTCTCCCCCACTTTGCCTATGGGGGTGTGTCAGAACATTATAGCTTACTTATTTGTGTAGGCTATAGTGGGGTATCCCATAGGGGGTACAATCCCATTAGGGTTTCCTATTTGTACCCACTTCATTCTTAGTCATTTCATTTCTCGTTCTATTCTTCTCACCTGTCGAAATGAATCTAATGCATTTGCGTTTTTCAAGCTCGTATTCTAGTACTTCGTATTGACGAAAGTAGAAATATTACCTTGGTGCTGCCGAAATTCTTCTCGACCAGTTTGCTGGTCCTACAAGCTGAGCAAGGCATAACTACTCACTTGCTATTTTCTACGCCCTTGGCTAGGAGGTGACAAGCTGTCACACTGAAAGGGCTGCAAGTGATGTTAAGTGTTGCCAAGAAAAGTTTGTAGTTCAAGTTTTAGTTGCTTCCACGTAACGTTATAGCTGTCAACACGTGGTATCAGAGCTGGTACTTAGTCGTCTTAAACGTATCCAACGATGGGGTCGCCTGGAGAAGAAGGGACTTCAGTTCCCGCGAGTAGTGGTAGCCAGGAATCTGGAGTATCCGCGCCTAGGGTAGCACGGACAAACCAGGGCCCACTACTAAGGGAAGTTATGAAAAACTTCTCCGTCGACAAATTCAGTGGTGAAGGGTACGACGACTGGTCCTGGAAGATGCAATTATACTTTTGGCAGATAGGACTTCTCGAAGTCATGATCGGTAGTGAGAAACGCTCTAGCAACCCGGAACTTCAGGGCGATTGGGACGAACGTTCCTCAGTTGGATACTACATCCTCTCTCAAAGCCTAGATCTCGCCCAACGCCAACACATTATACATCTCCTTCTAGAGGATGAGTGCGGACCCAAGGCGTCGGCCGTACTCAAGGACCTTCATGCACCTACCTCCGTTGTAGCAACCCTTATGTTAGAAAGAGAACTCTCCACCTTGCGCCTCAGTGAAGGAGAACCGGTTCAATTCGTCCTAGATAAGCTTAGGGACCTCTATGCTAAGCTAGCTATTGCCGGCATCGCCTACCCCGAGTCAACAAAGTGTGTAAAGATGTTGTCGCTTCTGCTAGAGTCTTGGATGGTCTTCACCAGCGGCCTCAGTCTTCCCCAAAACCAAAGCCTTTGGACCTTGGAGTGGATTCGCACAAAGATACTCGAGGAGGACTTCCCGAGGCGTCAGTTAAGGGGAGGTGAAGAGGGGAGCAGCAGCTATGCTATGCAAGGAGGAAAACGGGAAGGAGGCAAGAAATGGCAAGGGGCGGGGAGAGGAGCATCAAAAGACGAGGAGCCCCCTAATCAGCAAGGCGGCAGAGGAGCAGGGCATGGAGGTGGCAGAGGTGGCAGAGGTGGGAGAGGTGGTGAAAGGGGACCCGGGAGAATGGAAGGCAAGTGTTGGTACTGTGAGAAAGTGGGTCACCCGTGGTTTAAGTGCAAGTCCAAACCCACCTGGTGGACTCCCTCCAACAGGACTCAAGATGGGAGCGGCGCCGGAGCTGTTGCCGATGATGAACCGGCTGAACAAGAGGAGAGGGAAGCCGGTCAGTTCTTCCACGTTGGTGAGCCGGATGAGGTCGCAGTAATCGCCCATGCTGGAGCCGAGCTGCACCCGCTCAACACATGGATTTTGGAGACAGGAGAAGAATGGACCATGACGCCAAGGGCTGATCTCCTGGACAATGTGGGAGCAGCACCAATTGCTGAAGTAAAGTCGGCTTCTCGGCATGCGCTCAAGGTGACGGGGGCGGGGCGCGCTGCATTCAAGGGAGCTGATGGCAAACTGGTGGTGCTAAGTGATGTGCTGCTAGTACATGATTTGAAGGCAAACCTCATCTCCCTGAGGAAGCTGGGGAAGTGTGGGGTGAGCACAAGTACCGAGGGTGCCAAAACATACAAGGGGCAGCTGGGCAAGAGGATAGGGACATATGCAAGTCCATGTGGCAGCTGCCGGTGGTGCCCTGGGATAAGGGGAATGGTTTTCAGGGGGGAGTGCAACGCTGTAGCTGCAGAAGAGCTGAAAGTTTCAGCAAGGGGAGGTGAAACGGACTGGATGACAGCCCACCGTCGCCTCGTGCACATTGCTATGCCCGCACTGCAGCAACTGCACAAGGATGAAGGGGTTAAGGGGCTGAAGCTGACAGGTGCAGCAGCTACCCACAAATGTGAAACTTGCCTTTTGAGCAATTTAACTCGGTTCCCATTCCATGCAGTTGATGGTGGAGGCAAGAAACTGCTGGAGCTAGTGCATATGGATGTGGTGGGGCAGCTACCGGTGCTGGGGGAGCGTTGTGAGGATCTAGGATCGAGCCTAGAAAAGAGAATGTGAATTGAATTGAATGATCACCTGGGTACAACACGAGGCTATATATAGGCTTGACACAAGGCCCTGTAACCAGGTCTCCGCGGGTCGCGAAGCGTCCCGAACAGATCCTTCCCGAATTCGGTAGAAGGCAATTCGGTGGCAACCGAAAAGCCAGAATTCGGTGCACGCAACCTAGCTCGGTGCTATAACTATAATAAAATATAGGAAAGCACCTAGCCTAGGAAATCAAACAATTAATGCATACATAAAATAAACCTATGCTAGAAAGTATGAGATTGAAGTCGGGAGGAAGGTGGCAACACCACTTCCATCTGAGTTCAAGCTTGTCAAGGCCGAAGAGAACGAGGGGGTGGATCAGCGAGAGCAAGCACGGTTTCAGTCTGTGGTGGTGAGCTTGCTTTACGTAGCAGTGCACACCAGGCCGGGCATATCATTTGCGGTGGGGCAGTTGGCTAGGGTGGTGCAGAATCCAACCAAAGAGCAGGTGGATGCAGTTGATCGAATCATCCTGTACTCGAACTCATACCCCACTGTTGGAGTTCAGTACTCTGTTGTGGCACAAAGGAAGCAGAAGGGAGTAGAAGTTCTCAAGGAGAAGGGGGAGCATTTTGGAGAGAGGGAGCTGTTTCTTACAGGTTTTGCTGATGCATCATGGGCTTCAGAGAAAGAGGACATGTCTTCATTAGGTGGATACCTATGTGTGATTGGGGGAGGACCTGTGAGTTGGAGGTTGAAGAAGCAGGCAGAAACTGCAGGATCATCTGCTGAAGCTGAGTACATGTCAATGTACCACGTGGCCAAGGAGCTGGTTTGGCTGCGCAAGCTGCTGGAGGAGATTGGGCATGAGCAGAAGGCACCAACCCCACTCTTCTGTGACAATACCAGTGCCATCTCCATGGCCAAGAACGCGGTACAGCATGGGCTTACCAAGCACATGCGCATCAAGTGGCATTGGCTGCGCAAGGAAGTGCAGAGGGGAACCCATGAGCCTCTCTACGTGAAAACGCAGCAGCAGCCAGCTGATTTCCTCACGAAGCGGCTGGCTGAGGAACCTTATTGGCGCTGTGCTCAGCTGAGTGGCATGAGCCTTAACTAGGCTCATGAATCTGAGTGCAAGCAAGCGACTGCTTGAGGGGGAGTTTGTTGGGTGCAAATATTTATTTTTGCACGTCAACCATCCGGCTGCGTCGCATTTTGAACATTTGTGTGTGTGCGCATTTTTCATTTTCATTTTGTGAACGTTCTGTGCGCATTTGTTCTTGCGTTTTGTGTGAATCGTTTTCATTCATAAGTGCATTTTGTGTTTTTGCATTTTCAGTTTCGTTTTCACTGTTCTCATGAAGCTCCCATGAAGCGCTCAAATCAGGCCCTCATGACGCGCTCAAATGAGACTCATGCAAAGCTCTCAAATGAGGCCCTCAAGACGCGCTCAAATGAGGGTCATGCAAAGCTCTCAAATGAGGCCCAAATGAAGACCTTAGGGAGCTCAAACGAAGCTCGCATGAGACTTAAATGTTTCATGCGAGGCTCATGCGAGTGACCATGAAAGTCCCATGAGTCTCGAATTTTCATGCGAGACTTATTGGAGCCTCATGTGAGCGGGTTGTGTACCGAGGGGTGATCGGTTCTTTGACTGGTCAAGAGGTGCCTTGACTTTTCTCGCGCTGGTCAAAAGCGCGAAAGTCAAGACTCGATCGTGGGTCAAGGTACGCGCGTGTGGGACCACAGGGCACGCGTGTGTGTTGCGTACTGTTGCGAGCGTGCTGTACAGCACGATCGCAACAAGACACGGCCCATTTTGGCCCTGTCCCGTACTGTACACGTGCATGATTTTGATCATGGCGCGCTGTACAGCACGACCAAGAAAAAATCTTGGTCGTGCGCGTGGCACAAGGGGTGCTTGGAATTTACAGGCAAAAAACTGTTTTCCGAGTTGACTCACGGGACGGGAAATTTCTCGCGAAAGTCATTTTGCTTTGCGGAATCATTTCGACACAGATGCAAATCGGTTACTCCGTTTCTCAAACGGTAAAAACCATTTTACAACCGTGAGCTCGCATGAAGACATTTGAGCTACTTTGGAGCAACATGCGAGTCTCATGAGTGTACACATTTGACTAAGCAGGGGCGATTGTTACAAGTGCAATTTGAAGACAGTTTTAACAACAAGAGGATATAGCCAAATGTTCAAGGAGTTGTGCAACTGTTTTCAAGATACAGCGTGGCGAAATCCTGCGAGCTAGTTAAACAACTGTTTTCTAGTTGCTCCTGCCTGTATGTAGAATCTATATATCTGTGTGCTTGTACCTGTCGAAATGAATCTAATGCATTTGCGTGTTTCAAGCTCGTATTCTACTACTTCGTATTGACGAAAGTAGAAATATTACCTTGGTGCTGCCGAAATTCTTCTCGACCAGTTTGCTGGTCCTACAAGCTGAGCAAGGCATAACTACTCACTTGCTATTTTCTACAACCTTGGCTAGGAGGTGACAAGCTGTCACACTCGAAGGGCTGCAAGTAATGTTAAGTGTTGCCAAGAAAAGTTTGTAGTTCAAGCTTTAGTCGCTTCCGCATAACGTTACAGCTGTCAACAACAGCAGCAACTTCCAGCTTGTGCCTCTGCTCCTTATGCACCATCACAAGCCCCATGCAGCCCCACAGCCGCAGCATGTCAATGGATGGCTTCTTCCCAAGCCAACGCTTGTACAGCACCCAATGCTTGTCGCCAACATGAGTCAAGACCCTGTTCTTGACCGTGATGACATGGCGAATGGCATCAGGCCAGAACTTGTAAGGCATCCCAGCAGCCCCCAACAAGGTCTTAGCCGCCTCGCGAATGGTCCGGTTGGCACGCTCAGCAATGCCGTTCTGTTGCAGAGTTCCTGGGCAGGCCAGCTGGTGTCGAATGCCATTCCTCTTGAGAAACATGGTGAATTCCGCTCCAAGGAACTCTCCACCTCGGTCACTCCTCAGCACCTTCACCAGCCGCATCGCTTGCTGCTCCACTATCGGCAACCAATCCTCCTTGATCGCCGCTGCAGCATCGCTCTTCTTGGACAAGGGACGTGCCCACGTGAAACGGCTCCATGCGTCCACCATGGTGAGGAAGTACAGCACTCCCCCAGTCCCCTCAGTCCTCATAGGACCCACTAGGTCCATGTGCACCACCTCCAATGGTGCCTTCGCCGATCCCTCCACACGTGGAAACAGGAACCACGCAAACTTGTTCTGCATGCACGCCTCGCAGCTGCCATAGTGAGCACCATCTCCTTGCAGTTGCAGCCCATGCACGCACTTCGCCTTATGCATCACCTCCAGTGTTGAAACAGCCACGTGTGCGAGCCGCCGATGCCAAGTCTCCCAATCCGCTTGGCCCGAGGTAGCCGACGCCTTCACCGCCACGCTTCCTCCAATCAGCTCCTCTCCTTGCACACCTTGGTGCTCCTCCTCGGTGACGCTCTCCTCCATAAATGCTACTGCTGCCGCCTTGCTAGATTTTCGCCAAGGGAGGACCGGGATCTGCCACATGCGCTTGTGGACATCTCCCTTCCACTGGAGGTCCCAAATGAGGTGCTCATCGTTGTAGGCACGATAGCGTTTTGAGCCAATCGTCTCGATGTTCACACTCGCATCTCCCAACCGGCCGGTAGAAATCAGGTTCGCGCACAAGTCCGGCACCCACAGCACGTTCTTCAGCCCCACGAGCTCTCCATCCGCTCCCATAAACTTGGCGCATCCCATGCCCATGACCTTGGCCTTTGCGCCCGTCGCGGATATGACTGTAGAGATGGGTGCAGGCTGAATCTCATGAAGTAGGTCCGCACGAGGAGTCAATCACCTAATGGGTGAGGGGGTGTAGGAGAACCTTGGCAGCCATAGCTAGGTCGATTGCGCCTTCGTTCACGAAGAAGAACCCGGCCTTCCACTCCTCAGATTTGCCGCCTTTCTCCTCATCCTTCTCCTCTCCACTAGCTCCCATGACTCCCCCACTCCTCGTGCCACCACGCTGGTTGCTTGATGAAGGCGAGGTCCAATCCTTGGGTCGTTGGTAGCACTTCCGCCAACGATGTCCATGTTTCTTGCAGTAGAAGCACACCTCCCCTTGATCCCCACCGCCATCCTCCTTACGGTTGTCCTTGTTTTTGCCCTTCCACTTCTTCTTGAAGCCACTCTTTCCACCTCCAACTCCATAGCCAGCCCCCTCCTCCGAGCGCTCCACACTCCGCGGCCGCGAGTCCTCCTCTAGGATGTGCGCGCAAATGTAATCCACGCTCCACTGGGGCTGTTGAGAATTGAGGTTGATCGCAAGGGCAGACCACGACTCCGGCAGCCATATCACAACCTCCACGCATTGCACGAGCTCTGGGTACACCACACCGCCGCCTTGTAGCTTCGTGAAGATGTCCCACATCTCATCCAACACCGGTTGCATCGGCTCTCCATCAACGAACATGATGTCGCGCAGCCGCTGCACGAGTAACACGATGCCGGTAGCATGTGTCGGTCAGTGCACATCCAGAAGCTTCCTCCAAGCCTTGGGGCCACACTCTGGATTACCCAAGAGGTCGTTGATGTGGCCAAGTTGTCATCTGCCAACCGCTTGCACCATGAGCATGTACGCGTCGAACGATCGCTTCATCCACGCTCCTTTCAGCTCCGCGGCCTCCGGCATCTTCTCCTTCCCCTCCACCAGATTCAATAGCTTGTATTAGGTGTACATCAGCCTCATGCGGAAGCTCCAGTGCTCGTAGTCCTCCCCCATTAATTTCTCAATAGAGAAAGCCTTCACAGGATCCACGGCTGTAAGAGATGGTGTAGAAGTTGAGGGTAGCGTAGGGTTGGCTGGTTGGTGAGTCCCCACTCCTTCACCAGCAACTTCCCCTTGCTCTCCAGCCTCTCTACTTCTATCCATCTCGCCACTAGTACCTCCCGAGTTCGTACCAACCTTGTTGAGGCCTTTTGAATGGTGGAAACTTGAGAAATCGTTTGGAGAGAATTCTGCCAGAACTTTCGATTTTACAAAAATCGCTGTCGCAGACTAGATACTTTGAAATAGAACAGAGTTAGGCCACCAATCGATAGTTCGCAAGCAGAGCTACTAGAAAATGGTCTCACTTGTCAACATTTGTTGAAAATTCATGATGATTCGTCGTCTCAAGGTCGACTACCCGTTCTGATACCACTTGTTGTCCAGGATCCATCACTTTGAGAGCTTACGACGAACTCATTTCTCAACTAAACGCAAATCCGCTCAGTAGGATGTTGCGCCTTAGGCTTAGCTACCATCTCCAAGTTGAATCAGCCATTAATATGCTCTTTAGAGTGATAACGACTTAGAAACGTTCAGCAGCCGCATGACTAGAATGGTAGAGGAAGTACAGACATTGGGGCATGGAATATTGGAGTTGGGGACTCCAAGAGAGCCATGAGAGAGAAGGGGTTATCCAAGAGCTAGGGAAGGATGGTAGGAACCTTCCTAGCAGCAAGGATGCAACCCTCATCATGAGGTCCTTGAGGTGTCACATGCAAAATCCAATCTAGTTGGATTTTGCCTAGGTGTTGCAACATTTGCAACCCATGCTAGAAACTTCTAGCCACCCCAATCCAAAAGTCAAGGTTGCCTTCCCTAACCACCCAACCAAAGATCCCTTTGTAGTCATGTTCCAAGTAATCACCCAAATTAGATATAACCCCAAAAGGTAATAAGAAATCCAAGTCTTGGAAATCTTGTAACTTGGGCGATCTTGGTCGGAATAAGGCGATCTTGGTATTGTTGGAAAGCTCTGGATTTCTCTTGCATGATCAAGCATTTAAACTTGGAGAAAAACACAGAGATAAAAATATCCAATAGCCATGCACAATAACATATGCTCATGGAAACAATGCACGCATGAATAGCACGAGCACTCGGCAGGACGTTAGGATGACATGCACTCAGAATGACGTGCATCCAACAGTGTGTGCTGTCCATTTGACAAGATACGGCACGCCAATGATATGCGAGCACCTGCGAAGCAGGTGTGCTGCTGTCGTGCGGGTGCAACGCTGTGCAGCCGCCTTGCTGCAGCATTGGCACACTATCGACTTGAAGTGTTGGCATGCTGCAACTTTGCACTGTTGGAGCGTGGTCGACCAAGTCGTGCTGGAATGTGGTCGACCGTGCTGCACTGGCAGTCGTCCTGCTTCTATGCTAGCTCTTATGTAGTCAGCCTAGCCAACTTTTTTGCAACCATTGTTGTTAACTTTTGCTAGTGAAACTCTTGCCAAATTTCCTTGTGAACGAGCAAGCAGTCATGCACCAGCAAACGTCCAATGAACGAACGCAGGGATCACTCCTACCCCATGCCTAGCCCATAGGCTAGCTCTTGTTGCTAGAGTTATCTCCGCAGAAGTAAGTGCCTGTGGATCTCCAAAACGCTATTTTTGAGTCCATAGCAGCTATCAACTAAGAGGCCCACTGCCCTGACACAGCCTCATGGTACGTGCGAGGAGTCAATATGTCGAGGGTGTCGGGGTCTCCCTCAGGAGCTAACAGCATGGCAGAGAGAGAGAGAGAGAGAGAGAGAGAGAGAGAGAGAGAGAGAGAGAGAGGCCCTAGGAGCTAGTCCTTAGCCTCTCTAGCACTCTTCAGCCTAGTATATAGTGCTCCTCTGCAGCTAGTTCTCTTCATTGTTCGGTTTTCTTCTCAGTTGTTTCTCCTAACCGAGCGGGAGAGAGAGAGAGAGAGAGAGAGAGAGAGAGAGAGAGAGAGAGAGAGAGAGAGAGAGAGAGAGAGAGAGAGAGAGAGAGAGAGGCCCTAGGAGCTAGTCCTTAGCCTCTCTAGCACTCTTCAGCCTAGTATATAGTGCTCCTCTGCAGCTAGTTCTCTTCATTGTTCGGTTTTCTTCTCAGTTGTTTCTCCTAACCGAGCGGCTCGCGCCGGCCGCCTTCGGCGGCCGACGCTCGACAGCGCGGCCTTCGGCCGCGCGTGAGGGAACGACAAGCACACAACACACAGAGTTACTAACAAGAGGCATACAAACATGTCAAGCCGTACAGCGGCCTAGCCGCGCAAACCACTAATGGCAGAGCCGGAGCCCGCGCCTACATGCGGTGAGCTCCAAGGGCGTGAAGAACGCCCGACAGGGAGCGCCACAGCTCCCGGACCACAAGCGTGCTTGCGCCGATCGCCGCGGCTCCAGATCCTGCGTGCAAGTGTCGCCGCAGTGCACGGACAGCCTCACCAAGCTGTCCCGCGGCAGCAGCGCCTCCCTTTGCGGGCGCAGCCAGCACGGGCGCCAGCAGCTCCGCGAGCTGGTCAGCTGCGTCGAGGCACGGGTCACGCAGGTGGCTGCGAAAGGACTCGGGCGGGACAGCAGGGAGAGACGAGTGCGCAAGCACTTGAATCAGAAGCAGAGCATGCAGGCTCTCCGCGAGACGGTGAAGCTGACCAAGTGTTGTCTCAGGAACGCGCGTCTGCGGAGGCAGCAGAGCCGCCGTCAGGAACCGGAGAGACTCATCAGCTGCGTACGGAGCCGCAGCCGCGCCACTACCCGTCGCCACGAACTCTACCCCTGCGACAGGCGGAACAGGTGGCAGATGCAGGCGGGAGCCGGTCGCCGGCACCGCAACAGAAGGAGAAGGAACGGACGGGGCAGGGACAAGAGGAGGAGGAACAACAGCCGGCGGAGGGGCTACAGGATGCACAGGCGAACGAGGAGCAACGGGCTCCGGAGCAACTTGCCGCGAACTGCTCTGGCTCGGCGCTGCCCTCCCCTGACGTACGGCGCGCGACACCTCCCGCGACACCTCGCGCTGGAGGTCCGCCAGCGTCACGGGCGGCCGATACCGCCCGCCCCCACCGCGCCCCGGGGGGCCCCGCCACCCCCCACTGCCACCTGGGTGCGTTGGCCACTGGGCCTGCTGCTGGTAGCGCCGGGGGGAGTTCCGCCGGCGCCGAGACGTTTCGCGCTCCTGCTGGGGCGCTGGAGAATGGGGCCGGGACAAGCGGCGGTCAGGCGACGGGGGGCGAGACGACTGCACCCCAGGGGCCGACGGCGGCTGAGCGGGAGCCGCCGGGTCGGCGCCAGGAGGAGCATCCATCGGAGCAGGGTCGTCAGTGGTGGCGGACGCCGCCTTTGGGGAAGAAGCAGACACACGCACAGGCACGCCGGGGACCGAAGCAGACGGCACAACGAGTGCGCGAACAACGGGACCGGAGCGAGCAGCTGCTTCCCCAGCAGGCGCGGACACTACCGGTGGAACCGCAGGAGCCAGGTGCGCTGGAGCAGGAGCAGCAGACGGGACAGGCGGAGCCTCAGCAGGAGCAGACGGGCCAGCCGCCCCCCCCCCCTGGGGAGCCACGGGTGCGGGGGGATGAATCTTTTCAGCGTCTGCTAACGAGGGCTTCGGAGCCGGCGGTAGGGGAGGTTTCAAGGCAGTGGTCGCCCTTTCGGGCTCCGACTGAGGCCTGGCGACGACAGCCGACCAGGCGGCAGCGAGCTCTGGCGACGGCTCGTCAGCACCAGGAATCACCATCTCAAGCGCGGGGAGGTCGAGGGACGGAACAGCAAACGGCAAGCGGGGTTGGCGGAGGCCCGGAGAATGGTTACCAGGCAGCGGCTAGAGTGGCTTTAACCAATTTGACTACAGCGAACGATGAAGACGAGCGGCAGGATCCTTCTTATATAGAAGAGGCAGCACCAGCTAGCGAGGGCGAAGAGACAGAGGAAGAGGAAGGCAGGGCGAGAAGGAACACTAGCGGATTGACGGTAGTGGGGGAGCAAGCACGCTTGGACACGCCCCAGGAGACACGCCCACCGCTCGATGCAGAACGGACGGAGGGGATTCCAACCTCCGCTCCCAGGGCACGAGGGAATCGCCCAAGAGGAAATCGGCCAGCAGACATAGGGACTGCAACACGCCCAGCCGCTTCGGTCCCCCGCTATTTTTCGCCAGACGACCTCGCGAAGCGGGTAGACCTGTTCGCTGCAATCAGTATTTGGGATATCACGGCCCTGTGCGACAGTCGCCAGCCTTCACTGTCGCGGCGCTTACCGCCGAATTTGTGTCAGCTGTTCTCACTGGCGATGTTGACGCCGTTACTACACCTCTCACGAAACCCCGAGTCAGAGGCAGGATGGCGCCTGCTGCTATTTCTCCCGCGCCTAACCCTTCGCCAGACCTCGCCTCGCCGTCCGGATTGGACCAAAATCAAAGCTCGTCTCCGAGCCTTCCAGCGTGGCGAATGGGAGCAATTGTACCAGGACGCGGTCGACGCGGTCAACATGCCACCTCTGCCCCGCCACCGTCCCGACGCGACAGGTGTGATCAGCCGGGCTGAGTGTCTAGCGAAACGTGGCAGCCTTCGAAGGGCCGTACTCGCCCTTGAGTCAACCCCCGTCTGCACTCCCAGCCCCGAAATTTTGGAAGAGCTGCGTCAGAAACACCCTCTTGCAGCGAGCGAAGGGGTGACCTGGCCAACCACGAGTGAGTCAACACTTTCAATCGCCCACGCGGAATTCGCCAAGATGTTGGGCAGATGCGAAAATGGAGTTGGAGCGGGGCCTTCTGGGATGACATTTGAGCACTTGCGCGACGCGTCAATCACAAACGCGTCGGTCTGAACCCATCTGCACGCCTTGGTTAACACCATCCTGGGTGGAAATCTGCCAGGCCCGGTGGCGACCCTCCTGACCGCATCGCGGCTTATTGCTCTGGCCAAGCCGGGAGGAGGCGCTCGGCCAATCGCGATCGGCGAGTGTTTGACCAGGCTGGCAGCCAAGGCTGCCCTGATGGTGATGGGCGAAGCTGCCCGCGATTTCTTCCTCCCCCTTCAGTATGGGGTGGCAGTGCCAGGTGGCGCCGAAACCGTAATCCACGCGGCCAGAGCCTTCCTGGATTCCCACCCTAACAGCCTGGTATTGCAAGCGGACATCAAAAACGCTTTCAACAGTATTTCGCGACAGGCCATCGCCACTGCGTTACACGCCCCCGAACTCTCGCCACTGCTGCCGCTCGTCAAACTAACCTACGGTAACCCGTCGCAGCTGTTCCTGGATTCCAACTACAACTCCGAACCACTGCACAGCGAACGCGGGGTTCGCCAGGGGGACCCACTTGGGCCGCTACTGTTTGCAGCGGGGATTCATGCTACACTACGCGACACTGCAGATGCCCACGCTGGGGTACTTTGCTTGGCGTATGCGGACGACGTGACTTTCATAGGGGACTTTGAAGACACTGTAGCAGCATTTACACATTTCACGAGCAAGCTGTCGTTCCTGGGACTTGAGCACAACCCACACAAGTGCGCCGCCTGGAATTCGAGCGCAGTCCAAGCAGCACACCTACCTCAAGGGGTCCCCCTAACCAAGGACGGCGTGCAATTACTTGGCAGCTTCATAGGGCCTGATAGCGGCGCGACGACATTTCTAACAAGGCAGCTTGACGAGATGGCGAAGCCGCTAAGACTCATCGAACAGACAGACCCACAGGTTGCGGCACTTCTCATCACTCGCTGCATTTCGAGACGGGTCGCATACCTCACACGGACCACTCCTCTCAACCTCCTGCCCCGTGACAGATGGAGCCAGTGGGGTATGGACCTGCTCACCACGCTCCTCATTGCTTGTGACATCCGCACGCCGACCTGTAGGACGGAGCAGACGCGCATCTGGGAGCAGGCGTCGTTACCCCCATCACTAGGAGGCCTCGGTATCACTAATCCCCTCGTCGAAGGGGTTTACGGCTTCGCGGCGAGTTTTACCCAGGCAGCGCTATTCCTCAACGAACTCACGCTGGAAGAGGGGACCGCGCTCTCGTTGGCAAGGAATCATATGCTCCTCCCGCGCGACGTCAGCACTCCACTACACACATGGCTGAGGGGTTGTGAAGCCGCACTGCCAACAGACGCGCTGGAGGTTTTAGAGAAGGAGCGGCTGGAGCGTTCTGACATTCGGCTCCAGCACGTGCTCGGATTGAAGGTGCACGCGAGCCGGTATGCCGTACAGGTGCAGGCGACGAGGCGAATGGAGTTGAACCCGCTAGCCGGACACACGCAGCGGATGTACTCCTTGACTGGATATGGCACCGGCGACTGGATTACGGCCATCCCAGTGGCTCCCACAAGGCGGATTGGGCCGGTGCATTTCGCCAATGCAGTACGCTTCCGCCTCGCGTTGCCGTTTTCCACCCCTAAAAACTGCGACTGCTCAGAGCACACGTCCATCACTGACCCCCGGCTCCCAAACCACCTTCTCCGGTGCGGCACGGGCAAGCACCGCACTAACACCCACAATGAGCTGCGGGACGCATGCGTAAGCATGGCGCAGGATGCGGGCTTTATAGTACACAGGGAGTCAACGGCCTACTGCCCCATCGAGGAACAAACAGCTGATTTCACAATGTCGGACAGAAGCAGTGGAGCGGTCTACATCTGTGACGTCACGGTCACTGACCCAATAAGCACTAGGGATCCGGAGGCTCAGAAAAGCAGAGGGTGGGCGGCACGTGAGCAGGCCGACAAGAAGATCAAGCACTATGCCAACCGCCCGGAGACCGTTGGCTTCTTCCCCCTCGCAGTGGACACCTACGGCTGCCCGTGTGCTGAGGTTCCCGTATTCCTCAAGCTCCTGGCAGACTCGGCGGCTCGGCGTCACTTCAACGCCGACTCCAAATCTTTCTATGCCGCCAAGTTCTTGCATCAGTTCCGGCAGCGTTGGTCCGTGGCCCTTCAACGGGCCCAATCCGTGGGGCTTCTGATGAAATTGGGTGAGGCTGCAGCAGCAGAGAATCCTCCTGTGGGGGGCATCGGGCATGAATTGCACCTGGGGGACTGCTTTGCGGTGGTGGAACCACTCCTGGAAATTTAGAGTGGGGTAGCAGGGTGGCAGCAGAGGTAGCCTAGGTGATGTTGCATCGTGTTTCATGTTGCTTGCTTTCTACTTTGCATGTGTGTACCTTTCGGCTTTATCAATACAAGGACCATTAGAGAGAGAGAGAGAGAGAGAGAGAGAGAGAGAGAGAGAGAGAGAGAGAGAGAGAGAGAGAGAGAGAGAGAGAGAACAAAATGCGGCTGCCAAGATTTCCAGCTCAAACTGCCTGTCCTCTAGGAAGTCACAGCCAAGGGCTGACTCACCCCCGATGGACAGAGGCCGGGCAGCTGCCAAACGGGTGGCGCAGTCAAGGTGGCGGGTGGCGGCAAAGTCAGACACAGTGGCAATAAGAGCCGAGACAGACAACGGAGAGGCACGGGGGTCTATGACAATAGAGGAGAGAACACGAGTGACAACAGGACGGTCCGCACGGTAGTAGTTGAGAAAACAAGTGAACAGGAATGAAATGACTAAGTCAGGGTTGGGTACAAATACAACCCTAGAAAGCTGTACCCCATATGTGCTACCCCACTATAGCCTACAAACATGTATCAGCTATAATGTTCTGACACACCCCCATAGGCAAAGTGGGGGAGAACAAGGGGTCACAAGACCAGTCAAGCAAAGCAAAGCAAGCTCAGGGTGGATCACAAAGTCACCACACAGTCCGAGCACAAGAGCAGGGCCAGAGGCCAGTTCACATGCAGGAGTACAGACATATATATAAAACTAGACAAACAAGAGCAGGTATATATATATGTCACAGTACAAGTGAAGTCAAGAGGAGAGCAAGTGAGGCAAGACAGGTACAAGACCCAGCTGGGTGCAAAAGCGCTGATGGTCACAAGGCGCGAGTGCCTTGGTGAACACATCAGCAGTGTTGGCCTCAGAGGCCACGTACGCAAGTCGCAACTGACCACGCTGCTGCAGCTCACGAGCAAGGAAGTAGCGGAGAGCAATGTGCTTCGTTCTGTGCTCCAAGCGCTGCTCTCGACACAAGGCCAGCATGGCCTTGTTGTCTACGTACAGCACTGGAGGAGAACGAGGCGGCTCTCCAAGGTCAGTCAGCAGGTAGGTGAGCCAGCGAAGCTCCTGTGCAGCCATGGCCCCGGAGTAGATCTCAGCCTCACAACTGGAGCCGAGAACCGAAGACGAGCGAGTAGACCGCCACGAGACAGAGCCGGAACCAAGGCTGAAGGTGTAACCCTGTGACGACCGCTGCGTAGCCTGGTCGTCAGCCCAAGAAGCGTCCGCGTGGCCGGTAAGGACCACTGGACTCCGCCCTCCAAGCACTAGCCCCATGCCCGACGTACTGCACAGGTAGCGCAATACCCTCTTCGCTGCAGCCATGTGCTCCGGTCTGTGTCTCCCAGGAGCAACATAGCGTGCAAGAATGCTCAGAGGGTATGCAAGGTCAGGTCGTGTGCAGGTCATCAGGTACATGAGGCAGCCAACAAGCTCTGCATACGGACCACTCGACTCTACGGACTCATCCGAAGGCAGAGCTGAGAGTGAGTGGCGAGTAGGCAGAGGAGTGGCCTGAGGCGAGGAGTACGTGAAGCCGAAGCGCTGAAGGACCTGCTGCACCATGTGTGACTGAGTCAAGGTAATGGTGCGGCGTGCTCTGTCCCGAGTGATCTGCAAGCCAAGGTAGCTGCGCAGTTCACCCAGGTCTGTACACGTGTGTCTCTTCAGCAGCTCGGACTTCACGTAGGCGAGTCCAGCAGTGTCCGCTGTGGCAAAGACCAAGTCGTCGATGTACACGAGGATGTAGAACGGCGGCAGGGAAGTGTCGGTGCGAAGAAACAGCGACGGGTCAGCAGTAGAAGGAGCAAACCCAAGAGCCGCAAGCGTAGTCCTCAGTGTGTCGTGCCACTCACGCGGTGCTTGGCGGAGACCGTAGACTGGCCGTCGGAGAATCCACTGGGTGCCAGGAGGGAATGTCCCAGTGAAGCCAGGTGGACGGCGAAGCCAGATCTCCTCGTGCAGGCTACCCTGCAAGAACGCAGTGCTGAAGTCGAGAGAGTGAAGCTCGTAGTCGCGCTGAGCGGCTATGTGCAGCAGCACCCGAAGAGTAGTCATCTTCGGGGTGGGAGAGAAGGTCTGAAAGTAGTCAACTCCCTGCCGCTGACTGAAGCCACGAGCAACGTACCGTGCCTTGAAGACAGGTGGAGAGCCCGGCGGCCGCTTCACCCTGAAGATCCACATGCCACTGACGATGTTCGCCCCAGGAGGGGGAACCGCGTCAACGTAGGTGCCTGTGGACTTCCAGGAAGCCATCTCTGCATCCATAGCTGCCTGCCACTGAGAAGAGTAGGGACCCTCTACGGCCTCCGCGTAAGAACGCGGAGTCGGGATGTCTAGTGCATCCGGGTCTCCCTCAGGGGCAAGCAGTACAGACGCGAGATGAGGTGAAGCAGCCGCTAGGCACTGTAACTCCTCCTGCCTGTCCTCTAGGACGTCCGTGCCAAGAGCACACTCACCCCCGAGAGACGGAGGACAGACAGACGCAGACTCAGCAACAAGACTAGCAGCGTAGTCGAGACGACAGCGAGCAGCAAAGTCGACGAGCTCAGCGACAAGGGCAGACGCAGCAGTGGACTCAAACGAGGGGTCACTGACGACAGTAGCAAGGAGACGCGTGACAGTAGGACTGGCAGCACGAAGAGAGTCCGACCCAGGGTCGGCAAGCGCAGGAAGAGAGGACTCAGGAGGAGAAGGCAAAGGGGCACGCAGAGGAGCAGTGGACGGACGCAAAGACATCCGGTGCGTGCCAGGGACAGGAGGAGGACGCTGACGCGAACTGCGACCACTAGCGCGAGCAGCACGAACAGGCGACGCGGGACGAGACGCAGGCTCACGACGCTCAGCAAGACCTCCAGTAGGACCAGTGTAAGGAGAGGGAGCAGGCAGTGGAGAGGAAGGCTCCAGCAGGGACTGCGACTGGACAGGCGGTGGACCATCTACCAGAGGAGAAAGACCAAGAACCTGCTGCAGGAGCGGAACGAAGTACGGCCGAGGCCGCGCGGCAGCTCCAGACTCAGCAGGGACAGCACCACCACCCTCAGCGACAGCACAAGCACCACCCACACTTCCAGCGGTAGGACCAACAGCAGTAGGCTCAGCACCAACGCCCTCAGCAGCTCCAGCTCCAGGAGGACCCGCAGGTCCAGCAGCTCCGGGACCGGCAGCACCCGCACCCTCGACGGTCGAAGAAGCTCCAGCTCCAGCTCCAGCTCCAGCAGCACCTCCAGACGCAGCAGCACGCCTCCAGCGGCGAGCGAACCACTCGCGCAGCTCCTGTGGAGAGAGGGGCTCCCGGCGAGACGCAGCAGCAGGAGAGACCCCAGGCTCAGTAGCTCCAGACGCAGCACCCCCAGGCTCAGCAGCTCCCAGCACAGCACCCCCAGACCCGGCACCTCCAGGCACAGCACCCCCCGGCTCAGCACCCCCAGGCTCCGCACCCTCCGCAGTAGCACCCTCAGGCCCAGCACCCCCAGCAGTAGCACCCCCAGGCTCAGCACCCCCGCGCACAGCACCCCCAGAGTCAGCACCCCCAGGCTCAGCACCCGCAGCAGCACCAGAGTCACCAGTAACCTCGACCGGGTCAACGGCGTCTACCTGGGACACACCTGAGGGGGCAGGAACCTGAGGGGGGAGGGGGTCTACCGGGGGGGGAACCGGCACAAGGAAGTCCGGGGGAGGGGGGGGGGAAGGAGTGCGGTAGGGGAAGAGACGGTAGAAGGGGACTGACTCGTCGAACGTGACGTCCTGGGAGGACAGAACACGACGAGAGGAGGGGTGGTAAAACTGCCACCCTGGGGCGTCAGTGGGGAAGCCAAGGAAGACACAGGGAGCAGCACGAGGGGACAGCTTGTCCGCAGACAAGTCGCGGACAAACGCCCGAGATCCCCAGACACGGAACACAGACGCATCGCCAACCTTCCCCGTCCACAGCAAGGCTGGGGACATCGCAGGCCGAGAGACCCGGGGGTGAAGGTTGAGCTGATGCGCCGCGTACCTCACCGCAAACGGCCACAGAAAATGGGGGGCAGCCGCATGCATCATGGACGTACGAGCGACATCCATGACCATGCCAATGCGGCGCTCAGCAATCCCATTTTGCTGTGGTGAGTCCGGAAGCGTGAAGGTCTGGCGGATCCCCCGTGCACGACAGTAGTCCCGCAGAAGGCGAGAAGAGAACTCTCCGCCTCTGTCCGAGTGCAGACGCAGAACAGGAAAGTCCGAGCCGAAGCTCATCCTGAGCTGGAGACGAGCCTCGCGGATCCAGTCGATCAGCACCTCAGTGACCGCACCCTTGCTGCGCAAGGGGAGGACTGTGGTGTAACGCGAGTAGTCGTCAACCACCAACAGGAAGTAGCGCTCGTAACCCTGCCCACGGACGGGGGCTGGGCCCCACACATCCATGTGAAGCGTCTGCAGGGGAGCCTCTGTCGGGGGGAAGTGGGAGGAGTAAGGAGTAGCCCGGAGGCGACCCTCGACACAGGGGACACAGGAAGGTCCTGGCCCGGAGGGGAGAGGAGGGAGAGACTGGGGAAGACCAGAGACAAGGACACGGGAAGCCATGCTCCGAAGACGGGGCAAGGAGGGGTGGCCAAGACGGTGGTGCCATAGGAGAGTCTCGTGAGACAGGAGGCGACAAGAACAGGGGGCAGACTCAGGACCTGACCGGGACGCAGCAGCAAGCACCTGACCCGACGCAGCCACCTGACCAGACGCAGGGACAGGAGGAGACTCAACGGTCAGGGTGTAGAGACTCGACCCCGGCCGACGCGAGAACGTGGCCAGGTGTCGGCCTGTGCGTGCCTCCGTGCAGTGGGTCACCCGCTGACTCGCAGGAGTGAACTGGTGAACCCCCACATCCTGCAGGTCCGCTCCACTCACCAAGTTCGTAGAGAACGAGGGAAGGTACAGACCAGACAGGGTGCCCGAAGGGGCAGCCGGACACGGGAGGACAGTGGAGAAGTGAGACAGGACAGGACCCCCAGAGGGGTCAGCAAGGGAGACCGCAACCGGCTGGCCGAGCGGCGTAAGGGTAGTGCGGTCTCGAAAGAAGGAGCGAGAAGCTCCGGAGTCAAGTGTGAAAGTGAGGGAGGACGAGGACGACGCAGTACCTGAGAGCGCAGTCTCACCAGTACCTGAGAGCACAGACGCACTGGCACCTAGAGCAGCAGCCTCACAAGCACCTAGCGCAGCAGTACCAATGCCCGGGTCGGGCTGGAAACAGCGGTAACCCTCATTCTCCTCACTATAATCCACAACATACATAGCAGCAAGGATAGCATCAAAATCAAGATCAAAGATCGCTACACCAGCCCTTAGAAGTTCATCCCAGCGAGGGATCTCACTAGCCCCAGGGAACTGCCGACGCCAAGCGTCCGTCAGGCGGCCAAAGCAGCGCTGGGTGGCGTGGGCACCCCCACACTGCTCACCCGCGCGGTCGCCGGAACGAAGAACGTAGGTGCAGGGACCAGTACCCCCACCCCTCTGACGCCCAGCGTACCACTCACGAAGCTGCTGAGGCGGAGGGATGTCCCGCGAGCGCTGCTGCTGCTGCCGCTGCGAGCGCTGGCCACCACCACCGCCGCTACGCTGCTGGGTACCACCTCGACCAGCTCCACCTCCTCCACCACCACCGCCTCCTCCGCTGCCGCCTCCACCGCCTCCACCTCCGCCGCCTCCACCTCCGCCGCTGCCTCCACCACCACCGCTGGCACCACCACCACCGTCTCCGCCGCTGCTGCCACCACCACCACCACCCCCGCCACTAGTCCCGCCGCCACCCCCACTCCCTCCGCCGCCACCGCCGCCACCGCCACCGCCCCCTCCAGCTCCACCCGCGCCCTTGCCCCCCTTGCCCTTGCTGGAGCGACGTCTCCCACTAGGGGCAGACGCCGCGCCGACCGACTCAAGACCAAGCAGGTCGGCAGCAGCAGCAGAGGCAACAGAGGGCAGCAAGGGGGAAGGAGAGCACCCCTCAAAGATGGGGGTGCGAGGGTCACCACGAGAAGCACCTACAGCGACTATGCTCTTCTCCGCTGCGAGGAGGGCCTTCTCGAGGAGGTCGACAGTGAGGGTGGTGGGACAGACTGCGAGAAAGTGGTCCCTGACGACGCGAAGGGAGTCAGGGAGGCGCGCGACTACGTAGTAGAGAGCGATGTACATGGGGGGGGGGGTTCTTAGCGCAGAACTCAGCAGGAAGGGCGGCGCGGTAGCGAGTGTCACTAGTGCGGAGGTGCGTAATGAGGTCAGCGACAGTGGGAAAGGCAGAGAGGTCAGGAAAGAGGTAGGGAAGCATGAGACGGCTCAGTGCAGCAGTGGCAGGGGAGGAGTAGCGCGCAACTACAGCGTCGTACAAGGTCTGAGCACTCTTGTACTGACTAAAGTGCGCACGCTCAGAGGTAGGGAGGTGGCGACGCACAGCAAGACGTGCAGCAGCATCGCGGGTGGCCCACTTAGAGCGGACAGTGGGATCAGCATCAGCAGCAGGAGCAGGAGAGGCGCCAGAGGTGAGGTCAAAGAGAGAAAGGTCGTCAGCCCTGTCGCACTGTAAGAACAGCTGCAGGTCGTCTAACCAGACCTCAAAATCAATGGCGCGACCCTCAGCGTCAAAAGCTAGGACACTAGGGGTAGCCATGGCGACGACAGCGACGCAGTGCAAGCAGTAGGGAAAGAGCTCGCAGTGTCAGTGGGACTGTGCTCACCAGGCAGGGCAGGTCGTGTAGCTATGCAGAAAGGCGGCTCAGCGACCGGGCGGCTCGGGTGCACAGCGGCTCGGCTCCCGGGCGGCTCGGCGGCTGGGCGGCTCGGGCGCAGGGCGGCTCGGCTCCCGGGCGGCTCGGCGGCAGGGCGGCTCGGGTGCAGGGCGGCTCGGCTCCCAGGCGGCTCGGCAGCAGGGCGGCTCGGGTTCCGGGCGGCTCGGCGTTGGGCGGCTCAGCTCCCGGGGGGTTCGGCTGCTGGGGCGGCTCTGCTGCTGGGGCGGCTCGGCCGGGAGATGCAGGGGCGGGGCCGTCAGGTGCTGCGGCGCGTCGACCGGTGCAGCGGCGGGCCGGCAGGTGCAGTGGCGGGGCCGTAGGGTGCAGCGGCGGGCCGACCAGGTGGGGCGGCGGGCCGTAGGGTGCAGCGGCGGGCCGTGGGGTGCAGCGGTGGGCCGGCAGGTGCAGCGGCGGGGCCGTCAGGTGAAGCGGCGGGCCGGTGGGTGCAGCGGCGGGCCGGCAGGTGCAGCGGCGGGGCCGTCAGGTGAAGCGGCGGGCCGCTGGGTGCAGCGGCGGGCCGGCAGGTGCAGCGGCGGGCCGGCAGGTGCAGCGGCGGGCCGGCAGGTGCAGCGGCGGGCCGGCAGGTGCAGCGGCGGGCCGGCAGGCGCAGCGGCGGGGCCGTCAGGTGAGGCGGCGGGCCGTAGGGTGCAGCGGCGGGCCGTAGGGTGCAGCGGCGGAGCTGGCGGTGGGGGCCGCGTCAGGGGAGGCGGCGGGGCCGCGTCAAGAGGAGGCGGCGGGGCCGCGTCAAGCAGGCGGCGGGGCCGCGACGAAGCGGGCGGCAGGGCCGCGTCAGAGCCGGCGGCGGGGCCGCGCCAAGCAGGCGGTGGGGCCGCGATCAGGAGGGGTGGCGGGGCCGCGTCTGAGGGACAGCGGGGCCGCGAGGGAAATGGCGACCCGAGGGGTCGCTAAAAAAAAAGGCGCGCCTCGGGGCGCGCTTCGGTGGGCCCTAAAAAAAACGGTCCTAAGGAAGGACCCGCTCTGATACCATGAGAAAACAAGTGAACAGGAATGAAATGACTAAGTCAGGGTTGGGTACAAATACAACCCTAGAAAGCTGTACCCCATATGTGCTACCCCACTATAGCCTACAAACATGCATCAGCTATGATAATCTGACAGTAGTTAGTGGTAGGGGTAGAGGTGGAGGCCGTAACGGATGACTCAAGAGGTGACAAGATAACAGACTGAGGAGGAGAACGAGGAGGACTCGAACGAAGTAAGATTGAGCGGAGGTTGTTAAAAGGAGACGAGGGACGTGCACGAGCGGGACACCGAGCGTCAGATCTATTTTCTTCTCAACGGCCGAGCTCCGGCGCAAATTTTGACTAAGGGAGATCTACGAGACGTGCAGAATTCAAGCTCGTTGATTTTACAGTCAATTCGACTCGCAATAAGTCGACCAGCACCTAGAATTCATTATTTGTCATTGCACCTCTTCCTGTAAATCGCCAAATGGAGGGAAATGGAGATTGCGGAAACCCTTAACTTCGTACGGAAAATTGCGGAGCTACGTGCAAAGCATGAGCAGATACATACGGCGCTCCCACGACTCGAAAAACTCCTTGCAAACAGCAGCGGCGACACTGACAATTGTACCCGCAACAACGGCAGCAGCTAAAGTTAACCTTGAAGCAGTGAAGCCGAGGCAAACAGAGGTGTTCGATCCTACAGTTAAAGGGAACTCGAAATCTACTTCGAAGCCGTTGGATGCACGACCCCGACAAAAGACCCAATGCGCATACGGCTCGCAGCAACACTGTTACGTGGCCCAACTCTAAAGGGGATCAATAACAATTTTGTCCAAGGCGAAGGGACATGGACGCAGTCTCGGGCAGCACTGATCGAACAGTTCAACGTGTTGAACAGTAGCTACTATGGAACACGACGCAACAAGCCAAATAGTGGCATGGAACGATCGGCACCACCCACGACTGCCGACCCGATGGAGAACGACAAGGGCGATGCGAAGAAGCAGCTAACAAACAACGAGATGTGCGAATTTTGCGGCGCTACAAGACATCATATCTTGGCATGTTGGAAAATGAAGAAAAGGCATGCGAGCTGAAGCGCAAGAATAGTGCGGCACCCCCGAAGCAAAAAACGGACAAGGTGGCAACTTCGAAGGGGGCGAAAAAAGGAAAACATGATGGCGCGGGTTTATAACGTCACGACCAGCCGGCACCAGGGGAAATCGCCGAGACAAAAGGAGACTCCGCGAAACAAGACCCTGCACTGGCCGGGAAACTCCAGCCGTACACCTTGACAAATAAGAATAATAATTTTCATGGTTTTCAAGCCTTTTTTAAGGGACAGCTAGAAATTAAACCGGTGACTCCGGAGCGTTACTAAGGGTCGAGCGTTCTAAATAGTTAATATTCTCTCCTAGCAGCACGGTGTTAAGGCTCCCCACCGTTCCCCACAGGTGAAGCCTACCTAGATGCAAAGGCTTAGGGGAAGTTTCCACACATAGGACAAGTTGTACCAGCCTCGAATAAATTCTTTTAACCCTAAGCAGCTGGTATTGAGTCAGCAGCTTTGAGCACAGGACCTAAGGACAATATATTTGACGTACCCTATAATCCTGTAAGCAAGACCATCTATAGCTACTCGGAGAAGCAACAGCCACTACTCCTTGAGGTGATCTGCTACGGGCGACGCCTCCAGGCACCGGTGGACAGTGCTGCGTCCCACTCGGTGTGGGACCACGGGACGTTAGAGAAAATTGGAGAATCCATAGAGGAGACTCAATTTACAGAAACGATGGTGGACGGTACGAAGCTTCTCATCCACGGCAAGACATCATTGCAGCTGTAGATGGGGGCGTAGAGGTGGAAGCCGACGTTGCCGATCACGAACATCAAGGGGTTAGATTTCATCTTGGGTTGTGATTTTCTGAAGCAGTTTGACCCGAAGATAGACTGGGTCGACAAGAAGGCGAGCATCTACAACAACGGGAATCGTGTCAAGCTGCGAAGCTGGACGGATATAGGGGATGTTCCTGAAACGACACTTTCACAATTCGAACTGACAGTGAATGAGAGTAACACGCGTTACTTTGCTCAGGTGATGGCAGTAACAGGAGGAGAAGCCAAGTTTGAAGCTACCTGCAGCAATACAGGGGGTGTTAGAAGAATACAAGGTGACCTGTCGGCAGAGGTGCCTCTAGTGCGAACCCACGAGCACGAGATCGTAGAGGAACCAAACCCTAAACCCGTCTCACGTACACAATACCTCCTTAGTCCGACTGAATCGACAGACATGAAGAAGCAGATAGAGTATCTACTGGACAGACAATTGATCCGCCCATCCACCTCTCCCCACGGTGCACCGGTTATTTTCACTCCAAAGCCGGGCTATAGTTTACGGACGTGCATAGACCACCGGGCACTGAACAAGTAGACAGTAGAAAACAAATACCCCATACCGCGCATAGACGATCTTCTAGACCAACTAGGTGGTGCAACGGTGTTTTTGAAGCTAGACCTACGGTCGGGTTACTGGCAGATCAAGATGGCAGATAATTCGGCCTACAAGACGGCGTTCCGTACCAGATATGGCTCCTACGAGTACGTAGTGATGCAGTTCAGACTCTGCAACGCACCAGCAACGTTCCAGGCAGAGGTGAATAATATCCTACAACTCCTGCTGGACGAGTGCTTAGTGGTGTACTTGTAAGACAAACTCGTCTACTCCAAAAACATGGAGGAGCACCTGCGGAGAAGTCTTTGATCTCCTGCGGGAGAACAAGATCTACGTGAAGCTGTTGAAGAGCAACTTCGCCTTGAAGAAGGTGCAGTTTCTTGGGCACATGGTGAGTGCCGAGGGCGTACACGTAGACTCGTGGAAGATCAAAGCTGTCTAAAAGTGGAAGGTTCATGAGAACGTGAAGGAATTGTAGCAGTTCCTAGGCATCGCCAACTACTACAACAGGTTCGTGCCACAGTACGCCAAGATAGCAACGCCACTGACCTACCTACTCAAAAATGATATGCCCTACAAATGGGATAATCCTCAACAGCAAGCCATGGAGCAGTTACAGACAGCACTGACAACAGCACCAATACTCATCCTACCTGATCCTGACAAAAAATACGTAGTGGAAGCAGACGCTCGTGACCAGGCAGTCAGAGCAGTACTAACGCAGGATCATGGACGCGGTTCGCAGCCCATCGCCTACCTCCGTAAATAGCTTAACGGAGCACAACTAAACCACCCCATTCATGACAAAGAGGCCTTAGCGATAGTCATAGCCTTCAAGGCGTGGATGTGTTACCTAGAGGGAGCCAAGACTACAGCTTACATCGATCACTACAGTCTCAAATACCTGAAGTCGTAGCTGGCGCTCTCACTATGATAGGTGCAGTGGGTGGACTTCTTGGACAACATCGTCTACAAATCCGGGCTACAAAACAATGCAAACAAGTTGAGCTGCCCCAGATTTGTAGCAGGCATCGAGCTCGACGGGATGAACCCTCTTCCCAAGGGTTTATTCCTGTGAAAATTGAGGAATGAATAAGAGAGAGGGTTCACTAGCAAGCAGTTGAGTACATATAGGAAACCCTAAGTTGGGCTGTACTCACTATTGAGTACCCCACTGCAGGCTAGACAAACATAACATTCTGACACACCCCCATAGCCCAAGTGGGGTGTAATCAGCACAATGAGCAAGCAGGCATAGAGCAGGAGTTCACAATAGCAAGCAAAGCTATAGTCATTCACAAAGGGCAAGTGAGGTGGAGGCGAGACTATAAGAGGAGAGGAGATAGGAGGCGACGGCTGAAGCTGCAGACACACGGGCAACAGGAGTCACACTGGCACAGAGGCTACGGGAACAGCGCTCCGGACTACTGGAGTAACTGGCTCCGCGGCTAAGACTAGCAGCAGACGAGCAACGGACCCACGGGCGACTGGCACAGCTGGCTACGACTGGGCTACCGGAGCAGCGCCCCGGACTACTGGTGCTGCTGACGACACGACGACAACCTCCGTTCAACCAACCTCCTCCAGCTGCCCCACACCTCTCGACACACACCCCCTGCTCAAACCCTAGCTCCACTCCCATAGCACCCCCCTTACACCCTAAACCGCAGGCTCACACACATCCACCTCCCTCAAAACCCTAGCTCCACTCCCACAGCACCCCCCTTAAACCCTAAACCCCAATCTCCCAAACATCCACCCCCCTCAGCGACAGCTGCAGCAATGGGAGACGAAGGAGGCGGAGGAGCAGGGGAGACCACACACCCGTCACCCCCTTCTCGCCACCCCCAGACCCTAACACAGGGCAGGGCGGGACGGCGGGTAGGGAAGTTATGGGGGGGGGGCGACGCGCGGCCTCCCAGGGCGCCAAAACAGGCGGCAGAAGGGGCGGCGCTCGCCCCCCTCCCCCAGGTCGCCCCTCAGGTCGCCTCGACAGGCGACGGGAAAAGGGGGGGGGGGGGGGGGGGGGTGCACGTGCCCCCGGTGCGCCGCGGCTGGCGACGGGGCATGGCCGGGGCGGGGCCGGGGCAGGGTCGAGGAAGGGCCAAAAGGGGCGGCGACGGGGCCGCAGGTGGCGGCGACGGGGCCGCTGGGGTCGGCGACGGGGCCGATAGCAGCGACGACGGGGCCGCTAGGGTCGGCGACGGGGCCGCTGGGGTCGGCGACGGGGCCGATAGGGGCGGCGACGGTGCCGCTAGGGTCGGCGACGGGGCCGCTGGCGGCGGCGACGGGGCCGATAAGGGGCGGCGACGGGGCCGCGAAGGGGCCGCGAGGGGATTGAGAGGGACGGCAACGGGGCCGCGAAGGGGCCGCGAGGGGCCGAGAAGGACGGCGACGGGGCCGTGAGGGGTGGCGACGGGGCCACTAAGGGTCGCGCGAGGGGCACGCGACGGGGCGTGTAGTACACAGAGTAGCAGCGGAAGCAGTTAGGTGGGCCCACAGGCCAGGAGCGTAGATGCTGTGATAGCATGTGAAAATCGAGGAATGAATAAGAGAGAGGGTTCACTAGCAAGCAGTTGAGTACATATAGGAAACCCTAAATAGGGCTGTACTCACTATTGAGTACCCCATTGCAGGCTAGACAAACATAACATTCTGACAATTCCAACAAGGATACTGCGTGGATGCAGAGATTGCTACAGCAGAGAAATAGAAGCTGTTACAATGGGCGAAAGACTTCGTTGTAAGAAAGGGACCAGGAAAGTTTTGGGTACCAAACTACGCTCCGCCCCGACAAATTCTGGTGGAGGAGTTTCACGACGGACGGTACTCAGGACATTTAAGGACTAACAAGACGTTAGTAGGGATAGCGAAGTATTTCTACTGGCCCGGGATGGCAGCAGACATGCAGCAGTTCATCATCTCATGCGACATGTGTGAGCGGATGAAGAGTAGCAAGCAGAAAAAGCAGGGTTACTTCAGCCTCTACCCATACCAGAGCAGCCATGGCAGGTCGTTAGCCTCGATTTCATTACGGGACTTCCTTCGACCTCACGAGGGCATGACGCTATACTCGTGGTGATCTATAAGTTCTCTAAGATGGGACACTTCATCCCGACCATCGCCACGGCTACAGGTGAAGCAGCTGCACGCCCCTTCTTCGACCACATCATCATCATCCACAGCATCCCCGCTACACTTATCTCAGAGAGAGACCCAAAGTTCATTAGAACGTTCTGGAGGGAACTCATGGGTCTGTTGGGGACACAACTTGCAATGTCTTCAGCATACCACCCCTAGACCGACGGACCAATAAAGCGACTCAATCAGGAGGTTGAACAATTACTGCGCACCGCTTGCAAAGACAACATCATCTACTGGGGGATTCATAGTTACCGACACTTGAGTTTGCTTACAACAATGCGTCACATTCAGCCACTGGGAAATCTCCTCTCTTCCTGTGTTACAGACGGGAACTACTTACACCACAGCAGCCATACACACCGGCACACGTCCAAGCCGCACATGACTTCGTCATCACCATGCAGCAGCTATGAGAAAAGACTCAGCGACGTCTCACCACGATGCAAACCTTCCAGAAGCAGTATGCCGATCGCCAGCAACGTGATCACACCGTAGTAGTCAAAGATCAGGTGCTTCTTGACACGCGCAACTTAAACCTCTCTCACCTACCATCCGAGCTCCGGCCTTGCTTCTGTGGTTCATTTCCAGTTGAGGCAAAGGTGACACTAGTAACATTCCGCTTGCGCTTACCTACTACGTGGAAGCTTCACAATGTTTTCCATGTTCAACTACTGAAGCCCTACAAGGACCCCAACCAATAGTTCAAGGGACGGCAGTCACTGCCACCACTACCTGTACTCATAAAGGATGAACCAGATTACAAACTAGAGCAAGTTTTCACTCATCGGTGCCGTAGTAGCAAGACCCTCGAGTTCGTGATACGCTGGAAGGGATGCGACCCATCAGAGGACATCTGGATTGCAGAAGCAAATATGGGCAATGCACGTCGTGCTCTCAAGGACTATCTTGTTTCAAGCAGGGTGTATCTCACGCCAACCAGCTTTGAGGGGGGGACGTGTGAGAGTACGACGGCTTATGCTGGCTTTGCTAGCTTGCCTAGACTCTATTATGCTATTACTAGCTTGGGTTTTATTTATTATGCATAGATATGCTTGATTTCCTAGGTTCGATGCATTCCTATATGTTATTCTAGTTATAGCACCAAACCTAGTTACGTGTACCGAACTCAAGCCTTTCCGGATGCCACCGAATTGCAAAGGACACTGCGCGGTAGCATAATCGCTGCGCTGGCAGGGAATCTTCCACACTCTTCGAAAGGGTTTGGATCAAATTCACATGCCACGCAGTGCAAGGCGATGTGATTGGGCCGCACGACAAGATTCGCGTCATCGCTGGCAGGTGCGATGCTTCTAGACGAAAGTGTGGAAGCAGAGGCGGGATACTGTTTTCGCCTAGAATTCATGCACCACCCCACATGATGCATGGTTGGCTGCATTCGCAGTCCAGTGGGCTTCAATTTGGTAAAGTTTATAAGTAAATCTCATTTTCTACATATTACAAGCGCATGCTCTTATACCCAAGACTCTTTTGTAAGCGCAACCCCATAAAAATCAATGTTTGATATAAGCGACCCTACGCTTATATCCAGGGTAATATGGTAATGAATGATGTGCTAATTTCTAAAGTGGAATTTTGTGGGCTAGAATATACATGTTACACAAAACCTTGAACTAAAAAAAAACAGTTCTCTAAAACTAGAACCGCTGGAAATCCGTAGGCACAAAATATGAAACGCAGAAATTTTAGGGTCGGCGCACAAAACCACCCTAGAAATCATGGAAATCAGGGTAAAAATCCAGACTACTTGGGAGGGTGAATATCATTAGGATAAATTACCCTAATACATGAAGTATCAGGATGAAATTTGTGTGTCACACAGATGGCTCTGGATAAAATGTTTCTACCCAAAGTCTGAAAAGGGTAATGTTTTAGTTAGAGTCGTTGCTACATTTTAAGGGTGTCTGATTTTTCAGCCTAGAGTAGGCACAAGGCTCAGAGCAGTGCAGAAACGCTGATGATCACCAGGCACAAGGGTCTTGGTGAAGACATCAGGAGTGTTAGCTCGAGAGGACACAAAAGCAAGGCGCAGCTGACCACGCTGTTGCAAATCTCAAGCCAGAAAGCAATGTGCTTCGTTCTGTGCTCCAGCCTCTACACCTTACACAAGGCAATCATGGTCGTCGTACACAACTAGAGGAGAACGAGGCCGCTCACCCAAGTCGGTCAGCAGGTAGGCCAGCCAGCGTAACTCTTGTGCATCCATGGCCCCAGCGTAGATCTTGGCCTTGCAGCTGGAACCAAGCACAGAAGACAAAGGAGTGGACCTCCACGAGATAGAACCAGAGCCGATACTCTAAGAGTAACCATGTGACGACTGCTGAGTCGCCTGGTCGTCGGCCCAAGAAGCGACAGAGTCTTTTGTGAGTACCACTGAACCCCGTCCTCCAAGCACGAGCCCCATGCATGGTGCACAAAAAATGCCCCTCTACGCAGCTGTCCAATGCTCCTTCCTGTGTCGCCATGCGTGACGAAGCGAGCAAGGATGCAGAGATGGTACGCGAGGTCAGGTCGTGTGCACGTCATCAGGTATTTTCAGAGGAGACCAAGTTCTCAGCAACAATGGTGGACGGTACGAAACTTCCCATCCACGGCGAAGCATCACTGAGGTGGAAGCCGATGTTGCCGATCACAAACATCAAGGGCTTAGATTTCAATTTGGGGCGAGATTTCTTGAAGCGGTTCAACCCCGAGATCGACTGGGTCAACAAGAAGGCGTGCATCTACAACAACGGGAAACAAGTGGAGCTGCGAAGCTGGACGGATATAGGGAGCGTTCTTGAAACGACACTGGCACGGTTCAAACGGACTGTGAACGAGAGTAACACGGGGTACTTAGCACTGGTTATGGCAGCAGCAGAGGAGGAGAAGCCGAGTTCGGAGCTACCTGCAGCAGTAAAGGAGGTGTTGGAGGAGTACAAGCATATAATGTCTGACGACCTACCCGCAAGCGTACCTCCAGCACGCACCCACGAGTACGAGATCGTGGAGGAACCAGGTGCGAAACCCGTCTCACATGCACCATACCGATTGAGTCCGACCGAGGTGACAGACATGAAGAAACAGATAGAGTATTTACTGGACAGACAGCTCATCCGCCCATCCACCTCTCCCTACGTTGCACCAGTCCTCTTCACTCCAAAACCAGACGGCAGTTTACGGATGTGCATCGACTACCGCGCACTGAACAAACAGACAGTCAAAAACAAATATCCCATACCGCGCATAGACGACCTAATCGATCAACTGCGTGGAGCAACAGTATTCTCGAAGCTGAACCTACCATCGAGTTACTGGCAGATCAAGATGGCAGACAACTCGGTCCACAAGACGGCGTTCCGTACCAGATACGGCTCCTACGAATACTTGGTGATGCCGTTCGGACTCTGCAACGCACCAGCAACGTTTCAGGCGGAGATGAATCACATCTTACGACCCCTACTGGACGAGTGCGTAGTGGTGTACCTGGACAACATTCTTATCTACTCCAAGAACATGAAGGGGCACGTCGAGCATCTGCGGAAGGTGTTCGAGATCCTGCGGAAAAACAAGTTCTACGTGAAGCTGTCAAAGAGTGACTTCGCCCTGAAGAAGGTGCAGTTTCTCGGGCACATGGTGAGTGCCGAGGGCGTACACGTGGACCCGCGGAAGATCGAAGCCGTCAAGAAGTGGAAAGTACCGGAGAACGTGAAAGAGTTGCAGCAGTTCCTAGGCTTCGCCAACTACTACAACACGTTTGTGCTGCAGTACGCTAAGATAACAGCGCCACTGACCGACCTACTGAAAAAGGATACGCCCTTCAAATGGGATACTCCTCATCAGCAAGCCATGGAACAGCTACACACAGCACTGACTAGAGCGCCAGTACTTATTTTGCCGGATCCAGACAAGGACTACGTGGTGGAAGCAGACGCTAGTGACCAAGCAGTCGGAGCAGTTTTGATGCAGGATCACGGACGCGGTTTGCAGCCCATCGCCTACCTCAGTAAGAAGCTACACGGAGTAGAACTGAACTACCCCATCCATGACAAGGAAGCCTTAGCGATAGTCATAGCTTTCAAGGCGTGGAGTTGTTACCTAGAGGGAGCCAAGACTACAGTCTATACTAACCACTGCAGTCTCAAATACCTGAAGTCGCAGCCGACGCTCTCACGACGACAGGTGCGGTAGGTGGACTTCGTGGAAACTCACTTCCACTACGACATCGTCTACAAGCCCGGGCTACACAACAAGGCAGACGCGTTGAGCCGCCCCGGACATGTAGCAGGCATCAAGCTCAACGGGATGAACCCTCTGCTCAAGGGTCTATTCCAACATGGGTACTCCATGGACGCAGAAATCGCTATAGCACAGACCAAGAAGTTGTTACAGTGGGAGAAAGACTTAGCTTAAAGGAAGGGTTTAGGAAAGATTTGGGTACCGAATTACGCCCCGCTACGGCAGATCCTATTGGAGGAGTTTCACGACGTACCTTACGCGGGACATTTCGGGAGCAACAAGACGTTAGCAGGGATAGCAAAGTATTACTACTGGCCTGGGATAGCAGTAGACGTGCAGCAGCTCGTCACCTCATGCGACACGTGCCAGCAGATGAAGAGAAACAAGCAAAAAAAAGCAGGGTTACTTCAGCCTCTACCCGTACCGGAGCAGCCATGGCAGGTCGTTAGCCTCGACTTTATCACAGGACTTCCTTCGACCTCACAGGGGCACGATTTCATCCTCGTAGTAATCGATAAGTTCTCCAAAATGGGTCATTTCATACCGACCAACACCATAGCTACAGCTGAAGCAACTACTCGCCTCTTCTTCGACCGCATCATCACCATCCACGGCATCCCCGCTACACTCATCTCAGACAGGTACCAAAAATTCACCAGTAAGTTTTGGAAGGAGCTCATGGGACTGTTGGGGACAAAGCTTGCAATGTCTTCAGCATACCACCCCCGAACTGACGGACAGACAGAGCGACTCAATCAAGTGGTTGAACAGTTGCTACGCACAGCTTGCAAGGACGACGTCAGCTACTGGGACACACAGTTACAGAGTTCGCTTACAACAACGCATCACATGCGGCCACAGGGAAAACTCCTTTCTTCCCGTGTTATGAACGGGAACCACTCACACCACAACAGCCAACCACACCGGCACACGTCCAAGCTGCACATGACTTCGTCACCACCATGCAGCAGCTATGGGAGAAGACTCATCGACGACTCACCATGATGCAGACCTCCCAGAAGCAGTATGCTGATCGTCTGCGACGTGATCACTCAGTAGCAGTCGGAGATCAGGTGCTTCTTGACACGTGCAACTTGAACCTGTCTCACCTCCCATCCAAACTCCGGCCTCGCTTCTGTGGTCCTTTTCCCGTTGAGGCACAAGTAACACCAGTTACATTCCGCTTGCGCTTACCATATACATGGAAGCTTCACAACGCTTTCCATATCCAGCTACTGAAGCCCTACAAGGACCCCAACCAACAATTCCAGGGACGCCAGCTACCGCCACCACCACCTGTTCTCATACAGGATGAACCAGAGTACGAAGTGGAGCGCGTTCTCACTCATCGGCGCCGCGGCGGCAAGGCCCTCGAGTTCCTGATACGCCGGAAGGGATACGATCCCACTGAGGATAGTTGGGTTGCAGAAGCTGATATGGGCAACGCACGCCGTGCTCTCAAGGACTATCTTGTCAAGCAGGGTGTATCTCACGCCACGCAGCTTTGAGGGGGGGACTTGCGAGAGGTTGATGGCTTATGCCAACTATGCTTGCTTGCCTTTACATTATCATGCTATTTCTAGCATAGGACAACTATATGCATGCATGAATTGCTTGATTTCCTAGGTTAGGTGCTTTCCTATATTTTATTATAGTTATTGCACCGAGCTAGGTTGCGTGCACCGAATTCGGGCTTTTTGGTTGCCACCGAATGGCCTTCTACCGAATTCGGGAAGGATCTGTTCGGGACGCTTCGCGACCCGCGGAACCTTCACGTAACACCTGGATACGGGGGCCTTGTGTCGAGCCTATATATAGCCTCGTATTGTACCCAGGTGATCATTCAATTCAATTCACATTCTCTTTTCTGAGCTCGATCCTAGATCCTCACAATTGCCCAGCGCGCCAGCGCGTCCTGCTAAACCCAAATAAATAATAATAATAATAATAAAATAATATTAATAAAAAAATGAGCCCATGTGCTGCCCCTTCCTAGCCGCATGCCGGCCCTGCCTCCCCGCGCCCCGCCCTACTTGCAGTGTTCCGCCCTACTCTGGCTGCGCGCCGCTCTTCCCTGACCGTGCGCTGCCCCGAACTACCCTAGTGCGTGCTCGCCGCCCTGCCTTCCCTCCGTACTGCCTTTCTGGTCGCGCGCCTCCTTGCTTGCCCGCTATGATTTCTCTTCGTAGTAGTGGTGGGAGTGGTGGCGGCGGTGGTGACAGCAATGGGAGTGGTGGCGGCCGTAGCAGCCGTCGTTGTGGAGCTGTTTGGTGGGGAGTTTCTGGCGGTGGCCAGATGCAGCTGCAGCGGCGTCTGCGTGAGACCGCTTTGCCCCAGCAGCTACGTGAGTGGTACGCTAGTAGGAGTGGTGGCGGCGGCAGTAGTAGCAGACGCTGTGCAGTTGTTCAGTCGGGAGCTTCTGGTGGTGCCCTGGTGCAGCTGCAACGGCGTCCGCGTGAGACCCTTATGCCCCAGCAGCTTCGTGACTGGTACGCTCAGCGTGGGGCGTATCGGAGTAGTGCTCGCTGCCCGTACATCATTCGCACAGGTGATCGTGCTGGTCAGACTTGCGGGACAGTTGGTCACACATAGTCCCTTTTCTTCTCCTGTCTGAGCGACACCTGGCACGCGGAGTTTGGCGACGCGGCTGAGCTCCCCCGCAGGCTAGAGCTGCTTAGGTAGGGTGTAGATATCTTTGCTTTAGACTATGATGCTATCCTCACTGCCATGCATGCTTTGACTATTGGTACTAACGGAGACTGTTATTTGTGTGTGCCATCTGACCCTGGTATAGATGATGCTGCTCTAGGTACTGGTGAGTCTGCTCTCTCTAGTACTGCGCCTCCCGAGGCCTTGCAGACCTTCATGCTTGACTAAGGTGCTTCCTGCTGCTTCTTTCGCGACAACACCATAGTCACACCACTCGCAGCACCCGTTGCAGGTCTCTCTGGGTGACCCCTCTGGGTGCCCAGTTCTTGCACGTTCCTCCACTGTTCTCCCGTGTCCGGCGGTTCTGTCTCGCTGAGTGTCAAGTCTTCATCTCCCCTCATTCTCTACGAACTTGGTGAGTAGCCCCGTCCTACAGGATGCTTGGGTTGATACCTTTACCCCCAGAGGACAACGTGTGGCGATCTGCACGTGTGCACAAACGGACCGTCATCTGGCCACGTTCACTCGTTGGCCTAGGTCGAGCCTATACACACTGACTACTGAGCCTCCTAAGGTAGATGTGTCTGTGTCCGCGTCAAGTCAGCTAGCAGCCCTATGTTCATGTCCCCACCTGTCGCACCAAACTCTCCTCTGGCACCTCCGTCTTGGTCAACCCTCCTTGCCACGCCTCCATGGCATGCACTCCCGCCTCCTTTTCTCTTGTCTTTTCCGGTCCATGCCTCCCCTCCCACCCTCGCCTGCCCCTCCCTGCATTTCCTGTGTCGAGGGGCGGCTGCGCGCCACTCCTCACCCCTCCTCATTTCCCCCGATGACTGCTTCCCTGCAGACTTTTCACATGGACGTGTGGGGCCCAGCCTGCGTCCAAGGACAAGGCCGCGAGGGATACTTTTTGTTGGTTGTTGACGACTAATCTCGTTATACCACGGTCTTCCTTTTATGCAGCAAGGGGGAGATCCCTGATGTTTTGATCCCTTGGATCCGCGCTGTCCGTCTCCAGCTCCGCGAGCGGTTCGTCACGGACCTTCCTGTCCTGCGTCTGCAGTCTGACAGAGTGGCGCTGCTGGTGCCAGGGGGCCTGCCGCGGGAGAACCTGGAGCTGGAGGCACTAGAGCTGCTGGTCCTGGAGGTCCTGGAGGTGCTGGAGCCGCTGGTCGCGGAGGTGCTCGTACTGGATGTACTGGAGCTGTTGGAGCTGGAGGTGCTGCAGGCGTTCGAGCTGGAGGCGCTGTCGCTGGAGGTAGAGGAGGCGCTGGAGCTGCTGGTCCTGGAGGTGCTGGAGCCGCTCGTCCCAGAGGTGCTCGTACTGGAGGTACTGAACCCTGCTTGCTCCTTCTCCTTAAACTGAGCAGACAGGAGGTCTCACAGAGCGTCGTGAGTCTGCGTCTCATCCTGCCTTGCCTGTTTGCGCTGTTCGCACTAGTCCTCGTGTTCCATATCAGCGTCCTCTTCCTGTCCCCGGCACGCACCATATGGCACTTCGTCCTTCCTCTATTCCACAGCATGTCCCCCAGCCGTGTCCTTCTGCGTCCTCTCTTGCTGACGGACCGGACCCTGAGCCTGACTTACTTCGTGCTGCTAGTCCTACTGTCACACGTCTTCTAGCCATTGTTGTCAGTGACCCTTCATTTGAGTCCACTATTGCGTCTGCCCTAGTTGGTGAACTTGTTGACTTTGCTACCGCATATCCTCTAGACTACGCCGCTAGTCTTGGTGCTGAGTCTGAGTCCGTCTGTCCTCCGTCCATCGGGGGTGAGTGTGCTCTTGGCACGAACGTCCTTGAGGATAGGCAAGAGGACTTTGAGTGTTTTGCAGCTGCTGTACCTCATCTTGTGTCCATGCTAATTGCACCTGAGGGAGACCCGGATGCACCAGACATCACGGCCCCGCGCTCTTACGCAGAGGCGATTACGGGTCCCTACTCCTCTCACTGGCAGATAGCCATGGACGCAGAGATGGCATCCTGGAAGTCCACAGGCACTTACGTCGACATAGTTCCCCCTCCTTGGGCGATCATAGTCGATGTTATGTGGATTTTCAGGGTGAAACGGCCGCCAGGTTCTCCGCCTGCCTTCAAGGCTCGTTTCGTTGCACGAGGCTTCAGTTAGCGACATGGAGATGACTTCTTCCAGACCTTCTCTTCTACCCTGAAGATGACCACTCTTTGGGTAATGCTGCAAGTTGCCGCTCAGCGTGACTAAGAGCTTCACTCTCTTGACTTCAGCACAGCTTTCATACAGTGCAGCCTGCACGAGGAGATCTCGCTGCGCCGCCCACCTGGCTTCACTGGATTGTTTCCTGCAGGTACCCAGTAGAGCCTCTGGCCGCCAGTCTACGGTATCTGCCAGGCGCCTTGCGAGTGGCAGGACACACTGATCATGACGCTTGCGGCTCTTGGATTTGCTCCTTCAACAGCTGATCCGTCGCTGTTTCTACGCACCGACACTTTGTGGCCACCATTCTACATCCTCGTGTACGTCGAGGACTTGGTCTTTGCCACTGCTGACACTCAGGGACTGGCCATAGTAAAGTCAGAGCTGCAGAAGACACACGCGTGCACAGATCAAAGTGAGCTGTGCAGCTATCTTGGCTTGCAAATCACCCAGGATAGAGCACAGCGCACCATTACCTTGACTGAGTCACACATGGTGCAGCAGGTCCTTCACCGCTTTCGACTTCCAGTACTCCTCGCCACAGTCCACTCCTTTGCCTACCGGTCACTCACTCTCAGCTCCACCTTAGGACAAGTCTGTAGAGCCGAGTGGCCCGTATCCAGAGCTTGTGGGCTGTCTCATGTACCTGATGACCTGCACTCGACCTGACCTTGCCTACCCTCTTAGCATCCTGGCACGCTAAATTGCACTCGGGAGACACCGACCAGAGTAGTGGAAGGCCACTAAGAGGGTGTTGCGCTACATGTGCAGTACGTCAGGCTTGGGGCTCGTGCTGGGAGGACAGGGTCCAGTTGTCCTCACTAGACAGGCAGACACTTTTTGCGTTGACGACTTGGCTACGCAGCGGTTACACTTTCAGCCTTGGCTCCGTCTCCGTTTTGTGGCAGTCTACCCGCTCGTCTTCTGTTCTCGGTTCTAGTTGCGAGGCTGAGATCTACGCAGGGGCCATGGCTGCACAGGAGTTACGCTGGCTTACCTATCTGTTGACCGACTTGAGAGAGGCGCCTCGTTCTCCTCCTTTTTTGTACGTCGACAACAAGGCCATGATTGCCTTGTGTTAGGAGCATAGACTGGAGCACAGGACGAAGCACATCGCTCTGCGTTTGTTCCTTGCTCAAGAGTTGCAGCAGCGTGGTCAGCTCGTCTTGCCTACATAGTGTGAGAGTACGACGGCTTATGCTGGCTTTGCTAGCTTGCCTGGACTTTATTATGCTATATCTAGCTTGGGTTTATTTTACCATGCATAGATGTGTTTGATTTCCTAGGTTAGGTGCATTCCTATATTTTATTATTTTTATAGCACCGAGCCAAGTTACGTGTACCGAACTCAAGCCTATTCGGTTTCCGCCGAATTGCTTTCTACTAAGTTTGGGAAGATTCTATTCGGGACGCTTCGCGGCCCTTTGAACATTTGCTTAACACCTGAGCAACTGGCCTTCTGTCGAGAGTATATATAGCCTCGTGCTGTACCCTGGTGAATCATTCAATTCAACCCCACTATTTTTAGCTCGATCCTGGATCCTCACACTTGGTATTAGAGCCGTTTACACGCGAAGTTTTTTCGACCACTAAAACCAAGTCTTAAATAAACCGCGGGGGCGACGACTATTAAACACCGATTTTGGGTACGAAGAAACCGGTTCCGTGTTTTTCACTCCCCCTCGTTTTCGGTTTTCTAATGCGCAATGTCAGGCATGGAGGGTCAAGGCGACAACTACACGACGAAGAGCGACATCGCCAGCCTTCGCACCGACATGGAACAGATGCAGTCGGCGATCAGGTGAATCAAAGCCCTCCTGATAAAACAATCCGCAGCCGCCACCACAGCAGTCAATGCAGCAGTGAATGTAGCAACCACGGCAGCAGCAGCGGTAGCGACACCGACATTTCACGGACTGATGGCACCACCTTCACCGAACCTCAAAGCAGATCGCCCGAGGCTCCCCGAAGTGTTCGATCCCAGCGCGAAAGGATCTGACGTTCGACTATTCGTGGCGACCCTTGAAATTAATTTTGAGGCCATTGGCTGTTCGACCCCGACACACGATGCAGCACGGATTCGGCTCGCAGCGACACTGTTGAGGGGACCAGCACTCAAGTGAATTTATTACACTGACGTGGCCCGCGGGTAGAAAATGTGGATGCAGTTTCGGGAGGATCTCATCGAACGCTTCAAACCAATCAATTCGGTATAAATGGCGCGGCAGCAGATTGACCGACACAAGCAACTCGCAAGTGTGGCACTGTACACGTAGGAAATGGAACAACTGTTCAATCGAATCAACGATCTGACTGAGGGCGAGAAAATCCAAGCGTACACCGAGGGGTAAAACATGGAGATTCGCCGGCACGTTATCGCAGCGAACTACAGTAGTGACCGCGACATCGTACGAGCAGCCGAAAGGTACGACGCATTGACACGTGGTCAACCTGAAACATGACGTTACGTGCCGAACCGTACATTTGGCCCGGAGCAATCATCACCCCCTGTCAGTAGATCAACACTGTGGATGCCCGATTGATCCTGGAGAGGGTTACAGGCGCGTTCGCCTGGGGGGTTATGGGCGCACTGACCCGCTACTGAAACAAACCCTTTTATCCCAATGGTCTAGTGGTTGGGATTTTGACATGGTATCAGAGCGGTCTCGGGTTCGATTCCCGGTGTATGCACATGTAGGCCGTTGCCGCTGTGCTTAGTCCTTGGCCTCCCAGTGTGGGGGGGTGTTAGTAGATCTGCACTGTGGATGCCCGATTGATCCTGGAGAGGGTTGTGAAACAAGTGAACAGGAATGTGTGAACTATGAATGAAGGCAGTACAAATATGAAACCCTAACTGGGTTGTACCCCCTATGGGATACCCCACTACAGCCTACACAATAGTATAAGCTATAGATATGTTCTGACACACCCCCATAGGCAAAGTGGGGGAGAACAAGGGGTCACAAGACCAGTCAAGCAAAGCAAAGCAAAGCAAGGTCGGGGTGGATCACAAAGTCACCACACAGTCCGAGCACAAGAGCAGGGCCAGAGGCCAGTTCACATGTAGGAGTACAGACATATATATATATAAAACTAGACAAGCAAGAGCAGGTATATATATATGTCACAGTACAAGTAAAGTCAAGAGGAGAGCAAGTGAGGCAAGACAGGCACAAGACCCAGCTGGGTGCAGAGGCGCTGATGGTCACAAGGCGCGAGTGCCTTGGTGAACACATCAACAGTGTTGGCCTCAGAGGCCACGTACGCAAGCCGCAACTGTCCACGCTGCTGCAGCTCACGAGCAAGGAAGTAGCGAAGAGCAATGTGCTTCGTTCGGTGCTCCAGACGCTGCTCTCGACACAAGGCCAGCATGGCCTTGTTGTCTACGTACAGCACTGGAGGAGAACGAGGCGGCTCTCCAAGGTCAGTCAGCAGGTAGGTGAGCCAGCGAAGCTCCTGTGCAGCCATGGCCCCAGCGTAGATCTCAGCCTCACAACTGGAGCTGAGAACCGAAGACGAGCGAGTAGCCCGCCACGAAACAGAGCCGGAACCAAGACTGAAGGTGTAACCCTGTGACGACCGCTGCGTAGCCTGGTCGTCAGCCCAAGAAGCGTCCGCGTGCCCTGTAAGGACCACTGGACTGCGCCCTCCAAGCACTAGCCCCATGCCCGACGTACTGCACAGGTAGCGCAACACCCTCTTCGCTGCAGCCATGTGCTCTGGTCGGTGTCTCCCAGGAGCAACATAGCGTGCGAGAATGCTAAGAGGGTATGCAAGGTCAGGTCGTGTGCAGGTCATCAGGTACATGAGGCAGCCAACAAGCTCTGGGTACGGGCCACTCGACTCTACGGACTCATCCGAAGGCAGAGCTGAGAGCGAGTGGCGAGTAGACAGAGGAGTGGCCTGAGGCGAGGAGTACGTGAAGCCGAAGCGCTGAAGGACCTGCTGCACCATGTGTGACTGAGTCAAGGTAATGGTGCGGCGTGCTCTGTCCCGAGTGATCTGCAAGCCAAGGTAGCTGCGCAGTTCACCCAGGTCTGTGCACGTGTGTCTCTTCAGCAGCTCGGACTTCACGTAGGCGAGTCCAGCAGTGTCCGCTGTGGCAAAGACCAAGTCGTCGACGTACACGAGGATGTAGAACGGCGGCAGAGAAGTGTCGATGCGCAGAAACAGCGATGGGTCAGCAGTAGAAGGAGCAAACCCAAGAGCCGCAAGCGTAGTCCTCAGTGTGTCGTGCCACTCACGCGGTGCCTGGCGGAGACCGTAGACTGGCCGTCGGAGGCTCCACTGGGTGCCAGGAGGGAAAGTCCCAGTGAAGCCAGGTGGACGGCGCAGCCAGATCTCCTCGTGCAGGCTACCCTGCAGGAACGCAGTGCTGAAGTCGAGAGAGTGAAGCTCGTAGTCGCGCTGAGCGGCTATGTGCAGCAGCACCCGAAGAGTGGTCATCTTCGGGGTGGGAGAGAAGGTCTGAAAGTAGTCAACTCCCTGCCGCTGACTGAAGCCACGAGCAACGTACCGCGCCTTGAAGACAGGTGGAGAGCCCGGCGGCCGCTTCACCCTGAAGATCCACATGCCACTGACGATGTTCGCCCCAGGAGGGGGAACTGCGTCAACGTAGGTGCCTGTGGACTTCCAGGAAGCCATCTCTGCATCCATAGCTGCCTGCCACTGAGACGAGTAGGGACCCTCTACGGCCTCCGCGTAAGAGCGCGGAGTCGGGATGTCTAGTGCATCCGGGTCTCCCTCAGGAGCAAGCAGTACAGACGCGAGATGAGGTGAAGCAGCCGCCAGACACTGTAACTCCTCCTGCCTGTCCTCTAGGACGTCCGTGCCAAGAGCACAGTCACCCCCGACGGACAGAGGACAGTCAGACGCTGACTCAGCAACAAGACTAGCAGCGTAGTCTAGACGACTGCGAGCAGCAAAGTCGACGAGCTCAGTGACAAGGGCAGACGCAGCAGTGGACTCAAAGGAGGGGTCAGTGACGACAGTAGCAAGGAGACGCGTGACAGTAGGACTGGCAGCACGAAGAGAGTCCAACTCAGGGTCGGCAAGCGCAGGAAGAGAGGACTCAGGAGGAGAAGGCAAAGGGGCACGCAGAGGAGCAGTGGACGGAGCAGTGGGCGACGCAGGAGGAGACGCAGGCTCACGACGCTCAGCAAGACCTCCAGTAGGACCAGTGTAAGGAGAGGGAGCAGGCAGTGGAGAGGAAGGCTCCAACAGGGACTGCGACTGGACAGGCTGTGGACACTCTACCGGAGGAGAAAGACCAAGAACCTGCTGTAGGAGCGGAACGAAGTACGACCGAGGCCGCGCAGCAACTCCAGACTCAGCAGGGACAGCACCAGCACCCTCAGCGACAGCACCACCGCCACCAACACCTCCAGCGGCAGGACCTCCAGCAGCACCAGTAGTAGAACCACCGCCAGGACAGACAGCAGTAGTCTCAGCACCAACACCCTCAGGAGCTCCTGCTCCAGGAGTACCCGCAGACCCAGCAGCTCCGGGACCGGCAGCACCAGCACCCACGACGGTCGAAGAAGCTCCAGCTCCAGCAGCACGCCTCCAGCGGCGAGCAAACCACTCGCGCAGCTCCTGTGGAGAGAGGGGCTCCCGGCGAGACGCAGCAGCAGGAGAAACCCCAGGCTCAACAGCTCCAGACGTAGCACCCCCAGGCTCAACAGCTCCAGACTCAGTACCCCCAGGCTCAGCAGCTCCCGACCCAGCACCCCCAGACCCAGCACCCCCTAGCTCAGCAGCTCCAGGCACCGTACCCCCCAGCTCAGCACCCCCAGGCTCAGCACCCTCCGCAGTAGCACTCCCAGGCCCAGCACCCCCAGGCTCAGCACCCCCAGTAGCAGCACCTCCAGGCTCGGCACCCCCGCGCACAGCACCCCCAGAGTCAGCACCCCAAGGCTCAGCACCCGCAGCAGCACCAGAGTCACCAGTAACCTCGACCGGGCCAACAGCGTCTACCTGGGACACACCTGAGGGGGCAGGAACCTGAGGGGGGAGGGGGTCTACCGGGGGGGGAACTGGCACAAGGAAGTCCGGCGGAGGGGGGAGGGAAGGAGTGCGGTAGGGGAAGAGGCGGTAGAAGGGGACTGACTCGTCGAACGTGACGTCCTGGGAGGACAGAACACTACGAGAGGAGGGGTGGTAAAAGTGCCACCCGGGAGCGTCTGTGGGGAAGCCAAGGAAGACACAGGGAGCAGCACGAGGGGACAGCTTGTCCGCAGACAAGTCGCGGACAAACGCCCGAGATCCCCAGACACGGAACGCCGACGCATCGCCAACCTTCCCCGTCCACAGCAAAGCTGGAGAGGTCTCCGGTCGGGAGACTCTGGGCTGAAGGTTGATCTGATGCGCGGCGTACCGAACCGCAAACGGCCACAGAAAATGGGGGGCAGCCGCATGCACCATGGACGTACGGGCGACGTCCATGACAATGCCGATGCGGCGCTCAGCAATCCCATTCTGCTGTGGAGAGTCCGGAAGCGTGAAGGTCTGGCGGATGCCTCGTGCCCGACAGTAGGCTCGCAGAAGGCCGGAGGAGAACTCTCCGCCTCTGTCCGAATGCAGACGCAGAACAGGAAAGTCCGAGCCGAAGCTCCGCCTGAGCTGGAGACGAGTTGCGCGGATCCAGTCGATCAACACCTCAGTGACCTCACCCTTGCCGCGCAAGGGGAAGACTGTGGTGTAACGCGAGTAGTCGTCAACCACCAGCAGGAAGTAGCGCTCGTGACCCTGTCCACGGACGCGGGCTGGGCCCTACACGTCCATTTGAAGCGTCTGCATCGGGGCCTCCGTCGGAGGGAACGGGGAGGAGTGAGGGGTAGCCCGCAGGCGACCCTCGACACAGGGGACACAGGGAGGGCCAGGCCCCGGAGGAAGGGGAGGGAGGGACCGGGGAAGGCCAGAGACAAGAAGGCGAGAGGCCATGCCCCCGAGACGAGGCAGGGAGGGGTGACCCATCCTGTGGTGCCACAGGAGGGTCTCGTGGGACAGGAGGCGACACGAGCAGGGGGCAGACTCAGGACCAGACCTGGACGCTGCAGCAAACACCTGACCCGACGCAGCTACCTGACCAGACGCAGGAGAAGGAGACGGAACAGTAAGTGTGTACAGGCTCGACCCTGGACCACGTGTGAATGTGGTCAGGTGTCGACCCGTGTCCGCGTCCGTGCAGTGGGTGACTCGTCGGCGCGCAGGGGTGAACTGGTCAACCCCTGCATCCTGTAGGTCAGCACCCGCCACCAAGTTCGTAGAGAACGAGGGGAGGTAGAGACCGGACAGGGCGCCAGACGGGACCGCAGGGCACGGCAGGACAGTGGAGTAGCGAGCCAGAACAGGACCCCCGGAGGGGTCTGCCAAGGAGACCGCCACTGGCCGACTAAGCGGCGTGAGTGTGGTGCGGTCTCGAAAGAAGGAGCGAGACGCCCCGGAGTCAAGAGTGAAAGTGAGAGAGGGTGAAGTCGACACAGTACCTGAGAGAGCAGACTCACCAGCACCTGAGGACTCAGACTCACTGGCACCTAGAGCAACAGCCTCACCAGCACCTGGAGCAGCAGCCTCAACAGCACCTAGAGCCGCAGTACCAATGCCCGGGTCGGGCGGGAAACACCGGTAACAGTCACTCTCCTCACTAATAGTCACAGCATACATAGCAGCAAGAATAGCATCAAAGTCAAGATCAAAGATAGCTACTCCAGCCCTAGACAGCTGGTCCCAGCGAGGGATCTCAGAGGCATCAGGAAACTGGCGGCGCCAAGCGTCAGTCAGGCGGCCGAAGCAACGCTGGGCGGAGTGTGGACCACCACACTGCTCACCCGCACGGTCGCCAGTGCGCAGGACGTAAGTGCACGGACCAGTACCCCCACCCCGCTGACGCGCAGAGTACCACTCACGGAGCTGCTGCGGGGAGAGGGTCTCCTGACCACGCTGCTGCTGCTGGCGCTGACCACCACCGGAGCCACTCCTCCTCGGCGCGCCACGACCTCCGCCGCCTCCTCCGCCGCCTCCTCCGCCGCCGCCGCCACCACCTCCACCGCCACCGCCACTCCCACCGTCGCCGCCGCCACCGCCGCCTCCGCCTCCACCCCCACTACCACCGTCGCTGCCGCCCCCGCCTCCACTACCTCCGCCGACACCTCCACTCCCGCCACTACTCCCGCTACCACCCTCACCTCCGCCGCTGCCTCTACCTCCGCCTCCACCGCCCCCGCCGCCTCCACCACCGCCCCTGCCCCCCTTGCTCTTGCCAGAGCGACGTCTCCCGCTGGGGGCAGACGCCGCTCCGACCGACTCAAAACCAACAAGGTCGGCCGTAGCAGCAGAGGCGACAGAGGGCAGGAGGGGGGAGGGGGAACACCCCTCAAAGATGGGGGTGCGCGGGTCACCACGAGAGGCCCCTACAGCGAGAATGCTCTTCTCGGCTGCGAGGAGGGACTTCTCGAGGATCTCGACAGTGAGAGTGGTGGGGCAGACTGCGAGTAGGTCGTCCCTGACTCCGCGAAGGGAGTCAGGGAGGCGGGTGACAATGTAGTAGAGAGTGAAGTACTTGGGGGGGGGGGTTCTTGGCGCAGAACTCAGCAGGAAGTGCAGCGCGGAAGCGAGCGTCACTAGTGCGCAGGTGGGTAATGAGGTCGGCGACTGTGGCAAAAGCAGCAAGGTCGGGAAAGAGGTACGGTAGCATGAGGCGGCTCAGTGCAGCAGTGGCAGGGGTGGAGTAGCGTGCGATAACGGCGTCGTACAAGGTCTTAGCACTCTTGTACGACCCAAAGTGCGCACGCTCAGCGGGAGGGAGGTGGCGACGCACAGCAAGACGTGCAGCAGCATCGCGTGTGGCCCACTGTGAGCGAACAGTGGCATCCTCAGTAGCAGCAGGGGCGGGAGAGGCACCAGAAGTGAGATCAAAGAGAGAGAGTCCGTCAGCTCTGTCGCACTGTAGGAAAAGCAGTAGGTCGTCTACCCACACGTCAAAGTCAATGGCTCTGCCCTCAGCGTCAAAGGCGAGGACACTGGGGGTAGCCATGACAGCAGTAGAGAGAGGGCAGTGCGCAGAGTAAAGCTCAGTGCTCACCAGACGGGGCAGTGCAGGGAGGGCTCGGGCGGCTCGACTGCTGGGCGGCTCGGGGGACTCGGCGGCTCGGGCGGCTCGGGCGGCACTGCAGCTGGGGCGGCTCGGCTGCTGGGGCGGCTCGGCTGCTGGGGCGGCTCGGCTGCTGAGCGGTTCGGCTGCTGGGGCGGCTCGGCGGCTGGGGCGGCTCGGCTGCTGGGGCGGCTCTGCTGCTGGGGCGGCTCGGCCGGGAGATGCAGGGGCGGGGCCGTCAGGTGCAGCGGCGGGCCGGCAAGTGCAGCGGCGGGTCGACCGGTGCAGCGGCGAGTCGGCAGGTGCAGCGGCGGGGCCGTAGGGTGCAGCGGCGGGCAGGTAGGTGCAGCGGCGGGGCCGTCAGGTGAAGCGGCGGGCCGCTGGGTGCAGCGGCGGGCCGTAGGGTGCAGCGGGGGGGCCGGCAGGCAAAGCGGCGGGCCGCTGGGTGCAGTGGCGGGCCGTAGGGTGAAGCGGCGGGCCGGCAGGCGCAGCGGCGGGGCCGTCAGGTGAGGCGGCGGGCCGTAGGGTGCAGCTGCAGGCCGTAGGGTGCAGCGGCGGGCCGTCAGGTGCAGCGGCGGGCCGGCAGGCCCGCGTCAGAGCCGGCGGCGGGGCCGCGTCAGTGGAGGCAGCGGGGCCGCGTCAAGCAGGCGGCGGGGCCGCGACGAAGCGGGCGGCAGGGCCGCGTCAGAGCTGGCGGCGGGGCCGCGTCAGTGGAGGCAGCGGGGCCGCGTCAAGCAGGCGGCGGGGCCGCGACGAAGCGGGCGGCAGGGCCGCGTCAGAGCCGGCGGCGGGGCCGCGTCAGTGGAGGCGGCAGGGCCGCGTCAGTGGAGGCGGCGGGGCCGCGTCAGTGGAGGCGGCGGGGCCGCGTCAAGCAGGCGGCGGGGCCGCGATCAGGAGGGGCAGCGGGGCCGCGAGGGAAATGGCGACCCGAGGGGTCGCTAAAAAAAAATGCGCGCCTCGGGGCGCGCTTCGGTGGGCCCTAAAAAAAACGGTCCTTAGGAAGGACCCGCTCTATACCATGTGAAACAAGTGAACAGGAATGTGTGAACTATGAATGAAGGCAGTACAAATATGAAACCCTAACTGGGTTGTACCCCCTATGGGATACCCCACTACAGCCTACACAATAGTATAAGCTATAGATATGTTCTGACAAGGGTTACAGGCGCGTTCGCCTGGGGGGTTATGGGCCCACTGACCCGCTACTGAAACAAGCCCTTTTATCCCAATGGTCTAGTGGTTGGGATTCTGACACCCCCCACATTCGCCGAACCGATGGAGATCGACAAATTTGACGCGAAGCAACAACCGACAAAATGTGAATTTTGCAGCGCAGCGGGGCATCAAAATTTTTCGTGCTAGAAAATGAAAAAGGCACGTGCGGCAATGCTGGGCGGCAACTATGGAGCACCCCTGGTAAAAAAACGGGAATCGACAGTAGCTGCGGATCGACCTAGCGATCGCGTAAAGATCCGAAAAGCAAAAAAAGGCAACGACGTGGCGACTTCAGAGCAGGTGAAAAAAGGATAAAATGATGGCGCGAATATAAAACGTCACGACCAGCCGGAATCAGGGGAAATTGTCAAACATTATATATGTTGTGTTAGTTTAGGCTACAGTGGGTTAGCCTATAGGGGGTACACAATTCTAGGGTTAGGTACTTGTACTCATTTCACTGCTAGTTCATTTCATTCTTGTTCAGTGATTCCAACATGGTATAGAGCAGGTCCTTCCTAGGACCCACCACTACGGGCCCACCACTACGTAACTACCTACCTACCTACCTACCTGTGCCCTAGGGCGCCTCGGCGTGTCACGCCCCTAGAGGCCCCTCTTGACGGCCCCGCGCTAGCCCCGTTCAGGCCCCGTCGGCCCCACGCCCGCTCTCCCTAGCGGCCCCGTTCAGGCCCCGTCGGCCCCTTTAAGGCCCCGTTCAGGCCCCGCGCTAGCCCCGATCAGGCCCCGTTGGCCTCGTTTCAGGCCCCATCGGCCCCGCGCTAGCCCCTCTCAGGCCCCGTCGGCCCGCGCTAGCCCCGTTTCAGGCCCCGTCGGCCCCGTTTCAGGCCCCGTCGGCCCCGCGCTAGCCCCTCTCAGGCCCAGTCGGCCCGCGCTAGCCCCGTTTCAGGCCCCGTTTCAGGCCCCGTCGGCCCCGCGCTAGCCCCTCTCAGGCCCCGTCGGCCCGCGCTAGCCCCGTTTCAGGCCCCGTCGGCCCCGCGCTAGCCCCTCTCAGGCCCCGTCGGCCCCGCGCTAGCCCCATTCAGGCCCCGATCGGGCCCGCGCTAGCCCCGTTTCAGGCCCCGTCGGCCCCGTTTCAGGCCCCGTCGGCCTCGCGCTAGCCCCGTTCAGGCCCCGTCGGCCCCTTGCTAGCCCCGTCAAGGCCCCGTTTGGCCCCGCGCTAGCCCCGCTCAGGCCCCGATCGGCCCCGCGCTCGCCCCTCTAGGGCCCCAACCGGCCCCGTGCCGACCTCGCCGACCCTTGCCCACCACCTAGAGGCCCCGGGCGGCCCGTTCCCGCCGCAGCACACAAGGGAGAGCGGGCGGCCCGTCCCCGCCGTGACCCGAGCCGCGCGACCCGAGCCGCGCGCCCCGAGCTGAGCCGCGCGCCCCGAACCGAGCTGCGCCACCCAGCCGAGCCGCGACCCGACCTGAACCGAGCCGCGCCGCCCTGCCCTACCTGGTTCGTCCTACCTGCTTCTCCTACTGCTACTGCTGCTATTTCTACTGTTCCTATGGCTAGCCCACAGGTTCTCGTGTTCGATGCTGAGGGCCGCCCTGTGAAGTTTGACACCTGGCTCGATGACCTGCACATCTACCTACAGCTCACAGCTAAGGATGACATCTCACTGTACGATCACGCCCTAGGCCATGTCACTGCCCCTGCTGCTACTGCTGACAGCACTGCTCGCTCACAGTGGCAAACTCGTGATGCCGACGCTCGCTTCGCCATTCGCAACTCCCTGCCGATAGACGAACGCGAGCACTTTGGTCAGCACAAGACTGCACAGGCACTGTACACAGCTGTAGTTGCTCGCTACTCCTCACCTGCCTCTGCCGCACTAGGCCGTCTCTCCCTCCCCTACCTGTTTCCCGACCTGGCCTCCTTTCACACAGTCGCTGACCTCATCACGCACCTCCGTACTAGTGAGGCCCGCTTCCGTGCCGCCATGCCTGCTGAGTTCCTTGCCACGCACCCCCCTCCACTCTGGCTCACTCTCTACCACCTAGTCACCCGCCTCCCTGACACACTGCGTGCTGTCAGGGACCACTTCCTAGCTCGTTGCCCCACTGAGCTCACCATTGCCCTCCTCGAGAAGGAGCTACTTGCAGCTGAGACTAGCATAGTCACTGTAGGTGCCTCTCGTGGCGACCCCCGTACCCCGTTCTTTGAGGGGTGCTCTCCTTCCCCCCTTCTTCCCTCTGTCGCCTCTGCTGCTGCTGTCGACCTTCTTGGTACTGAGAAGGTCGGCGTTGCGTTTGCCTCGAGCGGACGCCGCAGCGGCAAGGGCAAAGGGGGCAAGGGTGGTGGCGGTGACGGCGGGGGAGGCGGCGGTGGGGGCGGTGGAGGCAGTGGGGGTGGTGGCTCGGCTGGAGGGGCGAGTGGTAGCGGTGGGGGTGGTGGCGGCAGCGGCGGGGGAGGTGGCAGGAGTGGAGGCGGCGGTTGGGGTGGCGGTGGACGAGGCGGCAGCAGGGGTTGGGGTGGTCGAGGAGGTGGCAGCGGTGGTGGTGGCCGTGGAGGCACTGGCGGTGGCCAGGGCCAGCAGCACACTCCCTCGCCCCAGGAGGTCCGTGAGTGGTACTCTCAGCACGGGGGTGGGGGTGGTCTTAGCTGCACGTACGTCATTCGCACTGGTGACCGCACTGGTCAGCAGTGTGGACGACCGCACGCCACACAGCGCTGCTTCTCTCGTCTCGACGACGCTTGGCGTGTTCAGTTCCCTCAGGCCACTGAGCTGCCCCGCTGGCTTGATCTCCTGAAGAAGGGGATTGATATCTATGCTCTAGACTTTGATGCTATTCTATCTGCCATGTATGTGATGTCTACTAGTGGAGAGGGTGCTGAGTACTTGTGTGTGCCGCCCGACCCGGGCATTAGGGCCAGTGCGTCTGCCGCTCCAGGTACTCGCGTGTCGGCTACCCCAGGTGCTGGTGAGGCTGCTGCTCTAGGTGCTCGTGTGTCTCCCCCCCTTGGTACTGCGTCGACTGCCGCACTGCACACCTTCACACTGGACTCAGGTGCTTCTCGCTGCTTCTTTTGTGACCGCACTGCCCTTGAGCCGCTTGCTCGGCCAGTTGCTGTCTCCCTTGCTGACCCCTCTGGGGGTCCGGTCATTGCGACCTCTTCCACTGTCCTTCCCTGCCCTGCGGTCCCGTCGGACACACTGTCAGGTCTCCACCTCCCCTCGTTCTCTACGAACTTGGTGGCAGGATGTGCACTCCAGGACGGGGGTGTTCACGAGTTCACCCCTGCCTACGAGTGCGTGACACACTGCACGTGTGCTCGTACGGGCCGTCACTTGGCTACCTTCACTCGGCAGCCTGGGTCAGACCTGTACACACTGACTACTAAGTCCCCTCAGGTTGCTGCGACTGCGTCCGCGTCCGCGTCAGGTCAGCTGTCCGCCCCCTGCTCGTGTCGCTCTTTGGCACACGAGACTGTCCTCTGGCACCACCGCCTTGGCCACCCGTCTGTGCAGCGGCTTCGTGCCATGCACTCCCGGTACCTTGTCTCTGGCCTGCCCAGGGTCCTTCCTGCCCTCCCACCCTCGCCTGCTCCTACCTGTCTCCCCTGTGTCGAGGGACGGCAGCGCGCCGCCCCTCACTCCCTTTCGTTCCCCCCGACGACTGCTCCCTTGCAGACACTCCTTATGGACGTGTGGGGCCCACCCCGCGTCCGTGGTCAGGGTCAGGAGAGGTACTTCCTGATAGTTGTTGACGACTACTCGCGCTACACCTCGGTCTTCCCCTTGCGCACCAAGGGTGAGGTCCCTGATGTCTTGATCCCTTGGATCCGCAGAGCCCGTCTCCAGCTCAGCGAGCGTTTTCACTCGGACTTTCCTGTCCTGCGCTTGCACTCTGACAGAGGTGGTGAGTTCTCCTCCGACCTCTTGGCAGCCTACTGTGCTGAGCACGGCATTGAGCAGTCGTTCACGCTTCCGGCCTCTCCACAGCAGAATGGGGTTGCGGAGCGCCGCATTGGCCTGGTCATGGAGGTCGCCCGTACCTCCTTGATCCATGCGGCTGCCCCCCACTTTCTGTGGCCGTTTGCGGTCCGGTACGATGCGCATCAGCTCATCCTCTGGCCCCGTGTCTCCTTGCCGGAGACCTCGCCCACGCTGCTGTGGACGGGGGAGGTTGGCGATGCGCCGCGTTTCCGGGTCTGGGGGTCTCAAGCTTTTGTCCGCGATTCGTCTGCGAACAAGCTCTCCTCTCGTGCTGTTCCCTGCGTCTTCCTCAGCTTTGTCCCGGACGCGTCTGGTTGGCAGTTTTACCACGCCACCTCGCGCCGAGTCTTGCCCTCCCAGGACGTCACTTTTGACGAGTCCGTCCCCTACTACCGCCTCTTCCCCTACCGCACTGCCCAGCTCCCCCCCACCGCCTCTCTTCCTCGCGCCAGGTGCTGCTGTTGCAGACCCCCTCCCCCCTCAAGGTGCCGCTCCCTCAGGTGTGTCTCACGTAGACCCGGTTGAGCCTGTTGAGGTAGCTGTCGACTCTCGTCCTGCTGGGGGTGCTGAGCCTGGGGGTGCTGAGCATGGGGGTGTGGAGCCTGGGGGTGTGGAGCCTGGGGGTGTGGAGCCTGGGGGTGTGGAGCCTCGGGGTGTGGAGCTTGAGGGTGCTGAGCTTGGGGGTGTGGAGCCTCGTGGTGCTGAGCTGCGGAGTCCGGAGTCTGGGGGTTCTGAGTCTGGAGGTACTAGGCCTGGGAGTCCTGCACCTGGAGGAGCCCTCTCCTCGGAGCAGCTCCGTGCGTGGTACTTAGAGTACTGCAGCCTCCGGAGAGGTACCGCTCGAGCCGGACGTACTACTGGGACTGGTGCTAGTGCTTCTTCTCCCGTTCGGGAGCTCCCCTCCCGCGAGCGGATCCGTGAGTGGTACGAGCGGCGCTGCACTCTTCGGAGTGGCGTGCCTCGTGTTACGGATCCCGCTGCTGTTGGAGCTGCTGCTGGTGCTGAGGACCCGGGCGTTGGAGCCGCTGCTGGTGCTGAGGACCCGGGCGTTGGAGCTGCTGCTGGTGCTGAGGACCCAGGCGTTGGAGCTGCCGCTGGTGCTGCGGACCCGGGCGTTGGAGCTGCTACTGGTGCTGAGGACCAGGGCGTTGGAGCTGCTGCTGGTGCTGAGGACCCGGACGTTGGAGCTGCTGCTGGTGCTGAGGACCCGGGCGTTGGAGCCGCTGCTGGTGCTGAGGACCCGGGCGTTGGAGCTGCTGCTGGTGCTGAGGACCCAGGCGTTGGAGCTGCCGCTGGTGCTGCGGACCCGGGCGTTGGAGCTGCTACTGGTGCTGAGGACCCGGGCGTTGGAGCTGCTGCTGGTACTGAGGACGTGGGCGCTGGAGCTGCTGCTGGTGCTGCGGACCCTAGTGCGGGTGTCCCTGCTGGCTCTGTTGTCGCTGCTCGGTCTCGGCCGTACTTTGTTCCGCTCCTTCAGCAGGCTCTTGGTCAGCTTCCTCCTTCTTTTCCTCCTCCCTCCTTAGCGTGTCCTCCGCCTGTCCAGCTGCAGTCGGCGTTACCGTCTGCCTCCTCTCTCCCTGGTATTGCTCCTTACACTGGTCCGACTGGAGGTCTTACTGAGCGGCGTGAGCCTGCGTCTCGTCCTGCGTCGCCTGAGTCTCTTCCTGAGTCGCCTGTCCGCACTGCTCTCTCTAGAAGTCGAGTCCAGCGTCAGCGTCTTCCTGCTGTCCCAGGCACTCACCGGATGGCGCTTCGTCCGTCCACTGCTTCACAGCGTGTCCCACTGCCGTCTCCTCCTGCTTCCTCTCTTCCTGCTCTTGCTGACCCTGGGTCAGACTCTCTTCGTGCTACCAGTCCTACTGTCACGCGTCTCCTGGCTACTGTTGTCACTGACCCTTCCTTTGAGTCTGCTGCTGCGTCTGCCTTAGTTGCTGAGCTTGTCGACTTTGCTGCTCGCTGTCGTCTAGACTACGCTGCTAGCCTAGTTGCTGAGTCTGAGTCTGTCTGTCCTCCGTCCGTCGGGGGTGAGTGTGCTCTTGGCACTGACGTCCTTGAGGACAGGCAGGAGGAGTTTGAGTGCTTTGCTGCTGCTTTGCCCCATCTCGTGTCCATGCTTGTTGCCCCTGAGGGAGACCCGGATGCACCAGACATCCCGACCCCACGCTCTTACGCAAAGGCGATGGCCGGTCCCTACTCCTCTCAGTGGCAGTCAGCCATGGACACAGAGATGGCTTCCTGGAAGTCCACAGGCACCTACGTCGACAAGGTTCCCCCACCTGGGGCGAACACCGTCAGTGGCATGTGGATTTTCAGGATGAAGCGGCCGCCGGGCTCTCCGCCTGTCTTCAAGGCGCGTTACGTTGCACGAGGCTTCAGTCAGCGAGAGGGAGTTGACTTCTTCCAGACCTTCTCCCCGACCCCGAAGATGACCACTCTTCGGGTTTTGCTGCACGTCGCCGCTCAGCGTGACTACGAGCTCCACTCGCTTGACTTCAGCACTGCTTTCCTGCAGGGCAGCCTGCACGAGGAGATCTGGCTGCGCCGTCCACCTGGCTTCACTGGGTCGTTCCCTCCTGGTACCCAGTGGAGCCTCCGACGGCCAGTCTACGGTCTCCGCCAGGCGCCTCGTGAGTGGCACGACACACTGAGGACTACGCTTGCGGCTCTTGGGTTCGCGCCTTCTAGTGCTGACCCGTCGCTGTTTCTACGCACCGACACCTCACTGCCGCCGTTCTACGTCCTTGTGTACGTCAACGACTTGGTCTTTGCTACTGCTGACACTGTGGCACTCGCCCACGTGAAGTCGGAGCTGTAGAAGAGACACACGTGCACAGACCTAGGTGAACTGACAAGCTATCTTGGCTTGCGGATCACCCGGGACAGAGCACGCCGCTCCATCACCTTGACTCTGTCACACATGGTGCAGCAGGTCCTTCAGCGCTTCCGCTTCACGTACTCCTCGCCTCAGCCCACTCCTCTGCCTATTGGTCACTCGCTCTCAGCTCTGCCTTCGGATGAGTCCGTAGAGCCGAGTGGCCTGTATCCAGAGCTTGTGGGTTGCCTCATGTACCTGATGACCTGCACTCGACCAGACCTTACATACCCTCTCAGCATTCTTGCACGCTATGTCGCTCCCGGCCGTCACCGGAAGGAGCACATGGATGCAGCTAAGAGGGTGTTGCGCTACTTGTGCAGTACGTCGGGCATGGGGCTAGTGCTTGGAGGGCGAGTCCCAGTTGTTCTCACTGGGCACTCAGACGCTTCTTGGGCGGACGACCAGGCTACTGAGCGGTCGTCTCAGGGTTACTCCTTCAGTCTTGGCTCTGGTTCTGTTTCTTGGCGTTCTACTCGCTCTTCTTCTGTTCTCAGCTCCAGTTGTGAGGCTGAGATCTACGCCACAGCCATGGCGGCCCAGGAGCTACGCTGGCTCACCTACTTGCTGACCGACCTTGGAGAGCAGCCTCCTTCTCCTCCAGTGCTGTACGTCGACAACAAGGCAGCCATTGCCTTGTGTGAGGAGCACAGACTGGAGCACAGGACGAAGCACATTGCTGTGCGTTACTTCCTTGCTCGAGAGCTGCAGCAGCGTGGTCAGCTTCGCCTGCGTTACGTGGCCTCTGAGGCCAACATTGCTGATGTGTTCACCAAGGCGCTTCAGCCTTGTGACCATTAGCGCTTTTGCACTCTTCTAGGCCTTGTGCCTACTGGACCTCACTTGCTTACTTCTTGAGTCTGTTTGTACTGTGATCTCTATATATATACCTGCATGTTTACTCTTGTTAGGTTGTGATCATTGTACCTTTTGCTCTATTATAAACCTGCATGTGAACTGGTCTTGTGACCACTTGCTTGTGCTCGGAAATTGTGTGGTATCCTTGAGATCCACCCTGAGCTTGTTTTTGCCTTGCTTTGCCTTGACTGGTCTTGTGACCCCTAGTTCTCCCCCACTTTGCCTATGGGGGTGTGTCAAACATTATATATGTTGTGTTAGTTTAGGCTACAGTGGGTTAGCCTATAGGGGGTACACAATTCTAGGGTTAGGTACTTGTACTCATTTCACTGCTAGTTCATTTCATTCCTGTTCAGTGATTCCAACAGAAATCGCCAAGGAGGATGGAGGCTCCGCGAAAAAAGACTCTGCACCGTGTGAAGAAATGAGGAATGATATGACTAGGCAGAAAATGGGTACAAGTAGGAAACCTAGAAATGTTGTACCCTATAGTGTCTACCCCACTACAGCCTAGATAGACCATAGCATATATGTTTCACACACCGCCATAGGCAAAGTGGGGGAGAACAAGAGGTCACAAGACCAGTCAAGCAAAGCAAAGCAAGCTCAGGGTGGATCACAACGTCACCACACAATCCGAGCACAAGAGCAAGGCCAAAAGGCTAGTTCACATGCAAGATCATATATAAAGGTAAACAAGCAAGTGCAGGTATAGAAAGATCACAGTACAAGCAAGGTCAAGAAGCGAGCAAGTGAGGCCAAGTAGGCACAAGACCTAGCATTCTACAGAAGCGCTGATGATCACAAGGCGGGAGTGCCTTGGTAAAGATATCAGCAGTGTTGGCCTTAGAGGCCACGTAAGCAAGGCGCAGCTAACCACGCTGCTGTAGCTCACGAGCAAGGAAGTAGCGAAGAGCAATGTGCTTCGTTCTGTGCTCCAGTCTGTGCTCCCGACACAAGGCCAGCATGGCCTTGTTGTCTACGTACAGAACTGGAGGAGAACGAGGCGGCTCTCCTAGGTCAGTCAGCAGGTAGGTGAGCCAGCGTAGCTCCTGTGCTGCCATGGCCCCCGCGTAGATCTCATCCTCACAGCTGGAGCCGAGAACAGAAGACGAGCGGGTAGACGACCGTTGTGACGACCGCTGCGTAGCCTGGTCGTCAGCCCAAGATGCGTCTGCGTGACCTGTAAGGACCACTCGACATCGCCCTCCAAGCACTAGCCCCATGCCCGACGTACTGTACAAGTAGCGCAACACCCTCTTCGCTGCAGCCATGTGCTCTGGTCGGTGTCTCCCAGGAGCAACATAGCGTGCCAAGATGCTAAGAGGGTATGCAAGGTCAGGTTGTGTGCAGGTCATCAGGTACATGAGGCAGCCAACAAGCTCTAGGTACGGGCCACTCGGCTCTACGGACTCATCCGAAGGCAGAGCTGAGAGCGAGTGGCGAGTAGACAGAGGAGTGGCCTGAGGCGAGGAGTACGTGAAGTCGAAGCGCTGAAGGACCTGCTGCACCATGTGTGACTGAGTCAGGGTAATGGTGCGCTGTGCTCTTTCCCGGGTGATCTGCAAGCCAAGGTAGCTGCGCAGTTCACCCAGGTCTATGCACGTGTGTCTCTTTTGCAGCTCGGACTTCACGTGGGCGAGTCCAGCAGTGTCAGCAGTGGCAAAGACCAAGTCGTCGACGTACACGAGGATGTAGAACGACGGCAAAGAGGTGTCGGTGTGTAGAAACAGCGACGGGTCGGCAGTAGAAGGAGCAAACCCAAGAGCCGCAAGTGTAGTCCTCAGTGTGTCGTGCCACTCGCGGGGCGCCTGGCGGAGACCGTAGACTGGCCGCCGGAGGCTCCACTGGGTACCAGGGGAAACGACCCAGTGAAGCCAGGTGGGGAGCGCAGCTAGATCTCCTCGTGCAGGCTGCCCTGCAGGAAAGCTGTGCTGAAGTGAAGAGAGTGAAGCTCGTAGTCGCGCTGAGCGGCTATGTGCAGCAGCACCCGAAGAGTGGTCATCTTCAGGGTGGGAGAGAAGGTCTGAAAGTAGTCAACTCCCTGCCGCTGACTGAAGCCTCGAGCCACGTAACGCGCCTTGAAGACAGGCGGAGAGCCCGGCGGCCGCTTCTCCCTGAAAATCCACTTGCCGCTGACGATGTTCGCCCCACGTGGGGGAACCTCGTCGACGTAGGTGCCTGTGAACTTCTAGGAAGCCATCTCTGCGTCCATGGCTGACTAACATTGTGAGGAGTAGGGACCCTCGATCGCCTCAGCGTACGATCGAGGAGTCGGGATGTCTGGTGCATCCGGGTCTCCCTCAGGGGCAATTAGCGTGGACACGAGATGAGGCAAAGCAGCAGCAAAACACTGGAACTCCTCCTGCCTGTCCTCAAGGAAATTCGTGCTAAGAGCACACTCACCCCCGACAGACGGAGGACAGACAAACTCAGACTCAGCAATGAGACTAGCGGCGTAGTCTAGACGACAGCGAGCAGCAAAGTCGACAAGCTTAGCAACTAAGGCAGACGCAGTAGTGGACTCAAAGGAAGGGTCAGTGACAACAGTAGCCAGGAGACGCGTCACAGTAGGACTGGCAGCACGAAGAGAGTCAGACTCCGGGTCAGCAAGAGTAGGAAGAGAGGACTCTGGAGGAGACGGCAACGGGACACGCAGAGGAGCAGTGGAAGGACGCAGTGCCATCTGGTGTGTGCCTGGGACCGCAGGAGGACGCGGACGCGGAGCATGACTACTAGTGCGAGCAGCACGAACAGGCGACGCAGGACGAGCCGCAGGCTCACAAGGCTCAGCAAGACCTCCAGTAGGACCAGTGTAGGGAGAAGGAGCAGGTAGGGGGGAAGCGGGCTGTAACTGTGACCGCGACTGGACAGGCTGTGGACACTCGAAGGGAGGAGCAGGACTAGTAGAAGTCGGTAGACCAAGAACTTGCTCAAGGAGCGGAACGAAGTACAGCCGCGGCCGCGCAGCGCCTCTAGAACCAGCAGGGACAGTACCAGTACCCCCAGCGGCAGCACGAGCGCCAGCAGCACCTCCAGCTCCAACAGTGCCAACTCCAACACCCTCAGACGCACCAGCGCCAGCAGCACCTCCAGCGCCAACACCCCCAGCAGCTCCAGCTCCAGCTCCAACAGCACCAACTCGAGCAGGACCATCAGCAGCACCCCCAGGCCCAGCAGCTCTAGTACCGCCAGTAGGAGCACCCCCAGGACCAGTGGCTCCAGTAACTCCAGTGCCGACTCCAGGGTCAGCAGTAACAGCAGCACCTCCAGCTCCAGCAGCACGGCTCCAGCGCCGGGCAAACCACTCGCGCAGCTCCTGTGGAGAGGTATCTCCCGCCTCGACGAAGCACCCGAAGGGCCCCCAAACCCAGCACCGCAAGAGGCCCCACAAGCAGACCCCGCACCCCCAGGCTCCGCACCCCCAGGCTCAGCACCCCCAGGCTCCGTACCCCCAGGCTCCGCACCCCCAGGCTCATCACCCCTAGGCTCCGCACCCCCAAGCCCAGCACCCCCAGACTCAGCACCCCAAGGCTCAGCACCCCCAGACTTAGCACCCCCAGGCTCAGCACCCCCAGACTTAGCACCCCCAGTCTGGTGGGACAAGAGACGACAGGAGCAGGGAGCATACTCAGGACCAGACCTGGACGCTACAGCAAACACCTGACTCGACGCAGCTACCTGACCAGACTCAGCAACCGGAGGAGACTCAGTAGTCAGTGTGTACAGGCTCGACCCCGGCCGACGGGTAAACGTGGCCAAGTGCGGCCCGTCCGAGCACACGTACAGTGGGTCGCCCGCTGACTCGCAGGAGTGAACTGGTCAACCCCCCCATCCTGTAGGTCAGCACCACTCACCAAGTTCGTGGAGAACGAGAGGAGGTAGAGACCTGACAGGGTGCCAGAGGGGGCTGCCGGACACAGTAAGACAGTGGAGAAGTGAGCAAGGACAGGACCCCCAGAGGGGTCCGCCAGGGAGACCGCAACCGGCTGACTAAGCGGCGTAAGCGTGGTGCGGTCTCGAAAGAAGGAGCGGGAAGCACCCGATTCAAGGGTGAAGGTGTGCAAGGCCTGAGTCGACGTGGTACCTGAGAGAGCAGACTCACCAGCACCTTGGGCGGCTGACGCACTAGCACCTAGAGCAGCAGCCTCACCAGCACCTAGAGCAGCAGCCTCAATGCCCGGATCAGGCGGAACACACGGGTAACCGTCACCCTCATCACTAGTAGACACAGCATACATGGCAGCAAGAATAGCATCATAGTCAAGATCAAAGATAGCAACCCCCGCCCTAGACAGCTCTCCCTAGCGAGGGATCTCAGTGGCGTCAGGGAACTGGTGACGCCAAGCGTCCGTCAGGCGGCCGAAGCAGCGCTGAGTGGAGTGCGAGCCCCCGCACTGCTCACCAGCGCGGTCGCCGGTACGGAGGACGTAGGTACAGGGACCAGTACCCCCACCTCGCTGACGCCCAGCGTACCACTCACGAAGCTGCTGGGGGGACGGGGTCTCACGAGTGCGCTGCTGCAGCTGGCGCGGACCACCACCGGAGCCACTCCTCTGCGCAGAGCCGCCACCAGCTCCACCGCTGCCGCCGCCGCCTCCGCCACCTCCGCTCCCACCGCCACCGCCGCCGCCTCCTCCGCCTCCACCGCTGCCACCGACACCTCCACCCCCGCCACCACTCCCACCACCACCCCCACCCCCTCCACTGCCTCCACCGCCACCTCCACCGCCCCCGCCAGCCCCTCCAGCGCCCTTGCCCCCCTTGCCCTTGCCGGTGCGGCGTCTCCCGCTAGGGGCAGACGCAGCTCTGACCGACTCGAAGCCAACGAGGTCGGCTGCAGCAGCAGAACCAACAGAGGGCAAGAGGGGGGAGGGGGAACACCCCTCAATGATGGGGGCACGAGGGTCACCACGAGAGGCTCCCACAGCGACTATGCTCTTCTCTGCTGCCAGGAGGCGCTCCTCGAGGAGGTCAACGGTGAGTGTGGTGGGGCAAACTAAGAGGAAGTGGTCCCTGACTAAGCGAAGGGAGTCAGGGAGCCGGGTGACTATGTAGTAGAGGGTGATGTACATGGGGGGAGGGTTCTTGGCACAGAACTCAGCAGGAAGCGCAGCGCGGTAGCGGGTGTCACTAGTGCGAAGGTGCGTAATGAGGTCAGCGACTGTGGGAAAGGCGGCGAGGTCAGGGAACAGGTACGGCAGCATGAGGCGGCTCAGTGCAGCAGTGGCAAGGGAAGAGTAGCGTGCAACTACAGCGTCGTACAAGGTCTTAGCACTCTTGTACTGACTAAAGTGCGCACGCTCAGCGGTCGGTAAGTCGCGACGCACAGCAAGACGGGCAGCAGCATCGCGTGGGGCCCACTGTGAGCGAACAGTGCTGTCAGCATCAGCAGGCGGGGCAGGAGAGGCACCAGAGGTGAGATCAAACAGGGAGAGTCCGTCTGCCCTATCGCACTGTAGGAAGAGCTGTAGGTCATCGACCCAGACCTCGAAGTCAACAGCACGACCCTCAACATCAAAGGTAAGGACACTGGGGGTAGCCATGACAGCAGTGGTCTAGCAGAGAGTGCTCTCACCAGTCCAGGTGGGTAGGGCTGGGGCGCGCCGGTAGGAACAGGGCTGCAACCGCGGTGGCAGCGGCTCAGCAGTGGCTCGACGGTAGCGGCTCGGTAGTGGCGGCTCGACGGCGGCCTCGGCGGCTCGGCGGCTCGGTGGCTCGGCGGTTCGGCGGCTCAGCGGCTCAGCGGTGCGGCTGCTTGGCGGCTCGGCGGTGAAGGGGCCGGGGAGGGGCCGAAAGGGGCGGTGACGGGGCCGCAAGGGGCGGCGACGGGGCCGAAAGGGGGCGGCGACGGGGCCGCAAAGGGGCCGCGAGGGGCCTCGAAGGGCGGCGACGGGGCCGCTAGGGGCGGCGACGGGGCGGCAAAGGGGCCGCGAGGGGCCTCGAAGGGCGGCGACGGGGCCACTAGGGGCGGCGACGGGGCTGCAAAGGGGCCGCGAGGGGCCGCGAGGGGGCGGCGACGGGGCCGGTAGGGGTGGCGACGGGGCTGCGAAGGGGCCGCGAGGGGCCTAGGAGGGCGGCGACGGGGCCGCAAAGGGCGGCGAAGGGGCCGCTAGGGGTGGCGACGGGGCCGCTAAGGGTGGCACGAGGGGCTGTGAGAGGGGCCTCTAGGAAAGCGCGACAGGCCGCTAAGGGCAGGGGCGACTCAACGAGAAGGCGGCCCACGGGGCGCGCCTCGGGCAGGGGCGACTCGCGCTCCGGTAAGGAAAAAAAATCGATTTCAGTGGTGGGCCCTAAGAAGCGTTCCCACTAGGGAACCTGCTCTATACCATGTGAAGAAATGAGGAATGAAATGACTAGGCAGAATGTGGGTACAAGTAGGAAACCTAGAAATGTTGTACCCTATAGTGTCTACCCCACTACAGCCTAGATAGACCATAGCATATATGTTTGACACGCCGACCGGGAAACTCCATCCGAACACCTACAAAAGTAAGAATTCGTTGCAAGTATCCTGTAAAGATACCCTGACAAAAAATATTGCTTCTCGTGGTTTTCAAGCCTTACACAAATTTAGGGGAGATTTAGAGGCCAAGAAAAAGCCTTTAGAGATTATTCAGGTACCGAAGAAGTTGGGCAAATCTCTACGGAGCATAGAAAAGGTCGTGCGTTTCGTGGAGTATATGTTCTCTCCCCGCAGCACAGTGTTAGGGCTCCCCATTGCCCACATGTGAAGCCTACATAGCTGCAAAGGCTAAGAGGAAAATTCCTGGCTCATAAAAAGCAGTACAAGCCTTGGAAAAATCCTCGTGCTCACCAGGTGAAGCTTGAAAGTGCTGAGTCAGGTGTAGGAAATAGGGATGGAAAGATGTTTGATGTCCCCTATGATCCTATCAATGAGACCCTCTTTGGGTACTCAGCGCTCTAGGAACCACTACTCCTTGAGGTGTTATGCAAAGGACGAAGCCTCCAGACACTAGTGGATAGTGGTGCATCTCACTTAGTATGTGACCGCGGGACGTTGGAGAAAATTGGAGAACCTTCCAAGGAGACCAAGTTCTCAGCAACAATGGAGGACGGTATGAAACTTCCCATCCACGGCGAAGCATCACTCCACTTGCACATAGGGGCGCTGAGGTGGAAGCCGACGTTGCCAATCACGAACATCAAAGGACTAGATTTCACCTTGGGGCGAGATTTCCTGAAGCGGTTCAACCCCGAGATTGATTGGGTCAACAAGAAGGCGTGCATCTACAACAACGGGAAACGAGTGGAGCTGCGAAGATGGACGGACATAGAGAGTGTTCCTGAAATGACACTGGCACGGTTTGAACAGACGTAAACAAGAGTAACACGGGATACCTAGCACTGGTTATGACAGCAGCAGAGGAAGAGAAGCTGAACACAGGGCTACCTGCAGCAGTGAAAGAGGTCTTGGAGCAGTACAAGGATATAATGCCCGACGGTCTACCTGCAGGCGTACCTCCGGCACGCACCCACGAGCACGAGATCGTGGAGGAACCATGTGCGAAACCTGTCTCACGTGCACCATACCGACTGAGTCCAACCGAAGTGACAGACATGAAGAAACAGATAGAGTACCTACTGGACACACAACTAATCCGCCCATCCACCTCTCCCTACGGTGCACCAGTTCTCTTCACTCCAAAACTAGACGGCAGTTTACAGATGTGCATCGACTACTGTGCATTGAACAAACAAACAGTAAAAAACAAATATCCCATATCGCGCATAGACGACCTACTGGACCAACTGCGTGGTACAACATTCTTTTTGAAGTTGGAACTACGGTCGAGTTACTGGCAGATCAACAAGATGGCGGACAACTCGATCCACAAGACGGCATTCCGTACCAGATTCAGCTCCAACGAATACTTGGTGATGCCGTTCGGACTCTGCAACGCACTAGAAACGTTTTAGGCGGGGATGAATCACATCCTACGGCTCCTGCTGGACGAATGCATAGTAGTATACCTGGATGACATTCCCATATACTCCAAGAACATGAACGAGCACGAGGAGCATCTGTGGAAGGTGTTCAAAATCCTGCGCAGAAACAAGATTTATGTGAAGCTGTCGAAGAGCGACTTCACCCTGGAGAAGGTGCAATTTCTCGGGCACATGGTGAGTGCAGAGGGCGTACACATGGACCCGCGGAAAATCGAAGCCATCAAGAAGTGGAAAGTTCCGGAGAACGTGAGGGAGTTGCAGCAGTTCCTAGTCATAGCCTTCAAGGTGTGAAGGTGTTACTTAGAGGGAGCCAAGACTACAGTTTATAGTGACCACTGCAGTCTCAAACATCTGAAGTCAAAGCTGATGCTCTCACGACGACAGGTGCGGTGGGTGGACTACCTGGAAACTCACTTCCACTACGACATCGTCTACAAGCCCGGGCTACACGACAAAGCAGACGCGTTGAGCCGCCCCGGTCATGTAGCAGGCATCCAGCTCGACGGGATACACTCTCTTCTCAAGGGTCTATTCCAACATGGGTACTCCGTGGACGAAGAAATCACTACAGTCAGACAAAGTAGTTGTTATAGTGGGAGAAAGACTTAGCTGTAAGGAAGGGCACAGGAAAGATTTGGGTACCGAACTATGGACCGCTCCGACGTACCTTATGCGGGACATTTTGGGAGCAACAAGACGTTAGCAGGGATGGCGAAGTATTACTATTGGCCCGAAATGGCAGCAAACGTGCAGCAGTTCGTCACCTCATGCGACACAGGCCAGCGGATGAAGAGTAGCAAGCAGAAAAAGCAAGGGTTACTTCATCCTCTACCCGTACCGGAGCATCCATGGCAAGTCGTTAGCCTCGACTTCATCACGGGACTTCCTTTGACCTCACGAGGGCTTGACGCCATCCTCATGGTTATCGATAAGTTCTCTAAAATGGGACACTTCATCCCGACCAATGCCATGGCTACAACTGAAGCAATTGCTTGCCTCTTCTTCGACCGTATCATCACCATCCACGGCATCCCCACTACACTCATCTCAGACAGAGACCCCAAATTCACGAGTAAGTTCTCGAAGCAGCTCATGGGACTGATAGGGACAAAACTTGCAATGTCTTCAGCATACCAACCCTAGGCTGACGGACAGACTGAGCGACTCAATCAAATGGTTGAACAGTTACTGCGTAAAGCTTTCGAAGATGACGTCAGCCACTGGGACACACAGTTGCCGACCCTAGAGTTTGCTTATAATAACGCGACACATGCGGCCACAGGGAAAACTCCTTTCTTCGTGTGTCATGGACAGGAACCACTCACACCACAGCAGCCAACAACACCGTCACACGTCCAAGCCGCACACGACTTCTTCACCACCATGAAGCAGCTATGGGAGAAGACTCAGCGACGTCTCACCACGATGCAAACCTCCCATAAGCAGTATGCCAAATCGCCAGCGACGTGATCACTCAGTAACAGTCGGAGATCAGGTGCTTCTTGACACACGCAACTTGAACCTGTCTCACCTACCATCCAAGCTCCGGCCTTGCTTCTATGGTCCTTTTCTCGTTGAGGCACAGGTGACACCAGTAATATTCCGCTAGCACTTACCTACTATGTGGAATCTTCACAATGCTTTCCATGTTCAGCTACTGAAGCCTGGCAAGGACTCCAACCAACAGTTCTAGGGACGGCAGCTACCGCCACCACTACCTGTTCTCGTACAGAATTAACTAGAGTACAAAGTGGAGCGCGTTCTCACTCATCGGCGCCGCGGCGGCAAGACCCTCGAGTTCCTAATACGCTAGAAGGGTTATGACCCTACAGAGGACAGTTGGGTTGCAGAAGCTGATATGGGCAACGCACGCCGTGCTCTCAAGGACTATCTTGTCAAGCAGCGTGTTTCTCACGCCACCCAGCTTTGAGGGGGGGACGTGTGAGAGTGCGACGGCTTATGCTGGCTTTGCCAGCTTGCCTGGACTATATTATGCTATATTTAGCTTGGGTTTCATTTATCATGCATAGATATGCTTGATTTCATAGGCTAGGAGCATTCCTATATGTTATTATAGTTATAGCACTGAACCAGGTTATGTGTACCGAACTCAAGCCTATTCGATTTCCACCAGATTGCCTTCTACAGAGTTTGGGAAGGTTTTGTTCGGGACGCTTCCCGACCCTCAGAACATTTCCGTAACACGTGGGTAACTGGCCTTATGTCGAGACTATATATAGCCTCGTGTTATACCCAGGTGAATCATTCAATTCAAACTCACTTTTCTGAGCTCGATCCTAGATCCTCACACCTGGCCTCTCGGGCCAACACTACTGATATCTTCACCAAGGCACTTCAGCCTTGTGATCATCAGCGTTTCTATACTCTTTTAGGCACTTCAGCCTTGTTTGCCCACCACTAGAGACGTGCTGCTGAGACTGGGGGTACTGCTGGGGCTACTGGAGTTGGTCCTGCTGGAGCTGCTGACGGTACTAGTGCTGCTCGAGCTGGAGCTGCTGAGGGTGTTGGCGCTGGTGTTTCTACTAGCGCTGGTGCGTCTGGGGGTGCTGCTGAGGCTGCTGGAGCAGACGGTCCTACTGGAGTTGGTGCTGCTGGAGCTGGAGCTGCAGGCGGTGTTGGCGCTGGCGGTGCAGCTGGCGCTGGTGCTTCTGTGGGTGCTGGAGTTGGCGCTGTTGGAGCTGGAGGTGCTGCTGACGCAGGTGCTGCCGCTGGGGGTACTGGTGCCGTCCTTGCTGGTTCTGGAGGCGCTGAGCGACCGAGGCCATACTTCATTCCGCTCCTGGAGCTGGTTCTTGGTCTCCCGCCCTCTCCTGGTCCTGCTCCTTCCTTAGAGTGTCCACAGCCTGTCCAGTCGCAGTCGCAGTTACAGCCCGCCTCCCCTCTACCTGCTCCTTCTCCCTACACTGGTCCTACTGGGGGTCTTGCTGAGCGTCGTGAGCCTGCGTCTTGTCCTGTGTCGCCTATTCGTGCTGCTCGCACTAGTGGTCACACTGTGCGTCCGCGTCCTCCTGGAGTCCCCGGCACACACCAGATGGCGCTGCGTCCTTCCACTGCTCCTCTGCGTGTCCCGTTGCCGTCTCCTCCAGAGTCCTCTCTTCCTACTCTTGCTGACCCGGAGTCTGACTCTCTTCGTGCTGCTAGTCCTTCGGTCACGCGCCTCCTTGCTACTGTTGTCACTGACCCTTCCTTTGAGTCCACTGCTGCGTCTGCCCTAGTTGCTGAGCTTGTTGACTTCGCTGCTCGCTGTCGTCTAGACTACGCTGCTAGTCTCGTTGCTGAGTCTGGGTCTGTCTGTCCTCCGTCCGTCGGGGGTGAGCGTGCTCTTAGCACGGACGTCCTTGAGGACAGGCATGAGGAGTTCCATTGCTTTGCTGCTGCTTTGCCCCATCTCGTGTCATGCTAATTGCCCCTGAGGGAGACCCGGATGCACCAGACATCCCGACTCCTCGATCGTACGCTGAGGCGATCGAGGGTCCCTACTCCTCACAGTGGCAGTCAGCCATGGACGCAGAGATGGCTTTCTGGAAGTCCACAGGCACCTACGTCGACGAGGTTCCCCCACCTGGGGCGAACATCGTCAGTGGCATGTGGATTTTCAGGGTGAAGCGGCCGCCGGTTTCTCCGCCTGTCTTCAAGGTGCGTTACGTGGCTCGAGGCTTCAGTCAGCGGCAGGGAGTTGACTACTTCCAGACCTTCTCTCCCACCCCGAAGATGACCACTCTTCGGGTGATGCTGCACATAGCTGCTCAGCGCAACTACGAGCTTCACTCTCTTGACTTCAGCACAGCTTTGCTGCACGGCAGCCTACACGAGGAGATCTGGCTGCGCCGCCCTCCTGGCTTCACTCGGTCGTTTCCCCCTGGTACCCAGTGGAGCCTCCGGCGGCCAGTCTACGGTCTTCGCCAGGCACCCTGTGAGTGGCACGACACACTGAGGACTACACTTGCGGCTCTTGGGTTTGCTCCTTCTACAGCCAACCCGTCGCTGTTTCTGCGCACCGACACCTCTTTGCCGCCATTCTACATCCTCGTGTACGTCGACGACTTGGTCTTTGCCACTGCTGACACTGCTGGACTCGCCCACGTGAAGTCTGAGCTACAGAAGAGACACACGTGCACAGACCTGGTGGAACTGCGCAGCTATCTTGGCTTGCAGATCACCCGGGACAGAGCACAGCGCACCATTACCCTGACTGAGTCACACATGGTGCAGCAGGTCCTTCAGCGCTTCGGCTTCACGTACTCCTCGCCTCAGGCCACTCCTCTGTCTACTCGCCACTCGCTCTCAGCTCTGCCTTCAGATGAGTCCGTAGAGCCAAGTGGTCCGTACCCAGAGCTTGTTGGCTGCCTCATGTACCTGATGACCTGCACATGACCTGACCTTGCATACCCTCTTAGCATCTTGGCACGGTATGTTGCTCCTGGAAGACACCGACTAGAGCACATGGCTGCAGCGAAGAGGGTGTTGCGCTACGTGTGCAGTACGTCGGGCATGGGGCTAGTGCTTGGAGGGCGACGTCGAGTGGTCCTCACAGGTCACGCTGACGCTTCTTGGGCTGACGACCAGCCGACACAGCGGTCGTCACAGGGTTACACCTTCAGCCTTGGCTTCGGCTCTGTTTCGTGGCGGTCTACCCGCTCGTCTTCTGTTCTCAGCTCCAGCTATGAGGCTGAGATCCACGCAGGGGCCATGGCTGCACAGGAGCTACGCTGGCTCACCTACCTGCTGACTGACCTAGGAGAGCCGCCTCGTTCTCCTCCAGTTCTGTACGTAGACAACAAGGCCATGCTGTCCTTGTGTCGGGAGCACAGACTGGAGCACAGAATGAAGCACATTGCTCTCCGCTACTTCCTGGCTGGTGAGCTGCAGCAGCGTGGTTAGCTCCGCCTCACCTACGTGGCCTCTGAGGCCAACACTGCTGATATCTTCACCAAGGCCCTTCCGCCTTGTGATCATCAGCGCTTCTGTACTTTGCTAGGTCTTGTGCCTACCTGGCCTCACTTGCTCGCTTCTTGATCTTGTTTGTACTGTACTATTTCTATACCTGCACTTGCTTGTTTACCTTTATATATATGATCTTGCATGTGAACTGGCCTTGTGGCCTTGCTCTTGTGCTCGGACTGTGTGGTGACTTTGTGATCCACCCTAAGCTTGCTTTGCTTTGCTTGACTGGTCTTGTGACCACTTGTTCTCCCCCACTTTGCCTATGGGGGTGTGTCAGACCATTATTGCTTATACATCTGTGTAGGCTGTAGTGGGGTAGCCCATAAGGGGTACAACCCAATTAGGGTTAGCACTTGTACCCAACTGTTTCATAGTTCAATCATTCTCTCGTTCTAAACTTCACATCCACGTGCACGCCCTCGGCACTCACCATGTGCCCGAGAAACTGTACCTTCTTAAGGGTGAAGTTGCTCTTCGACAACTTCACATAGAATTAGTTCTCCCTCAGCAGCTTGAAGACTTTTCGCAGATGCTCCACGTGGCCTTCATATTTTTGGAGTAGATGAGAATATCTTCTAGGTACACCACCACGCACTCGTCCAGCACGGGCCGTAGGATGTGGTTCATCTCTGCCTAGAATATTGCCGGTGCGTTGCAGAGTCCGAACAGCATCACTAAGTATTCGTAGGAGTTGTATCCGGCACGGAATGCCGTCTTGTGGATCACGTTGTCTGCCATTTTAATCTGCTAGTATCCCGACCGTAGGTCCAGCTTCGAAAACACCGTTGCACCATGTGGTTGGTCTAGAAGATCGTCTATGCGCAGTATGGGGTATTCGTTCTTGACGGTCTATTTGTTCAGTGTTCGGTATTCAATGCACATCCGTAAACTACCGTCTAGCTAGAGTGAAGAGAACAGGTGTGCCGTAGACAGAGGTAGATGGGCGGGTTAGTTGTCTGTCCAATAGGTACTCAATTTGTTTCTTCATATATGTCAGTTCAGTCGGACTAAGGTGATGGTGCACGGGAGATGTGTTTCGTACCTGGTTCCTCCACAATCTTGTGCTTGTGGGTTCGTTCTGGAGGTACTCTTGTAGGTAGGTCGTCTGGCATTATGTCTTTGTACTACTCCAACACCTCCTGTACTGCTGCAGGTAGCTCCAACCTCGGCTTCTCCTTCTCTGCTGCTGCCATCACCAGTGCTAAGTAACCGGTGTTACTCTCGTTCACTGTCCATTTAAACAGTGCAAGTGCTGTCTCCGGAACATCCCCTGTATACGTCCAGCTTTGCAGCTCCACCCGTTTCCCGTTGTTGTAGATCAACACCTACACCCTGGGTCCTCTGCTCAAAGCTGCTGACTCTATATCACGTTTCACCTGAGTAGGGTTAGTAGGATTTATTCGAGGCTGGTACAACTTCTCCTGTGCCTGGAACCTTCCCCTAAGCCTTTGCAGCTATGTAGGCTTCACCTGTGGGGAACGGCGGGGAGCCTTTAAAAAATGCTGCTGAGAAAGAATATTTACTTCTCTGAACGCTCGACCCTTATCAACGCTCCGGAGTAGGGTCCCCATATTACCCGGTACCGGTTTAATTTCTGACTCTCCCTTAATAAAGGCTTGAAACCCACGAGAAGTAAGGTTCTTACTTGTCGCGGTGTACGGCTGGAGTTTCCCATTCGGTGCAAGGTCTTGTTTTGCGGAGTCTCCTTTTGTCTCGGCGATTTCCTCTGGTGTCGGCTGGTTTAAATTCGCGCCATCATGTTCTCCTTTTTTCGCCCCCTCCCAAGTTGCCACGTAGTCCGTTTTCTACTTCGGGGGTGCCGCACTGTTCTTGCCCTTCAGCTCCGCACGCCTTTTCTTCATCTTCCAACACGCCAAGATACGATGTTCTGTAGCGCCGCGAAATTCGCACGTCTTAGTGTTTGCCAGCCGCTGCTTCGCATCGCCCTTGTTGTTCTCCATCGGTTCGGCACTTGTGGGTGGTGCCGATCGTTCCATGCCACTATTTGGCTTGTTGCGTCGTGTTCTGTAGTAGCAACTATTCAACGCGTTGAACTTTTTGATCAGTGCTGCCCAAAATTGCGTCCATGTCCCTTCGCCTTGGACAAATTTGTTATTGATCCACTCTAAAGCTGGGCCACGTAATAGTGATGCTTCGAGCCGTACGCGCATTGCGTCTTTTGTCGGGGTCGTGCATCCAACGGCTTCGAAGTAATTTTCGAGTTCAGCTACGAATCGACGAGCGTCGCTCCCTTTAACTATAGGATCGAACGCCTCTGGTGTCAGAATGTTATCTTATGCTCTAGCCTGTAGTGGGGTGCTCTATAGCGAGTACAACCCTTCTAGGGTTTCCTAATTGTATCCCCATTCTTGCTAGTGCAGCCCCTCTTCTCTCTTCTCTCTTCTAAGTTTTCACATGCTATCAGAGCAGGTCGATCCCCTTGGATCGATCCTGTGGGTGGGCTTACCCCTTCCTTGCTTCCGCTGCAACTACTACCACTACTCTAGGTGCCGCACGCCCCGTGGCGTGCGGCAGTTTTTCTTCCCGCCGTGCGCCCGGAGGCGCGCGGCGGTTTTCTGCCCGCCGTGCGCCCCGAGGCGCGCGGCGGTTCTCTTCCCGCCGTGCGCCCCGAGGCGCGTGGCGGGTTACTGCCCCGTCACGCCGCGCGCCGCTCCTGGGAGGCGCTGCGACGGACGACGGGGACCTCCGCGTCGCCCCCCGTCGCCCGTCGTGGCCTGCGCGCGGCCCGTACAGCCTGCGCGCGGCACGTACGGGCCGCGCCAGACCCGTCCGCGGCCCGTACGGGCCGCGCCAGGCCTGCGCGCGGCCCGTACGGGCTGCGCCAGGCCCGCGCGCGGCCCGAACGGGCGGCGCCGGCCCGCGCGCGGCTCGGGCCGCCTGCGCGCGGCTCGGGCGACTGTACCAGGCCCGTGGTGGGCCCGTTCCTTGCTGCCCCTGCCCTCCGTGCTATCCCCCAGTGCTTCTACTGGCGCCCCACTCCTCCTACTCCCCATTCTCCTGCATTAGGGTTTGGGGGTGAGGGGTATGGGGGTGACTTCACTCTGTACCGTTCCCTGCTCCTCCTCCTCCTCCGTCTCCTTGTGCTGCAGCTGCCGCTGAGAGGGGGTGGACGTGTTGGAGCCGGTGGAGTGGTACTAAGGGGGGGTGAAGGGGGAGTGGAGCTAGCGGTGTAGCAGTGGGTGTGTGCCAGGGGGAGTGGGATAGTTTGGGGAAGCTGAATGGAGGTTGCCGTCGTGTCGCCAGCAGCACCTGTATTCCGGGGACTTCGTCCGGTAGCCCAGTCGTAGCGAGCTGTGCCAGCCGCCCGTGGGTCCGTTGCTCGTGTGCCTCTACTTTAGCCGCGGGGCCAGTTACTCCAGTATTCCGGAGCGTTGTTCTGGTAGCCGCTATGCCAGTGTGCCTCCTGTTGCCCGTGTGTCTGCAGCTTCATCCGCCGCCTCCTATCTCCTCTCCTCTCACTCTCTCTCCTCCTCCTCACTTGCCCGTTGTGACTACCACTAGCTTTGCTCATAATTGTTTACTTTAAACTATTGCTTCTTGAACTTGTGCTCAGAATGTGTGGTGACATTGTGATCCACCCTGAGCTTGTACTGCTTTGCTTGCTCTCCTGATTACACCCCACTTTGGCTATGGGGGTGTGTCAGAATGTTATCTTATGCTCTAGCCTGTAGTGGGGTGCTCTATAGCGAGTACAACCCTTCTAGGGTTTCCTATTTGTATCCCCATTCTTGCTAGTGCAGCCCCTCTTCTCTCTTCTCTCTTATAAGTTTTCACATCTTGTTGCCTCGGCTTTAGTGCTTCGTGGTTAACTGTAGCTACTGCCGCTGTCGCATGTACACTTGTCGGTGTCGCCGCCGCTGCTGTTGCTGTCGCTGATGCACTCCCTGCTGCGTTCGCTACCGATTGGTTCGCAATGATTTTTTTGAGTCATGGGAGCGCCACACGTATTTGCTTATACTCAGCTTGTAACTATGCGATTTTTTCGTATGAAATTATCTCTATGTCCCTTCATTTGGCGATTTACAGGAAAATGTGCGACGAAAAATGAATGAATTGTAGGTGCTGGTCGACTTATTGCAAGTCGAATTGAGTGTAGAATCGACGAGCACGAATTTCCTAACGTCACGCATTTCTCCCTTAGTAGAAAATCGCGTTCGATCTCGGCCGTTGAGGAGAAACTCGGTCCGATGCTCCAGATTGCAACTTTTTGGGCGAAATTCTCTGGGCCGTTGAGATTCAAATCGATATGACGGTCGAAATTCCAACTTTTTTGCCAATAATACTGAGGGGTGTTCGAAAACCGGATCAAGGGGGACTTAGAAAAATGGTGCGGAACTGGTTTTACATACTTGTATCGGCGCTTTTGTCGTTGCCCCCGCGGTTTTTAAAGGCCGGTTCTAAGCGGTTGAAGACCTCGCATGTAAACCTGCTCTGATACCAAGTTTGAGGATCTAGTTCAGGAAAGAGAAATCTATTGAATGATCCACCTGGGTACAACACGAGGATCTTTTGAGGGTCGCGAAGCGTCCCGAACAAAACCATCCGAGCTCGGTAGGAAGCAATTCGGTGGGAACCGAAAAGGCTTGGGTTCGGTACACGTAACCTGGTTCGGTGCTATAACTACTAACAACATTCAGGAATGCACCTAACCTATGAAATCAAGCATTCCTAAGCTAGTAATAGCATAAAAAAAGTCCAGGCAAGCTAGCAAACCCAGCATAAGTCGTCGTACTCTCACAGCATGGAGGCGACTGCATGGACACGGGAGAGCTTCCTGGTACCGTCCGATGGAGATGAAGGTCTACGTACAGCTCTTTGTCTGGCGGCGCCATCGTGTTGCAGTTTCCGTTGGTTATCAACAAGAGTGGTCGCGCTAGTTGATGCTAGTCCTCTTCCCAGAAGTGAAGTGGAAAGGGAGTCAGCGATGGTCGAAGCACTCCCGCAAGCGCTGGAATCTCAGCGTGCGCATGAAGACTACCGTGGAGCAAAAAAATTTGCAACGTAAGTTCCTATTTTTTTATTTTTTTTCATGGATTTGAGTTGACGTACATGTTGTTCCATTTGAGTTTAAGACTCTATGATTATCGTGTTAATAAACCACCTTCCGCCTTCTCCTTTCATCCCCTTGCACAAACCTGGAGACAAAGTGCAAAGAGTTATGGACGTTTGTACGTGAAGCACGACATGACTATGAGATCGACAATCGATACATAATCAAAGCCAACCAGAAACCACTGTGGCTTTAGATGCCGGCGACAATCACCGTGGAGAAAACGGGCATGAAGTCGGTGCGTACTAGAAAGAACGAGTCACTGTGATGCTGGCGTGCACGGCAATGGGGGAGAAGCTGAAGCCGTGGGTGTTTTTCAAACGCATGACCGTGCCAAAGGGCGACTTCCCCTACGATAAGAACGTTCATTTGTTTTTTGAGCAAGTTTTTAATAAATTTAAACTAACTACCATTTTTTTTAGGCAGATGTGGTAGTCGGCATTCAAGAGAACGAATGGATGGCGCCGGAGAACGTCATCGAGTGGTTTGACGAGGCAGTGGTGTAATTCATCAAGCCGAAGTTTGGAGTGCAGGGGTGTTGCGCTTTGCTCATCCTCAAATCCTACCGAGGTCACCTCACAAAACATGTCAAGAAGAAGTTTGCGCAGTACAACATCGTCCTCGCCATGGCCTATGTTATCAGGATAATTTATACTAATTCTCTTGAATTCAGGACAGGTGTTGTCTGATTCTCCTGAAAAAAACAGCATAAGCGAAATGTTTGTCCTGTAAAATCAGTAAAATGTTGATTTTGCATACTGGACACTCAGGATAATGCTGTAGGTTCAGCCCTGATGAGTCCGGATAGTGTCGAGACTCGTCCTGAAGCGAATACTGCATTTTTCCCCGGGCCTAGTGTACCCAACCACCGACCTGGTACAGTGTAAGTTACGCTCCGTGATTGTCGCCCTAATTTATTTTGAATGGGTGGCGCAAAGTCACACCGCGCCCACCCCGGAAACACAGTATTGCTATAATACCTACCGATCACAGTGTGCCAATGACTTAATACGCGTAAAAAGCACGGCCAAATTTGCAAGATGCTGTTGGCACATGCTTCCCTCCTAGCCATGAAACATGACCCTTATCCAACCCACACCTGCATCTGCGTCCGTATCAACTGAACTTCATGCGGCGCCATGCCACAGCGGTGTTGCTGAACGTTCTAGAGTCAAGCATGCCCTGCCAGTGCATGACTGTTGTCTAGCGCCGCGACTCCTTTGGTCTCGGGGCCATGTGTCTGGGGTTGGGAAGGTCCGAAAACCTTTGTGAGAGTCGCGGTGCCATGTGTCTGGGGTTGGGAAGATTCGGGAACCTTTGTGGTATCTTGTCTCTTCCCCCATCCTCTCCAGCCTGCTGTTCACTCTCAACCAAACCCCAGCCATAACACCAAGAATCCTTGTTTTTCCCTGTAATTTTGCCAGTTGCTCGATACCGTATCTCTGCTTACAATCTTCCAGTACTGACCGCCAGGGCTGTTGCTTGCAGGGCGTTTGCCCTGCTGGACCTTGAATTCCAGGGATGGGTTCCCATTGAAAATTGAAATTGATGGGTTGGAAATTTTCTGGCCCTGATTCTTTACAGTGCTGATTTTGGGCTCAAGCCTGGTGTGTAAAGGGTAGTTTTTGTGCAAGCCCTGAAACAAAATATTTCGAGCACCCCTTCTGCTCCCCTCCCCCCTTCCCCCAACACTCCTACATCTCCTCTCCCCTTCGTTTCTAACCTGATTGCATCCAACTGGCAATTTTCGAGTTGCGTGGTTGGGCCACAAATTTAACTCAGACTAGAACTTGTACTAGAACACAAATCACAGCTCGCTCTATGTGGAGTGGGTAGACCAAGAAGTGCACTAGAACTATCCTATGGAGTGGGTAGAAGTGCACAAGATCATCGGTTCTGCAAAGGCTAGGAAGCCTGCAAAGCGTGCGTAGTGATATGACGCTAACTAATTCTCTTGTGTCGTGTTGCTTGTGTTTCATTTCAAACGCAGATGTAAGCTTGGTAGTTGAAATGAAGCTCCAGAATTTTCCTCGCCAAACCTGATTCAAGGGAGGAAAAGTTTCCAGCCTTGAAGCCTAAAGGGCCGAGATTCGCCCCAACCCTGCTAAAATCAGGGTCATACATGCAGGGCCCCCCAATTTGTCTGGGGGGGCCAAAACGAAACGACAGGCCTGCTGACCGCCCATGGCTGACCCATTGCCGGCGGGCGATGGTGAAGCCCCCGCCTTGCCTAACCCTACGGTCGGGCCCGTAGGGTTGACGGGCCTGGTTCTTTGCGTGGTAGGCCCGTTTAGCCTCCTCCACCGCCTCTCCCAACACCATAAAAAAACCCACAAACTCCTCCGTAGCAAACCCCCCCCCCCCCCCCCCCCCCCCACCCAACCAACCAACCAACCTGAACTGATTGCGAGTTGCGTGATTGGGTCACAACAATTCAACTCAACATAGAACTTGTGTTTGTGCCAATCACATCCTCGCTCCCTTGACACGACACACAGACAGAGCATGAATCGGACTTGCTGCAGCAACAGACATCTCAGATCCCCGTCGTGCAGTGCCCCAGCAAGCACGCACCAGCCCAGCAGCAGAAAAACACATGTCAGATCCCCCTCGTGCAGTGCGCCTCGTACTGCACGATGGTACGACGAGACGAGGAGAAAACCAGGACGTGCCACGCCACGCCAAGCCAGCCTTCCCTCCGTCACCTTTCTCCTCTAATCTCGTACTCCGAGCTCTCACACAAGGCACTGCCTATTTAAAAAGCTCATGTTTAACACTTACGCATCGTGGCAGAAATGGAGCTTTCTAGTGATGACTACCTTGAGACACGTACAGCATCGACCGTCCCAGTACCTCAAGTTTTCAACACCCCCGTCCACTCTGAAAGGCCCGACGCCTTAGATTCGGATAGTGAGAACAAGATTCTTGGTGATGGCGCAGACGAGAATGCCTTAGACTCTGACAGTGAGAAGGAGAGTACCGGTGATGGCGCTGATGAGAACTTCCACGAGGTCGAGGTCCAGCAAGTCGATCGAGTGTCTCGCCGCGCCAGTGAAGCTTCTTCCACTCCGGGCCAGCGCATGCGTCAGACGCGACTGTCGTGGTCGCGACCACACCTTCCACCTCGTAAGCGCTCAAGGAAGGTGTCGACCGTGGATCACAAGGTCGCTCCTGCTGTGGATAATCCCGCGGAACGCAAGGATGTCCCTACGACAGAGAAGAAACTGATCGAGAAGTGGAACCTTGGGTGGAAGCAAACCTTCAAGTGGTTGGTGCTCGAGTATGACGATGAACAACAGATGTACGGTATGAACTGTAAGATCTGCAAAGCCCATGCCAAGAACAGTAAATCTCCGTTTGGCCCTCTTGGCATAGGAGCGCGTGATTTTCAGGTGGGGTGTTGCAGAGGTCATGAGTTCTCGAGGCTGCACCTTGCTGCTGTGATAGCCGACCATATCGCTAAGGGCACATAGAGGCAACAGCATATCATCCTAGAACTTCTGAGCGCTTAGTAGCTTATTTTCTCCCATCGCCGTCCCAGCCACCCGTCCCTTCTCTCGTGACAGCTGGACCGGTCGTGGTTGACAACGAGCCCCTGCCATTGCCGATTCGCACGCAAGAGGAATGCTCCAAGGCTGCTGGGACAACCCAGAAAGGACCTCTGAGCGAGAAGGTCTCACGCAACGGTACCACCAGACAAAGCTGTCATTCGTCCGTACATCAGACAACACTCCGGTCCTTTCCGTCTCCAGGCAAGATCACGAACCGACCACCGAACCTACTGTGCTTGTTGAAACCGCTGCCACAGCTTTTTCTAGCACCGAACTTCCTGATATCGCTGAGGAAAAATACCAGGAAGCTTTGCTTATGTTTAAAAGACGATAGAACGAGGACTTCCCGTGGCTAATTATTTGTCAGACTTGCTATGGATTCCCATCCATGAAGTGTACGGTGTGTATGGAGTATGGAGGCACATGAACCAACTTCGAGAAAGGTGAGGGGGCCTTGGATGTGCAGACTCAAGCCATGCAACGTCATCGAAGGACCACGAAGCACAGGGACGCCATCCGCAACCAGGAGATGGCGTTGGCAAAAGCTACAGAACAGCATCGCATCTCTGATTGCCCGAAAGCTCGTGACGTGGAACACGATGTTGTGGAGGCGCTGCTGGAAATTATGCTCTTCATTTCAAAGACTAACACACCCATAGAGATGTGGGTGCATCTCGTCAGGCACCTTGCATCCCGTGGGACTCCACGATTCCGAAAGAACGGCTACGGCGCTTATTACACAACGTAAGTAAGCATTGTTATTTTCCGGATTAAGAAACACATTGTTTAGTTTGTCTTGATTTCACCAGGGGGTGTATACTAACACACTGCATCTCGGCCGCAGCAGCACTTCGCACGCGACATTAAAGGAGCTTCAAGCCGTCTTCACCTAGACAAACCTGGAAATGCAATGAATCCATGCCGTTCGGTGGTTGAGCCGCGGTGACGGGATAGCTCGATTCGTGAAGGTGCTACCGGCGGTGGTGGTTCTTCTCGAGCAGCTGGATTCAACCAGTTACCACATGGTCACCAGCCTGAAGTTCAACTTCTTTGTGTACATTTTGGCATATGTACACGTCAAGCTGAACACGCTCAACCTTCTCTTCCAGAGGCGCGAGGCATTGTTGTGAGCTTCTTCATTCATTTCACGTCGATTTGTTAACCTTTCTGTCCTGTATCCGCCCTGCTCCTAAACCCGACCATAGGTAAACTTGACGGCACTTCACTCCCAGCTGAGGTGGACCAAAATCTTCATCTGGGAGTGCTACATCGACTGTGGGCAACAATTCGGTGCTGGGGCGAGCGCTCTACTGTCGCCGTTCCTTGCTCGCCATAGTGCACCATGCAGCAAGCGCGTGACTGTGCAGGGAGTGAACTCGGATGGGCAGCCGAGGGAGTGAGCTGTCTTGTCCCCCTTATAAACGATGTTGTTGATTCTGCTCTTGTATGTTCCCTAATCACCCCACCAAAAAGGTGTCAACAAGCGCAAAGTGCGGAAGGAGATGCGCACGTTTCTGTCTGTGCTGTTCAGGGTGCCAAGGGAGGAGCAGCCCTTCCATGCGGGTCTGCGGGCGATCTTGTCAACTGCGGACTGGCATAGGACTTGGTGCGGCTGTGGCGTCTGTGGCAGTATTGCGGCTCAGCATGGTGGAGTGCGAGCAGGGGTTCTCGTGCCAAAATGTCATTAAGAGCTGGCAACGGACCAGCTTGTGCGACGCGAAGCTGGGCGACCTCATGACGCTGAGTCTATTAGAGTACGACATGGAGTGGAGGGAAGTTATGGCACTGTGGCGCAGCACCAAGAAGAGGCGACCCACCAAGCACAAGGCAGCAAAGGTGGATGTATCGAGGAGTGGCCCAGTGTTCCGGGGAGCACTTGCAGAGAAGCGCGACCACGCAAGTGATGCACATGCTGACAGTAGGGGGGACAGTGATGCCAGTGAAGATAATCAAGAGGAGGAAGATGATGGGTGTTGAAATGTTTTTTTCTTTAAAATGCTTGCAATCTGACAACATTGAAGTGCTTGAGTGTTTGTGTGTGTTAGGTAAAACATGCCAGCACAAAAAAAAAAAAAAAAAAAAAAAAAAAAAAAAAAACACACACACACACACACACAAAAAAAAAACTAGTGCACATGATGATTTGAAATTTAACACTGATATGCCAGGATAGTGTAACATGTAGCACCAACCGTATAGCATACTTCTCCTAGTGCAGCCCTGACAATTTAGGACAAAACTAGGTTTCCTACATAACTGCCCTGAGGCCTCAGGGTACCCTCGAACGAATCTGAGGGCCTGGTCTGCGCAGAGGTGCAGCCCCTCGATGTGGCTATTGTTGGGCTAAGAAAAGCCGTTACGGTCGTTTCAAGGCTAAGACTCGAAAGGATGATGTAATTCAGGAAGCGTTGTAGTGAATTGGTTGAACCTCCTTGCACTAGTGTGTAAGAGCAATATAGATTGATTATAGAAAAGTAATACAAGGTTTTATATGATTACAAAGGAATATGAGAAAACATAACTAACTGTTGCTGTTGCTGTTGCGATTTGATACAGCTACGACTCGGGCAATTGCTCAGTAGCAAGTCAGTTGTTTGTCCTTGCTGTCGCTGCCTTTCGGTGAGTCAAAGGTCGCTGACCTTTGACCTTCACTTAACCTCCTTGCTGTTACATTTTGTCAACCTCTTCGGTTGACTTGCTGTTGCTTCACTGTAGTCTACCTCGCTTACGATTTAATGCTTCGACACATCAGAAGCGCAAACTACATGTTTCGAACAACCCCCTTCGCTTCTGGAGTGTTGTTGCTGGTGACGTGGCCTTGTCCAGTCAGCAGCATGCAGTACTCAAACTTCTGCTTTCCGAGTTTCTTGGTTAAGTAATATGCTGCCATCTCGGATGTGGGGCAGGATAGTTCGAGTCTTCCCTTTTCAATCTCATCCTTCACGAAGAAATATCGCAAGGCAATGTGTTTCGTTCGGTTTGCGAACCCGTTCTTGTTTGCTATGCGAATTGCTGATTGGTTATCGCAGAATAGGGAGAAGTTGGGTAACTGGGCCAACTTTGCTTCTTCCAATAGTTCGCGAAGGTACATTCCTTCCTTGGTGGCTGAGCAGAGTGCTATCTATTCAGCTTCAACGGAGGAGAGAGCAATTAGTTCTTGTTTACTCGACTGCCACGAGATAGGACCGATGGGCTCGAGTTGGTAGATATAGCGGGTGCGTGATCGCCTGTTATCTGAGTCACCCGCGTGGTCAGCATCAACGTAGCCAATTAGTTTAGGTGTTGAGGTTCCGGTATTGTGGTAGGTTAAGCCGATCGTTGGTGTGTTGACGAGGTAGTGCAGTGCGCGATCGAGTTCTACCATGTGCTCTGCTTTGGGCTTCTTGAGGTAGGTGGCAAGTTGGCTCGCTAAGTATGACAGGTCCAGTCGGCAGGTGTCTGCTGCAAAGAGTAGGCATCCCAGCTTTCGCTGGTAGTCGCGTAGCGGAGGCTTCTTTGTGGTTTCTGGTGGTGTAGCGATACGGCGTGGAGATGGTGACTGGGGTCAGTACGAAGCGTTTGGCGATAGCGTCGGTGTATTTTGCGGCGCTGAGGTAGATTGCGTTCTCCCCGTCTTGATTGTTGAGTCCCAGGTACTGCATTACTGTAGAGGAAACGATGAGTGTGATGTCAAACTTATATGTTGCATGTTGTGTAGGCTGTAGTGGGGTAGCCCATATGGGGTACAACCCAATTTAGGGTTAGTACTTGCACCCATCCTGCTGCTAGTTCATCATTTCTGCTCGCTAGTTCATAACATGGTTTCAGAGCAGTAGGTCCATAGGACTGTGGTTACCGCACTACCCCACGCCCTGCCCTGCGATACGCCATCAGCGCGCGCCCTGCCCTGCCCTGCCTTGCGTCACACTACATGTGCACGCCCTGCCCCGCGTCGCGCTGCCCCGAGCACGCCCTGCCCTGCCCCGCGTCGTGCTGCCCCGCGCACGCCCTGCCCTGCCCCGCGTCGCGCTGCCCCTGCAGCCCCCGCGCCGGCCCTGCAGCCCGCACGCCACCCCTGCAGCCCTCGCGTCGCCCTCTGCAGCCCGTGCACCACCCCTGCAGCCCACACGCCGCCCCTGCAGCTCGCGCGTTGCCCCTGCAGCCCGCGCGCCGCCCCTGCAGCCCAGAGCGCCCCGCTACCCAGCACGCCACGCTGCCCAGCGCGCCAGCGCACCCCGCTTCCCAGCGCGCCAGCGCGCCCTGCTGCCCACCGTGCTAGTGCGCCCCACTGCCCAGCGCGCCAGCGCGCCCAGCTGCCTAGCGCGCCAGCGCTTCTGCTGCCTACCGCGCCAGCGCGCCCCACTGCCCAGCGCGCCAGCGCACCCCGCTGCCCAGCGCTCCAGCGCGCCCTGCTGCCCACCACGCCAGCGCGCCCCGCTGCCCAGCGCGCCAGCGCGCCCTGCTGCCCAGCGCCCAGCGCCCAACGCGCCCTGCTAAACCCTTAAAAAAACCCTTAAAAAAAAAAAAAAAAAGCCCTAGGTGCTACCCCTGCCTGCCTGCGTGCCGCCCTGCTGTCCGCGTGCCGACCCTTCCTGCCCTCGTGCCGACCCTTCCTACCCTCGCGCCGACCCTACCTGCAGTGCGCCGCCCCACTCTAGCTGCGCGCCGCTCTTTCCTGACCGTGCGCTGCCCCGACCTACCCTAGTGCCTGCTCGCCGCCCTGCCTTCCCTACTGGTTGCGCGCCTCCCTGCTTGCCCGCTATGACTCCTCTTCGTAGTAGCGGTGGGAGTGGTGGCAGCGATGGTCACAGTAATGGGAGTGGTGGCGACCGTAGTAGCAATCGCTGTGCAGTTGTTTGGTGGGGAGTTTCTGGCCATGGCCAGATGCAGCTACAGCGGCGTTCGCGCGAGACCCTTTCGCCCCAGTAGCTACCTGAGTGGTACGCTAGTAGGAGTGGTGGCGGGGGCAGTAGTGGCAGACGTTGTGCAGCTGTTCGGTCGGGAGCTTCTGGCGGTGGACTAGTGCAACTGTAGAGGCGTCCGCGCAAGACCCTTACGCCCCAGTAGCTTCATGAGAGGTACGCTCAGCGTGGGGTGTCTCGGAGTAGTGCTCGCAGCCCGTACGTCATTTGCACAGGTGATCGGGCTGGTCAGACTTGCGGGACAGTTGGTCACACATAGTCCCGCTGCTTCTCCTGTCTGAGCAACGCCTAGCGTGCAGAGTTTGGCGATGCGGCTGAGCTCCCCCGCTAGCTAGAGTTGCTTAGGCGGGGTGTGGATATCTTTGCTCTTGCCTATAATATTATCCTTGCTGCCATGTATGCATTGACTGTTAGTGCTGAGGGTGACTGTTACCTGTATCCTACACTGCGTTTGAAGGGGGAGGTTGGCGATGCGTCGGTGTTCCGGGTCTTGGGATCTCGTGCCTTTGACCGCGATACCTCTGCGGACAAGCTCTCCTTCCGCGCCATTCCTTGTGTCTTCCTTCGCTTTCCCTTGACGCGCCTGACTGGCAGTTTTACCACCCCACCTCGCGCCGTGTCCTGCCCTCTAGGGACGTCACTTTTGACGAGTCAGTTCCCTTTTACCGTCTCTTCCCCTACCGCACTGCCCCTCTCTCCCCCCCCCCCCCCCCCCCCGCTCTTCCTTGCACCAGGTCCTCCTCCGGTAGACCCCCTCTCCCCTTAGGGTCCTGCTCCCTCGGGTGTGTCCTAGGTAGACCATGTCGAGCCTGTCGAGGTAGCTATCGACTCTCGTGCTGCTGGGGCTGGTGCTGCTAGGGGTGCTACGTCTAGGGGTACTGAGCCTAAGTGTGCGGAGCCCGGAGGTGCGGAGCCTGGGGGTGTTGGGCCTGAGAGTGGAGAGCCTGGGGGTGCTGCGCCTGGGGTTGCTGAGTCTGAGGGTGCGGAGCCTGGGGGTGCTGAGCCTTAGCATGCGGAGCCTGGGGGTACTTTGTTTGCTAGACGTCCTACGGGCGCCTCATCACAGCGGGAGCCTCTCTCTCCACCGCAGCTGCGCGAGTGGTTTGCTCGGCACTGCAACCTTTGGAGTGGAGCAACTGGAGCTGGGGGGGCTGCCGCTGGAGGCCTTGGAGCTGGAGGCACTGGAGCTGCTGGTCCTGGAGGTGCTGGAGCTGCTGGTCCCGGAGCTGCTCGTACTGGAGGTACTGGAGCTGCTGAAGCTGGTAGTACCGCAGGCGCCGGAGCTGGAGGCGCTGCAGCTGGAGGTACCGGAGGTACTGGAGCTGCTGGTCCTCGAGGTGCTGGAGGTCCTACGGATGTTCCGTCACGGCGGGAGCCTCTTTCTCCACCTCAGCTGCGAGAGTGGTTTGCTCGGCGCTGGCGCTGCCGAAGCCGGGGGGCCTGCCGCAGGAGGCACTGGAGCTGCTGGTCCTGGAGGTCTTGGAGGTGCTGGAGCCGCTGGTCCCGGAGGTGCTCGTACTGGAGGTACTGGAGCTGCTGGAGCTGGAGGTGCTGCAGGCGTTGGAGCTGGAGGCACAGTTGGTGGAGGTAGCAGAGGTGCAAGAGACGCTGGAGCTGGAGCTGCTGGAGCTACTGGAGCCGCTGGTCCTAGAGGTGCTTGTACTGGAGGTACTGGAGCTGCGGGAGCTGGTGGTACTGCAGGCAATGGAGTTGGAGACCCTGGAATTGGAGACCCTAGAGCTGGAGGCGCTGGCCCTGGGGGTGCTGGTGCTGTTGGTGCTAGTTCTGGAGGCACTATGCGGCCGCGACCATACTTTGTTCCACTGCTTCAGCATGTTCTTTGTCTCCCGTCTTCTACTAGCCTGACCCCTCCCTTACTGTGTCCACTCTCTGACCAGTTGCAGCCGCAGTTACAGCCAGCCTCCCCACTCCATGCTCCTTCTCCTTACCCTGAGCAGACAGGAGGTCTTACAGAGCGTCGTGAGTCTGGATCTCGTCCTGCCTCGCCTGTTTGCGCTGTTCGCACTCGTCGTCGTGTTCCGCATCAGCGTCCTCCTCCTATCCCCAACGCGCACCATATGGCACTCCGTCCTTCCTCTGTTCCACAGCGTGTCCCCCTGCCGTCTCCTCCTGTGTCCTCTCTTGCTGACGGACCAGACCCTGAGCCTGACTTACTTCATGCTTCTATTCCTACTGTCACGCGTCTTCTAGCCACTGTTGTCACTAACGCTTCGTTTGAGTCCACTGCTGCGTTTGCCCTAGTTGCTAAGCTTGTTGACTTTGTTGTCGTCTGTCGTCTTGACTACGTTGCTAGTCTTGTTGCTGAGTCTGAGTTTGTCTGTCCTTTGTCCATCGGGGGTGAGTGTGCTCTTGGCATGAACGTCCTTGAGGACAGGCAAGAGGACTATAAGTGTTTTTCAGCTGCTGTACCTCATCTCGTATCCATGCTGATTGCACCTGAGGGAGACCCGGATGCACCAGACATCCCGACCCCGCGCTCTTACGCAGAGGTGATTACGGGTCCCTACTCCTCTCAGTGGTAGACAGCCATTGACGCAGAGACAGCCTTGGTCCCGCTGCAGCTCTTCTTCGAACCAGGTCGCGATGTTGTTGGTGGAGCCTATGTAGAGTAGGTCGTCTGCATAGATGATGAGTAGAATGTAGTCGGCGGCTTTTATGAGTTGGTACATTCCCTTGTCATGTGGTAGCTGACGAAAGCCGATGCAAATTAGTCAGGTGTGTAGATACTATTGCTACAGTCTCGGCGCTTGTTTGATGCCGTAGAGGGACTTGAGCAACTGACAGGCTTGATTGGGGTCTGTGGCGGAGCCGTGCGGTTGTTTGACGAAAATTTCGGCATCGACGGGAGCATAGAGGAATTCATTAGCCACGTCGATTTGGCGAAGCTTCTTCCGCTTCATGGCGGCTATCGCGAGGAGGATCCGTATAGAGGTGTGTCACTTGACCGGCGCAAAAGTCTCGGTAAAGTCTCACCGGTGTTCTTGGTCAAGCCGCGCACGACCCATCGTGATTTGAACTTGTCGATTGTTCCGTCTGCTTTCATCTAAACACTGAAGACCCATTTTCCGGTGAGTATAGTCTTGTTGTGTGCCACTCCGATGGGTACTATTTTCCAGGTGTTGCGTTCTTCCAGCGCCTTTAATTCTTTCTCAATAGCCACTTTTCCCTGTGCTCCCCCCCCCAGAGCCTGCTGAAGTGTTGCAGGCTCCTTTGGTGGTGAAGCCCTGTGGACAGCGGTGACGAGTCCAAGTATTTGCATCCCACTCTGTGTGTAGCCAAGGAGATTTGGGTCCTCAGAATAGACTGCTTTGTCTCCCAATTTTGGATCAGGTAAGAAGTTGGGGCCTATGCGTTCTGAATCGTTTGTGTTGACCAGATGAGGTCGGAACGGGTATTGAACTGTAAGGAAGAGGTCCGTCTTCTTCCGATGCTCCATCCACGTTTTGCTCGTCCCAGTCAGCCTCATCTGTTGCCGAAGCGAAGGCCCGGTTGCCACGAAAGCCACCCGTAGGGTCCAGTTCTAAAGCCAGGTTGTCCAGGTACGTTTGGAGGGTGACTCGTTTAGAGAAAATAACTTCACGTGCTGCTACTGTTTCCTTTGAGTGGACGTTGAAGATTTCCCACACGTTATAATGCTTTTCGATGCTCACGTGTAGTCACCACTGTGCGCGTTGTGAGAATCTTCTGGCTCGTGCAGTATATGGTTGGTATTGTACCATGCAGCCAAAAACTCGTAACATTTTTGTGTTGCCCAAATTTCCTGTCCACAGCGGTGATGTCTTGTTCAGGAGCAATGCTGACAAGAGCAAGTTGTGCAGCAGCATTGCATGGACCATTGCCTCGGGCTACCTACTAGGTTGGGTAGCCGCATGTTACGTAGCAGCTTGCGCATTGTGTTCTGCAGGGTCCTGATCATTCTTTCCACCACGCCTTGCTGCTGTTGAGGGTAGGGAAGAGAGATGAGTAGCTTGGTGCCTCTCTTTGCCAGGTAATACTTAAAGCGCTGTTACTGATATTATCCTCCCCCATCCGACTGGAAGCTTTCAGCTTCACTCCGGATTCACTTTCTGCTACTAGAAGCCATGCAACGAAGGCTTTGAAGGCTATGTCGCGGCTCGGAAGGTTTAGATGCCAGACGTATCTGGTGGCAGCATCGATGAAGGTGATGACGAAGTTGTAGGCTCCTTTCCAGGAGTGTGGTAGCGGCTGTTTTGAAGAGTGGATGCCGAGAGCTCAAAGGGAGAGCGAACACAAGATGAAGGTGATCTGCACCGACAATGGAGGAGAGTTTATTGGCGCTTACTTTAAGGGGAAGCTGAAGCGGAAGGGGATCCAGCATCAGCTCATGATGCCCTACAACCCTCAGCAAAACAGCTGAGCGCTTCAACCAGACCCTGCAGGAAGGCGCTCGCACTCTCCTTGGGCGTGCAGGGCTGCCGGATCCGTTTTGGGTGACTGCGCTGCGGCACGTCACCCTTGTGAAGAACAGGGTGCTGGCGACTTTGGGGGACAAGCAGTGGGTCCCCTACACCAAGTGGTATGGGAGTGCACCAGCAGTCAACATGCTGCGAGCTTATGGGTGCATGGTGGTGTTTCATGTGCCAAAGGAGAAGAGGGGAAAGCTGGAAGCTTCTGGGAGATGGGGTGTGCACTTGGTGCTTGCTAAGGATCACAAGGGCTGGTTGATATGGGACTTGACCAGCCAGCAGCTGACTATGTCAAGAGACGTGAAGTTCCTTGAGTCCTTGTACTACAAGGAGTGGAAGCAGTCGCAGCAGAAGCTTCCTACTACACCGCTGATCATTGAGGCTGATGAGGTGCAGCGGCCTTCAAGGCAAGTGCGGGTCACTGTCTCAGAGGAGGAGATCTCTGGTGTGACTGGGGATGGGGGAGAACCTGAGGTGGAGGAGCAGCAGCAGCAGCAGCAAGATGCTCGTCCTAGGCAGGATGTGAGCCCTCCTAACAGGCTGACCTAACCGGATTTTGGAAAGCCGAAGGTAGCACGGGCTGGGAGTGTGGGTGAGCGGTGTGATGAGGACGAGATTGTACACTGCTATTGGGCAGCCGTCCCTGAGCCTAAGACGCTAGCTGAGGCATTGAGCGGGTCCGATATTTAAAAGTGGAAGCAGAGTGTGAAGGAGGAGTATGAATCTCTGCTAGAGAACGAGACGTGAGAGCTGTGTGAGCCACCCCTCAGGAAGAAGGCCATTTCATCCAAGCTGATCTTTAGGCATAATTATGGACCAGATGGGGCACTGACCCGCTACAAGTCAAAGCTATTGGCTAAGGGGTTTCAGGAGACAAAGGGAAAGGACTTCGACAAGCTCTATACTCCTGTGGAGAAAGGGACAACACCAAGGGTGATCTTGGGAACGGCTTCAAACCGCGGATGGAAGATCAAGCAGATGAATATCACCCCTGCTTTCCTCAATGGAATCATCCTGGAGGAGCTGTACATGCTGCAGTCTGAGGGGTTAAATGATGGGAGCGGCAGGGTGTGCAGGCTGAAGAAAACCATCTATGGCTTGAAGCAGGCTCCTCGCGCATGGTACCACAAGCTGGAGGAGACATTGCTGGCTGGGGGATTCAAGAAGAGCGAGTGTGATCACAGCTTGTTCCTGCTGCAAGAGAAGGAGCAGTTCCTCATGCTCCTGGTGTATGTGGACGACATCCTGCTCTTCTCTGAGTCATCTGCAATGATTGAGCGTGTAGAGGAGATGCTGGAGATGCAGTTCAGGTGTTCCAAGCTGGGAGATGTGAAGTACTACATGGGGATGCATGTCGAGAGGGACCTTGACAAGGGAGTGTTGAGGTTGCACCAGAGGAAGTACTGTGAGGGGCTGGCCGAGACATATGGGCTGCAAGATGGAGGAAAGCCCCCCACTGCCTTCGGGGTTCACTGTGGAGCCCTGTGCTGATGAGGATGTGGTGGGTGAGAACGAGAGGAAGCAGTTTCATTCAATGGTTGGGGCACTCAACTATGCTGCCAACCACACGTGGTCTGACATAGCATTTGCTACATCCAGGCTTGCTAGTGTGGTCTCTCGCCCAAGTCCTGAGCAGCTGGAAGCGGCCAAGAGGTTGGACCGCTATGTGAGCGCTACAACATCTGTGGGTTTGGAGTAAAGTGATGTGAGGCAAAGACAGCAGCGAGGTACAGCTGATTTGAGCAAGGGGGAGATGCTCTTGACTTGCTACACCGATGCCAACTTCAACTCTGTGCAGGTGGTGGCACCAGCATTGGAGGCTATGTGTGCCTATTCGGAGGTGGTGCAGTTAGCTGGCGCAGCAAGAAACAGAACGAGGTGGGGCTGTCCTCGTGTGAGACAGAGTACATGGCCCCGCATTATGGGTCAAAAGAAGTGGTGTGGCTTAGGAGTTTGTTGGAGGAGATCGGAGTGTGCCAGAGGGAGCCGACTGTGATGTTTTGTGACAATGAATCGACAGTGAAGTTAGCCAAGAATGCTTGTCTTCATGACTTGACAAAGCACATCAGGCCTATGTTGCATTGGACGAAGAGGCTCCTGGACAAGGAGGTGCAGCTGCAAATTGTGAAGAGCCAGCAGCAGGCAGCTGACATTTTCACAAAGCGCCAGGCTGAAGCCGAGCATTGGAAAGGGATGAAGCTTGCTGGAATGAATGTGCATTGAGAGTGCATGCTTGAGCTATGGCATGTGGGATGATGGTTGGCAGCCAGAGGGGGAGTTTGTTATGTCATGCTATCATTCGCATTCACGTCTGTCTGCCTCCCATGAGCGTTGCATGCGTGGTGTGAGTGTGTGCAATAATTTGTTTGTATTTCGTATGTTTTGGATTCTCTGGGTGTGTGAAACAGTTATTTCGCTTAAGCAGATATCTGAAGTGACTTCTCTGCTCGAGAGCTTTCTGACGAACCAATAATAGTCGCTATCGGAGCAAGAACGACGAAGTTATAATCCTTTGAAGTTTTGGTTGTATTGCGACGACTTTGGGAAGTTGTGAAGTGACTCAATATGGGGTACAGACTTTTGGGGGTTGAGAAATTCGTCCTCATTGCTGTAGATGATGCCAAGTGGTTGGGAGAAGCCAAACCAGGTTGGCAAGTGTGGCCAAGTTGGGTGAGGTGGATTGTGGAGGCTGGGAAAGTGACAAATGTCAAAATTGGGGTGCCTATAGGGGGGGGGGATTCTGTGGCATAGGGTTTCCTTGGTTGGGGTCTCTCTTGGGGCCTTCCCTCTCGTCCTCCTCATCCCCTCCTACGTGGTTTGTTGCTACTCTAGCTTTCTTGTAGGATACTTGGGAGATAATTGTGATTCAGTTACTAAGTTTCCATGGCAGCATACCCGCGCCGAAATTTATAACTCAAGTTTTACTCCATCTTTTGATACGATTCAAATTGGGAAAGATATTGACGGTTAAGGGCTACAACATACTCGAGTTTGAGAGGATTCAAACAGTGCGTTTTTTGTCGACAGCGTTTCTTGTGAAGTCGACATTTCTGTCCAAAAACTAGGTCCAATGATTTTGAGTTATTTCGGCTCCTAAACGTTCTAGACTCCGTCCTAAGTCCTTAGACTCCTAAACCCTTAGTCTCTAATAACCTTGCACAGCGCCACCTTGTGCACGTTCACCACTTGGCAGCTTCATGCCTGGAGGCGCCCATCCCTCAAGCCGGCTGAAACACTTGAACCACGGATGTCCAAACTTTTTGTAGTACCAGCATCCACCCTCCATTCGGGTACTCCCCCTGCGACCAGAGCTCCCATGCCCCTCATTGTAGTCACCTTGGCCTCTCCCTCTGCCAAAGCCTCTCCCTTGGTGTCGGCCAGTCCCTCCCCCTCTTCCCCTGCTGCCTCCTGCAGCTGCATACCCCTCAGCACTCTTGTTGGTAGCATCGCCTCACGTGTGGCGCATGTGGAAATCCTCCTGCAGAATCTGCTGCCATAGCCACTCGGGTGTCCACTGGTCCTGCTGAGTGTTGAGGATGGGGATGAGGTTGTCCCATGAATTGTCAAGCACCGAGATGATCTTGGTGCACTGCTGCATCTGCAAAACATTGCTGCCCGCCGCTGCCATCCTCGCATAGGTGTCCTTGATCTTGTCAAGGACCAGCTTCACATCGTCTCCCGGTTGCATGGAGAGGGCAGCCAGCTCCTTCTCCAATACAATCACCATTGGTAGCGTGTTGGGCTGAATCACATCCCGTAGTAGCTTCCACGCCTTCGGTCCGAAATCATCCAACTCCACCAAGCCCTTTATGTGTTGGAACATGTCGTTGTTGACCGATTGTAGGATGAGGTCGTACAGCACCGCGCTCTTCTCAATCTACCGATCGCGGGCATCGCCTTCCTCCGGCATCTTCTCTTCTCCCATTGCAATTTTCAGCAGCTTGTAGCGCTTGAACGCTGTCCGCATCCGCCCGCTCCATTCCTCATAGTTGGAGCCCATCCAATGCTTCGATCTTGGATGATGGCAGCTCATTCCACTTTTCAGCTGCATCTCCACTCCCTTGACTCATCTTCTCTTCACTCAATCTCAGGTTTCAGCTACCCCTTTGCTGTCCACACTGAAGACGTACAAAAGTTTCACAAGTGTCGGCGTCAACGACATTTCGGCAGAGTTTCCCCTTAGCGGAAGTCACATGCAACATGTAGAACTCCACTTAGGCACGCCCACAGGTCATGGTGGGTCTAGAAAGGTCTTCACACTTCAATAGACTCCCCATAAGGCCCTTAATCAGCTCTGATAGCACTTGTTAGAAACCAAGGACAGAGTCTATGAAGATTAGGGGCCAAAAAATCTCAAAATCGTCAACTACAATTCTGGACAGAAAACTTGTCGTCCCAAGAAACGTCGTCGACGAAAAACGCACTTTTCGGATTTTCTCAAACTCGAGTCCGTTGTAGCCTTGAACCGTGGCTACTGTTCCCGATTTGAATCGTACCAAAAGATGAAGTATACCTCAAGTTATGAATTTTGACGCACTAGGGGGTATGCTGCCTTAGACACTTAACTCAATCACAAATGTCTTCCAAGTCTCACAAGAGGATTAGAGTGGCTAGAAAACCAGGTAGAAGGGAAGAGGAGGACGAGAGAGAAGGTCTCCAAGGAGTCCCCAACCAAGGAAACCCCATGCCGCACAAATCCCCTCTCTATAGGTACCCAACTTGCACCCTTGCCATTTTCCCAACCTCCACAATCAACCTCACCCAACTTGGACACACTTGCCAACCTGGTTTGGCATTTCCCAACTAGTTTGCATCGTCTACTGTGATGGGCACGAATTTCCCAACCCCAAAAGTCTATACCCCATATTGAGTCATTTCAAAACTTCTCAAAGTCGTCGCATCCCAATTAAAACTTCGAACGATCGTAACTTCGTCGTTCTTGCTCCGATCGCGACGTTTCTTGATTCGTCGGAAAGCTCTCGAGCAGAGAAGTTATTTCAGGGTTCTGCTCAAGCACAATATCATTCACACACACTCTGAGAATCCAAACAACACGAAACTCAAATTCTTGCACACATCCACACCACGCATGCAACGCACGAACATATGATGGGAGGCAGGTAGACGTGAATGCAAATGATAGCATCATATAGCAAACTCCTCCTTTGGCTGCCTACCATCATCCCTCATGCCACAACACAAGCATGCACCCTCAATGCACACTCATTCCAGCAAGCTTCATCCCTTTCCAATTCTTAGGTTCAGCCTGGCGCTTGGTGAGAATGTTAGCCTCCTGCTGATGGGTCTTTACAATCTGGAGCCGCACCTCCTTGTCCAGGAGCCTCCTCACCCAATGCCACTTAGGCCTGATGTGTTTGGTCAGCCCATGAAGACAAGCATTCTTGGCTAACTTCACTGCCGACTCATTGTCACAGAACATCACAGTCGGCTCCCTCTGACCAACACTGATCTCGTCCAATAAAAGCCTCACCCACACCACCTCCTTGGCCCCATGATGCAGGGCCATGTACTCTGTCTCATGCAAGGACAGCCCTACCTCGTTTTGCTTCTTGCTGAGCCAGCTCACTGCACCCCCTCAAAACAGGCACAAATATCCTCCAATGCTGGTACCATCCGCCTTCACAGAGTTGAAGCTATCGTCGGTGCATCTCCCCCTTGCTCATGTCAATAGCACCCCGTTGCTGCCTTTGCCTAACAGCACTATACTCCAAACCCACTGATGCTGTAGCACTCACATAGCGAACCAACCTCTTGGCCACTTCTGGATGTAGCAAAGCCAATGTCAAGCTGTGTGTGGTTAGCCGCATAGTTGAGTGCCCCCACCATGGAATGAAACAATTTCCCGTCACTCTCACCCACCACCTCCTCATCAGCACAGGGCTCCACAGTGAAATCCAAAGGTAGTGGGGTGGCTGGCTTTCCCATATTTCCATCTTGCAGCCCATATTTCTCAGCCAGCCCTTCCCAGTACTTCTTCTGGTGCAACCTCAACACTCCCTTGTCAAGGTCCTTCTCCACATTCATCCCCAGATAGTACTTCACATCTCCCATCTTGGAACACTTGAACTGCATCTCCAGCATCTCTCCCACGCGGTCAATCATCGCAGACGAATGAGAGAAGAGCAAGACGTAGTCCACATACATTAGGAGCATGAGGAACTGCTCCTTCTCTTGCAGCAAGAACAAGTTGTGGTCGCACTCACTCTTGAATCCCCCAGCCAGCACTGTCTCCTCAAGCTTGTGGTACCATGCGCGAGGAGTTACTTTCAGGCCATAAATGGACTTCTTCAGCCTGCACATCCAGCCGCTCCTATTATCCAATCCCTTTGGCTGTAGCATGTACAGCTCCTACATAATGATCCTGTTGAGGAATGCAGTTGTAATGTCCATCTGCTTGATCCTCCATCCACGATTTGCAGCCTATCCCAACATCACTCTCATTGTACTACCTTTCCCCACAGGAGCAAAGATCTCTTCAAAGTCCTTCCCCTTTGTCTACTGGAACCCCTTAGCCACAAGCCTTGACTTGTTGCGGGTCAGCGCCCCATCAGGTCCGTACTTGTACCTGAAGATGAGCTTGGAAGAAATGGCCTTCTTCCCAGGAGGTAGCTCATACAGCTCCAATGTCTTGTTCTCCAGCAGAGAGTCATACTCCTCCTTCACACTCTGCTTCCACTTCTTAGCATCGGGCCCGCTCAATGCCTCAGCTAGCGTCTTGGGCTCAGGGATGGCTACCTAGTAGCAGTGCGCTATCTCTTCCTCATCACACTGCTCAGCCACACTCCTAGCCCGTACCACCTTTGGCGTGCCACGACTCGGGTAGGTCAGCCTGTTGGGAGGGCGCACATCCCTCTTAGGACGCTCAGGCGGATGTGGGATACGTGGCGGAGCATGTTGCTGCTGCTGTTGTTGCTGTAGCTGCTAATGCTGCTGCTGTTGTTGCTCCACCACCTCAAGTTCTCCCCCATCCTCAGTGACCCCAGAGATCTCCTCGGAGACAGAAACCTCCACCTGTCTTGAAGGCAGCTGCACCTCATCGGCCTCAACGATCAGCGGTGTAGTAGGATGCTTCTCCTGCTGGTGATTCCACTCCTTATAGTACAAGGACTCAAGGAACTTCACATCCCTTGACACAGTCAGTTGCTGGCTGGTCAAGTCCCATATCAACCAGCAAGCCCGAAGTCCACACCCCATCTCCGAGAAGGTAGCAGCTTTCCCCTCTTCTCCTTCGGCATGTGAAACACCACCATGCACCCATAAGCTCTCAGCATGTTTACTGCTGGTGCACTCCCATACCACTTGGTGTAGGGGACCCACTGCTTGTCCCCCACAATCGCCAGCAACCGGTTCTTCACAAGGGCGACCTGCCGCAGTGCAATCACCCAAAACGGATCCGGCAGCCCTGCACGCCCAAGGAGAGTGCGAGCACCTTCCTACAGGGTCCAGATGCTGGATACCCTTCCGCTTCAGCACTGTCTCAAAATCAGCACCAATGAACTCTCCCCCATTGTTTGTGCGGATCACCTTCACCTTGTGTCCGCTTTCCCTTTCAGCTCTCGGCATCCAAAACTTCAGAACAGCCGCTGCCACCTCCCCCTTGGTCTTGAGAGGGTAGACCCACACCGCCCGTGTGTGGTCGTCCACAATGGTTATGAAGTAGCGACTGCTCGAGAGAGAAAGGGCCCTCGTGGGGCCCACCACCTCCATGTGTACTAGTGCAAGTGGAGCCTTGGCTGGTCCCGTACTGCTGCTGAAGGGGAACTTGGTGAATTTAGTCTCAAGACATATAGGGCAGCTCTCAATATCCTTCGCTGCCCCCTTCACCTCTAGCCCCTTCAAGCTCCCATCTTTCACAAACTTCTCCAGCATCAGAATGTTAATATGACACAACCTCTCATGCCACGTCTCCAAATCGGCCTCACCACTCCCAGATGAAGCCTTTGCCCATGCAGCTGTCACATCTACACCAGCAAGCACCTCATTATGTGGTTGCCGTGACTGCTTCACCTTCTTGACCGCATCCAGGGCCCCATCAGTTGATGCAGTCTCTTCTCCTCCCGTTGTTGCCTTAGCCATTGCTGCTGCCGCTGCCGTTGCTGGATGTTTCCCGTTCCAAGGGATGATGGGCAGCTGCCATAGGTCCTTGATGCAGCTGCTCTTCTCCTCCAAATCCCACAGCAGCAACTTCCCCAGCTTCGCACGGCAGCTGGTTGGGCCAAACGTGACTTTAGCCATGATTTTCTGCAAACGGCGCACAGAAAGGAGGTTAGCAGACAAACCTTCAACCAACAACACGTTCCCAAGTCCCAAAAGCTCCCCATTGGCTCCCATCACCTTGGCATTACCAACACCAGTCACAGGGAGCAAGGCACCTGAAGCGGCAGCCACAAAATTGATCTTCCTGGGGGGCTTTACCTCATCAAGCAAATCTGCCCGTGGGGTCATGTGACTTGTGCAACCTGAATAGATCACCCAATTAATGAGGGGGTGCATCACAACCTTCCCAACTGAACCCACATTACCCTCACTCTCTTTCACATCTTCAATCATGAGGAACATTCCAGGGAAGGCTTTACCTTATGCACCATCACCGTGTGCACCTAAACCTTGCACAGCGCCACCTTGTGCACGCTCACCACTTGGCAGCTTCATGCCTGGAGGCGCCCATCCCTCAAGCCGGCTGAAACACTTAAACCACGAGTGTCCAGCCTTCTTGCAGTACCAGCATGCACCCTCCATTCGGGTGCTCCCTCTGCCACCAGAGCTCCCATGCCCCTCATTGTGGTCACCTCGGCCTCTCTCTCTGCCAAAGCCTCTCCCACAGCCTTGGCCTCTCCCACCCCCTCTTCCTCTGCTGCCTCCTCCAGCTGCATTCCCATCAACACTCTTGTTGGCAGCACCGCCTCCCGTGTGGCGTCTGTGGAAATCCTCCTGCAGAATCTGCTGTCGTATCCACTCGGGCGTCCACTGGTCCTGCCGAGTGTTGAGGGTGGGGATGGGGTTGTCCCATGAATTGTCGAGCACCGAGATGATCTTGGTGCACTGCTGCATCTGCAAAACATTGCTGCCCGCCGCTGCCATCCTCGCATAGGTGTCCTTGATCATGTCAAGGACCGGTCCACATCATCTCCCGGTCGCATGGAGAGGGCAGCCAGCTCCATCTCCAACACAATCACTATCGGCGGCGTGTTGGGCTGATTCACATCCCGTAGTAGCTTCCACGCCTTCGGTACTTAATCAGCTCTAATACCACTTGTTAGAAACTAAGGCCGGAGTCTATGAAGATTAGGGGCCGAAAAATCTCAAAATCGTCAACTAAAATTGTGGACAGAAAATTCGTCGTCCCAAGAAACGTCGTCGACGAAAAACGCACCATTCGAATTTTCTCAAACTCAAATCTGTTGTAGCCTTGAACCGTGGCTATCATTCCCATTTTGAATTGTATCAAAAAAGGCAGTATACCTCGAGTTGTGAATGTCAGAGCACTAGGGGGTATGCTGCCATAGAAGCTTAACTCAATCACAAAAGTCTTACAAGTCTCACAAGAGGATTAGAGTGGCTAGAAAACCAGGTAGAAGGGAAGAGGAGGACGAGAGAGAAGGTCCCCAAGGAGTCTCCAACCAAGGAAACCCCATGCCGCACAAATCCCCTCTCTATAGGTACCCAACTTGCACCCTTGCCATTTTCCCAACCTCCACAATCAACCTCACCCAACTTGGACACACTTGCCAACCTGGTTTGGCATTTCCCAACTAGTTTGCATCGTCTACTATGATGGGGACGAATTTCCCAACCCCAAAAGTCTATACCCCATATTGAGTCATTTCAAAACTTTCCAAAGTCGTCGCATCCCAATTAAAACTTCAAACGATCGTAACTTCGTCGTTCTTGCTCCGATCGCGACGTTTCTTGATTCGTCGGAAAGCTCTCGAGCAGAGAATTATTTCAGATATCTGCTCAAGCACAATAATATTCACACACACTCAGAAAATCCAAACAACACGAAACACAAATTCTTGCACACGCCCACATCGCACATGCAACGCACGAACATATGATGGGAGGCAGGCAGACGTGAATGCAAATGATAGCATCACATAACACCATGCAGCCCAAAACTCGTTACATTTTTGTGTTGCCCAATTTTCCTGTCCACAGCATATGCAGTGATGCATTGTTCGGGAGCGATGATGATGAGAGCAAGATGTGCAGCAGCACAGTATGGTCCATTGCCTCGGGCCACTGTTGGTTGGATAGCCGCATGCCACATAGCAGCTTGCGCATGGTGTTCTGGAGGGTCTTGTTCATTCTTTCTGCGACGCCTTGCTACTGATGAGCGTAGGGAAGAGAGATAAGTCACTTGATGCCTCTCTCCGCCAGGTACTGCTTGAAGCGCTGTGACCGATATTTTCCTCCCCCATCAGACTGAAACCTTTTAGCTTCACTCCTGATTCCCTTTCTGCTACTAGAAGCCATGCAATGAAGGCTTCGAAGGCCATGTCGCGACTCGGAAGGTTTAGATGCCAGACGTATCTGGTGGCGGCGTCGATGAAGGTGATGACGAAGTTGTAGGCTCCTTGTCCGCTTTCGCGGGCGTATAGTATGTCGCTGTAAACTTATCCAGTGGTGTGTATGCTGGAGCGCTCGCGTTAAGCATGGCTGATGGGGAAAGTCAGCTTCAGGGATGATAAAACAGGTTCCGCGGACTCGTTGAAGTTCTCTGCCTTGGGGTAGGAGTAGTGAATCTTTATCGAGCACTCCTGCTCTTATTGCGTTGTTCAGTGTTGTGTTGCTTGGATGCTCTAACCTCTGATGCCATAATGATTCGTCAGCATGATGTCCGGGTGAAGGTGTGTACAGATGGGAGTTGGCATGAAAACCGGCAGTGATGTGGGCACTTCGGTGAATGTTGTCGGAGACTAAGGACGGAGTCTAGGAAGATTATGGGCCGAAATATCTCAGAATCGTTCAGCCTAGTTTCTGGAAAGAAAAGTCGAGTTCACAAGAAACGTCGTCGACGTAAGGTTCACCATCACAACTTCACCATAACTTATATATGTTCTAGCCCTGGTCCGTGGGTACAAATCCCAATTTGAATCTTACGATAAGGTGAAGTATTTCTTGAGTTATGAATTTCGACGCACTAGGGAGTAAGCTGCCATAGAAACTTAACTCAATCACAATTTTCTCACAAGTTCACACAAGAAAGTTAGAGTAGCTAGAAAACAGGTAGGAGGAAAGAGGAGGACAAGAGAGATGGTCCCCAAGGAGTCCCCAACCAAGAAAACCCTGTAAGCACATCAAATCCCCTCCTTATAGCAACTCCACTTTTACTTTTGTCACTTTCCCAACCTCCACAATCCACCTCACCCAAGTTGGTCACACTTGCCAACCCAATTTCGTTTCTCCCAACCACTTGGTAGCATCTACAGTGATGGGGACGAATTTCCCAACCCCCAAAAGTCTGTACCCCATATTGAGTCACTTCACAACTTCCCAAAGTCGTCGCATCACAAACAAGTCTTTGAACGATCATAAATTCGTTCTTGCTCCGATCGCGACAATTCTTGGTTCGTCGGAAAGCTCTTGAGAAGTGGATTCACTTCAGATATCTGTCCAAGGCAAATGATATTCACACACACTAAAAAAATCCAAACCACACCAAACATAATTCTTGCGCACGCTCACACCAAGCAATGCACAAATATATGATGGGAGGCAAACAGGCGTGAATGCAAATGATAGCATCACATAACAAACTCCCCCTTTGGCTGCCTACCATCATCCCACATGCCATAGCTCAAGCTTGCACCCTCAATGCACACTCATCCCAGCAAGCTTCATGCCCTTCCTCAGCCAGGCGCTTGGTAAGAATGTCAGCCACCTGCTAATGGGTTTTCACAATTTCCAGTCGCACCTCCTTGTCCACGAGCCTCCTCACCCAATGCCATTTAGGCCTGATGTGTTTGGTCAGCCCGTGAAGACAAGCATTCTTGGCTTACTTCATTGCCGACTCATTGTCACATAATATCACAACCCGCTCCCTCTGGCACACTCCGATCTCCTCCAACACACGCCTCAGCCACACCACCTCCTTGGCCCCATGATGCAGGGCCATGTACTCTGTCTCACACGAGGACTGCCCCACCTCGTTCTGCTTCTTGCTGCACCAGCTCACTGCACCACCTCCAAACAGGCACACATAGCCTCCAATGCTGGTACCATCCACCTTCACAGAGTTGAAGCTAGCATCGGTGTAGCAAGTCAAGAGCATATCCCCCTTGCTCAAATCAGCTGCACCCCTCTGCAGCCTCTGTCGTACAGCAATGTACTCCAAGCCCACAGATGCTGTAGCGCTCACATAGCGGACCAACCTCTTGGCCGCTTCCAGCTGCTCATGACTGGGGCGTGAGACCACACTGGCAAGCCTTGATATAGCAAAGGCAATATCAGGCCGCGTGTGGTTAGCCGCATAGTTGAGCGCCCCAACCATGGAATGAAATAGCTTCCTGTCACTCTCACCCACCACCTCCTTATCAGCACAGGGCTCCACAGTGAAACCCAAAGATAGTGGAATTGTTAGAGATTAAGGACGGAGTCTATGAAGATTAGGTGCCCAAATTTCTCAAAATCGTTGGTCTCAATTTCTGGACAGAAACGTCGACTTCACAAGAAACGTTGTCGGCGAATGGTGCACTGTTAGAATCCCACGAAATTCGAATATGTTGTAACCCTAGACCGTGGCTACATTTCCCAATTTGAATCGTATCAAAATATGAAGCATATCTCGAGTTATGCTTTTCGGCGCACTAGGGGGTATGCTGCCACAGAAATTTAACTCAATCACAATTAACTCACAAGTCCCACAAAAGAACATTAGAGTAGCACTAACCCTGGTAGGAGGGGAAGAGGAGGACGAGAGGGAAGGTCCCAAGAGAGATTCCCCAACCAAGGAAACCCCATGCCACACAATTCCCTTCCCCATAGGCAACAAACTTTGACCTTTGTCACTTTCCAACCCATGCCATCCACCTCACCACAACTTGGCCACACTTACCAACCTGGTTTGGCTTCACCCAACCTTTTGGCAGCATCTACAGTGATGTGTTCTAATTTCCCAACCCCCACAAGTCTGTATCCCATATTGAGTCAATGCCACAACTTCCCAAAGTAGCTGCAACCAAAATATATAAGCATACGAACTCCAATGTTCGTAACTTTCTTGGTTGTGCTCCGATCGCAACGATTCATGGTTCGTCGGAAAGCTCTTGAGTAGAGGAATCACTTCAGATATCTGCTTAAGCCAAATAACATACACACACACACACACACAGAAAATCCAAACCACACAAGACACAAATTTCTTGCACACGCTCACACCACGTATGCAACGCACAAACACATGATAGGAGGCAGACAGACGTGAATGCTTATGGTTGCATCACACAACAAACTCCCCCTCTGGCTGCCAACCATCATCCCACATGCCATAACTCAAGCATGCACCCTCAATGCACACTCATTCCCGCAAGCTTCATGCCCTTCCAATGCTCAGGTTCTGCCAGGCGCTTAGTGAGAATGTCAGCCGCCTGCTGCTGGGTCTTCACAATCTCCAGCCGCACCTCCTTGTCTAGGAGCCTCCTTGTCCAATGCCACTTTGGCCTGATGTGCTTTGTCAAGCCATGAAGACAAGCATTCTTCGCAAGCTTCACCGCCGACTCATTGTCACAGAAAATCACAGTCGGCTCCCTCTCGCACACACTCCGATTTCCTCCAACAAACGCCTCAGCCACACCACCTCCTTTGCCCCATGATGCAGGGCCATGTACTCTGTCTCACACGAGGACAACCCCACCTCGTTCTGCTTCTTGCTGCGCCAGCTCACTGCACCACCTCCAAAGAGGCACACATAGCCTCCAATGCTGGTGCCATCCGTCTTCACTGAGTTGAAGCTAGCGTCGGTGTAGCAAGTCAAACGCATCTCCCCCTTGCTCAAATCAGCTGCACCCCTTTGTAGCCTCTGTCGCACAGCACTGTACTCCAAGCCCACTGATGCTGTAGCGCTCACATAGCGGACCAACCTCTTGGCCGCTTCCAGCTGCTCATGACTTGGGCATGAAACAACACTCGCAAGCCTGGATGTAGCAAAGGCAATGTCAAGCCGCGTGTGGTTAGCCGCATAGTTGAGTGCCCCCACCATGGAGTGAAACAACTTCCTGTCACTCTCCCCCACCACCTCCTCATCAGCACAGGGCTCCACAGTGAACCCCGAAGGCAGCGGGGTGGCTGGCTTTCCTGCATCTTGCAGCCCATACTTCTCAGCCAGCCCCTCACAATACTTCCTTTGGTGCAACCTCAACACTCCCTTGTCAAGGTCCCTCTCCACGTGCATCCCAAGGTAGTACTTCACATCTCCCATCTTGGAGCACTTGAATTGCATTTCCAGCATCTCCTCCACACGTTCAATCATCGCAGACGACTCAGAGAAGAGCAGGATGTCGTCCACGTACACCAGGAGCATGAGGAACTGCTCCTTCTCTTGCAGCAGGAACAGGCTGTGATCACACTCGCTCTTCTTGAACCCCCCGGCCAGCAGTGTCTCCTCCAGCTTGTGGTACCATGCGCGAGGAGCCTGCTTCAGGCCATAGATGGCCTTCTTGAGCCTGCACACCCTGCCGCTCCCATCATCCAACCCCTCAGGCTGCAGCATGTACAGCTCCTCCAGAATGATTCCATTGAGGAAGGCAGTGATTATGTCCATCTGCTTGATCTTCTAGCCACGGTTTGCAGCCATTGCCAACATCGTCCTCAGTGTAGTGCCTTTCCCCACAGGAGCAAAGATATCATCAAAATCCTTCCCCTTTGTCTGTTGGAACCCTTTAGCCACAAGCCTTGACTTGTAGCGGGTCAGCTCCCCATCAGGTCCGTACTTGTGCCTGAAAATCAGCTTGGAAGAAATTGCCTTCTTCCCTGGAAGCAGCTCACACAGCTCCCATGTCTCGTTCTCCAGCAGAGAGTCATACTCCTCCTTCACACTCTGCTTCCACTTCTCAGCATCGGGCCCACTCAAGGCCTCGGTAAGTGTCTTGGGCTCAGGGACGGCTGCCCAGTAACAGTGCACTATCTCCTCCTCATCACACTGCTCAGCCACACTCCCAGCCCTTACCACACTTGGCTTCCAAAAGCTCAGATAGGTCAGCCGGTTAGGAGGGCGCACATCCCTCCTTGGACGGTCAGCCGGACGTACGGCACCTTGTGGAGCATCTTGCTGCTGCTGCTGCGGCTGCTGGTGCTGCTGCTGCTGCTGCTCCTCCACCTCAGGTTCTCCCTCATCCTCAGTCACCCCAGAAATCTCCTCCTCTGAGACAGTGACCTGCACTTGCCTCGAAGGCCGCTGCACCTCATCAGCCTCAATGATCAGCGGTGTAGTGGGAAGCTTCTGCTGCTGCTGCTTCCACTCCTTGTAGTACAATGACTCAAGGAACTTCACATCCCTCAACACAGTCAGCTGCTGGCTGGTCAAGTCCCAAATCAGCCAGCCCTTGTGATCCTTAGCAAGCCCCAAGTGCACACCCCATCTCCCAGAAGCTTCCAGTTTTCCCCTCTTCTCCTTAGGCACATGAAACACCACCATGCAGCCATAGGCTCTCAGCATGTTGACTGCTGGTGCACTCCCATACCACTTGGTGTAGGGGACCCATTGCTTGTCCCCCACTGTCGCCAGCACCCGGTTCTTCACAACAGCGACCTGCCGCAATGCTGTCACCCAAAACGGATCCGGCAGCCCTGCACGCCCAAGGAGAGTGCGAGCACCTTCCTGCAGGGTCCGGTTGAACCGCTCACCCACGCCGTTCTGCTGAGGGTTGTAGGGCACCATGAGCTGATGCTGGATCCCCTTCTTATTCAGCACCGCCTCAAAATCAGCGCCAATAAACTCTCCCCCATTGTCGGTGCGGATCACCGTGACCTTGTGTCCGCTCTCCCTTTGTGCTCTCGGCATCCACTCCTTAAGAACAGCCGTTACCACCTCCCCTTTAGTCTTGAGAGGGTAGACCCACACCGCACGTGTGTGGTCGTCCACAATGGTCAAGAAGTAGCGGCTGCCCGAGAGAGAAAGGGCCCTTGTGGGGCCCACCACATCCATGTGCACAAGCGCGAGTGGAACCTTGGCTGGTCCCGTGCTGCTGCTGAAAGGGAACTTGGTGAACTTTGTCTCAAGGCATGTAGGGCAGCTCCCAATCTCCTTCGCTGCCCCCTTCACCTCCAATCCCTTCAAGCTCCCATCCTTCACCAACTTCTGCAGCATAGGAATTTTGATGTGGCACAGCCTCTCATGCCACGTCTCCCAATCGGCCTCACCACTCCCAGACGAAGCCTTTGCCCATGCAGCCGTTGCATCCACACCAGCAAGCACCTCACCATGTGATTGATGTGGCTGCTGCACCTTCTTGACTGCATCCAGGGCCCCAGCAGTTGGTGCAGTCTCCTCTCCTCCCACAGTTGCCTTAGCCGCTGCCGCTGCCTTTGCCATTGCTGGAGGTTTCCCATTCCAAGGGATGATGGGCAGCTGCCACAGGTCCTTGATGCAGCTGCTCTTCTCCTCCAAATCCCACAGCAGCAACTTCCCAAGCTTTGCACGGCAGCTGGTTGGGCCGAACGTGACTTTGGCCTTGCTTTTCTACAGCCGGCGCACAAAGAGGAGGTTAGCGGATAAACCTTCAACCAACAGCACATTTCCCAGCCCCACAAGCCCCCCATTAGCTCCCATAACCTTGGCATTCCCAACACCAATTACAGGGAGCAAGGAACCTGAAGCGGCAGCCACAAACTTTATCTTCCCAGGGGGCTTCACCTCATCAAGCAAATCTGCCCGTGGAGTCATGTGACTCGTGCAACCTGAATCGATCACCCAATGAGTGAGGGGGTGCATCACAACCTTCCCAACTGAACCCACATCACCCCCACTCCCTTGCACATCCTCAACCATGAGGAACATCCCAGGGTCGGCTTTACCTTGTGCACCATCACCTTGTGCACCTGAACCTTGCACGGCACCACCTCGTGCACGTTCACCACTTGGCGGCTTCATGCCTGGAGGTGCCCATCCTTCAGGCCGGCTGAAACACTTGAACCACGGGTGTCCAGCCTTCTTGCAGTACCAGCCTGCACCCTCCATTCGGGTGCTCCGCCTGCCACCAGAGCTCTCATGCCCCTCGTTGTACTCACCTCGGCCTCTTCTTCTGCCAAAGCCTCTCCCACGGCCTCGGCCTCTCCCTCCCCCTCTCCCCCTGCTGCCTCCTGCAGCTCCATACCCCTCAGCAGTTTTGTTGGCAGCACCACCTCCCATGTGGCGCCTGCGGAAGTCCTCCTACAGGATCTGCTGTCGTAGCCACTCAGGCGTCCACTTGTCCTGCTGAGCGTTGAGGGTGGGGATAAGGTTGTCCCACGAGTTGTCGAGCACCGAGATGATTTTGGTGCACTGCTGCATTTCCGACACCTTGCTGCCCGCCGCTGCCATCCTCGCATAGGTGTCCTTGATCTTGTCAAGGGCCGGCTTCACATCATCTCCCGGCCGCATGGAGAGGGCAGCCAGCTCCTTCTCCAATACGATCACCATCGGCAGCGTGTTGGGTTGAACCACGTCGCGTAGCAACTTCCACGCCTTCGGTGCCGAGTCATCGAGCTCCACCAAATCCTTGATGTGCTGGAACATGTCGTTGTTGACCGGCTATAGAATCAAGTCGTATAGCACCGCGCTCCGCTCAATCCACCGATCGCGGGCATCTCCTTCCTCGGGCATCTTCTCCTCTCCCATAGCCAATTTCAGCAGCTTGTAGCGCTTGAAGGCGCTCCTCATCCGCCCACTCCATTCCTCATAGTTGGAGCCATCCAATGCCTCAATCTTGGATGGTGGCGGCTCACTCTTCTTCTCAGCTCCTTCTCCACTCCCTTGACTCATCTCCTCTGCTCCCAATCAGAGGTTCCAGCTCCCCCCCTTTGCTGGTCACAATGTAGATCCACACAATCTTCACAAGTGTCGGCGCGGACGAAATTTCGGCAGAGTTTCCCCTTAGCGGAAGTCACATGCAACCTCTAGAACTCCACTTAGGCACGCCCACAGGCCATGGTGGGTCTAGGAGGGTCTTCACACTTCAGTAGACTCTCCACAAAGTCCTTAACCTGGCTCTGATACCACTTGTTAGAGACTAAGGACGGAGTCTATGAAGATTAGGTGCCCAAATTTCTCAAAATCGTTGGTCTCAATTTCTGGACAGAAACGTCGACTTCACAAGAAACGTTGTCGGCGAATGGTGCACTGTTAGAATCCCACGAAATTCGAATATGTTGTAACCCTAGACCGTGGCTACGTTTCCCAATTTGAATCGTATCAAAATATGAAGCATATCTCGAGTTATGCTTTTCGGCGCACTAGGGGGTATGCTGCCACAGAAATTTAACTCAATCACAATTAACTCACAAGTCCCACAAAAGAACATTAGAGTAGCACTAACCCTGGTAGGAGGGGAAGAGGAGGACGAGAGGGAAGGTCCCAAGAGAGAGTCCCCAACCAAGGAAACCCCATGCCACACAATTCCCTTCCCCATAGGCAACAAACTTTGACCTTTGTCACTTTCCAACCCATGCCATCCACCTTACCACAACTTGGCCACACTTACCAACCTGGTTTGGCTTCACCCAACCTCTTGGCAGCATCTACAGTGATGGGTTCGAATTTCCCAACCCCCACAAGTCTGTACCCCATATTGAGTCAATGCCACAACTTCCCAAAGTAGCTGCAACCAAAATATATAAGCATACGAACTCCAATGTTCGTAACTTTCTTGGTTGTGCTCCGATCGCAACGATTCATGGTTCGTCGGAAAGCTCTTGAGTAGAGGAATCACTTCAGATATCTGCTCAGCCAAATAACATACACACACACACACACACAGAAAATCCAAACCACACAAGACACAAATTTCTTGCTCACGCTCACACCACGTATGCAACGCACAAACACATGATGGGAGGCAGACAGACGTGAATGCATATGGTTGCATCACACAACAGGAATGGCTGGCTTTCATCCATCTTGCAGCCCATACTTCTGAGCCAGCTCCTCACAGTACTTCCTCTGGTGCAACCTCAACACTCCCTTGTCAAGGTCCCTCTCCACATGCATCCCCAGGTAGTACTTCACATCTCCCATTTTGGAGCACTTGAACTGCATCTCTAGCATCTCCTCCACACGCTCATTCATCGCAGATGACTCAGAGAAAAGAAGGATCTCATCCACGTACACCAGGAGCATAAGGAACTACTCCTTCTCTTGCAGTAGGAACAAGCTGTGATCACACGCACTCTTCTTGAATCCCCCAGCCAGCAGTGTCTCCTCTAGCTTTTGGTGCCATGCACGAAGAGCCTGCTTCAGGCCATACATGGCCTTCTTCAGCCTGCACACCCTGCTCCCATCATCCAACCCCACAGGCTGCATCATGTACAACTCCTCCAGGATGATCCCATTGAGGAAAACAGTCGTAATATCCATCTGCTTGATCCTCCATCCACGGTTTGAGGCCGTTCCCAACATCACCCTCAGTGTAGTCCCTTTCCCCACAGGAGCAAAATTCTCATCAAAGTCCTTGGCAATCCCAACACCAATCAAAGGGAGCAAGGCATCTGAAGCGGCAGCCACAAACTTGATCTTCCCAGGGGGCTTTACCTCGTCAAGCAGATCTGCCCGTGGGGTCATGTGACTTGTGCAACCTGAATCGATCACCCAGTGAGTGAGGGGATGCATCACAACCTTCCCAACCGAACCCACATCATCCTCACTCTCTTTCACATCTTCAATCATGTGGAACATCCTGGGGTCAGCTTTACCTTGTGCACCTTCACCTTGTGCACATGAACCTTGCACAGCGCCACCTCGTGCGCGTTCACCACTTGGCGGCTTCATGCCTGGAGGCGCCCATCCTTCAGGCCGGCTGAAATACTTGAACCATGGGTGTCCAACCTTCTTGCAGTACCAGTACGCACCCTCCATTCGGGTGCTCCTCTGCCACCAGAGCTCCCATGCCCCTCGTTGTAGTCACCTCGGCCTCTCCCTTTGCCAAAGCCTCTCCCACGGCCTCGGCCTCTCCCACCCCCTCTTCCTCTGCTGCCTCCTCCAGCTGCATACCGCTCAGGAGTTTTGTTGGCAACACCGCCTCCCGTGTGGCGCCTGCGGAAATCCTCCTGCAGAATCTGCTCCCGTAACTACTCAGGTGTCCACTGGTCCTGCTGAGTGTTGGGGATGAGGTTGTCCCATGTGTTGTCAAGCACCGAGATGAGGTGCACTGCTGCATCTGCGACACGTTGCTGCCCGCCGCTGCCATCCTCGCATAGGTGTCCTTGATCTTGTCAAGGACCGGCTTAACATCTAAACCCGGTCGCATGGAGAGGGTAGCGAGCTTCTTCTCTAACACAATCACCATCGGCAGTGTGTTGGGCTGTATCACGTCGCGCAGTAGCTTCCACGCCTTTGGACCGGAATCGTCCAACTCAACCAAGTCCTTGATATGTTGGAACATGTCATTGTTGACCGATTGCAAGATGAGGTCGAACAACACCGTGCTACCATTCCCGAGCATCTCCTTCCTTCAGCATTTTCTCTTCTACCATCACAAGTTTGAGTAGCTTGTAGCGCTTGAAAACGCTCCTCATCTGCCCGCTCCATTCCTCATAATTGGAGCCATCCAAAGCATCGATTTTGGATGGTGGCGTTTCACTCCTCTTCTCAGCTGCATCTCCACTCCCTTGATTCATCTCCTCTGGTCCCAATCACAGGTTTCAGCTCCCCCTTTGCTGTCCACACCAAGGTTCCACTCAATTTCCACAAGTGTCGGCGCCAACGAAATTTCGGCAGAGTTTCCCTGTAGCGGAAGTCACATCCAACTTCTAGAACTCCACTTAGGCACGCTGTGAGAGTACGACCGCTTATGCTGGCTTTGCTAGCTTGCCTAGACTTTATTATGCTATAACTAGCTTGGGTTTTATTTATCATACATAGATATGCTTGATTTCCTAGGTTAGATGCATTCCTATATTTTATTTTAGTTATAGCACCGAACCAGGTTACGTGTACCGAACTCAAGCCTATTCGGTTTCCACCGAATTGCTTTCTACTGAGTTCGGAAGGGTTCTGTTCGAGACGCTTCGCGACCCTTAGAACATTCACGTAACACCTGGGTAATTGGCCTTGTGTCGAGACTATATATAGCCTCGTGTTGTACCCAGGTGAATCATTCAATTCAAACTCTTTTTTTTGAGCTCGATCCTAGATCCTCACACACGCCCACAGGCCATGGTGGGTCTAGGAGGGTCTTCACACTTCAGTAGACTCCCCACAAAGTCCTTAATCAGCTCTGACACCACTTGTTGGAGACTAAGGACGGAGTCTAGGAAGATTATGGGCCGAAATATCTCAAAATCGTTGGGCCTAGTTTCTGGACAGAAAAGTCGAGTTCACAAGAAACGCCGTCGACATAAGGTTCACTGTCAAAACTTCACCAAACTTAGATATATTGTAGCCCTGGTCCGTAGGTACAATTCCGAATTTGAATCGTACAATAAGGTGAAGTATTTCTTGAGTTATGAATTTCGACGCACTATGGGGTAAGCTGCCATAGAAACTTAACTCAATCACAATTTTCTCACAAGTACACACAAGAAAGTTAGAGTAGCTATAAAACAGGTAGGAGGGAAAAGGAGGACAAGAGAGATGGTCCCCATGGAGTGCCCAACCAAGAAAACCCCATAAGCACATCAAATCCCCTCCTTATAGCAACTCCACTTTTACTTTTGTCACTTTCCCAACCTCCACAATCCACGTTGTCAAACTTATATCATATAGCTTGTCTAGGCTATAGTGGGGTAGACACTATGGGGTACAGTTTCCTAGGGTTTCCTACTTGTACCCAACCTTGTGCTAGTTCATTCATTCCTCATTCTTCACATGGTATAGAGCAGGTTCCCTCGTGGGAACGCTTCTCAGGGCCCACCACCTAACTCGATCTTTTTTTTCCTGCCCGAGGCGTGCCCCGTAGGCCGCTCTCACGTCGCGCCCTCCTAGAGGCCCCACGCGCCACCCTTAGCGGCCCCGTCGCCATCCTTAGCGTCCCTGTCGCCGCCCCTCAAGGCCCCTTGCGGCCCCCTCACGGCCCCGTCGCCGCCGCTCTAGGCCCCGTCGCCGCCGCTCTAGGCCCCTCGCGGCCCCTTCACGGCCCCGTCGCCGCCGCTCTAGGCCCCGTCGCCGCCGCTCTAGGCCCCTCGCGGCCCCTTCACGGCCCCGTCGCCGCCGCTCTAGGCCCCGTCGCCGCCCCTAGAGGCCCCTCGCGGCCCCTTCACGGCCCCGTCGCCGCCCCTAGCGGCCCCGTCGCCGCCCCTCTAGGCCCCTCGCGGCCCCTTCGCGGCCCCGTCGCCACCACTTGCGGCCCCATCGCCGCCCCCTCTAGGCCCCTTACGGCCCCTTCGCGGCCTCGTCGCCGCCCCTCTAGGCCCCTTGCAGCCCCTCTGCGGCCCCGTCGCCGCCCCTAGCGGCACCGTCGCCGCCCCTTCGCGGCCACCTCGCCGCCCTTAGCGGCCCCGTCGCCGCCCCTAGCGGCCCCATCGCCGCCTCTACCGGCCCCGTCGCCGCCTCTACCGGCCCCATCGCCGCCTCTACCGGCCCCTTCACCGCTGAGCCTCCCAACAGCTGAGCAACCGAACCACCCAGCAGGTGAGCCGCCCAGCACCCGAGCCGCCCAGCCGCCCAGCAACCGAGCCGCCGAGCCGCCCAGCAGCCGAGCCGCCCAACAGCCAAGCCGCCAAGCCGCCCAGCAGCTGAGCCGCCGAGCCGCCCAGCAACCGAGCCGCCGAGCCGCCAAGCAGCCCAGCCGCTGAGCCGCCCTGCCGTCGAGCCACTACTGTTCCTACCGACGCTCCCCGGCCCTACTTACTTGGACTGGTGAGATCACTCCCTGCTAGGCCACTGCAGTCATGGCTACCCCCAGTGTCCTTACCTTTGATGCTGAGGGTCGTGCTGTTGACTTTGAGGTCTGGGTCGATGACCTCCAGCTGTTCCTACAGTGCGATAGGGCAAACGGAATATCCCTGTTCGATCTCACCTCTCGTGCCTCTCCTGCCCCGCCTTCTACTGCTGACAGCACTGTTCGCTCACAGTGGGCCACACGCAATGCTGCTGCCCGCCTTGCTGTGCGTCGCCACTTACCGACCACTGAGCGTGCACACTTTAGCCAGTACAAGAGTGCTAAGACCTTGTACGACGCTGTAGTTGCACGCTACTCCTCCCCTGCCACTGCTGCGCTTAGCCGCCTCATGTTGCCGTACCTGTTCCCTGACCTTGCTGCCTTTCCCACAATCGCTGACCTCATTACACACCTTCGCACTAGTGACACTCGCTACCGCGCCGCGCTTCCTGCTGAGTTTTGCACCAAGAACCCCCCCCCCATGTACATCACCCTCTACTACATAGTCACCCGGCTCCCTGACTCCCTTCGCTTAGTCAGGGACCACTTCCTCTCAGTTTGCCCCACCACACTCACCGTTGACCTCCTCGAGGAGCGCCTCCTAGCAGCAGAGAAGAGCATATTCACTGTAGGAGCCTCTCGTGGTGACCCTCGCACCCCCGTCTTTGAGAGGTGTTCCCCCTCCCCCCTCTTGCCCTCTGTTGCTTCTGCTGTTGCGGCCGACCTTGTTGGTTTGGAGTCGGTCGGCGCTGCGTCTGCCCCTAGCGGGAGACACCGCACCGGCAAGGGCAAGGGGGGCAAGGGCGCTGGAGGGGCTGGCGGGGGCGGTGGAGGTGGTGGTGGAGGCAGTGGAGGGGGTGGGGGTGGTGGTGGGAGCGGTGGCGGGGGTGGAGGTGTCGGTGGCAGCAGTGGGGGCAGAGGAGGCGGTGGCGGTGGTGGCGGGAGCGGAGGCGGCGAAGGTGGCGGAGGCGGCGGAGGTGGCGGAGGCGGCGGAGGTGGCGGAGGCGGCGGCGGCAGCGGTGGAGCTGGTCGCGGCTCTGCGCAGAGGAGTGGGTCCAGTGGTGGTCCGCGCCAGCAGCAGCAGCGCAGTCGTGAGACCCTGTCCCCTCAGCAGCTTCGTGAGTGGTACGCTGCGCGTCAGCGCGGTGGGGGTACTGGTCCGTGCACCTACGTCCTCCGTACCGGCGACCGCGCTGGTGAGCAGTGCGGGGGCCCGCACTCCACTCAGCGCTGCTTCGGCCGCCTGACGGACGCGTGGCGTCACAAGTTCCCTGAGGCCTCTGAGATCCCTCGCTGGAGAGAGCTGTCTAGGGCGGGGGTTGCTATCTTTGATCTTGATTATGATGCTATTTTTGCTGCCATGTATGCTGTGTCTGATAGTGTTGAGGGTGACTGTTACCTGCGTGTTCCGCCTGACCCAGGCATTGAGGCTGCTGCTCTAGGTGCTGGTGAGGCTGCTGCTCTAGGTGCTAGTGCGTCTGCTGCCCGAGGTGCTGGTGAGTCTGCTCTCGCAGGTACTACGTCGGCTCAGGCCTTACACACCTTCACCCTTGACTCGGGTGCTTCCCGCTCCTTCTTTCGAGACCGCACCACGCTTACGCCGCTTAGTCGGCCGGTTGGAGTCTCCCTGGCGGACCCCTTTGGGGGACCTGTCCTTGCTAGCTTCTCCACTGTCTTACCGTGCCCGGCAGCCCCCTCTGGCAACCTGTCAGGTCTCTACCTCCCCTCGTTCTCTACTAACTTGGTGAGTGGAGCGGACCTACAGGATAGGGGGGTTGACCAGTTCACTCCTGCGAGTCAGCGGGTGACCCACTGCACGTGTGCTCGGACAGGCCGACACAGGGCCACGTTCACCCGTCGGCCGGGGACTGAGTCTCCTCTGGCTGCTGAGTCTGGTCAGGTAGCTGCGTCGAGTCAGAGGTTTGCTGCAGCGTCCAGGTCTGGTCCTGAGTCTGCTCCCTACTCGTGTCGTCTCCTTTCCCACCAGAATCTCCTTTAGCACCACCGCCTTGGTCACCCCTCCATGCCTCCTCTCCGAGGCATGGCCTCCCGTGTCCTTGTCTCTAGTCTCCCCCGGTCTCTCCCTCCCCTACCTCCGGGGCCTGCCCCTACCTGCGTCCCCTGCGTCGAGGGGCGACAGCGCGCCGCCCCTCACTCCTCCGAGTTTCCTCCGACAGAGGCTCCGCTGCAGACTCTTCACATGGACGTGTGGGGCCCCGCCCGCGTCCGTGGCCAGTGGCACGAGCGTTACTTCCTATTGGTGGTTGACGACTACTCGCGTTACACCACAGTCTTCCCCTTGCGCAACAAGGGTGACATCACTGAGGTGTTGATCGACAGGATCCGCGCAGCTCGTCTCCAGCTCAGATAGAGTTCCGGCTCGGACTTTCCTGTTCTGTGTCTCCACTCTGACAGAGGCGGGGAGTTTTCCTCTGCCCGTCTGGGAGCCTTCTGTCGAGCACAGGGCATCCGCCAGACCTTCACGCTTCCGGCCTCTCCACAGCAAAATGGGATTGCTGAGCGCCGCATTGGCATGGTCATGGACGTCGCTCGTACGTCCATGATCCATGCGGCTGCCCCCCATTTTCAATGGCCGTTTGCGGTTCAGTACGCAGCGCATCAGCTCAACCTCCAGCCCCGGGTCTCCTTGCCAGAGACCTCCCCCACCTTGCGGTGGACGGGGAAGGTTGGCGATGCGTCTGCGTTTTGGGTCTGGGGATCTCGAGCGTTTGTCCGCGACTTGTCTGCGGACAAGCTGTCCCCCCGTGCTGTTCCCTGTGTCTTCCTTGGCTTCCCCCCTGACGCGCCTGGGTGGCATTTTTACCACCCCACCTCGCGCCGTGTTCTGTCCTCCCAAGACGTCACCTTTGACGAGTCGGTGCCTTACTACCGTCTCTTCCCCTACTGCACTGCACCCCTCCCCCCACCGCCGCTCTTCCTTGCGCCAGGTCCTCCCCCGGTAGACCCCCTCCCCCCTCAGGGTCCTGCCCCGTCAGGTGTGTCCCAGGTAGACGCAGTCGAGCCTGTCGAGGTAGCTGTTGACTCTGGTGCTGCTAGAGGTGCTGAGCCTGCGGGTGCCGGGTCTGGAGGTGCTGAGCCTGAGGGTGCGGAGCCTAGGGGTGCTGGGTCCAGGGGCGCGGAGCCTGGGGGTGCTGAGCCTGGGGGTGCTGCGTCTGGGGGTGCTGAGCCTGGGGGTGCTGAGTCTGGGGGTGCTGGGTCTGCTCGTGTGGCCTCTCGAGGTGCTTCATCGAGGCGGGAGCCACTCTCTCCGCAGGAGCTGCGCGAGTGGTTTGCCCGGCGCTGGAGCCGTGCTGCTGGAGATGGAGGTACTACTGTTACTGCTGGTCCCGGAGGTACTCATACTGGCTGTGCTGGAGCAGCTGGGACTGGGGGTGCTGCTGGAGCTGCTGGAGTTGGTCCTCCTGGAGGTACTTCTAAAGCTGCTGGCGTTACTGGAGCTGCTGGTCCTGCTAGAGCTGGAGCTGCTGGAGCTGGAGCTGCTTGGGGTGTTGGCGCTGGTGGTTCTGCTGGCGCTGGTGCGTCTGAGGGTGCTGGAGTTGGCGCTGTTGGAGCTGGAGGTGCTACTAGCGCTGGTGCTGCCGCTGGGAGTACTGGTGCTGTCCCTGCTGGGTCTGGAGGCGCTGCGCGGCCGCGGCCGTACTTCGTTCCACTCCTTGAGCAGGTGCTTGGTCTCCCGCCCTCTAGTGGTCCTGCTCCTCCCTTATGAGAAAACAGAACGAGGATGATTGGACTATGAAAGAGTTGGGTACAAGTATTAACCCTAATTGGGTTGTACCCCTTTTGGGCTACCCCACTACAGCCTACACTAATGTATAAGCTATAATGTTCTCACTCACCCCCATAGGCAAAGTGGGGGAGAACAAGGGGTCACAAGACCAGTCAAGCAAAGTAAAACTAAGCAAGCTCAGGGTGGATCACAAAGTCACCACACATTCCGAGCACAAGTTCAAGGCCACAAGGCCAGTCCACATGCAGGATTACATATATATATAAGGCTAGACAAGCAAGAGCAGGTGTATATATATATGCAACAATACAAACAAGGTCAAGGAGTGAGCAAGTGAGGCAAGGTAGGCACAAGACCCAGCTGAGTACAGAAGCGCTGATGATCACAAGGCGCAAGTACCTTGGTGAAGATATCAGCAGTGTTGGCCTCAGAGGCCACCTACGCAAGTCGCAGCTGACCACGCTGCTGCAGCTCACAAGCAAGGAAGTAGCGGAGAGCAATGTGCTTCGTTCAGTGCTCTAGTCTCTGCTCTCGACACAAGGCCAGCATGGCCTTGTTGTCTACGTACAGCACTGGAGGAGAACGAGGCGGCTCTCCAAGGTCAGTCAGCAGGTAGGTGAGCCAGCGAAGCTCCTGTGCAGCCATGGCCCCAGCGTAGATCTCAGCCTCACAACTGGAGTCGAGAACAGAAGACGAGCGGGTAGCCCGCCACGAAACAGAGCCGGAACCAAGGCTGAAGGTGTAACCCTGTGACGACTACTGCGTAGCCTGGTCGTCAGCCCAAGAAGCGTCTGCGTGCCCAGTGAGGACCACTGGACTCTGCCCTCCAAGCACAAGCCCCATGCCTGACGTACTGCACAAGTAGCGCAACACCCTCTTCGCTGCAGCCATGTGCTCCGGTCTGTGTCTCCCAGGAGCAACATAGCGTGCAAGAATGCTAAGAGGGTATGCAAGGTCAGGTCGTGTGCAGGTCATCAGGTACATGAGGCAGCCAACAAGCTCTGGGTATGGGCCACTCGACTCTACGGACTCATCCGAAGGCAGAGCTGAGAGCGAGTGGCGAGTAGGCAGAGGAGTGGCCTGAGGCGAAGAGTACGTGAAGCCGAAGCGCTGAAGGACCTGCTGCACCATGTGTGACTGAGTCAGGGTAATGGTGCGGCGTGCTCTGTCCCGGGTGATCTGCAAGCCAAGGTAGCTGCGCAGTTCACCCAGGTCTGTGCACGTGTGTCTCTTCTGCAGCTCGGACTTCACGTGGGCGAGTCCAGCAGTGTCAGCTGTGGCAAAGACCAAGTCGTCGACGTACACGAGGATGTAGAACGGCGGCAAAGAGGTGTCGGTGCGCAGAAACAGCGACGGGTCGGCAGTAGAAGGAGCAAACCCAAGAGCCTCAAGTGTAGTCCTCAGTGTGTCGTGCCACTCACGGTGCGCCTAGCGGAGACCGTAGACTGGCCGTCGGAGGCTCCACTGGGTGCCAGGGGGAAAAGACCCAGTGAAGCCACGTGGGCGACGCAGCCAGATCTCCTCGTGCAGGCTGCCCTACAAGAAAGCAGTGCTGAAGTCAAGAGAGTGCAGCTCGTAGTCGCGGTGAGGAACTATGTGCAGCAGTACCAGAAGAGTGGTCATCTTCGGGGTGGGAGAGAAGGTCTGAAAGTAGTCAACTCCCTGCCGCTGACCGAAACCATGAGCCACGTAACGTGCCTTGAAGACAGGCGGAGATCCAGGCGGCCGCTTCACCCTGAAAATCCACATGCCACTGACGATGTTCGCCCCAGGAGGGGGAACCTCGTCAACGTAGGTGCCTGTGGACTTCAAGGAAGCCATCTCTGCGTCCATAGCTGCCTGCCACTGAGAGGAGTAGGGACCCTCTATCGCCTCCGCGTAAGAGCGCGGAGTCGGGATGTCAAGTGCATCCGGGTCTCCCTCAGGGGTAAGCAGTACGGACACGAGATGAGGTGAAGCAGCAGCCAGACACTGGAACTCCTCCTGCCTGTCCTGAAGGACGTCCGTGCTAAGAGCACACTCACCCCCGACGGACGGAGGACAAACAGACTCTGGCGACAAGACTAGCAGCGTAGTCTAGACGACAGCGAGCAGCAAAGTCGACGAGCTCAGCAACTAGGGTAGACGCAGCAGTGGACTCAAAGGAAGGGTCAGTGACGACAGTAGCAAGGAGACGCGTGACCGTAGGACAGGCAGCACGAAGAGAGTCCGACTCCAGGTCGGCAAGAGCAGGAAGAGAGGACTCAGGAGGAGAAGGCAAAGGGGCACGCAGAGGAGCAGTGGACGGACGCAGAGACATCCGGCAGGCCCAGCAGCTCCAGTACTCCCAGTACGAGCACCTCCGGGACCCACGGCACTAGCACCCGCAGCAGCCGAAGAACCTCCAGCTCCAGCAGCACGCCTCCAGCGCCGGGCAAACCACTCGCGCAACTCCTAAGGAGAGAGGGGCTCCCGTCGAGACGAAGCACCCGGAGAACCTCCAGGCCCAGCACCGCCAGATGCCGCACGAGCAGGCCCAACTCCCTCAGGCTCCGCACCCCCAGGCTCAGCACCTCCAGGCGTAGCACCCCCAGGCTCAGGACCCCTTGGCGTAGCACCCCCAGGCTCAGCACCTCCAGGCGTAGCACCCCCAGGCTCAGGACCCCCAGGCGTAGCACCCCCAGGCTCAGCACCCCAAGGCTCAGCACCCCCAGTCGCAGCACCCCCAGGCTCAGTACCCCCAGTAGTAGCACCCGCAGGCTCAGCACCCCCAGGCGTAGCACCCACACGCTCAGCACCCCCAGAGTCAGCACCCCCAGGCTCAGCACCCTCAGCAGCATCTAAGTCACCAGTAACCTCGACAGGCTCGACTGCGTCTACCTGGGACACACCTGAAGGGGCAAGACCCTGAGGGGGGAGGGGGTCTACCGGGGGGGGACCTGGTACAAGGAAGAGCGGTGGCGGGGGGAGGGACGGAGTGCGGTAGGGGAAGAGGCGGTAGTAGGGGACCGACTCGACAAACGTGACGTCCTGGGAGGACAGAACACGGCGAGAGGTGGGGTGGTAGAACTGCCACCCTGGCGCGTCAGGGGGGAAGCCAAGGAAGACGCAAGGAGCAGCACGAGGGGACAGCTTGTCCACAGACAAGTCGCGAACAAACGCCCGAGATCCCCAGACACGGTACGCAGACGCATCGCCAACCTTCCCCGTCCACAGCAAAGCTGGGGAGGTCTCCGGCATGGAGACCCTGGGGTGAAGATTGATCTGATGCGCTGCGTACCGAACCGCAAACGGCCACAGAAAATGGGGGGCAGCCACATGCATCATGGACGTACGAGCGATATCCATGACCATGCCAATGCGGCGCTCAGCAATCCCATTTTGCTGTGGAGAGTCCGGAAGCGTGAAGGTCTGGCGGATGCCTCGTGCATGACAGTAGGCTCGCAGAAGGCCAGAGGAGAACTCTCCGCCTCTGTCAGAGTGCAGACGCAGAACAGGAAAGTTCGAGCCGAAGCTCTGCCTGAGCTGGAGACGAGCTGCGCGGATCCAGTCGATCAACACCTCAGTGACATCACCCTTGCTGCGCAAGGGGAAGACTGTGGTGTAACGCGAGTAGTCGTCAACCACCAGCACGAAGGAGCGCTCGTGACCTAGTCCACGGACGCGGGCCGGGCCCCACACGTCCATGTGAAGGGTCTGCAGCGGGGCCTCTGTCGGAGGAAACTGGGAGGAGTGAGGGGCAGCCCGTTGCCGCCCCTCGACACAGGGGACGCAGGTAGGGCCAGGCCCAGGAGGAAGGGGAGGGAGGGACCGGGGAAGACCAAAGACATCAGGAGACCACGTCAGCACCACTCACCAAGTTCGTAGAGAACGAGGGGAGGTAAAGACCAGACAGGTTGCCAGAGGGGGCCGCTGGACACGGGAGGATAGTGGAGTAGTGAGCAAGGACAGGACCCCGAGAGGGGTCTGCCAGAGAGACTGCAACTGGCCGGCCAAGCGGCGTGAGTGTGGTGCGGTCTCGAAAGAAGGAGCGAGAAGCCCCCGAGTCAAGGGTGAAGGTGTAGGAGGCCGAAGCCGACGCAGTACCTGAGAGAGCAGACTCACCAGCATCTGAGGGAGCAGACGCACGAGCACCTAGAGCAGCAGCCTCGCTAGCACCTAGAGCAGCAGCCTCACCAGTACCTAGAGCAGCAGTCTCATTGCCCGGGTCGGGTGGAAAACACCGGTAACAGTCACCCTCATCACTAATAGTCACAGCATACATGGCAGCAAGTATAGCATCAAAGTCAAGGTCAAAGACAGCTACTCCCGCCCTAGAAAGCTCGCCCCAGCGGGGGATCTCAGTGGCCTCCGGGAACTGGTGACGCCAAGCGTCCGTCAGGCGGCCAAAGCAGCGCTGGGTGGAGTGCGCACCCCCGCACTGCCCACCTGCGCGGTCGCCGGTGCGTAGGACGTAGGTGCACGGACCAATACCCCCACCCCGCTGGCGTGCAACGTACCACTCACGGAGCTGCTGAGGGGGGGGGATGTCACGAGTGCGCTGCTGCTGCTGCTGCTGCTGGCGCTGACCACCACCAGAGCCGACCCTCTGCGCAGCGCCACCCCGACCAGCTCCACCTCCTCCGCCACCTCCTCCTCCACCGCCGCCACCTCCGCCACCTCCGCTCCCACCGCCACCGCCGCCGCCGCCTACGCCTCCACTGCCGCCACCGACACCTCCACCCCCGCCACCACCCCCACCGCCACCCCCACCCCCTCCACCGCCTCCTCCACCGCCCCCGCTAGCTCCTCCAGCGCCCCTGCCCCCCTTGCCCTTGCCAGGGCGGCGTCTCCCGCTAGGGGTAGGCGCCGCACCGACCCACTCAAGCCCAACGAGGTCGACCGTAGCAGTAGAGGCAACAGAGGGCAAAAGGGGGGAGGGGTAACAACCCCTCAAAGATGGGGGTGCGAGGGTCACCACGAGAGGCTCCTACTGCTACTATGCTCTTCTCTGCTGCTAGGAGGGCCTTCTCGAGGAGGTCAACGGTGAGAGTGGTGGGGCAAACTGAGAGGAAGTGGTCCTTGACTACGCGAAGGGAGTCAGGGAGCCGGGTGACTATGTAGTAGAGGGTGATGTACATGGGGGGGGGGGTTCTTGGCGCAGAACTCAGCAGGAAGCGCAGCGCGGTAGCGAGTGTCACTAGTGCGGAGGTGCGTAATGAGGTCAGCGACTGTGGGAAAGGCAGCAAGGTCAGGGAAGAGGTACGGTAGTATGAGGCGGCTCAATGCAGCAGTGGCAGGGGAGGATTAGCGTGCAACTACAGCGTCGTACAAGGTCTGAGCACTCTTGTACAAACTAAAGTGCGCACGCTCAGAGGTAGGCAGGTGGCGACGCACAGCAAGACGTGCAGCAGCATCGCGTGTGGCCCACTGTGAGCGAACAGTGGCGTCGGCATTAGCAGCAGGGGCAGGAGAGGCACCAGAGAGGCACCAAAAGTGAGGTCAAAGAGGGAGAGACCGTCTGCCCTATCGCACTGTAGGAAAAGCTGCAGGTCATCTACCCAGACGTTAAAGTCAATGGCCCGACCCTCAGCGTCAGAAGCAAGGTCACTAGGGGTAGCCATGACAGCAGTAGACTAGCAGCGCGAACAGTAGGGTAAGGGCAGTGCAGTGACAGAGTCGCTGCTCTTACCGGACAGGGCGGCTCGCGCGGCTCGGCGGCTCGAAACTGACGGCTCGGCGGCTCGGCTCGGGCGGCTCGGCTGCTCGGCGGCTCGGGTGCTGGGCGGCTCGGTTGCTCGTCGCCTCGGCTGCTGGGCGGCTTGGCGGCTCGGCTGCTGGGCGGCTCGGCGGCTCGGCGGCTCGGCTGCTGGGCGGCTCGGCGGCTCGGCTGCTGGGCGGCTCGGCGGCTCGGCTGCTTGGCGGCTCGGCGGCTCGGCAGCTGCGCGGCTCGGCTGCTCGGCGGCTCGGCTGCTGGGCGGCTGTGCCGCTAAGGAAGGCAGGGCCGCGAAGGGCGGCGGGGCCGCTGAAGTGAGCGGCGACGGGGCCGCAGAGGAGGCGGCGGGAGGGCCGCTGAAGGGGCGGCGTCGAGGCCGCTGCAGGGGTGGCGACGGGGCCGCTGAAAAAGGCGGCGGGGCCGCTGAAAGGGCGGCGACAGGCCGTAAGGGGAGGGGGGCGACGGGCCGTAAGGGGAGGGCGGCGACGGGGCCGCAGTAAGGGCGGCGACGGGGCCGCTGTAAGGACGGCGACGGGCCGTAAGGGGAGGGCGGTGACGGGGCTGCTGCAAGGGCAGCGACGAGGCCGCTGTAAGGGCGGCGACGGGGCCGCTGCAAAGGCAGCGACGGGGCCGCTGCAAGTGCAGCGAGGGGGCCGCTGTAAGGGCGGCGACGGGGCCGCTGTAAGGGCGGCGACGGGGCCGCAGGTGAAAGGGCGGCGACGGGCCACAGGGGGAGGGCGGCGACGGGCCGCTGAGGGAGGTACGACGAGGCCGCAAAAGGGGCGGCGCGACGGGGCCACGAAGGGGCGGCGCGACGCGGCCGCGAAGGGCGGCGCGACGGAACCGCTAAGGGCGGCGCGACGGGCCGCTAAGGGCGACGCGACGGGGCCGTTAGGGAAGGCGCGACCCTAAGCGCGCGTCGGGCAGGGGCGGGACACGCCCCGGGCAGGAAAAAAGGTCGGTGGGCCCTAGGAACAGTTCCCACTAGGGAACCTGCTCGATACCATGAGAAAAGAGAACGAGGATGATTGGACTATGAAAGAGTTGGGTACAAGTACTAACCCTAATTGGGTTGTACCCCTTATGGGCTACCCCACTACAGCCTACACTAATGTATAAGCTATAATGTTCTGACACCTTAGAGTGTCCACAGCCTGTCCAGTCGCAGTCACAGTTACAGCCCTCCTCCCCCCTACCTGCTCCTTCTCCCTACACTGGTCCTACTGGAGGTCTTGCTGAGCGTCGTGAGCCTGCGTCTCGTCCTGCGTCGTCTGTTTGTGCTGCTCGCACTAGTCGTCATGCTCCGCGTCCGCGTCCTCCTGCGGTCCCAGGCACACACCAGATGGCACTGCGTCCTTCCACTGCTCCTCTGCGTGTCCCGTTGCCGTCTCCTCCAAAGTCCTCTCTTCCTGTTCTTGCTGACCCGAAGTCTGACTCTCTTCGTGCTGCCAGTCCTACTGTCATGCGTCTCCTGGCCACTGTTGTCACTGACCCTTCCTTTGAGTCCACTTCTGCGTCGGCCCTAGTTGCTGAGCTTGTCGACTTTGCTGCTCGTTGTCGTCTAGACTACGCTGCTAGTCTTGTTGTTGAGTCTGAGTCTGTCTGTCCTCCGTCCGTCGGGGGTGAGTGTGCTCTTAGCACGGACGTCCTTGAGGACAGGCAGGAGGAGTTCCAGTGTTTTGCTGCTGCTTTTCCTCATCTCGTGTCCACGCTGATTGCCCCTGAGGGAGACCCTGATGCACCAGACATCCCGACTCCTCGATCGTACGCTGAGGCGATCGAGGGTTCCTACTCCTCACAGTGGCAGTCAGCCATGGACGCAGAGATGGCTTCCTGGAAGTCCACAGGCACCTACGTCGACGAGGTTCCCCCACCTGGGGCGAACATCGTCAGTGGCATGTGGATTTTCAGGGTGAAGCGGCCGCCGGGTTCTCCGCCTGTCTTCAAGGCGCGTTACTGGCTCGAGGCTTCAGTCAGCGGCAGGGAGTTGACTACTTTCAGACCTTCTCTCGCACCCCGAAGATGACTACTCCTCGGGTGCTGCTGCACATAGCCGCTCAGCGCGACTACGAGCTTCACTCTCTTGACTTTAGCACTGCTTTTCTACAGGGCAGCCTGCACGAGAAGATCTGGCTGCGCCGCCCACCTGGATTCACTGGGTCGTTTCCTCCTGGTACCCAGTGGAGCCTCCGGCGGCCAGTCTACGGTCTCTGCCAGGCGCCCCGTGAGTGGCACGACACACTGAGGACTACACTTGCGGCTCTTGGCTTTGCTCCTTCTACTGCCGACCCGTCGCTGTTTCTATGCACCGACACCTCTTTGCCGCCGTTCTACATCCTCGTGTACGTCGACGACTTGGTCTTTGCCACTGTTGACACTGCTAGACTCGCCCACGTGAAGTCCGAGCTGCAAAAAAGACACACGTGCACAGACCTGGGTGAACTGCGCAGCTACCTTGGCTTGCAGATCACCCGGGACAGAGCACAGCGCACCATTACCCTGACTCAGTCACACATGGTGCCGAAGGTCCTTGAGCGCTTTGACTTCACGTACTCCTCGCCTCAGGCCACTCCTCTGTCTACTCGCCACTTGCTCTCAGCTCTGCCTTCGGATGAGTCCGTAGAGCCGAGTGGCCCGTACCCAGAGCTTGTTGGCTGCCTCATGTACCTGATGACCTGCACTCGACCTGACATTGCATACCCTCTTAGCATCTTGGCACGCTATGTTGCTCATGGGAGACACCGACCAGAGCACATAGCTGCAGCGAAGAGGGTGTTGCGCTACTTGTGCAGTACGTCGGGCATGGGGCTAGTGCTTGGAGGGCGGCGTCGAATGGTCCTTACAGGTCACGCAGACGCGTCTCGGGCTGACGACCAGGCTATGTAGCGGTCGTCACAGTGTTACACCTTCAGTCTTGGCTGTGGCTCTGTTTCGTGGCGGTCTACCCGCTCGTCTTCTGTTCTCCGCTCCTGCTGTGAGGATGAGATCTACGCGGGGGCCATGGCTGCACAGGAGCTACGCTGGCTCACCTACCTGCTGACTGACCTAGGAGAGCCGCCTCGTTCTCCTCCAGTTCTGTACGTAAACAACAAGGCCATGCTGGCCTTGTGTCGGGAGCACAGACTGGAGCACATAATGAAGCACATTGCTCTCCGCTACTTCCTTGCTCGTGAGCTACAGCAGCGTGGTTAGCTGCGCCTTACTTACGTGGCCTCTGAGGCCAACACTGCTGATATCTTTACCAAGGCACTTCCGCCTGGTGATCATCAGCGCTTCTGTACTATGCTAGGTCTTGTGCCTACTTGGCCTCACTTGCTCACTTCTTGACCTTGCTTGTACTATGATCTTTCTATACCTGCACTTGCGTGTTTACCTTTATATATGATCTTGCATGTGAACTGGCCTTGTGGCCTTGCTCTTGTGCTCGGATTGTGTGGTGACGTTGTGATCCACCCTGAGCTTGCTTTGCTCTGCTTGAGTGGTCTTGTGACCTCTTGTTCTCCCCCACTTTGCCTTTGGGGGTGTGTCAAACTTATATCATATAGCTTGTCTAGGCTATAGTGGGGTAGACACTATGGGGTACAGTTTCCTAGGGTTTCCTACTTGTACCCAACCTTGTGCTAGTTCATTCATTCCTCATTCTTCACACACCTCACCCAAGTTGGCCACACGTGCCAACCCAATTTCGTTTCTCCCAACCACTTGGCAGCATCTACAGTGATGGAGACGAATTTTCCAACCCCCAAAAGTCTGTACCCCCATATTGAGTCACTTCACAACTTCCCAAAGTCGTCGCATCACAAACAAGTCTTTGAACGATCATAACTTCCTCGTTCTTGCTCTGATCGTGACAATTCTTGGTTCGTCGGAAAGCTCTTGAGAAGTGGATTCACTTCAGATATCTGTCCAAGGCAAATGATATTCACACACACTCAGAAAATCCAAACCATACCGAACATAATTCTTGTGCACGCTCACACCAAGCAATGCACAAATATATGATGGGAGGCAAACTGGCGTGAATGCAAATGATAGCATCACATAACAAATGTCCCGTGGGGCGGGAGTCAACTATTGGGCGGGCGTTCGTGCTGGTGTCGTTGTCTCTGCTTTTGACGATGTTGCCGCTGCTATTGTTGGTGTCGCTGCTTCTGTCGATGTCTTCGCTGCTGTTGCCGTTGCCGCTGCTTCTGCCATTGCTGTTGCTACTACCTCTACTGCTGCCGATGTTAATGCTTCTCCCGATGTTTCTTGAATCATTGCTAACGCCCTTGTTCATTCTGCTTCTTATATGGTGTGCGAGTACCAGAATCCTCCGGGGCTGAAGTCGGGGTCAAGATGTGGTGGGTGTGACGTCGGATTTGGCTCTAGTGATACGTGACGAGGCGTGCTCTCGTCGAGCTGTTCTTTGGGTGAGTATTTCGGTGGTGAACCGGTGATGCAGGAGTCCATTGTTCTTGTCATGCAGTTAGTTATATTTCTTGAAACTCTTGCAGGTTGTGATGTTGTCGTTGAGGACGACGCCTAGTTGGAAGGGTGCTTTTGTGATGAGGCTACTTGGCTGCTTGAAGGTCGGAGATGGCGTGGTGGTGTCGATTGTTGTTGATTCGGGCTGTGAACGTGGGAGTGCCCTGACGTTTTGCAGAGGTGACAGAACGGTGGCACATATCGCCCTGCCTGGTGCTTGTGTTGTCGGTTGTTGTTGTTGTTGCGCCGTTGAGTGTGAAAGGCAACCTCTGGTACTGGTGCCTTCTTCTTGTGATGTTCTTCGTGCATGTACCTGTCTTGTTGCTCAGCGTGGATTTCGAAGCAGAGAGCTGCTTCGGAGATTCTTCCATGAGCTCGGAGGATGGCTCGGGTGGAGTGCCACTGAGGACTGAGACCAGTGATGACGACAGTGACGAACGCTTCTTCGGATATTGACCCGCCGCATTGAAGGAGTCTATCGCGCAGACCGCGGCAGCGACTGATATTTGCCATTCCTTTTTCGCCGGGTTGCATTTGCACTGTTGTCAGTTGTGCCATGAGACGAATCTGATTAACACTGTCGGTTGCCTGATACAGGTTCTTCAAGTGGTTGTACGCGAGCTCGGCGAAGTTGCCGTATCCACGATAAGACCGAATATTCTTCTGCTCGTTTGTCGTTATGTTGCGCAGGAGTATGGTGTATGCGATCAGTGACTGATACGTGTACTGCTGCTTGTCGTACTGCGTTCCGTGCGTTGGATATGGTAGAGAACTGTCGAAGAAGCCAAGAATTTGAGCGCCTTCCATCATCAGCTCGAACTCGAATGACCAGGTATAAAAGTCCTTGCCGTCGAACGGTGTTGACGTTTATAGTTTCAGAACGTGTGCAAACTGCAACTGTATCTGAAGTGCATCCAATGTCTTCTCTTATCCAGGTGGAGGCTGGTTTGGCATGAAGTTGATGGAGCCGCGTTGAGGCTCATACGGTGCAAAGGTAGGCTGCTGCTGAATTCCGCGCGCAAAGGATGAGCCGTCAAGACTCATGGGGGTAACGTCGTTGTTGCTGTCGCTGTTGTTTGATTGCGCAGGTGCTGCTTGCCGGTGTTGTTCGTAAAACGACATGAAGGAGAAGAATTTCTCCATCATGCTTGGGTCGAAGTTGGATTTTTGGTTCCCAGGAGTTTTAGTAGATTCAGCAGCTGGTCTTGTCACCGTACCTCCCTCTGTCTGTAGTCCAGAGGTTGGAGGTGGAGCAGGATACCGTAAGTGCCGAGAGATCTGCTAGAGGAGCTTCTCTCCTGTGTTGCCAAGTCTTGAGCTGTAGAAAGTTGAACAAAGTTGAGTCTTGCCCTGTTACCGTATTCTCCCGGATAAAACACCCTAGGGTATTATGAAAACCACTGGAAAAAAATGGGGGGGGTCTCCTCAAAGGAAAATCCTATATAATACCCGGGTCTTATGATATGGTATAATTTTTATAAAACAGAAAAGATGTGAAACAAAATCAGGGGTCTGACTTCACTTCATGATTGTTGACCAATGCCGCAAAACCGAGTACGAGGATATTGTGGGCCACTTGGGCCACTTCACCTCTTGGACCACTTGCAGTGGAAGATTCGCCAGCGTGGCGACAGCGAGATTTTGGGATTCACCAGCGTGGCGACAGCGAGATTGTGGGAGGGGGGATATCTCGGCTGATTCTAAGTGAAAGTACATGCGAAATTTCTTCTAGGGAGTGATTTTCGCGATATCCTCCCGTAAGGAATCGGACTCGATAACAACTATAATAGGAATCTATATGAAAAGGGGGGTGTTATAGAGAATCACCCCAAAAAGGGGGGTATAGTACTAACGGGGTCGGATATAACACCCACCCCGTATAAGCTACCCGGGGGTGTACAATTACGGGGGGGTGTTTTATCCGGGAGAATACGGGTAGCTCTCATACCATGTTGGGCTGAGAAAAACCCCTAGGATTGTTTCAAGGCTAAGACTCGAACGGATGATGTAATTGCGGAAGCATTGTAGTGAACTGGTTGAACCTCTTTACACTAGTGTGTGAGAGCAAGATAGATTGAATATAGCAAAGTAATACAAGGCTTTCTATGATTACTAAGGAATATGAAAAGACATAACTAATTGTTGTTGTTGCTGTTGCGATTCGATACAGCTGCGACTCGGGCAATTGCTCAGTAGCGAGTCAGTTGTTTGTCCTTGCTGTCGCGCTGCCTTTCGATGAGTCAAAGGTCGCTGACCTTTGACCTTCGCTTTCTTTTTGCTGTTACATTTTGTCAACCTCATCGGTTGACTCGCTGTCAGACCTCTGGATAGGATTTGGGGTACTCTTTCGCGTAAGGCCAACACCCAGCTTTTACTCTTTCAGTAAGGGTGCTTCACAGAAACTGCTCTTAAAAATCAGGGTGCAAACAATTAAATGAGTCGTTTGTTATGTTGAATCTCCACACTAAATGGGTGTGCTGTTGCAGCGTTTGATTCGTCGTACCGTAATACCCCGGATAGAAGCGCATCTGCGCTTATAATAAAACAGTGTTTTTTAGGGGGGTGCGCTTATAAATGAGTCAAAATTATAAGCGCATGCGCTTATATAATAACAAACACAGAAATATGTTATAAACGCACCAAACTGTGCATTAGAGTCTTGCAATTTCATTCAAATCGAAATGTGTGGAGCGTTCTGAATCAGAATCTCGCGAGGGCGATTCTCTGCTGGCGCACAAGGGCAAGGACACGTCACTTTCGCATAGGAATGTGTCATGCTCGCACCATGAGAGTGTACGAACCAATAGCTTGCAGTCGCTAGTTCGCATCGCACAGGCTTGCCCCAGTGTACGACCAATAGCCTGCAGTCGCTCGCTCGCAGCGCACAGACAACAGGTGTTCCCGAGCCCTCCTGTCAGGTCAACTTCGCGCTGTTGCGCTTTTACTGAGCGAGCCTGCCCTCGAGGGAGTCAAACAGAGTAGAAGTGGATGTGGACTCGCTTTAAAACGGGAAGTCGTTACTGTTTTAATCCGTTTTTTTGAAATATGTTTATACATGCGCTTATAATAAATCAGGGTTTTATAAGGGGTGTGCTTATAATTGAGGATCGGCCATAAGCGCATTGCTCCAGATACAAGCGCATGCGCTTAACATAGGCCTGCGCTTCTATCCGGGGCCATACGGTAGTTATGTGGAGGACCAAAGTTCGAAACCTAGCGCGAGCGTCCGTCACGGTTAGAATGTTTTACGCGACCAATCCTGGTATCCTCTCTCAGATCGAACTCGATTTCATCAGTGCTACTACACCACATAGCTCTGAAATGTGAGTGTCGTATAATCGATCACTTTTTTTTGTAAGGGTCTAAAACAAAACCAGTCTTGTAAAAAAGGGTGCATAGACAAACCCACCCTTATAGTAAGGGTCATAAGGGTGAATCACCCTGATATCGAGAGGTCTGCTCGCTGTTGCTTCACTGTAGTCTGCCTCGCTTACGGTTTAATGCTTCGACACATCAGAAGCGGCAGCAGTACCAATTGTGGTTCGAGCAAAAGGGCATGAACACTTTTATTGCCGCAGGTGTGCGTCACTGTTTCGTAACCATCCGCGAGTGCCGTGGTTTCTCCCGCCCTAATGTTCTAACCTGTTCTTGTCAGATTATTATAGCTGATGCATCTTTGTAGGCCATAGTGGGGTAGCACATATGGGGTACAGTTTGCTAGGGTTGTATTTGTACCCAACTCTGACTTAGTCAATTCATTCCTGTTCAGTTAGTTTCACATGGTATAGAGCGGGTCCCTCCTAAGGACCGTTCTTTGGGCCCACCCACGATTTTTTTTCCTGCCCGGAGCGCGCCCTATTCTCCCCGAGGCGCGCTCCCCCTAGTGCGCGTCGAGCTGCCCTTGTGGCGCCCCGAGAGTCGCGCGCGCGACTCATTTTTTTTCGCGCGCGCGGTTCAGGCCCCACTTCGCGCGGCCCTTACAGCCGCGCCGCGCCGCCCTCTCGGCTCTGCCGCGCCGCGCCGCCCTCAAGACGGCCGCGCGGCCTCTTCGTCGCTGCAGCAGGCCCCCCCCCGCTGCACCTCTGTCGGCCCCGCAGCCGCCTTACCTGACGGCCGCCGCCTCACCTGACGGCCCGCCGCCTCGACTTCTGGCCCGCCACCTCACCAGACGGCCCCCCCGCCTCACCTGACGGCCCACCGTCTCACCTGTTGGCCCGCCACCTTACCTGACGGCCCCGCCGCCTCACCTGACGGCCCGCCGCCACCTTACCTGACGGCCCCGCCGCCTCACCTGACGGCCCGCCGCCTCACCTACTGGCCCGCCACCTGACCTGACGGCCCCGCCGCCTCACCTGACGGCCCGCCGCCTAACCTGCTGGCCCGCCACCTCACCTGACGGCCCGCCGCCTCACCCGCTGGCCCGCCACCTGACCTGACGGCCCCGCCGCCTCACCTGCTGGCCCGCCACCTGACCTGACGGCCCCGCCGCCTCACCTGACGGCTCGCCACCTCGCCTGCTGGCCCGCCACCTGACGGCTCCGCCGTCCCCTGTCCCGGCCCCGCCGCTGCACCCTGACGGCCCCGCCGTCCCCTGTCCCGGCCCCGCAGCTGCACCTTGACGGCCCCGCCGAGCCGCCCAGCAGCAGCCGAGCCGCCCAGCCGCAGCCGAGCCGCCCAGCAGCAGCCGAGCCGCCCAGCAGCAGCCGAACCGCCGAGCAGCAGCCGAGCCGCCCAGCAGCAGCCGAGCCGCCCGGTACCCGAGACGCCCGAGCCGCCCGAGCCGCCCGAGCCGCCCGAGCAGCCCGAGCCGCCTGCTGCTGACCTACCCGACTCTCCCATCCTGGTGAGACTTTCAGCTGCTGCCATGGCCACCCCCAATGTTCTCACTTTTGACGCTGAGGGGAGGGCCATTGACTTTGCCGTCTGGATCGAGGACCTGCAGCTGTACTTACTGTGTGATGCGGTAGATGAGGTCTCTCTCTTTGACTTTGTCTCTGGCGCTGTCCCTGCCCCGCCTGCTGATGCTGACTCTGCCGTTCGCTCCAAGTGGGCGACCCGCGATGCTGCTGCACGTCTTGCTGTGCGTCGCCACCTCCCTTCCTCTGAGCGTGCCCACTTTAGTCAGTGCAAGACCGCTCAGGCCTTGTACGACGCTGTAGTTGCGCGCTACTCCTCCCCTTCCTCCGCTACCCTTAGCCGCCTCACGCTACCGTTTCTCTTCCCTGACCTCGCTTCCTTTCCCACTGTCGCTGACCTCGTTACCCACCTCCGCGCTAGTGACACCCGCTACCGCGCTGCCCTTCCTGCTGAGTTCCGCGCTGCAAACCCTCCTCCCATGTACATCACTCTCTACTTTCTCGTCACCCGTCTCCCTGAGTCCCTTCGTGTCGTTAGGGACCAGTTTCTCTCTGTCTGTCCCACCACTCTCACTGTCGACCTCCTTGAGGAGTCCCTGCTAGCGGCTGAGAAGAGTATTGTCGCTGTAGGGGCCTCTCGGGGTGACCCTCGCACCCCCATCTTTGAGGGGTGTGGTCCCTCCCCCCTGCTGCCCTCTGTCGCCTCTGCCGCTGCGGCCGACCTCGTTGGTTTTGAGTCGGTCGGCGCGGCGTCTGCCCCCAGTGGCAGACGCCGCACTGGCAAGGGCAAGGGGGGCAAGGGAGCGGGTGGAGCCAGAGGGGGCGGTGGAGGAGGCGGTGGGGGTGGAGGGGGGAGTGGGGGTGGCGGGGGGGGGTGGTGGCGGGAGTGGAGGTAGTAGTGGCGGCGGTGGAGGCGGAGGTGGCGGCGGAGGTGGTAGCGGAGGAGGCGGTGGGAGCGGTGGGAGCGACGGTCCTGGTGGGGGAGGTGGCGGTGGCGACGGGGGTGGCGGTGGAGGCGGGGGTGGCGGTGGAGGAGGGGGTCGGAGTGGCTCGTCCCAGCGGAGCAGCTCTGGGGGTGGTCAGCGCCAGCAGCAGCAGCAGCAGCAGCCACAGCAGCAGCCGCAGCAGCAGCAGCAGCGCTCTCGCACCGTCCCCGGCCCTCAGCAGCTCCGTGAGTGGTACTTGCAGCGTCAGCGCGGTGGTGCGCTTGGTCCCTGCCCCTACGTTCTTCGCACTGGTGACCGTGCAGGGGAGAGGTGTGGAGGCGCCCACACAGCCCGTCGCTGCTTTGGCCGCCTGACCGACGCCTGGCGTAAGCAGTTTCCGGAGGCCGCTGAGATCCCCCGCTGGGGAGAGCTGTCTAGGGCTGGTGTAGCTATTTATGATCTTGATTTTGATGCTATTCTCTCTGCTATGTATGCTGTGACTGGTAGTGATGAGGATGACTGTTACCGGTATTTCCCGCCCGACCCGGGCATTGGTACTGCCGCGTCAGGTACTAGTGAGGCTGCTGCTCTAGGTGCCAGTGCGTCTGTGCTTTCAGGTACTGGTGAGTCCGCCCTCTCAGGTACTGTGTCGGCTTCGGCCTCTCACACCTTCACCCTTGACTCTGGAGCGTCTCGCTCCTTCTTTAGGGACCGCACCACTCTCACGCCGCTGAGTCGGCCTGTTGCGGTGTCCCTGGCGGACCCCTCTGGGGGGCCTGTCCTGTCTCGCTTCTCCACTGTCCTCCCGTGTCCGGCGGCCCCCTCTGGCACCCTGACTGGTCTCTACCTCCCCTCGTTCTCGACGAACTTGGTGAGTGGTGCTGACCTCCAGGATGCAGGTGTCCACCAGTTCACCCCTGCTCGTCAGCGGGTGACCCACTGTACGGAGGCGGATACAGGTCGCCACCTGGCTACGTTTACACGTCGGCCGGGGTCGAGCCTGTACACACTGACCACTGCTTCTCCTCCAGGTACTGCGTCTGGTAGGGCCCCTTCGTCTGGTCAGGTGTTTGCTGCAGCGTCCAGGTCTGGTCCTGAGTCTGCCCCTTGTTCGTGTCGTCGTCTGTCTCACGAGACCCTCCTCTGGCACCACCGCCTTGGCCACCCCTCTCTGCTTCGGCTCAGAGGCATGGCCTCGCGGGTCCTTGTGTCTGGTCTTCCCCGGTCCCTCCCTCCCCTTCCTCCGGGCCCTGGCCCTGCCTGTGTCCCCTGTGTCGAGGGGCGCCAGCGTGCTGCCCCTCACTCCTCCCAGTTTCCTCCGACAGAGGCCCCGTTGCAGACGCTTCACATGGACGTGTGGGGCCCAGCCCGCGTCCGTGGACAGGGTCAGGAGCGCTACTTCCTGCTGGTGGTTGACGACTACTCGCGTTACACCACAGTCTTCCCCTTGCGCAGCAAGGGTGAGGTCACTCAGGTGTTGATCGACTGGATCCGCGCAGCTCGTCTTCAGCTTCGGAGAAGCTTTGGCTCTGACTTCCCTGTCTTGCGTCTGCACTCGGACAGAGGCGGAGAGTTCTCCTCTGCCCTCCTGAGTGCCTACTGTCGTGTGCGAGGCATCCGTCAGACCTTCACGCTTCCGGACTCACCACAGCAGAATGGGATCGCTGAGCGCCGCATTGGCATGGTCATGGACGTCGCTCGTACGTCCATGATGCATGCGGCTGCTCCCCATTTTCTGTGGCCGTTTGCGGTCAGGTACGCTGCGCACCAGATCAACCTCCACCCCAGGGTCTCTTGACCGGAGACCTCCCCAGCTCTGTTGTGGACGGGGAAGGTTGGCGATGCGTCGGCGTTCCGGGTCTGGGGATCTCGGGCGTTTGTTCGCGACCTGTCTGCGGACAAGCTGTCCCCTCGTGCTTCTCCCTGCGTCTTCCTCGGGTTCCCCCCCGACGCCCCTGGGTGGCAGTTTTACCACCCCACCTCTCGACGTGTTCTGTCCTCCCAGGACGTCACGTTCGACGAGTCGGTACCCTACTACCGCCTCTTCCCCTACCGCACTCCGTCCCTCCCCCCACCCCCGCTCTTCTTGGTACCAGGTCCCCCCCCAGTAGTCCCCCTCCCCCCTCAGGGTCCTGCCCCTTCAGGTGTGTCTCAGGTAGACGCGGTCGAGCCTGTCGAGGTCACTGGTGACTCCGGTGCTGCTGCGGGAGCTGAGCCTGGGGGTGCGGAGTCTAGGGGTGCTGAGCCTGGGGGTGCTGAGCCTGGGGGTGCGGAGTCTGGGGGTGCTGGGCCTGGGGGTGCTGAGCCTGGGGGTGCTGTGCCTGGGGGTGCTGAGCCTGGGGGTGCTGTGCCTGGGGGTGCTGTGTCTGGGGGTACTGAGCCTGGGGGTGCTGAGCCTGGGGGTGCTGAGCCTGGAGGTGCCGAGCCTGGAGGTGCTGTGCCTGGGGGTGCTTCGTCTCGCCGGGAGCCGCTCTCTCCACAGGAGCTGCGTGAGTGGTTTGCCCGGCGCTGGAGGCGTGCCGCTGGTGCTGGTGGTTCTTCGGCTGCGGAGGGCGCTGCTGCCACGCGACCTGGCGGTGCTCGTCCTGTGGGTGCTGGAGCTGCTGGGTCTGAGGGTTCTCCTGGAGCTGGTCCTGCTGAGGACGTTGGCGCTGAGCCTGCGGTTGGTGGTCCGACTGACGGTGCTCCTGGTGCTGCTGCTGGAGGTTCTGGAGCTTCTGGTGGTTCTGCTGGAGGTGCTGCTGGAGTGGGTGCTCCGGCCGGAGCTGCTGGTTCTGTTCCTGCTGTTTCTGGCGTCGCCGCGCGGTCTCGACCGTACTTCGTTCCGCTCCTGGAGCAGGTTCTTGGTCTTGCTCCTCCTCCTCCTCCCTTAGAGGGTCCGCAGCCTGTCCGGTCACAGCCACAGCTAGAGCCTGCCTCCCCTTTGCCTGCTCCTTCTCCCTACGCTGGTCCGACTGGAGGCCTTACTGAGCGTCGTGAGCCTGCGTCTCGTCCTGCGTCGCCTGTTCGTACTGAGCGCGCTAGTGGTCGCGGGTCGCGTCAGCGTCCTCCTCCTGTCCCTGGGACGCACCGGATGTCACTGCGTCCGTCCACTGCTCCTCTGCGTGCCCCTTTGCCTTCTCCTCCTGCTTCCTCTCTTCCTGCTCTTGCCGACCCGGAGTCGGACTCTCTTCGTGCTGCCAGTCCTACTGTCACGCGTCTCCTTGCTACTGCTGTCACTGACCCTTCCTTCGAGTCGTCTGCTGCGTCTGCCCTTGTCACTGAGCTTGTCGACTTTGCTGCGCGCTGTCGTCTAGACTACGCTGCTCGTCTTGTCGCTGAGTCTGAGTCCGCCTGTCCTCCGTCCGTCGGGGGTGAGTGTGCCCTTGGCACGGACGTCCTAGAGGACAGGCAGGAGGAGTTCCAGTGTCTAGCCGCTGCTTCACCTCGTCTCGCGTCTGTACTGCTAGCCCCTGAGGGAGACCCGGATGCACTAGACATCCCGACTCCGCGTTCTTACGCGGAGGCCGTAGAGGGTCCCTACTCCTCTCAGTGGCAGGCAGCTATGGATGCAGAGATGGCTTCCTGGAAGTCCACAGGCACCTACGTTGACGCGGTTCCCCCTCCTGGGGCGAACATCGTCAGTGGCATGTGGATCTTCAGGGTGAAGCGGCCGCCGGGCTCGCCGCCTGTCTTCAAGGCGCGTTACGTGGCTCGTGGCTTCAGTCAGCGGCAGGGAGTTGACTACTTTCAGACCTTCTCTCCCACCCCGAAGATGACCACTCTTCGGGTGCTGCTGCACATTGCCGCTCAGCGCGACTACGAGCTTCACTCTCTCGACTTCAGCACTGCGTTCCTGCAGGGTAGCCTGCACAAGGAGATCTGGCTGCGCCGTCCGCCTGGCTTCACTGGGACTTTCCCTCCTGGCACCCAGTGGAGCCTCCGACGGCCAGTCTACGGTCTCCGCCAGGCACCGCGTGAGTGGCACGACACACTGAGGACTACGCTTGCGGCTCTTGGGTTTGCTCCTTCTACTGCTGACCCGTCGCTGTTTCTTCGCACCGACACTTCCCTGCCGCCGTTCTACATCCTCGTGTACGTCGACGACTTGGTCTTTGCCACAGCGGACACTGCTGGACTCGCCTACGTGAAGTCCGAGCTGCTGAAGAGACACACGTGCACAGACCTGGGTGAACTGCGCAGCTACCTTGGCTTGCAGATCACTCGGGACAGAGCACGCCGCACCATTACCCTGACTCAGTCACACATGGTGCAGCAGGTCCTTCAGCGCTTCGGCTTCACGTACTCCTCGCCTCAGGCCACTCCTCTGCCTACTCGCCACTCACTCTCAGCTCTGCCTTCGGATGAGTCCGTAGAGTCGAGTGGTCCGTATGCAGAGCTTGTTGGCTGCCTCATGTACCTGATGACCTGCACACGACCTGACCTTGCATACCCTCTGAGCATCCTTGCACGCTATGTTGCTCCTGGGAGACACCGACCAGAGCACATGGCTGCAGCGAAGAGGGTATTGCGCTACCTGTGCAGTACGTCGGGCATGGGGCTAGTGCTTGGAGGGCGGAGTCCAGTGGTCCTTACTGGGCACGCAGACGCTTCTTGGGCTGACGACCAGGCTACGCAGCGTTCGTCACAGGGTTACACCTTCAGCCTTGGTTCCGGCTCTGTCTCGTGGCGGTCTACTCGCTCGTCTTCGGTTCTCGGCTCCAGTTGTGAGGCTGAGATCTACGCCGGGGCCATGGCTGCACAGGAGCTTCGCTGGCTCACCTACCTGCTGACTGACCTTGGAGAGCTGCCTCGTTCTCCTCCAGTGCTGTACGTAGACAACAAGGCCATGTTGGCCTTGTGTCGAGAGCAGCGCTTGGAGCACAGAACGAAGCACATTGCTCTCCGCTACTTCCTTGCTCGTGAGCTGCAGCAGCGTGGTCAGTTGCGACTTGCTTACGTGGCCTCTGAGGCCAACACTGCTGATGTGTTCACCAAGGCACTTGCGCCTTGCGACCATCAGCGCTTTTGTACCCAGCTGGGTCTTGTACCTGTCTTGCCTCACTTGCTCTCTTCTTGACTTTACTTGTACTTTGACATATATATACCTGCTCTTGCTTGTCTAGTTTTATATATGTCTGTACTCCTGCATGTGAACTGGCCTCTGGCCTTGCTCTTGTGCTCGGACTGTGTGGTGACTTTGTGATCCACCCTGAGCTTGCTTTGCTTTGCTTGACTGGTCTTGTGACCCCTTGTTCTCCCCCACTTTGCCTATGGGGGTGTGTCAGATTATTATAGCTGATGCATGTTTGTAGGCCATAGTGGGGTAGCACATATGGGGTACAGTTTGCTAGGGTTGTATTTGTACCCAACTCTGACTTAGTCAATTCATTCCTGTTCAGTTAGTTTCACAGTTCTCCCCTTCCGTGTTATCCTCCTGCAGGTAACATCAAGAAACGCAAGCCCTAGGAGGGCTTCTAGTGAATTGTTAAAAAAGTAATCAAATCAGTAATAAAAGAATATTGTGCTTAAAATAAGTCACTAAACCAAGAGGGTGTGCTTATTAATGAGGATCGGCCATAAGCGCATTGCTCCAGATACAAGCGCATGCGCTTATCATAGGTTTGCACTTATATCCGGGGTGATACCAAAAGAAAATATGAAACAAAATTGTGGTATGCTTCGCAGTACACCATATATAGTGAGTGATCGTTACAGAAGTCCTAAGGCCAAACGACCATCCTGGACATCTTTACTATCCTCTTTTACTCAACAGTGCCATGCCGTGCCCTCACCACCAAGCCCACCTCTACCAGGACCGCGTTGTACCCTGCTGGATTCCTGCGGTGTTAACCTGTACCACTCTCAACTCATTGCTCTGTTCACTGTACAGGTGCCTAACCCCCATCAGGCCCCTCCATGGCGCCCATGCCTGCCACCTGCGCGCCTTCAGGATACTCCCCCACATGCCCCATGCCCAGTGGCCCATTCGGCATGCCTGCACCCATGCCCCCCCGGACCACTTGTATATGCGACTGGGGCTGCATGTAAAGCGTCCCCATTGACCCTCCTCCCATGCCCCCCATTCCCATGCTTCCTCCCAATGTCCCCCCCATGCCTCCCATGTGTGCTGCCGCCGCCGCAGCAGCAGCCATGTCATGTGTGTTGGGCTGTAGTTCTCCTGCTCCTCCTGCTGCTGGGCCCCCTGCACCACCCATGCCACTCCCCATGCTCTCCATTTGCCCCATTTGCTGGTACTGCAGGGCTGCAGCCATGTTCGAGCCTCGCACATCCGAACCTGGCACACCTGGGCCTGGCATGGAGGCTGATGCAAGGCTTGGAGGAGGCATGGGGTAGAGGGAGGAGGGCGCCGTGGCCATCATGGCAGCGGCGGCTGCTGCCTGGGGCGCCATCATCATGGCGAGAGGGGGGGACGGCGCTGACGCATCCGTGCGCATGGCGGGCATGGGGGGCGCGTGGCTGCCCATACCCATGCCACCCGCACCTGCTGGCCCCCCCACCATCCCGTTGCCCGGTGCTGTTGCTGGCCCCTGTCCCATGCCTGGCGCTGGTAGGTGCGCTGCAGAGACTGCGCAGCCTCACCAGGGTTGTTGGGGCAGGGGATTGGGAGGAAGGAAAACGGCAGAGGTTGAAATTAACACTCATGCATGGGGACCATTTGAGGGAGGGAGGGATAGAAAGAAGGTTCAATTGCAGACCAGCAGGTGCGCAGGAGCCGCCAATGAGCACGCGTATGTGCTGGCAGCATGCATGGGGGCGCGTGGCGGCGGAGTGGTATGGGGCGCTTCCATGCTGGCGCCAGTGAGCACATGGGCAGAGCAAAGCGGCAGCGATGCAGGGAGGAGACGGTGGTGGGGTGGACGATGAGGCCAGCTGGCATGCCGCAGCGTTGTGGGCAGGCGAAGAGAGGACTTACCAGGGAAATTGAGAGGGGAGGTGGGACCAAAGGGGAGGGAGGCGAGGAGGCGCAAGAAAAAGGCGTGGGGAAATTGGGAATGGCAGCACAGCATACGAGTGACGGGCCCGGCACTCCTCTCCCCCGTGATCCACTCACAGCTGTCCATCTCTCTCTTGATGCCGCCGTACCCCTGACCGCCCACACCTCCGCCTGCACCCGCACTGCCGAACGCGCCCGAGGCGGCAGCGGCGGGCATCATGGAGGGGTGCTGCGCGCCCACCAGCCCCGCCATGCCCGGCAAGTACGACGCCGCCGCTGCCATCTCCGCCGCCGCTGCTGCCTGCGCATGTGCTTGCGCTTGCGCCTGTGCAGCCTGCGCTTGCGCCTGAATCTGCGCTTGTGCCTGCGCCTGCGAGTGCGTGAGGACGGCGGAGCCTCCCGCCAGAGCGCGCAGGCGGGAGATTTCCGCCTGCGACATGGCCAGCTCCGCCTGCAGGCGCACCACCTGGCGGGGCGAGGGGCCGACGGCGGTGGGCGCAAGGGTTATGGGGAAAGGTGCGCGCAAGGGTCAGGAGCGATGGAGAGGCAAGGGACGACGGAATTAGGTCTCTCGTCAACGGACCACCTTTTCTCGGCGCCCCCTCCTGCCTGCCCTCGTCTTCGGCGCCTGCCCTGCGCGCTGCCGTTCCCTAAAACGGTGGCGCAAGTACGCCGCTTTCACCGACAGATTTGCGCCGGGCGGCCACGAAATCGGCGTGATCACGCCGGGGGGTTAGGGGAATCATGCGGGGTTTCCGAGCGAGCGAGGCGGCTTACCTGTTGCTGCAGCGCGAAGAGCGCGCCGACGCAGCCGTACACGGGGTCGCTGATGCGCGCCTCCGCCTCGTACGACAGGCTGTTCACCGCGTCCTCGCGGCTGGGCGGCGGCAGCTCCTGCAGCAGCTTGCCCACGTTGCTGGCGCCGAATATCCGGTGCACGTTGGCGAAGCGCAGGCTTTGGTCGGGCGAGAAGTACGCCGCGAAGATGCACGTGCTCGTGCACTTGCGCCGCAGGAACTTGCACGCGCCGCACGGCGACACCGACGACCCCGCCGCCCCGCCAGCGGAGGCGCCGGAAGCTGCAGGGGCGGCGCTGCCTGAGAGCGTGGGCGTCGTGGTTGCAGACGACGGCCCGCCTGCGCCGCCGCCGCCGGCACCTGCAGTTGCGCCGGCGCTGGCGGCGGCGGGGCTCGCCACTGCGCCCATGGAAGCGCCACCGCCACCCCCTCCGCCTGCACTCACGGGCGCGCCATTCTGACCCCCCAATCCTTCCCCTCCGCCGCTCCCTGCACCGCCAAGCTGCCCCGCCGCCGCTGCCGTGGCGGAATCGAGCATGCCCTCGGGCGCACACGCGGGAAGCGCATGCCCCTGGGGTGCAGTGGGGGCGACGGGCTGCCCAGGGTGGGTTGCAGCGGGGACGGGGAGCGCGGCCGGCGGGAGCGGCGGCATGTGCGGAGGTTGCGAGGCGGAGAGCGGGGCGGAGGGATTGAGGGCGGGCGAGGAGTCGATGAGGAGGGAGTGGCTGCTGGGGACGGAAGTCATGTGCGTGTCCATGGCGGGGGGCGCGACGACCACGCGCACGAGGCGACACGCGGAATGGCGATGGGTTCGGGTGCGATGGTGGTACTGGCGATGCGGATCTGCGGAGGAGCGCGGAGCGGACTGCCTGCCCAATGCGACGCGCGCCTCGCACCCGACGGACAGGCAGCCCTGGTCCAGCGACGCAACGCCCCGCGCCGTGCACGCTCCGCCCTGCAGCCGTCGTGCACACCGCGTTTCGCGACGACTGGCGAATTCGAGACGAGAAAGAAAGGATCGAAACTGTCTTCCTACCGCGGACCCTCTGATCGCTCGAGGTGGAATTCCGATCTGCGGGCTGATGCGCGCGCCGGAGTCTGGCAAGGCGGCAGAATTAGCCCGAAAATGGGGTCTTGCGCGAATGGCTTACATAATTGCGCCGCCGATGGGGAACACCTAGGATGGACGGAACCCCACCAGGGGAGATTCGATTGCTGCACTATTATACTCGAGCCATCATCGCTGAGCAGCGCGGTTGTAGGACCGTACCATACTAAACCCGATGATCGCGAGGAGACCACCTTGGCGACTAAAGACGAGCAACCACCAACAAGAATTTGCGAGTGTGGTGTGGTGTGACGAGGAAGAGGGGGTGACACTGGACATGGACGCAAGAATGGGGTAATCTGGAAGCGCGCGGATGTGGTGGCCAGCGTGCTGATTGTGTGTGAGGGTGGTGCTGCGACGAGCGATGCAAAGTCGAGACTGGAGTTCGCAGGCGTTGGTTGGTGCTCGGGGATCGGCTACACTCGGAGCAGAGCGACCTGAACCTCAGCTGATGCTGAGGAGGACGTTCGCATGACTGCTGCGATGACTGCTCCGATGACTACTGCGACGAAGGTTTCTACACTCCTTCCTCAGTCAGCTCCGCACTCACCACACGAGGGAGAGAGAGCAGAGCATCCCTCCGCCTTGCGCCATCTTTCCTCTTGCTATGTTCCATTCCATCCTTCCGCATCGCGAATGCGCCGTTACCCCAGATGGTTGATCTGGGGTTACCCTGCCTCTGAGAAAACCCACTTGGTTGGTGATTGGCGACCATGTGGCGATTTGCACAGTGGAATAGCGCGCCGAGCTGACGAACAAGGGCCACACGTGCATGAAACGGAAGAGGTGAATTTTGAATTCTGCCACCAAGGCATACCACCAGTGCACCACCACCACCACCAACGCACAACCAGCGCAACTGCTTCGCTGTGCACCCACCCCAGTACTCCAAAATTGGAAGAATTGGCGAAATTTGCGATTTCACGAAGTCTCACCACTTCAACGTTTTCGCCGTGTCAAACCCCATCTGCGGCAAATCCATTCCATCACTGACGAGCTGCACGGCGCTATTGGTGGATTTGTGTGGCACGTGGTGTGCTTAGCAGATCGTGGCTGACCATTCACGGAAGCCAAATGGCAACCCTAGCTGTTCCGATCTTTTCCTCAGAATCTTGTTGGACCAGCTACCGCAATCGATTGGCCAAGGGTTGATGGGTTGACGGCATTTTCGGAGCTTTGTTATCTAGCCATCGAACAGGAGCATAACTACGATATACAGTAAGGTACAGAGACAAACTCCCCACTGATAGAAAACAACAAAATGTAAGGGGTGTGTGTACTATTAAAGCGCACAACAATCTATACAACATGCAGGGGAAACACCTTTCTGAGTCATATCCCAGTCATCCCAGTAAAAAAAAAAAACATTTTTTTTTTGGTGAATCATTGAAAATGTACCGTCTAGCCCCGGATATAAGCGCATATGCGCTTATAATCAAATCAGTTTTTTTTAGGGGTGGCGCTTGTAATCGAGTAACGGCCATAAGCGCCGGCGCTTATACGATGTCAAAAATGAATTTTGTTTTTAAAGGTACAAAATTGAAGCCCTCAATATGGCGAACAAGGCCATGTGATGTACGCACGGGATCGTGCATGAAATTCCCCCGAAAAACAACCGCGACTCGATTTCCCACCGCACAAACCCTGTCCCGGAGCAACTGTGAAAATAAGCAAACAGGAATGAATGAACTAGCAGTGAAATGAGTACAAGTAGGAAACCCTAGAATTGTGTACCCCCTATAGGCTAACCCACTGTAGCCTACACAAGCAGAACATATATAATGTTTGACACACCCCCATAGGCAAAGTGGGGGAGAACAAGGGGTCACAAGACCAGTCAAGCAAAGCAAAGCAAGCTCAGGGTGGATCACAAAGTCACCACACAGTCCGAGCACAAGAGCAGGGCCAGAGGCCAGTTCACATGCAGGAGTACAGACATATATATAAAACTAGACAAGCAAGAGCAGGTATATATATATGTCATAGTACAAGTGAAGTCAAGAGGAGAGCAAGTGAGGCAAGACAGGCACAAGACCCAGCTGGGTGCAAAAGCGCTGATGGTCACAAGGCGCGAGTGCCTTGGTGAACACATCAGCAGTGTTGGCCTCAGAGGCCACGTACGCAAGTCGCAACTGACCACGCTGCTGCAGCTCACGAGCAAGGAAGTAGCGGAGAGCAATGTGCTTCGTTCTGTGCTCCAAGCGCTGCTCTCGACACAAGGCCAGCATGGCCTTGTTGTCTACGTACAGCACTGGAGGAGAACGAGGTGGCTCTCCAAGGTCAGTCAGCAGGTAGGTGAGCCAGCGAAGCTCCTGTGCAGCCATGGCCCCGGCGTAGATCTCAGCCTCACAACTGGAGCCGAGAACCGAAGACGAGCGAGTAGACCGCCACGAGACAGAGCCGGAACCAAGGCTGAAGGTGTAACCCTGTGACGACCGCTGCGTAGCCTGGTCGTCAGCCCAAGAAGCGTCCGCGTGGCCGGTAAGGACCACTGGACTCCGCCCTCCAAGCACTAGCCCCATGCCCGACGTACTGCACAGGTAGCGCAATACCCTCTTCGCTGCAGCCATGTGCTCTGGTCTGTGTCTCCCAGGAGCAACATAGCGTGCAAGAATGCTCAGAGGGTATGCAAGGTCAGGTCGTGTGCAGGTCATCAGGTACATGAGGCAGCCAACAAGCTCTGCATACGGACCACTCGACTCTACGGACTCATCCGAAGGCAGAGCTGAGAGTGAGTGGCGAGTAGGCAGAGGAGTGGCCTGAGGCGAGGAGTACGTGAAGCCAAAGCGCTGAAGGACCTGCTGCACCATGTGTGACTGAGTCAAGGTAATGGTGCGGCGTGCTCTATCCCGAGTGATCTGCAAGCCAAGGTAGCTGCGCAGTTCACCCAGGTCTGTGCACGTGTGTCTCTTCAGCAGTTCGGACTTCACGTAGGCGAGTCCAGCAGTGTCCGCTGTGGCAAAGACCAAATCGTCGACGTACACGAGGATGTAGAACGGCGGCAGTGAAGTGTCGGTGCGCAGAAACAGCGACGGGTCAGCAGTAGAAGGAGCAAACCCAAGAGCCGCAAGCGTAGTCCTCAGTGTGTCGTGCCACTCACGCGGTGCCTGGCGGAGACCGTAGACTGGCCGTCGGAGGCTCCACTGGGTGCCAGGAGGGAAAGTCCCAGTGAAGCCAGGTGGACGGCGCAGCCAGATCTCCTCGTGCAGGCTACCCTGCAGGAAAGCAGTGCTGAAGTCGAGAGAGTGAAGCTCGTAGTCGCGCTGAGCGGCTATGTGCAGCAGCACCCGAAGAGTGGTCATCTTCGGGGTGGGAGAGAAGGTCTGAAAGTAGTCAACTCCCTGCCGCTGACTGAAGCCACGAGCAACGTACCGTGCCTTGAAGACAGGTGGAGAGCCCGGCGGCCGCTTCACCCTGAAGATCCACATGCCACTGACGATGTTCGCCCCAGGAGGGGGAACCGCGTCAACGTAGGTGCCTGTGGACTTCCAGGAAGCCATCTCTGCATCCATAGCTGCCTGCCACTGAGAGGAGTAGGGACCCTCTACGGCCTCCGCGTAAGAACGCGGAGTCGGGATGTCTAGTGCATCCGGGTCTCCCTCAGGGGCAAGCAGTACAGACGCGAGATGAGGTGAAGCAGCCGCTAGACACTGTAACTCCTCCTGCCTGTCCTCTAGGACGTCCGTGCCAAGAGCACACTCACCCCCGACGGACGGAGGACAGACAGACGCAGACTCAGCAACAAGACTAGCAGCGTAGTCGAGACGACAGCGAGCAGCAAAGTCAACGAGCTCAGCGACTAGAGCAGACGCAGCAGTGGACTCAAAAGAGGGGTCAGTGACGACAGTAGCAAGCAGACGCGTGACAGTAGGACTGGCAGCGCGAAGAGAGTCCGACTCAGGGTCGGCAAGCGCAGGAAGAGAGGACTCAGGAGGAGAAGGCAAAGGGGCACGCAGAGGAGCAGTGGACGGACGCAGAGACATCCGGTGCGTGCCAGGGACAGGAGGAGGACGCTGACGCGAACCGCGACCACTAGCGCAAGCAGCACGAACCGGCGACGCGGGACGAGACGCAGGCTCACGACGCTCAGCAAGACCTCCAGTAGGACCAGTGTAAGGAGAGGGAGCAGGCAGAGGAGAGGAAGGCTCCAACAGTGACTGCGACTGGACAGGCTGTGGACACTCTACCGAAGGAGAAAGACCAAGAACCTGCTGTAGGAGCGGAACGAAGTACGGCCGAGGCCGCGCGGCAGCTCCAGACTCAGCAGGGACAGCACCAGCACCCTCAGCGACAGCACCAGCGCCACCAGCAGCGGCAGGACCTCCAGCAGCGGCAGGACCTCCACCAGCACCAGCAGCAGAACCACCGCCAGGACAGACAGCAGTAGTCTCAGCACCAACACCCTCAGCAGCTCCAGCTCCAGTAGGACCCGCAGGCCCAGCAGCTCCGGGACCGGCAGCACCAGCACCCTCGACGGTCGACGAAGCTCCAGCTCCAGTAGCACTCCTCTAGCGGCGAGCAAACCACTCGCGCAGCTCCTGTGGAGAGAGGGGCTCCCGGCGAGACGCAGCAGCAGGAGAAACCCCAGGCTCAGCAGCTCCAGACTCAGCACCCCCAGGCACGGCAGCTCCAGACGTAGCACCCCCAGGCTCAGCAGCTCCAGACTCAGCACCTCCAGGCTCAGCAGCTCCAGACTCAGCACCCCCAGACTCAGTAGCTCCAGCTCCAGTAGGACTCGCAGGCCCAGCAGCTCCGGGACCGGCAGCACCCTCAGCAGGCGAAGAAGCTCCAGCTCCAGCAGCACGCCTCCAGCGGCGAGCAAACCACTCGCGCAGCTCCTGTGGAGAGAGCGGCTCCCGCCGAGACGGAAGAACCGGAGAGCCCCCAGGTCCAGCAGGCGCAGGCTCCGCACCTCCAGGCCCAGCACCCCCAGGCTCAGCAGCTCCTGACGTAGCACCCTCCGGCTCAGCACCCCCCGGCTCAGCACCCCCAGACTCAGCACCCCCCGGCCTCGCACCCCCAGGCTCAGCACCCCCAGGCTCAGCACCCCCAGCAGCAGCACCCCCAGGATCAGCACCCGCAGCAGGACCAGACTCAGCAGCAACCTCGACTGGCTCGACCGTGTCTACCTGGGACACACCTGAAGGGGCAGGAACCTGAGGGGGGAGGGGGTCTACCGGGGGGGGAACTGGTACCAGGAAGTCCGGTGGGGGGGGGAGGGAAGGAGTACGGTAGGGGAAGAGGCGGTAGAAGGGGACTGACTCGTCGAACGTGACGTCCTGGGAGGACAGAACACGACGAGAGGAGGGGTGGTAGAACTGCCACCCTGGAGCGTCACGGGGGAAGCCAAGGAAGACACAGGGAGCAGCACGGGGGGACAGCTTGTCCGCAGACAAGTCGCGGACAAACGCCCGAGATCCCCAGACACGGAACGCAGACGCATCGCCGACCTTCCCCGTCCACAGTAACACTGGGGACATCGCGGGCCGAGAGACCCTGGGGTGAAGGTTGAGCTGATGCGCCGCGTACCGAACCGCAAACGGCCACAGAAAATGGGGGGCAGCCGCATGCATCATGGACGTACGAGCGACATCCATGACCATGCCAATGCGGCGCTCAGCAATCCCATTTTGCAGTGGAGAGTCCGGAAGCGTAAAGGTCTGGCGGATTCCCTGTGCACGACAGTAGTCTCGCAGAAGGCGAGAGGAGAACGCCCCACCTCGGTCAGAGTGCAGACGCAGAACAGGAAAGTCCGAGCCGAAGCTCCTCCTGAGCTGGAGACGAGCCTCGCGGATCCAGTCGATCAGCACCTCAGTGACAGCACCCTTGCTGCGCAAGGGGAAGACTGAGGTGTAACGCGAGTAGTCGTCAACCACCAACAGGAAGTAGCGCTCGTGACCCTGCCCACGGACGGGGGCCGGGCCCCACACGTCCATGTGAAGCGTCTGCAGAGGAGCCTCTGTCGGGGGAAACTGGGAGGAGTGAGGAGCAGCCCTGAGGCGCCCCTCGACACAGGGGACACAGGAAGGTCCTGGTCCCGAAGGAAGGGGAGGGAGAGACTGGGGAAGACCAGAGACAAGGACACGGGAAGCCATGCCCCGAAGACGGGGCAAGGAGGGGTGGCCTAGACGGTGGTGCCACAGAAGAGTCTTGTGAGACAGGAGGCGACACGAACAGGGGGCAGACTCAGGACCAGACCTGGACGGAGCAGCAAACACCTGACCCGACGCTGCTACCTGACCGGACGCGGGGACAGGAGGAGACTCAGTGGTCAGGGTGTAGAGGCTCGACCCCGGCCGACGTGAGAACGTGGCCAGGTGCCGGCCTGTGCGTGCGTCCGTGCAGTGGGTCACCCGCTGACTCGCAGGAGTGAACTGGTGAACCCCCGCATCCTGTAGGTCTGCACCACTCACCAAGTTCGTCGAGAACGAGGGGAGGTACAGGCCAGACAGGGTGCCCGAGGGGGCAGCCGGACACGGGAGGACAGTGGAGAAGTGAGCGAGGACAGGACCCCTAGAGGGGTCAGCCAGGGAGACAGCAACCGGCCGACCAAGCGGCGTGAGTGTGGTGCGGTCCCGAAAGAAGGAGCGAGAAGCCCCAGAGTCAAGTGTAAAGGTGAGGGAGGCCGAAGCCAACGCGGTACCTGAGAGCGCAGCCTCACCCGCACCTGAGGAAGCAGACTCACTAGCACCTAGAGCAGCAGCCGCACCTGTACCTGGAGCAGGAGACTCACTAGCACCCAGAGCAGCAGCCTCACCAGTAGCTAGAGCAGCAGGTCCTATACCTGGGTCAGGCGGGACGCACAGGTGACTGGCACGGTCAGCACTAGTAGGCAATGCATACATGGCAGTGAGAATAGCATCATAGTCAAGAGCATATATATCTACCCTTTGCCTAAGCAACTCCACCCAGTCGGGAAGCTCAGCCTCGTCGCCAAACACGGTACGCCAGGCGTCGCTCAGACGGGCGAAGCAGCGGGACTGTGTATGACTACGTGTCCCACAAGGCTGACCAGTCCGAGTACCAGTGCGAATCACGTAAGAGCAGCGAACAGCACTGAGAGACCCTCCACTCTGAGCGTACCACTCACGAAGCTGGCGAGGCGTGAGAGACACGCGAGAGGGTCGCGGGAGCTGCATCTGGCCGCCACCACGAGTAGAAGCAGCAGGAGTGGAAGTAGGAGTAGCGTCGCCACCCCTACAGCCCCAACCAGCGTACCACTCACGCAGCTGCTGGGGCGTGAGGGACTCACGCAGGCGTCGCTGGGGCTGCATCTGGCTCCGCAAGTAGAAGCAGGAGCAGGACTAGCAGCAGGAAGGCAGGCAGCCAGGCAAGCCAAAAGGCAGGCAGGCAGGCAAGCAGGCGACGTGAGCGTGCTAGCAGGGCAAGAGCTCACCAGTGGTGGGAAGAGTAGGCTCGGCGACTCAGCGGCTCGGCAGCTCGGCGGCTCGGCGGCTCGGGCGACTCGGGCGGCTCGGCGGCAAGGCGGCTCGGCAGCAACTGCAGCTCAGCAGCTCGGTGACTCGGCGGCTCGGCGGCAGGGCGGCTCGGCAGCAACTGCAGCTCAGCAGCTCAGCGACCCGGCGGCTCGGCGGCAGGGCGGCTCGGCTGCTGGGCGGCTCGGGTGCAGGGCGGCTCGGCGGTGGGGCGGCTCGGCTGCTGCAGGTGAGCGATGAAGGAGGAGGAGAAGCAGGGGAGGCCACACACCTGCCACCCCTCTGCAGGCCTCTCAGGTCGCCTCGACAGGCGACGGGAAAAGGGGGGGTGGGTGGTGGGGGCCGGTAGGTGCAGCGGCGGGGCCAGCAGGTGCAGTTGCGGGGCCGGTAGAAGGGGACGGCAGGAGCCGTCAGGAGGGGACGGCGGGGCCGTCAGGAAGGGACGGCGGGGCCGTCACGAAGGGACGGCGCGGGGCCGTCAGGAGGCGACCGGGCCGCGACGGGGGCAGGCGGCGGGGCCGCGAAAGGGCCTGGGCGGGGCCGCGACAGAGCCGTCGGCGGGGCCGCGTGAAAGCCGGGGCGGGGCCGCGTAGAAGCCGGGGCGGGGCCGCGCGAGAGCAGGCGGCGGGGCCGCGAAGGAGCCGGGGCGGGGCCGCGTGAGAGTAGGCGGCGGGGCCGCGTAAAGGCCGGGGCGGGGCCGCGACGGGCCGGGGCGGGGCCGCGACGGGGGCAGGCGGCGGGGCCGCGAAAGGGCCTGGGCGGGGCCGCGTGAGAGCCGGCGACGGGGCCGCGTAAGGGCCGGCGGCGGGGCCCCGTCAGAGAGGGCGGCGGGGCCGCGTCAGTGAAAGCGGCGGGGCCGCAGGGAAAATGACGACCCGAGGGGTCGCTAAAAAAAATCGCGCCTCGGGGGGCGCTTCGGTGGGCCCAAAAAAAACGGTCCGTAGAAGGACCCGCTCTATACCATGTGAAAATAAGCGAACAGGAATGAATGAACTAGCAGTGAAATGAGTACAAGTAGGAAACCCTAGAATTGTGTACCCCCTATAGGCTAACCCACTGTAGCCTACACAAGCAGAACATATATAATGTTTGACAGCAACGCACCTGGCAGCGATGACGTGCATTCTGCCGTGCGGCCCAATAGCAATGTCATGCGCTGCCAGGGTGGAACATTTCACCCGAACCTTCGAGAAGGGGGTGGAATCTCCCTGCCAGCGCAGCAGATTCGTGCTGCGATTCCCTCCTCTGCGGGTTTAGGCAGGGGGGTACCCGACTATCCCTGAAGAGGATCTCGAGGCGCACACCAGAAGGGGTCCACTCCAAACCCTCATTTCTTCTCCGATTCTCTCACTTTCACCTTCAGATTCTTGTTCTATCCCGCCTGGCTGCGGAAGCCATGGCGGAATTTTCAGGCACTCATTTCTTGTTCAAGAAAAAACCAAGCCGTAAGCCCGCCTTTGTAGTTGACGAGGACGGATGGTACTCCCGTGTCCCACCTAGCCCACCACTGCCACCGCTGCCTCCAGCGCCGCCTAGTCCTCCTTCGCCACCTGCGCCTCCTGCTCCTCCTCAACCTGCGCCGGTCTCTTCAATTCACACGGGGATTCCGCGCGTGCTCACGCTTTTGCAACCATCATCGTTCGACGAATACCTATCGGAGCCAGAGTCGAACAAGCCATCAGATGAGTGGGTGGCTGTTGAGTATGTGCCAGGTAGCGCTGGGGCCGGCCCGACGATTGTACGTGGGACGAATCTGTAGTCCGCGCCGACGACGAGCTCCCCGACGCTGAGGAGGACAGTCGCGAGGAGGGCGGCGATGGCGCCGAAGGTGGCACGGAGGCTGGCACCGAGGCCGGCACCGCTGATGATGTGTTTCCCGAGGGTGCGCCGGGCGCCGACGAGGACGACGGTGTTGAGTACTGGTCACGCGACGTGCTCCCTGAGAAGTTGCCGATAACTACCTACCCTCCTACTAATCGCAAGCAACCCCACCCTTCTACACAGAACCGTGATGCCCGCCCCCCCTCTCCCAGACATAAGCTCAACGATCACAAGCGTCAGGCCTATACCGCCGCCGAGAAACTGAAGTACGTCGCACTGCTGCAGGTCGCGGTTTCGGTGCATGCTTTGGCCCGCGAGAGCGGCATACACCGCAAGTGCCTCACCAACTGGAAGCGCTCTGCGGATTTCCTGAAGGAAGCTCACTCCGCGCGGAAGCGGATGCATGGTCGCGGGAGATCGTCGTGGTACTGACCGATGGAGATGAAGGTGTACGAGCGTCTCCTCGAGTGGCGCCGCAAAGAAAGTGCCGTGTCGGTCGGCCGCCTGCAGGAGTGGTCGAAGGAGTTTATGAAGGAGCTCTACCCTCAAGAGAAGTGGAAGGGCAGTCAAAGGTGGTCGGAACGGTTTCGAAAGTGCTGGAATCTAAGCGTCCGCATGAAGACAAGGGTTGCACAGAAAACCGCCGCTCGTAAGTCCTCGATTTCATAGTCTTGTGTAATTAACCCATATGATGTACTCATTGCACCCGAGTGTATCGCCCTGTCTCCCACCGTATCGCAGATGTCGCGGCGCGGTGCAGGAACTTTTGGCAGTTCGTCCGAGACAAGCGACGCGAGCGCGGCATCGAGACCACGTGGATCAACAATGCCGACCACACGCCTCCGTGGCTGGAGATGCCCGCCACCACAACCGTTGAGCAAGCAGGCGTTCGCTCGGTGCCCATCAGGAGTGTCGGGTACCAGAAGGAGCGCGTGACCATGATGCTGGCCTGCACAGCGGACGGCGCCAAGCTTAAGCCGTGGGTTTTTTTCAAGAGGAAGACGCTGCCGAAGAGCGACTTTCCGCCTGGTAAGTGAGGTTCTTGGACGTGCGTCGCACATGTTTAATGTTCTTTTTTCAACAATTTCTTGTTTCAATACCTGATTGTGCAGACGTGGTTGTGGCGTGCCACGAGAACGGGTGGATGGACGCCGCGGGCATTATCCGCTGGCTCGAAGAGTGTGTCAAGCCGTTCTTGAAGCCGTCTTTCGGTCGGCACTCCAGGAGCTCCATGGTGGTTCTGGATTCCTACCGCGGGCACCTCACTGAGGGTGTGAAGGAGAAGTTTCGCGAGATGAACTGCGTGACGGCGATCATCCCGTCGGGGTGTACGAGGGAGCTTCAACCCCTTGATGTCTCCGTCAACAAGAGTTTCAAGGCCTCCGTCCGTCAGTAGTACCAGAAGTGGTTCGAAGCGGAGGGGCAGGAACAGCTGACTGTAGAAGGTACTGTGAGACAGTGGTTTCTAGGTACGGCATGCACGTTGCTATTAACCCCCCTTGATTGCCCCAATCACCGTCGTTTCTTTGTGATTTTGCAGGCAATCTCAAGAAGCCGCCACCTGCCGTGGTTCTAACATAATCTCGCAGACCTGGAAGGCAGTGCCCGCCGACCTCATCAGGCGCGCCTTCCTCACATGTGGCATCAGCAACGTGCTTAACGGCAGCGAGGACAACCTCGTCATGGCGCACAGGCGGACGCAGCTGACCGCAGAAGTCGATCTCGACGACGACATCATCGCCGATGGCTTCTTTGGCAACAACTGCCAGGAGCCCGAGTCTGACGAGGAGTAGATGCTTCCTTAGTAGATAGGTAGGCCTTAGTAAACGCCTATTAAATGAGATAGAAGTAGGATGTTGTACGCAAAGTGCTAAACTTCTAATGGAAAGTGCATGAAGATGTTACGGTAATTGTTGTAGTTAAAAAAGAAAAAAGAAAAATGTTGAAAGTATGCGCTTATAATATGTACGTGTACAAATAGGGGTGCGCTTATAATCGAGGAACGACCATAAGCGCCATGCTCCAGAAAGAGGCGCCGGCGCCTTTAATCGGACGGCGCCTATATCCGGGGCCATACAGTATCTTGTATGGTACATAACAAAGACATGATAAATCTTCGTACGAATAGTAAATTAAGAAAAACACAATGCACTTTGAACAACAGCAAGCAAAGCATACACTTCCAATGCTACGATATGAAATTCAATGAGATGTTATTCCTGTATGCTGCAGGAGCCGACTCTATCGATTACGATGTCGAGGCGTCAAAAGAGTCGAAGCGACACCAACAACCGTTAGACCAAGACGGATGCAGGCAGAAACATTTGAAATGAAAAGGGCGGGAACAGGTTTGAAACTGGTTCCCGCGCCGCACGGTTTAAACTTCGCTGTAATAGGGGAATGTAACCCTTAGAGTACATGGCTAGTCTAGGTCGTTTCGTATTCCTTAGTATTTCCTATATAAATTCGATGTATGCATGCTTTTATAATCTCAATCATTTTACATTCACTATGATCTGAGGTCAACACTTCCGCTGCATCATTCACAACCGCGATCAACCCCGAATCGATCCTTTGCTAAGTCCCATTCGTGATTGTAACAACCGAGGCGGAAGACGAAAAGGCGGAATGACGCGAAGAGTTGCGTACGGTTACGAAGCATCTAGACCGCCAAGGCAGACAACATCAGGCAGCTGCAGTGGCAAGGATTCTGCCCGAGCAGTTAGTAACCGTCTGGAGTCACACTGTTGGATTTCGCTGCAATAAAAGAACGTGTGAAGAACGAGGAATGGACTGAACTAGCAAGGAGATGGGTACAAGTAGGGAAACGTAGCAGTGTTGTACCCCATATGGTCTACCCCACTACAGCCTACACAGACAATGTCATGTATGTTTGACACACCCCCATAGGCAAAGTGGGGGAGAACAAGAGGTCACAAGACCGGTCAAGCAAAGCAAGGCAAGCTCAGGGTGGATCACAACGTCACCACACAATCTAAGCACAAGCACAGGGCCACAAGGACAGTTCACATGAAGAGTTATATATCAAGGTCAACAAGCAAGGCAGTGACCAAAACCTAGTAAGGGTAAGCATGCAAGTGCAGGTATATATAGATCACAGTACAAGCAAAGTCAAGAAGTGAGCAAGTGAGGCCAAGTAGGCACAAGACCTAGCATCGTACAAAAGCGCTAATGATCACAAGGCTGAAGTGCCTTGGTAAAGATATTAGCAGTGTTGGCCTCAGAGGCCACGTAAGCAAGGCGCAGCTGACCACGCTGTTGTAGCTCACGAGCAACGAAGTAGCGAAGAGCAATGTGCTTTGTTTTGTGCTCCAGTCTGTGCTCCCGACACAAGGCCAGCATGGCCTTGTTGTCTACGTACAGAACTAGAGGAGAACGAGGCAGCTCTCCGAGGTCAGTAAGCAGGTAGGTGAGCCAGCGTAACTCCTCTGCAGCCATGGCCCCAGCGTAGATCTCAGCCTCACAGCTGGAGCTGAGAACAGAAGACGAGCAGGTAGACCGCCAAGAAACAGAGCCCGAGCCAAGGCTGAAGGTGTAACCCTGTGACGACCGCTGCGTAGCCAAGTCGTCAACCCAAGACGCGTCTGCGTGACCAGTGAGGACCACTGGACTCCGCCCTCCAAGTTCGAGCCCCATGCCCGACGTACTGCACAAGTAGCGCAACACCCTCTTCATTGCAGCCATGTGCTCTGGTCGGTGTCTCCCAGGAGCAACATAGCGTGCCAAGACGCTAAGAGGGTATGCCAGGTCAGGTCGAGTGCAGGTCATCAGGTACATGAGGCAGCCAACAAGCTCTGGGTACGGGCCACTCGGCTCTACGGACGCATCCGAAGGCAGAGCTGAGAGCGAGTGGCGAGTAGACAGAGGAGTGGCCTGAGGCGAGGAGTACGTGAAGTCGAAGCGCTGAAGGACCTGCTGCACCATGTGTGACTGAGTCAGGGTAATGGTACGCTGTGCTCTGTCCCGGGTGATCTGCAAGCCAAGGTAGCTACTCAGTTCACCCAGGTCTTTGCACGTGTGTCTCTTCTGCAGCTCGGACTTCATGTGGGCGAGTTCAGCAGTGTCAGCTGTGGCAAAGACCAAGTCGTCGACGTACACGAGGATGTAGAACGGCGGCAAAGAGGTGTCACTGCATAGAAACATCGACGGGTCGGCAGTAGAAGGAGCAAAGCCAAGAGCCGCAAGTGTAGTCCTCAGTGTGTCGTGCCACTCACGGGGCGCCTGGCGGAGACCGTAGACTGGCCGCCGGAGGCACCACTGGGTGCCAGGGGGAAACGACCCACTGAAGCCAGGTGGGCGGCGCAGCCAGATCTCCTCGTGCAGGCTGCCCTGCAGGAAAGCTGTGCTGAAGTCAAGAGAGTGAAGCTCGTAGTCGCGCTGAGCGGCTATGTGCAGTAGCACCCGAAGAGTAGTCATCTTCGGGGTGGGAGAGAAGGTCTGAAAGTAGTCAACTCCCTGCCGCTGACTGAAGCCTCGAGCCACGTAACGCGCCTTGAAGACAGGCGGAGAACCCGGCGGCCGCTTCACCCTGAAATTCCACATGCCACTGACGATGTTCGCCCCAGGTGGGGGAACCTCGTCGACGTAGGTGCCTGTGGACTTCCAGGAAGCCATCTCTGCGTCCATGGCTGACTGCCACTGAGAGGAGTAGGGACCCTCGATCGCCTCAGCGTACGATCGAGGAGTCGGGATGTCTGGTGCATCAGGGTCTCCCTCAGGGGCAATCAGCGTGGACACGAGATGAGGCAAAGCAGTAGCAAAACACTGGAACTCCTCCTGCTTGTCCTCAAGGACGTCCGTGCTAAGAGCAAACTCACTTCTGACGGACGGAGGATAGACACACTCAGACTCAGCAACAAGACTAACGGCGTAGTCTAGACGACAGTGAGCAGCGAAGTCGAGAATCTCAGCAACTAAGGCAGACGCAGCAGTGGACTCAAAGGAAGGGTCAGTGACAACAGTAGCGAGGAGACGCATGACAGTAGGGCTGGCAGCACGAAGGGAGTCGGACTCGGGGTCAGCAAGAGCAGGAAGATAGGACTCTGGAGGAGACGGCAAAGGGACACGCAGTGGAGCAGTGGAAGGACGCAGTGCCATCTAGTGCGTGCCTGGGACCGCAGGAGGACGCTGATGTGGAACACGACGACCAGTGCGAGCAGCACAAACAGGCGACGTAGGACGAGACGCAGGCTTACGACGCTCAGCAAGACCTCCAGTAGGACCAGTGTAGGGAGAAGGAGCAGGCAGTGGGGAGGCCAGTTGTAACTATGACTCGGAATGGACAGGCGGTGGACACTCTAAGGGAGGAGCAGGACCATTAGAGGGCGGAAGACCAAGAACCTGCTCAAGGAGCGGAACGAAGTACGGCCGTGGCCGCGCAGCACCTCCAGAATTAGCAGGGACAGCACTAGCACCTCCAGCGTCAGCTCCAACAGCTCCAGCAGCTCCACCAGCTACTCCAGTAGCGCCAACTCCAGCACCCACAGGAGCACCGGCTCCAGCAGCACCTCCAGCTCCAGCACCTCCAGCAGCACCTCCAGCAGCACCCCCAGCTCCAGCACCGCCAGCGGCTCCAGCTCTAGCAAGACCACCGGAAGACGAAGCAGCTCCAGCTCTAGTACCTCCAGCAGCACCTACTCCAGCAGCACGGCCAGCTCCAGCACCGCCAGCAGCTTTAGCTCTAGTAGCACCACCAAGCCCGGCAGCTCCAGTACCTCCAGTACGAGCACCTCCGGGACCCGTGGCTCCAGAACCCCCAGCCGCCCTAGCAGCAGAAGGACCTCCAGCCGCAGCAGAACCTCTAGCGCCGGAAGAACCACCAGCTCCAGCAGCACGGCGCCAGTGCCTAGCAAACCACTCGCGCAGCTCCTGCGGAGAGAGTGGCTCTCGCCGGGACGAAGCACCGGAAGGACCTCCAGTCCCAGCACCACCAGACTCCACACGAGTAGGCTCAGCACCCTCAGACTCTGCTGCCCCAGGCTCAGCACCCCTAGACTCAGCACCACAGTCAACAACTACCACGACAGGCTCAACCGCGTCTACCTGGGACACACCTGAGGGAGCAGGACCCTTGGGGGTGAGGGTGTCTATCGGGAGGGGACCTGGCGCGAGGAAGAGTGGCGGGGGGGGGAAGGGGAGCAGTGCGGTAGGGGAAGAGACGGTAGTAGGGAACCGACTCGTCAAACGTGACGTCCTGAGAGGACAGAACACGGCGCGTGGTGGGGTGGTAAAACTGCCAACCAGGCGCATCAGGGGGGAAGCCAAGGAAGACGCAAGGAACACCACGGGAGGATAGCTTGTCCGCAAACAAGTCGCGAACGAAAGCTCGAGATCCCCAGACAAGGAACGCAGACGCATCGCCAACCTTCCCCGTCCACCGCAGAGCAGGGGAGGTCTCCGGCATGGAGACCCGGGGCTGAAGGTTGATCTGATGCGCCGCGTACTGAACCGCGAATGGCCATAGAAAATGGGGAGCAGCCGCATGGATCATGGACGTACAAGCGACGTCCATGACCATGCCAATGCGGCGCTCAGCAATCCCATTTTGTTGTGGAGAGGCCGGAAGCGTGAACGTCTAGCGGATGCCCTCCGCACGACAGAAGGCTCGCAGAAGGTCGGAGGAAAACTCTCCACCTCTGTCGGAGTGAAGACGCAGAACAGGAAAGTCCGAGCCGAAACTCTCTCTGAGCTGGAGGTGTGAGGATCTAGGATCAAGCTCAGAAAAGAGATTTGTAATTGAATGATCACCTGGGTACAACACGAGGCTATATATAGGCTCGACACAAGGCCCCGTAACCAGGTGTTACGCGTGTCAAACATTATATATGTTGTTGTAGTTGTTTAGGCTACAGTGGGTTAGCCTATAGGGGGTACACATTCCTAGTTTTTTATACTTGTACTCATTTCACTGTTAGTTCATTCATTCTTGTTCAACATGGTATAGAGCAGGTCCTTCCTAGGACCGATTTTTTTAGGGCCCACCACTACCTACCTACCTACCTACCTGCGCCCTAGGGCGCCTCGGCTTTCACGCCCCTAGAGGCCCCGTCGGCCCCGCGCTCTCGCACCTAGAGACCTCGGTCGGCCCCGCGCTCGCTTTTAGAGGCCCCGAATCGGCCCCGCGCTTACCCCTAGAGGCCCGCGTCGGCCCCGCGCTCGTCCTTAACGGCCCCGAATCGGCCCCGCGCTTACCCCTAGAGGCCCGCGTTGGCCCCGCGCTCGTCCCTTCCGGCCCCGATCGGCCCCGCGCTCGTCCCTCACGGCCCGGATAGGCCCCGCGCTCGCCCTTAGAGGCCCACGTCGGCTCCGCGCTCGTCCCTTACGGCCCCGATCGGCCCCGCGCTCGTCCCTCACGGCCCCGATGGGCCCCGCGCTCGCCCTTAGCACCCACGTCGGCCCCGCGCTCGTCCCTCACGGCCCCACCCGCTCCCCGCGCTCGCCCTTAGCGGCCCCGAACGGCCCCACCCAGACCGAGCAGCCCGAACCGAGCCGACCCGAGCCGTCCAGCCCTAACCGACCCGAGCCGCCCGAACCGAGCCGCCCGAACCGAGCCGCGCCGCCCGACCCGAGCCGCCCGAACCGAGCCGCGCCGCCCGACCCGAGCCGCGCTGCCCTACCTATACCGAGCCGCGCCGCCCTACCTGTACCGAGCTGCGCCGCCCTACCTACCCTACTGCTCCTACTGCTTTTCCTACTGCTGCTACCATGGCTAGCCCCCCCGTGCTCGCCTTCAATGCTGAGGGCCGCCCAGTGAAGTTCGACACCTGGCTTGATGACCTACACCTCTTTCTACAGCTCACTGCCAAGGAAGACATCTCACTGTACGATCATGCCTTAGGCCACGCTACTCTTCCTGCTGCTACTGCTGACAGCACTGCCCGCTCACAGTGGCAGACTCGTGACGCCCATACTCGCTTCGCTATTCGCAACTCTTTGCCGATAGATGAGCGCGATCACTTTGGGCAGCACAAGACTGCACAGGCACTGTACACTGCTGTCGTTGCCCGCTACTCCTCACCGGCCTCTGCCGCTCTAGGCCGTCTCTCTCTTCCCTACCTGTTCCCCGACTTAGCTTCCTTCCACACTGTCGCTGATCTCATTACCCACCTCCGCACTAGTGAGGCTCGCTTTTGCGCCGCTATGCCTGATGAGTTCCTTGTCAAGAACCCACCCCCGCTCTGGCTCACTCTCTACCATCTAGTCACGCGCCTCCCTGACACTCTGCGCTCAGTCAGGGACCACTTCCTAGCTCGCTGCCCCACCGAGCTCACCATTGCCCTCCTCGAGAAGGAACTCCTTGCAGCTGAGGCTAGCATAGTCGCTGTAGGTGCCTCTCGCGGTGACCCCCGTACCCCGTTCTTTGAGGGGTGTTCTCCCTCCCCCCTTCTTCCCTCTGTCGCCTCTGCTGCTGCTGTCGACCTCCTTGGTGCTGAGAAGGTCGGGACTGCGTCTGCTTCGAGTGGGCGCCGCAGCGGCAAGGGCAAGGGGGGCAAGGGCGGTGGTGGTGACAGCGGGAGTGGCGGTGGTGGGGGAGGTGGTGGTGGCGGGGGGGGTGGCGCGGGTGGGGGAGGTGGCAGCAGTGGGGGGGGTGGCGGTAGCGGCGGGGGAGGTGGCCGGGGCGGAGGAGGTGGTGGGGGTGGCGGTGGACGAGGCGGCGGCCGGGGTTGGGGTGGTCGAGGAGGTGGTAGCGGCGGTGGTGGTCGTGGAGGCACTGGCGGTGGCCAGGGCCAGCAGCACACTCCGTCGCCCCAGGAGGTCCGTGAGTGGTACTCTCAGCACTGGGGGGGGGTGGCCTTAGCTGCACGTACGTCATTCGCACTGGTGACCGCACTGGCCAGCCGTGTGGGGGACAGCACGCCACACAGAATTTCTTCGCTCGTCTGAACGACGCTTGGCGTGTTCAGTTCCCTCAGGCCACTGAGCTGCCCCGCTGGGTTGATCTCCTGAAGAAGGGGATTGATATTTATGCTCTAGACTTTGATGCTATTCTCACTGCCATGTATGTGATGTCTACTAGTGGAGAGGGTGCTGAGTACCTGAGTGTCCCGCCCGACCCGGGCATTAGGACTAGTGCGTCTGCCGCTCCAGGTACTCGCGTGTCCGCTACCCCAGGTGCTGGTGAGGCTGCTGCTCTAGGTGCGTGTACGTCTGCCCCGCCTAGTACTGTGTCGACTGCAGCACTGCACACCTTCACACTGGATTCAGGTGCCTCTCGCTGTTTCTTTCGTGACCGCACTGCCCTTGAGCCCCTTGCTCGGCCAGTTGCTGTCTCCCTCGCTGACCCCTCTGGGGGTCCGGTCCTTGCGACCTCCTCCACTGTCCTTCCCTGTCCTGCGGTCCCGTCGGGCACACTGTCAGGTCTCCACCTCCCCTCGTTCTCTACAAACTTGGTGGCAGGTTGTGCACTACAGGACGCGGGTGTTCACCAGTTCACCCCTGCCTACGAGCGTGTCACACACTGCACGTGTGCCCGTACAGGCCGCCACTTGGCTACCTTCACCCGGCAGCCGGGGTCGGACCTGTATACACTGACTACTGCCCCCCCTCAGGTTGCTGCGTCTGCGTCTGCGTTAGCGTCAGGTGAGCTGTCCGCCCCCTGCTCGTGTCGCTCTCTAGCGCACGAGACTGTCCTCTGGCACCACCGACTGGGCCACCCGTCTGTGCAGCGCCTTCGTGCCATGCACTCCCGGTACCTTGTCTCTGGTCTTCCCAGGGTCCTCCCTCCCCTCCCACCCTCGCCTGCTCCTCCCTGTCTTCCCTGTGTCGAGGGGCGGCAGCGCGCCGCTCCTCACTCCTCCTCGTTTCCCCCGACGACTTCTCCTTTGCAGACGCTCCACATGGACGTGTGGGGCCCAGCCCGCGTCCGTGGTCAGGGTCAGGAGAGGTACTTCCTGATCGTTGTTGACGACTACTCGCGCTACACCACGGTCTTCCCCTTGCGCGCCAAGGGTGAGGTCCCTGATGTTTTGATCCCTTGGATCCGCAGAGCTCGTCTCCAGCTCAGCGAGCTTTTCCGCTCGGACTTTCCTGTCCTGCGCTTGCACTCTGACAGAGGTGGTGAGTTCTCCTCCGACCTCTTGGCAGCCTACTGTGCTGAGCACGGCATTGAGCAGTCGTTCACGCTTCCGGCCTCTCCACAGAAGAATGGGATTGCAGAGCGCCGCATTGGCCTGGTCATGGAGGTCGCCCGTACCTCCTTGATCCATGCCGCTGCCCCCCACTTTCTGTGGCCGTTTGCGGTCCGGTACGCTGCGCATCAGCTCAACGTCTGGCCCCGTGTCTCCTTGCCGGAGACCTCACCCACACTGCTGTGGACGGGGGAGGTTGGCGATGCGTCGCGTTTCCGGGTCTGGGGATCTCGAGCTTTTGTCCGCGATTCGTCTGCGGACAAGCTCTCCTCTCGTGTTGTTCCCTGCGTCTTCCTTGGCTTTGTTCCGGACGCGCCTGGTTGGCAGTTTTACCACGCCACCTCGCGCCGGGTCTTGCCCTCTCAGGACATCACTTTTGACGAGTCTGTCCCCTACTACCGCCTCTTCCCCTACCGCACTGCCCCGCTCCCACCCCCGCCTCTCTTCCTCGCGCCAGGTGCTGCTGTCGTAGACCCCCTCCCCCCTCAGGGTGCCGCTCCCTCAGGTGTGTCTCAGGTAGACCCGGTCGAGCCTGTTGAGGTTGCTGTCGACTCTCGTCCTGCTGGGGGTGCTGAGCCTGGGGGTGCGAAGACTGGGGGTGCTGAGCCTCTGGGTGCTGACTCTGGGGGTGCTGAGCCTGGGGGTGCGGACTCTGGGAGTGCTGAGCCTGGGGGTGCGGACACTGGGGGTACTGAGCCTGGGGGTGCTGAGCCTGGGGGTGCGGACACTGGGGGTACTGAGCCTGGGGGTGCTGAGCCTGGGGGTGCGGTGACTGGGAGTGCTGAGCCTGGCGGTGCTGGGCCTGAGGGTACTACACCTGGACGAGACCTCTCCTCGGAGCAGTTGCGTGAGTGGTACTTACAGTACTGCAGCCTTCGGAGTGTTACCTCTGGGACCAGGCGCACTACAGGGACTGGGGCTGGTACTTCTCCTCCTAGTCGGGAGCTCCCCTCTCGTGAGCGGATCCGTGAGTGGTACGAGCGCCGTTGCACACTTCGGAGTGGTGCGCCTCGTCTCACGGACCCGGCTGCCCCTGGTGCTACGGACCCGGGCGTTGGAGCTGCTGCTGGTGCTGCGAACCTGGGCGTTGGAGCTGCTGCTGGTGCTGCGGACCCTGGCGTTGGAGCCGCTGCTGGTGCTGTGGACCCTGGTGTCGGAGTCCCTGCTGGTGCTGAGGACCCGGGCGTTGGAGCTGCAGCAGGTGCTGTGGACCCTGGTGTTGGAGCCACTGCTGGTGCTGAGGACTCGGGCATTGGTGCTGAGGCTCGTACTGAGGACCTGGGCGTTGGAGCTGCTGCTGGTTCTGGTACTGCCGCTGGGGGTACAGGTGCTGTCCCTGCTGTGTCTGGAGTCGCCGCGCGCCCTCAGCCGTACTTCGTTCCGCTCCTTCAGCAGGTTCTTGGTCTCTCGCCTCCTCCTGGTCCTCCTCCCTTAGCGTGTTCACAGCCTGTCCCGTCACAGTTACAGTTGCAGCCGGCCTCCCCACTACCTGCTCCTTCTCCTTACACTGGTCCTACTGGCGGTCTTACTGAGCGTCGTGAGTCTGCGTCTCGTCCTGCGTCGCCTGTCCGTCCTGCTCGCGCTAGTGCTCGTAGTTCGCGCCAGCGTCCTCCTCCTGCCCCTGGCACGCACCGGATGTCTCTACGTCCGTCTACTGCTCCTCTGCGTGCCCCTTTGCCTTCTCCTCCTGCGTCCTCTCTTCCTGCTCTCGCCGACCCTGCGTCGGACTCTCTTCGTGCTGCCAGTCCTACTGTCACGCGTCTCCTTGCTACTGCCGTCATTGACCCTTCCTTTGAGTCTTCTGCTGCGTCTGCCCTAGTTGGTGAGCTCGTCGACTTTGCTGCTCACTGTCGCCTAGACTACGCTGCGAGTCTTGTCGCTGAGACTGAGTCTGTCTGTCCTCCGTCCGTCAGGGGTGCGTGTGCCCTTGGCACGGACGTCCTTGAGGACAGGCAGGAGGAGTTCCAGTGCTTGGCCGCTGCTTCACCTCATCTCGTGTCCGTACTGCTTACCCCTGAGGGAGACCCGGATGCACTTGACATCCCGACTCCGCGCTCTTACGCGGAGGCGATAGAGGGTCCCTACTCCTCTCAGTGGCAGGCAGCTATGGATGCAGAGATGGCTTCCTGGAAGTCCACAGGCACCTACGTTGACGCTGTCCCCCCTCCTGGGGCGAACATCGTCAGTGGCATGTGGATCTTCAGGGTGAAGCGGCCGCCGGGTTCTCCGCCTGTCTTCAAGGCGCGTTACGTGGCTCGTGGCTTCAGTCAGCGACAGGGAGTTGACTACTTTCAGACCTTCTCCCCCACCCCAAAGATGACCACTCTTCGGGTACTGCTGCACGTTGCTGCTCACCGGGACTACGAGCTGCACTCTCTCGACTTCAGCACAGCTTTCTTGCAGGGCAGCCTGCACGAGGAGATCTGGCTGCGCCGCCCACCTGGCTTCACTGGGTCTTTCCCTCCAGGTACCCAGTGGAGTCTCCGGCGTCCAGTCTACGGTCTCCGCCAGGCGCCACGTGAGTGGCACGACACACTGAGGACTACGCTTGCGGCTCTTGGGTTCGCTCCTTCTACTGCCGACCCGTCGCTGTTTCTGCGCACCGACACCTCTCTGACGCCGTTCTACATCCTCGTGTACGTCGACGACTTGGTCTTTGCCACAGCTGACACTGCTGGACTCGCCTACGTGAAGTCCGAGCTGCAGAAGAGACACACGTGCACTGACCTAGGTGAACTGAGTAGCTACCTTGGCTTGCAGATCACCCGGGACAGAGCACAGCGCACCATTACCTTTACTCAGTCACACATGGTGCAGCAGGTCCTTCAGCGCTTCGGCTTCACGTACTCCTCGCCTCAGGCCACTCCTCTGTCTACTCGCCACTCGCTCTCAGCTCTGCCTTCGGATGAGTCCGTAGAGTCGAGTGGCCCGTACCCAGAGCTTGTTGGCTGTCTCATGTACCTGATGACCTGCACTCGACCTGACCTTGCATACCCTCTTAGCATTCTTGCACGCTATGTTGCTCCCGGGAGACACCGACCAGAGCACATGGCTGCAGCGAAGAGGGTGTTGCGCTACTTGTGCAGTACGTCGGGCATGGGACTAGTGCTTGGAGGGCGGAGTCCAGTGGTCCTCACTGGACACGCAGACGCTTCTTGGGCTGACGACCAGGCTACGCAGCGGTCGTCACAGGGTTACACCTTCAGCCTTGGTTCCGGCTCTGTTTCGTGGCGGGCTACTCGCTCAACTTCTGTTCTCGGCTCCAGTTGTGAGGCTGAGATCTACGCAGGGGCCATGGCTGCTCAGGAGCTTCGCTGGCTCACCTACCTGCTGACCGACCTTGGAGAGACGCCTCGTTCTCCTCCAGTCCTTTACGTCGACAACAAGGCCATGCTGGCCTTGTGTCGGGAGCAGAGACTGGAGCACAGAACAAAGCACATTGCTCTCCGCTACTTCCTTGCTCGTGAGCTACAGCAGCGTGGTCAGTTGCGACTTGCGTACATGGCCTCTGAGGCCGACACTGCTGATGTCTTCACCAAAGCACTTCCGCCTTGTGATCATCAGCGCTGCTGTACCCAGCTGGGTCTTGTGTCTGTCTTGCCTCACTTGCTCTCCTCTTGACCCTCTTTGTACTGTTACATATATATATATCACTGCTCTTGCTTGTTTAGTCTTATATATATATATATGTACTCGTGCATGTGAACTGGCCTTGTGGCCTTGTACTTGTGCTCGGATTGTGTGGTGACGTTGTGATCCACCCTGAGCTTGCTTTGCTTTGCTTTGCTTTACTTGACTGGTCTTGTGACCCCTAGTTCTCCCCCACTTCGCCTATGGGGGTGTGTCAAACATTATATATGTTGTTGTAGTTGTTTAGGCTACAGTGGGTTAGCCTATTGGGGGTACACATTCCTAGTTTTTCATACTTGTACTCATTTCACTGTTAGTTCATTCATTCTTGTTCAACAACGCGAAGGTTCCGCGAGTCGCGAAGCGTCCCGAACAGATCTGTCCCGAATTCGGTAGAAGGCAATTCGGTGGCAACCGAAAAGCCAGAATTCGGTGCACGCAACCTAGCTCGGTGCTATAAATATAATAAAACATAGGAAAGCACCTAGCCTAGGAAATCAAGCAATTCATGCATGCATATAATTATCCGATGCTAGAAATAGCATAATAAAGTAAAGGCAAGCAAGCATAACTGGCATAAGCCGTCGTACTCTCATAGGAGACATGCAGCGCGGATCCTATCGATCAACACCTCAGTGACCTCACCCTTGCGGCACAAGGGGAAGACTCTGGTTTAACCCAAGTAGTCGTCAACCTCCTGCAGGAAGTAACGCTCATGACCCTGTCCACGGACGTGGACGGGGCCCCACACGTCCATGTGGAGAGTCTGCAGCGGAGCCCTTGTCGGAGGAAACTCGGAGGAGTGAGGAGCGGCGCGCTGCCGTCCCTCGGCGCAGGGAACGCAGGTAGGGGCAGGCCCCGGAGGAAGGGGAGGGAGGGATCTGGGAAGACCATAGGCAAGGACACGGGAGGCCATGCCTCGGAGACGAGGCAGGGAGGGGTGACCAAGGCGGTGGTGCCAGAGGAGAGTCTGGTGGGACAGGAGGCGACAAGTTCAGGGGGCAGACTCAGGACCAGACCGAGACGCTGCAGCAGACACCTGACCCAACGCACCAACCTGACCAGACCCATTAACCGAAGGAGACTCAGTGATCAGTGTGTAGAGGCTCGACCCCGGCTGCCGGTAAACGTGGCCAAGTGTCGGCCCGTCCGATCACACGTGCAGTGGGTCACTCGCTAATTCGCAGGAGTGAGGTGATCAACCCCTCCATCCTGCAGGTCAGCACCACTCACCAAGTTCGTAGAGAACGAGGGGAGGTAAAGACCTGACAGGGAGCCAGACGGGGCCGCCGGACACGGTAGGACAGTGGAGTAGTGAGCAAGGATAGGACCCCCAGAGGGGTCTCCCAGGGAGACTGCAACAGGCCGACTAAGCGGCGTGAGGGTGGTGCGGTCTCGAAAGAAGGAGCGGGAAGCACCCGAGTCAAGGGTGAAGGTGTGCAAGACCGCAGCAGGCGCAGCACCAGAGAGAGCAGACTCACCAGCACCTGGAGCAGGAGACGCACGAGCACCTAGAGCAGCAGCCTCACCAGCTCCTAGAGCAACAGACTGGATACCGGGGTCAGGCGGCACACACGGGTGACAGGCACCCTCAGCACTAGTAGACAATGCATACATTGCAGTGAGAAGAGCATCATAGTCAAGAGCAAAGATATCTACCCTCTGCCTAAGCAGCTCCAGCCAAGAGGGGAGCTCAGCGTCGTCGCCAAACTCTGTACACCAAGCGTTGCTCAGACGGGCGAAGCAGCGGGACTCTATGTGACCAGGAGTCCCGCAAGGCTGACTAGTCCGGACACCCATGCGAATGACGTACGGGCAGCGAGCTCTACTCAGTGACCCTCTACTCTGAGCGTACCACTCGCGAAGCTGCTGGGGCGAAAGGGTTTCGCGCGGACGATGCTGCAGCTGTACTTGGCCACTACAAGAAGCTCCCAAACCACTCACTCCAGGACGACTCCCACTACGGCCACCCCGACAACCCCAACTAGCGTACCACTCACGAAGCTGCTGGGGCGGGAGGGACTCACGCGAAAGTCGCTGGAGCTGTAGCTGGCCACCGCCAGGAGTAGTAGTAGCAATAGTAGCCGCAGTAGCAGCAGTAGTAGCAATAGAAGTAGTAGCCGCAGTAGCAGTAGTAGCAGGAGTAGCTGTGAGGATCTAGGATCGAGCTCAGAAAAGAGAATGTGAGTTGAATGATCACCTGGGTACAACACGAGGCTATATATAGGCTCGACACAAGGCCCTGTAACCAGGTGTTACACGAAGGTTCCGCGGGTCGCGAAGCGTCCCGAACAGATCCTTCCTGAATTCGGTAGAAGGCAATTCGGTGGCAACCGAAAAGCCAGAATTCGGTGCACGCAACCTAGCTCGATGCTATAACTATAATAAAATATAGGAAAGCACCTAGCCTAGGAAATCAAGCAATTCATGCATGCATATAATTATCCTATGCTAGAAATAGCATGATCAAGTAAAGGCAAGCAAACATAGCTGGCATAAGCCGTCGTACTCTCACACGTCCCGCGTGAGATACACCCTGCTTGACAAGATAGTCCTTGAGAGCATGGTGTGCGTTGCCCATATCAACTTCTACAACCCAACTATCCTCAGTGGGGTCGTATCCCTCCAGCGTATCAGGAACCCGAGGGCCTTGCCGCTGCGGTGCCGATGAGTAAGAACGCGCTCGATCTCGTACTCGGGTTCATCCTGTATGAGAATAGGTGGTGGTGGCGGTAGTTGGCGTCCCTGGAACTGTTGGTTGGGGTCCTTGTAGGGCTTCAGTAGCTGGACATGGAAAGCATTGTGAAGCTCCCGTATATCTGGAAAGCGCAAGCGGAATATAACTGGTGTCACCTGTGCCTCAACGAGAAAAGGACCACAGAAGCGAGGCCGGAGCTTGGATGGTAGGCGAGACAGGTTCAAGTTGTGTGTGTCAAGAAGCACCTGATCTTCGACTGCTACTAAGTAATTTCGTCGCTAACGATCAGCATACTGCTTCTCGGAGTTCTGCATTGTGATGAGACGTCGCTGAGTCTTCTCCCATAGCTGCTGCATGGTGGTGACGAAGTCATGTGCGGCTTGGACGTGTGCCGGTGTGGTTGGCTGCTGTGGTGTGAGTGGTTCCCGTCCGTAACACAGGAAGAAAGGAGTTTTCCCTGTGGCCGCATATGAGGCGTTGTTGTAAGCGAACTCTAGGGTCGGTAATTGTGTGTCTTAGTGGCTGACGTCATCCTTGCAAGCTGTGCGCAGTAACTATTCAACCACTTGATTGAGTCGCTCTGTCCGTCCGTCCGTCTGGGGGTGGTATGCTGAAGACATTGCAAGCTTTGTCCCCAACAGTCCCATGAGCTCCTTCCAGAATTTACTGGTGAATTTGGGGTCTCTGTCTGAGATGAGTCTAGTGGGGATGCCGTGGATGGTGATGATGCGGTCGAAGAAGAGGCAAGCAGTTGCTTCAGCTGTTGCCGTGGCGCTGGTTGGTATGAAGTGACCCATTTTGGAGAACTTTCGATAACTACGAGGATGGAATCGTGCCCCCATGAGGTCGAAGGAAGTCCTGTGATAAAGTCGAGGTTAACCACCTGCCATGGCTGCTCCGGTACGGGTAGAGGCTGAATTAACCCTGCTTTTTCTGCTTGCTGCTCTTCATCCGCTGGCACGTCTCGCATGAGGTGACGAACTGCTGCACGTTTGCTGCCATCCCGGGCCAGTAGTAATACTTCGCTATCCCTGCTAACGTCTTGTTGCTCCCGAAATGTCCCGCGTAAGGTACGTCGTGAAATTCCTCCAATAGGATCTGCCGTAGCGGGGCGTAATTCGGTACCCAAATCTTTCCTGATCCCTTTCTTACAGCTAAGTCCTTCCACTGTAACAGCTTCTTACTGAGGTAGGCAATGGGCTGCAAACTGCGTTCGTGATGCTGCATCAGTACTGCTCCGACTGCTTGGTCACTAGCGTTTGCTTCCACCATGTAGTCTTTGTCTGGATCCGGTAGGATGAGTACTGGCGCTGTAGTCAGTGCTGTCTGTTTGTTCAGTGCGAGGTAGTCGATGCACATCCGTAAACTACCGTCTGGCTTTGGAGTGAGGAGAACTGGTGCACCGTAGGGAGAGGTGGATGGGCAGATCAGTTGTCTGTCCAGTAGATACTCTATCTGTTTTTTCGTGTCTGTCAGTTCAGTCGAACTCAGTGGGTATGGTGCACGTGAGACGGGTTTCACACCTGGTTCCTCCACGATCTCGTGCTCGTGTGTGCGTGCTGGAGGTACGCCTGCGGGTAGGTCGTCGGGCATTATATCCTTGTACTGCTCCGAGACCCCCTCCTCTGCTGCTGCCATAACCAGTGCTAAGTAACCCGTGTTACTCTCGTTCACTGTCCGTTCGAACCGTGCCAGTGTCGTTTCATGAATGCTCCTTGTATCCGTCCAGCTTCGCAGCTCCACTCGTTTCCGGATGCACAGACTCAAGGTTGTTGTAGATGCACGTTTTCCGGTTGACCCAGTCGATCTCGGGGTTGAACCGCTTCAGAAAATCTCGCCCCAAGATGAAATCTAATCCCTTGATGTTCGTGATCGGCAACGTCCGCTTCCACCTCAACGCCCCTATCTGCAGCTGCAGTGTTGACTTGCCGTGGATGGGAAGCTTCGTACCGTCCACCATCGTTGCTGTAAACTGGGTTTCTTTTGAGGATTCTCCAATTTTCTCCAACGTCCCGCGGTCGCACACTGAGTGGGACGCACCACTGTCCACCAAGGCCTGGAGGCGACGCCCGTTGCAGATCACCTCGAGTACTAGTGGTTGCTGCTGCTCTGAGTATCCGTAGATGGTATCGCTTATAGGATCGTAGGGTACGTCGAATATGTTATCCCTAGGTCCTGCGCTCAAAGATGCAGCTTCAGTATCAGTTTTCAACTGAGAAAGGTTAGAAGGATTTATCCGAGGCCGATTCGGCTTCTCTTGGGCCTGGAACCTTCCACTAAGCCTTTGCAGTTGTGTAGGCTCCATCTGTGGGGAACAGGGAGCCTTTAAACAGTGCTGCTGGGAGAGAATATAAACTCCTCGGAACGCTCGACCCGTATTAGCGCTCTGGAGTAGGGTCCCCTTAATACCCGGTTCTAGTTTCATTTCTGACTCTCCCTTAATAAAGGCTTGAAACCCACGAGAAGTAATATTCTTACTTGTCGGGGTATACGGCTGGAGTTTCCCGGTCGGTGTAGGGTCTTGTTTCGCGGATCCTCCATTAGTCTCGGCGATTTCCCCTGGTGCCGGCTGGTCGTGACATTTTAAATTTGCGTCACCATATTCTCCTTTTTTCGCCCTCTGCGAAGTTGCCATGTTGTCCGTTTTCTGCTTCGGGGGTGCCGCACTGTTCTTGTCCTTCAGCTCCGCACACCTTCTCTTCATTTTCCAACACGCCAAGATACGATGTCTTGTAGCGCCGCAAAATTTGCACGTCTCATTATTTGCTAGCCGCTGCTCCACATCGCCCTCGTCGTTCTCCATCGGGTCGGCAGTCGTGGGTGGTGCCAATCGCCCCATGCCACTAGTTGGCTTGTTGCGTCGTGTTCCGTAGTAGCTACTGTTCAATGTGTCGAACTGTTCGATCAGTGCTGTTGGAAACTGCGCCCAAGTCCCCTCGCCTTGGACTATTCTGTTGTTGATCCACTCTACTCGATTGTGCTAACGACCTGCCATGGCTGCTTCGGTACGGGTAGAGGCTGAAGTAACCCTGCTTTTTCTGCTTGCTACTCTTCATCCGCTGGCACGTGTCACATGAGGTGACCAACTGCTGCACGTTTGCTGCCATCCCGGGCCAGTAGTAATACTTCGCTATCCCTACTAACGTCTTGTTGCTCTCGAAATGTCCCGCTTAAGGTACGTCGTGAAATTCCTCCAATAGGATCTGTCGTAGCGGGGCGTAATTCGGTACCCAAATCTTTCCTGATCCCTTTCTTACAGCTAAGTCCTTCCACTGTAACAACTTCTTACTGAGGTAGGCGATGGGCTGCATGTCAGAACATCATAGCTTATGCTTTTGTATAGGCTATAGTGGGGTATCCCATAGGGGGTACAACCCAATTAGGGTTAGTACTTGTACCCACTTCTCTCATAGTTCATCCATACTCGTTCTCATTCTCACATGGAATCAGAGCAGGTCCCCTCCTAGGGACTGTTTCTTGGGCCCACCGAAGCGCGCCCCGAGGCGCGCGTTTTTTTTTAGCGACCCGTAGTGTCGCCCTCCCCCCCCTCCCAGCGGCCCGTCGCGCCGCCTTTCGGTCGCGGCCCCGCCGCCCTACTCTAGCGGCCCCGCCGCCCTACGTCGCGGCCCCGCCGCCCTACCCTTCGACGGCGCCGCCGCCCTATGTCGCGGCCCCGCCGCCCTACTTCGACGGCCCCACCGCCCTACGTCGCGGCCCTGCCACCCTACCCTACGTCGCGGCCCCGCCGCCCTACCCTTCGACGGCGCCGCCGCCCTACGTCGCGGCCCCGCCGCCCTACTTCGACGACCCCGCCGCCCTACGTCGCGGCCTCGCCGCCCTCCTTCGACGGCCCCGCCGCCCTACCCTACGTCGCGGCCCCGCCGCCCTACCCTTCGACGGCGCCGCCGCCCTACGTAGCGGCCCTGCCGCCCTACTTCGACGGCCCCGCCGCCCTACGTTGCGGCCCCGCCGCCCTACCCTACATCGACGGCCCCGCCGCCCTACTCAGCGGCCCGCCAGCCGCCCTACCTCCGGCCCACCCGCCGGGTCGCCCAGCCGCTGAGCCGCCGAGCCGCCCAGCAGCCGACCGCCGAGCCGCCGAGCCGCCGAGCAGCCGAGCCGCCGAGCCGCCCAGCAGCCGAGCAGCCGAGCCGCCGAGCAGCCGAGCCGCCCCGCAGCCGAGCCGCCGAGCAGCCGAGCCGCCCCGCAGCCAAGCCGCCCCGCAGCCGAGCCGCCCAGCAGCCGAGCAGCCGAGCCGCCGAGCAGCCGAGCCGCCCCGCAGCCGAGCCGCCGGCCGCTGAGCTGCCCTACTTCCATACGGCCCGTTCTACCCAGCCTGGTGAGCACAGAGCCTTCTTTTTCACTGCGCTGCCCTCACCCTACTGCTTGCACTGCTAGGCGCCTGTCATCATGGCTACCCCCAGTGTCCTCGCTTTTGACGCTGAGGGTCGGGCCATTGACTTTGAGGTCTGGGTAGATGACCTCCAGCTGTTCTTACAGTGCGATAGGGCAGACGGCCTCTCTCTCTTTGACCTTACCTCTGGCGCTTCCCCTGCCCCTGCTGCTGATGCTGACCCTACTGTTCGCTCCCAGTGGGCTACGCGCAATGCTGCTGCACGTCTTGCTGTGCGTCGCCACCTCCCTACCTCTGAGCGTGCGCACTTTAGTCAGTACAAGAGTGCTCAGACCTTGTACGACGCTGTAGTTGCGCGCTACTCCTCCCCTGCCACTGCTGCACTGAGCCGCCTCATGCTACCCTTCCTCTTCCCTGACCTTGCCGCCTTTCCCACAGTCGCTGATCTCATTACGCATCTCCGCACTAGTGACACCCGCTACCGCGCTGCGCTTCCTGCTGACTTCTGCGCCAAGAACCCCCCCCCCCCCCATGTACATCACTCTCTACTTTCTAGTCACCCGCCTCCCCGACTCCCTTCGTGTAGTCCGGGACCACTTCCTCGCGGTCTGTCCCACCACTCTCACAGTCGACAGCCTAGAGAAGGCCCTCCTAGCGGCGGAGAAGAGCATCGTCGCTGTAGGAGCCTCTCGAGGTGACCCCCGTGCCCCCATCTTTGAGGGGTGTTCTCCTTCCCCTCTCTTGCCCTCTGTCGCCTCTGCCGCTGCGTCCGACCTCGTTGGTCTTGAGTCGGTCGGCGCGGCGTCTGCCCCTAGCAGGAGACGTCGCCCTGGCAAGGGCAAGGGGGGCAAGGGAGCGGGTGGGGCTAGCGGGGGCGGTGGCGGTGGAGGTGGAGGCGGCGGAGGGAGTGGGGGTGGCGGTGGAGGAGGTGGTGGGGGTGGGGGTGCTAGTGGCAGCAGTGGTGGCGGAGGCGGCGTCGGCGGCGGCGGTACCGGCGGGGGTGGCGGCAGTGGCGGAGGTGGAGGAGGTGGAGGAGGAGGTGGTGGAGGTGGTCGGAGTGGCACTTCACAGCGGAGCGGCACTGGGGGTGGTCAGCGCCAGCAGCAGCAGCAGCAGCAGCGTTCTCGCGACGTCCCCACCCCTCAGCAGCTCCGTGAGTGGTACACGCAGCGTCAGGGTGGTGGGGGACTTGGTCCCTGCACCTACGTCCTTCGCACCGGCGACCGTGCAGGTGAGCAGTGTGGGGGTGCCCACCCCACCCAGCGCTGTTTTGGCCGCCCGACGGACGCTTGGCGTCAGCAGTTTCCGGAGGCCACGTAGATCCCCCGCTGGGGAGAGCTGTCTAGGGCTGGCGTGGCTATCTTTGATCTTGACTTTGATGCTATCCTTGCTGCCATGTATGCTGTGACTATTAGTGATGAGGGTGACTGTTACCGGTGTTTCCCGCCCGACCCGGGCATTGGTACTGCTGCGCTAGGTGCTTGTGAGGCTACTGCTCTAGGTGACAGTGCGTCTGCGCTCTCAGGTGCTAGTGAGGCTGCGCTCTCAGGTACTAGTGAGGCTGCGCTCTCAGGTACTGCGTTGGCTTTGGCCTCCCTCACCTTCACACTTGACTCAGGGGCTTCTCGCTCCTTCTTTCGAGACCGCACCACACTCACGCCGCTTGGTCGGCCGGTTGCAGTCTCCCTGGCTGACTCCTCTGGGGGTCCTGTCCTCGCTCACTTCTCCACTGTCCTCTCATGTCCGGCTGCCCCCTCGGGCACCCTGTCGGGTCTGTACCTCCCCTCGTTCTCGATGAACTTGGTGAGTGGTGCTGACCTGCAGGATGCGGGAGTTCACCAGTTTACTCCTGCGAGTTAGCGGGGGACCCACTGCTCGGACGCCCGCACAGGACGACACCTAGCCATGTTTTCGCGTCGGCCCGGGTCGAGTCTCTACACCCTGACCATTGAGTCTCCTCCAGTCCCTGCGTCTGGCCAGGTAGCAGCGTCGGGTCAGGTGTTTGCTGCTGCGTCCAGGTCTGGTCCTGAGTCTGCCCCCTGCTCGTGTCGCCTCCTGTCTCACGAGACTCTCTTGTGGCACCACCGTCTTGGCCACCCCTCCTTGCCTCGTCTTCGGGGCATGGCTTCCCGTCTCCTTGTCTCTGGTCTCCCCCGGTCTCTCCCTCCCCTTCCTTCAGGGCCAGGACCTTCCTGTGTCCCTTGTGTCGAGGGGCGGCTCCGGGCTGCCCCTCACTCCTCCCAGTTTCCCCCGAGAGAGGCTCCTCTGCAGACGATTCACATGGACGTGTGGGGCCCGGCCCGCGTCCGTGGACAGGGTCACGAGCGCTACTTCCTGCTGGTGGTTGACGACTACTCGCGTTACACCACAGTCTTCCCCATGCGCAGCAAGGGTGATGTCACTGAGGTGTTGATCGACTGGATCCGCGCGGCTCGTCTCCAGCTCAGGAGGAGCTTCGGCTCGGACTTTCCTGTTCTGCGTCTGCACTCTGACCGAGGCGGAGAGTTCTCCTCTGGCCTTCTGCGAGCCTACTGTCGTGCACGAGGCATCCGCCAGACCTTCATCTCAACCTTCACCCCAGGGTCTCCCGGCCGGAGACCTCCCCAGCTCTGCTGTGGACGGGGAGGGTCGGCGATGTGTCTGCGTTCCGTGTCTGGGATCTCGGGCGTTTGTCCGTGACCTGTCTGCGGACAAGCTGTCCCCTCGTGCTGCTCCCTGTGTCTTCCTAGGCTTCCCCCCTGACGCCCCAGGGTGGCAGTTCTACCACCCCTCCTCTCGTCGTGTTCTGTCCTCCCAGGACGTCACGTTCGACGAGTCAGTCCCCTTCTACCGCCTCTTCCCCTACCGCACTCCTTCCCTCCCGCCGCCGCCGCACTTCCTTGTACCAGGTCCCCCCCCGGTAGACCCCCTTCCCCCTCAGGGTCCTGCCCCTTCAGGTGTGTCCCAGGTCGATGCAGTCGAGCCAGTCGAGGTTGCTGGTGAATCAGGTACTGCTGGGGGTGCTGAGCTTGGGGGTGCTGACTCTGGGGGTGCTGAGTCTGGGGGTGCTGAGCCTGGGGGTGCTGAGTGTAGGGGTGCTGAGCCTGGGGGTGCTGAGCCTGGGGGTGCTGAGCCTGGGGGTGCTGCCTCTGGGGGTGCTGAGCCTGGGGGTGCTGACTCTGAGGGTGCTGCGCGCGTGGGTGTTGAGCCTGGGGGTGCTGAGCCTGGGGGTGCTGCGTCTGGAGCTGCTGAGCCTGGAGGTGTGGAGCCTGCGGCCACTGGACCTCCCCTTGTGGCGTCTGACGGTACTGGGCCTGGAGGTTCTCCGGGTGTTTCGTCTCGGTGGGAGCCACTCTCTCCACAGGAGCTGCGTGAGTGGTTTGCTCGCCGCTGGAGGCGTACTGCTGGAGTTGGCGCTTCTTCAGCCGCTGAGGGTGCTGGTGCCGCCGGTCCCGGAGCTGCTGGGCCTGCGGGTCCGCCTGGAGCTGGAGCTGCTGAGGGTGTTGGTTCTGAGACTACTACTGTACGTCCTGGTGGTGGTCGTGCTGCGGGTACTGCTGGAGCTACTGGAGGTCCTGCCGCTGGAGGTGCTGTTGGCGCTGGTGCTGCCGGAGGTGCTGAGGGTGCTGGTGCTGTCCTTGCTGTGTCTGGTGCCGCCGCGCGGCCTCGGCCGTACTTCGTTCCGCTCCTTCAGCAAGTTCTTGGTCTTCCTCCTCTCTTAGAGGGTCCACCGCCTGTCCAGTCGCAGTCACAGTTACCGCCGGCCTCCCCACTGCCTTCTCCGTCTCCGTACACTGGTCCTACTGGAGGTCTTGCTGAGCGTTGTGAGCCTGCGTCTCGTCCTGCGTCGCCTGTTCGTGCTGCTCGCACTAGTGGTCGCAGTTCGCGTCAGCGTCCTCCTCCTGTCCCTGGCACGCACCGGATGTCTCTGCGTCCGTCCACTGCTCCTGTGCGTGCCCCTTTGCCTTCTCCTCCTGAGTCCTCTCTTCCTACGCTTGCCGACCCTGAGTCGGACTCTCTTCGTGCTGCCAGTCCTATTGTCACGCGTCTCCTTGCTACTGTTGTCACTGACCCCTCCTTTGAGTCCACTGCTGCGTCTGCTTACCCCTGAGGGAGACCCGGATGCACTTGACATCCCGACTCCGCGCTCTTACGCGGAGGCCGTAGAGGGTCCCTACTCCTCTCAGTGGCAGGCAGCTATGGATGCAGAGATGGCTTCCTGGAAGTCCACAGGCACCTACGTTGACGAGGTTCCCCCTCCTGGGGAGAACATTGTCAGTGGGATGTGGATCTTCAGGGTGAAGCGGCCGCCGGGCTCTCCACCTTTCTTCAAGGCGCGGTACGTGGCTCGTGGCTTCAGTCAGCGGCAGGGAGTTGACTACTTTCAGACCTTCTCTCCCACCCACTCTTCGGGTGCTGCTGCACATAGCCGCTCAGCGCGAATACGAGCTCCACTCTCTTGACTTCAGCACTGCTTTCTTGCACGGTAGCCTGCACGAGGAGATCTGGCTGCGCCGTCCACCTGGCTTCACTGGGACTTTCCCTCCTGGCACCCAGTGGAGCCTCCGACGGCCAGTCTACGGTCTCCGCCAGGCACCACGTGAGTGGCACGACACACTGAGGACTACGCTTGCGGCTCTTGGGTTTGCTCACTCTACTGCTGACGCGTCGTTGTTTCTGCGCACCGACACTTCTTTGCCGCCGTTCTACATCCTCGTGTACGTCGACGACTTGGTCTTTGCCACAGCGGACACTGCTGGACTCGCCTACGTGAAGTCCGAGCTGCAGAAGAGACACACGTGCAGAGACGTGGGTGAACTGCGCAGCTACCTTGGCTTGCAGATCACTCGGGACAGAGCACGCCGCACCATTACCTTGACTCAGTCACACATGGTGCAGCAGGTCCTTCAGCGCTTCGGCTTCACGTGCTCCTCGCCTCAGGCCACTCCTCTGTCTACTCGCCACTCGCTCTCAGCTCTGCCTTCGGATGAGTCCGTAGAGTCGAGTGGCCCGTACCCAGAGCTTGTTGGCTACCTCATGTACCTGATGACCTGCACACGACCTGACCTTGCATACCCTCTTAGCATCTTGGCACGCTATGTTGCTCCTGGGAGACACCGACCAGAGCACATGGCTGCAGCGAAGAGGGTGTTGCGCTACTTGTGCAATACGTTGGGCATGGGGCTTGTGCTTGGAGGGCGGAGTCCAGTGGTCCTCACAGGGTACGCGGACGCTTCTTGGGCTGACGACCAGGCTACGCAGCGGTCGTCGCAGGGTTACACCTTCAGCCTTGGTTCCGGCTCTGTTTCGTGGCGGGCTACTCGCTCGTCTTCTGTTCTCGGCTCCAGTTGTGAGGCTGAGATCTACGCCGGGGCCATGGCTGCTCAGGAGCTTTGCTGGCTCACCTACCTGCTGACTGACCTTGGAGAGCCGCCTCGTTCTCCTCCAAAACTGTACGTAGACAACAAGGCCATGCTGGCCTTGTGTCGAGAGCAGCGCCTAGAGCACAGAACGAAGCACATTGCTCTCCGCTACTTTCTTGCTCGTGAGCTGCAGCAGCGTGGTCAGTTGCGACTTGCGTACGTGGCCTCTGAGGCCAACACTGCTGATGTGTTCACCAAGGCACTTCCGCCTTGTGATCATCAGCGTTTCTGTACTCAGTTGGGACTTGTCCCAGTCTTGCCTAACTTGCTCACCTCTTGACCTTACTTGTACTCTTGCATATATATATGCCTGCTCTTGCTTGTTTAGACCTATATATATATATGTCTCCTCCTGCATGTGAACTGGCCTTGTGGCCTTGACCTTGTGCTCAGACTGTGTGGTGACATTGTGATCCACCCTGAGCTTGCTTTGCTCTGCTTTGCTTGACTGGTCTTGTGACCCCTTGTTCTCCCCCACTTTGCCTATGGGGGTGTGTCAGAACATCATAGCTTATGCTTTTGTGTAGGCTATAGTGGGGTATCCCATAGGGGGTACAACCCAATTAGGGTTAGTACTTGTACCCACTTCTCTCATAGTTCATCCATACTCGTTCTCATTCTCACACTGCCGACTGCGTTCGTGATGCTGCATCAGTACTGCTCCGACTGCTTGGTCACTAGCGTTTGCTTCCACCACGTAGTCTCTGTCTAGATCCGATAAGATGAGTACTGGCGCTGTAGTCAGTGCTGTCTGTTTGTTCAGTGCGCGGTAGTCGATGCACATCCTTAAACTACCGTCTGGCTTTGGAGTGAGGAGAACTGGTGCACCGTAGGGAGAGGTGGATGGGCAGATCAGTTGTCTGTCCAGTAGATACTCTATCTGTTTTTTCGTGTCTGTCAGTTCAGTCGGACTCAATTGGTATGGTGCACGTGAGACGGGTTTCGCACCTGGTTCCTCCACGATCTCGTGCTTGTGGGTGCGTGTTGGAGGTACGCCTGCGGGTAGGTCGTCGGGCATTATATCCTTGTACTGCTCCAAGACCCCCTCCTCTGCTGCTGCCATAACCAGTGCTAAGTAACCCGTGTTACTCTCGTTCACTGTCCGTTCGAACCGTGCCAGTGTCGTTTTAGGAACGGTCCTTGTATCCGTCCAGCTTCGCAGCTCCACTCGTTTCCGGATGCACAGACTCGAGGTTGTTGTAGATGCACGTTTTCCGGTTGACCCAGTCGATCTCGGGGTTGAACCGCTTCAGAAAATCTCGCCCCAAGATGAAATCTAATCCCTTGATGTTCGTGATTGGCAACGTCGGCTTCCACCTCAACGCCCCTATCTGCAGCTGCAGTGTTGACTTGCCGTGGATGGGAAGCTTCGTACCGTCCACCATCGTTGCTGTAAACTGGGTTTCTTTTGAGGATTCTCCAATTTTCTCCAACGTCCCGCGGTCGCACACTGAGTGGGACGCACCACTGTCCACCAAGGCCTGGAGGCGACGCCCGTTGCAGATCACCTCGAGTACTAGTGGTTGCTGCTGCTCTGAGTATCCGTAGATGGTATCGCTTATAGGATCGTAGGGTATGTCGAATATGTTATCCCTAGGTCCTGCGCTCAAAGATGCAGCTTCAGTATCAGTTTTCAACTGAGAAAGGTTAGAAGGATTTATCCGAGGCCGATTCGGCTTCTCTTGGGCCTGAAACCTTCCACTAAGCCTTTGCAGCTGTGTAGGCTTCATCTGTGGGGAACAAGGAGCCTTTAAACAGTGCTGCTGGGAGAGAATATAAACTCCTCGGAACGCTCGACCCGTATTAGCGTTCTGGAGTAGGGTCCCCATAATACCCGGTACCGGTTTAATTTCTGACTCTCCCTTAATAAAGGCTTGAAACCCACAAGAAGTAATATTCTTACTTGTCGGGGTATACAGCTGGAGTTTCCCGGTCGGTGCAGGATCTTGTTTCGCGGATCCTCCATTAGTCTCGGCGATTTCCTCTGGTGCCGGCTGGTCGTGACATTTTAAATTTGCGTCACCATATTCTCCTTTTTTCGCCCTCTGCGAAGTTGCCACGTTGTCCGTTTTCTGCTTCGGGGGTGCCGCACTGTTCTTGTCCTTCAGCTCCGCACACCTTCTCTTCATTTTCCAACACGCCAAGATACGATGTCTTGTAGCGCCGCAAAATTTGCACGTCTCATTATTTGCTAGCCGCTGCTCCACATCGCCCTCGTCGTTCTCCATCGGGTCGGCAGTCGTGGGTGGTGCCAATCGCCCTATGCCACTAGTTGGCTTGTTGCGTCGTGTTCCGTATTAGCTACTGTTCAATGTGTCGAACTGTTCGATCATGCTGCTGGAAACTGCGCCCACGTCCCCTCGCCTTGGACTATTCTGTTGTTGATCCACTCTAGAGCTGGGCCTCGTAACAGTGTTGCTGCGAGCCGTATGCGCATTGCGTCTTTTGTCGGGGTCGTGCATCCAACGGCTTCGAAGTAAATTTCGAGTTCTGCTACAAATCGACGAACGTCGTTCTTTTTTACTGTAGGATCGAACGCCTCCGGTAGCCTCGGCTTCACTGCTTTGAGGTTAACTGTAGCTGCTGCCGTTTCGCATGTAGAATTTTCGGTGTTGCCGCTGCTGCTGCTGCTACTGTTGTCGCTGCTGCTGTGGCGGTTGCCGACTGGTTCGCTAGGAGTTTTTCGAGTCGTGGGAGCGCCGCATATATTTGCTTATGCTTAGCACGTAACTCCGCGATTTTCATTACTGAAATATCTCCTTTTCCCTCCATTTGGCGATTTACAGGAAGATGCGCGACCAAAATAATCGAAATCTCGGTGCTGGTCGACTTACTGCGAGTCAAGTTGACTATAGGATCGACGAGGGCGAATTCTGAAGATCGCGTAAATCTCCCCTGGGCGAAATTCGCGTCCGATCTTGGCCGTTGAGGAGAAAATCAATCCGACGCTCCAAATTCCAACTTTTTTGGGCAAAATTCTCTGGGCCGTTGAGATGAAACTCGATCGAACGGTCGAAACTCCAACCTTTCCACCAGTAAATCTGAGGGGTGTTCGAAAACCGAATCGAGGGGGACTTAGAAAAATTGCGCGGAACTAGTGTCAGGCATATATGCTATAGTCTGTGTAGGCTGTAGTGGGGCAGTTCATATGGGGTACAACACTTTAGGGTTTGCTACTTGTACTCCCCTTTCTGCTCAATGCATTCATTCTCGTTTCTCGTCATGGTATCGAGCAGGTTTCCTAGTGGGAACGCTACCTAGGGCCCACCACGATACTTTTTTTTTTCCTGCCCGGAGCGCGTTTCACTTCTGCCCGAGTCGCGCTCTTTGTGCCCTCCCTACCTTCGAGCCGCCCTTAGTGGCCCCTCTCACGGCCCCTTTGGCCGCCCTTACGGCCCCTCGCGCCGCCCTTACGGCCCCTCGCGCCGCCCTCTACGGCCCCTCGCGCCGCCCTTACGGCCCCTTACGGCCCCTTAAGGCCCCTCGCGTCGCCCTTACGGCCCTCGCGCGGCCCCTTTCGGCCCCGTCTAGGCCCCTTACGGCCCCTCCGCGGCCCCGTCTAGGCCCCTTGCGGTCCGCTACTGCCCCGTTTAGGCCCCTTACGGCCCCTCCGCGGCCCCGTCTAGGCCCCTTGCAGCCCCGCTATGGCCCCGTCTAGGCCCCTTACGGCCCCTCTGCGGCCCCGTCTAGGCCCCTTGCGGCCCCGCTACGGCCCCGTCTAGGCCCCTTACGGCCCCTCCGCGGCCCCGTCTAGGCCCCTTGCGGCCCCGCTACGGCCCCGTCTAGGCCCCTTACGGCCCCTCCGCGGCCCCGTCTAGGCCCCTTGCGGCCCCGTCGCCGCCACGTGCGGCCTCGTTGTGAAAGTAAGGAGTAGTCTTAGGAGCCATAGCTAGGAGAGTCCTAGCTAGGCAAGAGACAGTTTAGGCAAAAAAGAGGAGGTTCACTAGCAGGAATGGGGATACAAATAGCAAACCCTAGAAGGGTTGTACTCGCTATAGAGCACCCCACTACAGGCTAGAGCATAACATTCTGACACACCCCCATAGCCAAAGTGGGGTGGAATCAGCAGAGCAAGCAAAGCTGTACAAGCTCAGGGTGGATCACAATGTCACCACACATTCTGAGCACAAGTTCAAGAAGCAATAGTTTAAAGTTCACAGTTATGAGCAAAGCTAGTGGTAGTCACAACGTGCAAGTGAGGAGGAGGAGGGACAGTGAGAGGAGAGGAGATAGGAGGCGACGGCTGAAGCTGCAGACACACGGGCAACAGGAGGCACACTGGCAAAGCGGCTACCGGAACAACGCTCCGGACTACTGGAGTAACTGGCCCCGCAGCTAAAAGTAGCGGCAGACGAGCAACGAACCCACGGGCGACTGGCACAAGTGGCTGCAACTGGGCTACCGGAGCAACTCCCCGGACTACAGGTGCTGCTGGCGACACGATGGCAACCTCCGTTCAGCTTCCCCAAACAGTCCCACCCCCCCTGACACACACCCGCTGCTACACCCCTAGCTCCACTCCCCCTTCACCCCCCCTTAGTACCACTCCAACGGCTCCAACAGGTCCACCCCCCCTCAGCGGCAGCTGCAGTAGCGGGAGACGGAGGAGGAGGAGGAGCAGGGAATGGCACACAGAAGCTGCACCCCCATACCCCCCACCCCCAAACCGTAATTCAAGAGAACGGGCAGTAGGAGGGGTGGGGCGCCATCAGAAGCACGGGGGACAACGGGGAGGGCAGGGGCAGCGAGGAACGGGCCACCCACGGGCCTGGCACAGCCTCACGAACCACGCACAGGCGGCCCGAGCCGCGCGCGGGCCTGGCGCCGCCCATACGGGCCGCGCGCGGGCCTGGCGCAGCCCGTACGGGCCGCGCGCGGGCCTGGCGCAGCCCGTACGGGCCGCGCGCGGGCCTGGCGCAGCCCGTACGAGCCGCGCGCGGGCCTGGCGCAGTCCGTACAGGCCGCGCGCGGGCCTGGCGCAGCCCGAACGGACCGCGCGCAGGCCGTACGGGTCGCGCGCAGGCCACGACGGGCGACGGAGGGCGACGCGCGGGTCCCCGTCACCCGTCGCAGTGCCTCCCGGGAGCGACGCGCGGCGTGACGGGGCAGAAACCCGCCGCGCGCCTCGGGGCGCACGGCGGGCAGAAAACCGCCGCGCGCCTCGGGGCGCACGGCGGGCTGAAAACCCTAATTTCGACGCCGCGCACCATGGGGCGCGCGGCGGACAGGGAGTAGCAGTAGCAGCGGAAGCAGTGAGGTGGGGCCCACAGTCCAGGAGCATATCGCTCTAATACCATGTGAAAGTAAGGAGTAGTCTTAGGAGCCATAGCTAGGAGACTCCTAGCTATGCAAGAGACAGTTTAGGCAAAAAAAAGGAGGTTCACTAGCAGGAATGGGGATACAAATAGCAAACCCTAGAAGGGTTGTACTCGCTATAGAGCACCCCACTACAGGCCAGAGCATAACATTCTGACATGCGTTGCCGCCACCAGCGGCCCCGTCACCACCACCTGCGGCCCCGTCGCCGCCACCTGCGGCCACGCAGCCGCCACCTGCGGCCTCGCCGCCACCTACGGCCCCGTCGCCGTCACCTGCGGCCCCGTCGCCCTCCCCTAGCGGCCCTGTCACCGGTCAGCCGCCCAGCGACCGAGCCTCCGAGCAGCCCAGCAGCCGAGCCGCCCTGCCGCCGAGCCGCCGAGCAGCCGAGCCGCCCTGCCGCCGAGCCGCCCAGTAGCCGAGCCGCCCAGCAGCCGAGCCGCCATGCCGCCGAGCCGCCCAGGAGCCGAGCCGCCCAGCAGCCGAGCCGCCCTGCCGCCGAGCCGCCGAGCCGCCCTACTGTCGAGCCGCTGCTGTTCCTACCGGTGCTCCCCGGCCCTCCTTCCTCGGACTGGTGAGCTCACTTCCTGCTAGGCCACTGCAGTCATGGCTACCCCCAGTGTCCTTACTTTTGATGCTGAGGGGTGTGCCGTTGACTTTGAGGTCTGGGTCGATGACCTCCAGTTGTTTCTCCAGTGCGATAGGGCAGACGGACACTCTCTGTTCGATCTCACCTCTGGTGTCTCTCCTGCCCCGCCTGCCACTGCTGACAGCACTGTTCGCTCACAGTGGGCCACACGTGATGCTGCTGCTCGCCTTGCTGTGCGCCGCCAATTACCGACCACTAAGCGTGCACACTTTAGCCAGTACAAGAGTGCTCAGACCTTGTACGACACTGTAGTTGCACGCTACTCTTCCCTTGCCACTGCTGCACTGAGCCGCCTCATGCTACCGTATCTCTTCCCTGACCTTGCTGCCTTTCCCACAGTCGCTGACCTCATTACGCACCTCCGCACTAGTGACACTCGCTACCGCGCTGCGCTTCCTGCTGAGTTCTGCGCCAAGAACCCCCCCCCCATGTACATCACCCTCTACTACATAGTCACCCGGCTCCCTGACTCTCTTCGCGTAGTGAGGGACCACTTCCTCTCAGTTTGCCCCACAACTCTCACCGTTGACCTCGTCGAGAAGGGCCTCCTAGCAGCAGAGAAGAGCATAGTCGCTGTAGGAGCCTCTCGTGGTGACCCTCGCACCCCCGTCTTTGAGGGGTGTTCCCCCTCCCCCCTCTTGCCCTTTGTTGCTTCTGCTGCTGCTGCCGACCTCGTTGGTTTCTACGGGGTCGGCGCTGCGTCTGCCCCTACCGGGAGACGCCGCACCGGCAAGGGCAAGGGGGGCAAGGGCGCTGGAGGGGCTGGCGGGGGCGGTGGAGGTGGTGGTGGAGGTAGTGGAGGGGGTGGGGGTGGTGGTGGGAGTGGTGGCGGCGGCAGCGGCAGCAATGGAGGCTGAGGAGACGGCGGTGGTGGCGGAGGGAGCGGAGGCGGCGGAGGTGGCGGAGGAGGCGGAGGTGGAGGAGGCGGCGGAGGCGGCGGTGGCAGCAGTGGACCTGGTTGCGGCTCTGCGCAGAGGAGTGGCTCCGGTGGTGGTACGCGCCAGAAGGAGCAGAGCAGTCGTGAGACCCTGTCCCCTCAGCAGCTTCGTGAGTGGTACGCTGCGCGTCAGCGCGGTGGGGGTATGGATCCCTGCACCTACGTTCTCCGCACCGGCGACCGCGCTGGTGAGTAGTGCGGGGGCCCGCACTCCACCCACCGCTGCTTCGGCCGCTTGACGGACGCGTGGCGTCACGAGTTCCCTGGGGCCTCTGAGATCCCTCGCTAGGGAGAGCTGTCTAGGGCGGGGGTTGCTATCTTTGATCTTGATTTTGATGCTTTTCTTGCTGCCATGTATGCTGTTGATGATTGTGTTGTGGGTGACTATTACCTGTGTGTACCTTCTGACCCGGGCATTGAGGCTGCTGCTCTAGGTACTCGTGCGTCTACTGCCCCAGGTGCCAGTGCGTCTGCTGCCCCAGGTGCTGGTGAGTCTGCGCTCTCAGGTACTACGTCGGCTCAGGCCTTACACAACCTCACCCTTGACTCGGGTGCGTCCCGCTCCTTCTTTCGAGACCGCACCACTCTTACGCCGCTCAGTCGGCCGGTTGCAATCTCCCTGGCGGACCCCTCTGGGGGTCCTGTCCTTTCTAGCTTCTCCACTGTCTTACCGTGCCCGGCAGCCCCCTCTGGCACCCCGTCAGGACTCTACCTCCCCTCGTTCTCTACGAACTTGGTGAGTGGAGCGGACCTACAGGATAGGGGGGTTGACCAGTTCACTCCTGCGAGTCAGCGGGTGACCCACTGCACGTGTGCTCGGACAGGCCGACACAGGGCCACGTTCACCCGTCGGCCAAGGTCGAGCCTGTACACCCTTACTACTGAGTCTCCTCCGGCTGCTGAGTCTGGCCAGGTAACTGCGTCGAGTCAGGTGTTTGCTGCAGCGTCCAGGTCTGGTCCTGAGTCTGCTCCCTGCTCGTGTCGACTACTGTCCCACAAGACTCTCCTTTTGCACCACCGCCTTGGTCACCCCTCCCTGCCTCGTCTCCGAGACATGGCCTCCCGTGTCCTTGTCTCTGGTCTCCCTTGGTCTCTCCCTCCCCTACCTCCTGGGCCTGGCCCTACCTGCGTCCCCTGCGTCTAGGGGCGACAGCGCGCCGCCCCTCACTCCTCCGAGTTTCCTTCGACAGAGGCTCCGCTGCAGACTCTCCACATGGACGTGTGGGGCCCCGCCCTCGTTAGTGGGCAGGGGCGCGAGCGGTACTTCCTGCTGGTGGTTAACGACTACTTGCGTTACACCACAGTCTTCCCCTTGCGCAGCAAGGGTGACGTCACTGAGGTATTGATTGATTGGATCCGCGCAGCTCGTCTCCAGCTCAAGGAGAGTTTCGACTCGGACTTTCATGTTCTTCGTCTGCACTCGGACAGAGGCGGGGAGTTTTCCTCTGCCCGTCTGGGAGCTTTCTGTCGTGCGCAGGGCATCCGCCAGACCTTCACGCTTCCGGCCTCTCCACAGCAAAATGGGATTGCTGAGCGCCGCATTGGCATGGTCATGGACGTCGCTCGTACGTCCATGATGCATGCGGCTGCCCCCCATTTTCTGTGGCCGTTTGTGGTTCAGTACGCCGCGCATCAGCTCAACCTTCAGCCCCGGGTCTAGGGTTGCCAGAGACCTCCCCCGCCTTGCGGTGGACCGGGAAGGTTGGCGATGCGTCTGCGTTTCGGGTCTGGGGATCTCAGGCGTTTGTCCGCGACTTGTCTGCGGACAAGCTGCCCCCCCGTGCTGTTCCTTGCGTCTTCCTTGGCTTCCCCCCTGACGCGCCTGGGTGGCAGTTTTACCACCCCACCTCGCGCCGTGTTTTGTCCTCCCAGGACGTCTCCTTTGACGAATCGGTGCCATACTACCGTCTCTTCCCCTACCGCACTGCGCCCCTCCACCCGCCGCCGCTCTTCCTTGCGCCAGGTCCTCCCCCAGTATACCCCCTCCCCCCTCAGGGTCCTGCCCCGTCAAGTGTGTCCCAGGTAGACGCAGTCGAGCGTGTCGAGGTAGCTGTTGACTCTGGTGCTGCTAGAGGTGCTGAGCCTGCGGGTGCCGGGTTTGGGGGTGCTGAGACTGGGGGTGCTGAGACTGGGGGTGCTGAGTCTGGGGGTGCTGAGTCGGGGGGTGCTGAGCTTGGGGGTGCTGGGTCTGGGGGTGCGGAGCCTGGGGGCGCTAGGTCTGCTCGTGTGGCCGCCGGCGGTGCTTCGTCGAGGCGGGAGCCGCTCTCTCCACAGGAGCTGCGCGAGTGGTTTGCCCGCTGCTGGGGACGTGCTGCTGGAGCAGGAGGTGCTCCTGTTGCTGCTGGTCCCGGAGGTGCTCGTACTGGCGGTCCTGGAGCTGCTGGGGCCACTGGAGTTGGTCCTGCTGGAGCTGCTGGCGGTGCTGGAGTTGGCGCTGTTGGAGCTAGAGGTGCTGCTGGCGCTGGTGCTGCCGCTGAGGGTACTGGTGCTGTCCTTGCTGGTTCTGGAGGCGCTGCATGGCCGAGGCCGTACTTCGTTCCGCTCCTGGAGCAGGTTCTTGGTCTCCCGCCCTCTACTGGTCCTGCTCCTCCCTTAGAGTGTCCACAGCCTGTCTAGTCCCAGTCACAGTTATAGCCTGGGGGTGCTGAGCTTGGGGGTGCTGAGTCTGGGGGTGCTGGGCCTGGGGGTGCGGAGCCTGGGGGTGCTGAGCTTGGGGGTGCGGAGCCTGGGGGTACGGAGCCTGGGGGTGCTGAGCCTGGGGGTGCGGAGCCTGGGGGTGCTGGGTCTGCTTGTGGGGCCTCTGGCGGTGCTGGGTTTGGGGCCCCTTCGGGTGCTTTGTCGAGGCGGGAGCTACCTCTCCACAGGAGCTGCGCGAGTGGTTTGCCCGGCGCTGGAGCCGTGCTGCTGGAGCTGGAGGTGCTGCTGTTACTGCTGACCCTGGAGTCGGCACTGGAGTTACTGGAGCCACTGGTCCTGGGGGTGCTCCTACTGGCGGTACTGGAGCTGCTGGGCCTGGGGGTGCTGCTGACGGTCCTGCTGGAGTTGGTGCTGCTGGAGCTGGAGCTGGAGCAGCTGGGGGTGTTGGCGCTGGAGGTGCTGCTGGCGCTGGTGCGTCTGAGGGTGCTGGAGTTGGCACTGTTGGAGCTGGAGGTGCTGCTGGCGCTCGTGCTGCCGCTGGGGGTACTGGTACTGTCCCTGCTGGTTCTGGAGGCGCTGCGCGGCCGCGACTGTACTTCGTTCCGCTCCTTGAGCAAGTTCTTGGTCTACCGCCCTCTACTAGTCCTGCTCCTCCCTTCGAGTGTCCACAGCCTGTCCAGTCGCGGTCACAGTTACAGCCCGCCTCCCCCCTACCTGCTTCTTCTCCCTACACTCGTCCTACTCAAGGTCTTGCTGAGCGTCGTGAGCCTGCGTCTCGTCCTGCGTTGCCTGTTCGTGCTGCTCGCACTAGTCGTCGTGCTCCGCGTCCGCGTCCTCCTGCGGTCCCCGGCACACACCAGATGGCGCTGCGTCCTTCCACTGCTCCTCTGCGTGTCCCGTTACCGTCTCCTCCAGAGTCCTCTCTTCCTACTCTTGCTGACCCGGAGTCTGACTCTCTTCGTGCTGCTAGTCCTTCTGTCACGCGTCTTCTGGCTACTGTTGTCACAGACCCTTCCTTTCAGTCCACTGCTGCGTCTGCCTTGGTTGCTGAGCTTGTCGACTTCGCTGCTCACTGTCGTCTAGACTACGCTGCTAGTCTCGTTGCTGAGTCTGAGTCTGTCTGTCCTCCGTCCGTCGGGGGTGAGTGTGCTCTTAGCACGGACGTCCTTGAGGACAGGCAGGAGGAGTTCCAGTGCTTTGCTGCTGCTTTGCCCCATCTCGTGTCCACGCTGATTGCCCCTGAGGGAGACCCGGATGCACCAGACATCCCGACTCCTCGATCGTACGCTGAGGCGATCGAGGGTCCCTACTCCTCACAGTGGCAGTCGGCCATGGACGCAAAGATGGCTTCCTGGAAGTCCACAAGCACCTACGTTGACGAGGTTCCCCCACCTGGGGCGAACATCGTCAGTGGCATGTGGATCTTCAGGGTGAAGCGGCCGCCGGGTTCTCCGCCTGTCTTCAAGGTACGTTACGTGGCTCGAGGCTTCAGCCAGCGGCAGGGAGTTGACTACTTTCAGACCTTCTCTCCCACCCCGAAGATGACCACTCTTCGGGTGCTGCTGCACATAGCTACTCAGCGTGACTACGAGCTTCACTCTCTTGACTTCAGCACTGCTTTCTTGCAGGGCAGCTTGCACGAGGAGATCTGGCTGCGCCGCCCACCTGGCTTCACTGGGTCGTTTCCTCCTGGTACCCAGTGGAGCCTCCGGCGGCCAGTCTACGGTCTCCGCCAGGCGCCCCGTGAGTGGCACAACACACTGAGGACTACACTTGCGGCTCTTGGGTTTGCTCCTTCTACAGCCGACCCGTCGCTGTTTCTGCGCACTGACACCTCTTTGCCGCCGTTCTACATCCTCGTGTACGTCGACGACTTGGTCTTTACCACTGCTGACACTGCTGGACTCGCCCACGTGAAGTCCGAGCTGCAGAAGAGACACACGTGCACAGACCTGGGTGAACTGCGCAGCTACCTTGGCTTGCAGATCACCCGGGACAGAGCACAGCGCACCATTACCCTGACTCAGTCACACATGGTGCAGCAGGTCCTTCAGCGCTTCGGCTTCACGTACTCCTCGCCTCAGGCCACTCCTCTGTCTACTCGCCACTCGCTCTCAGCTCTGCCTTCGGATGAGTCCGTAGAGCCGAGTGGCCCGTACCCAGAGCTTGTTGGCTGCCTCATGTACGTGATGACCTGCACATGACCTGACCTTGCATACCCTCTTAGCATCTTGGCACGCTATGTTGCTCCTGGGAGACACCGACCAGAGCACATGGCTGCAGCGAAGAGGGTGTTGCGCTACGTGTGCAGTACGTCGGGCATGGGGCTAGTGCTTGGAGGGCGGCGTCGAGTGGTCCTCACAGGTCACGCAGACGCTTCTTGGGCTGACGACCAGGCTCTGCAGTGGTCGTCACAGGGTTACACCTTCAGCCTTGGCTCCGGCTCTGTTTCGTGGCGGTCTACCCGCTTGTCTTCTGTTCTCAGCTCCAGCTGTGAGGCTGAGATCTACGCAGGGGCCATGGCTGCACAGGAGTTACGCTGGCTCACCTACCTGCTGACTGACCTAGGAGAGCCACCTCGTTCTCCTCTCGTTCTGTACGTAGACAACAAGGCCATGCTGGCCATGTGTTGGGAGCATAGACTGGAGCACAGAACGAAGCACATTGCTCTCTGCTCGTGAGTTGCAGCAGCGTGGTCAGCTCCGCCTCACCTACGTGGCCTCTGAGGCCAACACTGCTGATATCTTCACCAAGGCCCTTCCGCCTTGTGATCATCAGCGCTTCTGTACTGTGCTAGATCTTGTGCCTACTTGGCCTCACTTGCTCATTCTTGACCTTGCTTGTACTGTCCTCTTTCTATACCTGCACTTGCTTGTTTACCTTTATATATATGATCTTGCATGTGAACTGGCCTTGTGGCCTTGCTCTTGTGCTTGGACTGTGTGGTGACGTTGTGATCCACCCTGAGCTTGCTTTGCTTTGCTTGACTGGTCTTGTGACCCCTTGTTCTCCCCTGCTCTGCCTATGGGTGTGTGTCAAGCATATATGCTATAGTCAGTGTAGGCTGTAGTGGGGCAGTTCATATGGGGTACAACACTTTAGGGTTTGCTATTTGTACTCCCCTTTCTGCTAAATGCATTCATTCTCGTTTCTCGTCAACTAGTTTTACATACCAGTTCCGAACAGATCCTTCCCAAATTCGGTAGAAAGCAATTCGGTGGCAACCGAAAAGCCAGAATTCGGTGCACGCAACCTAGCTCAGTGCTATAACTATAATAAAATATAGGATAGCACCTAGCCTAGGAAATCAAGCAATTCATGCATGCATATAATTATCCTATGCTAGAAATAGCATGATAAAGTAAAGGCAACCAAGCATAGCTGGCATAAGCCGTCGTACTCTCACAGTAGTAGTGGTAGCGGCGCGGCCACCCCTACAACCCCAACTAGCGTACTACTCACGAAGCTGTTGGGGCGTGAGGGACTCATGCGGATGGCGCTGGAGCTGCATCTGGCCACGCCAGGAGCAGCAGTAGCAGTAGAAAGAGCAGTAGCAGCAGGAGCAGCAGTAATAGCAGTACGGGCAGGGCAGTGCTCACCAGTGGCGAGAAGGGTAGGCGTACGACAGCGGCAATGGCGAGGCCGCTACCACTGCAGGGCAAGGGCTCCGCGGCACCTGCAGGGCAGCTGCTCCAGGGGCGGCTGCTCCAGGGGCCAGGGGCGGCTCCTGCAGGGGCGGCTGCTCTAGGGGCCAGGGGCGGCTGCTCCAGGGGCCAGGGGCGGCTGCTGCAGGGGCGGCTGCTCCAGGGGCCAGGGGTTGCTGCTGCAGGGGCGGCTGCCCCAGGGGCCAGAAGCGGCTGCTGCAGGGGCGGCTGCTCCAGTGGCCAGGGGCGGCTGCTGCAGGTGCGGCTGCTCCAGGGGCCAGGGGCGGCTGCTGCAGGGGCGGCTGCTCCAGGGGCGAAGGGCGGCTACTGTAGGGGCAGCTGCTGCAAGGGGCGGGGCCAGGGGCGGCTGTCCGAAGGTCGGGCGTGGGTTAGGGCAGGGCGCCGCGGCGGGCAGGGGCGATGTTGTGCGGGTCCTGCAAAGGCGTCGCGACGAGCGGGGGCGACGCGCGGGTCCCGCTGAGGCGTCGCGACGAGGCAGGGGCGACACCCGGGTGGCGACGGGGCAAGGCCGCGACTGGCGACGGGGCGGGGCCGCTACGGGCAACGGGGCGGGGCCGCAAAGGGGCCGCTAAGGGACCGCGAAGGGGCCGCGAAGGGGCTGCGAAAGGGCCGGGAAGGGGCCGCTAAGGACCGCGAAGGGGCCGCTACGGGGCCGCGAAGGGGCCGGGAAGGGGCCGGGAAGGGGCCGTTAAGGGAGATCGCGACGGGCCTCAGGAGAAAGGCAAGCCGCTAAGGGGTCGCGAAAGGGTAGAGCAGGTTAGAGCGCGAAGCGCACTTCGGGCAGGGTAGGAAAAAAAATTTAGATGGTGGGCCCTTAGGAAGAAACGGTCCCACTAGGGAACCTGCTCTATACCATGTGAAGAAAGAGGAATGGACTGAACTAGCAAGGAGATGGGTACAAGTAGGGAAACCTAGCAGTGTTGTACCCCATATGGTCTACCCCACTACAGCCTACACAGACTAGGTCATGTATGTTTGACAGATTGTACCCCTTAGGTATGGTAATTTCGAATCCCCCCTGTACTCTTATATATACTACTGTATTTGCATGTTTTGACTATCTCTAAGATTTTACATTCACTCTCATTTGAGGTCAAAAGATCACTAGTACCACACATTCTGTGGGAACCTTCTCGAGGTGATCCTACGGTCGACCAACTCTAAATCCTTCGGGTGAGGATATGAGAGTGACTCGGGAATCCTTCGCAATGCCACCTCCGAGTCTTTTGGCGAATTAAGGTGGTGTCTGGCACACACTCACGCGTGAGGATGGCCGGAGGATCTGCAGGTCAGATAAGTTTGACCGCTGAAGCGCAGTCCAACCCGGCTACGACAAACGAGGAGACGACGATGATCGGTACCGCCGCCCTCGCACAACTGCTTCATCGATTTTCGGCCCTGGAGCAAGGACTCCAGACATTGTGGAATGGCGACACAAAAACATCAACTCAACCCTCTCAACCGGCCACGAATGGCCAAGAAACTGCCCCGCACACCTCTTCTCTCAACACAAATGGCTCAACACCCAAGACTCCACGTCCCAGCGATAAATCAATTCCCTCAGCTCAATCAAGGTTTTTGTGTCAAACTCATATTATATAGCTTGTGTAGGCTATAGTGAGGTAGACACTATGGGGTACAGTTTCCTAGGGTTTCCTACTTGTACCCAACTTTGTGCTAGTTCATTCATTCCTCATTCTTCACATAGTATAGAGCAGGTTCCCTAGTGGGAACGCTTCCTTGGGCCCACCACTGAAAACTTCCTTTTCTGACCGGAGCGCCAGTGGCTCCTGCCCGAGGCGCGCCTTTTTGCCGCCCTTTCAAGGCCCCTAGTGGCCCCTAGCGGCCTCGTCTCCGCCCCTAGCGGCCCCGTTACCGCCCCTACGCGGCCCCGTCGCCGCCCTTAGCGGCCCCGTCGCCGCCCCTAGCGGCCCCGTCGCCGCCTCTCACCCTACGCGGCCCCGTCGCCGCCCCTACGCGGCCCCGTCGCCGCCCCTCCACGGCCCCGTCGCCGCCCTTAGCGGCCCCGTCGCCGCCCCTAGCGGCCCCGTCGCCGCCTCTCACCCTACGCGGCCCCGTCGCCGCCCCTACGCGGCCCCGTCGCCGCCCCTAGCGGCCACGTTGCCGCCCCTATTGGCCCCGTCGCCGCCTCTCACCCTACGCGGCCCCGTCGCCGCCCATACGCGGCCCCGTCGCCGCCCCTAGCGGCCCCGTCGCCGCCCCCTAGCGGCCCCCTCGCCGCCCCTCACCCTAAGCGGCCCCATCGCCGCCCCTAAGCGGCCCCGTCGCCAACCCTAAGCGGCCCCGTTGCTGCCCCTACGCGGCCCTGTCGCCGCCTCTAAGCGGCCCTGTCGCCGCCACTACACGGCCCCGTCGCCGCTCCCCTCTCTAAGCGGCCCCGTCGCCGCCCCTAACGGCCCCAACGCAACCCCAACCGAACAGCCCAGCAAGACCGCCGAGCCGCCCAATAGCCGAGCCGCCGAGCCGCCCAGCAGCCGAGCAGCCGAGCCGCCCAGCAGCCGAGCCGCCGAGCCGCCCAGCAGCCGAGCCGCCGAGCCGCCCAGCAGCCGAGCCGCCCAGCAGCCGAGCCGCCCGGCAGCCGAGCCGCTGAGCAGCTGAGCCGCCCTGCCGTCAAGCCGCTCCTCGTCCTACCGACGCGCCCCTGCCCTACTTACTCCTACTGGTGAGCTCACTCCTTGCTAGGCCACTGCAGTCATGGCTACCCCCAGTGTTCTTACCTTTGATACTGAGGGTCGTGCTGTTGACTTTGAGGTCTAGGTCGATGACCTCCAGCTGTTCCTCTAGTGCGATAGGGCAGACGGCCTCTCCCTGTTCGACCTCACCTTTGGTGCCTCCCCTGCCCCGCCTGCCACTGCTGACAGCACTGTTCGCTCACAGTGGGCGACACGCGATGCTGCTGCCCGTCTTGCTGTGCGTCGCCACTTACCGACCACTGAGCGTGCGCACTTTAGCCAGTACAAGAGTGCTCAGACCTTGTACGACGCTGTAGTTGCACGCTACTCTTCCCCTGCCACTGCTGCACTGAGCCGCCTCATGCTACCGTACCTCTTCCCTGACCTTGCTGCCTTTCCCACAGTCGCTGATCTCATTACGCACCTCCGCACTAGTGACACTCGCTACCGCGCTGTGCTTCCCACTAAGTTCTGCGCCAAGAACCCCCCCCCCATGTACATCACCCTCTACTACATAGTCACCCGGCTCCCTGACTCTCTTCGCTTAGTCAGGGACCACTTCCTCTCAGTTTGCCCAACCACACTCACCGTTGACCTCCTCGAGGAGCGCCTCCTAGCAGCAGAGAAGAGCATAGTCACTGTAGGAGCCTCTCGTGGTGACCCTCGCACCCCCGTCTTTGAGGGGTGTTCCCCCTCCCCCCTCTTGCCCCCTGTTGCTTCTGCTGCTGCTGCCGACCTCGTTGGTTTCTACGGGGTCGGCGCTGCGTCTGCCCCTAGCGGGAGACGCCGCACCGGCAAGGGCAAGGGGGGCAAGGGAGCTGGAGGGGCTAGCGGGGGCGGTGGAGGTGGTGTTGGTGGCAGTGGAGGGGGTGGGGGTGGTGGTGGGAGTGGTGCCGGGGGTGGCGGCGGCGGTGGTAGCAGTGGAGGCGGAGGAGGCGGCGGTGGTGGCGGAGGGAGCGGAGGCGGCGGAGGTGGCGGAGGTGGCGGAGGCGGCGGCGGCGGCGGCAGTGGAGCTGGTCGCAACTCTGCGCAGAGGAGTGGGTCCGGTGGTGGTCCGCGCCAGCAGCAGCAGCGCGGTCGTGAGACCCTGTTCCCTCAGCAGCTTCGTGAGTGGTACGCTGCGCGCCAGCGCGGTGGGGGTACTGGTCCCTGCACTTACGTCCTCCGTACCGGCGACCGCGCTGGTGAGCAATGCGGGGGCCCGCACTCCACCTAGCGTTGCTTCGGCCACCTGACGGACGCGTGGCATCACCAGTTCCCTGAGGCGTCAGAGATCCCTCGCTAGGGAGATCTTTCTAGGGCGGGGTTTGCCATCTTTGATCTTGACTATGATGCTATTTTTGCTGCCATGTATGCTGTGACTGCTAGTGTTGAGGGTGACTGTTACCTATGTGTACCGCCTGACCCGGGCATTGAGGCTACTGCTCTAGGTGCTGGTGAGGCTGCTGCTCTAGGTGCTAGTGCGTCTGCTGCCCCAGGTGCTATTGCGTCTGCTGCCCCAGGTGCTGGTGAGTCTGCTCTCTCAGGTACTACGTTGGCTCAGGCCTTACACACCTTCACCCTCGACTCGGGTGCATCCCGCTCCTTCTTTCGAGACCGCACCACGCTTACGCCGCTTAGTCGGCCGGTTGCAGTCTCCCTGGCGGACCCCTCTGGGAGTCCTTTCCTTGCTAGCTTCTCCACTGTCTTACCGTGCCCGGCAGCCCCCTCTGGCACCCTGTCATGTCTCTACCTCCCCTCGTTCTCTAAGAACTTGGTGAGTGGAGCGGACCTACAGGATAGGGAGGTTGACCAGATCACTCCTGCGAGTCAGCGGGTGACCCACTGCACCTGTGCTCGGACAGGCCAACACTTGGCCACGTTCACCCGTCCGCCAGGGTCGAGCCTGTACACCCTTACTACAGAGTCTCCTCCGGCTGCTGAGTCTGGCTAGGTAGCTGCGTCGAGTCAGGTGTTTGCTGCAGCATCCAGGTCTGGTCCTGAGTCTACTCCCTGCTTGTGTCGTCTCCTGTCCCAACAGACTCTCCTTTGGCACCACCGCCTTGGTCACCCCTACCTGCTTTGTCTCCGAGGCATGGCCTCCCGTGTCCTTGTCTCTGGTCTCCCCTGGTCCCTCCCTCCCCCTGGCCCTACCTGCGTCCCCTGTGTCGAGGGGCGACAGCGCGCCGCCCCTAACTCCTCCGAGTTTCCTCCAACAGAGGCTCCGCTGCAGACTCTCCACATGGACGTGTGGGGCCCCGCCCGCGTCCGTGGACAGGGGCACGAGCGTTACTTCCTGTTGGTGGTTGATGACTACTCGCGTTACACCACAGTCTTCCCCTTGCGCAGCAAGGGTGACGTCACTGAGGTGTTGATCGACTGGATCCGCGCAGCTCGTCTCCAGCTCAGAGAGAGTTTCGGCTCGGACTTTCCTGTTCTGCGTCTGCACTCTGACAGAGGCGGGGAGTTTTCCTCTGCCTGTCTGGGAGCCTTCTGTCGTGCACAAGGCATCCGCCAGACCTTCACGCTTCCGGCCTCTCCACAGCAAAATGGGATTGCTGAGCGCCGCATTGGCATGGTCATGGACGTCGCTCGTACGTCCATGATGCATGCGGCTGCCCCCCATTTTCTGTGGCCATTTGCGGTTCAGTACGCCGCGCATCAGCTCAACCTTCAGCCCCGGGTCTCCTTGCCAGAGACCTCCCCCACCTTGCGGTGGATGGGGAAGGTTGGCGATGCGTCTGCGTTTCGGGTATGGGGATCTCGGGCGTTTGTCCGCGACTTGTCTGCGGACAAGCTGTCCCCCCGTGCTATTCCTTGCGTCTTCCTTGGCTTCCCCCCTGACGGGCCTGGTTGGCAGTTTTACCACCCCACCACGCGCCGTGTTCTGTCCAGCAAGGACGTCACCTTTGACGAGTTGGTACCTTACTACCGTCTCTTCCCCTACCGCACTGCGCCCCTTCCCCCGCCCCCGCTCTTCCTTGCGCCAGGTCCTCCCCCGGTAGACCCCATCCCCCCTCAGGGTCCTGCCCCGTCAGGTGTGTCCCAGGTAGACGCAGTCGAGCCTGTCGAGGTAGCTGTTGACTCTTGTGCTGTTAGAGCTGCCGAGCCTGCGGGTGCTGGGTCTAGAGGTGCTGAGTCTGGGGGTGCTGAGCCTGGGGGTGCTGAGTGTGGGGGTGCTGAGCCTGGGGGTGCTGCGTCTGGGGGTGCTGAGCGTAGGGGTGCTGAGTCTGAAGGTGCTGGGATTGGGGGTGCTGAGTCAGGGGGTGCGGAGCATGGGGGTGCGGAGCCTGGGGGCGCTTGGTCTGCTCGTGTGGCCGCCGGAGGTGCTTCTTCGAGGCGGGAGCCACTCTCTCCACAGGAGCTGCGCGAGTGGTTTGCCTGGCGCTGGAGCCGTGCTGCTGGAGCTGGAGGTACTACGGTTGCTACTGGTCCCGGAGGTGCTCGTACTGGCGGTACTGGAGCTGCTGGGACTTGGGGTGCTGCTGGGGCTGCTGGAGTTGGTGCTGCTGGAGCTGGAGCTGCTGGGGGTGTTGGCGCTGGTGTTTCTGCTGGCGCTGGTGCGTCTGAGGGTGTTGGAGTTGGCGCTGTTGGAGCAGGAGGTGCTGCTGGCGCTGGTGCTACCGCAGGGGGTACTGGTGCTGTCCCTGCTAGTTCTGGAGGCGCTGAGCAGCCGCGGCCGTACTTGGTTCCGCTCCTTGAGCAGGTTCTTGGTCTCCTGCCCTCTACTGGTCCTGCTCCTCCCTTAGAGTGTCCGCAGCCTGTCCACTCGCAGTCACAGTTACAACCCGCCTCGCCCCTGCCTGCTCCTTCTCCCTACACTGGTTCTACTGGAGGTCTTAGTGAGCGTCGTGAGCCTGCGTCTCGTCCTGCGTCGCCTGTTCGTGCTGCTCGCACTAGTGGTCGTGCTTTGCGTCCGCGTCCTCCTGCGGTCCCAGGCACACACCAGATGGCCCTGCGTCCTTCCACTGCTCCTCTGCGTGTCCCGTTGGCGTCTCCTCCAGAGTCCTGTCTTCCTCTTCTTGTTGACCCTGAGTCTGACTCTCTTCGTGCTGCCAGTCCTACTGTCACGCGTCTCCTGGTTACTGTTGTCAGTAACCCTTCCTTTGAGTCCACTTCTGCGTCTGCCCTAGTTGCTGAGCTTGTCGACTTCGCGGCTCGCTGTCGTCTAGACTACGCTACCAGTCTTGTTGCTGAGTCTGAGTCTGTCTGTCCTCCGTCCGTCGGGGGTGAGTGTGCTCTTAGCACGGACGTCCTTGAGGACAGGCAGGAGGAGTTCCAGTGATTTGCTGCTGCTTTGCCTCATCTCGTGTCCACGCTGATTGCCCCTGAGGGAGACCCGGATGCACCAGACATCCCGACTCCTCGATCGTACGCTGAGGCGATCGAGGGTCCCTACTCCTCACAGTGGCAGTCAGCCATGGACGCAGAGATGGCTTCCTGGAAGTCCACAGGCACCTACCTCGACGAGGTTCCCCCACCTGGGGCGAACATCGTCAGTGGCATGTGGATTTTCAGGGTGAAGCGGCCGCTGGGTTCTCCGCCTGTCTTCAAGGCGCATTACGTGGCTTGAGGCTTCAGTCAGTGGCAGGGAGTTGACTACTTTCAGACCTTCTCTGCCACCCCGAAGATGACCACTCTTCGGGTGATGCTGCACATAGCCGCTCAGCGCGACTACGAGCTTCACTCTCTTGACTTCAGCACAACTTTCCTGCAGGGCAGCCTGCACAAGGAGATCTGGCTGCGCCGCCCACCTGGCTTCACTGGGTCGTTTCCTCCTGGTACCCAGTGGAGCCTCCGGCGGCCAGTCTACGGTCTCCGCCAGGCGCCCCATGAGTGGCACAACACACTGAGGACTACACTTGCGGCTCTTGGGTTTGCTCCTTCTACAGTAGACGCGTCGCTGTTTCTTCGCAACGACACCTCTTTGCCGCCGTTCTACATCCTTGTGTACGTCGACGACTTGGTCTTTGCCACTGCTGACACTGCTAGACTCGCCCACGTGAAGTCCGAGCTGCGAAAGAGACACACGTGCACAGACCTGGGTGAACTGCGCAGCTACCTTGGCTTGCAGATCACCCGGGACAGAGCACAGCGCACCATTACCCTGACTCAGTCACACATGGTGCAGCAGGTCCTTCAGCGCTTCGACTTCACGTACTCCTCGCCTCAGGCCACTCCTCTGTCTACTCGCCACTCGCTCTCAGCTCTGCCTTCGGATGAGTGCGTAGAGCCGAGTGGCCCATACCCAGAGCTTGTTGGCTGCCTCATGTACCTGATGACCTGCACACGACCTGACCTTGCATACCCTCTTAGCATTCTGGCAGGCTATGTTGCTCCTGGGAGACACCAACCAGAGCACATGGCTGCAGCGAAGAGGGTGTTACGCTACTTGTGCAGTACGTCGGGCATGGGGCTAGTGCTTGGAGGGCGGAGTCCAGTGGTCCTCACTGGTCACGCAGACGCTTCTTGGGCTGACGACCAGGCTACGCAGCGGTCGTCACAGGGTTACACCTTCAGCCTTGGTTCCGGCTCTGTTTCGTGGCGGTCTACCCGCTCGTCTTCTGTTCTCGGCTCCAGTTGTGAGGATGAGATCTACGCGGGGGCCATGGCTGCACAGGAGCTACGCTGGCTCACCTACCTGCTGACTGACCTAGGAGAGTCGCCTCGTTCTCCTCCAGTTCTGTACGTAGACAACAAGGCCATGCTGGCCTTGTGTCGGGAGCACAGACTGGAGCACAGAACGAAGCACATTGCTCTTTGCTACTTCCTTGCTCGTGAGCTGCAGCAGCGTGGTCAGCTGCGCCTTGCTTACGTGGCCTCTGAGGCCAACACTGCTAATATCCTTACCAAGGCACTTCCGCCTTGTGATCATCAGCGCTTCTGTACGATGTTAGGTCTTGTGCCTACTTGGCCTCACTTGCTCGCTTCTTGACCTTGCTGTACTGTAATCTTTCTATACCTGCACTTGCTTGTTTACCTTTATATATGATCTTGCATGTGAACTGGCCTTTTGGCCTTACTCTTGTGCTCGGATTGTGTGGTGACGTTGTGATCCACCTTGAGCTTGCTTTGCTTTGATTGACTGGTCTTGTGACCTCTTGTTCTCCCCCACTTTGCCTATGGGGGTGTGTCAAACTCATATTATATAGCTTGTGTAGGCTATAGTGGGGTAGACACTATGGGGTACAGTTTCCTAGGGTTTCCTACTTGTACCCAACTTTGTGCTAGTTCATTCATTCCTCATTCTTCACATTTTGAACATACAAAAAATAATGAAACAGTGACTGGTCAGCAGTCGAAGGAGCAAACCCAAGGGCCACAAGCGTCGTCCTCAGTGTGTCGTGCCATTCGCGATGCGCCTGGCGGAGACCGTAGACTGACTGCCGGAGGCTCCACTGGGTATCTGCAGGAAACGACCCACTGAAGCCAAGTGGGCGGCGCAGCCAGATATTCTCGTGCAGGTTGCCCTGCAAGAAAGCTGTGCTGAATTCAAGGGAGTAAAGCTCGTAGTCACGCTGAGCGGCGACATGCAGCAGCGCCCGAAGAGTGGTCATCATCGGGGTAGGGGAGAAGGTCCTGAAGAAGTCAACTCCCTGTTGCTGAGTGAAGCCTCGTGCAACGTAACGCGCCTTGAAGACACGCGGAGAACCCGTTGGCCGCTTCACCCTGAAAATCCACATGCCATCGACTATGTTCGCCCCAGGAGGGGGAACTGCGTCGATGTAAGTGCCTGTGGATTTCCAGGATGCTATCTCTCCGACCATGGCTGTCTGCCACTTAGAGGAGTAGGGACCCAAAATTGCCTCTGGGTAAGAGCACGGGGTCGGGATGTCTGGTGCATCCGGATCTCTCTCAGGTACACGAGATGAGGTACAGCAGCTGCAAAGCACTCAAAGTCTTTCCGCCTGTCCTCAAGGATGTCCGTGCCAAGAGCACACTCACCCCCGACGGACGGAGGACAGACAGACTCAGACTCAACAACAAGACTAGTGGCGTAATCTAGAGGACAGGCAGTAGCAAAGTGAACAAGCTCAGCAACTAGGGCAGACGCAGCAGTGGACTCAAACGAAGGGTCGGTAACAACAGTGGCGAGAAGACGTGTGACAGAAGAACTGGCACCACGAACCAAGTCAGACTTAGGGTCTGGACCGTTAGCAATAGAAGATGCAGGAGGAGACCGCAGAGGGACATGCTGTGGAACAGAGGAAGGACGAAGTGCCATAGGGTGTGTGCCGGAGACAGAAGGAGGACGTTGACGCGGAACACGATGACCAGTGCGAATAGCGTGAACAGGCGAGGCATGACGAGACGAAGGCACACTACGTTATGTAAGACCTTCTGGCAGCTCAATGTAAGGAGAAGGAGCCGGCAGAGGGGCGGCTGGCTATAACAGTGACTACGACTAGTTAGGCGGTGGACACAGGAAGGGAGGAGTAAGGCCGGTAGAGGACAGGAGACCAAGAACCTGCTGAAGTATTGGAACAAAGTACGGTCGCGGCCGCACAGTGCCTCTTGAACCAATACCGACAACTCTAGCACCCCCAGCGCCAACACCTCCAGCTCCAGGGTTTTTAGCTCCAAGGTCTCCAGCTCCAACGCCTGCAGATCCACCAGCTCCATCAGCTCCAGTACCTCCAGTACAAGCACCTCCAAAACCAGCGACTCCAGCACCTCCAGCAGCTCCAGGCACAGTAGCTCCAGCACCTCCGCTACCTCCAGCGCCAGCAGCACCTCCAGCTCCAGCAACTCCAGGACCTCCGCGATTTCCAGCCCCAGCACCTGTAGTACCACCGGCTCCATCAACTCGAGTACCTCTGAGACCAGCAGCTCCAGCTCCTCCAAAACCAGCAGCTCCAGCGCCTCCAACTCCAGGGCCTCCAGCGGCATGCCCCCGAGCTCCAGTAGTGCCACTCCGAAGGCTCTAGCGCCGAGCGAACCACTCGCGCAGCTGCAGTGGAAAGAGAGGCTCCCGCTGTGACGAGGCACCCGTAGGACCTCCAACAGACAAAGTACCTCCAGGCTCAGCACCCCCAAGCACAGCACGCTCAGGCTCAGCACCCCCAAGCTCCGCACCCTCAAACTCAGCAACCTCAGGCTCAGCACCCCCAGGCTCCGCACGCGCTCAACACCCCCAGGCTCCGCACGCTCAGGCTCAGCACCCCCAGCCGCAGCACCCCTAGCAGCACCACCCCCACCAGCACCAGAGTCAACAGCTACCTTAACAGGCTCGACAGGGTTCACCCAAGACACACTTGAGGGAGCAGGACCCTGAGGGGGAAGGGGGTCTAGCGGAGAAGGACCTGGTGCGAGGAAGAGCGGCGGCGGGGGGGGGGGGGGGGGGGCGGGGGAGAGGGGCAGTGCGGTAGGGGAAGTGACGGTAAAAGGGAACCGACTCGTCAGACGTGACGTCCTGAGAGGGGAGGACACGGCGCGAGGTGGGGTGGTAAAACTGCAAGCCATGCGCACCAGGGGGAATGCTATGGAAGACTCAGGGAATGGCGCGGGAGGAGAGCTTGTCCGCGGAGGTATAGCGGACAAAGGCACGAGATCCCCAGACCCGGAACACCGACGCATCGCCAACCTCTCCCGTCCAACGCAGTGTCGGCGAGGTCTCCGGCAAGGAGACACGGGGCCAGAGGTTGAGCTGATGCGCAGTGTACCGGATCGCAAACAACCACAGAAAATGGGGGGTGGCCGCATGGATCATGGAGGTACGAGCGACATCCATGACTAATCCAATGCGGCGCTCAGCAACCCCATTCTGCTGCGGAGAGGCCGGAAGCATGAAAGACTAGGTGATGCCCTCCCCAGGACAAAAGTCCCACGACAAAAGAGGTCAGAGGCAAACTCACCACCTCTGTCAGAGTGCAGGCGCAGGACCAGAAGGTCCGTGGCGAACCGCTCACGGAGCTGGAGACGGACAGCGCGGATCTAAGGGATCAAAACATCAGGGACCTCCCCCTTGCTGCGAAAGGGAAAGACCGTGGTGTAACGCGAGTAGTAATTAACAACCAGCAGAAAGTATCACTCGCGGCCCTATCCACGGTTGCAGGCTGGGCCCCACACGTCCATGTGGAGAGTCTACAGGGGAGTAGTCATCGGGAGAAACGAGGAGGAGTGAGGAGCGGCGCGCTGCCGCCCCTTGACACAGGGAAGGCAGGGAGGGGCAGGCGAAGGTGGGAGGGGAGGCAGAGACCTGGGAAGACGAGAGACAAGGAGACGGGCGTGGATGCCATGGAGGCATGGCAAGGAGGGGTGACCAAGGCGGTGGTGCCAAAGGAGAGTCTGGTGCGATAGGACGCGACACGAGCAGGGGGCCGCAAGCTGACCTTACTCGGACACAGAAGCAGCTACCTGAGGAGGCTCAGTAGTCAATGTGTACAGACTCGACCTAGGCTGATGGGTGAATGTGGCCAGGTTACGGCCCGTCTGTGTACACGTGCAGATCGACACACGCTGGGCCCCAGGAGTGGTGGTAGTGACCATCGGATCCTGCACGGCAGCGGTACTCACCAAGTTCGTAGAGAACGATGGGAGGTGAAGTCCTGAGAGTGAGCTAGACGGAATCGCCGGACACAGGAGAACAGTAGAGGAACGGGCAAGAACTGGGCCCCCTGAGGGGTCAGCAAGTCTGACAGCAACAGGTGCAGGGAGTGGTGTGACTGTAGTACTGTCGCGAAACAAACAGCGGGAAGCACCTGAGTCAAGCGTGAAGGTGTGCAAGGCCTCAGCAGGCGCAGTACCAGAGAGAGCAGACTCACTAGCACCTAGAGTAGCAGCCTCTATACCTGGGTCGGGCGGCATGCACAGGTAAATGTCACCCTCAGCAATAACATTTAATGCATACATGGTAGCAACGATAGCATCATAATCAAGATCAAAGATATCCACACCCTGCCTAAGCAGCTCTGCCCAGCGGGGGAGCTCAGTCGCGACGGGAAACTCTGCGCGAAAGGCGTCGTCAAGACGGGAGAAGAAGCGGTACTGCATGTGAAGCTTCCCACATGTCTACCAGTGCGGACACGTGTGCGAATGACATACGGGCAGCGAACACTACCCCCAGACGCCCCTCAATGAGCAAACCACTCACGAAGCTGCCGGGGCGAAGGGATCTCACTCGGACGTTGCTGTTGCTGCCTCTGGCCACCGCCAGAACCTCCCCTCTGAATAGCTCCACCCCTACCGCCACCACTGCTCCCGCCACCGCTCCCACTGCCGCCACCACCTCCGCCGCCCCCACCCCTCACTGCCGCCACCACCGCCGCCACCACCGCCGCCACCAACGCGTCCTCCTCCACCACCACTCCCACCACCACCACCGCCACCTCCACCGCCTCCACCGCCCCCTCCACCGCCTCCACCGCTGCCACCCCTACCACCCTTTCTCCTTTACCCCTGCCGCTGCAGCCTCTCCCACTAGGAGTGAACGCAGCCTCGTCCTCCCCAGCACGATGCAAGTCAACAGCAGCAGCAGAAGCAACTGACTGGATAAGGGGGGAGGGGGAACACCCCTAAAAAAAGGGAGTGCAAGGAGTGCCACGAGAAGCGCCTATAGCGACTATGCTGGTCTCAGGTGTAAAGAGGTGCTTCACGAGCAAGTCGAAAGTGAGGGTTGTGGGGTCAAGGGCGAGAAGAAGATCTTCAACTGCGCTAAGAGAGTCAGGGAAGCGGGTGACGATGAAGTAGAGTGTGATGTACATGGGAGGAGCGTTCTTGGCTAGAAACTCGTCGAGAAGCGCGGCACGGTAGCGAGTGTCACTAGTGCGAAGGTGAGTGACGAGGTCGGGGAACAGGTAGGGCAGTACAAGGCGGCCTAGAGTAGCAGTGGGCGGGGAGGAGTAGCGAGCGACTACAACGTCCTACAGGGCTCTAGCAGTCTTGTGCTGGCCAAAGTGAGCGCGTTCAGCTAACGACAGGTGGTTGCGAACGGCTAGGCGAGCAGCAGCGTCACGGGTGAGCCACTGTGAGCGAGTCGCACTATCAGCTGTGTTGGGAGGGGTGAGAGAGGCGCCAGACGTGAGGTCAAACAGCGAGACACCGTCCCTAGAATCGCTCAGTAAGTACAGCTGCAGGTCATCTAGCCCAGCATCGACTGTATCGGACGACCCTATGCATCGGACGAGAGTACACTGAGAGTAGCCATCGCGGGCAAAGCAGTAGGGCGCTCTAGCAGCAGGGCAGCATGCGGACCGGGCAAAGCAGGGCGGCGGCCAGAGGGGCGGGGCGCAGGCAGGGCGGGGCGGCAGCCAGCAGGGCGGCACGCGGGCAAGGCAGGGCGGCGCGGCTTCAAGTGGTGCGCAGGTAGGGCACGGCGGCGCGGTGGCTAGCAGCTCGCGGGTAGGGCAGGGCGGCGAGTCAGCTAGCCGCGCGCGGGCAGGGCAGGCGGCGCGGCATGCAGAGCAGGGCGCGCGGCGGCGAGTGGCGCACGGGGAGGGCAGGGCGTGCGGCGGCGAGCAGGCAGGACAGGCGGCACGGCGGCGAGCTGCGTGCAGGCATGGCAGGGCGCGCGGCAGCGAGTGGCGCGCGGCAGGGCGCGCGGCGGCGAGCGGCGCACGGGCAGGGCAGGGCAGGGCGCGCGGGCAGGGCAGGGCAGGGAGGGTGGCGGCGAGCGGCGTGCGGGCGGCGCAGGGCGCGCGGCAGCGAGCGGCGCGCGGGCAGGGGAGGGCGCATGAGGGTGAGCAGCGCGCGGGCAGGGCAGGCGGCGCGGCGGCGAGCTGCGCGCGGGCAAGGCAGGGCGCTCGGCGGCGAGCAGAGCGCGGGCAGGGCAGGGCTCGCGGCGGCGAGCTGCGCGCCGATAGGGCGGGCGGCGCGGTGGCGAGGGGCGCAACGCAGGGCAGGGTGCGTGCGGGCAGCGCTACGCAGGGCAGGGTAGGGCAGCGCGGCTCTCGTAGGGTGGCGTGGTGTGTGGGGTAACACGCTCCGGTGGGCCCTAAAAAAAACTGGTCCTATGGTCTGAAACCATGTGAGAAGTATAGAACAAGGATGAATGAACTAGCAGCAGGATGGGTACAAGTACTATCCCTAATTTGGGTTGTACCCCATATGGGCTACCCCACTACAGCCTACACAACCTTCAACATATAAGTTTGACAAGGAGTTCGTGAAAATTTACCCCCACTAGCGCGACCCCACAAAGAAGCAAACTGTGGGGCAGGAAGAAGATCTGACGTGTCGCGAAGCTAAGGAGCCTCGTTTGAAGAGCATCGCTGAAGCGCGCGGCACCTTTGCATGCACCGCCTGGGGCGCTGAAGAAGAGGAGAGCGCCTTCAATGGAGGGGGGTAGGGAAGTAACGATGGTTGGGGGTCCAGCAACACTGGAGGATGGGGCAACACCGGCGGCACCTGGGCACACGCTGGCGGTGGTTGGGGTGCCGCGGCGGGACGAGCGGTTGTAGTACCTCTGACGAAGGCAAGGAAGCTTCCTGAGAAGAACAAAGGGGGGGAACCGAAGCAGAGACAGACCTCCTATTGTCCCCCTTGGTCGTTCCCCGCGCCTCCCCGCACCCGCGTTACCTCAGCCTGACGTTCAACCACATCGTGATCCCTAGAATACCATCGACTGGGGCAACGAGCCCTCGACCCTACGTCGCACAGTCTACGGACCTCATTCCGAGCTACGGGAGCCTACCTTTGTCCCTGGCACGATTCCCGGCACCAACATTCCCCTCTCTATGACACTCGACAGGGAATTTTTGGCGTTATTGCTGACAAATGCAATCGAAGAAGAAGAAGGAGAAGAAGCGCCAGCGGAATTTGCCCCAGCACCTGAAGAGCATCCCGAAGCAGTGCGCGCGCTATACATGCGCACCTTTGGACTCCGCGCAAGCGATGACCTTCGGCACCAGCGCCTTGGTAACCCATCGCGCTTCTGCGCCCGGACAGCTCCAAGGTGAGGAGCTCATTACAACCGCACAACTGTACCTTCTGCCCCGAAGCTACGCTGAGTCATCAACCATTCCCCCTGCTGAAACCGGGAACCAATCACTATCCTAAACTGCACGAGGTGTACATCGACTTCCTGGTCATGGACTACTGCGTAATTGATGATGAGCAGCACACGCTCACCTTCGTCGACGCAGGTACCCGTTACGTGTGGATCGTGAACTTGGAGGTCCGCAGTAGAGCATAGGAAGCCTTGCGTCTCTGGCTGGCGCACGCGCAGCGGCAGCCCAGTGAGAAACTGAAGATTTGGCAGTCGGACGGCACAACAAAATTTCGAAGCAACAAGCTGCAGGACTACCGGGCGTAGAAAGGAATCGAGCATCACATTTCCCTCGCCTACACGCATCCGTAGTAGAGTGTCGCCGAACACACAAATTGCACACTCATGACAAAGGTGCGGGCGCTGCTGAAGCAGTCAAAGCTTCCCCCGATGTACTGTACATACGCAATGCACCACACCGTATGAGTGCACACCTCCTCTCTTCCACTGCCATCGTCGGGAACCTGTCCCCACACCTGAAATGGTCGGGCACGAAAGGCGACACGTCCATGCTCCGCGTCTAGGAGTGCATGGTGCAATATCTCTTGCCAACGTCAACCATTGGCAAGTTTGCAAGCCACGCGCGCAGGGGACTCACATCGGCATGAGCCGCGAATACAAGGCGTGGATCATCCTAGACCTACTCAGCTAGAAAATCACAAACACATGTGACATCATCTTCTACGAACGGCTCAACCTTGCCCAGTTCCACGAAGACAAGCAGACAAACGCGAACCGAGTCTATACCAATGACGAGCACAGCTACGGTGAGCTTGAGGACGAAGCCGCTGCAACCATTCTGGAGCAGGAAACTAGAGGTAAATTCAAAGGAGGTGATTGCCACAATAGCGACGATGATGATGAAGATCCCCCTGGAGGAGGAGCGAGTGGAGCAGGAGGAAGCAGCAGAGGCACAGCCATTGCCACCTGAGCCTGAGAGTGATGAAGATGACGTGCAGAAGGTCATTCCCCAGCACCGTCATGGCAGCCCCGTCTCAGGGCTGCAGCTGCTAGGACTCCACACTGCCACGTCAACAGCGCCACGCATCATCAGGCCAAAGAAACCGCGATAAGCGCTGATGGGTCCCCACAACAAGGAGTGGCGTGAGGCAATGGATGAAGAAATTTAAGCACTCGAATCCCGCGAGACGTGGGTGCTTGTCAATTGCGCCGCAATCAAAGGGAGAAGAAATCTTTCGGAAAGATGGGTCTTCCGAGTGAAGACCACAGCAGACGACAAGATTGAGTGCTTCAAGGTGCATTGGGTCGTACGTGGCTACAATCAAGGGTATGGCATGAACTTCGATCAAACATTTGCGCCGGTCAGCCGTCACACCTCGGTCAGGATTTTGCTTGCCATCGCTGCCGCAAGACACCTGCCGCTCAAACAAATCGATGTGAAGATCGCATTTCTCCATGCGTTGGTGGATGCAGTACTCTACGTGGAGCAGCCGCACACATACGGTGAAGGGGAGTCACGTGTGTGCCAGCTGCTAAAATCCCTCTACGGGATCAAACAGACGCCCAGGCTCTGGCAGCAGTACTTGCACAACATTTTGCTTAAGATTGGTTCTGAGTAGCTGCCTCACGATTCAGGAATGTACCGTCAAGATTTCTACGACGACTACATTCTACTTACATTCTACGTCGATGATCTGCTCTACACAAGGCCAAGCAACGAGCTGCTTAAACAACTCGAAAGGAACCTTGCGACACGTGTCAACATCACCTGCAACCATAACATAAAGCAGTTTTTCGGCTTTAATATCTCCTACTCACTAGAAGCCATTCATCTCTCAGCAGTCAAGTACGCAGAAGAACTTAGTAAACGCTTCAACATTGCACCTGTAATGCTCCTTACCGCACTCCCGGACCAAACCACAAGCCTTACAACAAAGCCCTGTCCCCCGCTGGACTCCAGACTTACCACCAGCAGCTAGGTTGCTTGCTCTTCACCACTGTTACCTCTAGGCCTGATCTCTCGTACATTGCAAGTGAACTGTCTCAGTACTCCTGCAAACCGACGACTGAGAATCTTAAGAGTTGATCGCAAATAATATTGCAACGGAAGTGTTGAACTTAGGTCACAGTGAGTGTACATGACCGAGATGATTAAAAGTGTGAAAGAATGAGGAATGAATGAACTGGCAAAAGGTTGGGTACAAGTAGGAAACCCTAGGAAACTGTACCCCATAGTGTCTACCCACTAAAGCCTACACAAGCTAGATCATATGAGTTTGACACACCCCCATAGGCAAAGTGGGGGAGAACAAGAGGTCACAAGACCAGTCAAGCAAAGCAAAGCAAGCTCAGGGTGGATCACAACGTCACCACACAATCCGAGCACAAGAGCAAGGCCAAAAGGCCAGTTCACATGCAAGATCATATATAAAGGTAAACAAGAAAGTGCAGGTATAGAAAGATCACAGTACAAGCAAGGTCAAGAAGTGAGCAAGTGAGGCCAAGTAGGCATAAGACCTAGCATCGTACAGAAGCGCTGATGATCACAAGGCGGAAGTGCCTTGGTAAAGATATCAGCAGTGTTGGCCTCAGAGGCCACGTAAGCAAGACGCAGCTGACCACGCTGCTGCAGCTCATGAGCAAGGAAGTAGCGGAGAGCAATGTGCTTCGTTATGTGCTCCAGTCTGTGCTCCCGACACAAGGCCAGCATGGCCTTGTTGTCTACGTACAGAACTGGAGGAGAACGAGGCTGCTCTCCTAGGTCAGTCAGCAGGTAGGTGAGCCAGCGTAGCTCCTGTGCAGCCATGGCCCCCGCGTAGATCTCACCCTCACAGCTGGAGCCGAGAACAGAAGACGAGCGGGTAGACCGCCACGAAACAGAGCCAGAGCCAAGGCTGAAGGTGTAACCCTGTGACGACCGCTGCGTAGCCTGGTCGTCAGCCCAAGAAGCGTCTGCGTGACCTGTGAGGACCACTCGACGTCGCCCTCCAAGCACTAGCCCCATGCCCGACGTACTGCACAAGTAGCGCAACACCCTCTTCGCTACAGCCATGTGCTCTGGTCGGTGTCTCCCAGGAGCAACATAGCGTGCCAAGATGCTAAGAGGGTATGCAAGGTCAGGTCGAGTGCAGGTCATCAGGTACATGAGGCAGCCAACAAGCTCTGGGTACGGGCCACTCGGCTCTACGGACTCATCTGAAGGCAGAGCTGAGAGCGAGTGGCGAGTAGACAGAGGAGTGGCCTGAGGCGGGGAGTACGTGAAGTCGAAGTGCTGAAGGACCTGCTGCACCATGTGTGACTCAGTCAGGGTAATGGTGCGCTGTGCTTTGTCCCGGGTGATCTGCAAGCCAAGGTAGCTGCGCTGTTCACCCAGGTCTGTGCACGTATGTGTCTTCTGCAGCTCGGACTTCACGTGGGCGAGTCTAGCAGTGTCAGCAGTGGCAAAGACCAAGTCGTCGACGTACACGAGGATGTAGAACGGCGGCAAAGAGGTGTCGGTGCGCAGAAACAGCAACGGGTCGGCTGTAGAAGGAGCAAACCTAAGAGCCGCAAGTGTAGTCCTCAGTGTGTCGTGCCACTCACGGGGCGCCTGGCGGAGACCGTAGACTGGCCGCCGGAGGCTCCACTGGGTACCAGGAGGAAACGACCCAGTGAAGCCAGGAGGGCGGCGCAGCCAAATCTCCTCGTGCAGGCTGCCCTGCAGAAAAGCTGTGCTGAAGTCAAGAGAGTGAAGCTCGTAGTCGCGCTGAGCGGCTATGTGCAGCAGCACCCGAAGAGTGGTCATCTTCGGGGTGGGAGAGAAGGTCTGAAAGTAGTCAACTCCCTGCCGCTGACTGAAGCCTTGAGCCACGTAACGCGCCTTGAAGACAGACGGAGAACCCGGCGGCCGCTTCACCCTGAAAATCCACATGCCACTGACGATGTTCGTCCCAGGTGGGGGAACCTCGTCGACATAGGTGCTTGTGGACCTCCAGGAAGCCATCTCTGCGTCCATGGCTGACTGCCACTGTGAGGAGTAGGGACCCTCTATCGCCTCAGCGTACCATCGAGGAGTCGGGATGTCTGGTGCATCCGGGTCTCCCTCAGGGGCAATCAGCGTGGACACGAGATGAGGCAAAGCAGCAGCAAAACACTTGAACTCCTCATGCCTGTCCTCAAGGACGTCCGTGCTAAGAGCACACTCACCCCCAACGGACGGAGGACAGACAGACTCAGACTCAGCAACGAGACTAGCGGCGTAGTCTAGACGACATCGAGCAGCAAAGTCAACAAGCTCAGCAACTAAGGTAGACGCAGCAGTGGACTCAAAGGAAGGGTCAGTGACAACTGTAGCCAGGAGACGCGTGACAGTAGGACTGGCAGCACGACGAGAGTCAGACTCCGGGTCAGCAAGGACAGGAAGAGACGACTCTGGAGGAGATGGCAACGGGACACGCAGAGGAGCAGTGGAAGGACGCAGTGCCATCTGGTGTGTGCCTGGGACCGCAGGAGGACGCGGACGCGCAGTACGACCACTAGTGCGAGCAGCACAAACAGGCGACGCAGGACGAGACGCAGGCTCACGACGCTCAGCAAGACCTCCAGTAGGACCAGTGTAGGGAGAAGGAGCAGGTAGGGTCGAGGCGGGCTGTAATTGTGACTGCGACTGGACAGGCGGTGGACACTCTAAGGGAGGGGCAGGGCCAGTAGAAGGCGGAAGACCAAGAACCTGCTCAAGGAGCGGAACGAAGTACGGCCGCGGCCGCGCAGCGCCTCCAGAACCAGCAGGGACAGCACCAGTACCCCCAGCGGCAGCACCAGCGCCAGTAGCACCTCCAGCTCCAACAGCGCCAACTCCAGCACCCCCAGAAGCACCAGCGCCAGCAGCACCTCTAGCGCCAACACCTCCAGCAGCTCCAGCCCCAGCAGCTCCACCAGCTCCACCAGCACCAACTCCAGCGGGACCGGTAGCTCCAGTACCGCCAGCAGCTCCAGCAGTACCTCCAGCAGCCCCAGCAGCACCCCCAGTCCCAGCAGCTCCAGAACCGTAATGACGAGCCCCTCCAGGACCAGCAGCAACAGTAGCACCGCCAGCTCGAGCAGCACGGCTCCAGCACTAGGCAAACCACTCGCGCAGCTCCTGTGGAGAGAGTGGCTCCCGCCTCGAAGAAGTACCTCGCGAGGCCACCCGAGCAGACCCAGCACCCCCTGGCTCAGCAGTCCCAGACTCAGCACCCCCAGGCTTTGCACCCCCAGACTCAGCAACCCCAGGCTCAGCACCCCCAGACTCAGCAACCCCAGGCTCAGCACCCCCAGGCTCCGCACCCCTGGACTCAGCACCCTAAGGCTCCGCAACCTCAGGCTCAGCACCCCCAGACCCGGCACCCGCAGGCTCAGCACCTCTAGCAGCACCACAGTCAACAGCTACCTTGACAGGCTCGACTGCGTCTACCTGGGACACACCTGACGGGGCAGGACCTTGAGGGGGGAGGGGTTCTATCGGGGGAGGACCTGGCGCAAGGAAGAGTAGCGGCGGGGGGAGGGGCGCAGTGCGGTAGGGGAAGAGACGGTAGTAGGGCACTGACTCGTCAAAGGTGACGTCCTGGGAGGACAGAATACGGCGCGAGGTGGGGTGGTAAAACTGCCACCCAGGCGCGTCAGGGGGGAAGCCAAGGAAGACGCAGGGAACAGCACGGGGGGACAGCTTGTCCGCAGACAAGTCTCGAACAAACGCTCGAGATCCCCAGACCCGAAACGCAGACGCATCGCCAACCTTCCTCGTCCACCGCATGGTGGGGGAGGTCTCTGGCAAGGAGACCCGGGGCTGGAGGTTGAGCTGATGCGTACTGAATTGCAAACAACCACAGAGAATGGGGGGCAGCCGCATGGATCATGGACGTACGAGCGACGTCCATGACCATGCCAATGCGGCGCTCAGCAATCCCATTTTGCTGTGGAGAGGCCGGAAGCGTGAAGGTCTGGCGGATGCCCTGTGCTCGACAGAAGGGTCCCAGACGGGCAGAGGAAAACTCCCCGCCTCTGTCAGAGTGCAGACGCAGAACAGGAAAGTCCGAGCCGAAACTCTCTCTGAGCTGGAGACGAGCTGCGCGGATCCAGTCGATCAACACCTCAGTGACGTCACCCTTGCTGTGCAAGGGGAAGACTGTGGTGTAACGCGAGTAGTCGTCAACCACCAACAGGAAATAACGCTCGTGCCCCTAGCCACGGACGCGGGCGGGGCCCCACACGTCCATGTGAAGAGTCTGCAGCGGAGCCTCTGTCGGAGGAAACTCGGAGGAGTGAGGGGCGGCGCGCTGTCGCCCCTCCATGCAGGGGACGCAGGTAGGGGCAGGCCCCGGAGGTAGGGGAGGGAGAGACCGGGGGAGACCACAGACAAGGACACGGGAGGCCATGCCTCGGAGACGAGGCAGGGAGGGGTGACCAAGGCGGTGGTGCCAAAGGAGAGTCTGGTGGGACAGGAGACGACACGAGCAAGGAGCAGACTCAGGACCAGACCTGGACGCTGCTGCAAACACCAGACTTGACGCAGCTACCTGACCAGACTCAGTAACCGGAGGAGAATCAGTAGTGAGTGTGTACAGGCTCGACCCCGGCGGACGGGTACACGTGGCCAAGTGTCGGCCTGTCCGAGCACACGTGAAGTGGGTCACCCGCTGACTCGCAGGAGTGAACTAGGCAACCCCTTTATCCTGTAGACCAGCTCCACTCACCAAGTTCGTAGAGACAAGGGGAGGTAGATGTGAAATTGAACGAGAATGAAAAGACTAAGGGAAAGTTGGGTACAAGTACAAACCCTAGAGAGCTGTACCCCATATGTGCTACCCCAATATAGCCTACAGCAGCTAAGTCATATAAATCTGACACACCCCCATAGGCAAAGTGGGGGAGGACAAGGGGTCACAAGACCAGTCAAGCAAAGCAAAGCAAGCTCAGGGTGGATCACAACGTCACCACACATTCCGAGCACAAGTTCAAGGCCACAAGGCCAGTTCACAAGACCGAGCTGAGTACAGAAGCGCTGATGATCACAAGGCGCAAGTGCCTTGGTGAAGATATCAGCAGTGTTGGCCTCAGAGGCCACGTACGCAAGGCGCAGGTGACCACGCTGCTGTAGTTCACGAGCAAGGAAGTAGCGACGAGCAATGTGCTTCGTTCTGTGCTCCAGTCTCTGCTCCCGACACAAGGCCAGCATGGCCTTGTTGTCTACGTACAGCACTGGAGGAGAACAAGGCGGCTCTCCGAGGTCAGTCAGCAGGTAGGTGAGCCAGCGAAGCTCCTGTGCAGCCATGGTCCCTGCGTAGATCTCAGCCTCACAACTTGAGCCGAGAACAGAAGACGGGGGGTAGCCCGCCACGAAACAGAGCCGGAACCAAGGCTGAAGGTGTAACCCTGTGACGACCGCTGCGTAGCCTGGTCGTCAGCCCAAGAAGCGTCTGCGTGCCCAGTGAGGACCACTGGACTCTGCCCTCCAAGCACAAGCCCCATGCCCGACGTACTGCACAAGTAGCGCAACACCCTCTTCGCTGCAGCCATGTGCTCCGGTCTGTGTCTCCCAGGAGCAACATAGCGTGCGAGAATGCTAAGAGGGTATGCAAGGTCAGGTCGTGTGCAGGTCATCAGGTACATGAGGCAGCCAACACGCTCTGGTTACGGGCCACTCGACTCTACGGACTCATCCAAAGGCAGAGCTAAGAGCGAGTGGCGAGTAGGCAGAGGAGTGGCCTGAGGCAAGGAGTACGTGAAGCCGAAGCGCTGAAGGACCTGCTGCACCATGTGCGACTGAGTCAGGGTAATGGTGCGGCGTGCTCTGTCCCGGGTGATCTGCAAGCCAAGGTAGCTGCGCAGTTCACCCAGGTCTGTGCACGTGTGTCTCTTCTGCAGCTCAGATTTCACGTGGGCGAGTCCAGCAGTGTCAGCTGTGGCAAAGACCAAGTCGTCGACGTACACGAGGATGTAGAACGGCGGCAAAGAGGTGTCGGTGCGCAGAAACAGCGATGGGTCGGCAGTAGAGGGAGCAAACCCAAGAGCCGCAAGCTTAGTCCTCAGTGTGTCGTGCCACTCACGCGGTGCCTGGCGGAGACCGTAGACTGGCCGCTGGAGGCTCCACTGGGTGCCAGGAGGAAAAGTCCCAGTGAAGCCAAGTGGGCGGCGCAGCCAGATCTCCTCGTGCAGGCTGCCCTGCAAGAAAGCAGTGCTGAAGTCAAGAGAGTGTAGCTCGTAGTCACGGTGAGCAGCTATGTGCAGCAGTACCCGAAGAGTGGTCATCTTCAGGGTGGGAGAGAAGGTCTGAAAGTAGTCAACTCCCTGCCGCTGACTGAAGCCACGAGCCACGTAACGCGCCTTGAAGACAGGCGGAGAACCCGGCGGCCGCTTCACCCTGAAAATCCACAGCCACTGACGATGTTTGCCCCAGGCGGGGGAACCTCGTCAAAGTAGGTGCCTATGGACTTCGAGGAAGCCATCTCTGCGTCCATAGCTGCCTGCCACTGAGAGGAGTAGGGACCCTCTATCGCCTCCGCGTAAGAGCGCGGAGTCGGGATGTCAAGTGCATCCGGGTCTCCCTCAGGGGTAAGTAGTACGGACACGAGATGAGGTGAAGCAGCAGCCAAACACTGGAACTCCTCCTGCCTGTCCTCAAGAACGTCCGTGCCAAGGGCACACTCACCCCCGACGGACGGAGGATAGACAGACTCAAACGCAGCAACAAGACTAGCAGCGTAGTCTAGACGACAACGAGCAGCAAAGTCGACGAGCTCAGCAACTAGGGCAGACGCAACAGTGGACTCAAAGGAAGGGTCAGCGACAACAGTAGCAAGGAGACGCGTGACAGTCGGACTGGCAGCACGAAGGGAGTCCGACTCTGGGTCAGCAAGAGCAGGAAGAGAGGACTCAGGAGGAGAAGGCAAAGGGGCACGCAGAGGAGCAGTGGACAGACGTAGAGACATCCGGTGCGTGCCAGGGACAGGAGGAGGACGCTGACGCGAACCACGACCACTAGTGCGAGCAGGACGGACAGGCAACGCAGGGCGAGACGCAGGCAGCAAGAATAGCATCATAGTCAAGATCAAAGATGGCAACCCCCGCTCTAGACAGATCTCCCCAGCGAGGGATCTCTGAGGCCTCAGCAAACTGGTGACGCCAAGTGTCTGTCAGGCGGCCGAAGCAGCGCTGAGTGGAGTGCGGGCCCCCGCGCTGACGCGTAGCGTACCACTCACGAAGGTGCTGAGGGGATAGGGTCTCACGACTGCGCTGCTGCTGCTGGCGCGGACCACCACCGGACGCACTCCTCTGCGCAGAGCCTCGACCAGCTCCGCCGCTGCCGCCGCCTCCACCGCCTCCGCCACCTCCGCCGCCTCCGCCACCTCCTCCGCCTCCGCTCCCTCCGCCACCACCGTCGCCTCCTCCGCCTCCACTGCTGCCACCGCCGCCTCCACCCCCGCCACCACTCCCACCACCATCCCCACCCCCTCCACTGCCTCCACCACCACCTCCACCGCCCCCGCCAGCCCCTCCTGCGCCCTTGCCCCCCTTGCCCTTGCCGGTGCGGCGTCTCCCGCTAGGGGCAGACGCAGCGCCGACCCCGTAGAAACCAACGAGGTCGGCAGCAGCAGCAGAGGCAACAGAGGGCAAGAGGGGGGAGGGGGAACACCCCTCAAAAATAGGGGTGCGAGGGTCACCATGAGAGGCTCCTACAGCGACTATGCTCATCTCTGCTGCTAGGAGGCGCTCCTCGAGGAGGTTAACGGTGAGTGTGGTGGGGCAAACTGAGAGGAAGTGGTCCCTGACTAAGCGAAGGGAGTCAAGGAGCCGGGTGACTATGTAGTAGAGGGTGATGTACATGGGGGGGGGGGGGGGTTCTTGGCGCAGAACTCAGCAGGAAGCGCAGCGCGGTAGCGAGTGTCACTAGTGCGAAGGTGCGTAATGAGGTCAGCGACCGTGGGAAAGGCAGCAAGGTCAGGGAACAGGTACGGCAGCATGAGGCGGCTAAGCGCAACAGTGGCAGGGGAGGAGTAGCGTGCAACTACAGCGTCGTACAAGGTTTGAGCACTCTTGTACTGGCTAAAGTGCGCACGCTCAGTGGTCAGTAATTGGCGACGCACAGCAAGACGGGCAGCAGCATCGCGTGTGGCCCACTGTGAGCGAACAGTGCTCCTTCGCCGCCCCGTCGCCGCCCCTAGCGGCCCCGTCGCCACCCTTCGAGGCCCCTCGCGGCCCCTTTCCGGCCTCGTCGCCGCCCCTAGCGGCCCCGTCGCCGCCCCTAGCGGCCCGGTCGCCGCCCCTATCGGCCCCGTTGCCGCCCTTCGCGGCCCCGTCGCCGCCCCTAGCGGCCCCGTCGCCGCCCTTTGTGGCCCCGTCGCCACCTCTAGCGGCCCTGTCGCCGCCCTTCGCGGCCCCGTCGCCGCCTCTAGCGGCCCCGTCGCCGCCCTTCACGGCCCCTCGCGGCCTCTTCTCGGCCCCGTCGCCGCACTTCGTAGCCCCGTCGCCACCCTTCGCGGCCCCTCCTCGGCTCTTCCGCCACCAGCAGCAGCCGCCGCCACCAGCAGCAGCCGACAGCAGCAGAAGCCGCCGACACCAGCGGCGGCCACCACCAGTAGCAGCCGTCGCCGCCGACAGCAGGAACTCACGCCGCGGTCGCGGCTCTGTCCCTGCCGACGCGCCTCGGCCCTGCCCCACCGCTTGCCGCCCCCTACCTACCAGTCCTGATGAGAGCACTGCCGAGCCACGCCTGCTACTGCTGCCCCTAGCCTGCTGCCGCTACTGTCATGGCTACCCCTAGTGTTCTTCTTGGTGCAACCCTACGGTTTGCACTCGGCTTGTTGTCCGTGTGCGTGCATGTGTGTGTGTATGGAATGGTATGAGGGCATGGGATAATATATATTTCATGCTTATAATTGTGTGTGAATGTTGAGTCATGATGTCGAGTGTGTGTGTCGAGTCAATAGCGAGTTATCGCTAGACGCGTGTTACGCGGTCGTTTGTGTCTCGCGCGCGGTTTCTATTTTGTCGTGCGCGGTTTCTATTTTGTCCTGTGTCGAACGTTCGGCGTGTCGCAGGTGTGTGCAGAAGACCCATCAAGAAGTCAAGGATGAGTTTGTGATGAAGAGCCCGAGCCTTGGTGTCAAGCCTCAAGTGATTTCGAAGCTCGCCAAAAGGGTACACCTCAAGATATTGAAGATAGTTACATTACTTTGTGTAGTGTAACATTTCACTTGGTGTAGGCCCTAGTGAAGGGTAGTTTCGAGACCCTTCGTGGTTGGGGACAGTGTGGCACTGTTCCACATCACTGTACCTCGGCTCTTGGGGTTTGTAGGAGCTGGGAGTCATTCCCAACTCGTAACTCTTCATATCTCTTCCTATTTTGTGTTCTAAGACTATAGTGGCTGCCATAGTGCCGTTCGTTCAAACCGACACTGTGTCGTCAATACTTGGTCAAATCGTGCGATCTAAATTGCCTATTGTAGGCGACGTTCCGACGCTCCAGATCCAAGTTGAATCAGGTCATTTGAAGTTGTGACCGGATCGCTATGAACGTTTGAAGCCGCTGTGCAGAAATCCGGCTGTGCACTCTATCTTTCGTTTTAGGCACATTGGAGCCTATTGTGACTATAACTAGTGGTATCAGAGCCCCTTGGAGCAGTTTCGACAATGGCTGGACCTGAGGAAAGGGGTGGCAGAGGTGCTGGTGGCAGAGGAGAAGCCCAAGCTCAAGGCCAATCCCGTGATTCAGCCATGGCGCCTGTGCAATCAAGTGTTGGCCCATCTAGGGATGAGCCTAGAGTGTTTGGCCTTGACAAGTTCAATGGTGACAACTTTGCTGAGTGGTCCTTCATAATGGAGAACATATTTGACCACTATGACCTGCTGGAGATAATGGAAGGAACGGAGAAGCGTCCCGAGAACGACCCGGAGAAGAGCCCGTGGGTGCGGAAGAGCGCACAAGGCTACCTCCTACTTGGGCAAGCGTTGGGGAGCAGCCAAATCCGTCACATCAAGCCTTTCCAGCGTGAACCAGAGAAGGGACCAAAGGCATGGGCTGCTCTCAAGGGTGTACACGCTCCTGCAACAGCGGCGGTAGCTGTAGTGTTGGAACGGCAAATGGCGACACTATGAATTGAAGAGGATGAAGCGGTTGAAGAAGGGGTGCAGAAATTCTTCGACTTGTTGACGCGGCTTGAGGGAGCTGATTTGAACTATAGTGAGCTCCAAAAGAAGACCAAGTTGCTGGCCCTACTCCCTGAGTCATGGTCCTCGCTCATCATCAACCTTAATCGCGACTTGCCCCGCCTCTCGCTTGAAGACGTGAAGCGAGCTATCCTTCAAGAGGATTTCCGCCGCCGTGAGTTGGCGAGTGCGGATGGCGCTGGGGCAGCGAGCATCGGCCGTGGATATGGTCAAGGAAGAGGTAGAGGACGAGGGGGAGGAAGGTTTGGTGGCAGCAACTTCGGCGGAGGCCGCGGGAGTGGCGGTTACGGCAGCGACGACAAGAGCTACGGACGCGGTCGCGGCCGATTCGACGGCGAGTGTCACTATTGCCACAAGAGCGGACACATGTGGCGCGACTGCTACAAACTCCCTGATGGTTGGACCCCTGCTCAAGGCCTAGAGGGTAGAGGAGCAGGAGGAGGGAGAGGAAGAGGCCGTGGAGGCCGTGGCGGTCGCGGTGGCGGAGCTGCAAACATGAAGAGCGGAGACAACAACAAGGACCCGAGCAACGATCGGTACCCGGGTCTATTCTACTTCGTGTCGACGCAAGTACCGACTGGTCCAGAGAAGGATGAAGGCTTTGAGGAGCCAGCAGCTGTGGGGAAGGTGACTCTACACCCTCTGGACTATTGGGTGATCGATGGTGGCGCTACCTATAGCATGACACCTCGCCCGGACTTGCTCACCGAACTCGAACCGTCACCGGTGAAGCATGTCACATCAGCTTTGGGGCAGCGAGCGGAGGTGAAAGGCACGGGCAAGGCCATGTTTAAGGGTGCTGATGGGAAGATGGTGGGCCTCAAGAACGTGCTTTGGGTGCCCAGCCTTGCTGCCAACCTGATTTCCGTGCGGCGGTTGGCAAAGGCCGGCATGGACACGAACTCAAAGGGAGCCAAGACCTACACCGCAAGGCTTGGCGATCGGATTCTTTGGGACCTTCATGAGGACAGAGATGTCTACAACGAGATGTGGCAGATCCCTGTGGTCCCAATGCCTAAGGAGAGGCAAGTGGCAGCAAGCGTCAGCACCAAAGGTGGAGCGGTTGGTAGCGGCGATTGCGCGGACGGTCGCGCTAAGGAGAAGGAGTCCAAGAAGTGCAATCTTGGAGGGACCAGCAAGCTTGGTGAACCTATGGAGAGAGGTGCAGCAGCCAAGGAGCAGCAAAAGGGTGAGGAGAACCCCGAGGCAGCAGCGGAGGAGGACTACGGAGAGAGTATGTGGGGCGCTATTGCGAGCGCGGCATTCTCCAATCCAACTTCGGCTACGGGGGAGTGTGATTGGCTCACCTTGCATCGGCGCATGGGGCATGTGGCCCTGCCCATCTTGCAGCAGCTAGTAAAGAATGAGATGGTTGCTGGCATACGTGTGAAGGGGGAGCCTGATGAGGTACTTGGCTGCCCGACGTGCATGCAAGCCAAGTTCACCCGTTTCCCATTCTCTAGTTCGGAGGCAACGGCTAAGGCACCACTTGATGAGGTGGTGATGGACGTGGTGGGCCCCCTGAAGCTTGGAGCTGCTGGAGCTGAGTACTTCCTCACTATTGTGGACGTCTACACCCGTATGACTTGGGTGTACGTGCTGGCCAAGAAGAGCGACGTGGCTGAAACGTTGAAGGCGGATTGGTTCCCGATGGTGGAGCGGCAACAAGACCGTCTAGTCAAGTCAATCCGCACCGATCGAGGGGGAGAGTTCCTGAGCAAGGAGTTTGGGTTGTGGCTGAAGAAGAATGGTATTCGGCACTCCCTCACCATGCCATACTCCCCTGCAATGAACGGCATCGCCGAGCGAGCGAACCGCACAATCACGGAGGCGGCACGCGGGTTGCTCATTGAAGCCGGGCTACCCGACTATTTCTGGCCTGATGCGGTGCGGAGCGCGTGTGTGGCCAAGAACCGAGCCTTGACTCATGTGGGAGCAGACAAATGGGTGCCCTATGTGGAGTGGCTAGGAAGGAAGCCAAAGGTGGATATGCTTCGGGTGTTCGGGTGCATGTGCATGGCGCTCGTGCCTAAGCATCTTCGGCACAACAAGCTTGGTGCCAAGGCGGTGTGGGCCGTGCACTTGGGCATGGCTCAAAACAGCAAGGGATGGCTTCTTTGGGACCCATTCACCAAGAAGGTTTTGGTGAGCAGGGACTGCAAGTTCATGGAGAACTTCATGTACAAAGATTGGAAGGCGGAGAATGAGGCGAAGATAGGCGTGCGGTTTGGGGAGGTGAAGAGTTCCGGTTTGGAGCATGTGGAGATGCCTTTGGAGCTGAGCAGCGGCAGCACAACCACAAGGCAATCCTCCCTTGTGAATGGGGGAGAGGAGGCCAATGATGCAGAGGAAGAAGAGGAGGAGGTGCAGCAAGTGAGCGAGCGTGCACCGTCACTCCCTTCCCGTACTACGAGTGCTCCACGGATTCGAGCCACACCGCAGCAACGCCAAGGCCTTCAAGTCCCTGCAGCTGAGGAGGAAGGAAGGGGAAAGAGGAGAGTTCAACCCCCTAATAGGCTGACCTATGATGCGCTGGGAAAGCAGGGCAAGACAGCCCTGGCCGGAGCGGCAATGATGGTCGGAGACGACGAGGAGAGTGACTACGAGGAGTGTGCCTTCGCGTTCTTCTCTCCGGTGGAGATGCCGGGAGAACCAGCAACTCTCAAGGAGGCTTTGGAGAGTAGTGATGCTGAGGAGTGGAAGAAGGCCATGGAGAGTGAGCTGAAGAGCATCAAGGAGAATGACACGTTTGAATTGGTGGAGCTACCGGAGGGGCGTACGGCAATATCGTCCAAGTGGCTCTTCAAAATCAAGTCGGATGCCGACGGCAAGATCGAGCGCTACAAGTCTAGGCTTGTAGCCAAGGGGTACCAGCAGAAGGAGAAGGTGGACTTCAAGGAGCTGTTTGCCCCTGTGGTGAAGCCGACGACGCTGCGAACCCTATTCGCGGGAGCCGCCATCAAAGGATGGGTAGTAAAACAAATGGACATCGTAACGGCATTCCTTAACGGCATCCTTGAGGAGGAGATTTTTATGGCGCAGCCAGAGGGGTTTGATGATGGTAGTGGCAGAGTGTGGAAGCTGAAGAAGGCCCTCTATGGGCTGAAGCAGGCCCCTAGGCAATGGTACATGAAGCTGCGCGAAGTGTTGGAGGGGATCTGCTTCACTCCCTCAACGGCCGATCACTCCTTGTTCATGCTTGGCGAGGGGGAGCAGAGGAGCTTCATGGTGGTTTATGTGGATGACATTCTTATATTCTCACCCTCCTCTGACCTTGTGAAGGAGGTGATGCTGAAGCTGCATGACAAGTTCAAGTGCAAGTCCCTTGGTGACGTGAACTTCTACCTTGGGCTCCACATCGAACGAGACGTGGAGAAGCGGAGCATGCGAGTGCACCAACGGAAGTACCTGGAGGCGTTGGCTGCCAACTTCGGCCAGAGTGAAGGTCATGTGGCTACTCCCTTTCCCTCTGGGTTCAAGTGTGTGAAGGGACCAGAGGAGGAGAGCGTTTGTGAAGAGGAGAGGCGCCGTTTTCACTCGTTGGTGGGCAGCCTCATGCATGCGGCGGTAAACACCCGACCGGACGTCGCGTTTGCTACCGGGCAGCTGGCTAGGGTTGTGCAATGCCCTAATGAGGAGCAGGTAGCAGCTGGAATGAGGGTGGCCAAGTATCTTGGCCAAACACCGACCGTTGGGCTGCAATACTCGGCGGCGGCACAAAGGCGCCAAAAGGGCGCGGATGGTGTTGAACCCGGGCGTTTGTTCCTCACCGCCTACTCGGATGCGTCATATGCATCGGAACCAGAGGACATGACAAGTGTGGGAGGCTTCATATGCTGTGTTGGTGGAGGCCCAACTGCTTGGGAGAGCAAGAAGCAGGTTGACCAAGCTTTGAGCTCGGTGGAGTCCGAGTACATGGCACTCTTCCGTGCCGTACGGGAGATTGTGTGGCAGCGGCGTTTGTTGGCTGAATTGGGGGAGGAGCAGCAAGGACCTACCCCACTCTACTGTGACAGCCAGGGTGCCATTGCTCTTGCTAAGAACCCTGTGTTGCATGGACTCACAAAGCACATAAGGGTGAAGTGGCATTGGACGAGGAGCATGGTGACCGCGGGTGAAGTTGAGTTGCGGTACGTGAAGACCACGGGGCAGCCAGCTGACATGATGACTAAGAGGCTGGTGGAGCAGCAGCATTGGAAGTGTTGCAAGCTGGCTGGGATGGCTCTGAACTGAGAGAGCAACATATCCTAAGGCCAACAATCCGAGGGGGAGTTTGTTGGTGCAACCCTACGGTTTGCACTCGGCTTGTTGTCCGTGTGCGTGCATGTGTGTGTGTATGGAATGGTATGAGGGCATGGGATAATATATATTTCATGCTTATAATTGTGTGTGAATGTTGAGTCATGATGTCGAGTGTGTGTGTCGAGTCAATAGCGAGTTATCGCTAGACGCGTGTTACGCGGTCGTTTGTGTCTCGCGCGCGGTTTCTATTTTTGTCGTGCGCGGTTTCTATTTTGTCCTGTGTCGAACGTTCGGTGTGTCGCAGGTGTGTGCAGCAGACCCATCAAGAACTCAAGGATGAGTTTGTGATGAAGAGCCCGAGCCTTGGTGTCAAGCCTCAAGTGATTTCGAAGCTCGCCAAAAGGGTGCACCTCAAGATATTGAAGATAGTTACATTACTTTGTGTAGTGTAACATTTCACTTGGTGTAGGCCCTAGTGAAGGGTAGTTTCGAGACCCTTCGTGGTTGGGGACAGAGTGGCACTGTTCCACATCACTGTACCTCGGCTCTTGGGGTTTGTAGGAGCTGGGAGTCATTCCCAACTCGTAACTCTTCCTAACTCTTCCTATCTTGTGTTCTAAGACTATGTTGCTGCCATAGTGCTGTTCGTTCAAACCGACGCTGTGTCGTCATTTCTTAATGAAAGCGTGCGATCTAAATTGCCTAGTGTAGGGGAGAATAAGACACTCCAGATCAAAGTTGAATGAAGTCATTTAGAGTTGTGACCAGAACGCTATGAACGTTTGAAGCCGCTGTGCAGAAATCCGACTGTGCACTCTAACTTTCATTTTAGGCACATTGGAGCCTACTGTGACTATAACACAGCGGGGCAGCTTCGGTGGTGGTCAGCGCCAGCAGTAGCAGCACACTCGTGAGACCCCGCCCCCCCAGCAGCTTTGTGAGTGGTACGCTTCGCGTCAGCGGGGTGCGGGTATTGGTCACTGTACCTACGTCCTGCGTACCGGCGACTGTACGGGTGAGCAGTGCAGGGGCCCGCACCCCACTCCGCGCTGCTTCGGCCGCCTGACGGACGCCTGGCATCACCAGTTCCCTAACGCCACTAAGATCCCTCGCTGGGGAGAGCTGGAGAGGTCGGGGGTTGCTATCTTTGATCTTGATTATGATGCTATTCTTGCTGCCATGTATGCTGTGTCTACTAGTGATGAGGGTGACTGTTACCTGTGTGTTCCGCCTGACCCGGGCATTGAGGCTGCTGCTCTAGGTGTTGGTGAGGCTGCTGCTCTAGGTGCTAGTGCGTCTGCTGCCCAAGGTGCTGGTGAGTCTGCTCTCTCAGGTACCACGTCGGCTCAGGCCTTACACACCTTCACCCTTGACTCGGGTGCTTCCCGCACCTTCTTTCGAGACCGCACCACACTTACGCCGCTTAGTCGGCCGGTTGCGGTCTCCCTGGCGGACCCCTCTGGGGGTCCTGTCCTTGCCCGCTTCTCCACTGTCCTACCGTGTCCGGCGGCCCCCTCTGGCACCCTGTCCGGTCTCTACCTCCCCTCGTTCTCTACAAACTTGGTGAGTGGTGCTGATCTACAGGATGGGGGGGTTGACCAGTTCACTCCTGCGAGTCAGCGGGTGACCCACTCTACGTTTGCTCGGACGGGCCGACACTTGGCCACGTTTACCCCTCGGCCGGGGTCGAGCCTGTACACACTGACTACTGAGTCTCCTTCGGTTGCTGAGTCTGGTCAGGTAGCTGCGTCCAGGTCTGGTCCTGAGTGTGCTCCCTGCTCATGTCGTCTCCTGTCCCACCAGACTCTCCTCTGGCACCACCGCCTTGGTCACCCCTCCCTGCTTTGTCTCCGAGGCATGGCCTCCCGTGTCCTTGTCTCTGGTCTCCCCCGGTCCCTCCCTCCCCTCCCTCCGGGGCCTGCCCTTACCTGCATTCCCTGCGTCGAGGGGCGGCAGCGCGTCGCCCCTCACTCCTCTGAGTTTCCTCCGATAGAGGCTCCGCTGCAGACTCTTCACATGGACCTGTGGGGCCCCGCCCGCGTCCGTGGCCAGGGTCACGAGCGTTCATTCCTGTTGGTGGTTGACGACTACTCGCGTTACACCACGGTGTTCCCCTTGCGCAGCAAGGATGACGTCACTGAGGTGTTGATCGACTGGATCCGTGCAGCTCGTCTCCAAGTCAGAGAGAGTTTCGGCTCGGACTTTCCTGTTCTGTGTCTGCACTCTGACAGAGGCGGGGAGTTTTCCTCTGCCCTTCTGGTTGCCTTCTGTCGTGCACAGGGCATCCGCCAGACCTTCACGCTTCCGGCCTCTCCACAGCAAAATGGGATTGCTGAGTCAGCATTGGCATAGTCATGGACGTCGCTCGTACGTCCATGATCCATGCGGCTGCTCCCCATTTTCTGTGGTCATTTGCGGTTCGGTACGCAGCGCATCAGATCAACATTCAGCCCCGGGTTTCCTTGCCGGAGACCTCCCCCACCTTGTGGTGGACGGGGAAGGTTGGCGATGCGTCTGCGTTTTGTGTCTGGGGATCTCGGGCGTTTGTCCGCGACTTGTCTGCGGACAAGCTGTCCCCCCGTGCGTTTCTCTGCGTCTTCCTTGGCTTCCCCCCTGACGCGCCTGGTTGGCAGTTTTCCCACCCCACTTCGCGCCGTGTTCTATCCTCCCAAGACGTCACGTTTGACGAGTCGGTTCCTTACTACCGTCTCTTCCCCTACCGCACTGCACCCCTCCCCCCGCCGCCGCTCTTCCCTGCGCAAGGTCCCCCCCCGGTAGACCCCCTCCCCATTCAGGGTCCTGCCCCATCAGGTGTGTCCCAGGTAGATGCAGTTGAGCCTGTCGAGGTAGCTGTTGACTCTCGTACTGCTAGGGGTGCTGAGACTGGGGGTGCTGAGCATGGGGGTGCTGAGTCAGGGGGTGCTGGGCCTGGGGGTGCGGAGCCTGGGGGTGCTGAGCCTGGGGGTGCGGAGCCTGGGTGTACGGAGCCTGGGGGTGCTGAGCTTGGGGGTGCGGAGCCTGGGGGTGTTGGGTCTGCTCGTGTGACCTCTGGCGGTGCTGGGTTTGGGGCCCCTTTGGGTGCTTCGTCGAGGCGGGAGCCACTCTCTCCACAGGAGCTGCGCGAGTGGTTTGCCCGGCGCTGGAGCCGTGCTGCTAGAGCTGGAGGTGCTGCTGTTACTGCTGACCCTGGGGTCGGCACTGGAGTTACTGGAGCCACTGATCCTGGAGGTGCTTGTACTGGCGGTAATGGAGCTGCTGTTATAGTCACAATAGGCTCCAATGTGCCTAAAACGAAAGATAGAGTGCACAGCCGGATTTCTGCACAGCGGCTTCAAACGTTCATAGCGTTCTGGTCACAACTCCAAATGACCTGATTCAACTTGGATCTGGAGCGTCGGAACGTCGCCTACAATTTAGATCGCACGATTTGACCAAGTATTGACGACACAGTGTCGGTTTGAACGAACGGCACTATGGCAGCCACTATAGTCTTATAACACAAAATAGGAAGAGATATGAAGAGTTACGAGTTGGGAATGACTCCCAGCTCCTACAAACCCCAAGAGCCGAGGTACAGTGATGTGGAACAGTGCCACAATGTCCCCAACCACGAAGGGTCTCGAAACTACCCTTCACTAGGGCCTACACCAAGTGAAATGTTACACTACACAAAGTAATGTAACTATCTTCAATATCTTGAGGTGTACCCTTTTGGCGAGCTTCGAAATCACTTGAGGCTTGACACCAAGGCTCGGGCTCTTCATCACAAACTCATCCTTGAGTTCTTGATGGGTCTGCTGCACACACCTGCGACACACCGAACGTTCGACACAGGACAAAATAGAAACCGCGCACGACAAAAATAGAAACCGCGCGCGAGACACAAACGACCGCGTAACACGCGTCTAGCGATAACTCGCTATTGACTCGACACACACACTCGACATCAAGACTCAACATTCACACACAATTATAAGCATGAAATATATATTATCCCATGCCCTCATACCATTCCATACACACACACATGCACGCACACGGACAACAAGCCGAGTGCAAACCGTAGGGTTGCACCAACAAACTCCCCCTCGGATTGTTGGCCTTAGGATATGTTGCTCTCTCAGTTCAGAGCCATCCCAGCCAGCTTGCAACACTTCCAATGCTGCTGCTCCACCAGCCTCTTAGTCATCATGTCAGCCGGCTGCCCCGTGGTCTTCACGTACCGCAACTCAACTTCACCCGCGTTCACCATGCTCCTCGTCCAATGCCACTTCACCCTCATGTGCTTTGTGAGTCCATGCAACACTGGGTTCTTAGCAAGAGCAATGGCACCCTGGCTGTCACAGTAGAGTGGGGTAGGTCCTTGCTGCTCCTCCCCCAATTCAGCCAACAAACGCCGCTGCCACACAATCTCCCGTACCGCACGGAAGCGTGACATGTACTCGGACTCCACCGAGCTCAAAGCTTGGTCAACCTGCTTCTTGCTCTCCTAAGCAGTTGGGCCTCCACCAACACAGCATATGAAGCCTCCCACACTTGTCATGTCCTCTGGTTCCGATGCATATGACGCATCCGAGTAGGCGGTGAGGAACAAACGCCCGGGTTCAACACCATCCGCGCCCTTTTGGCGCCTTTGTGCCGCCGCCGAGTATTGCAGCCCAACGGTCGGGGTTTGGCCAAGATACTTGGCCACCCTCATTCCAGCTGCTACCTGCTCCTCATTAGGGCATTGCACAACCCTAGCCAACTGCCCGGTAGCAAACGCGACGTCCGGTCGGGTGTTTACCGCCGCATGCATGAGGCTGCCCACCAACGAGTGAAAACGGCGCCTCTCCTCTTCACAAACGCTCTCCTCCTCTGGTCCCTTCACACACTTGAACCCAGAGGGAAAGGGAGTAGCCACATGACCTTCACTCTGGCCGAAGTTGGCAGCCAGCGCCTCCAGGTACTTCCGTTGGTGCACTCGCATGCTCCGCTTCTCCACGTCTCGTTCGATGTGGAGCCCAAGGTAGAAGTTCACGTCACCAAGGGACTTGCACTTGAACTTGTCATGCAGCTTCAGCATCACCTCCTTCACAAGGTCAGAGGAGGGTGAGAATATAAGAATGTCATCCACATAAACCACCATGAAGCTCCTCTGCTCCCCCTCGCCAAGCATGAACAAGGAGTGATCGGCCGTTGAGGGAGTGAAGCCGATCCCCTCCAACACTTTGCGCAGCTTCATGTACCATTGCCTAGGGGCCTGCTTCAGCCCATAGAGGGCCTTCTTCAGCTTCCACACTCTGCCACTACCATCATCAAACCCCTCTGGCTGCGCCATAAAAATCTCCTCCTCAAGGATGCCGTTAAGGAATGCCGTTACGATGTCCATTTGTTTTACTACCCATCCTTGATGGCGGCTCCCGCGAATAGGGTTCGCAGCGTCGTCGGCTTCACCACAGGGGCAAACAGCTCCTTGAAGTCCACCTTCTCCTTCTGCTGGTACCCCTTGGCTACAAGCCTAGACTTGTAGCGCTCGATCTTGCCGTCGGCATCCGACTTGATTTTGAAGAGCCACTTGGACGTTATCGCCGTACGCCCCTCCGGTAGCTCCACCAATTCAAATGTGTCATTCTCCTTGATGCTCTTCAGCTCACTCTCCATGGCCTTCTTCCACTCCTCAGCATCACTACTCTCCAAAGCCTCCTTGAGAGTTGCTGGTTCTCCCGGCATCTCCACCGGAGAGAAGAACGCGAAGGCACACTCCTCGTAGTCACTCTCCTCGTCGTCTCCGACCATCATTGCCGCTCCGGCCAGGGCTGTCTTGCCCTACTTTCCCAGCGCATCATAGGTCAGCCTATTAGGGGGTTGAACTCTCCTCTTTCCCCTTCCTTCCTCCTCAGCTGCAGGGACTTGAAGGCCTTGGCGTTGCTGCGGTGTGGCTCGAATCCGTGGAGCACTCGTAGTACGGGAAGGGAGTGACGGTGCACGCTCGCTCACTTGCTGCACCTCCTCCTCTTCTTCCTCTGCATCATTGGCCTCCTCTCCCCCATTCACAAGGGAGGATTGCCTTGTGGTTGTGCTGCCGCTGCTCAGCTCCAAAGGCAGCTCCACATGCTCCAAACCGGAACTCTTCACCTCCCCAAACCGCACGCCTATCTTCGCCTCATTCTCCGCCTTCCAATCTTTGTACATGAAGTTCTCCATGAACTTGCAGTCCCTGCTCACCAAGAACTTCTTGGTGAATGGGTCCCAAAGAAGCCATCCCTTGCTGTTTTGAGCCATGCCCAAGTGCACGGCCCACACCGCCTTGGCACCAAGCTTGTTGTGCCGAAGATGCTTAGGCACGAGCGCCATGCACATGCACCCGAACACCCGAAGCATATCCACCTTTGGCTTCCTTCCTAGCCACTCCACATAGGGCACCCATTTGTCTGCTCCCACATGAGTCAAGGCTCTGTTCTTGGCCACACACGCGCTCCGCACCGCATCAGGCCAGAAATAGTCGGGTAGCCCGGCTTCAATGAGCAACCCACGTGCCGCCTCCGTGATTGTGCGGTTCGCTCGCTCGGCGATGCCGTTCATTGCAGGGGAGTATGGCATGGTGAGGGAATGCCGAATACCATTCTTCTTCAGCCACAACCCAAACTCCTTGCTCAGGAACTCCCCCCCTCGATCGGTGCGGATTGACTTGACTAGACGGTCTTGTTGCCGCTCCACCATCGGGAACCAATCCGCCTTCAACGTTTCAGCCACGTCGCTCTTCTTGGCCAGCACGTACACCCAAGTCATACGGGTGTAGACGTCCACAATAGTGAGGAAGTACTCAGCTCCAGCAGCTCCAAGCTTCAGGGGGACCACCACGTCCATCACCACCTCATCAAGTGGTGCCTTAGCCGTTGCCTCCGAACTAGAGAATGGGAAACGGGTGAACTTGGCTTGCATGCACGTCGGGCAGCCAAGTACCTCATCAGGCTCCCCCTTCACACGTATGCCAGCAACCATCTCATTCTTTACTAGCTGCTGCAAGATGGGCAGGGCCACATGCCCCATGCGCCGATGCAAGGTGAGCCAATCACACTCCCCCGTAGCCGAAGTTGGATTGGAGAATGCCGCGCTCGCAATAGCGCCCCACATACTCTCTCCGTAGTCCTCCTCCGCTGCTGCCTCGGGGTTCTCCTCACCCTTTTGCTGCTCCTTAGCTGCTGCACCTCTCTCCATAGGTTCACCAAGCTTGCTGGTCCCTCCAAGATTGCACTTCTTGGACTCCTTCTCCTTAGCGCGACCGTCCGCGCAATCGCCGCTACCAACCGCTCCACCTTTGGTGCTGACGCTTGCTGCCACTTGCCTCTCCTTAGGCATTGGGACCACAGGGATCTGCCACATCTCGTTGTAGACATCTCTGTCCTCATGAAGGTCCCAAAGAATCCGATCGCCAAGCCTTGCGGTGTAGGTCTTGGCTCCCTTTGAGTTCGTGTCCATGCCGGCCTTTGCCAACCGCCGCACGGAAATCAGGTTGGCAGCAAGGCTGGGCACCCAAAGCACATTCTTGAGGCCCACCATCTTCCCATCAGCACCCTTAAACATGGCCTTGCCCATGCCTTTCACCTCTGCTCGCTGCCCCAAAGCTGATGTGACATGCTTCACCGGTGACGGTTCGAGTTCGGTGAGCAAGTCCGGGCGAGGTGTCATGCTATAGGTAGCGCCACTATCGATCACCCAATAGTCCAGAGGGTGTAGAGTCACCTTCCCCACAGCTGCTGGCTCCTCAAAGCCTTCATCCTTCTCTGGACCAGTCGGTACTTGCGTCGACACGAAGTAGAATAGACCCGGGTACCGATCGTTGCTCGGGTCCTTGTCGTTGTCTCCGCTCTTCATGTTTGCAGCTCCGCCACCGCGACCGCCACGGCCTCCACGGCCTCTTCCTCTCCCTCCTCCTGCTCCTCTACCCTCTTGGCCTTGAGCAGGGGTCCAACCATCAGGGAGTTTGTAGCACTCGCGCCACATGTGTCCGCTCTTGTGGCAATAGTGACACTCGCCGTCGAATCGGCCGCGACCGCGTCCGTAGCTCTTGTCGTCGCTGCCGTAACCGCCACTCCCGCGGCCTCCGCCGAAGTTGCTGCCACCAAACCTTCCTCCCCCTCGTCCTCTACCTCTTCCTCGACCATATCCACGGCCGATGCTCGCTGCCCCAGCGCCATCCGCACTCGCCAACTCACGGCGGCGGAAATCCTCTTGAAGGATAGCTCGCTTCACGTCTTCAAGCGAGAGGCGGGGCAAGTCGCGATTAAGGTTGATGATGAGCGAGGACCATGACTCAGGGAGTAGGGCCAGCAACTTGGTCTTCTTTTGGAGCTCACTATAGTTCAAATCAGCTCCCTCAAGCCGCGTCAACAAGTCGAAGAATTTCTGCACCCCTTCTTCAACCGCTTCATCCTCTTCAATTCGTAGTGTCGCCGTTTGCCGTTCCAACACCACAGCTACCGCCGTTGTTGCAGGAGCGTGTACACCCTTGAGAGCAGCCCATGCCTTTGGTCCCTTCTCTGGTTCACGCTGGAAAGGCTTGATGTGACGGATTTGGCTGCTCCCCAACGCTTGCCCAAGTAGGAGGTAGCCTTGTGCGCTCTTCCGCACCCACGGGCTCTTCTCCGGGTCGTTCTCGGGACGCTTCTCCGTTCCTTCCATTACCTCCAGCAGGTCATAGTGGTCAAATATGTTCTCCATTCTGAAGGACCACTCAGCAAAAATGTCACCATTGAACTTGTCAAGGCCAAACACTCTAGGCTCATCCCTAGATGGGCCAACACTTGATTGCACAGGCGCCATGGCTGAATCACGGGATTGGCCTTGAGCTTGGGCTTCTCCTCTGCCACCAGCACCTCTGCCACCCCTTTCCTCAGGTCCAGCCATTGTCGAAACTGCTCCAAGGGGCTCTGATACCACTAGTTATAGTCACAATAGGCTCCAATGTGCCTAAAACGAAAGATAGAGTGCACAGCCGGATTTCTGCACAGCGGCTTCAAACGTTCATAGCGATCCGGTCACAACTTCAAATGACCTGATTCAACTTGGATCTGGAGCGTCGGAACGTCGCCTACAATAGGCAATTTAGATCGCACGATTTGACCAAGTATTGACGACACAGTGTCGGTTTGAACGAACGGCACTATGGCAGCCACTATAGTCTTAGAACACAAAATAGGAAGAGATATGAAGAGTTACGAGTTGGGAATGACTCCCAGCTCCTACAAACCCCAAGAGCCGAGGTACAGTGATGTGGAACAGTGCCACACTGTCCCCAACCACGAAGGGTCTCGAAACTACCCTTCACTAGGGCCTACACCAAGTGAAATGTTACACTACACAAAGTAATGTAACTATCTTCAATATCTTGAGGTGTACCCTTTTGGCGAGCTTCGAAATCACTTGAGGCTTGACACCAAGGCTCGGGCTCTTCATCACAAACTCATCCTTGAGTTCTTGATGGGTCTGCTGCACACACCTGCGACACACCGAACGTTCGACACAGGACAAAATAGAAACCGCGCACGACAAAAATAGAAACCGCGCGCGAGACACAAACGACCGCGTAACACGCGTCTAGCGATAACTCGCTATTGACCCGACACACACACTCGACATCAAGACTCAACATTCACACACAATTATAAGCATGAAATATATATTATCCCATGCCCTCATACCATTCCATACACACACACATGCACGCACACGGACAACAAGCCGAGTGCAAACCGTAGGGTTGCACCAACAAACTCCCCCTCGGATTGTTGGCCTTAGGATATGTTGCTCTCTCAGTTCAGAGCCATCCCAGCCAGCTTGCAACACTTCCAATGCTGCTGCTCCACCAGCCTCTTAGTCATCATGTCAGCCGGCTGCCCCGTGGTCTTCACGTACCGCAACTCAACTTCACGCGCGTTCACCATGCTCCTCGTCCAATGCCACTTCACCCTCATGTGCTTTGTGAGTCCATGCAACACAGGGTTCTTAGCAAGAGCAATGGCACCCTGGCTGTCACAGTCTGACTCTCTTCGTGCTACCAGTCCTACTGTCATGCGTCTCGTGGCTACAGTTGTCACCGACCCTTCCTTTGAGTCCACTGCTGCGTCTGCCCTAGTTGCTGAGCTTGTCGACTTCGCTGCTCGCTGTCGTCTAGACTACGCTACTAGTCTTGTTGCTGAGTCTGAGTCTGTCTGTCCTCCGTCCGTCGGGGGTGAGCATGCTCTTAGCACGGACGTCCTTGAGGGCAGGCAGGAGGAGTTCCAGTGTTTTGCTGCTGCTTTGCCTCATCTCGTGTCCACGCTGATTGCCCCTGAGGGAGACCTGGATGCACCAGACATCCCGACTCCTCGATCGTACGCTGAGGCGATCGAGGGTCCCTACTCCTCACAGTGGCAGTCAGCCATGGACGCAGAGATGGCTTCCTACAAGTCCACAGGCACCTACGTCGACGAGGTTCCCCCACCTTGGGCGAACATCGTCAGTGGCATGTGGATTTTCAGGGTAAAGCGGCCGCCGGGTTCTCCGCCTGTCTTCAAGGCGCGTTACGTGGCTCGAGGCTTCAGTCAGCGGCACGGAGTTGACTACTTTCAGACCTTCTCTCCCATCCCGAAGATGACCACTCTTCGGGTGCTGCTGCACATAGCCGCTCAGCGCGACTACGAGCTTCACTCTCTTGACTTCAGCACTGCTTTCCTACAGGGCAGCCTGCACGAGGAGATCTGGCTGCGCCGCCCACCTGGCTTCACTGGGTCGTTTCCCCCTGGTACCCAGTGGAGCCTCCGGCGGCCAGTCTACGGTCTCCGCGAGGCGCCCCATGAGTGGCACGACACACTGAGGACTACAGTTGCGGCTCTTGGGTTTGCTCCTTTTACTGCCGACCCGTCGCTGTTTCTGTGCACCGACACCTCTTTGCCGCAGTTCTACGTCCTCGTGTACGTCGAGGACTTGGTCTTTACCACTGCTGACACTGCTGGACTCACCCACGTGAAGTCCGAGCTGCAGAAGAGACACACGTGCACAGACCTGGGTGAACTGCGCAGCTACCTTGGCTTGCAGATCACCCGGGACAGAGCATAGTGCACCATTACCTTGACTGAGTCACACATGGTGCAGCAGGTCCTTCAGCGCTTCGACTTCACGTACTCCTCGCCTTAGGCCACTCCTCTGTCTACTCGCCACTCGCTCTAAGCTCTGCCTTCGGATGAGTCCGTAGAGCCGAGTGGCCCGTACCCAGAGCTTGTTGGCTGCCTCATGTACCTGATGACCTGCACACGACCTGACCTTGCATACCCTCTTAGCATCTTAGCATGCTATGTTGCTCCTGGGAGACACCGACCAGAGCACATGGCTGCAGCGAAGAGGGTGTTGCGCTACTTGTGCAGTACGTCAGGCATGGGGCTAGTGCTTGGAGGGCGACATTCAGTGGTCCTCACAGGTCACGCAGACGCTTCTTGGGCTGACGACCAGGCTACGCAGCGGTCGTCACACGGTTACACCTTCAGCCTTGGTTCCGACTCCGTTTCGTGGCGGTCTACCCGCTCGTCTTCTGCTCTCGGCTCCAGCTGTGAGGCTGAGATCTACGCGGGGGCCATGGCTGCACAGGAGCTACACTGGCTCACCTTCCTGATGACTGACCTAGGAGAGCCGCCTCGTTCTCCTCTAGTTCTGTACGTAGACAACAAGGCCATGCTGGCCTTGTGTCGGGAGCACAGACTGGACCACAGAACGAAGCACATTGCTCTTCGCTACTTCCTTGCTCGTGAGCTGCAGCAGCGTGGTCAGCTGCGCCTTGCTTACGTGGCCTCTAAGGCTGACACTGCTGATATCTTTACCAAGGCACTTCCGCCTTGTGATCATCAGCGCTTGTGTACGATGTTAGGTGTTGTGCCTACTTGGCCTCACTTGCTCACTTCTTGACCTTGCTTTTACTATGATCTTTCTATAACTGCACTTGCTTGTTTACCTTTATATATGATCTTGTATGTGAACTGGCCTTGTGGCCTTGAACTTGTGCTCGAAATGTGTGGTGACGTTGTGATCCACCCTGAGCTTGCTTTGCTTTGCTTGACTGGTCTTGTGACCTCTTGTTCTCCCCCACTTTGCCTATGGGGGTGTGTCAAACTCATATGCTATAGTCTGTGTTGGCTGTAGTGGGGTAGACAATATGGGGTACAACACTTTTAGGTTTTCCTACTTGTACCCACCCGCTTGCTAGTTCATTCATTCCTCATTTCTTCACATATATAGGAAATCCGGGCAATACGAAAATCGAAAAGGCCTAGACTAGCCATGTACTCTAAGGGGTACATTCCCTAATTGCACCAAAATTTAACCGTGCAACGCGGGAACTCGTTTCAAACCTGTTCCTGCTATTTTCACTTTGAAACTGTGCCTGAAACGGTCTCGATCTAATGCTTGTTGGTGTCGCTTCGACTCTTCTGACTCCTCAACTTCGTACCCGGTAAAGTCAGCTCCTGCAGCATACTGATTACAAGGGTGAAATTTACGGGTGACACTGATGTGTTTGGGTAATTATTTGGTGGATTACTATTTCCCCTAGATCTTAGTGTAACTATGTAGGCCACACTAATGCATTTGGGTATTTTTTCCCTAAGCAAAGTTTACCCTGAAGAGCGTACAGAAGCCGCCCTTCACCCCAACCCAATTATGGAATGATGTACTACAACGCCAGGAAACTGAACCGGAGCCAAGACTGAAAGTGTAACACTGTGACGACTGCTGAGACGATTGGTCCTCTGCCCAAGAAGCGTCTAAGTGTCCAGTGAGTAAAATTGAAGCCCGCCCTCCAAGCACGAGCCCCATGCCTAATTTACTACACAACTGACGCGGTACCCTCTGCGCAGCTGTCCAGTTCTCCTTCCTATGTTGCCCGTGTGCGACGAAGCGAGCAAGGATACTGAGAGGGTACGCTGCGGAGATAACTGCTGCAACGGGAGCTAGGCTACGAGCTAGGCACGTGTGCTCGTGTGATCTCTTCGTTCGTTCACTTGGTCGTTTCCTTGTGTTCACGCTGCTTGCTAGTTCACGGGGAGAATTGGCAAGAGTTTCACTACGAAAACATGTCAATAATAATCGCAACAACATTGGCATCACAGACTACATCAGTGCTAGCTAGGCTGCTGGTCGACCTCCAGCGCAGCACGGTCGACCGCGCTCCAGCGCAGCAGCGCTCGCACCGCTCCAGCGTTGCAGAGTAGCGGTTCCCCAACGTTGCAAGTCCACGGTGTGCCAGCGCTGCACCAAGTCGGCTGCACAGCGTTGCACCCGCAGGACAATGGTGCACCTGCTTCGCAGGTGCGCGCATCTGGTTGGTGCGCACTTCCCTGTCACGTGCACAGCACAGGTGCCTGGCACACTCTACGCCAGCGACTGCTCCCACCAGCCACGTTGACCTCGGGATACCACCCCCGAGGTCGGCCTCGCATACTCCACCCTGGCGACACTCGTGCACGTCGCCCGGGTATCCCGGTCGACCGGGCAACCACGCCTGGTCGACCCACACAGTCCGTAGCCGGCCACGCATGCCCGGCGTTCCCAGTTCTGCCTTTAGGCGTCCAGGACGCCGTCCGAACCCCAGATGCCCAGGACGCCGTGCAGACGCCAGGTCGGCGTTTGGCCTTCCAGGACGCCGTGGAGGCGCCCACGACATCGACTACAGCCTGGGTAGTCATGGCGACACCCAGCTCGGCGTCTAGGTTCCCAGGACGCCGTCCAGGCATCCGGAACGCCGACCAGGCGTCCAGGGCGGCGTCCTCCTGCTCGGCCCCCTCCAGCCAGGCGCCCTCCAGCTTGGAGCCCTTGCAGTGGCCCCCATGCCCACTGCTGTAGGTCGGCTGAACCCCCCCGCACATCCGACCACAAGGTTGGCTCCGCCCAAGCGAGGACGGGGCCTTACAACGCTCCCGTTGACACTCCCCTGCCGCGTTCACGCTTGGGCCCCTAGCCCACACGGCAGTACAGCTCCGAGAATAGCCCGTCGGCGTGCACCCAACACACAGCACGCCGGTCACCGCACCAGCCATGCAAGAAGGCATGGCATCTACTGCTGCACGTTGTTGTTGCCGTCGCCCACGTCGGCCAAGCGCACCTGGCCGATTGCGACGGAGCACCGGTTGAAGGCCGGATAGTGCAGCGCCTTCGTCAGGAAGTCGGCCGGCTGCTCGGCGGTCGGGATGTACTGCAGCGAGAACTTCCCGCGCTTCACCATGTGCTGCAGCCAAGCTTGACGCTGCTCCATGTGCTTGAGGTTGCCCGTCAACCCCATGCCCTCGGCGACTGTGATAGCCGACTAATTGTCCACTCGCAGGACAGTCGGCTTCCCGGCGTCCAGCTGCCGGAACTCTGCAAGAAGGAAGCGAAGTCGGCGTCCCTCCTTCCCGGCTTCGGTGGCCGCCACGTACTCCGACTCGGTCGCACACTTGATGCGCTGGCTCGACCAGGAGACTACGGCCCCTCCGTAGACGAACACGTAGCCACCCGTGCTCGTCCTGTTCTGCTTGTCACCGACGTCATCGGCGTCCACGTAGCCGACCAGCTCCAGCGACTCAGGTCCACCGCCAAACTCCAGGGCGGTGTCACGTGTGTTGGCGAGGTAGGCGAGGCAGCGGTCGACCTCGCGCCAGTGCTGGTCGCTCCTCACCGTGAGGCCGCTCCCCAGCTTGCTGCAGGCAAAGGCGATGTCCGGCCTCGTCGTTGTCGCCGCGAACTGCAACGAGCCGACCTTCTGCTGGTACTCCTCTTCCTGGCGTTCCTGCGCATCCTCGTCGTGGAAGGTGAGCTCGGCATAGGCGTCGACCGAGACCGGCGTCTTCGGGGTGCGCCCGGTCTGCTCCTCGTCAAGGAAGCGCCTACGTAGCTTGTCAGCGTAGCCCTGCTGGTGCAGCCACAGCTTCTCGGCCGACCTTTCGCGCACGATCTCCAGCCCGAGGTACTTCTGCACCGGCGAGATCTCACGCAGCTCGAAGGCGGACTCCAGCAGCTCCTTCAGCTCCTTCAGCATCTCGGTGCTGCTGCTGGGGGCAAGCAGGTCATTGACGTAGACCAGTACCCAGCAGACCACTCCGTCCTTTCCGACCTTGAAGTAGAGAGCCTCGTCGACCTGGCTCTTCTTCCACCCGGTGCCGACCAGCACATCGTTGAGCGCCAAGTACCACAACAGCGGCGACTGCTTCAGCCCGTACAGGCTCTCCAGCAGCTTGCACACCCGGCCGGTTCCGTCGTTGAAGTAGTCTGGCTGGGACATGTACAGCACCCGATCGAGCTTGCTCTGCAGGAAGGCGTTCTTCATGTCGAGCTGTATCAGGTTAAGGTCGAGGACTGCGACGATGCTGAGGAAGATCCTCAGCGTGACGTAGCTGCCCACCGGCGCGAACGTTTCGTCGTAGTCGGCGCCGTACACCTGTGTGAAGCCCTTCATGACCAGCCTCGCCTTCTCGCGCTCAACGGTGTCGTCGACGTGGTACTTCGTTGTCAACACCCACCGGTTCTTCATGACGTTCACCCCCGGCGGGCGTTCGACCAGCTCCAAAGTGCCCATGTTGATGAGGCTGCGAATCTCCTCCTCCATGGCGGCCTTCACCGCCGGGCCCTTCCAGCTTGCAAATGCCTCTTTCACCGTCATCGTCGAGATGTCCCAACGGTGCTCGGGGTCGGCTAGCATGACGGGGTCGAGCTCCGGAAACTCCTCATCCTCCTCGGCGTCATCGTACAGCAGGTCGTTGTCATCGTTGTGCACGTCATACACCGTGGTGAACGCCGCGGGGACGAAGAAGTCAGGCGGCCTCCGAAGTCGGCCTGAACGTCGTGGTCCTGGTTGGACCTCCTCGGCGTCCCCTCCATCGTCGCCGTCGCTGCACTCGGCGTTCTGCTGCACTGCATCCGGCGTCCCTGCCGACTTCTCCCCTATGGTCGGCGTCCCAGCCGACTTCTCCCATGTGGTCGGCTCCCCTGCCGACTGCCCGGTCGTCGACTGCTCCTTGGTCGGCGTCACTGCTGCCTGCTCCTTTGTCGGCCGCTGGTCCTCGACCTTCTTCTCGACCTGCTCCTCCCCTGTCGACGTCGACTGCAATCCCATGTCGACCTGCCGCTCGTCACGTCAACCACCGGCGATGCACTTGGCCGAAGGCGACGTCCCACTACTCCCCTCATCGCCGGAGGCCGACACCGAGGTCAGCCCACGCAGGTCGGCCACGAGGGGAGGGGCAGGGGTCGGAGGGGGAGGGGTAGGGGGGCGGACGTCCTCGACGTCCTTAGTAGCAAGCTCACCAACCTCGGCAAGCAGCGGCAGCGTCGCCGACGAGGTGTCAGAGGGCGGGGTGGGCGAAGAGCGGCCGGACACCGACCCGTGCTCCGTCTTCCACTCGGCCAGCGACATCTCCTCGTAGAACACCACGTCCGACGTGGTGACCACCCGGTCGGTGTCGACGTCGAGGAGCTCCCAGCCCTTGCTCGCCGCCAACACGCCAAGGTGCAGGCCCCACCTGGCCTTCGGCTGCAGCTTCCCACCACGCTGCTGCTCGGGGACTAAGAACTGCGCCATGCAGCCCCACACCCACGCCAGCGACAAGTCGGGCTTCTTCCCGGTCAGCAGCTGGTACGGCGTCGTCCCCGGCGGCAGCGCCGACCTGTCAAGGCAGTTGCGGACCCAGACGGCCTGCCGGAGAGCGAGGTGCCACCAGTGGTGCTGCATGCCCATGTGCATCAGCATTGTCCGCACCGACTCCACCACCGTCCTCATCTCCCGCTCCGCCATGCCGTTCTGCTGTGGGGTGTATGGGCAGGTCAGGTCGTGGACGATCCCCTTGCCGTTCACGAAGTCGGTGAACTGCTTCCCGAGGAACTCCCCTCCCCGGTCAGAGCGCAGCATCAACACCGACTTCTTCGTCTGCCGCTCAGCCACCGCTAGCCACTGCACGAACACCGGCAACGCATCTGACTTCTTGGCGACCGGCTTCACCCACACGTAGCGGGTCTTGCGGTCCTTCAGCAACAAGAAGTACAGGCTGCCATCCTTCGCAGCCACGCGGAACGGCCCGCACAGGTCGATGTGCACGACGGCCACCACGTCGTCGGCGTCGGAGCCTTGCTCGGGGAAGGTGTGCCGCGCCAGCTTCCCGCCGACGCACGAGACACAAGGGGAGTCGGCGCCCGTCGCCGACTTGAGGTCCAGCCCAATGGCGACCTCGTTCTTCGCCGAGCTCCTGATGGTGTCCATGCCGACGTGCGCAAGCCTAGCATGCATCCGCGTCGACTTCGTTTTCGAGACGATCGCCTGCAGGGCCACAACCTCCGTCGTGGGCGACGTCGACCTCGTTGAGCAGGGACGCAGGTCGGTGCAGAGGACACGCCCGGAGTACGTCGCCCGACCGAGCACCATTTCGGCTGCAGAGACGAGCATCATTCCGTCTCCGTCCTCCTGCAGCTTCACGCCGTGCTCCTTCAGCTGGCCGGACGACAGCAGGTTGGCCCGCACACCCAGGACATATAGTATGTCAAGGATGAGTACCTACTTCCCGGCCTCCCCTTGTAGGGCGACGGTGCCACGGCCCTGGACGTCCTGCAGCGCCCCATTGAAGCCGCGCACATGCCTGATGGCGCCGCTCGGCTGCAGGTCGACGAAGGCTTCCTTCGTCCCCATCAGGTGGTGGGAGCAACCGCTGTCGAGCAGGACCACCGCCGGGTTTGCCTGCACAGCTGCCGCCACCGCCTTGAAGTCCTCTTCGGCCTCCCGCGCCAGCGAGACGGTCGGCTCCACGACGCCGACCAGCGAGCACGACGCCGTCTTGTCATCCCGCGCCTTGCCGCCAGCAGGGGAGTCGGCGTCCTTCGCCGAAGTCGACGTCTTGGTCGACTGCTTCTCCTTGCGCGGCTTGCTTCCACCTCGACGAGGAGGACGGCTGCCAGACCTTCCTCGGCCTCCCTTGGCATCGTTGTCATCAGAGTCACTGCGGTTGGGGCACTCGAAGGAGAGGTGGTCGGGGTCGCCGCAAAGCCAGCATTCCCGACGTCGGCCTCTGCCTCCACGACCACTATCCTTAGCCGACTTCTTCTTGTCGGCGTCCTTGCTTGGCTTCCAGCCACTGCTACTGCCGTCGCCCAACTGCCCACGCTGTCCTGGTCGGCCTCCTTGCTTCACCCGGGCGACGAAGTTGGCCTGCGCCAAGAGTTCCTGTGACCGCCCAGCCTCCTGCATCGCCTCGTCCTGCAGGATGTACGAGGTCAGGTTGTCCTCGTTGGGTGTCGCCCTCGTACTTGGCGCCATGGACAGCCGCTTCAAGAGGTTGTAGCTGCTCGAGAGTCCCTGCATGACATGGGTGATGTACGACGCCGTGGAGTACTGCGCGCCGGCCATCTTGATGGTGGCGAGAATTTGCCGTGCCCGGTTGCAGTAGTCGGTTGCCGTCTCCTCGTCACCCATACACAGGTGCGTCAGTTGTCCCTCCAGCTGGGCGATGAACAGGTCCTCGGTGACTTGGTAGGTCGACTCGATGAAGTGCCATGCCCGGTGGCCGGCGTCCAGGTACTCCCGGCACCACTTCAAGGCGATTTGCACGTTCGGCGAGCAGCACCGCGAGATGACCGTGAAGGTCAACAGCTGCACGGCGCGAAACTCCGCCCGCAAGTCGAGGTGGTGCTCATCCGGCGTCGCCACAGTCCCTCGGGCGAAGCCGATCAGTCCGGCCATCTCCAGCTGGGGCTCGATAGCTTCCTTCTAGGTGAGAATGTCGGGTCGACCGACCAGTGGAGGGGTGACTGAGATCCTGTCCGGCGTAAACTTGAAGTAGCCGTAGCTTGGCAGAATCCCACCTGCCGTCACCTGGGACGCCGACATCGGCAACAGCCCACTCCGTCAACCTCCGACGTCACCCTGTGAAGAGCCTGCAGCCGCCGACGACTGCATCCCTCGCGCCTGAACGCCGCCGACTTCACCGGCGTGTATCACACCTCGCTGCCTCGACGTGCCTCCCGCACTGCTGCCGACCTGACCTCCACCGGCGTTGACGCCCACGTCGACGCCGCCGTCGTTGTTCACCGGTCGAGGAGAGGCAGGTCGAGAAGGGGGGTGCTCCGCCGCCCACACGGAGCGGAGTCCGGCTTCGACGACTGCCCACGGTATCGCCCCATACTCCTTGGCCTCATGGCGTCTCCTCGCATCCTCCAGCCGTCCCTCCAGGGTGTCCAACACCTCGGCGTCGCCTACGCGCACGCTAGTGACTGCACGGCTCCTTCCTATGTTGCCCGTGTGCGACGAAGCGAGCAAGGATACTGAGAGGGTACGCTGCGGAGATAACTGCTGCAACAGGAGCTAGGCTACGGGCTAGGCACGTGTGCTCGTGTGATCTCTTCGTTCGTTCACTTGGTCGTTTCCTTGTGTTCATGCTGCTTGCTAGTTCACGGGGAGAATTGGCAAGAGTTTCACTAGGAAAACATGTCAATAATAATCGCAACAACATTGGCATCACAGACTACATCAGTGCTAGCTAGGCTGCTGGTCGACCTCCAGCGCAGCACGGTCGACCGCGCTCCAGCGCAGCAGCGCTCGCACCGCTCCAGCATTGCAGAATAGCGGTTCGCCAACGTTGCAAGTCCACGGTATGCCAGCGCTGCACCAAGTCGGCTGCACAGCGTTGCACCCGCAGGACAACGGTGCACCTGCTTCGCAGGTGCGCGCAGCTGGTTGGTGCGCACTTCCCTGTCATGTGCACAGCGCAGGCGCCTGGCACACTCCACGCCAGCGACTGCGCCCACCAGCCACGTCGACCTCGAGATACCACCCCCGAGGTCGGCCTCGCATACTCCACCCTGGCGACACTCGCGCACGTCGCCCGGGTATCCCGGTCGACCGAGCAACCACGCCTGGTCGACCCACACAGTCTGTAGCCGGCCACGCATGCCCGGCGTTCTCAGTTCTGCCTTTAGGCGTCCAGGACGCCATCCAAACCCCAGATGCCCAGGACGCCGTGCAGACGCCAGGTCGGCGTCTGGCCTTCCAGGACGCCGTGGAGGCGCCCACGACATCGACTACGGCCTGGGTAGTCGTGGCGACACCCAGCTTGGCGTCTCGGTTCCCAGGACGCCGTCGAGGCATCCAGGACGCCAACCAGGCGTCCAGGGCGGCGTCCTCCTGCTCGGCGCCCTCCAGCCAGGCGCCCTCCAGCTTGGAGCCCTTGCAGTGGCCCCCGTGCCCACTGCTGTAGGTTGGCTGCACCCCCCCGCACATCCGACCACAAGGTTGGCTCCGCCCAAGCGAGGACGGGGCCTTACAACGCTCCCGTTGACATACGCGAGGTCAGATCGTGTGCGCGCCATCAGGTACATGAGACAGCCCACAAGCTCTGGATATGCTCCACTCGGCTCTAAGGACTTGTCCGAAGGTGGAGCTGAGAGCGAGTGGCATGTAGGCAGAGGAGTGCGCTGTGGCAAGGAGAACTGAAAGCTGAAGCGCTGAAGGATTTGGTGCATCAGTGTGATCGATTCAAAGTGATGGTGTGCCGTGCTCTGTCCCGGGTGATCTGCAAGCCAAGATAGCTACGCAGCTCACCCAGGTTAGTGCAAGTGTGTCTCTTCTGCAGCTCCGCCCTGATAGGGGTCAGCGCCTCAGTGTCGGTAGTTGTGAACACCAAGTCGTTGACGTACACGCGGATGTAGAACGGCGGCTGAGAAGAGTCGGTGCGCAAAAACAGCGACGGATCAGCAGTCCAAGGAGGAAAATTAAGAGTCGCAAGTGTAGTCCTCAGTGTGTCGTACCACTTGCGGGGTGCCTGACGGAGACCGTAGACTGGCCGCCGGAGGCTCCACTGGGTAACCCCAGGAAACGACCTAGTGAAGCCAGGTGGGCGGCGCAGCCAGATCTCCTCGTGAAGGATGCCCTACAAGAAAGCTGTGCTGAAGTCAAGCGAGTGGAGCTCATATTCATGCTGTGCAGCAACGTGCAGTAACATCCGAAGAGTGGTCATCTTCGGGTTGGGGGAGAAGTTCTGGAAGAAGTTGACCCCCTGTCGCTGACTGAAGCCTCGAGCAATGTAACGCTCCTTGAACACAGGCGGAGAATCCGGCAGTCGTTTCACGTGGAAAATCCACATGCCATCGACTATGTTTGCCCAACGTGGGGAACTGTGTCCACGTAGGTGCTTGTGGACTTCCCGGATGTCATCTCTGCATCCATAGCTGTCTACCACTGAATGGAGTACCTGTCTCTTTCAGGGCAAAGCACCATGGGAGCGAGATGAGGTTCAGTCGCCACAAGGCTCTCCATCTCAAACTACCTGTCCTCAAGGACGTAAGTGCAAATGGCAAGCTCACCCCCAACGGACGGAGGATAGTAAGACGCTGACTCAGTAACAAGACGTTTGACGTAGTCTAGACGACATGTAGCAGCAAAGTCCACTAGCTTAGTTACTAAGGGAGATGCAGGAGTGGACTCGAAGGAAGGGTCACTGACGAGGGTGGCTAGGAAACGCGTGACACTAGGACTAGCAACACAAGCAATGTTAGTTTCAGGGTCTGAAATGTCAAGAAGGGAGGACTCAAGAGGAGACAGAAGAGAAACACCCTGTGGAACGGAGAAAGCACAAAGTGTCATAGTGTGAGTGCCGAGGACTGGTGGAGGACGAGGACGAGGATCACGAAGAGCACGACAAACATTGCAAATAGGTGAGGAATGACGAGATGCGGTCTCATGTTGCTTTGTCAGGGAGTCTGGCTACTCAGTATAGGGATAAAGAGCAGGTAGTGGGGAGTCCGACTGTAACTGTGTTTGAGACGGGCCAGGCGGTGGACACAGTATAGGGAGGAGTATGGCCTGTGGAAGACGGAAGGCTAAGAACCTGGCGAAACGCCGAGCCAGGTGGTGGTAGTGACGACTGTGCCTGCCGCAAGAAAAATGGTTGCCGCTGTGCAGTACCCACAGCACTAGAGCCTCCAGCTCCAGTACCTCCAGCACCATCACCTCCAGCACCTCCATCTCCAGTACCTACAGCTCCAGTACCTCCGGCACCAGTACCTACAGCTCTAGTGCCTCCAGCATTGGCACCTCCAGTAGCTCCAGCACCTCCAACGCAAGTACCTCAAGTCACAGCGCCTCGAGCACCTCCGACACATCCAGCTCCAGTGCCTCAAGCACGAGTACCTACAGCTCCAACGCCTCCAGCATTAGCACTGCCAGCACTAGGACCTACAGCTCCAGCGCCTCCAGCAATTCCAGCACCAATACCTCCATACCAGTGCCTCCATCACCTCCAGCTCCACCGCTAGAGCAGAACCGCCGAGTAACCCACTCGCGAAGCTGCTGTGGCAAGAGAGCCTCCTACCAACGAGACTGTTGCTGCTGACCACCTCCAGAACCTCCAGCAGGAGCACCAACGACTCCACCAACACTAGGACGCGCAGCACCTCCAGAACCATCACCCCCAAACTCAGCAGCCCCACTGCTCTGACCATCCAGATGTCTCTTGTGCAACTCGTAGGTGAGTATGGTGGGTGTGCCATCACGGTCGACGCCTTCAATGGTCACAATCTGACCGTGCTGCACGCCATGCTCTTTCAAGAAGGCGCAAAAGTAGCCATCCCCGTGATCGAACGAGTCCCTGCCACACTCCATGTAGCGACTGTGGAGTGTCAACTTCGTGTTGTCAACGGTAAGCTGCACTTGTGTGGCGTCAACCTGTGAATGCAAAACCAAGGGGATGTAAGACTGGTGCTATTAAGACATGGCTAGAATAACAAAGGATGCATCTTACCTTGCGACGTTAAAACTTCTTGTTCAGCACGTTGAGCTCCTTGAGCAGATATGCTAGTAAAAAGAGAAGGAACTGGAAAATTAAGCTGGTAACGTTGTTGTAGGCAAGTTAATAATAATTTCTTTCTCCAGATCCATCATTTGAACCATCAGTGTGCGAAGGTATGGTGATTTGCTGAAGCATCCGCAGAAAAAAAAAATCATTTGAAAAGATATGACAAGAAACAAGAGCAGGAACTAGATGCAGTATGACATGATTAGGATGTAGAGAGTCTTGTCTTTGAACTTGGACAACATGACAACGATGGCGGGAAGCACTTCCACAAAGAGCGCGATTGCATCACCCATCAACAGCCAGCGGATGTTGTGAATTCCATGCAGCTCAAAATTGGTAGACACCAAAACCTCATGCAGCTCCAAGAATCGCTGATGCCACGGCCCTGCTCGGCGACGGCTCGGATCACATCATCCACCATGTTGAAGGTGGGAATGGCTTCTTCCACAACTTTTGCAGCAAATGCCCCCCTGTGTAACATATAGCACCAAGAATTAGAGATTCAATAAGAGAAAATGAAGGATATATATAAACATGACAAGCACATCTGTGGGCAATTAGTGGACCGAGACGAGGTTAGGGATCAGCATATGAAATTGTGCAGCCAATCCCCCAAGCATGGCAATTGTGCCGTCTGTGTTGATGCTTAAAATACGGCGGAGGTCAACACCCAGTGCCATGAAGTGGGGGAGCAACAAACTCAGCAAGGATGTAGCGTTAGCCTTCTTAATAGTTAACAATGCCAGAGATTGATTCACCAAGAAATTGTCGCTCATGAAAGAGGCAAACACGATCAAGTGTTTGCCGCGGCACCTGTCGGTGCTCCAGGTGTGTGGTATAAATCAGTGTGGTGATAGCTTGTGTCAGATGCCCGATTGCGTACCCGAGACAAAAAAAAAAACAAGAGGCGACGAAATCGTCTTAGGGTTGCGAAGCTGTTTTGCAAAAACACATATTTTATCTGCTTTAGAACTTATACACAACTTGATGCTTCTAACTTTAATGTTGTTCGTTCTGTATGGGTTTGTAAAATGGTTGCACAAAGTATCGAACCCTACACCTTCCGAGAATGGGACAACCTACAACGATTGCGACAGACGCGCTATTTACGACCTATGAAATATTATCTTTATTGTGAGTTCAAAAGCCGTTTGTAGGTTCAAAACTGGCTTTCACATTGCTTCGAACCTACAACCCCTCAATTGCTCAACCATTTTCTACCGTCTGCGCCAAGGCATCTGCGATGTGCAACTGTCGCAATTTATTATACAACTATTATTGCGACGGGATTGAACCAGCCCAAGGGTTTCAATTTCTCCTTTTCTTCTCTCACGTCCCCTCGCTGGTGGAGCTTGGTTGACACCCGCCCCCCAGTCACGATCTAGTACCACGATAAGGTGAGAAACGTTCTAAGCTATCAACTAGGACTAACTTAGATGATTATAAGCTAGACTAGGACTAACGTAAGAAATAAGCGCGACGAATTTGACGCTACTTTAGGGTTTGAATGCTCTTTTTCTCCTCCCTCCCTTTCCTCTCGCTGCTGGAGCTTTACCCAACGTACACCCTCTAGTCACGCTGCTCCTACCTACCACTAACAGGTCAGAACCCTAAGCTATTAAGTAGAAGTAAGTTAGTTGTCAAAAGCTAGACTAACCGTAATCTCGTATCCTAGTCTTAATCGCGTGTCCTTAGGTTCTAAGCTCTTAGTTTAGGTTTCAGCATTTCCTGTAATCTTTAGGCTAAACTTATACCAAAAGCCGATGTTTCGTTTAGTAATTTTCTATTTTTCATCTCACCTTATTCACATTTTTCCTTACGTATTTAATTGACAAAATTAGAAGAAAGAAAGGGGATTGAACTAGCAGAAATGGGGATACAAATAGCAAACCCTAGAAGGGTTGTACTCGCTATAGAGCACCCCACTACAGGCTAGAACATAAGATAACATTCTGACATTAATCACTTGTTGTGCTATGTTTGCCTCTTTCCGCTTCCCTAATTTTGTATATTATTTGTACGTTGTTCATTCTGGTTCTTATGCCTGTGCCGTCTTCTATCCGTTCTTTCTGTTTCGTTTATTGGTTTTCTGTTTTCCTTCATGTTCAAAAGTTGTTGCTTTTTAACGCTTTAAAAGGCTCAACAATTTCATATGTTATTGGGCTAGATTCGAGTTTGATGCATTCCTGTAATTATTGGTGTTGTAACAATTGTAAGACAATAATAATGTATGTGTGTCCCTTTTTCTCCCATTATGCCTTGTTATTTCCCATTTGCTTTCTCGTCCTTAACCCAGCTTTGTCTTACCTTCCAGGCAGTCGAGCTCAATATGAGAAGGATACTGATATTGCTTGTGACTTATGGTATAGGATACATGATGTCTTTGTGATTTAGGTTTTTATTTCATCTGCGGTTAATATGCTTTGTCAGTTCGGCTTCGTGCGTGCGCGTATGTGTGAAGGTGTATGGTCATGTGTATGTGTTGTGTTGTGTGCGTATGCGTTTTCATTCATGTTTCCATTGTCAGAACATTATAGCTGATACATGTTTGTAGGCTATAGTGGGGTAGCACATATGGGGTACAGATACCTAGGGTTTGTTATTTGTACCAATTTGTGACTTAGTCATTTCATTCCTCTTCTCATTGTTTCACATGGTATAGAGCTAGGTCCCTCCAGGACCGATTTTTTTTGGGCCCACCGAAGCGCGCCCCGAGGCGCGGTTTTTTTTTTTTTAGCGACCCCTCGAGTCGCCCTCTCCCCTGCGGCCTCGCCGCCCACTCTGTCGCGGCCCCGCCCTGACCCTTACGCGGCCCCGCCGCCTGCTCCTTACGCGGCCCCGCGCCGGCCCCTTACGCGGCCCTTACGCGGCCCCGCGCCGGCCCCTTACGCGGCCCTTACGCGGCCCCTTACGCGGCCCTTACGCGGCCCCGCGCCGGCTCCTACGCGGCCCCGCGCCGGCTCCTACGCGGCCCCGTCCCCGGCTCCTACTCGGCCCCGCCACCGGCTCCATTGCGGCCCCGCCCCGGCTCCTACGCGGCCCTGTCCGCCGGCCCCTTACGCGGCCCCGCCGCCGGCCCCTTACGCGGCCCCGCGCCGGCCCCTTACGCGGCCCCGCGCCGGCCTCCTACGCGGCCCTGCCCCGGCTCCTACGCGGCCCCGCCGCCGGCTCCTACTCGGCCCCGCGCCGGCTCTCACGCGGCCCCGTCCCGGCTCCTTCACGGCCCTGTCCGCCGGCTCCTTACGCGGCCCTGCCGCCGGCCTCTGCTCGGCCCTGCGCCGACCCCTGCGCGGCCCTGCCGCCGGCTCCAACGCGGCCCTGCCCCGGCTCCTACGCGGCCCTGCCCCGGCTCCTAAGCCGGCCCTATCGCGGCCCTACCGCCGGCCCCTTCGCGGCCCCGCCCCGGTTCTCTCCCGCGACCCCGCCGCCTCACCTGCAGCAGTCGGGCGGCCGGGCAGCCGAGCCGCCCAGTCGCCGAGCCGCCCGGGAGCCGAGTCGCCCTGCACCCGAGCCGTCCGTCGCCGAGCCGCCCGGGAGCCGAGCCGCCCTGCACCCGTGCCGCCCTGCCGCCGAGCCGCCCGGGAGCTGAGCAGCTGTACACCCGAGCCGCCCGGTCGCCGCTCTGCTTTTCTGTCGAGCTGCACGGCCTGCCCTGCCTGGTGAGCACAGTCCCTCTGTCACTGCGCCCTCTTTCCCTACTGCTTGCACTGCTTCGCTGTCGTCATCATGGCCACCCCTAGTGTCCTAGCCTTTGACGCCGAGGGTCGCGCCATTGATTTTGAGGTCTGGCTAGATGACCTGCAGCTTTTCTTACAGTGCGACAGAGCTGACAGCCTTTCTCTCTTTGACCTCACCTCTGGCGCCTCTCCTGCTCCTACTGCCGATGCTGATCCCACTGTCCGCTCTCAGTGGGCCACCCGCGATGCTGCTGCACGTCTTGCTGTGCGTCGCCACCTCCCTACCTCTGAGCGTGCGCATTTTAGTCAGTACAAGAGTGCTCAGACCTTGTACGACGCTGTAGTTGCACGCTACTCCTCTCCTGCCACTGCTGCACTGAGCCGTCTCATGCTTCCCTACCTCTTTCCTGACCTCTCTGCCTTTCCCACTGTCGCTGACCTCATTACGCACCTCCGCACTAGTGACACTCGCTACCGCGCCGCCCTTCCTGCTGAGTTCTGCGCTAAGAACCCCCCCCCCATGTACATCACTCTCTACTACGTAGTCGCACGCCTCCCTGACTCCCTCCGCGTAGTCAGGGACCACTTTCTCGCAGTCTGTCCCACCACTCTCACCGTCGACCTCCTCGAGAAGGCCCTCCTCGCAGCGGAGAAGAGCATAGTCGCTGTCGGTGCCTCTCGTGGTGACCCTCGCACCCCCATCTTTGAGGGGTGCTCTCCTTCCCCCTTGCTGCCCTCTGTTGCCTCTGCTGCTGCGGCCGACCTGCTTGGTCTTGAGTCGGTCGGCGCGGCGTCTGCCCCTAGTGGGAGACGTCGCTCTGGCAAGGGCAAGGGGGGCAAGGGCGCGGGCGGAGCTGGAGGGGGCGGTGGCGGTGGCGGCGGAGGCGGCGGAGGGAGTGGGGGTGGCGGCGGGAGTAGTGGTAGTGGTGGTGGTGGTGGTGGCAGCAGCGGCGGAGACGGTGGTGGTGGTGGCACCGGTGGTGGTGGAGGCAGCAGCGGGAGTGGAGGCGGTGGAGGTGGAGGCGGTGGAGGTGGAGGCGGTGGAGGCGGCGGCGTAGGAGGCGGTGGTGGTGGAGGAGGTGGAGCTGGTCGTGGTGGTACCCAGCAGCGGAGCGGCAGTGGTGGTGGCCAGCGCTCGCAGCGCCAGCAGCAGCAGCGTTCGCGGGACATCCCTCCGCCTCAGCAGCTTCGTGAGTGGTACACTGCGCGTCAGAGGGGTGGGGGTACTGGTCCCTGCGCCTACGTTCTTCGTTCCGGCGACCGCGCGGGTGAGCAGTGTGGGGGTGCCCACTCCACCCAGCGCTGCTTTGGCCGCCTGACGGACGCTTGGCGTCAGCAGTTCCCCGGGGCTAGTGAGATCCCTCGCTGGGATGAGCTCCTTAGGGCTGGTGTAGCGATCTTTGATCTTGATTTTGATGCTATCCTTTCTGCTATGTATGCTGTGACTTATAGTGAGGAGAATGAGGGTTACCGGTGTTTCCAGCCCGACCCGGGCATTGGTACTGCTGCACTAGGTACTTGTGAGGCTGCTGCTCTAGGTGCCAGTGCGTCTGCGCTCTCAGGTACTAGTGAGACTGCGCTCTCAGGTGCTGGTGAGACTGCGCTCTCAGGTACTGCGTCGCCCTCGTCCTCCCTCACTTTCACACTTGACTCTGGGGCTTCTCGCTCCTTCTTTCGAGACCGCACTACCCTCACGCCACTTGGCCGACCGGTTGCGGTCTCCCTTGCTGACCCCTCTGGGGGTCCTGTCCTGTCTCACTTCTCCACTGTCCTCCCGTGTCCGGCTGCCCCTTCGGGCACCCTGTCTGGTCTGTACCTTCCCTCGTTCTCTCACACTTGGTGAGTGGTGCGGACCTACAGGATGCGGGGGTTCACCAGTTCACTCCTGCGAGGCGGCGGGTGACCCACTGCACGGACGCAGACACAGGCCGACACCTGGCCACCTTTTCGCGTCGGCCGGGGTCGAGTCTCTACACCCTGACCACTTCGTCTCCTCCTGTCCCTGTGTCTGGTCAGGTAGCTGCGTCAGGTCAGGTGTTTGCTGCTGCGTCCCGGTCAGGTCCTGAGTCTGCCCCCTGTTCCTGTCGCCTCCTGTCTCACGAGACTCTCTTGTGGCACCACCGTCTAGGCCACCCCTCCTTGGCTCGTCTTCGGAGCATGGCTTCCCGTGTCCTTGTCTCTGGTCTTCCCCGGTCTCTCCCTCCTCCCCCCCCCGGGCCAGGGCCTTCCTGTGTCCCCTGTGTCAAGGGTCGCCTCCGGGCTACTCCTCACTCCTCCCACTTCCCCCCGACAGAGGCTCCGCTGCAGACGCTTCACATGGATGTGTGGGGCCCGGCCCCCGTCCGTGGGCAGGGTTACGAGCGCTACTTCCTGTTGGTGGTTGACGACTACTCGCGTTACACCACAGTCCTCCCCTTGCGCAGCAAGGGTGCTGTCACTGAGGTGCTGATCGACTGGATCCGCGAGGCTCGTCTCCAGCTCAGGAAGAGCTTCGGCTCTGACTTTCCTGTTCTGCGTCTGCACTCGGACAGAGGCGGAGAGTTCTCCTCTCGCCTTCTGCGAGACTACTGTCGTGCACGGGGGATCCGCCAGACCTTCACGCTTCCGGACTCACCACAGCAAAATGGGATTGCTGAGCGCCGCATTGGCATGGTCATGGATGTCGCTCGTACGTCCATGATGCATGCGGCTGCCCCCCATTTTCTGTGGCCGTTTGCGGTGAGGTACGCGGCGCATCAGCTCAACCTTCACCCGCGGGTCTCTAGGCCTGCGATGTCCCCAGCCTTGCTGTGGACGGGGAAGGTTGGCGATGCGTCTGTGTTTCGTGTCTGGGGATCTCGGGCGTTTGTCCGCGACTTGTCTGCGGACAAGCTGTCCCCTCGTGCTGCTCCCTGTGTCTTCCTTGGCTTCCCCACTGACGCCCCAGGGTGGCAGTTCTACCACCCCTCCTCTCGTCGTGTTCTGTCCTCCCAGGACGTCACGTTCGACGAGTCGGTCCCCTTCTACCGTCTCTTCCCCTACCGCACTCCTTCCCTCCCCCCTCCCCCGGACTTCCTTGTGCCGATTCCCCCCCCGGTAGACCCCCTTCCCCCTCAGGTTCCTGCTCCCTCAGGTGTGTCCCAGGTCGACGCCGTTGACCCGGTCGAGGTTACTGGTGACTCTGGTGCTGCTGCGGGTGCTGAGCCTGAGGGTGCTGACTCTGAGGGTGCTGTCCGCGGGGGTGCTGAGCCTGGGGGAGCTGCTGCTGGGGGTCCTGAGCCTGGGGGTGCTAGTGCGGAGGGTGCGGAGCCTAGGAGTGCTGCGCCGGGGGGTGCTGTCACTGGAGGTGCTGGGTCTGGGGGTGCTGAGTCGGGAGCTGCTGAGCCTGGGGGTGCTGAGTTGGGAGCTGCTGCGCCTGGGGGTGCTGTGTCTGGAGCTGCTGAGCCTGGGGGTGCTGCGTCTGGAGCTACTGCGCCTGGGGTTTCTCCTGCTGCTCAGCCTCCCCGGGAGCCTCTCTCTCCACAGGAGCTGCGCGAGTGGTTCGCTCGTCGTTGGAGGCGTGTTGCTGAGTCTGGGGGTGCTGCTGGAGCTGGAGCTGGACCTTCTTCGACTGACGAGGGTGCTGGTGCTGCCGGTCCCGGAGCTGCTGGGCCTGCGGGTCCTCTTGGAGCTGGCGCTGCTGAGGGTGTTGGTGCTGAGACTGCTGCTGTTGGTCCTGCTGCTGGAGGAGTTGGTGGCCCTGGTGCTGTCGCTGAGGGTGCTGGAGCTGTCCCGGCTGCGCCTGGAGCTGCTGAGCGGCCTCGACCGTACTTCGTTCCGCTCCTGCAGCAGGTTCTTGGTCTTTCTCCTCCGGTAGAGAGTCCACCGCCTGTCCAGTCGCAGTCCCTGCTGGAGCCTTCCTCTCCGCTACCTGCTCCCTCTCCTTACACTGGTCCTACTGGAGGTCTTGCTGAGCGTCGTGAGCCTGCGTCTCGTCCTGCGTCGCCTGTTCGTCCTGCTCGCACTACTGGTCGCGGTTCGCGTCAGCGTCCTCCTCCTGTCCCTGGCACGCACCAGATGTCTTTGCGTCCGTCCACTGCTCCTCTGCGTGCCCCTTTGCCTTCTCCTCCTGCGTCCTCTCTTCCTGCTCTTGCCGACCCTGCGTCGGACTCTCTGCGTGCTGCCAGTCCTACTGTCACGCGTTTCCTTGCTACTGTGGTCACTGACCCTTCTTTCGAGTCTTCTGCTGCGTCTGCCCTACTCACTGAGCTTGTCGCCTTTGCTGCTCGCTGTCGCTTAGACTACGCTGCTAGTCTTGTTGCTGAGTCTGCGTCTGTCTGTCCTCCGTCCGTCGGGGGTGAGTGTGCTCTTGGCACGGACGTCCTAGAGGACAGGCAGGAGGAGTTACAGTGTCTAGCGGCTGCTTCACCTCATCTCGCGTCTGTACTGCTTGCCCCTGAGGGAGACCCGGATGCACTAGACATCCCGACTCCGCGTTCTTACGCGGAGGCTGTAGAGGGTCCCTACTCCTCTCAGTGGCAGGCAGCTATGGATGCAGAGATGGCTTCCTGGAAGTCCACAGGCACCTACGTTGACGCAGTTCCCCCTCCTGGGGCGAACATCGTCAGTGGCATGTGGATCTTCAGGGTGAAGCGGCCGCCGGGCTCTCCGCCTGTCTTCAAGGCGCGTTACGTCGCTCGTGGCTTCAGTCAGCGGCAGGGAGTTGACTACTTTCAGACCTTCTCTCCCACTCCGAAGATGACCACTCTTCGGGTGCTGCTGCACCTTGCCGCTCAGCGCGACTACGAGCTTCACTCTCTCGACTTCAGCACTGCGTTCCTGCAGGGTAGCCTACACGAGGAGATCTGGCTGCGCCGTCCGCCTGGCTTCACTGGGACTTTCCCTCCTGGCACCCAGTGGAGCCTCCGACGGCCAGTCTACGGTCTCCGCCAGGCACCGCGTGAGTGGCACGACACACTGAGGACTACGCTTGCGGCTCTTGGGTTTGCTCCTTCCACTGCTGACCCGTCGCTGTTTCTTCGCACCGACACTTCCTTGCCGCCGTTCTACATCCTCGTGTACGTCGACGACTTGGTCTTTGCCACAGCGGACACTGCTGGACTCGCCTACGTGAAGTCCGAGCTGCTGAAGAGACACACGTGCACAGACCTGGGTGAACTGCGCAGCTACCTTGGCTTGCAGATCACTCGGGACAGAGCACGCCGCACCATTACCCTGACTCAGTCACACATGGTGCAGCAGGTCCTTCAGCGCTTCGGCTTCACGTACTCCTCGCCTCAGGCCACTCCTCTGCCTACTCGCCACTCGCTCTCAGCTCTGCCTTCGGATGAGTCCGTAGAGTCGAGTGGCCCGTATGCAGAGCTTGTTGGCTGCCTCATGTACCTGATGACCTGCACACGACCTGACCTTGCATACCCTCTGAGCATCCTTGCACGCTATGTTGCTCCTGGGAGACACCGACCTGAGCACATGGCTGCAGCGAAGAGGGTATTGCGCTACCTGTGCAGTACGTCGGGCATGGGGCTAGTGCTTGGAGGGCGGAGTCCAGTGGTCCTTACGGGCCACGCGGACGCTTCTTGGGCTGACGACCAGGCTACGCAGCGGTCGTCACAGGGTTACACCTTCAGCCTTGGTTCCGGCTCTGTCTCGTGGCGGTCTACTCGCTCGTCTTCGGTTCTCGGCTCCAGTTGTGAGGCTGAGATCTACGCCGGGGCCATGGCTGCGCAGGAGCTTCGCTGGCTCACCTACCTGCTGACTGACCTTGGAGAGCCGCCTCGTTCTCCTCCAGTGCTGTACGTAGACAACAAGGTCATGCTGGCCTTGTGTCGAGAGCAGCGTCTGGAGCACAGAACGAAGCACATTGCTCTCCGCTACTTCCTTGCTCGTGAGCTGCAGCAGCGTGGTCAGCTGCGACTTGCGTACGTGGCCTCTGAGGCCAACACTGCTGATGTGTTCACCAAGGCACTCGCGCCTTGTGACCATCAGCGCTTCTGTACCCAGCTGGGTCTTGTGCCTGTCTTGCCTCACTTGCTCTCTTCCTGACTTCACTTGTACTGTGACATATATATATATACCTGCTCTTGCTTGTCTAGTATTATATATATGTCTGTACTCCTGCATGTGAACTGGCCTCTGGCCCTGCTCTTGTGCTCGGACTGTGTGGTGACTTTGTGATCCACCCTGAGCTTGCTTTGCTTTGCTTGACTGGTCTTGTGACCCCTTGTTCTCCCCCACTTTGCCTATGGGGGTGTGTCAGAACATTATAGCTGATACATGTTTGTAGGCTATAGTGGGGTAGCACATATGGGGTACAGATACCTAGGGTTTGTTATTTGTACCAATTTGTGACTTAGTCATTTCATTCCTCTTCTCATTGTTTCACATCCATTGCATTAATTACACATGTCTGTGGGTTTTACAAATTGGGATCAAACTATCATTTCCGAGAAGGTTCTTTGCGCACTCAGTGAGTGTGTCCATTCGAACTGGATTTGATAGAATTGGCCCTTTTTTTATATCGCACAGATTGTGTTGTTTCATGTAACAGTTGGATGATTCAGAAACTATGCTATTGAGCTCCCCCCCATGCTAGGCAGGGGATGCGGTAGCATAGGGTCTGGGTCGATTAACTGTTACGCATTTCCATTTTGCTACCGTATGCATTCATTTAACTACCACAGTAGCACATGCATTGTAATTATGCACTTTGCATTTACTTCATCTACGCATAACATCATCCGGCATATGCATCACGGAATAAACAGTTACGCATTCACAGTACATCATTTGGCAACTCATGAAATATAGGTTCAGTCAAAGCAAACTAGGAAATCAGAAGGAATGTAGTTCGGCACGTGGTAAATTGACGTGGCAAATACATAGTAGTCAGCCACTTCACTTAGCTTCTGTTCACTATATTTTTTTCATCCTTCATTTTTTTAAGTAAAGAGGATGAAAAAAAATTTTGTACATAACGATCGTAATAGGTTGCTTCACAACCCAAAAAAAACAGTGATATTTGTCACAATACAATGACGGTTGTTAAAATGGTAGTAGAAGCGCAATATACCTACATGTTGTAATATGTACCATAGGATTGCTATGATAAATCGGGCATCTTCTTGCTCAATAGGTAGTGCACAAAACGAGTCTACGAACCCATGGGCTTCTTGCACTTGCTCATAAAATACAGCGATTCTAGAAGAGCCAACACCTGCACCATCTCATTGTCATGTGCTTTGGGGTATAGATCGATGCATTATTGTCCCGCTACCTTCTAAAACAGATTGTCTTGCTTCTGGAGGGCCAAGCAATGTTTCAAAGTCCAAAGTTGTTCATCTATCAAGAAGAACGACACTATTAGGTTAAACCATAACCGAGAAGGGTGACCCAACCTACCTACCCTCCTAGAATGGCTCTCGATTCGTTTTGAGGTACACTGCTTGTTCTAAGTTGTGACCAATGATACCCTGGCACTGCAGTGTGCCTTAGAAGTCATACCCAAGTAGTGGCAGTGAGTTTTTTTAGAGGTCGGATCTAGCAGTATGGAAAACCTAGAAACACTACGTTCGCTAGATTTTTTTGCTGATGTATTTTGCCTGGTAAACGGTATATACGCACGTTCGTAACCACTAAGCTCATATATATATGTATTTTTAATCCTTGGTGGTTCAATTTGGGCTATCTTGCTGAAAGACGGTCAAAGTCACTTATCATTGTGCGTGAGTGGGTGGTGGTTACGGGTTATGGAGGTGTTGTGAGGTGTGGCAAAGGTGAGGTGATTTTGGTTAATTGGTGAATGGGTCGTGAGTCTGGTAGGCAGAGTCACTTGGAAAAACCCACCCGTCTGCTCCGGAGGTGATTACTCTAATGTGTCAAGTACTTAGCTGAATCAATAACTTTTCCACAGCGACAAATATGGACATTTTGGCTTAAGACAAAAAAGAATCAAATAGAGGCATTTAGCAAAGGTGAGAAATTGGTAGGGTTCCTGACTAACAAACTAGTGACACCAATCTATTATACATTGGCATAAAACTGCTTTTGCAAGGTGATTTTCTAGCCATGCCAGGCAGTGGCAGGGTGGACAAACAACCAGATACATTTCTAGCAGTGTGGTCCTAAAACATCACCCCGAAATGCAAGGCAAACAGGGTAACACGCCCAGCAACCCAGAGCCCTCCATAGCTGCCCTCCTGCTAAAAATGGGGGGGGGGGGGGGGGGGGGGGGGGGGGGGGGGGGGGGGGGGGGGGGGGGAGCACAGTACGAGAGGAGGTGGCTATGGCACGGAGACTGGACTTGATCTCTTTGAGTTGAGTCTCAAAGAGGTCAATGGTGAGGGTCCAAGGGTGCACAGCAAGGAAAGCGCCGCGTGCGGCCGCAAAGCAGTTACGGAGGCCACTCGTTAGGATATACAGTGTTAAATAAATGGGACGTGAGGCTTTTGTGTCCTGTGGATCAGTACAAGTAGCACGAAAGGTGGTGTCTAGCATGCGAAGGTGCGTGATTAGGTCAGCAAAGTGCAGAACAAGGGAAAATCAGGAAAGAGGAAGGGCAAAACGACTGGTCCTAGCGAGGCAGTGGGAAAATGGAATAGTGTGCAATGACCACATCCAGCAACTCTTTTGCTGTCGTCACCTGAGCGAAGAACTCCCACATTGACTGTGGGAGGTGGCAAAGGATGGTGAGCCGTGCAGCATTGTCATGTCTTGGCCATTGCGATTGCTCGAGGAAGGCTTTGCAGTAGTCCTTCTCACCAGAAGTGGCAATAGAAAGGTGAGTAGTAGGATACGGTATGGCTGTGAGCTCACTACTGGCATGCTCATACAATGTGACATCGTACAAAAATTGACTCTGCAACCCGAGTAGCCACGACCAAAAATCGACAGACAACCATCCGCTTTGAAGTGCAGAGGGGCTCGGGTGCCATAAGTACAAACTCAAAAGCGCACGTTGTCAGAATCCCAACCACTAGACCATTGGGATAAAAGGGCTTGTTTCATTAGCGGGTCAGTGCGCCCATAACCCCCCAGGCAAACGCGCCTGTAACCCCCCCTAGGATCGATCGGGGATCTCACAGTGTAGCTCTACTGACACCCCCCCACAGTGGGAGGCCCAGGACTGAGCACAGTGGCAACGGCCAACATGTGCATACATCGGGATTCGAACCCGAGACCGCGCTGATACCATGTCAGAATCCCAGTCACTAGACCATTGGGATAGAAGGGCTTGTTTCAGTAGCGGGTCAGTGCGCCCATAACCCCCCAGGTGAACGCGCCTGTAACCCTCTCCAGGATCAATCGGGGATCTCACAGTGTAGCTCTACTGACACACGTGTGGTAAGGGAGGCAAGCACGCTGCACAAAAAAAAAAGAAGAAGACGAGTAAGGGGCAGCTGCAGAAGGCAAGGCTCGGCATGCAGAGGCAGTGGGCTGCACACAGGGGCGAAAGTCAAGGGCGACAAGCATAAACAAAAACAAGAAGAAAATGAGTGCAACATGTGTGGACAAGTGTAAATATCAGAAATAGCTAGCCTAGCAATAAGTACAAAGCTAGCCTATATAACTAGACACATAGAAATATATGTAGCTTGACACTTACTCCTGTCATCGCGTCTGAGTTCGTGCTGTGGCTCAATGCGGAGGGGCGGGTAATTGACTTTGCACCTGTCCCTAAAACCATCTGTAGTGCCCCCCCAGCGCTCTCACCCTTGCACCTGCCCCCCCCTGTCTTCTGCTGTCCCATTTTATCCACGCCATGGTTGCTGCATCCTGCCAGACATTTGCCGCGCCTCTCTTCTGCTCCCCTCCTTCCCATCGTTCGCTAACCATTGCTGTTAGCACTGTTGATGGCGGCTCCTGCTCTGGGCCCAACTCATTCCTGTCGCGTGTGGGTTCCTGAAGAGTCCATCCACGTGCTGCCTGGTTTTTCACGGCCGGTTTTTCACCGTAAAACCGTATTTCTGTAGCTTCATCGCCCACCGCGTTTCCTGCCTGTCAGTGTTCGATTATACATCAACCAAAGCAGAGGTTGATGGTCTGTCATGAGGGTGAAGTGCCGCCCTTGCAAATACACCCTGAAGTGTCCCACTGCCCAAACTGTCACCAGCTCCTCCCCCTCGTATGACGAGTAGTTAGCCTTTCTTGGGCTATAGGTTCGACTGGCGAAGGCCACTACCTTCCCCTCTCCCTTCTCCATTCCTACACCGCTCCAGTCGGTATACAGCACGAATGGTGCTTTCCCGTCAGACAGTTCAGCACTACTCCTGATTTCAACGCCCCAAAAATCCTCGCAGGGCCTTCTCCTATGGCTCTTCCCACTGCCACTTCTGCTCTTCCCTTAGAAGCTTGTTCAGCAGTGTTGTTCTTTTACTGAAATCCGCAATGAACTTCAGGTAGTAGTTCAAGAAGCCCATCAGATCCCTCAGTCCATTCCTATCGTTCGGCCGTTCCACTCTGTCCAGTACCTCTACCTTCGCCTTCTGTATGCTTAACTCTCTTACCGCCAACTCAAAGCCAAAAGATTGTCGATGCTACTGTGGCCGAAACGGCACTTTCGTGGATCACATGTCAGGCCAGCTTGCCGTTGGCGTCACTTCCACATTTCTTACGTATGTCTCTGAGTCCGGGCTGAAGATGATTACGTCATTAATGTAGCATGCAGGGTTCATCTGTCATTGATGTAGCATGTAGGGTTCATCTGTAGCATACTTCATCTCCCTCACCACGGCATCCATCACCCTCTGAAACACCGCCGACGCATTCCGCAACCCGAATGGCATAAAATTCCACTCGTAAAGCCCGTCCGGGCCATGAAAGGCTGCCTTCTTCTTGTCTCCCTCCGCAGTCGGTATCCAATGAATTCATGACAAAGGTTTAGTGTGGAAAAGACCCAGCTGCCCTGTAGTAGAGGTGGGGTATCGGTCCATCGCTGCCACTTTGTTTAGCCCTCTGTAATCTCCGCACATCCTGCGAGATAGCAGGGTACCCGTCAGATTTTTCCTTGCTACTACCACCGTGGCTGCCGCGTAGTCTGATGCAGACCTCCTGATTAGCCCTGCTGCCAGTAGCTCCTCACACTTCTCTGTCCATATGCCTATGTCCTAGGGACTCGTCCTCCTCCCCCTCTAATATACCAGTACTTCGCTGGTTAGAGTTGTGTTCATTGTGCTTGTGACGCACTTCCCGAGTTGTTGCAGTGTATACGCGAACGCTGCCGCATACTATCGGAGCAATGCTTTCAGCCGCACCGCCGCCTCTCCCTGCATCACTGCTCCAATGTCCCATTGCGTGCCGAGGTCTTCCTACAGCACCACTCATTCTCCTTGCCTTCGCCGTTCTCCTGCGCCTGCATCCCTTGTTGCTCCTCGTACTACAGCTGCCTCCAGTGCCCCCACCTCCTCTTCTGCTGGTCGCTCTCCCCTTTCTTCTTCAGCTCCTGCCATAACCACCATGTATGCCCTACCAGGGCCCAAGAAAACCTCGTATGAGGCTGGTATCCATTGGGTCCTCCTCCAGCATAGTATCCCAGTCATTTCCTAATTCTCCTTCCCACTCCTCCTCTTCCTCCTCCTCTTGGTCTGGGTATCGCCCCGAGATCCCTTGAGGGTCACTCAACCTCTCTGCCCGCTTCTCCTGAGGCACTCCCTTTTTCCTCATCTCCCATGCCTCCTGTTCCAGATGCTCCAGCAGAATCTCTGCTTCCTCTTTCTTGATCTCATCATCCAGGGTTGTCGGCTCCTCCCACACACCCTTCAGGAGATCAAGCACCATCCCCGGACCCTCCACTCCATCCTTCATCCTAAAGTCGTTAGCCTTGTCATAGGCTACCAGAGTAGGCAAAGCCTATTGTGGTGCTCCCACCCTATTGCACGGGAATTGCGTCTCGTGGTCCGGGTACCTCACTGGCGCTGGCAGCCTTCCCGGCTCCAAAATGTTTAGCACCAAGTGTGGACGGGGCCGCTCCATCATTGACACCTCATACTGCAGTACAGCCTCCGGCACCACACTCTGCCATTACCTGCATGTGCGATGCGTACAGCTTACATTTTGTGCCACGGCCCAGGCCACTCATGCCTCGAGCTCTACCTTGATATCTTCTTCCGCTTATTTGATTGCCTCTCTCCCATCATCCCTTGTATCTATGTTCTCCACCTCTCCCTGCTTCCGCTTAATCATTGTCAGGTTCCTAATCAACTTTCGGAACAGTCTGCTCCTTGATTCGTCCATCCCTATACCTTCCCTTGCCCTTACATCCCTTGGCACTCCCATCCAGCGACGACCAGATCGATGCGCACCCAGTGGGCCAGCGCATCCTCTTTGACGTCCTCCACTCCGCTCCGTGGTCCACGACTCCCTCGTACAGCTGAGAGGGGTATCTCCCCTCCAACTTCTTTATGTGACGCCATGACATGAGGTTGATTGCCTCATCATTGTCCACGTAGATATATTTCTCCACTCTCAGCCCCGCCTTCAGCACTGCCGCCAGCCCTGTGCTGATGCCTCCTAACAACTCGAGGAGCACTATCAGCTTTTGGAACACTCTACAGTCCAGGTGTAATTCCTTCAGACTCCCACTCTCTCCCCAATGTTGCCAGTGCCAATCTCGGTACTGCCTCTCCTCCTCCAACTGCTCCCAATGCATCATCCCTAGCTCTTCTTCCACCGTCTTGACCTCCACCCGGTAGGCCTCCCGTGGCTTGCACCGGATGAACCACACTGGTAGTTCCGCCAGCGGTCCATGCCCAGTAGATCACTCGGTACATCGGCTTCTCCTCCCACATGCAGATTGTAGCGCCAATGCTCTAGGGGAACTCTACCCCCAGCAGCAAATCATAATCCTCCGAGGGCGAAATTCAGCACTGCAGCTTTGCCGAGCACTCCACCGGACTCCCTTACCTTAGCATAACCTCATTGGTAGCTCGTGTTTTTGGCATCCACTTGGTGCCGCAGTCATGAGCAGCAGATCCTTTGCTATCTGCCACTCTGGCCTGTCCAGCTGCAGCTGCTCTGCTAGTCGCTTTCAGACTAGCGCTGGATGTGCTCCAGTGTCGATGATTGCTTGTTTCACCAATAAGCCTCCCAGCGTGATATACCCCTTCTCTGCAACTAGCTTTGATGGGGCATAGCTCAGCTGTTCCAGTGGGGTACTTGTGACTACCGTACACTCTCTCTATGCCTGATCCTTATATCGCTCTACTGGCCCTCCTTATCCTCTAGTGCCCACCGTGACCCTTCTTTGATATGATCATAGCTCCTTTACATACCCTTCCTTAACTAGGCCCAAATCTAACCATTGCTCGTCATATCTCCTTAGGGTCACTGATTGCTCAAATTCATAGCAAAAGTATCGTGTAGAAAGGAAACATATAAGCCTTACTAAACATAGCCAAAGAATCCTCCTTTCTACCAGCAACTCCCTCCTCCTAGCGCCCATCCCGTCATTCACTAGCCTGAACATTTTACAGCTAAGGCTGCATATGAGCAAGCTTGCATCCGTGCTGCTTCCTGCCCACGCTCCCTGCGTCATGCTACTTAGCCTCTAGCTGGCACTATGTAGATCCAATTGGCTTCTTAGCATGGCCCTGCACATATAGGAAAACAAACAAGCATGCATGCAAACACCCATCCAGTCTGATGCTGCCCATTCCATCCCCGCACCGCCGCTGCCGAGTGCCATGCTGCCTTTTGCCAACTCATCCATGCTTACGTAAGTACCGCCATCTCTGCCACCTCTTTCCCATCTTAACCCTTTGCTTTTGCAAACACCAACACACCCTTCCTCCTTCGCACACGAAGTGACGCGTGACTCTTCAGCTTCCATCCCCAATATTTTGACGCTTTTCTATGAACACAGATGTACAATACGTACACCCCCTTTGCATTCTCTGCTCCTTACCCCTCACATTCATAGAAATGTGACACATTAGAAGGGGAGCAGTACACCATCACCTTCATCGACGCGGACACACGTTTCTTCTAGGCTACAAACGTCACCAATCACCGCCTCGCTTACCACAGCTTCTATCTGTCGCTCAAGATGGTTGAAACACAAAGTGAAGGCAAGAAATTGAAAGACTTCCAAAGAGACGAAGCACTGGATTACCATACAGAGGAGTTCAAAACCCTCTGTGTGGAAGAATAAATCCAGCGGATGATCTCTCTCCCCTATGCTCACGAGCAGCAGAGACTAGCGAAACGGACCAACAGGAGCCTCGCGACAAAGATACGAGCCCTCATGAAGCAGCCAGCTGTGCGAACCATCTATTGGCCCTACGATATGGTACATGCTATGCGACTGCACAACATGCTTTCTCCAAAGGCCCTCCCAACAACACTTCACCTTTCAAGGAGTGGACCAGCAAAAATCCGAGCACGTGCATGCTCCGAGTTTTTGGGTGCATGGTAGAGTACCGTCCCCACACTACCCAGACCAGAAAATTTGAAGATCGTGCGTGTTGGAGCATCGACCTTGGCATCGACCTGGAGTATCACGGTTGGACCACTCTCGACTTCGCCACCCACCAAGTCACGCACTCACGTGACTGCATCTTCTATGAAAGACTAACGCTACCACTGTACTAACAGCACCGCACCGCACAAGACTCACCAGACAACATATTCCAGGGGGGAGCACACCTACACAAATGATCAGGATGAGGTTGACCTTACAAGACAGCGACGAGAGGACCCACCCACAATAAAAGCACCCTTCATACCCATTACAGAGCAGTTCGGCACATCAACATTCTTTCCAAGTGATCCTGATCAACACGAAGCAGTACAGGCACAACACGATTATGCAAGTGTAAAAAATGCACTCACCCATGGAAGAAGACCCCAACTGTAACACCTCTCCCAACACCATTCGCAACATCCATAACGACGCTGACGACATGGTCGAAGTAACTAACACAACCAAGTTCAACCTCACCGAAAATTTGAGAGCAACCATGGCTATTGAAGACGCTGCACTTAGGGTTGTTAAGATTCAAAACCATCGCAGACGGCACCATCGACAAATACAAGGCATGATGGGTGGTTTGAGGTTTCGAACAAACTCAGTTTGTCGACTATGACAAGAACTTTGCACCTGTCACACGTCACACCTCCGGGCGAATTCTCATATGTGTTGCAGCAGTGAAGCAGCGCTGTCTTCGCCAGATCGACGTATCCAACGAGTTTCTGTACACGATAGTCGACGCCATCATTTTTGTCAGACAGACGCACGCCTTTGAGGAGGATAGCAATGTGTGTGCCTCCTCCAGAAATCCCTCCACGGGATTAAGTAGGCCCCACGCCTATGGCGGGAGTACCTTCATACCGTGCTTATCGAGCTCGGATTCCAGCAGCTACCCCACGATCAAGGAGTGTACCGACTCGATTCTCGCGGTAGCTTCATCCTGCTTGTTGCCTATGTGAACAACCTCCTTTACACACAGGACAGCGTAGAGCTGCTCAATCTCTTTGAGAGCGACATCAAACAGAAACTGAAGGTGACCGTTAATGACAACATCACATATTTCCTCGACCTCAACGTGACGCATTCGGCCGACACAATCCACCTGTCCGCCGCGAGTGCGCCGAGACGCTCGCCAAGAAATTCGGCATCGCTCTCGTCAGCCTCACCAACCGTCTTCCGCATTCCTCCGCCTAGCCATGAGCCCGATACGACCCCACTATCCATCGTGGATCATTGCCTCTACCAGTAGCAGCCCATGTGCCTTCTCTTTGCCGCCGTCACATGCCGACCGGACCTATCGTAGACCGCTAGCCAGCTCGCCTAGTACCTGCGCCGACCTGAAGGGAAGAATATGGCGGACCTACGACGTGCCCTACAATGCTTCATATCTACTCTGATGTCGGCCTTATCTACAAAGTGAACCTAACGGCTTATCTACAACCCACTGGCTACGTGGATGCTGACCACGTAGGAAACGCAGAGAATAGGAGGTCCCACACAGGATTCTTTTTCAAACTTGAACCTGCGGGAACCATCTGTTGGAACTCCTAGAAGCAGGAGCTCATCGCCCTCTCATTAGCCGGAGCTGAGTTTATTACAGTAAGTGCAGCAATTCGTGGAGGCCTTAATCTTGCGGAGCTCCTACAGGAAACAAAAACGGCGATTAACGAGTGGTTCCACTTACTTTGCGACAACCACAACGCGATCAAGATCGCGAATAAGCCCGGCTTTGTCAATCGCACGAAACACATCGCCCTCCGTTGCTTCTTTGTCAAGGACGAAATCGACGAGGGCAAAGTCCAGCTAACCTACTACCTGACCAGCAAAATGATAGCTGATTTCTTGGCGAAGAAACCACCACGTCAGACATTCCAGTACTGCGCGGACCTGTGCGGAGTTGTTAAAAAGGGCCACATGGCACACCTTCAAGAATGAAAGGGAGTGTTGAAGTAAGGAGGGAATTACTAAAGCATTCCCAAAGGTGCTGCATTATCGCACCAGTCACAACCGAAGCAACATCAGCAGTACTATCGCGTTAGCTCATATAGGGCATGCAAGTCACGGGTCGCAAGCCAACTGTCATGACTGTTGACTTACTCGTGTCAGAATATTATATTTCTCTAGTCTATAGTGGGGTACTCTATAGTGAGTACAACCCTGTTAGGGTTTGCTATATGTACTCAACTGCCTGCTAGTGAAAATCCTCTCTCTTCTTCCATTTCTCTTTCGTGCACCCTACCTATGGTTTACTAAGTTCTAGCTAGGATTCTGACATGCTATTAGAGCAAGTACGCTCTTGGTCTGTGGGCCCACCTGTTTCCGCTGCTGTCCTGTCTGTCGTGCACCCCGTGGCGTGCGACGGTTTTTCTTCCCGCCACGCGCTCGGGGCGCATGGCGGTTTTCTGCCCGCCGCGCGCTCGGGGCGCGCGGCGGTTTTCTGCCCGCTGTGCGCCCCGATGCGCGCGGCGATTTCCTAGCGCGCGGCGGTTTTGTGCTCCGTCCCGCCCGCTCCCCCCTATTGTCCATCGTGGCGCCCCCCGGGACCCGCGGGCTCCCCCCGTCGTTCGTCGTGGCGCCCTCGGGGACCCGCGCGCTCCCCCCCCGTCGTCCGTCGTGGCACCCTCGGGGACCCGTGCGTCGCCCCTCCCGTCGCCCGTCGAGGCGCCCCGGGGGCCCACGCGTCGCCCCCTACCGTCGCCCATCGAGGCGCCCCAGGGACCAGCGCGCCGCCCAGCTTCCGCTCACCGGCTGCCCCATCTACTGCCTGCATTTCTGCCCTGCGCCACCTGCGTTTGGGGTGTGGGGGTGGCGGGTATGGGGGTGGCGAGTGTGTGACCGTCCCCTATGTCAAACTTATATCTTATAGCTTGTCTAGGCTATAGTGGGGTAGACACTATGGGGTACAGTTTCCTAGGGTTTCCTACTTGTACCCAACCTTGTGCTAGTTCATTCATTCCTCAATTCTCACATGGTATAGAGCAGGTTCCCTAGTGGGAACTTCCTAGGGCCCACCACTGAACATCGATTTTTTTTCCTGCCCTGCGATCGAGTCGCCCCTGACCGAGGCGCGCCCTGTGTGCCGCCCTCCCCTTAGCGACCTGACGCGCCGCCCTTAGCGGCCCACCCTCCCTCTCTCACGGCCCCTCGCGACCCCGTCGCCGCCCTCTAGAGGCCCGTAGCGCCGCCCTGAACGGCCCATCGCGCCGCCCTGGACGGCCCGTCGCGCCACCCTCAGCGGCCCTTCCTCCACGGCCCCGCCGCCGCCCTATCGCGGCCCCGTCGCCGCCCTCTCGCAGCCCCGTCGCCGCCCTAACGCGGCCCCGTCACCGCCGTTCGCGGCCCCGCCACCACCCTTAGCGGCCGCGTCGCCGCCCGTTGCGGCCCTGCAGCCGCTCCTCGCGGCCTTGTCGCCGCCCTCTCGTGGCCGCGACGCCGCCCTCTAGTGGCCCCCAGTGCCGACCTCTTGCAGCCTCGTCGCCGCCCTCCTGCAACCTCGTCGCCGCCCTCTTGCGGCCCCGTCGACGCCCCTAGCGGCCCCGTCGCCGCCCCTAGCGGACCCGTCGCCACCTCTTCGCGGCCTCCTCGCCGCCCTTAGCGGCCCCGTCGCCGCCCCTAGCGGCCCCATCGCCGCCTCTACCGGCCCCGTCGTCGCCTCTACCGGCCCCTTCACCGCTACCCCACCCAGCAGCCGAGCCGCCCGACTACCGAGCCACCGAGCCGCCCAGCAGCCGAGCCGCCGAGCCGCCCAGCCGCCGAGCCGCCCAGCAGCCGAGCCGCCACGCCGCCCAGCAGCCAAGCCGCCGAGCCGCCCAGCAGCCGAGCCGCCCCGCCGTCGAGCCCCTACTGCTCCTACCGGCGCGCCCCGACCCTACTTACTCGGATTGGTGAGATCATTCCATTTTAGGCCACTGCAGTCATGGCTAACCCCAGTGTCCTTACCTTTGATGCTGAGGGTCGTGCTGTTGACTTTGAGGTCTGGGTCGATGACCTCCAGCTGTTCCTGCAGTACGATAGGGCAGACGGACTCTCTCTGTTCGATCTCACCTCTGGTGTCTCTCCTGCCCCACCTGCTACTGCTGACAGCACTGTTCACTCACAGTGGGCCACACGCGATGCTGCTGCCTGCCTTGCTGTGCGTCGCCACTTACCGACCACTGAGCGTGCGCACTTTAGCCAGTACAAGAGTGCTAAGACCTTGTACGACACTGTAGTTGCACGCTACTCCTCCCCTGCCATTGCTGCGCTTAGCCGCCTCATGCTGCCGTACCAGTTCCCTTACCTTGCTGCCTTTCCCACAGTCGCTGACCTCATTACGCACCTTCGCACTAGTGACACTCGCTACCGCGCTGCGCTTCCTGCTGAGTTCTGTGCCAAGAACCCCCCCCCCCATGTACATCACCCTCTACTACATAGTCACCCGGCTCCCTGACTCCCTTCGCTTAGTCAGGGACCACTTCCTCTCAGTTTGCCCCACCACACTCACCGTTGACCTCCTCGAGGAGAGCCTCCTAGCAGCAGAGAAGAGCATAGTCGCTGTAGGAGCCTCTCGTGGTGACCCTCGCACCCCCGTCTTTGAGGGGTGTCCCCCCTCCCCCCTCTTGCCCTCTTTTGTTCTTGCTGCTGCGGCCGACCTCGTTGGTTTCGAGTCGCTCGGCGCTGCGTCTGCCCCTAGCGGGAGACGCCGCACCGGCAAGGGCAAGGGGGGCAAGGGCGCTGGAGGGGCGGGCGGGGGCGGTGGAGGTGGTGGTGGAGGCAGTGGAGGGGGTGGGGGAGGTGGTGCGAGTGGTGGCGGGGGTGGAGGTGTCGGTGGCAGCAGTGGAGGCGGTGGGGGCAGCGGCGGTGGCGGAGGGAGCGGAGGCGGCAGAGGTGGCGGAGGCGGCGGTGGTGGCGGAGGCGGTGGAGGTGGTGGAGGCGGCGGCGACTGCGGTAGAGCTGGTCGCGGCTCTGCGCAGAGGAGTGGCTCCGGTGGTGGTCCGCGCCAGCAGCAGCAGCGCAGTCGTGAGACCCTGTCCCCTCAGCAGCTTCGTGAGTGGTACGCTGCGCGTCAGCGCGGTGGGGGTACTGGTCCCTGCATCTACATTCTCCGTACCGGCGACCGCGCTGGTGAGCAGTGCGGGGGCCCGCACTCCACCCAACGCTGCTTCGGCCGCCTGACCGACGTGTGGCGTCACCAGTTCCCTGAGGCCTCTGAGATCCCTCGCTGGGGAGATCTGTCTAGTGCGGGGGTTCCTATATTTGATCTTGACTATGATGTTATTCTTGCTGCCATGTATGCTGTGTTTGATAGTGTTGAGGGTGACTGTTACCTGTGTGTTCCGCCTGACCTGGGCATTGAGGCTGCTGCTCTAGGTGCTGGTGAGGCTGCTGCTCTAGGTGCTAGTGCGTCTGCTGCCCCAGGTGCTGGTGAGTCTGCTCTCTCAGGTAGTACGTCGGCTCAGGCCTTACACACCTTCACCCTTGACTCGGGTGCTTCCCGCTCCTTCTTTCGAGACCGCACCACGCTTACGCCACTTAGTCGGCCAGTTGCAGTCTCCCTAGCGGACCCGTGTGGGGGTCCTGTCCTTGCTAGCTTCTCCACTGTCTTACCGTGCCCGGCAGCCCCCTCTGGCACCCTGTGTGGTCTCTACCTCCCCTCGTTCTCTACGAACTTGGTGAGTGGAGCTGACCTACAGGATAGGGGGGTTGACCAGTTCACTGCTGCGAGTCAGTGGGTGACCCACTGCACGTGTGCTCGGACAGGCCGACACTTGGCCACGTTCACCCGTCGGCCAGGGTCGAGCCTGTACACACTTACTACTGAGTCTCCTCCGGCTGCTGAGTCCAGGTTGCTGCAGCGTCCAGGTCTGGTCCTGAGTCTGCTCCCTGCTCGTGTCGTCTCCTGTCCCACCAGACTCTCCTTTGCCACCACCGCCTTGGTCACCCCTCCCTGCCTTGTCTCCAAGGCATGGCCTCCCGTGTCCTTGTCTCTGGTCTCCCCCAGTCTCTCCCTCCCCTACCTCCGGGGCCTGCCCCTACCTGCGTCCCCTGCATCGAGGGGCGACAGCGCGCCGCCCCTCACTCCTCCGAGTTTCCTCGGACAGAGGCTCCGCTGCAGACTCTTCACATGGACGTGTGGGTCTTCACCCGCGTCCGTGGCCAGGGGCAGGAGCGTTACTTCCTGTTGGTGGTTGATGACTACTCGCGTTACACCACAGTCTTCCCCTACGGTGTTGATCGATTGGATCTGCGCAGCTCGTCTCCAGCTCAGAGAGAGTTTTGGCTCGGACTTTCCTATTCTACGTCTGCACTCTGACAGACGCAGGGAGTTTTCCTCTGCCCGTCTGGGAGCCTTCTGTCGAGCACAGGGCATCCGCCAGACCTTCACGCTTCCGGCCTCTCCACAGCAAAATGGGATTGCTGAGCGCCGCATTGGCATAGTCATGGACATCGCTCGTACGTCCATGATCCATGCGGCTGCCCCCCATTTTTTGTGGCCGTTTGCGGTTCGGTACGCAGCGCATCAGCTCAACCTCCAGCCCCGGGTCTCCTTGCCAGAGACCTCCCCAACGCTGCGGTGGACGGGGAAGGTTGGCGATGCATCTGCGTTTCGGGTCTGGGTTTTTGGGCGTTTGTTCGCGACTTGTCTGCGGACAAGCTGTCCCCCCGTGCCGTTCCCTGCGTCTTCCTTGGCTTCCCCCCTGACGCGCCTGGGTGGCAGTTTTACCACCCCACCTCTCGCCGTGTTCTGTCCTCCCTGGACGTCACGTTTGACGAGTCGGTGCCTTACTACCGTCTCTTCCCCTACCGCACTGCGCCCCTCCCCCCGCCGCCGCTCTTCCTTGCGCCAGGTCCTCCCCCGGTAGACTCCCTCCCCCCTCAGGGTCCTGCCCCTTCAGGTGTGTCCCAGGTAGACGCAGTCGAGCCTGTCGAGGTAGCTGTTGACCTTGAGCCTGCTAGAGGTGCTGAGCCTGCGGGTGCCGGGTCTAGAGGTGCTGAGCCTGAGGGTGCGGAGCCTGGGGGTGCTGAGTCTAGGGGTGCTGAGTCTGGGGGTGCTGAGTCTGGGGGTGCTGAGCCTGGGGGTGCTGAGCCTAGGGGTGCGGAGCCTGGGGGTGCTGGGTCTGCTCGTGTGGCCTCTGGCGGTGCTTCGTCAAGGCGGGAGCTGCTCTCTCCGCAGGAGCTGCGCGAGTGGTTTGCCCGTCGCTGGAGCCGTGCTACTGGAGTTGGAGGCACTACTGTTGCTGCTGGTCCCGGAGGTGCTCGTACTAGTGGTACTAGAGCTGCTGGGGCTGGGGGTGCTGCTAGGGCTAGTGGGGTTAGTTCTGCTGGAGGTACTGCTGGAGCAGCTGGCGGTACTGGAGCTCCTAAAGCTGGAGCTGCTGGGGGTGTTGGCGCAGGTAGTTCTGCTGGCGCTGGCGCTTCTGAGGGTGCTGGGGTTGGCGCTGTTGGAGCTGGAGGTGCTGCTGGCGCTGGTGCGTCTGAGGGTGCTGGAGTTGGCGCTGCTGGCGCGGGTGCTGCCGCTGGGGGTACTGGTGCTGTCCCTGGTGGTTCTAGAGGCGCTGCGCGGTCGCGGCCGTACTTCGTTCCGCTCCTTGAGCAGGTTCTTGGTCTCCCGCCCTCTACTGGTCCTGCTCCTCAGAGTGTCCACAGCCTGTCCAGTCGCAGTCACAGAAACAGCCCACCTCCCCACTGCCTGCTCCTTCTCCCTACACAGGTCCTACTGGAGGTCTTACTGAGCGTCGTGAGCCCGCGTCGCCTGTTCGTGCTGCTCGCACTAGTCGTCGTGCTCCGCATCTGCGTCCTCCTCCAGTCCTAGGCACACACCAGATGGCATTGCGTCCTTCCACTGCTCCTCTGCGTGTCCCGTTTCCGTCTCCTCCAGAGTCCTCTCTTCCTGTTCTTGCTGACCCGGAGTCTGACTTTCTTCGTGCTGCCAGTCCTACTGTCACGCGTCTCCTGGCTACTGTTGTCACTGACCCTTCCTTTGAGTCCACTGCTGCGTCGGCCCTAGTTGCTGAGCTTGTCGACTTTGCTGCTCGATGTCGTCTAGACTACGCCGCTAGTCTCGTTGCTGAGTCTGAGTCTGTCTGTCCTCCGTCCGTGGGGGGTGAGTGTGCTCTTAGCACGGACGTCCTTGAGGACAGGCAGGAGGAGTTCCAGTGTTTTGTTGCTGCTTTGCCTCATCTCGTGTCCACGCTGATCGCCCCTGAGGAAGACCCGGATGCACCAGACATCCCGACTCCTCGATCGTACGCTGAGGCGATCGAGGGTCCCTACTCCTCTCAGTGGCAGTCAGCCATGGACGCAGAGATGGCTTCCTGGAAGTCCACAGGCACCTACGTTGACGAGGCTCCCCCACCTGGGGCGAACATCGTCAATGGCATGTGGATTTTCAGGGTGAAGCGGCCGACGGGTTCTCCGCCTGTCTTCAAGGCGCGTTACGTGGCTTGAGGCTTCAGTCAGCGGCAGAGAGTTGACTACTTTCGGAACTTCTCTCCCACCCCAAAGATGACCACTCTTCGGGTGCTGCTGCACATAGCCGCTCAGCGTGACTACGAGCTTCACTCTCTTGACTTCAGCACTGCTTTCCTGCAGGGCAGCCTGCACGAGGAGATCTTGCTGCGCCGCCCACCTGGCTTCACTGGGTCGTTTCCTCCTGGTACCCAGTGGAGCCTCCGGCGGCCAGTCTATGGTCTCCGCCAGGCGCCCCGTGAGTGGCACAAAACACTGAGGACTACACTTGCTGCTCTTGGGTTTGCTCCTTCTACAGCCGACCCGTCGCTGTTTCTGCGCACCGACACCTCTTTGCCGCCGTTCTACATCCTCCTGTACATCGACGACTTGGTCTTTGCCACTGCTGGACTCGCCCACGTGAAGTCCGAGCTGCAGAAGAGACACACGTGCACAGACCTGGGTGAACTGTGCAGCTACCTTGGCTAGCAGATCACCCGGGACAGAGCACAGCGCACCATTACCCTGACTCAGTCACACATGGTGCAGCAGGTCCTTCAGCGCTTCGACTTTACGTATTCCTCGCCTTAGGCCATTCGCTCTCATCCCTGCCTTCGGATGAGTCCGTAGAGCCGAGTGGCCCGTACCCAGAGCTTGTTGGCTGCCTCATGTACCTGATGACCTGCACACGACCTGACCTTGCATACCCTCTTAGCATCTTGGCACGCTATGTTGCTCCTGGGAGACACCGACCAGAGCACATGGCTGCAGAGAAGAGGGTGTTGCACTACTTGTGCAATACGTCGGGCATGGGGCTAGTGCTTGGAGGGCGACGTCGAGTGGTCCTCACAGGTCACGCAGACGCTTCTTGGGCTGACGACCAGGCTACGCAGCGGTCGTCACAGGGTTACACCTTCAGTCTTGGCTCCGGCTCTGTTTCGTGGCGGTCTACTCGCTCGTCTTATGTTCTCGGCTCCAGCTGTGAGGCTGAGATCTACGCGGGGGCCATGGCTGCACAGGAGCTATGCTGGCTCACCTACCTGCTGACTGACCTAGGAGAGCCGCCTCGTTCTCCTCCAGTTCTGTACGTAGACAACAAGGCCATGCTGGCCTTGTGTCGGGAGCATAGATTGGAGCACAGAAGAAAGCACATTGCTCTTCGTTACTTCCTTACTCGTGAGCTGCAGCAGCGTGGTCAGCTGCGCCTTGCTTACGTGGCCTCTGAGGCCAACACTGCTGATATCTTTACCAAGGCACTTCCGCCTGGTGATCATCAGCGCTTCTGTACCATGCTAGGTCTTGTGCCTACTTGGCCTCACTTGCTTACTTCTTGACCTTGCTTGTACTGTGATCTTTCTATACCTGCACTTGCTTGTTTACCTTTATATATATGATCTTGCATGTGAACTGGCCTTGTGGCCTTGCCCTTGTGCCTGGATTGTGTGGTGACGTTGTGATCCACCCCGAGCTTGCTTTGCTTTGCTTGACTGGTCTTGTGACCCCTTGTTCTCCCCCACTTGCCTATGGGGGTGTGTCAAACTTATATCTTATAGCTTGTCTAGGCTCTAGTGGGGTAGACACTATGGGGTACAGTTTCCTAGGGTTTCCTACTTGTACCCAACCTTGTGCTAGTTCATTCATTCCTCAATTCTCACACCCTGCTCCTCCTCCTCCTCCGTCTCCCACTCCTGCAGGTGCCGCTGAGGGGGGTGGGTGTGTGGGAGCCGAGGGAGTGGTGCTAGGGTAGTGATATGGGAGTGGAGCTAGGGGTGCAGCAAGGGGTGTGTGAAAAGGGGGTGGGACAGTCGGGGGAGGTTGAGTGGAGGTAGTCGTTGTGTCGCCAGCAGCGCCAGTAGTCCAGAGGCTACAATCTCTGGTAGTTGCCAGTCGCCCGTGGGTCAGTTGCTCCAGCCGTTCGGCGTAGCCGCGGAGCCAGTTACTCCTAAAGTCCGGGCCATTGCTGTGAGAATAGTAGGCATAGTGAGGAGCCATAGCTAGGGTTAGCTAGCTAGGCAAGAGAGAAATGAAGAAAGGAGGCGCTTCACTAGCAGTAGTTGGGATACATATAGCAAACCCTAACAGGGTTGTACTCGCTATAGAGCACCCCACTACAGGCTAGATAATAACATTCTGACACACCCCCATAGCCAAAGTGGGGTGTAATCAGCAGAGCATACAGTCATAGAGCAGGTTCACAATGGCAAGCAAAGCTAGAGGCTATCACAGAGGGCTAGTGAGGAGGAGGAGAGTACTGTTGACGGAGAGAAGATGGGAGGCAACGACTGAAGCTACAGAGGCACGGGCACAGGAGCGGCTGACTCAGTGGCTACCAAAGCAAGGGCGACAGACTACTGGAGTGACTGGCTCCGCGGCTATAGACGAGAGGCAGGAGCAACGGACCCACTGGCGACTGGTGCAACAGGCTCACTGGCTACCGAAGCAAGGGCGACGGACTACAGGCGCTGCAGGCGACACGACAGCTACCTCCACACAACCTCCTCCAACTCACCCACACCCTTGACACACACCCCTTGCTGAACCCCTAACTCCACTCCCACGTCACCCCCCTAGCACCACTCCTTCGGCTCCCACACACCCACCCCCCTGAGCGGCAGCTGCAGCAGCGGGAGACGTAGGAGGAGGAGGAGCAGGGGACGGCGCACACAACCGGCACCCCCACAACCGTCACCCTCACACTCCCCACCCCCAAACCCTAAAACGGGTGGCACGGAGTAGGAGCGCGGGGGACGGCGAGGGGGACGGCGCGCGGCCCCCAGGGCGCCACCACAGGGCAGCGAGGGGCCGCGCGCGGCTCCAGGGGTGGTGCGCGGCCCCCAGGGCGCCACCACGGGGCAGCGAGGGGCTGCGCGCGGCTCCCCAGGGCGCCGCGACGTAAGGGGCGGGGGCCGCGCGTGCTCCCCAGGGCGCCGCGACGAGCAGGGCAAGGGCCGCGCGTGCTCCCCAGGGCGCCGCGACGAGCAGGGCGGGGGCCGCGCGTGCTCCCCAGGGCGCTGCGACGAGCAGGGCAGGGGCCGCGCGCGGGTCCCCAAGGAAGGAAACCGCCGCGCGCCTCGGGGCGCACGGCGGGCAGAAAACCGCCGCGTGCCCCAAGCGCACGGCGGAAAGAAAAACCGAAAAAAAAAACCGGCAGGAAGGAGGAGTCGCACGCCACCGGGCGTGCAACAGACAGAGTAGCAGCGGAAGCAGTTAGGTGGGCCCACAGGCCAGGAGCGTAGATGCTCTGATAGCATGTCAAAATAGTAGGCATAGTGAGGAGCCATAGCTAAGGTTAGCTAGCTAGGCAAGAGAGAAATGAAGAAAGGAGGCGTTTCACTGGCAGCAGTTGGGATACATATAGCAAACCCTAACAGGGTTGTACTCGCTATAGAGCACCCCACTACAGGCTAGATAATAACATTCTGACAATTGCTTTGGTAGCCACTGAGCCAGCTGCTTCTGTGTGTCTGCAGCTTCCGCTGTTGCCTGCGATCTCCTCTCCTCTCACAGTCCATCCTCCTCCTCACTTGCCCTCTATGACTGCCTCTAGTTTTGCTTGAACTTGTGAACCTGCTCTGTGACTGCTTGCTGTGCTGATTATACCCCACTTTGACTATGGGGGTGTGTCAGAATATTATATTTCTCTAGTCTGCAGTGGGGTACTCTAGAGAGAGTACAGCCCTGTTAGGGTTTGCTATATGTACTCAACTGCCTGCCAGTGAAAATCCTCTCTCTTCTTCCATTTCTCTTTCGTGCACCCTAGCTATAACTACTAAGTTCTAGCTAGGATTCTTACAACTCGGACCGAACAGTTACCTGCAAGGGAATCGCAATGTCTCTACAGTTACAGACGACAACTGGTAACTGAAGGATTGCTAACACTGTCGCGATGTATTATGGCTAATAACAGAATGTACCTATTAGAGTACATGGCTAGCTAGAACCTATATATTGTGTAATATTTTTCTTTTTAATCAATACTTGTAATTTACATTCACTGTGCAACAAGGTTCCTTACCACTGAAAGACTTCCGCTACACACATAGGCACACCTATCCTATCAAAAGGATCCTAATTTAAACACGTTCTTGAGCAAAGCAGTCATTAAATTTTGCTCACACAAAATTACATTTTCACACACTCACAAAGTCCAAACAACACCGAACACAAATTCTTGCGTACGGTCATACCACACATTCAACGTATGAACATTTAATAGGAGGCAGATATATGTGAATGCAAATGATAGCATCATACAACACAAACATACATAGACTTTGAAAATCTAGATGTATACAATCTGTATGTTTCTGTTCGTTAACGCAAGGTGCCATGATTTTTTTTCCAATTACACGCATACTCCTCTTTTGTACACATCCATAAAAGCCCCTAGGGGCAAATATACGGAATATTTTGGTACCAAGTGGATTACCCTCAAAGAATCACGTTAAACCCAAATGCAACAACAAACCAAAATCTTTTATCACATGTCCACAAAATTATAATTTTTAAAAGTGTAACACTTTTTCAAATTTTGTATTGTGAAAGCGAGGACGTGGCCAACGCAGCAAAGGTAGCGGCTCGACACTACTCACCCCTCTTTTGCCTACAAAAGAGGAACGTGATTTCAGTAGCTCCACCCACGTTCTTCATTTCCAATTTCTAGTTTTACTTTCCTAGTTCTCGTTCATCCTGGCGAAGACACAGTCCCTCCCGCGGTTCAAGTCCTCGTCGACTCTTCTTACCGACATTCTTCAACACAACCTCGCGAGTATGGCTCCCACCAACACTACACTTAATCGAGAGGCAGAAAAGACGACTACCCCGGGTAATACTTCGGAGCACGCGAACGCGCCCGGGGCACCCGACCGCCGCGGAAAACGCCCTGCTGAGGACAATTTCGGCGAGGGCCCCTCAGAAGTCGAAATTCTGCTCAGGAGCAACTCCCGAGCCCCCTCTGAAGAAGCACGCGCAACTGTGAAACAGTCGTGCGTGCCCCCTGCTGACGAGCGCGTGGCTGCCAGGCAGCCGCGCGGTCCGGTCAAGTCAACGGGGGCTGGCGCGGACGGCGATGCTGGTCAGCCGGGGCCCACTCTGCAGAAGCGGCAGAAAGCAGCGGCCTCAACAGAAACCGCCCCAGTCAACTTCCTCGCGTCCCTCACTGCGCAGCAAATGCAGGCGCTGCTCTCGATGTTACAGCAGAACGTACCGATTACAATCGCAACTTCATCCGACTACATTTCAACACCTGCAAAAAATGAAAATCAGAAGGAAGTCACCGCCCCTCGCACCAACAAGGCGGCTCGCGTCAACGAGACCACTGCCGCACCACTTCCCGCGCCCGCACCTACGCCGATCGCCGCTCAAGACGACAGAGACGACTCAGAGAACGAAGATGGTGAGGCCCCCAACAACATTACCCGCCGTCGTATTATTGCACCCGCACCCTCCCTCCCACCCCTCCACCCCACACCCGCATCCACCACCTTCATGCGCAAAGGAGTGCGCGATCAGGCGGAGGTCTTTTCTGCCATCGAGGCGCACCTGAAGCACGTCAATTTCAAGCTCCAGCACGGCGACATAGAAAGCGCCCTCAACAACGTCGCGGAAATCGAGACGCTCATTCACAAGCGCTTCGAAGTCCTATTGGTGGCGGACGAGGCGGGGTTCGAAGCTGCCGATCGTTTTCAGCTGTACCAGTCCAAGAGCGTTTTGACCTCACGCTTGTACAAGCTCGCCGTCGCCGATGTGGCGGCTCTCAAACGTGCACGTCCCGACAGCCTGGTACTGCAAGCGGACATATCGAACGCCTTCAACAGTATCTCACGCCAAGCCATCGCAGCAGCATTACAAGAGCCCGGCCTACGGCCACTGCTGCTGATAGTTCGCCTGACCTACGGTAACCCGTCGTTGCTAAATCTCGACGCCAATTTCAGCAGCGAACCACTGAAGAGCGAACGCGGCGTTCGCCAGGGCGACCCACTCGGCCCGTTACTATTTGCAGCAGGGATACACCCCATACTCCGCAGAACGGCCGAGTCATTTCCAGACGTTCTCTGCCTGGCGTATGCCGATGACGTCACCTTTCTGGGGGAGACACAACGAACTGTAGCGGCCTTCACGTTCTTTACCGACAAGTTGGCCCACATCGGCCTGGCACATAACCCAAATAAGTGTGCAGCCTGGAGTGCGTCAACGGTCGAGCCAGCGCAGCTTCCACACGGAGTGCCGTATTCGAGGGAAGGCGTACGGCTTCTTGGAAGCTATCTAGGGCCGGACTCAGGAGCAGCCAAATTCCTGTCAAGCCAGCTAGAAGAAATGGCGAAGCCATTACACCTCCTTGAACGAGCCGACCCTCAGGTAGCTGCCCTGCTACTCACCCGTTGCATCTCCAGGCGGGTGGCTTATCTCACCCGTACGACACCTCTCCACCTACTCCCTTGCGATATTTGGAGCCAGTGGGGACGGGACCTACTCATCGCACTCCTAGTATCATGCGATATCCGCTTCCCCACGTGTGAAACCGAGCAGGCCCGAGTATGGGCACAGGCGTCACTGCCACCATCACTAGGAGGCATCGGCCTCACAGACCCGTTAGTCGAAGGTGTATATGGGTACACGGCGAGTTTCACCCAGGCGGCGCTTTTTCTCTCCACCCTAGCGCTAGAACCATTTGGTGCCCTGATCCGAGCTAGGAATCACATGCTCTCACCACGGGATGTCACCACACCACTGCACACATGGCTTACCGAATGCGAAGCCGCATTGCCAAAGGACGCGCGTGAAATTTTAGAACAGGAGCGACTGAAGCGGTCGGACACTCGACTCCAACACGTACTCGGCTTGAAGGTGCACGGCAGCAGATACGCCGTGCAGGTGCAGGCCACGAGGCGCATGAAACCGAACCCACTTTCAGGCCATACGCAGCGTTTGTTCTCACTGACGGGGTACGGCACCGGCGACTGGCTAACCGCGATTCCGATGCCCCAAACCGACGAATAGGCCCGGTACATTTCGCCAACTCCGTTCGCTTTCGGCTCGGGCTCCCTTTCTCAACGCCAAAGAAATGCGACTGCTCTGACCACACACCTATCACCGTCCCCCGCCTCCCAAATCACCTCTTTCGCTGCGGCACGGGTAGGCACCGCATCAATACCCACAACGAACTGCGTGACGCATGCGTCAGCATGGCGCAGGACGCGGGGTTTATCGTTCACAGGGAATCAGCCGCCCACTGTCCCATTGAAGAGCAGACCGCTGACTTCACAAGGCCGGGAATCTCCTCTCCCCGGCATGGGCCCCACCGCCCCCCCGGGCCAACCCGCTGGCACCGCTTGAGGCCAGGCTCCCAGCGCAGGCTGCAGCAGTCCTCCGCAGCTATAGGGAGAACCCGAAAGGCATGGGCAACCTGCAGCTGGGCCTGTCTAAGGCCATTAACCACACGTGGGCGGAAGAGCTGCTCGCAGATACGGTCACAGATAGGCCGGGGGTGGACAGGGGCCATGCAATTCGGCTAATTAGCTTGAAAGGAGTGGGAGCAGGTGACTGGCTCCATGCAGTGCCAACGAGGGCTGACCTCTCAATCTCCCCTGGTCAGTTCTCCATGGCACTGGGCCTGCGCCTTGGCATGGAGTTACCGGTAGCGGAGGTTTGCCCCTGCAGGAGATCCAACTCCTCTACTGCTGACAAGAGCCTGCCGAACCATCTGCTCCGTTGTGCCGACGGCGGGGATGCGGTGCGCACCCACAACGCCCTGGTTTTTGCAGCCCTCCGCATGGCGCAGGAAGCAGGGTATAGGACCTTCCACGAGACGACTGCCTTCTCTCCCCCTGTAGCGAGTAAGCGAGCGGACCTCGCCGTTCGGGACCCGGAATCAGGGGAGACCTGGGCGACAGACGTGACAGTCACGGACCCGGTCCTGCAGAGGAGGGATGTGAGGGCACGGAAGCCGCCAGGATGGGCAGCGGAGGAAGCGTCGCAGACAAAACATCGGCTCTACGTAGGGCGCCCTGGATACGTCGGCTTCTTTGGTTTGGCAGTTGAGACCTATGGGGCCCTGGCGGCCGACACCCAGCAGTTCCTCCATATGCTAGCCAACTATGCGGCACGGAAGAAATACCGCCAGGGGCGCCTCACCACCACTGCCGCCCGCCTTAATGCACACTACAGGCAGCGGTGGTCGGTCATGCTTCAGCGCAGCCAGGCGACTTCACTCCTATCTAAGTCGAACAGGGCGGCCGAGGCGGCATTCCCACAGGCGCCGGCAGACCCTTGGGCCCCCCGGCTGGGGGACCTCTGGCAAATGCAAGAGGATGAGTACGAGGAGCGTCAAGCCCCTGCTAGAACGGCTTAGAGGGCGGGGAGGGAGTGGGAGTGGGGGAGGTTTAGCCGGACGACGGCAGGAAGCTGCGTATGGGGAAAGGGACTGTGGACAGAGAGGCAGGATCAGTAGGGGGAATCCAGAAGCAGGAGGACTGTAGGGACAGGGTTTGGTGGCCTTGGTACTGGCAGGCTCGTTCGTCCTAGTGTGTGGTGGCCTGTTTCAACATCTGGAGAGCTGGTTCTCTGTGTTTTGCTAGTTGTTCGTTTCCCTAGCTTGCTGGTCTCGCTATGTTGGACTCACGATTGCTTGCACGTTTAGACCAAGTGGTAGCTCCTTGCTTGTACCTTGCGAACCATGTCAATACATGACTGCTTGAGAGAGAGAGAGAGAGAGAGAGAGAGAGAGAGAGAGAGAGAGAGAGAGAGAGAGAGAGAGAGAGAGAAAGAGGGTGATGGAGTGAGGCCTCACAGACGAGGAGGCTCGTGATTTAAAAAAAAAAAAAAAAACAAGAGGCGACGAAATCGTCTTACGGTTGCGAAGCTGTTTTGCAAAAACACATATTTTATTTAGTTTAGTACGGATACATAACTTGATGCTTGTAACTTAAATGCTGTTTGTTCTGTATGGGTTTGTAAAATTGATGTACAAAGAATTGATCCTTACACCTTCCGATTATGGGACAATCTACAAACGATTACGACAGACGTGCTATTAAGACTATGTAATAATTATTATATTCAATTCAGAAAAGACGTTTGTAATTCAACACAAGCTCTCACGTGTTTCGAACCTGCAACCTCACGATTGCTCAGCCATTTTCTACCGTCTGCACCAGGCATCTGCAATGCGCAATTGTTGATTTTTATTAAACGAACAATTTTGCGACGAGATTGAACCAGCCCTAGGGTTTTTACTTTTTCTTTTCTTCTCTCACGTCCCCTCGCTGGTGGAGCTTGGTTGACACCCGCCCCCCATGTCAGATTTATATGACAAAGCTACTGTAGGCTATAGTGGGGTAGCACATATGGGGTACAGCTTTCTAGGGTTTGTACTTGTACCCAACTTTCCCTTAGTCATTCCACTCTCGTTCAGTTTCTCATGGTATCAGAGCAGGTTCCCCTGTGGGAACTGTTCCTAGGGCCCACAACCTTTTTTTTCCTGCCCGGAGCGCACTCTACACTGCCCGAGTCGCACTCCCCTCTCACGGCCCCGTCGAGCCGCCCTTTCGACCCAGTCGCGTCGCGCTTGCGGCCCCGTCGCGTCGCCCTCGCGGCCCCTTCACGTCGCGCCGCCCTAGCGGCCGCATCGCGCCGCCCTCGCGGCCCCGATCCGCCGCCCTCGCGGCTCCGTCGCGTCGCGCCGCCCTCGCGGCCCTTTCACGCTGCCCTCGCGGCCCTTTCTAGCCGCCCTCGCGGCCTCTTCAAGCCGCCCTCGCGACCCCCCCCCCTCCTTGCCGCCCTAGCGGCCCCGTCGCCTACCCCTGCGGCCCCGGCGCCGCCCTTCCCTGCATCGGCGCCGCCTCTGCTGGCCCCGTCGCCTACCTCTGCGGCCCCGGAGCTGCCCTTCTCGGCCCCGGCGCCGCCTCTACTGGCCCCGACGCCGCTCCACCCGGCCCCGACGCCGCTCCACCCGGCCCCGCAGCCGCTCCACCCGGCCCCGCCGCCGTCCCCACGCGGCCCCGCCGTCACCACCGAGCCGCCGGCGCCGCCGAGCTGCTGCCGAGCCGCCCGATCCACCCGAGCCACCCGAGCAGCCGCGCCACCTGAGCCGCCCGAGCCGCCGGGTCGCCGAGCTGCCGAGCTGCAGTTACCGCCGAGCCGCCCGAGCTGCCGAGTCGCCGAGCCGCAGTTGCTGCCAAGCCGCCGTACTGCCAAGCCACCCGAGCCGCCCCAGCCGCCGAGTTGCCGAGCCGCCGAGCCGCCGAGCCGCCCGAGCCGCCCTGTCCGGTAAGAGCAGCGCCTCTGTCACTGCACTGCCCTTACCCTACTGTTCGCGCTGCTAGTCTACTGCTGTCATGGCTACCCCTAGTGTCCTCGCTTTTGACGCTGAGGGTCGGGCCATTGACTTTGACGTCTGGGTAGATGACCTGCAGCTTTTCCTACAGTGCGATAGGGCAGACGGTCTCTCCCTCTTTGACCTCACTTCTGGTGCCTCTCCTGCCCCTGCTGCTGATGCCGACGCCACTGTTTGCTCACAGAGGGCCACACGCGATGCTGCTGCACGTCTTGCTGTGCGTCGCCACCTGCCTACCTCTGAGCGTGCGCACTTTAGCCAGTACAAGAGTGCTCAGACCTTGTACGGCGCTGTAGTTGCGCGCTACTCCTCCCCTGCCACTGCTGCACTGAGCCGCCTCATGCTACCGTACCTCTTCCCTGACCTTGCTGCCTTTCCCACAGTCGCTGACCTCATTACGCACCTCCGCACTAGTGACACTCGCTACCGCGCTGCGCTTCCTGCTGAGTTCTACGCCAAGAACCCCCCCCCCCCCCATGTACATCACCCTCTACTACATGGTCACCCGGCTCCCTGACTCCCTTCGCGTAGTCAGGGACCACTTCCTCTCAGTTTGCCCCACCACTCTCACCGTTGACCTCCTCGAGAAGGCCCTCCTAGCAGCAGAGAAGAGCATAGTTGATGTAGGAGCCTCTCGTGGTGACCCTCGCACCCCCATCTTTGAGGGGTGTTCCCCCTCCCCCCTTTTGCCCTCTATTGCCTCTACTGCTGCGGCGGACCTCGTTGGTTTCTAGTCGGTCGGCGCTGCGTCTGCCCCGAGCGGGAGACGCCGCATCGGCAAGGGCAAGGGGGGCAAGGGTGCTGGAGGGGCAGGCGGGGGTGGCGGAGGTGGCGGTGGAGGCAGTGGAGGGCGTGGGGGTGGTGGTGGGAGTGGTGGCGGGGGTGGAGGTGTTGGTGGCGGTAGTGGAGGCGGAGGCGGCGGCGGCGGTGGCGGTGGGAGCGGAGGTGGCGGAGGTGGCGACGATGGAGGAGGCGGCGGCGGAGGAGGTGGAGCTGGTCGGGGTGGCGCTGCGCAGAGGGTCGGCTCTAGTGGTGGTCAGCGCTAGCAGCAGCAGCAGCAGCGCACTCGAGACACACTCCCCCCCCACCCTCAGCAGCTCCATGAGTTGTACGCTGCACGCCAGCGGGGTGGGGGTACTGGTCCGTGCACCTACGTCCTACGCACCGGCGACCGCGCGGGTGAGCAGTGCGCGGGTGCGCACTCCACCCAGCGCTGCTTTGGCCGCCTGACGGACGCTTGGCGTCACCAGTTCCCTGGGGCCACTGAGATCCCCCGCTGGGGCGAGCTGTCTAGGGCGGGAGTAGCTGTCTTTGACCTTGACTTTGATGCTATTCTTGCTGCCATGTATGCTGTGACTATTACTGATGAGGGTGACTGTTACCGATGTTTTCCGCCTGACCCGGGCATTGAGACTGCTGCTCTAGGTACTGGTGAGGCTGTTGCTCTAGGTGCTAGCGAGGCTGCTGCTCTAGGTGCTCGTGCGTCTGCTTCCTCAGGTGCTGGTGAGTCTGCTCTCTCAGGTACTGCGTTGGCTTCGGCCTCCCACACCTTCACCCTTGACTCAGGGGCTTCTCGCTCCTTCTTTTGAGACCGCACCACACTCACGCGGCTTGGTCGGCCAGTTGCAGTCTCTCTGGCAGACCCCTCTGGGGGTCCTGTCCTTGCTCACTTCTCTACTGTCCTCCCGTGTCCGGCGGCCCCCTCTGGCACCCTGTCTGGTCTTTACCTCCCCTCGTTCTCTACGAACTTTGTGAGTGGTGCTGACCTACAGGATGCGGGGGTTCACCAGTTCACTCCTGCAAGTCAGCGGGTGACCCACTCCACGGACGCTCGGACAGGCCGATAACTGGCCACGTTTACACGTCGGCCGGGGTCGAGCCTGTACACACTGACCAGTGCGTCTCCTCGAGTCACTGCTTCTGGTCAAGTAGCTGCGTCGGGTCAGGTGTTTGCAGCAGCGTCCAGGTCTGGTCCTGAGTCTGCCCCCTGCTTGTGTCGCCTCCTGTCTCACGAGACTCTCCTCTGGCACCACCGCCTTGGTCACCCCTCCCAGCTTCGACTCCGAGGCATGGCCTCCCGTGTCCTTGTCTCTGGTCTTCCCCGGTCCCTCCCTCCCCTTCCTCCAGGGCCTGGCCCGAACTGCGTCCCCTGTGTCGAGGGGCGGCAGCGGGCTGCCCCTCACTCCTCCCAGTTTCCTCCGACAGAGGCCCCGCTGCAGACGCTTCACCTGGACGTGTGGTGCCCGGCCCGCGTCCGTGGACAGGGTCACGAGCGCTACTTCTTGCTGGTGGTTAACGACTACCCGCGTTACACCACAGTCTTCCCCTTGCGCAGCAAGGGTAATGTCACTGCGGTGTTGATCGACTGGATCCGCGCAGCTCGTCTCCAGCTCAGGCAGAGCTTCGGCTCGGACTTTCCTGTTCTGCGACTGCACTCTGACCGAGGCGGAGAGTTCTCCTCAGGCCTTCTGCGAGCCTACTGCCGTGCACGAGGCATCCGCCAGACCTTCACGCTTCCGGACTCTCCACAGCAAAATGGGATTGCTGAGCGCCGCATTGGCATGGTCATGGACATCGCACGTACATCCATGATGCATGCGGCTGCCCCCCATTTTCTGTGGCCGTTTGCCGTTCGGTACGCGGCGCATCAGATCAACCTTCACCCCAGGGTCTCCATGCCGGAGACCTCCCCAGCTTTGCTGTGGACGGGGAAGGTTGGCGATGCGTCTGCGTTCCGTGTCTAGGGATCTCGTGCGTTTGTCCGCGACTTGTCTGCGGACAAGCTTTCCCCTCGTGCTGCTCCTTGCATCTTCCTTGGCTTCCCCCCTGACGCGCCAGGGTGGCAGTTCTACCACCCCACCCATGCACGGACGTCCTTGAGGATAGGCAGGAGGAGTTCCGGTGTTTGGCTGCTGCTTCACCTCATCTCGTGTCCGTACTACTTACCCCTGAGGGAGACCCGGATGCACTTGACATCCCGACTCCGCGCTCTTACGCGGAGGCGATAGAGGGTCCCTACTCCTCTCAGTGGCAGGCAGCTATGGACACAGAGATGGCTTCCTGGAAGTCCAGAGGCACCTACGTTGACGAGGTTCCCCCGCCTGGGGCGAACATCGTCAGTGGGATGTGGATTTTCAGGGTGAAGCGGCCGCCGGGTTCTCCGCCTGTCTTCAAGGCGCGTTACGTGGCTCGTGGCTTCAGTTAGCGGCAGGGAGTTGACTACTTTCAGACCTTCTCTCCCACCCCGAAGATGACCACTCTTCGGGTACTGCTGCACATAGCTGCTCACCGCGACTACGAGCTGCACTCTCTTGACTTCAGCACTGCTTTCTTGCAGGGCAGCCTGCACGAGGAGATCTGGCTGCGTCGCCTACCTGGCTTCACTGGGTCTTTTCCTCCTGGCACCCAGTGGAGCCTCCGGCGGCCAGTCTACGGTCTCCGCCAGGCACCGCGTGAGTGGCACGACACACTGAGGACTACACTTGCGGCTCTTGGGTTTGCTCCCTCTACTGCCGACCCGTCGCTGTTTCTGCGCACCGACACTTCTTTGCCGCCGTTCTATATCCTTGTGTACGTCGACGACTTGGTCTTTGCCACAGCTGACACTGCTGGACTCGCCCACGTGAAGTCCGAGCTGCAGAAGAGACACACGTGCACAGACCTGGGTGAACTGCGCAGCTACCTTGGCTTGCAGATCACCCGGGACAGAGCACGCCGCACCATTACCCTGACTCAGTCACACATGGTGCAGCAGGTCCTTCAGCGCTTCGGCTTCATGTACTCCTCGCCTCAGGCCACTCCTCTGCCTACTCGTCACTCGCTCTCAGCTCTGCCTTCGGATGAGTCCGTAGAGTCGAGTGGCCCGTACCCAGAGCTTGTTGGCTGCCTCATGTACCTGATGACCTGCACACGACCTGACCTTGCATACCCTCTTAGCATTCTCGCACGCTATATTGCTCCTGGGAGACACAGACCGGAGCACATGGCTGCAGCGAAGAGGGTGTTGCGCTACTTGTGCAGTACGTCGGGCATGGGGCTTGTGCTTGGAGGGCAGAGTCCAGTGGTCCTCAGTGGGCACACAGACGCTTCTTGGGCTGACGACCAGGCTACGCAGCGGTCGTCACAGGGTTACAACTTCAGCCTTTCTTCCGGCTCTGTTTCGTGGCGGGCTACCCGCTCGTCTTCTGTTCTCGGTTCCAGTTGTGAGGCTGAGATCTACGCGGGGGCCATGGCTGCACAGGAGCTTCGCTGGCTCACCTACCTGCTGACTGACCTCGGAGAGCTGCCTCGTTCTCCTCCAGTGCTGTACGTAGACAACAAGGCCATGCTGGCCTTGTGTCGAGAGCAGAGACTAGAGCACAGAACGAAGCACATTGCTCTCCGCTACTTCATTGCTCGTGAGCTACAGCAGCGTGGTCAGCTGCGCCTTGCGTACGTGGCCTCTGAGGCCAACACTGCTGATATCTTCACCAAGGCACTTGCGCCTTGTGATCATCAGCGCTTCTGTACTCAGCTGGGCTTGTGCCTACCTTGCCTCACTTGCTCACCCCTTGACCTTGTTTGTACTGTTGCATATATATATACACCTGCTCTTACTTGTCTAGCCTTATATATATATGTAATCCTGCATGTGAACTGGCCTTGTGGCCTTGAACTTGTGCTCGGAATGTGTGGTGACTTTGTGATCCACCCTGAGCTTGCTTTGCTTTGCTTGACTGGTCTTGTGACCCCTTGTTCTCCCCACTTTGCCTATGGGGGTGTGTCAGATTTATATGACATAGCTACTGTAGGCTATAGTGGGGTAGCACATATGGGGTACAGCTTTCTAGGGTTTGTACTTGTACCCAACTTTCCCTTAGTCATTCCACTCTCGTTCAGTTTCTCACCCCAGTCACGATCTAGTACCACGATAAGGTGAGAAACGCTCTAAGCTATCAACTAGGACTAACTTAGATGATTATAAGCTAGACTAGGACTAACGTAAGAAATAAGTGCGACGAAATTGATGCTACTTATGGGTTTGAATGCTCTTTTTCTCCTCCCTCCCTTTCCTCTCGCTGCTGGAGCTTCTCCCAACGTACACCCTCTAGTCACGCTGCTCCTACCTACCACCAACAGGTCAGAACCCTAGGCTATTAAGTAGAAGTAAGTTAGTTGTCAAAAGCTAGACTAACCGTAATCTCGTATCCTAGTCTTAATCGCGTGTCTTTAGGTTCTAAGCTCTTAGTTTAGGTTTCAGCATTTCCTGTAATCTTTAGGCTAAACTAAGCTGAGCAAGTGATTGTCTTTTAGTTGTCAACGGCCCATGATATAGTTCGTTAGATCTTGCTGTTATGGCATGTTTAGAAGCCTAAGCACGTCATATGTGCTGACGTGCACGTCATTTAATCACGTGTGCTGTGTTTGTCTCTTTCCGCTTCCTTAATCGCGTTGTTCACTTTGTTTCTTATGCTTGTACCGTCTTCTCACTGTTCATTCTGTTTCATTTGGTAATTTTCTGTTTTTCTGTTTGGCGTCACTTCCACATTTCTTACGTATGTCTCTGAGTCCGGGCTGAAGATGATTACGTCATTAATGTAGCATGCAGGGTTCATCTGTCATTGATGTAGCATGTAGGGTTCATCTGTAGCATACTTCATCTCCCTCACCACGGCATCCATCACCCTCTGAAACACCGCCGACGCATTCCGCAACCCGAATGGCATAAAATTCCACTCGTAAAGCCCGTCCGGGCCATGAAAGGCTGCCTTCTTCTTGTCTCCCTCCGCAGTCGGTATCCAATGAATTCATGACAAAGGTTTAGTGTGGAAAAGACCCAGCTGCCCTGTAGTAGAGGTGGGGTATCGGTCCATCGCTGCCACTTTGTTTAGCCCTCTGTAATCTCCGCACATCCTGCGAGATAGCAGGGTACCCGTCAGATTTTTCCTTGCTACTACCACCGTGGCTGCCGCGTAGTCTGATGCAGACCTCCTGATTAGCCCTGCTGCCAGTAGCTCCTCACACTTCTCTGTCCATATGCCTATGTCCTAGGGACTCGTCCTCCTCCCCCTCTAATATACCAGTACTTCGCTGGTTAGAGTTGTGTTCATTGTGCTTGTGACGCACTTCCCGAGTTGTTGCAGTGTATACGCGAACGCTGCCGCATACTATCGGAGCAATGCTTTCAGCCGCACCGCCGCCTCTCCCTGCATCACTGCTCCAATGTCCCATTGCGTGCCGAGGTCTTCCTACAGCACCACTCATTCTCCTTGCCTTCGCCGTTCTCCTGCGCCTGCATCCCTTGTTGCTCCTCGTACTACAGCTGCCTCCAGTGCCCCCACCTCCTCTTCTGCTGGTCGCTCTCCCCTTTCTTCTTCAGCTCCTGCCATAACCACCATGTATGCCCTACCAGGGCCCAAGAAAACCTCGTATGAGGCTGGTATCCATTGGGTCCTCCTCCAGCATAGTATCCCAGTCATTTCCTAATTCTCCTTCCCACTCCTCCTCTTCCTCCTCCTCTTGGTCTGGGTATCGCCCCGAGATCCCTTGAGGGTCACTCAACCTCTCTGCCCGCTTCTCCTGAGGCACTCCCTTTTTCCTCATCTCCCATGCCTCCTGTTCCAGATGCTCCAGCAGAATCTCTGCTTCCTCTTTCTTGATCTCATCATCCAGGGTTGTCGGCTCCTCCCACACACCCTTCAGGAGATCAAGCACCATCCCCGGACCCTCCACTCCATCCTTCATCCTAAAGTCGTTAGCCTTGTCATAGGCTACCAGAGTAGGCAAAGCCTATTGTGGTGCTCCCACCCTATTGCACGGGAATTGCGTCTCGTGGTCCGGGTACCTCACTGGCGCTGGCAGCCTTCCCGGCTCCAAAATGTTTAGCACCAAGTGTGGACGGGGCCGCTCCATCATTGACACCTCATACTGCAGTACAGCCTCCGGCACCACACTCTGCCATTACCTGCATGTGCGATGCGTACAGCTTACATTTTGTGCCACGGCCCAGGCCACTCATGCCTCGAGCTCTACCTTGATATCTTCTTCCGCTTATTTGATTGCCTCTCTCCCATCATCCCTTGTATCTATGTTCTCCACCTCTCCCTGCTTCCGCTTAATCATTGTCAGGTTCCTAATCAACTTTCGGAACAGTCTGCTCCTTGATTCGTCCATCCCTATACCTTCCCTTGCCCTTACATCCCTTGGCACTCCCATCCAGCGACGACCAGATCGATGCGCACCCAGTGGGCCAGCGCATCCTCTTTGACGTCCTCCACTCCGCTCCGTGGTCCACGACTCCCTCGTACAGCTGAGAGGGGTATCTCCCCTCCAACTTCTTTATGTGACGCCATGACATGAGGTTGATTGCCTCATCATTGTCCACGTAGATATATTTCTCCACTCTCAGCCCCGCCTTCAGCACTGCCGCCAGCCCTGTGCTGATGCCTCCTAACAACTCGAGGAGCACTATCAGCTTTTGGAACACTCTACAGTCCAGGTGTAATTCCTTCAGACTCCCACTCTCTCCCCAATGTTGCCAGTGCCAATCTCGGTACTGCCTCTCCTCCTCCAACTGCTCCCAATGCATCATCCCTAGCTCTTCTTCCACCGTCTTGACCTCCACCCGGTAGGCCTCCCGTGGCTTGCACCGGATGAACCACACTGGTAGTTCCGCCAGCGGTCCATGCCCAGTAGATCACTCGGTACATCGGCTTCTCCTCCCACATGCAGATTGTAGCGCCAATGCTCTAGGGGAACTCTACCCCCAGCAGCAAATCATAATCCTCCGAGGGCGAAATTCAGCACTGCAGCTTTGCCGAGCACTCCACCGGACTCCCTTACCTTAGCATAACCTCATTGGTAGCTCGTGTTTTTGGCATCCACTTGGTGCCGCAGTCATGAGCAGCAGATCCTTTGCTATCTGCCACTCTGGCCTGTCCAGCTGCAGCTGCTCTGCTAGTCGCTTTCAGACTAGCGCTGGATGTGCTCCAGTGTCGATGATTGCTTGTTTCACCAATAAGCCTCCCAGCGTGATATACCCCTTCTCTGCAACTAGCTTTGATGGGGCATAGCTCAGCTGTTCCAGTGGGGTACTTGTGACTACCGTACACTCTCTCTATGCCTGATCCTTATATCGCTCTACTGGCCCTCCTTATCCTCTAGTGCCCACCGTGACCCTTCTTTGATATGATCATAGCTCCTTTACATACCCTTCCTTAACTAGGCCCAAATCTAACCATTGCTCGTCATATCTCCTTAGGGTCACTGATTGCTCAAATTCATAGCAAAAGTATCGTGTAGAAAGGAAACATATAAGCCTTACTAAACATAGCCAAAGAATCCTCCTTTCTACCAGCAACTCCCTCCTCCTAGCGCCCATCCCGTCATTCACTAGCCTGAACATTTTACAGCTAAGGCTGCATATGAGCAAGCTTGCATCCGTGCTGCTTCCTGCCCACGCTCCCTGCGTCATGCTACTTAGCCTCTAGCTGGCACTATGTAGATCCAATTGGCTTCTTAGCATGGCCCTGCACATATAGGAAAACAAACAAGCATGCATGCAAACACCCATCCAGTCTGATGCTGCCCATTCCATCCCCGCACCGCCGCTGCCGAGTGCCATGCTGCCTTTTGCCAACTCATCCATGCTTACGTAAGTACCGCCATCTCTGCCACCTCTTTCCCATCTTAACCCTTTGCTTTTGCAAACACCAACACACCCTTCCTCCTTCGCACACGAAGTGACGCGTGACTCTTCAGCTTCCATCCCCAATATTTTGACGCTTTTCTATGAACACAGATGTACAATACGTACACCCCCTTTGCATTCTCTGCTCCTTACCCCTCACATTCATAGAAATGTGACACATTAGAAGGGGAGCAGTACACCATCACCTTCATCGACGCGGACACACGTTTCTTCTAGGCTACAAACGTCACCAATCACCGCCTCGCTTACCACAGCTTCTATCTGTCGCTCAAGATGGTTGAAACACAAAGTGAAGGCAAGAAATTGAAAGACTTCCAAAGAGACGAAGCACTGGATTACCATACAGAGGAGTTCAAAACCCTCTGTGTGGAAGAATAAATCCAGCGGATGATCTCTCTCCCCTATGCTCACGAGCAGCAGAGACTAGCGAAACGGACCAACAGGAGCCTCGCGACAAAGATACGAGCCCTCATGAAGCAGCCAGCTGTGCGAACCATCTATTGGCCCTACGATATGGTACATGCTATGCGACTGCACAACATGCTTTCTCCAAAGGCCCTCCCAACAACACTTCACCTTTCAAGGAGTGGACCAGCAAAAATCCGAGCACGTGCATGCTCCGAGTTTTTGGGTGCATGGTAGAGTACCGTCCCCACACTACCCAGACCAGAAAATTTGAAGATCGTGCGTGTTGGAGCATCGACCTTGGCATCGACCTGGAGTATCACGGTTGGACCACTCTCGACTTCGCCACCCACCAAGTCACGCACTCACGTGACTGCATCTTCTATGAAAGACTAACGCTACCACTGTACTAACAGCACCGCACCGCACAAGACTCACCAGACAACATATTCCAGGGGGGAGCACACCTACACAAATGATCAGGATGAGGTTGACCTTACAAGACAGCGACGAGAGGACCCACCCACAATAAAAGCACCCTTCATACCCATTACAGAGCAGTTCGGCACATCAACATTCTTTCCAAGTGATCCTGATCAACACGAAGCAGTACAGGCACAACACGATTATGCAAGTGTAAAAAATGCACTCACCCATGGAAGAAGACCCCAACTGTAACACCTCTCCCAACACCATTCGCAACATCCATAACGACGCTGACGACATGGTCGAAGTAACTAACACAACCAAGTTCAACCTCACCGAAAATTTGAGAGCAACCATGGCTATTGAAGACGCTGCACTTAGGGTTGTTAAGATTCAAAACCATCGCAGACGGCACCATCGACAAATACAAGGCATGATGGGTGGTTTGAGGTTTCGAACAAACTCAGTTTGTCGACTATGACAAGAACTTTGCACCTGTCACACGTCACACCTCCGGGCGAATTCTCATATGTGTTGCAGCAGTGAAGCAGCGCTGTCTTCGCCAGATCGACGTATCCAACGAGTTTCTGTACACGATAGTCGACGCCATCATTTTTGTCAGACAGACGCACGCCTTTGAGGAGGATAGCAATGTGTGTGCCTCCTCCAGAAATCCCTCCACGGGATTAAGTAGGCCCCACGCCTATGGCGGGAGTACCTTCATACCGTGCTTATCGAGCTCGGATTCCAGCAGCTACCCCACGATCAAGGAGTGTACCGACTCGATTCTCGCGGTAGCTTCATCCTGCTTGTTGCCTATGTGAACAACCTCCTTTACACACAGGACAGCGTAGAGCTGCTCAATCTCTTTGAGAGCGACATCAAACAGAAACTGAAGGTGACCGTTAATGACAACATCACATATTTCCTCGACCTCAACGTGACGCATTCGGCCGACACAATCCACCTGTCCGCCGCGAGTGCGCCGAGACGCTCGCCAAGAAATTCGGCATCGCTCTCGTCAGCCTCACCAACCGTCTTCCGCATTCCTCCGCCTAGCCATGAGCCCGATACGACCCCACTATCCATCGTGGATCATTGCCTCTACCAGTAGCAGCCCATGTGCCTTCTCTTTGCCGCCGTCACATGCCGACCGGACCTATCGTAGACCGCTAGCCAGCTCGCCTAGTACCTGCGCCGACCTGAAGGGAAGAATATGGCGGACCTACGACGTGCCCTACAATGCTTCATATCTACTCTGATGTCGGCCTTATCTACAAAGTGAACCTAACGGCTTATCTACAACCCACTGGCTACGTGGATGCTGACCACGTAGGAAACGCAGAGAATAGGAGGTCCCACACAGGATTCTTTTTCAAACTTGAACCTGCGGGAACCATCTGTTGGAACTCCTAGAAGCAGGAGCTCATCGCCCTCTCATTAGCCGGAGCTGAGTTTATTACAGTAAGTGCAGCAATTCGTGGAGGCCTTAATCTTGCGGAGCTCCTACAGGAAACAAAAACGGCGATTAACGAGTGGTTCCACTTACTTTGCGACAACCACAACGCGATCAAGATCGCGAATAAGCCCGGCTTTGTCAATCGCACGAAACACATCGCCCTCCGTTGCTTCTTTGTCAAGGACGAAATCGACGAGGGCAAAGTCCAGCTAACCTACTACCTGACCAGCAAAATGATAGCTGATTTCTTGGCGAAGAAACCACCACGTCAGACATTCCAGTACTGCGCGGACCTGTGCGGAGTTGTTAAAAAGGGCCACATGGCACACCTTCAAGAATGAAAGGGAGTGTTGAAGTAAGGAGGGAATTACTAAAGCATTCCCAAAGGTGCTGCATTATCGCACCAGTCACAACCGAAGCAACATCAGCAGTACTATCGCGTTAGCTCATATAGGGCATGCAAGTCACGGGTCGCAAGCCAACTGTCATGACTGTTGACTTACTCGTGTCAGAATATTATATTTCTCTAGTCTATAGTGGGGTACTCTATAGTGAGTACAACCCTGTTAGGGTTTGCTATATGTACTCAACTGCCTGCTAGTGAAAATCCTCTCTCTTCTTCCATTTCTCTTTCGTGCACCCTACCTATGGTTTACTAAGTTCTAGCTAGGATTCTGACATGCTATTAGAGCAAGTACGCTCTTGGTCTGTGGGCCCACCTGTTTCCGCTGCTGTCCTGTCTGTCGTGCACCCCGTGGCGTGCGACGGTTTTTCTTCCCGCCACGCGCTCGGGGCGCATGGCGGTTTTCTGCCCGCCGCGCGCTCGGGGCGCGCGGCGGTTTTCTGCCCGCTGTGCGCCCCGATGCGCGCGGCGATTTCCTAGCGCGCGGCGGTTTTGTGCTCCGTCCCGCCCGCTCCCCCCTATTGTCCATCGTGGCGCCCCCCGGGACCCGCGGGCTCCCCCCGTCGTTCGTCGTGGCGCCCTCGGGGACCCGCGCGCTCCCCCCCCGTCGTCCGTCGTGGCACCCTCGGGGACCCGTGCGTCGCCCCTCCCGTCGCCCGTCGAGGCGCCCCGGGGGCCCACGCGTCGCCCCCTACCGTCGCCCATCGAGGCGCCCCAGGGACCAGCGCGCCGCCCAGCTTCCGCTCACCGGCTGCCCCATCTACTGCCTGCATTTCTGCCCTGCGCCACCTGCGTTTGGGGTGTGGGGGTGGCGGGTATGGGGGTGGCGAGTGTGTGACCGTCCCCTATGTCAAACTTATATCTTATAGCTTGTCTAGGCTATAGTGGGGTAGACACTATGGGGTACAGTTTCCTAGGGTTTCCTACTTGTACCCAACCTTGTGCTAGTTCATTCATTCCTCAATTCTCACATGGTATAGAGCAGGTTCCCTAGTGGGAACTTCCTAGGGCCCACCACTGAACATCGATTTTTTTTCCTGCCCTGCGATCGAGTCGCCCCTGACCGAGGCGCGCCCTGTGTGCCGCCCTCCCCTTAGCGACCTGACGCGCCGCCCTTAGCGGCCCACCCTCCCTCTCTCACGGCCCCTCGCGACCCCGTCGCCGCCCTCTAGAGGCCCGTAGCGCCGCCCTGAACGGCCCATCGCGCCGCCCTGGACGGCCCGTCGCGCCACCCTCAGCGGCCCTTCCTCCACGGCCCCGCCGCCGCCCTATCGCGGCCCCGTCGCCGCCCTCTCGCAGCCCCGTCGCCGCCCTAACGCGGCCCCGTCACCGCCGTTCGCGGCCCCGCCACCACCCTTAGCGGCCGCGTCGCCGCCCGTTGCGGCCCTGCAGCCGCTCCTCGCGGCCTTGTCGCCGCCCTCTCGTGGCCGCGACGCCGCCCTCTAGTGGCCCCCAGTGCCGACCTCTTGCAGCCTCGTCGCCGCCCTCCTGCAACCTCGTCGCCGCCCTCTTGCGGCCCCGTCGACGCCCCTAGCGGCCCCGTCGCCGCCCCTAGCGGACCCGTCGCCACCTCTTCGCGGCCTCCTCGCCGCCCTTAGCGGCCCCGTCGCCGCCCCTAGCGGCCCCATCGCCGCCTCTACCGGCCCCGTCGTCGCCTCTACCGGCCCCTTCACCGCTACCCCACCCAGCAGCCGAGCCGCCCGACTACCGAGCCACCGAGCCGCCCAGCAGCCGAGCCGCCGAGCCGCCCAGCCGCCGAGCCGCCCAGCAGCCGAGCCGCCACGCCGCCCAGCAGCCAAGCCGCCGAGCCGCCCAGCAGCCGAGCCGCCCCGCCGTCGAGCCCCTACTGCTCCTACCGGCGCGCCCCGACCCTACTTACTCGGATTGGTGAGATCATTCCATTTTAGGCCACTGCAGTCATGGCTAACCCCAGTGTCCTTACCTTTGATGCTGAGGGTCGTGCTGTTGACTTTGAGGTCTGGGTCGATGACCTCCAGCTGTTCCTGCAGTACGATAGGGCAGACGGACTCTCTCTGTTCGATCTCACCTCTGGTGTCTCTCCTGCCCCACCTGCTACTGCTGACAGCACTGTTCACTCACAGTGGGCCACACGCGATGCTGCTGCCTGCCTTGCTGTGCGTCGCCACTTACCGACCACTGAGCGTGCGCACTTTAGCCAGTACAAGAGTGCTAAGACCTTGTACGACACTGTAGTTGCACGCTACTCCTCCCCTGCCATTGCTGCGCTTAGCCGCCTCATGCTGCCGTACCAGTTCCCTTACCTTGCTGCCTTTCCCACAGTCGCTGACCTCATTACGCACCTTCGCACTAGTGACACTCGCTACCGCGCTGCGCTTCCTGCTGAGTTCTGTGCCAAGAACCCCCCCCCCCATGTACATCACCCTCTACTACATAGTCACCCGGCTCCCTGACTCCCTTCGCTTAGTCAGGGACCACTTCCTCTCAGTTTGCCCCACCACACTCACCGTTGACCTCCTCGAGGAGAGCCTCCTAGCAGCAGAGAAGAGCATAGTCGCTGTAGGAGCCTCTCGTGGTGACCCTCGCACCCCCGTCTTTGAGGGGTGTCCCCCCTCCCCCCTCTTGCCCTCTTTTGTTCTTGCTGCTGCGGCCGACCTCGTTGGTTTCGAGTCGCTCGGCGCTGCGTCTGCCCCTAGCGGGAGACGCCGCACCGGCAAGGGCAAGGGGGGCAAGGGCGCTGGAGGGGCGGGCGGGGGCGGTGGAGGTGGTGGTGGAGGCAGTGGAGGGGGTGGGGGAGGTGGTGCGAGTGGTGGCGGGGGTGGAGGTGTCGGTGGCAGCAGTGGAGGCGGTGGGGGCAGCGGCGGTGGCGGAGGGAGCGGAGGCGGCAGAGGTGGCGGAGGCGGCGGTGGTGGCGGAGGCGGTGGAGGTGGTGGAGGCGGCGGCGACTGCGGTAGAGCTGGTCGCGGCTCTGCGCAGAGGAGTGGCTCCGGTGGTGGTCCGCGCCAGCAGCAGCAGCGCAGTCGTGAGACCCTGTCCCCTCAGCAGCTTCGTGAGTGGTACGCTGCGCGTCAGCGCGGTGGGGGTACTGGTCCCTGCATCTACATTCTCCGTACCGGCGACCGCGCTGGTGAGCAGTGCGGGGGCCCGCACTCCACCCAACGCTGCTTCGGCCGCCTGACCGACGTGTGGCGTCACCAGTTCCCTGAGGCCTCTGAGATCCCTCGCTGGGGAGATCTGTCTAGTGCGGGGGTTCCTATATTTGATCTTGACTATGATGTTATTCTTGCTGCCATGTATGCTGTGTTTGATAGTGTTGAGGGTGACTGTTACCTGTGTGTTCCGCCTGACCTGGGCATTGAGGCTGCTGCTCTAGGTGCTGGTGAGGCTGCTGCTCTAGGTGCTAGTGCGTCTGCTGCCCCAGGTGCTGGTGAGTCTGCTCTCTCAGGTAGTACGTCGGCTCAGGCCTTACACACCTTCACCCTTGACTCGGGTGCTTCCCGCTCCTTCTTTCGAGACCGCACCACGCTTACGCCACTTAGTCGGCCAGTTGCAGTCTCCCTAGCGGACCCGTGTGGGGGTCCTGTCCTTGCTAGCTTCTCCACTGTCTTACCGTGCCCGGCAGCCCCCTCTGGCACCCTGTGTGGTCTCTACCTCCCCTCGTTCTCTACGAACTTGGTGAGTGGAGCTGACCTACAGGATAGGGGGGTTGACCAGTTCACTGCTGCGAGTCAGTGGGTGACCCACTGCACGTGTGCTCGGACAGGCCGACACTTGGCCACGTTCACCCGTCGGCCAGGGTCGAGCCTGTACACACTTACTACTGAGTCTCCTCCGGCTGCTGAGTCCAGGTTGCTGCAGCGTCCAGGTCTGGTCCTGAGTCTGCTCCCTGCTCGTGTCGTCTCCTGTCCCACCAGACTCTCCTTTGCCACCACCGCCTTGGTCACCCCTCCCTGCCTTGTCTCCAAGGCATGGCCTCCCGTGTCCTTGTCTCTGGTCTCCCCCAGTCTCTCCCTCCCCTACCTCCGGGGCCTGCCCCTACCTGCGTCCCCTGCATCGAGGGGCGACAGCGCGCCGCCCCTCACTCCTCCGAGTTTCCTCGGACAGAGGCTCCGCTGCAGACTCTTCACATGGACGTGTGGGTCTTCACCCGCGTCCGTGGCCAGGGGCAGGAGCGTTACTTCCTGTTGGTGGTTGATGACTACTCGCGTTACACCACAGTCTTCCCCTACGGTGTTGATCGATTGGATCTGCGCAGCTCGTCTCCAGCTCAGAGAGAGTTTTGGCTCGGACTTTCCTATTCTACGTCTGCACTCTGACAGACGCAGGGAGTTTTCCTCTGCCCGTCTGGGAGCCTTCTGTCGAGCACAGGGCATCCGCCAGACCTTCACGCTTCCGGCCTCTCCACAGCAAAATGGGATTGCTGAGCGCCGCATTGGCATAGTCATGGACATCGCTCGTACGTCCATGATCCATGCGGCTGCCCCCCATTTTTTGTGGCCGTTTGCGGTTCGGTACGCAGCGCATCAGCTCAACCTCCAGCCCCGGGTCTCCTTGCCAGAGACCTCCCCAACGCTGCGGTGGACGGGGAAGGTTGGCGATGCATCTGCGTTTCGGGTCTGGGTTTTTGGGCGTTTGTTCGCGACTTGTCTGCGGACAAGCTGTCCCCCCGTGCCGTTCCCTGCGTCTTCCTTGGCTTCCCCCCTGACGCGCCTGGGTGGCAGTTTTACCACCCCACCTCTCGCCGTGTTCTGTCCTCCCTGGACGTCACGTTTGACGAGTCGGTGCCTTACTACCGTCTCTTCCCCTACCGCACTGCGCCCCTCCCCCCGCCGCCGCTCTTCCTTGCGCCAGGTCCTCCCCCGGTAGACTCCCTCCCCCCTCAGGGTCCTGCCCCTTCAGGTGTGTCCCAGGTAGACGCAGTCGAGCCTGTCGAGGTAGCTGTTGACCTTGAGCCTGCTAGAGGTGCTGAGCCTGCGGGTGCCGGGTCTAGAGGTGCTGAGCCTGAGGGTGCGGAGCCTGGGGGTGCTGAGTCTAGGGGTGCTGAGTCTGGGGGTGCTGAGTCTGGGGGTGCTGAGCCTGGGGGTGCTGAGCCTAGGGGTGCGGAGCCTGGGGGTGCTGGGTCTGCTCGTGTGGCCTCTGGCGGTGCTTCGTCAAGGCGGGAGCTGCTCTCTCCGCAGGAGCTGCGCGAGTGGTTTGCCCGTCGCTGGAGCCGTGCTACTGGAGTTGGAGGCACTACTGTTGCTGCTGGTCCCGGAGGTGCTCGTACTAGTGGTACTAGAGCTGCTGGGGCTGGGGGTGCTGCTAGGGCTAGTGGGGTTAGTTCTGCTGGAGGTACTGCTGGAGCAGCTGGCGGTACTGGAGCTCCTAAAGCTGGAGCTGCTGGGGGTGTTGGCGCAGGTAGTTCTGCTGGCGCTGGCGCTTCTGAGGGTGCTGGGGTTGGCGCTGTTGGAGCTGGAGGTGCTGCTGGCGCTGGTGCGTCTGAGGGTGCTGGAGTTGGCGCTGCTGGCGCGGGTGCTGCCGCTGGGGGTACTGGTGCTGTCCCTGGTGGTTCTAGAGGCGCTGCGCGGTCGCGGCCGTACTTCGTTCCGCTCCTTGAGCAGGTTCTTGGTCTCCCGCCCTCTACTGGTCCTGCTCCTCAGAGTGTCCACAGCCTGTCCAGTCGCAGTCACAGAAACAGCCCACCTCCCCACTGCCTGCTCCTTCTCCCTACACTGGTCCTACTGGAGGTCTTACTGAGCGTCGTGAGCCCGCGTCGCCTGTTCGTGCTGCTCGCACTAGTCGTCGTGCTCCGCATCTGCGTCCTCCTCCAGTCCTAGGCACACACCAGATGGCATTGCGTCCTTCCACTGCTCCTCTGCGTGTCCCGTTTCCGTCTCCTCCAGAGTCCTCTCTTCCTGTTCTTGCTGACCCGGAGTCTGACTTTCTTCGTGCTGCCAGTCCTACTGTCACGCGTCTCCTGGCTACTGTTGTCACTGACCCTTCCTTTGAGTCCACTGCTGCGTCGGCCCTAGTTGCTGAGCTTGTCGACTTTGCTGCTCGATGTCGTCTAGACTACGCCGCTAGTCTCGTTGCTGAGTCTGAGTCTGTCTGTCCTCCGTCCGTGGGGGGTGAGTGTGCTCTTAGCACGGACGTCCTTGAGGACAGGCAGGAGGAGTTCCAGTGTTTTGTTGCTGCTTTGCCTCATCTCGTGTCCACGCTGATCGCCCCTGAGGAAGACCCGGATGCACCAGACATCCCGACTCCTCGATCGTACGCTGAGGCGATCGAGGGTCCCTACTCCTCTCAGTGGCAGTCAGCCATGGACGCAGAGATGGCTTCCTGGAAGTCCACAGGCACCTACGTTGACGAGGCTCCCCCACCTGGGGCGAACATCGTCAATGGCATGTGGATTTTCAGGGTGAAGCGGCCGACGGGTTCTCCGCCTGTCTTCAAGGCGCGTTACGTGGCTTGAGGCTTCAGTCAGCGGCAGAGAGTTGACTACTTTCGGAACTTCTCTCCCACCCCAAAGATGACCACTCTTCGGGTGCTGCTGCACATAGCCGCTCAGCGCGACTACGAGCTTCACTCTCTTGACTTCAGCACTGCTTTCCTGCAGGGCAGCCTGCACGAGGAGATCTTGCTGCGCCGCCCACCTGGCTTCACTGGGTCGTTTCCTCCTGGTACCCAGTGGAGCCTCCGGCGGCCAGTCTATGGTCTCCGCCAGGCGCCCCGTGAGTGGCACAAAACACTGAGGACTACACTTGCTGCTCTTGGGTTTGCTCCTTCTACAGCCGACCCGTCGCTGTTTCTGCGCACCGACACCTCTTTGCCGCCGTTCTACATCCTCCTGTACATCGACGACTTGGTCTTTGCCACTGCTGGACTCGCCCACGTGAAGTCCGAGCTGCAGAAGAGACACACGTGCACAGACCTGGGTGAACTGTGCAGCTACCTTGGCTAGCAGATCACCCGGGACAGAGCACAGCGCACCATTACCCTGACTCAGTCACACATGGTGCAGCAGGTCCTTCAGCGCTTCGACTTTACGTATTCCTCGCCTTAGGCCATTCGCTCTCATCCCTGCCTTCGGATGAGTCCGTAGAGCCGAGTGGCCCGTACCCAGAGCTTGTTGGCTGCCTCATGTACCTGATGACCTGCACACGACCTGACCTTGCATACCCTCTTAGCATCTTGGCACGCTATGTTGCTCCTGGGAGACACCGACCAGAGCACATGGCTGCAGAGAAGAGGGTGTTGCACTACTTGTGCAATACGTCGGGCATGGGGCTAGTGCTTGGAGGGCGACGTCGAGTGGTCCTCACAGGTCACGCAGACGCTTCTTGGGCTGACGACCAGGCTACGCAGCGGTCGTCACAGGGTTACACCTTCAGTCTTGGCTCCGGCTCTGTTTCGTGGCGGTCTACTCGCTCGTCTTATGTTCTCGGCTCCAGCTGTGAGGCTGAGATCTACGCGGGGGCCATGGCTGCACAGGAGCTATGCTGGCTCACCTACCTGCTGACTGACCTAGGAGAGCCGCCTCGTTCTCCTCCAGTTCTGTACGTAGACAACAAGGCCATGCTGGCCTTGTGTCGGGAGCATAGATTGGAGCACAGAAGAAAGCACATTGCTCTTCGTTACTTCCTTACTCGTGAGCTGCAGCAGCGTGGTCAGCTGCGCCTTGCTTACGTGGCCTCTGAGGCCAACACTGCTGATATCTTTACCAAGGCACTTCCGCCTGGTGATCATCAGCGCTTCTGTACCATGCTAGGTCTTGTGCCTACTTGGCCTCACTTGCTTACTTCTTGACCTTGCTTGTACTGTGATCTTTCTATACCTGCACTTGCTTGTTTACCTTTATATATATGATCTTGCATGTGAACTGGCCTTGTGGCCTTGCCCTTGTGCCTGGATTGTGTGGTGACGTTGTGATCCACCCCGAGCTTGCTTTGCTTTGCTTGACTGGTCTTGTGACCCCTTGTTCTCCCCCACTTGCCTATGGGGGTGTGTCAAACTTATATCTTATAGCTTGTCTAGGCTCTAGTGGGGTAGACACTATGGGGTACAGTTTCCTAGGGTTTCCTACTTGTACCCAACCTTGTGCTAGTTCATTCATTCCTCAATTCTCACACCCTGCTCCTCCTCCTCCTCCGTCTCCCACTCCTGCAGGTGCCGCTGAGGGGGGTGGGTGTGTGGGAGCCGAGGGAGTGGTGCTAGGGTAGTGATATGGGAGTGGAGCTAGGGGTGCAGCAAGGGGTGTGTGAAAAGGGGGTGGGACAGTCGGGGGAGGTTGAGTGGAGGTAGTCGTTGTGTCGCCAGCAGCGCCAGTAGTCCAGAGGCTACAATCTCTGGTAGTTGCCAGTCGCCCGTGGGTCAGTTGCTCCAGCCGTTCGGCGTAGCCGCGGAGCCAGTTACTCCTAAAGTCCGGGCCATTGCTGTGAGAATAGTAGGCATAGTGAGGAGCCATAGCTAGGGTTAGCTAGCTAGGCAAGAGAGAAATGAAGAAAGGAGGCGCTTCACTAGCAGTAGTTGGGATACATATAGCAAACCCTAACAGGGTTGTACTCGCTATAGAGCACCCCACTACAGGCTAGATAATAACATTCTGACACACCCCCATAGCCAAAGTGGGGTGTAATCAGCAGAGCATACAGTCATAGAGCAGGTTCACAATGGCAAGCAAAGCTAGAGGCTATCACAGAGGGCTAGTGAGGAGGAGGAGAGTACTGTTGACGGAGAGAAGATGGGAGGCAACGACTGAAGCTACAGAGGCACGGGCACAGGAGCGGCTGACTCAGTGGCTACCAAAGCAAGGGCGACAGACTACTGGAGTGACTGGCTCCGCGGCTATAGACGAGAGGCAGGAGCAACGGACCCACTGGCGACTGGTGCAACAGGCTCACTGGCTACCGAAGCAAGGGCGACGGACTACAGGCGCTGCAGGCGACACGACAGCTACCTCCACACAACCTCCTCCAACTCACCCACACCCTTGACACACACCCCTTGCTGAACCCCTAACTCCACTCCCACGTCACCCCCCTAGCACCACTCCTTCGGCTCCCACACACCCACCCCCCTGAGCGGCAGCTGCAGCAGCGGGAGACGTAGGAGGAGGAGGAGCAGGGGACGGCGCACACAACCGGCACCCCCACAACCGTCACCCTCACACTCCCCACCCCCAAACCCTAAAACGGGTGGCACGGAGTAGGAGCGCGGGGGACGGCGAGGGGGACGGCGCGCGGCCCCCAGGGCGCCACCACAGGGCAGCGAGGGGCCGCGCGCGGCTCCAGGGGTGGTGCGCGGCCCCCAGGGCGCCACCACGGGGCAGCGAGGGGCTGCGCGCGGCTCCCCAGGGCGCCGCGACGTAAGGGGCGGGGGCCGCGCGTGCTCCCCAGGGCGCCGCGACGAGCAGGGCAAGGGCCGCGCGTGCTCCCCAGGGCGCCGCGACGAGCAGGGCGGGGGCCGCGCGTGCTCCCCAGGGCGCTGCGACGAGCAGGGCAGGGGCCGCGCGCGGGTCCCCAAGGAAGGAAACCGCCGCGCGCCTCGGGGCGCACGGCGGGCAGAAAACCGCCGCGTGCCCCAAGCGCACGGCGGAAAGAAAAACCGAAAAAAAAAACCGGCAGGAAGGAGGAGTCGCACGCCACCGGGCGTGCAACAGACAGAGTAGCAGCGGAAGCAGTTAGGTGGGCCCACAGGCCAGGAGCGTAGATGCTCTGATAGCATGTCAGAATAGTAGGCATAGTGAGGAGCCATAGCTAAGGTTAGCTAGCTAGGCAAGAGAGAAATGAAGAAAGGAGGCGTTTCACTGGCAGCAGTTGGGATACATATAGCAAACCCTAACAGGGTTGTACTCGCTATAGAGCACCCCACTACAGGCTAGATAATAACATTCTGACAATTGCTTTGGTAGCCACTGAGCCAGCTGCTTCTGTGTGTCTGCAGCTTCCGCTGTTGCCTGCGATCTCCTCTCCTCTCACAGTCCATCCTCCTCCTCACTTGCCCTCTATGACTGCCTCTAGTTTTGCTTGAACTTGTGAACCTGCTCTGTGACTGCTTGCTGTGCTGATTATACCCCACTTTGACTATGGGGGTGTGTCAGAATATTATATTTCTCTAGTCTGCAGTGGGGTACTCTAGAGAGAGTACAGCCCTGTTAGGGTTTGCTATATGTACTCAACTGCCTGCCAGTGAAAATCCTCTCTCTTCTTCCATTTCTCTTTCGTGCACCCTAGCTATAACTACTAAGTTCTAGCTAGGATTCTTACAACTCGGACCGAACAGTTACCTGCAAGGGAATCGCAATGTCTCTACAGTTACAGACGACAACTGGTAACTGAAGGATTGCTAACACTGTCGCGATGTATTATGGCTAATAACAGAATGTACCTATTAGAGTACATGGCTAGCTAGAACCTATATATTGTGTAATATTTTTCTTTTTAATCAATACTTGTAATTTACATTCACTGTGCAACAAGGTTCCTTACCACTGAAAGACTTCCGCTACACACATAGGCACACCTATCCTATCAAAAGGATCCTAATTTAAACACGTTCTTGAGCAAAGCAGTCATTAAATTTTGCTCACACAAAATTACATTTTCACACACTCACAAAGTCCAAACAACACCGAACACAAATTCTTGCGTACGGTCATACCACACATTCAACGTATGAACATTTAATAGGAGGCAGATATATGTGAATGCAAATGATAGCATCATACAACACAAACATACATAGACTTTGAAAATCTAGATGTATACAATCTGTATGTTTCTGTTCGTTAACGCAAGGTGCCATGATTTTTTTTCCAATTACACGCATACTCCTCTTTTGTACACATCCATAAAAGCCCCTAGGGGCAAATATACGGAATATTTTGGTACCAAGTGGATTACCCTCAAAGAATCACGTTAAACCCAAATGCAACAACAAACCAAAATCTTTTATCACATGTCCACAAAATTATAATTTTTAAAAGTGTAACACTTTTTCAAATTTTGTATTGTGAAAGCGAGGACGTGGCCAACGCAGCAAAGGTAGCGGCTCGACACTACTCACCCCTCTTTTGCCTACAAAAGAGGAACGTGATTTCAGTAGCTCCACCCACGTTCTTCATTTCCAATTTCTAGTTTTACTTTCCTAGTTCTCGTTCATCCTGGCGAAGACACAGTCCCTCCCGCGGTTCAAGTCCTCGTCGACTCTTCTTACCGACATTCTTCAACACAACCTCGCGAGTATGGCTCCCACCAACACTACACTTAATCGAGAGGCAGAAAAGACGACTACCCCGGGTAATACTTCGGAGCACGCGAACGCGCCCGGGGCACCCGACCGCCGCGGAAAACGCCCTGCTGAGGACAATTTCGGCGAGGGCCCCTCAGAAGTCGAAATTCTGCTCAGGAGCAACTCCCGAGCCCCCTCTGAAGAAGCACGCGCAACTGTGAAACAGTCGTGCGTGCCCCCTGCTGACGAGCGCGTGGCTGCCAGGCAGCCGCGCGGTCCGGTCAAGTCAACGGGGGCTGGCGCGGACGGCGATGCTGGTCAGCCGGGGCCCACTCTGCAGAAGCGGCAGAAAGCAGCGGCCTCAACAGAAACCGCCCCAGTCAACTTCCTCGCGTCCCTCACTGCGCAGCAAATGCAGGCGCTGCTCTCGATGTTACAGCAGAACGTACCGATTACAATCGCAACTTCATCCGACTACATTTCAACACCTGCAAAAAATGAAAATCAGAAGGAAGTCACCGCCCCTCGCACCAACAAGGCGGCTCGCGTCAACGAGACCACTGCCGCACCACTTCCCGCGCCCGCACCTACGCCGATCGCCGCTCAAGACGACAGAGACGACTCAGAGAACGAAGATGGTGAGGCCCCCAACAACATTACCCGCCGTCGTATTATTGCACCCGCACCCTCCCTCCCACCCCTCCACCCCACACCCGCATCCACCACCTTCATGCGCAAAGGAGTGCGCGATCAGGCGGAGGTCTTTTCTGCCATCGAGGCGCACCTGAAGCACGTCAATTTCAAGCTCCAGCACGGCGACATAGAAAGCGCCCTCAACAACGTCGCGGAAATCGAGACGCTCATTCACAAGCGCTTCGAAGTCCTATTGGTGGCGGACGAGGCGGGGTTCGAAGCTGCCGATCGTTTTCAGCTGTACCAGTCCAAGAGCGTTTTGACCTCACGCTTGTACAAGCTCGCCGTCGCCGATGTGGCGGCTCTCAAACGTGCACGTCCCGACAGCCTGGTACTGCAAGCGGACATATCGAACGCCTTCAACAGTATCTCACGCCAAGCCATCGCAGCAGCATTACAAGAGCCCGGCCTACGGCCACTGCTGCTGATAGTTCGCCTGACCTACGGTAACCCGTCGTTGCTAAATCTCGACGCCAATTTCAGCAGCGAACCACTGAAGAGCGAACGCGGCGTTCGCCAGGGCGACCCACTCGGCCCGTTACTATTTGCAGCAGGGATACACCCCATACTCCGCAGAACGGCCGAGTCATTTCCAGACGTTCTCTGCCTGGCGTATGCCGATGACGTCACCTTTCTGGGGGAGACACAACGAACTGTAGCGGCCTTCACGTTCTTTACCGACAAGTTGGCCCACATCGGCCTGGCACATAACCCAAATAAGTGTGCAGCCTGGAGTGCGTCAACGGTCGAGCCAGCGCAGCTTCCACACGGAGTGCCGTATTCGAGGGAAGGCGTACGGCTTCTTGGAAGCTATCTAGGGCCGGACTCAGGAGCAGCCAAATTCCTGTCAAGCCAGCTAGAAGAAATGGCGAAGCCATTACACCTCCTTGAACGAGCCGACCCTCAGGTAGCTGCCCTGCTACTCACCCGTTGCATCTCCAGGCGGGTGGCTTATCTCACCCGTACGACACCTCTCCACCTACTCCCTCGCGATATTTGGAGCCAGTGGGGACGGGACCTACTCATCGCACTCCTAGTATCATGCGATATCCGCTTCCCCACGTGTGAAACCGAGCAGGCCCGAGTATGGGCACAGGCGTCACTGCCACCATCACTAGGAGGCATCGGCCTCACAGACCCGTTAGTCGAAGGTGTATATGGGTACACGGCGAGTTTCACCCAGGCGGCGCTTTTTCTCTCCACCCTAGCGCTAGAACCATTTGGTGCCCTGATCCGAGCTAGGAATCACATGCTCTCACCACGGGATGTCACCACACCACTGCACACATGGCTTACCGAATGCGAAGCCGCATTGCCAAAGGACGCGCGTGAAATTTTAGAACAGGAGCGACTGAAGCGGTCGGACACTCGACTCCAACACGTACTCGGCTTGAAGGTGCACGGCAGCAGATACGCCGTGCAGGTGCAGGCCACGAGGCGCATGAAACCGAACCCACTTTCAGGCCATACGCAGCGTTTGTTCTCACTGACGGGGTACGGCACCGGCGACTGGCTAACCGCGATTCCGATGCCCCAAACCGACGAATAGGCCCGGTACATTTCGCCAACTCCGTTCGCTTTCGGCTCGGGCTCCCTTTCTCAACGCCAAAGAAATGCGACTGCTCTGACCACACACCTATCACCGTCCCCCGCCTCCCAAATCACCTCTTTCGCTGCGGCACGGGTAGGCACCGCATCAATACCCACAACGAACTGCGTGACGCATGCGTCAGCATGGCGCAGGACGCGGGGTTTATCGTTCACAGGGAATCAGCCGCCCACTGTCCCATTGAAGAGCAGACCGCTGACTTCACAAGGCCGGGAATCTCCTCTCCCCGGCATGGGCCCCACCGCCCCCCCGGGCCAACCCGCTGGCACCGCTTGAGGCCAGGCTCCCAGCGCAGGCTGCAGCAGTCCTCCGCAGCTATAGGGAGAACCCGAAAGGCATGGGCAACCTGCAGCTGGGCCTGTCTAAGGCCATTAACCACACGTGGGCGGAAGAGCTGCTCGCAGATACGGTCACAGATAGGCCGGGGGTGGACAGGGGCCATGCAATTCGGCTAATTAGCTTGAAAGGAGTGGGAGCAGGTGACTGGCTCCATGCAGTGCCAACGAGGGCTGACCTCTCAATCTCCCCTGGTCAGTTCTCCATGGCACTGGGCCTGCGCCTTGGCATGGAGTTACCGGTAGCGGAGGTTTGCCCCTGCAGGAGATCCAACTCCTCTACTGCTGACAAGAGCCTGCCGAACCATCTGCTCCGTTGTGCCGACGGCGGGGATGCGGTGCGCACCCACAACGCCCTGGTTTTTGCAGCCCTCCGCATGGCGCAGGAAGCAGGGTATAGGACCTTCCACGAGACGACTGCCTTCTCTCCCCCTGTAGCGAGTAAGCGAGCGGACCTCGCCGTTCGGGACCCGGAATCAGGGGAGACCTGGGCGACAGACGTGACAGTCACGGACCCGGTCCTGCAGAGGAGGGATGTGAGGGCACGGAAGCCGCCAGGATGGGCAGCGGAGGAAGCGTCGCAGACAAAACATCGGCTCTACGTAGGGCGCCCTGGATACGTCGGCTTCTTTGGTTTGGCAGTTGAGACCTATGGGGCCCTGGCGGCCGACACCCAGCAGTTCCTCCATATGCTAGCCAACTATGCGGCACGGAAGAAATACCGCCAGGGGCGCCTCACCACCACTGCCGCCCGCCTTAATGCACACTACAGGCAGCGGTGGTCGGTCATGCTTCAGCGCAGCCAGGCGACTTCACTCCTATCTAAGTCGAACAGGGCGGCCGAGGCGGCATTCCCACAGGCGCCGGCAGACCCTTGGGCCCCCCGGCTGGGGGACCTCTGGCAAATGCAAGAGGATGAGTACGAGGAGCGTCAAGCCCCTGCTAGAACGGCTTAGAGGGCGGGGAGGGAGTGGGAGTGGGGGAGGTTTAGCCGGACGACGGCAGGAAGCTGCGTATGGGGAAAGGGACTGTGGACAGAGAGGCAGGATCAGTAGGGGGAATCCAGAAGCAGGAGGACTGTAGGGACAGGGTTTGGTGGCCTTGGTACTGGCAGGCTCGTTCGTCCTAGTGTGTGGTGGCCTGTTTCAACATCTGGAGAGCTGGTTCTCTGTGTTTTGCTAGTTGTTCGTTTCCCTAGCTTGCTGGTCTCGCTATGTTGGACTCACGATTGCTTGCACGTTTAGACCAAGTGGTAGCTCCTTGCTTGTACCTTGCGAACCATGTCAATACATGACTGCTTGAGAGAGAGAGAGAGAGAGAGAGAGAGAGAGAGAGAGAGAGAGAGAGAGAGAAAGAGGGTGATGGAGTGAGGCCTCACAGACGAGGAGGCTCGTGATTTAAAAAAAAAAAAAAAAACAAGAGGCGACGAAATCGTCTTACGGTTGCGAAGCTGTTTTGCAAAAACACATATTTTATTTAGTTTAGTACGGATACATAACTTGATGCTTGTAACTTAAATGCTGTTTGTTCTGTATGGGTTTGTAAAATTGATGTACAAAGAATTGATCCTTACACCTTCCGATTATGGGACAATCTACAAACGATTACGACAGACGTGCTATTAAGACTATGTAATAATTATTATATTCAATTCAGAAAAGACGTTTGTAATTCAACACAAGCTCTCACGTGTTTCGAACCTGCAACCTCACGATTGCTCAGCCATTTTCTACCGTCTGCACCAGGCATCTGCAATGCGCAATTGTTGATTTTTATTAAACGAACAATTTTGCGACGAGATTGAACCAGCCCTAGGGTTTTTACTTTTTCTTTTCTTCTCTCACGTCCCCTCGCTGGTGGAGCTTGGTTGACACCCGCCCCCCATGTCAGATTTATATGACAAAGCTACTGTAGGCTATAGTGGGGTAGCACATATGGGGTACAGCTTTCTAGGGTTTGTACTTGTACCCAACTTTCCCTTAGTCATTCCACTCTCGTTCAGTTTCTCATGGTATCAGAGCAGGTTCCCCTGTGGGAACTGTTCCTAGGGCCCACAACCTTTTTTTTCCTGCCCGGAGCGCACTCTACACTGCCCGAGTCGCACTCCCCTCTCACGGCCCCGTCGAGCCGCCCTTTCGACCCAGTCGCGTCGCGCTTGCGGCCCCGTCGCGTCGCCCTCGCGGCCCCTTCACGTCGCGCCGCCCTAGCGGCCGCATCGCGCCGCCCTCGCGGCCCCGATCCGCCGCCCTCGCGGCTCCGTCGCGTCGCGCCGCCCTCGCGGCCCTTTCACGCTGCCCTCGCGGCCCTTTCTAGCCGCCCTCGCGGCCTCTTCAAGCCGCCCTCGCGACCCCCCCCCCTCCTTGCCGCCCTAGCGGCCCCGTCGCCTACCCCTGCGGCCCCGGCGCCGCCCTTCCCTGCATCGGCGCCGCCTCTGCTGGCCCCGTCGCCTACCTCTGCGGCCCCGGAGCTGCCCTTCTCGGCCCCGGCGCCGCCTCTACTGGCCCCGACGCCGCTCCACCCGGCCCCGACGCCGCTCCACCCGGCCCCGCAGCCGCTCCACCCGGCCCCGCCGCCGTCCCCACGCGGCCCCGCCGTCACCACCGAGCCGCCGGCGCCGCCGAGCTGCTGCCGAGCCGCCCGATCCACCCGAGCCACCCGAGCAGCCGCGCCACCTGAGCCGCCCGAGCCGCCGGGTCGCCGAGCTGCCGAGCTGCAGTTACCGCCGAGCCGCCCGAGCTGCCGAGTCGCCGAGCCGCAGTTGCTGCCAAGCCGCCGTACTGCCAAGCCACCCGAGCCGCCCCAGCCGCCGAGTTGCCGAGCCGCCGAGCCGCCGAGCCGCCCGAGCCGCCCTGTCCGGTAAGAGCAGCGCCTCTGTCACTGCACTGCCCTTACCCTACTGTTCGCGCTGCTAGTCTACTGCTGTCATGGCTACCCCTAGTGTCCTCGCTTTTGACGCTGAGGGTCGGGCCATTGACTTTGACGTCTGGGTAGATGACCTGCAGCTTTTCCTACAGTGCGATAGGGCAGACGGTCTCTCCCTCTTTGACCTCACTTCTGGTGCCTCTCCTGCCCCTGCTGCTGATGCCGACGCCACTGTTTGCTCACAGAGGGCCACACGCGATGCTGCTGCACGTCTTGCTGTGCGTCGCCACCTGCCTACCTCTGAGCGTGCGCACTTTAGCCAGTACAAGAGTGCTCAGACCTTGTACGGCGCTGTAGTTGCGCGCTACTCCTCCCCTGCCACTGCTGCACTGAGCCGCCTCATGCTACCGTACCTCTTCCCTGACCTTGCTGCCTTTCCCACAGTCGCTGACCTCATTACGCACCTCCGCACTAGTGACACTCGCTACCGCGCTGCGCTTCCTGCTGAGTTCTACGCCAAGAACCCCCCCCCCCCCCATGTACATCACCCTCTACTACATGGTCACCCGGCTCCCTGACTCCCTTCGCGTAGTCAGGGACCACTTCCTCTCAGTTTGCCCCACCACTCTCACCGTTGACCTCCTCGAGAAGGCCCTCCTAGCAGCAGAGAAGAGCATAGTTGATGTAGGAGCCTCTCGTGGTGACCCTCGCACCCCCATCTTTGAGGGGTGTTCCCCCTCCCCCCTTTTGCCCTCTATTGCCTCTACTGCTGCGGCGGACCTCGTTGGTTTCTAGTCGGTCGGCGCTGCGTCTGCCCCGAGCGGGAGACGCCGCATCGGCAAGGGCAAGGGGGGCAAGGGTGCTGGAGGGGCAGGCGGGGGTGGCGGAGGTGGCGGTGGAGGCAGTGGAGGGCGTGGGGGTGGTGGTGGGAGTGGTGGCGGGGGTGGAGGTGTTGGTGGCGGTAGTGGAGGCGGAGGCGGCGGCGGCGGTGGCGGTGGGAGCGGAGGTGGCGGAGGTGGCGACGATGGAGGAGGCGGCGGCGGAGGAGGTGGAGCTGGTCGGGGTGGCGCTGCGCAGAGGGTCGGCTCTAGTGGTGGTCAGCGCTAGCAGCAGCAGCAGCAGCGCACTCGAGACACACTCCCCCCCCACCCTCAGCAGCTCCATGAGTTGTACGCTGCACGCCAGCGGGGTGGGGGTACTGGTCCGTGCACCTACGTCCTACGCACCGGCGACCGCGCGGGTGAGCAGTGCGCGGGTGCGCACTCCACCCAGCGCTGCTTTGGCCGCCTGACGGACGCTTGGCGTCACCAGTTCCCTGGGGCCACTGAGATCCCCCGCTGGGGCGAGCTGTCTAGGGCGGGAGTAGCTGTCTTTGACCTTGACTTTGATGCTATTCTTGCTGCCATGTATGCTGTGACTATTACTGATGAGGGTGACTGTTACCGATGTTTTCCGCCTGACCCGGGCATTGAGACTGCTGCTCTAGGTACTGGTGAGGCTGTTGCTCTAGGTGCTAGCGAGGCTGCTGCTCTAGGTGCTCGTGCGTCTGCTTCCTCAGGTGCTGGTGAGTCTGCTCTCTCAGGTACTGCGTTGGCTTCGGCCTCCCACACCTTCACCCTTGACTCAGGGGCTTCTCGCTCCTTCTTTTGAGACCGCACCACACTCACGCGGCTTGGTCGGCCAGTTGCAGTCTCTCTGGCAGACCCCTCTGGGGGTCCTGTCCTTGCTCACTTCTCTACTGTCCTCCCGTGTCCGGCGGCCCCCTCTGGCACCCTGTCTGGTCTTTACCTCCCCTCGTTCTCTACGAACTTTGTGAGTGGTGCTGACCTACAGGATGCGGGGGTTCACCAGTTCACTCCTGCAAGTCAGCGGGTGACCCACTCCACGGACGCTCGGACAGGCCGATAACTGGCCACGTTTACACGTCGGCCGGGGTCGAGCCTGTACACACTGACCAGTGCGTCTCCTCGAGTCACTGCTTCTGGTCAAGTAGCTGCGTCGGGTCAGGTGTTTGCAGCAGCGTCCAGGTCTGGTCCTGAGTCTGCCCCCTGCTTGTGTCGCCTCCTGTCTCACGAGACTCTCCTCTGGCACCACCGCCTTGGTCACCCCTCCCAGCTTCGACTCCGAGGCATGGCCTCCCGTGTCCTTGTCTCTGGTCTTCCCCGGTCCCTCCCTCCCCTTCCTCCAGGGCCTGGCCCGAACTGCGTCCCCTGTGTCGAGGGGCGGCAGCGGGCTGCCCCTCACTCCTCCCAGTTTCCTCCGACAGAGGCCCCGCTGCAGACGCTTCACCTGGACGTGTGGTGCCCGGCCCGCGTCCGTGGACAGGGTCACGAGCGCTACTTCTTGCTGGTGGTTAACGACTACCCGCGTTACACCACAGTCTTCCCCTTGCGCAGCAAGGGTAATGTCACTGCGGTGTTGATCGACTGGATCCGCGCAGCTCGTCTCCAGCTCAGGCAGAGCTTCGGCTCGGACTTTCCTGTTCTGCGACTGCACTCTGACCGAGGCGGAGAGTTCTCCTCAGGCCTTCTGCGAGCCTACTGCCGTGCACGAGGCATCCGCCAGACCTTCACGCTTCCGGACTCTCCACAGCAAAATGGGATTGCTGAGCGCCGCATTGGCATGGTCATGGACATCGCACGTACATCCATGATGCATGCGGCTGCCCCCCATTTTCTGTGGCCGTTTGCCGTTCGGTACGCGGCGCATCAGATCAACCTTCACCCCAGGGTCTCCATGCCGGAGACCTCCCCAGCTTTGCTGTGGACGGGGAAGGTTGGCGATGCGTCTGCGTTCCGTGTCTAGGGATCTCGTGCGTTTGTCCGCGACTTGTCTGCGGACAAGCTTTCCCCTCGTGCTGCTCCTTGCATCTTCCTTGGCTTCCCCCCTGACGCGCCAGGGTGGCAGTTCTACCACCCCACCCATGCACGGACGTCCTTGAGGATAGGCAGGAGGAGTTCCGGTGTTTGGCTGCTGCTTCACCTCATCTCGTGTCCGTACTACTTACCCCTGAGGGAGACCCGGATGCACTTGACATCCCGACTCCGCGCTCTTACGCGGAGGCGATAGAGGGTCCCTACTCCTCTCAGTGGCAGGCAGCTATGGACACAGAGATGGCTTCCTGGAAGTCCAGAGGCACCTACGTTGACGAGGTTCCCCCGCCTGGGGCGAACATCGTCAGTGGGATGTGGATTTTCAGGGTGAAGCGGCCGCCGGGTTCTCCGCCTGTCTTCAAGGCGCGTTACGTGGCTCGTGGCTTCAGTTAGCGGCAGGGAGTTGACTACTTTCAGACCTTCTCTCCCACCCCGAAGATGACCACTCTTCGGGTACTGCTGCACATAGCTGCTCACCGCGACTACGAGCTGCACTCTCTTGACTTCAGCACTGCTTTCTTGCAGGGCAGCCTGCACGAGGAGATCTGGCTGCGTCGCCTACCTGGCTTCACTGGGTCTTTTCCTCCTGGCACCCAGTGGAGCCTCCGGCGGCCAGTCTACGGTCTCCGCCAGGCACCGCGTGAGTGGCACGACACACTGAGGACTACACTTGCGGCTCTTGGGTTTGCTCCCTCTACTGCCGACCCGTCGCTGTTTCTGCGCACCGACACTTCTTTGCCGCCGTTCTATATCCTTGTGTACGTCGACGACTTGGTCTTTGCCACAGCTGACACTGCTGGACTCGCCCACGTGAAGTCCGAGCTGCAGAAGAGACACACGTGCACAGACCTGGGTGAACTGCGCAGCTACCTTGGCTTGCAGATCACCCGGGACAGAGCACGCCGCACCATTACCCTGACTCAGTCACACATGGTGCAGCAGGTCCTTCAGCGCTTCGGCTTCATGTACTCCTCGCCTCAGGCCACTCCTCTGCCTACTCGTCACTCGCTCTCAGCTCTGCCTTCGGATGAGTCCGTAGAGTCGAGTGGCCCGTACCCAGAGCTTGTTGGCTGCCTCATGTACCTGATGACCTGCACACGACCTGACCTTGCATACCCTCTTAGCATTCTCGCACGCTATATTGCTCCTGGGAGACACAGACCGGAGCACATGGCTGCAGCGAAGAGGGTGTTGCGCTACTTGTGCAGTACGTCGGGCATGGGGCTTGTGCTTGGAGGGCAGAGTCCAGTGGTCCTCAGTGGGCACACAGACGCTTCTTGGGCTGACGACCAGGCTACGCAGCGGTCGTCACAGGGTTACAACTTCAGCCTTTCTTCCGGCTCTGTTTCGTGGCGGGCTACCCGCTCGTCTTCTGTTCTCGGTTCCAGTTGTGAGGCTGAGATCTACGCGGGGGCCATGGCTGCACAGGAGCTTCGCTGGCTCACCTACCTGCTGACTGACCTCGGAGAGCTGCCTCGTTCTCCTCCAGTGCTGTACGTAGACAACAAGGCCATGCTGGCCTTGTGTCGAGAGCAGAGACTAGAGCACAGAACGAAGCACATTGCTCTCCGCTACTTCATTGCTCGTGAGCTACAGCAGCGTGGTCAGCTGCGCCTTGCGTACGTGGCCTCTGAGGCCAACACTGCTGATATCTTCACCAAGGCACTTGCGCCTTGTGATCATCAGCGCTTCTGTACTCAGCTGGGCTTGTGCCTACCTTGCCTCACTTGCTCACCCCTTGACCTTGTTTGTACTGTTGCATATATATATACACCTGCTCTTACTTGTCTAGCCTTATATATATATGTAATCCTGCATGTGAACTGGCCTTGTGGCCTTGAACTTGTGCTCGGAATGTGTGGTGACTTTGTGATCCACCCTGAGCTTGCTTTGCTTTGCTTGACTGGTCTTGTGACCCCTTGTTCTCCCCACTTTGCCTATGGGGGTGTGTCAGATTTATATGACATAGCTACTGTAGGCTATAGTGGGGTAGCACATATGGGGTACAGCTTTCTAGGGTTTGTACTTGTACCCAACTTTCCCTTAGTCATTCCACTCTCGTTCAGTTTCTCACCCCAGTCACGATCTAGTACCACGATAAGGTGAGAAACGCTCTAAGCTATCAACTAGGACTAACTTAGATGATTATAAGCTAGACTAGGACTAACGTAAGAAATAAGTGCGACGAAATTGATGCTACTTATGGGTTTGAATGCTCTTTTTCTCCTCCCTCCCTTTCCTCTCGCTGCTGGAGCTTCTCCCAACGTACACCCTCTAGTCACGCTGCTCCTACCTACCACCAACAGGTCAGAACCCTAGGCTATTAAGTAGAAGTAAGTTAGTTGTCAAAAGCTAGACTAACCGTAATCTCGTATCCTAGTCTTAATCGCGTGTCTTTAGGTTCTAAGCTCTTAGTTTAGGTTTCAGCATTTCCTGTAATCTTTAGGCTAAACTAAGCTGAGCAAGTGATTGTCTTTTAGTTGTCAACGGCCCATGATATAGTTCGTTAGATCTTGCTGTTATGGCATGTTTAGAAGCCTAAGCACGTCATATGTGCTGACGTGCACGTCATTTAATCACGTGTGCTGTGTTTGTCTCTTTCCGCTTCCTTAATCGCGTTGTTCACTTTGTTTCTTATGCTTGTACCGTCTTCTCACTGTTCATTCTGTTTCGTTTGGTAATTTTCTGTTTTTCATCTCACCTTATTCACATTTTTCCTTACGTATTTAATCACTTGTTGTGCTATGTTTGCCTCTTTCCGCTTCCCTAATTTTGTATATTATTTGTACGTTGTTCATTCTGGTTCTTATGCCTGTGCCGTCTTCTATCCGTTCTTTCTGTTTCGTTTATTGGTTTTCTGTTTTCCTTCATGTTCAAAAGTTGTTGCTTTTTAACGCTTTAAAAGGCTCAACAATTTCATATGTTATTGGGTTAGATTCGAGTTTGATGCATTCCTATAATTATTGGTGTTGTAACCATTGTAAGACAATAATAATGTATGTGTGTCCCTTTTTCTCCCATTATGCCTTGTTATTTCCCATTTGCTTTCTCGTCCTTAACCCAGCTTTGTCTTACCTTCCAGGCAGTCGAGCTCAATATGAGAAGGATACTGATATTGCTTGTGACTTATGGTATAGGATACATGATGTCTTTGTGATTTAGGTTTTTATTTCATCTGCGGTTAATATGCTTTGTCAGTTCGGCTTCGTGCGTGCGCGTATGTGTGAAGGTGTATGGTCATGTGTATGCGTTGTGTTGTGTGCGTACCGTATGTGCTTTCATTTCTGTTTCCTTTGCATTAATAACACATGTCTGTGGGTTTTAAAAATTAGGATCAAACTATCATTTCCAAGACGGTTATTTGCGCACTCAGTGTGTCCATTTGAACTGGATTTGATAGAATTGACCCTTTTTTTAGAGCACACAGATTGTGTTGTTTCATGTGGCAGTTGGATCATTCAGGAACTATGCTATTGAGCTCCCCCCCATGCTAGGCAGGGGATTCGGTAGCATAGAGTCTGGGTCAATTAACTGTTACGCATTTCCATCATGCTATCCTATGCATTCATGCTACCACAGTAGCACATGCATTGTAATTATGCATTTTGCATATACTTCATCTACGCATAACATTTTCCGGCATATGCATCACGGAATAAACAGTTACGCATTCACAGTACATCATTTTGGCAACTCATGAAATATAGGATCAGTCAAAGCAAACTAGGAGATGAGAAGGAATGTGGTTCGGCACGTGGTAAATTGACTTGGCAAATACATAGTAGTCAGTCACTTCACTTAGCTTCTGTTCACTAGATTTTTTTCATCTTCATTTTTTTTTAAGTAAAGAGGATGAAAAAAAAATGTACATAACGATCGTAATAGGTTGCTTCGCAACCCAAAAAAAAAAAAAAAAAAAAAAACCACACCCTCATCCCGGCCAAGAGGCCCGCCTAAGGATGCGCGGCAGCCCGTAGGGGATTGTTAAAAAAAAACAAAAACAAAAAAAAAGAGACAAGGAAGGTTGAGCAATACCTTATTCATAAGCCCACGGGTCGTCCCCATGACCAAAAGGCTAATCACCTAATGCACCCTACCCCGGCTGCCCCCAACGTGCAGTGGCAGACAACAAGTGGCAAGATGCGGAGTGGGACCCGTACGAGAACGCGGTCACGGACGGCACGGTGAAGGTCACCATCGCCTGTTAGCCACCAGCAGTCATTGGAGAGGCACCGCCGTGTCCGAATCCCAACCACTCGACCATTGGGATAAAAGGGCTTGTTAAGTAGCGGGTCAGTGCGCCCATAACCCCCCAGGCGAACGCGCCTGTAACCCTCTCCAGGATCAATCGGGCATCCACAGTGCAGATCTACTGACACCCCCCCACACAGGGAGGCCCAGGACTAAGCACAGCGGCAACGGCCTACATGTGCATACACCGGGATTCGAACCCGAGACCTTCGCTCTGTTACCATGTCAGAATCCCAACCACTAGACCATTGGGATAAAAGGACTTGTTTCAGTAGCGGGTCAGTGCGCCCATAACCCCCCAGGCGAACGCGCCTGTAACCCTTCCCTAGGATCAATCGGGGATCACCAGTGGACCTCTGACACCGCCCCGCACTGGGATGCCCGAAGTGCATACACCGGGATTCGAACCCGAGACCTTCGCTCTGATACCATGTCAGAATCCCAACCACTAGACCATTGGGAAAAAAAGGCTTGTTAAGTAGCGGGTCAGTGCGCCCATAACCCCCCAGGCCAACGTGCTTATAACCCTTCCCTAGGATCAATCGGGGATCACCAGTGGACCTCTGACACGCCGACCCATAATGCACTTGCCTCAGAAGACCCATTTGGAATGAAGCACGCTGCCTTTGCAAGATGGACTAAGCAAAGCTTTCACGATATTATAATCTTTAAAAGTGTAACACTTTTTCAAATTTCGTATTGTGAAAGCGAGGTCGTGGCCAACGTGTCAGATTTACATGACATAGCTGTTGTAGGCTATAGTGGGGTAGAACATATGGGGTACCACTTTCTAGGGTTTGTACTTGTACCCAACTTTCCCTTAGTCAATAGGGCTATAGTCGCGCTCCCCTCTTTTGACCTTGTCGCGCCGCCTTAGCGGCCCCGTCGCGTCGCGCTTGCGGCCCCGTCGCGTCGCCCTCGCGGCCCCGTCACGTCGCGCCGCCCTAGCGGCCGCGTCGCGCCGCCCTCGCGGCCCCGATCCGCCGCCCTCGCGGCTCCGTCGCGTCGCGCCGCCCTCGCGGCCCGTTCGCGCCGCCATCGCGGCCCTTTCGTGCCGCCCTCGCGGCCTCTTCAAGCCGCCCTCGCGACCTCCCTCCTAGCCGCCCTAGCGGCCCCGTCGCCTACCCCTGCGGCCCCGGCGTCGCCCTTCCTGGCCCCGGCGCCGCCCTTCCTGGCCCCGGCGCCGCCTCTGCTGGCCCCGTCGCCTACCCTGCTAGCCCCGTCGCCTACCCTGCGGCCCTGGTGCTACCCTGCGGGGCCCCGGCGCCGCCTCTGCTGGCCCCGTCGCCTACCCTGCGGCCCCGGCGCTACCCTGCAGGGCCCCGGCGCTGCCTCTGCTGGCCCCGTTGCCTACCCTTCGGCCCCGGCGCCGCCTCTGCTGGCCCCGTCACCTACCGTGCGGCCCCGGCGCCACCTCTGCTGGCCCCGTCGCCTACCCTGCGGCCCCTTCGCCTACCCTGCGGCCCCGGCACTACCCTTCCCGGCCCCGGCGCCGCCTCTACCGGCCCCGCCGCTGTCCCCACGCGGCCCCGCCGTCACCACCGAGCCACCGGCGCCGCCGAGCTACTGTCGAGCCGCCCGAGCCACCAGAGCCGCCCGAGCCGCCGCGCCACCTGAGTCGGCCGAGCCGCCGGGTCGCCGAGCTGCCGAGCCGCCGTACCGCCGAGCCGCCGAGCCGCCAGAGCCGCCGAGTCGCCGAGCCGCAGTTGCTGCCGAGGCGCCGTACCGCCGAGTCGCCCGAGCCGCCAGAGCCGCCGAGTCGCCGAGCTGCATTTCCTGTCGAGCCGCCGAGCCGCCAAGCCGCCCGAGCCGCCCTGTTTGGTAAGATCAGCGCCTCTATCACTGCACTGCCCTTACCCTACTGTTCGCGCTGCTAGTCTACTGCTGTCATGGCTACCCCTAGTGTCCTCGCTTTTGACGCTGAGGGTCGGGCCATTGACTTTGACGTCTGGGTAGATGACCTGCAGCTTTTCCTACACTGCGATAGGGCAGACGGTCTCTCCCTCTTTGACCTCACTTCTGGTTCCTCTCCTGCCCCTGCTGCTGATGCTGACGCCACTGTTCACTCACAGTGGGCCACACGCGATGCTGCTGCACGTCTTGCTGTGCGTCGCCACCTGCCTACCTCTGAGCGTGCGCACTTTAGCCAGTACAAGAGTGCTCAAACCTTGTACGACGCTGTAGTTGCACGCTACTCTTCCCCTGCCACTGCTGCACTGAGCCACCTCATGCTACCGTACCTCTTCCCTGACCTTGCTGCCTTTCCCACAGTCACTGACCTCATTACGCACCTCCGCACTAGTGACACTTGCTACCGCGCTGCGCTTCCTGCTGAGTTCTGCGCCAAGAACCCCCCCCCCCATGTACATCACCCTCTACTACATAGTCACCCGGCTCCCTGACTCTCTCCGCGTAGTCAGGAACCACTTCCTCTCAGTTTGCCCCACCACTCTCACCGTTGACCTCCTCAAGAAGGCCCTCTTAGCGGCAGAGAAGAGCATAGTCGCTGTAGGAGCCTCTCGTGGTGACCTTCGCACCCCCGTCTTTGAGGGGTGTTACCCCTCCCCCCTTTTGCCCTCTGTTGCGTCTGCTGCTGCGGCCGACCTCGTTGGTCTCGAGTCGGTCGGCGCTGCGTCTGCCCCGAGCGGGAGACGCTGCACCGGCAAGGGCAAGGGGGGCAAGGGCGCTGGAGGGGCTGGCGGGGGCGGTGGAGGTGGCGGTGGCGGCAGTGGAGGGGGTGGGGGTGGTGGTGGGAGTGGTGGCGGGGGTGGAGGTGTCGGTGGCGGCAGTGAAGGCGGAGGCGGAGGCGGCGGTGGCGGTGGGGGCGGAGGTGGCGGAGGTGGCGGCGGAGGAGGAGGCGGCGGCGGAGGAGGCGGAGCTGGTCGGGGTGGCGCTGCGGAGAGGGTCGGCTCCGGTGGTGGTCAGCGCCAGCAGCAGCAGCGCACTCGTGACATCCCCCCCCCCTCAGCAGCTCCGTGAGTGGTACGCTGCACGCCAGCGGGGTGGGGGTACTGGTCCGTGCACCTACGTCCTACGCACCGGCGACCGTGCGGGTGAGCAGTGCGCGGGTGCGCACTCCACCCAGCGCTGCTTTGGCTGCCTGACGGACGCTTGGCGTCACCAGTTCCCTGAGGCCACTGAGATCCCTCGCTGGGGCGAGCTGTCTAGGGCGGGAGTAGCTATCTTTGACCTTGACTTTGATGCTATTCTTGCTGCCATGTATACTGTGACTATTAGTGATGGGGGTGACTGTTACCGGTGTTTTCCGCCCGACCCGGGCATTGAGACTGCTGCTCTAGGTACTGGTGAGGCTGCTGCTCTAGGTGCTAGTGAGGCTGTTGCTCTAGGTGCCAGTGCGTCTGCTTCCTCAGGTGCTGGTGAGTCTGCTCTCTCAGGTACCGCGTCGGCTTCGGCCTCCCACACCTTCACCCTTGACTCGGGGGCTTTTCGCTCCTTCTTTCGAGACCGCACCACACTCACGCGGCTTGGTCGGCCAGTTGCAGTCTCTCTGGCAGACCCCTCTGGGGGTCCTGTCCTTGCTCACTTCTCCACTGTCCTCCCATGTCCGGCGGCCCCCTCTGGCACCCTATCTGGTCTTTACCTCCCCTCGTTCTCTACGAACTTGGTGAGTGGTGCTGACCTACAGGATGCGGGGGTTCACTAGTTCACTCCTGCGAGTCAGCAGGTGACCCACTGCACGGACGCTCGGACAGGCCGACACCTGGCCACGTTTACACGTCGGCCGGGGTCGAGCCTGTACACACTGACCACTGAGTCTCCTCCTGTCCCTGCGTCTGGTCAGGTAGCTGCGTCGGGTCAGGTGTTTGTTGCAGCGTCCACGTCTGGTCCTGAGTCTGCCCCCTGCTCTTGTCGCCTCCTGTCTCACGAGACTCTCCTCTGGCACCACCGCCTTGGTCACCCCTCCCTGCTTCGTCTCTGAGGCATGGCCTCCCGTGTCCTTGTCTCTGGTCTTCCCCGGTCCCTCCCTCCCCTTCCCCCGGGGCCTGCCCCTGCCTGCGTCCCCTGCGTCGAGGGGCGGCAGCGTGCTGCCCCTCACTCCTCCCAGTTTCCTCCGACAGAGGCCCCGCTGCAGACGCTTCACATGGACGTGTGGGGCCCCGCCCGTGTCCGTGGACAGGGTCACGAGCGCTACTTCCTGCTGGTGGTTAACGACTACTCGCGTTACACCACAGTCTTCCCCTTGCGCAGCAAGGGTGATGTCATTGAGGTGTTGATCGACTGGATCCGCGCAGCTCGTCTCCAGCTCAGGCAGAGCTTCGGCTCGGACTTTCCTGTTCTGCGTCTGCACTCTGACAGAGGCGGAGAGTTCTCCTCTGGCCTTCTGCAAGGCTACTGTCGTGCACGAGGCATCCGCCAGACCTTCACGCTTCCGGACTCTCCACAGCAAAATGGGATTGCTGAGCGCCGCATTGGCATGGTCATGCACGTCGCCCGTATGTCCATGATGCATGCGGCTGCCCCCCATTTTCTGTGGCCGTTTGCGGTTCGGTACGCGGCTCATCTGATCAACCTTCAGCCCAGGGTCTCCATGCCGGAGACCTCCCTAGCTTTGCTGTGGACCGGGAAGAATGGTGATGCGTGTGCGTTCCGTGTCTTGGGATCTCGGGCGTTTGTCCGCGACTTGTCTGCGGACAAGTTGTCCCCTCGTGCTACTCCTTGCGTCTTCCTTGGCTTCCCGCCTGGGTGGCAGATCTACCACCCCACCTCTCGCCGTGTTCTGTCCTCCCAGGACGTCACGTTTGACGACTCGGTCCCCTACTACCGCCTCTTCCCCTACTGCACTCCGTCCCTCCCCCCGCCACCGCTCTTCCTTGTGCCAGGTCCCCCCCGGTAGACCCCCTTCCCCCTCAGGGGCCTGCCCCTTCAGGTGTGTCCCAGGTAGACGCAGTTGAGCCTGTCGAGGTTGCTGGTGACTCTGGTGCTGCTGAGGGTGCTGAGCCTGGGGGTGCTGACTCTGGGGGTGCTGAGCGTGTGGTTGCTACGCCTGGGGGTGCTGAGCCTGAGGGTGCTACTATTGGGGGTGCTGAGCCTGGGGGAGCTGAGCCTGGGGGATCTGAGCCTGGGGGTGCTACGCCTGGGGGTGCTGAGCCTGGGGGTGCTACGACTGGGGGTGCAGAGCCTGGGGGTGCTACGCCTGGAGGTGCTGAGCCTGGGGGTGCGAAGCCTGAGGGAGCTGGGCCTGCTCGTGTCGCGTCTGGTGGTACTGTGCCTGGAGGTTCTCCGGGTGCTTCGTCTCGGCGGGAGCCACTCTCTCCACAGGAGCTGCGCGAGTGGTTTGCCCGGCGCTGGAGGCGTGCTGCTGGAGCTGGAGGTTCTTCGGCTACTGAGGGTGCTGGTGTCGCGGGTCCTGGAGGTGCTCGTACTAGGAGTACTGGAGCTGCTGGGCCTGCGGGTACGACTGGAGTTGGAGGTGCTGAGGGTGTTGGCGCTGAGACTACTTCTGTCGGTCCTGGAGGCGGTCTTGCTGGGGGTGCTACTGGTGCTGCTGGAGGTCCTGGAGCTACTGGAGCTGTTGGGGGTGCTGTAGCTGGAGGTGCTGCTGGCACTAGTGCTACCACTAGGGGTACTGGTGCTGTCCGTGCTGTGTCTGAAGTTGTCGCGCGGCCTCAGCCGTACTTCGTTCCGCTCCTTCAGCAGGTTCTTGGTCTTCCGCCTTCTACTGGTCCTCCTCGTCCCTTAGAGTGTCCACAGCCAGTCCCGTCATAGTTACAGTTACAGCCGGCCTCCCCACTGCCTGCTGCTTCTCCCTACACTGGTCTTACTGGAGGTCTTGCTGAGCGTTGTGAGCCTGCGTCTCGACCTACGTCGCCTGTCCGTCCTGCTCGCACTAGTGGTCGTGGTTCGCGTCAGCGTCCTCCTCCTGTCCCTGGCACGCACCGGATGTCTCTGCATCCGTCCACTGCTCCTCTGCGTGCCCCTTTGCCTTCTCCTCCTGAGTCCTCTCTTCCTGCTCTTGCCGACCCGGAGTCGGACTCTCTTCGTGCTGCCAGTCCTACTCTCACGCGTCTCCTTGCTACTCTCGTCACTGACCCTTCCTTTGAGTCCACTGCTGCGTCTGCCCTAGTTGCTGAGCTCGTCGACTTTGCTGCTCGCTGTCGTCTAGACTACGCTGCTAGTCTTGTCGCTGAGTCTGAGTCTGTCTGTCCTCCGTCCGTCGGGGGTGAGTGTGCCCTTGGCACGGACGTCCTTGAGGACAGGCAGGAGGAGTTCCAGTGTTTGGCTACTGCTTCACCTCATCTCCTGTCCGTACTGCTTACCCCTGAGGGAGACCCGGATGCACTTGACATCCCGACTCCGCGCTCTTACCCGGAGGCGATAGAGGGTCCCTACTCCTCTCAGTGGCAGGCAGCTATGGACACAGAGATGGATTCCTGGAAGTCCACAGGCACCTACGTTGACGAGGTTCCCCCGCCTGGGGCAAACATCGTCAGTGGCATGTGGATTTTCAGGGTGAAGCGACCGCCGGGTTTTCTGCCTGTCTTCAAGGCGCCTTACGTGGTTCGTGGCTTCAGTCAGCGGCAAGGAGTTGACTACTTTCAGACCTTCTCTCCCACCCCGAAGATGACCACTCTTCGGGTACTGCTGCACATAGCTGCTCACCGTGACTACGAGCTGCACTCTCTTGACTTCAGCACTGCTTTCTTGCAGGGCAGCCTGCACGAGGAGATTTGGCTGCGTCGCCCACCTGGCTTCACTGGGTCTTTTCCTCCTGGCACCCAGTGGAGCCTCCGGCGGCCAGTCTACGGTCTCCGCCAGGCACCGCGTGAGTGGCACGACACACTGAGGACTACGCTTGCGGCTCTTGGGCTTGCTCCCTCTACTGCTGACCTGTCGGTGTTTCTGCGCACCGACACTTCTTTACCGCCGTTCTACATCCTCGTGTACGTCGACGACTTGGTCTTTGCCACAGCTGACACTGCTGGACTCGCCCACGTGAAGTCCGAGCTGCAGAAGAAACACACATGCACAGACCTGGGTGAACTGCGTAGCTACCTTGGCCTACAGATCATCCGGGACAGAGCACGCCGCACCATTACCCTGACTCAGTCACACATGGTGCAGCAGGTCCTTCAGCGCTTCGGCTTCACGTACTCCTCGCCTCAGGCCACTCCTCTGCCTACTCGCCACTCGCTCTCAGCTCTGTCTTCGGATGAGTCCGTAGAGCCGAGTGGCCCGTACCCACAGCTTGTTGGCTGCCTTTTGTACCTGATGACCTGCACACGACCTGACCTTGCATACCCTCTTAGCATCTTAGCACGCTATGTTGCTCCTGGGAGACACAGACCAGAGCACATGGCTGCAGCAAAGAGGGTGTTGCGCTACTTGTGCTGTACGTCGGGCATGGGGCTTGTGCTTGGAGGGCAGAGTCCAGTGGTCCTCACTGGGCACGCAGACGCTTCTTGGGCTGACGACCAGGCTACGCAGCGGTCGTCACAGGGTTACACCTTCAGCCTTGTGGAAAGGTTGGGGAGCGATGCAATCCATTGCGGCGTGCTGGTGATGGAAAGGAACTTTATGTCACTGTGACAGAGTGAAAGGAAGAGAGGGGAGAGAGAGGGTGATCGCACAGGCAAGACCCTCCTGACACTGCTCTGCCAGTTCAAGCATGGGTATGACTTGTTACTGGTGGCGGCTGATATTCGGGGCTTGTGAGTGGTGGTGATAGAGATAGCACACGATTTCTGTTTGGGAAAGAGACACGTGTTTGCTCCTATTTGGTAAAGAGAATTTCGCTGATCTTGATTTTGTCGTATTGCTAAATAAATGAGACGCAATGATTCAACAAACAAGCACACACCCCCTCCCCAAGAGCTAACCAAGAGCAAGTCACTGATGACACCAACACAATGGTTGTGCGTTGGGGAATGCTGCTTATCCATCCACCACGCACAAACCATGGATGAGATCATAAAAACGCCATGCTTTCGAGAAAACGAAAGGGGCTTACAGGGTTGTGAGTGCAGTAAGGGCAGAGAGAGAGGAAGGCAGCTCTCCAGCCGTGAGGTTGAGAGTCGTGAGAGCGCTGAGGGGAAGTGGGTGTGACAGACAGAGAGGCATGAGTGAGAGGGGAGGAGAAGGCGGGCAGGGATGAGAGAGAGGGGAGGAGAAGGCGGGCAGGGATGAGATGTGAGAGAGGTGAGAAGGCGGGCAGGGATGAGATGTGAGAGAGGGGAGAAGGCGGGCAGGGATGAGATGTGAGAGAGGGGAGAAGGCGGGCAGGGATGAGATGTGAGAGAGGGGAGAAGGCGGGCAGGGATGAGAGGGAGGGGGGAGGGAGAGAGGGCCGTACAGGTGGCGGAGGCGAGTGAGCGGGGCGAGGCAGGAGAGGTGGGCCATGGGGCCTTGCAGCACAGGGGCGCTCATGGTAGCCATGACGGAGAGCATGCTGCGAGGAACGGCCAAGGCAGAGAGTGAAAAGGGAGGAGGAGCATGATTCTCTTACTGTGGACTGCGTTTGCTTGCACACGCACGGGGTGAAAGGACATGACAACAGGAGGAGTCGCAGCAGGTTAGAGTGCAGAAGCCCATACACACAACTTCTGGAACTCACTGCTTTCACCAACTGGCAGCACACACACACACACACACACACACACACACACACACACACAGTAGCCTCTTATGTAGCTTCTGTAACCATGTGACATTGGCACATTCTTGTGACACCTGCATGGCCATTCAAAAACAGCATGCAGTAACAGGCAGCCAGACCCCCAATCCGATTCATGCCATCCGATCCGACTCACCTTGGTGGGTCCTCAGGAAATTCAGGATCGACAAAGTACTGATTCTTTCCAATAGACCTGCATGAGGGGGGCAGAGAAGAGGGTTGGTAAGGGAGGCGATAAGGGAAGGAAGCTTATGCAAGCAGCTGAGGGAAGAGAGGAAGAAAGAGGAGCAGTGGGCGGGACCTGCAGATGTCAACACGGGATGTGAGCAATGCGCATGGCAGCAAGGCGGGGGAAGAGAAGGGGGAGGCTCAGGACGGAGAGGAAGGAAGGCGAAGGGGCAAGCATAGGATAGGAAAAAGGGAGGTACAGTACAGGTATGTGAGCGCAGTGAGGCGACTGATGGTGGATGGGAGGCTTCCAGTGAGATCAGCAATTTCCGCCAGGTCACTGGCATGGGATGGGATGGATGGCAAGGGGTGCACAAAAGTTCATGCCAACAGTAGACAATATGCATTTGCACACAAGCAGATGAGGCCGAACCTCAAACGTTTGAAACCTGAAACCAGTGAGGTGGGAAGACTCAATCAAGGCGCTGTACAATCTGCAGAACAAAACACCACTTGTCATTGTAATCTGAGCTGCCCCCGCAAGCAATTCAATGCGTGAATGAGCCGAGCCGAGGCAGCAAGTGAAGTGACGGACAGCGAGAGCCATGGCGCCTGGTTTGAATTTGAAACATGGGAGTGGAAAGCCCTCTTACAGGTGCTGTAGCCCCGTGGCATTGCCGATGGCGTTAGGGATGGATCCACTGAAGCCGCTGAAGCTGAGATCACTGTGATGAGCCATGTGCCATGGCCATGGCAATGACACGCACGTGTTTGGATGCGGTGGGCTGACTAGGCGTGTTGTAAGAGATAGGTAGAACATGGAGGGAACGGAATGACTTAGAGCACGCACGGTAACGCAGGCATAGAGCGGAGCAGAAGAACAGAGCAATAGAAGGAACAGAACGGTTATAGAGGTGAGGAGATGGCGAAATGGCAGAGCAGAGGTACGTACACGTATTGCAAGTGGGGCAGGTGGCCGAGAATCTCCAGGCTTCCAGTGAGGCCGCAATTTGGCAACTCCCTGCAGTGAGCCATGTGAGTGGGAAGGGAAGGGTGGGAACAAGTGAGGCGAATCACAAGATAAGCTCAGAGATCCTGCAAGATATACAAACGCTGGATTGGAGAATACGTCGTAAGTAGCTTGTGGAGTAACTAAGCTAATAAGTAGCTAGAGATAAACACGGAACCTCCAGCAGTGTGATTTGCAGGAAAAGCTGTTGCCACCACACGTGTTTGAGTGGTGGTTCAGACTTCAGTGCAGCTCCAAGCACTCAACCTCTGGTTTTTCAACCTCCCTTACGCCCCTCCTGGTTCCTCCCTAGCAACACTGGTATGCACTGACAGTTTTTGGAGAGCTGTCAAGGCTGTGATGGCTGACGGCACGTTTCCAGATACTTGATCATGATTGGTTGAAGTCACGAACCTACAGCGGAGCAGGAAGAGAAGGTACCTAGTTGTGGTTGGCGAAAGATTGAGAAGTAGCTGGCCGCTGGCACGGATGCAAGACCGCATGTTTCGACATGCAAGTTCACTTCAAGGCAGGGAAGGTCCCTCTATTACCTACCTAAAACGGTCCCACAACATGGCCACTTCAACTCAACGCCCTTGCAGTGCTGCCTCTCTTCATCATCTATCAGACCAAACACCCGTTTCTTACCTTCTATTTCCCCCTCTCCCCGTTCTCACTTCCTCCTTCCTTCCTCCCTACCTACACCTGTACTGTTCTCCTTTCAGAGCACACGTGGCGAAGCTCACAGTGAGGTCACCATGCCGTGAGCGTTACACTCCACAGAGCTAATGAAGTAGCGATTCACAAGACCAGGCGCCCCATTCGCTGTTCAGGGCTTATCAATGTATAACTCTGCATGTTCCAACATAGATCGTGGTTGTTTTATAACCCTAATCAGGCCGTTGGCCTTTCTGCGCAATCCGAAAAGGGTCCTGGAGTGCGGTAAGGGGTGGAGAGTGGTGCAGGCGCAATGTTGAAGCGCTTGCTAAGCTCCTCCGCATACTTCGCTGCTGAGAGATGAATGGCTTCCGGCGAGTAGGTGATGTTGAGTCCAAGAAACTGCTTCACGTCATGATTGCAGGTGATGTCGACACGCCCTGCGAGGCTTCTCTCAAATTGCTCGAGCAGTTCGTTGCTTGAGCCTGTGTAGAGAAGGTCGTCGACGTAGACCGTGAGGAGGATGTATTCGCCGCGGAAATCGCGGCGATACATTCTAGGATTGTGAGGCAGCTGCTTGAACCCGATTTCAAGCAGTATGTTGTGCAGGTACTGCTGCTGTGAAATTGAACGAGAATGAAGGAGTGCATTCACTAGCAGCAATGAGGATACATATAGCAAACCCCAGATGGGTTGTACTCGCTATAGAGCACCCCACTACAGGCTAGAGAATAACATTCTGACACACCCCCATAGCCAAAGTGGGGTGTAATCAGCACAATGAGCAAGCAGGCATAGAGCAGGAGTTCAGAATAGGTAAGGCTAGAGCTAATCACAGAGGGCAAGTGAGGAGGAGGAGAGACTGTGGGGGAGAGAAGATGGGAGGCGACTGCTGACGCTGCACACACACAGACGAGCTGCTGGCTCAGTGGCTACCGAAGCAAAGGCCCGGACTACAGGAGTAACTAGCTCCGCGGCTAAAAGTAGCGGCAGACGAGCAACTGACCCACAGGCGACTGGCGACTACCAAAGATTGTAGCCTCCGGACTGCTGGTGCTGCTGAGGACAAGACTGCTGCCTCCACGCAACCTCCCCCAGCTGCCCAACGCCCCTCTCACACACCCCCTGCTCAAACCCTAACCCTACACCCACAGCACCCCCGTAAACCCTAAACCCCAGACGCCCACACATCCACCTCCCTCAAAACCCTAGCTCCACTCCCACAGTACCCCCCTTAAACCCTAAACCCCAAGCTCCCACACATCCACCCCCCTCACCGACAGCTGCAGCAGTGGGAGACGAAGGAGGAGGAGGAGCAGGGGAGACCACACACCCGTCACCCCATTCTTGCCACCCCCAAACCCTAACACAGGGCAGGGCGGGATGGCGGGTAGGGAGGGGGGGGGGGGGGGGGGGGGGGGGGGGGGGACGCGCGGCCTCCCAGGGCGCCAAAGCAGGCGGCAGAAGGGGCGACGCTCGCCCCCCCCCCCCCTCAGGTTGCGGCCCCCGAAGGAGCCGCGACGGGCGACGGGAAAAGGGGGGGGGGGGGGGCGGTGCACCGGTGCGCCGCGGCTGGCGGCGGGGCATGGCCGGGGCGGGGCCGGGGCCGCTGTAGGCGGCGACGGGGCCGAGGAAGGGCGGCGACGGGGCCGCTGAAGGGCGGCGACGGGGCCGCTAAAGGGCGGCGACGGGGCCGCTGAAGGGGTGGCGGCAACGGGGCCGCTGAAGGGGCGGCGACGGGGCCGCGGAAGGGCGGCGATGGGGCCGCTGAAGGGCGGCGACGGGGCCGCTGTAAGGGGCGGCGTCGGGGCCGCTGAAAGGGCGGCGACGGGGCCGCGGAAGGGCGGCGACGGGGCCGCTGTAAGGGCGGCGACGGGGCCGCTGTAAGGGGCGGCGTCGTGGCCGCTGAAAGGGCGGCGACGGGGCCGCTGAAAGGGCGGCGATGGGGCCGCGGAAGGGCGGCGACGGGGCCGCTGAAAGGGCGGCGACGGAGCCGCGGAAGGGCGGCGACGGGCCGCGAAAGGGGCGGCGACGGGGCCGCGAAGGGGCCGCGAGGGGCCTGGAAGTCTTGAGTGTGGTAGCTTATAAGCTCAAGCGAACTGATACCCTTTAGATCGACAATATCTTCCATGTGTATCTGATAAGCAAGTACGTTGCAGAAAGCAAGTACTTACCACCACCAACAATCGTCCTAGGAAAGGAAGTGTAGTATGAACTCGAACGAGTGCTTTTGCATCGTGATCGACAACGCGGCCGCAAAACTGTACAAGAGTTCCTCATCAAGTGGAAAGGCTATGGGCTTAACACAACTCTTGGGAATTGGAAGAACATTCGACTGGCCGTCGATTCGGCCCCGCCGCCCTTCGCTGCGGCCCCGCCGCCCTTTGCTGCGGCTCCGCCGCCCTTCGCTGCGGCCCCGCAGCCCTTCACTGCGGCCCCGCCGCCCTTCACTGCGGCCCCGCCGCCCGTCTCAGCGGCCCCGCCGCCCTTTGCTCCGGCCCCGCCGCCGCTCTCACTGCGGGCCAGCCGCCCTTCTCAGCGGCCCCGCCGCCCTTCGCTGCGGCCCCGCCGCCCGTCTCAGCGGCCCCGCCGCCCTTCGCTGCGGCCCCGTCGCCCTTCGCTGCGGCCCCGACGCCTCACATTGCAGCCCCGCCGCCCTTCCCTGCGGCCCCGCCGCCTCACACTGAGGCCCCGCCGCCCGTCGCTGCAGCCCCGCCGCCCGTCTCAGCGGCCCCGCCGCCCTTCGCTGCGTCCCTGCCGCCTCTCTCACTGCGGCCCCGCCGCCCTTCTCAGCGGCCCCGCCGCCCTTCTCTGCGGCCCTGCCGCCTCTCTCACTGCGGCCCCTCCGCCCTTCTCAGCGGCCCCGCCGCCCTTCACGGCGGCCCCGCCGCCCTTCACTCCGGCCCCGCCGCCTCTCCCACTGCGGCCCCGCCACCTACCTTGCGGCCCCGCCGCCCTACCAGCGGCCCTACCGCCCTACACCGCCCGCGCCGCCCGAGCCGCCCGGGCCGCCCAAGCCGCCCGAGCCGCCCGAGCCGCCTGAGCCGCTGAGGAGCCGAGCCGCCCGAGCAGCCCGAGCCGCCCGACCTGCCCGAGCCGCCCGAGCCGCCTGAGCCGCTGAGGAGCGGAGCCGCCCGAGCCGCCTGACCCGCCCGGGCCGCCCGAGCCGCCCGAGCCGCCTGAGGAGCCGAGCCGCTGGTGCCGCAGAGCCGCAGTTGCTGCTGAGCCGTCCGAGCAGCCGTGTTGCCGTGTTGCTGTGCTACTGAGCTGCCCGAACGGCCCTGTCTGGTGAGAGCAGCGCTTCTGTCACTGCACTGCCCCTGTCCTACAGTTGGTACTGCTAGTCTACTGTTGTCATGGCTAACCCTAGTGTCCTCGCGTTTGACGCTGAGGGTCGAGCCATTGACTTTGAGGTCTGGGTCGACGACCTGCAGCTGTTCTTACAGTGCGATAGGGCAGACGGTCTCTCTCTCTCTTTGACCTCACCTCTGGCGCCTCTCCTGCCCCTGCTGCTGATGCTGACCCCACTGTTCGCTCCCAGTGGGTCACGCGCGATGCTGCTGCACGTCTTGCTGTGCGTCGCCACCTGCCTACCACTGAGCGCGCGCACTTTAGTCAGTACAAGAGTGCTCAGACCTTGTACGACACTGTAGTTGCGCGCTACTCTTCCCCTGCCACTGCTGCACTGATCCGCCTCATGCTGTCGTACCTCTTCCCTGACCTTGCTGCCTTTCCCACAGTCGCTGACCTCATTACGCACCTCCGCACTAGTGACACTCGCTACCGCGCCGCGCTTCCTGCTGACTTCTGCGCCAAGAACCCCCCCCCATGTACATCACTCTCTATTACATAGTCACCCGCCTCCCTGACCCCTTCGTGTAGTCAGGGACCACTTCCTCTCAGTCTGTCCCACCACTCTCACTGTTGACCTCTTAGAGAAGGACCTCCTAGCAGCGGAGAAGAGCATATTCGCTGTAGGAGCCTCTCGTGGTGACCCTCGCACCCCCATCTTTGAGGGGTGTTCTCCTTCCCCCCTTTTGCCCTCTGTCGCCTCTGCCGCTGCAGCCGACCTCGTTGGTCTTGAGTCGGTCGGTGCGGCGTCTGCCCCTAGCGAGAGACGCCGCTCTGGCAAGGGCAAGGGGGGCAAGGGCGCGGGTGGAGCTAGCCGGGGCGGTGGAGGTGGCGGTGGAGGCGGCGGAGGGACTAGGGGTGGTGGTGGGAGTGGTGGCAGGGGTGGAGGTGTCGGTTGCAGCAGTGGAGGCGGAGGCGGCGGAGGCGGCGGCGGTGCTAGCGGAGGCTACGGTGATGGCGGAGGTGGAGGAGGCGGTGGTGGAGGAGGTGGCGGTGGTCGGGGTGGCGCTTCGCAGCGGAGCAGCCCTGGTGGTGGTCAGCGCCAGCAGCAGCAGCAGCAGCAGCGTGGTGGGGGTTTTGGTCCGTGCACCTACGTCCTTCGCTCAGGCGACCGCGCGGGTGAGCAGTGTGGGGGTGCCCACCCCACCCAGCGCTGCTTTGGCCGCCTGACGGACGCTTGGCGTCAGCAGTTCCCGGAGGCCAGTGAGATCCCCCGCTGGGGAGAGCTTTCTAGGGCAGGCGTAGCTATCTATGATCTTGACTTTGATGCTATCCTTGCTGCCATGTATGCTGTGACTATTAGTGATGAGGGAGACTGTTACCGGTGTTTCCCGCCCGACCCGGGCATTGGTACTGCTGCTCTAGGTGCTGGTGAGGCTGCTGCTCTAGGTGCCAGTGTGTCTGCGCCCTCAGATGCTGGTGAGTCTGCGCTCTCAATACCACGTCGGCTTTGGCCTCCCTCACCTTCACACTTGACTCTGGGCCTTCTCGCTCCTTCTTTCGAGACCGCACCACACTCACGCTGCTTGGTCGGCCGGTTGCAGTCTCCCTGGCAGACCCCTCTGGGGGTCCTGTCCTCTCTCACTTCTCCACTGTCCTCCCGTGTCCGGCTGCCCCCTCTGGCACCTTGTCTGGTCTTTACCTCCCCTCGTTCTCTACGAACTTGGTGAGTGGTGCTGACTTGCAGGATACGGGGGTTCACCAGTTTACTCCTGCGAGTCAGCGGGTGACCCACTGCTCGGACGCTCGCACAGGCCGGCACCTGGCCACATTTACGCGTAGGCCGGGGTCGAGCCTCTACACCCTGACCACTGAGTCTCCTCCTGTCCCTGCGTCTAGCCAGGTAGCTGCGTCGGGTCAGGTGTTTACTGCAGCGTCCAGGTCTGGTCCTGAGTCTGCCCCCTGCTCGTGTCGCCTCCTGTCTCACGAGACTCTCCTGTGGCACCACCGTCTTGGTCACCCCTCCCTGCCTCGTCTCCGAGGCATGGCTTCCCGTGTCCTTGTCTCTGGTCTCCCCCGGTCCCTCCCTCCCCTTCCTCCAGGGCCTAGTCCTTCCTGTGTTCCCTGTGTCGAGGGGCGGCTCCACGCTGCCCCTCACTCCTCTCAGTTTCCCCCGACAGAGGCCCCGCTGCAGACGCTTCACATGGACGTGTGGGGCCCGGCCCGCGTCCGTGGACAGGGTCACGAGCGCTACTTCCTGCTGGTGGTTGACGACTACTCGCGTTACACCTCAGTCTTCCCCTTGCGCAGCAAGGGTGATGTCATTGAGGTGTTGATCGACTGGATCCGCGCAGCTCGTCTCCAGCTCAGGAGGAGCTTCGGCTCGGACTTTCTTGTTCTGCGTCTGCACTCTGACAGAGGCGGAGAGTTCTCCTCTGGCCTTCTGCGAGCCTACTGCCGTGCGCGAGGCATCCGCCAGACCTTTACGCTTCCGGACTCTCCACAGCAAAATGGGATTGCTGAGCGCCGCATTGGCATGGTCATGGACGTCGCTCGTACGTCCATGATGCATGCGGCTGCCCCCCATTTTCTATGGCCGTTTGCGGTTCGGTACGCGGCGCATCAGATCAACCTTCACCCCAGGGTCTCCATGCCGGAGACCTCCCCAGCTCTGCTGTGGACCGGGAAGGTAGGCGATGCGTCTGCGTTCCGTGTCTGGGGATCTCGGGCGTTTGTCCGCGACTTGTCTGCGGACAAACTTTCCCCTCATGCTGCTCCTTGTGTCTTCCTTGGCTTCCCCCCTGACGCACCAGGGTGGCAGTTCTACCACCCCTCCTCTCGTCGTGTTCAGTCCTCCCAGGACGTCACGTTTGATGAGTCGGTCCCCTACTACCGTCTCTTCCCCTACCGCACTCCTTCCTTCCCCCCGCCGCCGCACTTCCTTGAGCCATGTCCCCCCTAGGTAGAACCCCTCCCCCCTCAGGGTCCTGCCCCTTCAGGTGTGTCCCAGGTAGACGTAGTCGAGCCGGTCGAGGTTGCTGGTGACTCTGGTACTGCTGTGGGTGCTGAGCCTGGGGGTACTGAGCCTGGGGGTGCTACGACTGGGGGTGCTGAGCCTGGGGGTCCTTCGCCTAGGGGTGCTGCGTCTGGAGCTGCTGAGCCTGGGGGTGCTGCGTCTGGAGCTGCTAAGCCTGGGGGTACTGAGTCTGGAGCTGCTGAGCCTGGGGGTGCGGAGCCCGCGGCCGCTGGACCTGCTCGTGTGGCGTCTGGCGGTGCTGGGCCTGGTGGTTCTCCGGGTGCTTCGTCTCGGCGGGAGCCACTCTCTCCACAGGAGCTGCGCGAGTGGTTTGCCCGGCGCTGGAGGCGTACTGCTGGAGCTGGTGCTTCTTCGGCTGCTGAGGGTGCTGGTGCCGCCGGTCTCGGAGGTGCTAGCCCTGGGAGTGCTGGAGCTGCTAGGCCTGCGAGTGCGACTGGAGTCGGAGCTGCTGAGGGTGTTGGCGCTGAGGCTACTGCTGTCAGTCCTAGCGGCGGTCCTGCTTCGGGTGCTGCTGGTGCTGCTGGAGGTACTAGAGCTGGAGGTGCTTTTGGCGCTGGTGCTGCCACTGGGGGTGCTGGTGCTGTCCCTGCTGTGTCTGGAGTCGCCGCGCGGCCTCGGCCGTACTTTGTTCCGCTCCTTCAGCAGGTTCTTGGTCTTCCTCCTCCCTTAGAGTGTCCACCGCCTGTCCAGTCACAGTCACAGTTACAGCCGGCCTCTCCACTGCCTGCTCCTTCTCCCTACACTAGTCCTACTGGAGGTCTTGTTGAGCGTTGTGAGCCTGCGTCTCGTCTTGCGTCGCCGGTTCGTGCTGCTCGCGCTAGTGGTCGCGGTTCGCGTCAGCGTCCTCCTCCTGTCCCTGGCACGCACCGGATGTCTCTGCGTCCGTCCACTGCTCCTCTGCGTGCCCCTTTGCCTTCTCCTCCTGAGTCCTCTCTTCCTGCCCTTGCCGACCCGGAGTCGGACTCTCTTCGTGCTGCCAGTCCTACTGTCACGCGTCTCCTTGCTACTGTCGTCACTGACCCCTCTTTTGAGTCCACTGCTGCGTCTGCTCTTGTTGCTGAGCTCGTCGACTTTGCTGCTCGCTGTCGTCTAGACTACGCTGCTAGTCTCGTTGCTGAGTCTGCGTCTGTCTTTCCTCCGTCCGTCGGGGGTGAGTGTGCTCTTGGCACGGACGTCCTTGAGGACAGGCAGGAGGAGTTCCAGTGTCTGGCTGCTGCTTCACCTCATCTCGTGTCCGTACTGCTTACCCCTGAGGGAGACCCGGATGCACTTGACATCCCGACTCCGCGCTCTTACGCGGAGGCCGTAGAGGGTCCCTACTCCTCTCAGTGGCAGGCAGCTATGGATGCAGAGATGGCTTCCTAGAAGTCCACAGGCACCTACGTTGACGCGGTTCCCCCACCTGGGGCGAACATCGTCAGTGGCATGTGGATCTTCAGGGTGAAGCGGCCGCCGGGCTCTCCGCCTGTCTTCAAGGCGCGGTACGTGGCTCGTGGCTTCAGTCAGCGGCAGGGAGTTGACTACTTTCAGACCTTCTCTCCCACCCCGAAGATGACCACTCTTTGGGTGCTGCTACACATAGCCACTCAACGTGACTACGAGCTTCACTCCCTTGACTTCAGCACTGCTTTCCTGCAGGGTAGCCTGCACGAGGAGATCATGCTGCGCCGTCCACCTGGCTTCACTGGGACTTTCCCTCCTGGCACCCAGTGGAGCCTCCGACGGCCAGTCTACGGTCTCCGCCAGGCACCGCGTGAGTGGCACGACACACTGAGGACTACGCTTGCGGCTCTTGGGTTTGCTCCCTCTACTGCTGACCCGTCGCTGTTTCTACGCAACGACACCTCTTTGCCGCCGTTCTACATCCTCGTGTACGTCGACGACTTGGTCTTTGCCACTGCTGACACTGCTGGACTCGCCCACGTGAAGTCCGAGCTGCAGAAGAGACACACGTGCACAGACCTGGGTGAACTGCGCAGCTACCTTGGCTTGCAGATCACCCGGGACAGAGCACGCCGCACCATTACCCTGACTCAGTCACACATGGTGCAGCAGGTCCTTCAGCGCTTCGGCTTCACGTACTCCTCGCCTCAGGCCACTCCTCTGCCTACTCGCCACTCGCTCTCAGCTCTGCCTTCGGATGTGTCCGTAGAGTCGAGTGGCCCGTACCCAGAGCTTGTTGGCTGCCTCATGTACCTGATGACCTGCACACGACCTGACCTTGCATACCCTCTTAGCATTCTTGCACGCTATGTTGCTCCTTGGAGACACAGACCAGAGCACATGGCTGCAGCGAAGAGGGTGTTGCGCTACTTGTGCAGTACGTCGGGCATGAGGCTAGTGCTTGGAGGGCAGAGTCCAGTGGTCCTCACTGGGCACGCGGACGCTTCTTGGGTTGACGACTTGGCTTTCGCAGCGGTCGTCACAGGGTTACACCTTCAGCCTTGGTTCCGGCTCTGTTTCGTGGCGGGCTACTCGCTCGTCTTCTGTTCTCGGCTCCAGTTGTGAGGCCGAGATCTACGCCGGGGCCATGGCTGCACAAGAGCTTCGCTGGCTCACCTACCTACTGACCGACCTTGGAGAGCCGCCTCGTTCTCCTCCAGTCCTGTACGTAGACAACAAGGCCATGCTGGCCTTGTGTCGAGAGCAGAGACTGGAGCACAGAACAGAGCATATTGCTCTTCGCTACTTCCTTGCTCGTGAGCTACAACAGCGTGGTCAGTTGCGGCTTGCGTACGTGGCCTCTGAGGCCAACACTGCTGATGTTTTCACCAAGGCACTTGCGCCTTGTGATCATCAGCGCTTCTGTACTCAGCTTGGTCTTGTGCCTGTCTTGCCTCACTTGCTCTTTTCTTGACCTTGCTTGTACTATCACATATATATACACCTGCTCTTGTTTGCTTAGCCTCTTATATATATATATATATATATGTGCTCCTGCATGTGAACTGGCCTTCTGGCCTTGAACTTGTGCTCGGAATGTGTGGTGACTTTGTGATCCACCCTGAGCTTTGCTTTGCTTTGCTTGACTGGTCTTGTGACCCCTTGTTCTCCCCCACTTTGCCTATGGGGGTGTGTCAAATTATAATGTTGTCTAGGCTTTAGTGGGGTAGCCCATATGGGGTACACATTTCTAGGGTTGCATATTTGTATCACTTTCATTCCATAGTCATCCATTCTCGTTCTAATTTCCTCAGGTAACTGTAAACTGCCGATCCCATGCGTGGCAGGTGTTGTGGGATGCCGACCACAAATTAGGATAAGTGGGTTTTTCATGTGTGCTATCATGCACCGAGTTCTTAACCACGAACTCGACGATGGGTACCAGCTCATCTGTAATGTCCTGTGTTGGGCTTATGAACAAACGAAGCATTTGTTCGAGAGTACGGTTAGTTCGTTCAGTTTGCCCATCTATCTCAGAGTAGAACGCCGACGACATCTTAAGCTTCGTCACTAGTGTCTGGGTTATTTCACGCCAGAATCAGCTTGTAAAGCGTGGGTCGCGGCTAGACACTATACACGTGATAATCCGTGTAGGCGGAATACATGCGTCACAAACAACTGGGCTGTAGCCTTTGCTGATACATCCAATGTCGTGGGTACAAAGTGCACCACTTTTGTAAGGCGATCCACAAACACGAGTATCGCCGTATAACCATCACGAGTTCTTGGGAGATCGGTGATGAAATCAAGTGAAACACTTTCCCAATGTCCACTCGGAATTTCAAGTGGTTGAAGCAAACCACCAGGCTTCTATATGTCCAGTTTATTACGTGCGCACGTGTCACAACGTGCCACAAACTACTGGATATCACTACCGACTCCTAGCCACCAATATACATCACGTAAGGCCCACCGGATCTTATTCATGCTCAAGTGTCCCCCAAGTTTAGTGGCATGCACCTCTTCCAAAATATTGTTCCGCAGATTGCCTACATGACGCACCGTAAACTCTTTTGTTCGCCATCAGAGATCGTGTTCCTGTTTGGTGTTTTGTGGGTTATGGAACCAAGAATCAATATGATATCTTGTACGAATTCGTTTCAGAAAACCACTGAACGCAATTTCGCTCACTTTTGCCGTAGCTAGTACCAAAAATGGTAGAAAAAACAACAGCATGTTCGGTATCGGCAAGCCCAGTTGCCACCCCTATCGGCTGTCTGAACTATGATTGAGTAATAGCATCCCCGTATTCTTAGCGCATGCACGACAGCCAACAACTCTTGTTAAGTAATTGTGTAGCATTGCTCTGCTAGGGAAAGTTTTCTACTCTCAAATCCCACATGACATTCTTCTTGCAGGAGCACAGCTCCAAGTCCCATCGTTGAGGCTGTCAGAGGTCCACTGGTGATCTCCGATTGATCCTAGGGAAAGGTTACAGGCACGTTGGCCTGGGGGGTTATGGGCGCAATTACTGTCAGAACATTATAGCTTATACATCTGTGTAGGCTGTAGTGGGGTAGCCCATAAAGGGGTACAGCCCAATTAGAGTTAGCACTTGTACCCAACTGTCTCATAGTTCAATCATTCTCTTGTTCTAAACTTCACATGGTATAGAGCTGGTTTTTTTGTGGGAACTGTTCCTAGGGCCCACCGATCTTTTTTTTCCTGCCCGGAGTGCGCTTGGCCCCTGCCCGAGTCGCGCCCCGTGTCGTTCCCCCTCTTATGGCCCCTAACGGCCCCTCTTACGGCCCCTGACGGCCCCGTCGCGCAGACCTTGCGGCCCCGTCGCACCGCCCCTGCGGCCCCGTCGCGCCGCCCTTTAAGCGGCCCCGTCGCCACCCTTCAGCGGCCCCATTGCCGCCCTTCCATGACCCGTCACCGCCTTTCAACGACCCCGTCGCCGCCCTTCCGCGGCCTTGTCGCCGCCCTTTCAGCGGCCCCGTCGCCGCCCCTACCTGCGGCCCCGTCGCCGCCCTTCAGCGGCCCTGTCGCCGCCCTTTCAGCGGCCCCATCGCCGCCCTTCAGCAACCCCGTCGCTGCCTTTCAGCGGCCCCGTCGCCACCCTTCCGCGGCCCTGTCGCCGCCCTTTCAGCGGCCCTGTCGCCGCCCTTCTGCGGCCCCGTCGCCACCATTTCAGCGGCCTCGTCGCCGCCCTTCAGCGACCCCGTTGCCGCCTTTTAGCGGCCCCGTCGCCGCCCTTCCGCGGCCCTGTCGCCGCCCTTTCAGCGGCCCCGTCGCCGCCCCTACCTGCGGCCCCGTCGCCGCCCTCCAGCGGCCCCGTCACCGCCCTTCCGCGGCCCCGTTGCCGCCCTTTCAGCGGCCCCGTCGCCGCCCTTCAGCGGCCCCGCCGAGCCGCCTTTGCTGCCGAGCTGCCGAGCCGCTGCGCAGCCGAGCCACCGAGCCGCTGAGCCGCCGAGCCGCCTGTGCTGCCGAGCCGCCGAGCCGCCTTTGCCGCCGAGCCGCCTTTGCCGCAGAGCCGCCGAGCCGCACTGCACCCGAGGCGCCGCCGCCTGTCAGCCTGCCCGGGTCCGCCTCAATACCTGGTAAGAGCAGCGTCTCTGCCACTGCACTGCCCTGCCCCACTGTACTCACTGCCTGTCTACTGCTGTCATGGCCACCCCTAGTGTTCTCACCTTTGACGCTGAGGGTCGGGCAGTTGCCTTTGAGGTTTGGGTAGATGATCTGCAGCTTTTCCTACAGTGCGATAGGGCAGACAGTCTCTCCCTGTTTGACCTCAATTCTGGTGCCTCTCCTGCCCCTGCTGCTGATGCTGACGCCACTGTTCGCTCACAGTGGGCCACGCGCGATGCTGCTGCTTGCCTTGCTGAGCGCCGCCACTTACCGACCACTGAGCGTGCACACTTTAGCCAGTACAAGAGTGCTCAGACCTTGTACGACGCTGTAGTTGCACGCTACTCTTCCCCTGCCACTGCTGCAATGAGCCGCCTCATGCTACCGTACCTCTTCCCTGACCTTGCTGCCTTTCCCACAGTCGCTGACCTCATTACGCACCTCCGCACTAGTGACACTCGCTACCACGCTGCGCTTCCTGCTGAGTTCTGCGCCAAGAACCCCCCCCCCCAATGTACATCACCCTCTACTACATAGTCACCCGGCTCCCTGACTCTCTCCGCGTAGTCAGGGACCACTTCCTCTCAGTTTGCCCCACCACTCTCACCGTTGACCTCCTCGAGAAGGCCCTCCTAGCAGCAAAGAAGAGCATAGTCGCTGTAGGACCCTCTCGTGGTGACCCTCGCACCCCCGTCTTTGAGGGGTATTCTCCCTCCCCCCTCTTGCCCTTTGTTGCCTCTGCTGCTGCGGCCGACCTCGTTGGTTTCGAGTCGGTCGGCGCTGCGTCTGCCCCGAGCGGGATACGCCGCACCGACAAGGGTAAGGGGGGCAAGGGCGCTGGAGGGGCTGGCGGGGGTGGTGGAGGTGGTGGTGGAGGCAGTGGAGGGAGTGGGGGTGGTGGTGGGAGTGGTGCCGGGGGTGGCGGCGGCGGCGGCAGCAGTGGAGGCGGCGGAGGCGGCGTTGGTGGCGGAGGGAGCGGAGGCGGCGGAGGTGGCGGAGGAGGCGGAGGTGGAGGAGGCGGCGGAGGCGGCGGCGGCGGCGGCGGTGGTGGAGCGGGTCGCGACTCTGCGCAGAGGAGTGGCTCAGGTGGTGGTCCGGGCCAGCAGCAGCGGAGTGGTGTGACCCTGTCCCCTCAGCAGCTTCGTGAGTGATACACTGCGCGTCAGCGCGGTGGGGGTTTTGGTCCCTGCACTTACGTCCTCCGTACCGGCGACCGAGCTGGTGAGCAGTGCGGGGGCCCGCACTCCACCCAGCGCTGCTTCGGTCGCCTGACGGACACGTGGCGTCGCCAGTTCCCTGAGGCGTCAGAGATCCCTCGCTGGGGAGATCTATCTAAGGTGGGGGTTGCCGTCTTTGATCTTGACTATGATGCTATCCTTGCTGCCATGTATTCTGTGACTACTAGTGTTGAGGGTCACTGTTACCTGTGTGTACCGCCTGACCCGGGCATTGAGGCCACTGCTCTAGGTGCTGGTGAGGCTGCTGCTCTAGGTGCTAGTGCGTCTGCTGCCCCAGGTGCCAGTGCGTCTGCTGCCCCAGGTGCCAGTGCGTCTGCTGCCCCAAGTGCTGGTGAGTCTGCTCTCTCAGGTACTACGTCGGCTCAGGCCTTCGACACCTTCACCCTTGACTCGGGTGCGTCCCGCTCCTTCTTTCGAGACCGCACCACTCTTACGCCGCTCAGTCGGTCGGTTGCAGTCTCCCTGGCAGACCCCTCTGGGGGTCCTGTCCTTGCTAGCTTCTCCACTGTCTTACCGTGCCTGGCAGCCCCCTCTGGCACCCTGTCAGGTCTCTACCTCCCCTCGTTCTCTACGAACTTGGTGAGTGGAGCGGGCCTACAGGATAGGGGGGTTGACCAGTTCACTCCTGCGAGTCAACGAGTGATCCACTGCACGTGTGCTCGGACAGGCCGACACTTGGCCACGTTCACCCGTCGGCCAGGGTCGAGCCTGTACACCCTTACTACTGAGTCTCCTCCGGCTGCTGAGTCTGGCCAGGTAGCTGCGTTGAGTCAGGTGTGTGCTGCAGTGTCCAGGTCTGGTCCTGAGTTTGCTCCCTGCTCGTGTCGTCTCCTGTCCCACCAGACTCTCCTTTGGCACCACCGCCTTGGTCATCCCTCCCTGCCTCGTCTCCGAGGCATGGCCTCCCGTGTCCTTGTCTCTGGTCTCCCTCGGTCTCTCCCTCCCCTACCTCCGGGGCCTGGCCCTACCTGCGTCCCCTGCGTCGAGGGGCGACAGCGCGCCGCCCCTCACTCCTCCCAGTTTTCTCCGACAGAGGCTCCGCTACAGACCCTCCACATGAACGTGTGGGGCCCCGCCCGCGTCCGTGGATAGGGGCACGGGCGTTACTTCCTGTTGGTGGTTCACGACTACTCGCGTTACACCACAGTCTTCCCCTTGTGCAGCAAGGGTGACGTCACTGAGGTGTTGATTGACTGGATCCGCGCAGCTCGTCTCCAGCTCAGAGAGAGTTTCGGTCGGACTTTCCTGTTCTGCGTCTGCACTCTGACAGAGGCGGGGAGTTTTCCTCTGCCCGTCTGGGAGACTTCTGTCGTGCACAGGGCATCCGCCAGACCTTCACGCTTCCGGCCTCTCCACAGAAAAATGGGATTGCTGAGCGCCGCATTGGCATGGTCATGGACGTCGCTCGTACGTCCATGATGCATACGGCTGCCCCCCATTTTCTGTGGCCGTTTGCGGTTCAGTACACGGCGCATCAGCTCAACCTTCAGCCCCGGGTCTCCTTGTCAGAGACCTCCCCCGCCTTGCGGTGGACCGGGAAGGTTGGAGATGCGTCTGCGTTTCGGGTTTGGGGATCTCGGGCGTTTGTCCGCGACTTGTCTGCGGACAAGCTGTCCCCCCGTGCTGTTCCCTGCGTCTTCCTTGGCTTCCCCCCTGACGCGCCTGGGTGGCAGTTTTACCACCCCACCTCGCGCCATGTTCTGTCCTCCTAGGACGTCGCCTTTGACGAGTCGGTGCCTTACTACCGTCTCTTCCTCTACCGCACTGCGCCCCTCGCCCCGCCGCCGCACTTCCTTGCACCAGGTCCTCCCCCGGTAGACCCCCTCCCCCCTCAGGGTCCTGCCCCGTCAGGTGTGTCCCAGGTAGACGCAGTCAAGCCTGTCGAGGTAGCTGTTGAATCTGGTTCTACTAGAGGTGCTGAGCCTGCGGGTGCCGGGTCTGGGGGTGCTGAGACTGGGGGTGCTGACCCTGGGGGTGCGGAGTCTGGGGGTGCTGAGTCTGGGGGTGCTAAGCCTGGGGTGCTGGGTCTAGGGGTGCGGAGCCTGGGGGTGCGGAGCCTGGAGGTGCGGAGCCTGGGGGTGCCGAGCCTGGGGGCGCTGGGTCTCCTCGTGTGGCCGCCGGCGGTGCTTCGTCGAGGCGGGAGCCACTCTCTCCACAGGATCTGCGCGAGTGGTTTGCCCGCCGCTGGAGACATGCTGCTGAGACTGGGGGTACTACTGGGGCTACTGGAGTTGGTCCTGCTGGAGCTACTGGCGGTACTAGTGCTGCTGGAGCTGGAGCTGCAGGGGGTGTTGGCGCTGGTGCGTCTGGGGGTGCTGCTGAGGCTGCTGGAGCTGACGGTCCTACTGGAGTTGGTGCTGCTGGAGGTGGAGCTGCTGGGGGTGTTGGCGCTGGCGGTGCTGCTGGCGCTGGTGCTTCTGAGGGTGCTGGAGTTGGCGCTGTTGGAGCTGGAGGTGCTGCTGGCGCTGGTACTGCCGCTGGGGGTACTGGTGCCGTCCTTGCTGGCTCTGGAGGCGCTGAGCGGCCGAGGCCGTACTTCGTTCCGCTCCTGGAGCAGGTTCTTGGTCTCCCGCCCTCTCCTGGTCCTGCTCCTTCCTTAGAGTGTCCACAGCCTGTCCAGTCGCAGTCACAGTTACATCCCGCCTCCCCTCTACCTGCTCCTTCTCCCTACACTGGTCCTACTGGAGGTCTTGCTGAGCGTCGTGCGCCCGCGTCTCGTCCTGCGTCGCCTGTTCGTGCTGCTCGCACTAGTGGTCGTACTGCGCGTCCGCGTCCTCCTGCAGTCCCCGGCACACACCAGATGGCACTGCGTCCTTCCACTGCTCCCCTGCGTGTCCCGTTGCCGTCTCCTCCAGAGTCCTCTCTTCCTACTCTTGCTGACCCGGAGTCTAACTCCCTTCGTGCTGCTAGTCCTTCGGTCACGCGTCTACTTGCTACAGTTGTCACTAACCCTTCCTTTGAGTCCACTGCTGCGTCTGCCCTAGTTGCTGAGCTCCTCGATCATACGCTGAGGCGATCGAGGGTCCCTACTCCTCACAGTGGCAGTCAGCCATGGACACAGAGATGGCTTCCTTGAAGTCCACAGGCACCTACGTCGACGAGGTTCCCCCACCTGGGGCGAACATCGTCAGTGGCATGTGGATTTTCACGGTGAAGCGGTCGCCGGGTTCTCCGCCTGTCTTCAAGGCGCGTTACGTGGCTCGAGGCTTCAGTCAGCGGCAGGGAGTTGACTACTTCCAGACCTTCTCTCCCACCCCGAAGATGACCACACTTCGGGTGCTGCTGCACATAGCCGCTCAGCACGACTACGAGCTTCACTCTCTTAACCTCAGCACAGCTTTCCTGCAGGGCAGCCTGCACGAGGAGATCTGGCTGCGCTGCCCACCTGGCTTCACTGGGTCGTTTCCTCCTGGTACCCAGTGGAGCCTCCGGCGGCCAGTCTACGGTCTCCGCCAGGCGCCCCGTGAGTGGCACGACACAGTGAGGACTACACTTGCGGCTCTTGGGTTTGCTCCTTCTACAGCCGACCCGTCGCTGTTTCTGCGCACCGACACCTCTTTGCCGCCGTTCTACATCCTCGTGTACGTCGACGACTTGGTCTTTGCCACTGCTGACACTGCTGGACTCGCCCACGTGAAGTCCGAGCTGTAGAAGAGACACACGTGCACAGACCTGGGTGAACTGCGCAGCTACCTTGGCTTGCAGATCACCCGGGACAGTGCACGGTGCACCATTACCCTGACTCAGTCACACATAGTGCAGCAGGTCCTTCAGCGCTTCGGCTTCACATACTCCTTGCCTCAGGCCACTCCTCTGTCTATTTGCCACTCGCTCTCAGCTCTGCCTTCGGATGAGTCCGTAGAGCTGAGTGGCCCGTACTCAGAGCTTATTGGCTGCCCATGTACCTGATGACCTGTACACAGCCTGACCTTGCATACCCTCTTAGCATATTGGCACGCTATGTTGCTCCTGGGAGACACCGACCAGAGCACATGGCTGCAGCTAAGAGGGTGTTGCGCTACTTGTGCAGTACGTCGGGCATGGGGCTAGTGCTTGGAGGGCGACGTCGAGTGGTCCTCACAGGTCACGCAGATGCTTCTTGGGCTGACGACCAGGCTCTGCAGCGGTCGTCACAAGGTTACACCTTCAGCCTTGGCTCCGGCTCTGTTTCGTGGCGGTCTACCCGCTCGTCTTCTGTTCTCAGCTCCAGCTATGAGGCTGAGATCTACGCAGGGGCCATGGCTGCACAGGAGCTACGCTGGCTCACCTACCTGCTGACTGACCTAGGAGAGCCGCCTCGTTCTCCTCCAGTTCTGTACGTAGACAACAAGGCCATGCTGGCCTTGTGTGGGGAGCACAGACTGGAGCACAGAACAAAGCACATTGCTCTCCGCTACTTCCTGGCTCGTGAGCTGCAGCAGCCTGGTCAGCTCCGCCTCACCTACGTGGCCTCTGAGGCCAACACTGCTGATATCTTCACCAAGGCCCTTCCGCCTTGTGATCATCAGCGCTTCTGTACTTTGCTAGGTCTTGTGCCTACGTGGCCTCACTTGCTCACTTCTTGATCTTGTTTATACTGTACTCTTTCTATACCTGCACTTGCTTGTTTACCTTTATATATATGATCTTGCATGTGAACTGGCCTTGTGGCCTTGCTCTTGTGCTCGGATTGTGTGGTGACTTTGTGATCCACCCTGAGCTTGCTTTGCTTTGCTTGACTGGTCTTGTGACCACTTGTTCTCCCCCACTTTGCCTATGGGGGTGTGTCAGAACATTATAGCTTATACATCTGTGTAGGCTGTAGTGGGGTAGCCCATAAGGGGTACAACCCAATTAGGGTTAGCACTTGTACCCAACTGTCTCATAGTTCAATCATTCTCTTGTTCTAAACTTCACACTTACCCACTACTTAACAAGTGTCAAAATATGTTTACATGTTTTATATAATCGTTTGCAGTTGTAGTGTAGATATTGCATCATGTTTGGTGGTGCACCTCCTTGTGTTGCTGTTTACCTATTTGTACTTGCTATTCTCATTAGTGAAGCCCTCTTTTTGGCTTGCATTTCCTCTCGCTACTTTCCTAAGCCTCAACCCTAGGCTTTACATAGTCTCCTATTCTCAACATGCTATCAGAGTCGGTACCTCCTAGGACCTAATTTTCATGGGCCCACCAAACCTGCCATCGTGCATGGCGATCTACGGTTCTGCTGTCGCGGTTGCTACTACCAGTAGCGTGACATTTGCAGATGCTGGCGCTGTTTTTGCTGCACCAGTCGCGCTGCACCCTTCGCGCTACCCCGTTGCCCCGTCAACCCTGCTGTCATGGCGACGAGCTGGGCGGCTCGCGCTGCCCCGTCGTCCCGTCGCCTCGTCACCCGCCTCGTGCTATCCGCCCCGTCCCGCGCTGCCCCGCCCCTCGTCCGCTACGAGCAGCCGGAGGAGCCACGCACAGCCGAACGCAGCTGCGTACGGCCGCGTCAAGCCGCGCACAGCTGCGAGCAGCCGCGTACGGCCATGCGCAACTGCGCCGCTCCCCTGCCCCACACCTGCTTCTCGTACGCCAGTGACAGGGAGGGGGGGGGGGGAGGGTGTGGGGGTGGCGCGCGGGTGACACAGCTCCTGCTGCCGCTCTTCGCCTTTTCCTCCCTCCCGCTGCTGCTCTTGCACCCGTGGGGGGAGGGGGAGTGTGAGAGGGTGGCGAGAGAGATTCTGCAAAGCCAGCAGCCGCCCCTCCTCTCTATCTCACTGCCGCTAGTGCTGCTGTGGGGGGGAGGGTAAGAGAGGGTGGCGGGGAAAACAGTCAAGCATCTGCAGCTGCCACCCGCTGCTACCGTGGCAACTCCTGCTGCCGCCCCTGCCGCCACCTGCCCTTGCTTCTGCTGTCTGCTGCTGGGGCCTGCAGGTGCTGCCATCGAGCCGCTGCTGTCCTGCTGCACTTTGCAGCCACAGAGCCTGCTCCTCAGGCGACCTGCCGCCCCTACACCTGCTATTGCTTCTGCCTTGGCTGAGGGCGTGCTACAGTTGTATTTGCCACTCCTGCACCGGCTACTACTGCTCTTGCTTGCTTCTGCTTCTTCCGCTGCACTCCTGGTGCACCCCGTCAGGGGGCGTTTTACACTTACTCCTGCAATCAATTATGGGGGCGTGTCAAAATATGTTTACATATTTTATATAATCGTTTGCAGTTGTAGTGTAGATATTCCATCATGTTTGGTGGTGCACCTCCTTGTGTTGCTGTTTACCTATTTGTACTTGCTATTCTCATTAGTGAAGCCCTCTTTTTGGCTTGCATATCCTCTCACTACTTTCCTAAGCCTCAACCCTAGGCTTTACATAGCCTCTTATTCTCAACAACAAGCCCTTTTATCCCAATGGTCTAGTGGTTGGGATTCTGACATGGTATCAGAGCGAAGGTCTCGGGTTCGAATCCCAGCGTGTGCACTTCGGGCATCCCAGGGCGGGGGGGTGTCAAAGGTCCACTGGTGATCCCCGATTGATCCTAGGGAAGGGTTACAGGCACGTTGGCCTGGGGGGTTATGGGCGCACTTACCCGCTACACAAACAAGCCCTTTTATCCCAATGGTCAAGTGGTTGGGATTCAGACAGAGGCGTCTGTAACCACCTCATATGGTTTCTGTAGGTTTGGCCATACCAAAACTGGTGCATTATTTAATTTATATCTGACCTCTTCAAAGGCCTATTGCACTGTAGAATCCACTCCCATGCACACCCATTCCTGGTCAATCCTGTGAGAGGAGCGACTATCGTGGAATAGTTTTCTAAGAAACGACGAAATAAAATTTGTCAAGCCCAAGAATGATTGAACTTGGCCAACGTCCCGTGGGACGGGCCATTACTGGACAGCTACTATTTTCTTGGGGTCCGCGTTAAACAGATTATTCCCCACCATGATAAGAAACGAGGAAATGAGTGCATTGAGCAGAATGAGGAGTACAAGTAGTAAACCCTAAAGTGTTGTACCCCATATGAACTGCCCCACTACAGCCTACACAGACTATAGCATATATGCCTAACACACCCCCATAGGCAAAGTGGGGGAGAACAAGGGGTCACAAGACCAGTCAAGCAAAGCAAAGCAAGCTCAGGGTGGATCACAACGTCACCACACAGTCCGAGCACAAGAGCAAGGCCACAAGGCCAGTTCACATGCAAGATCATATATATAAAGGTAAACAAGCAAGTGCACGTATAGAAAGAGTACAGTACAAACAAGGTCAAGAAGTGAGCAAGTGAGGCCAAGTAGGCACAAGACCTAGCATAGCACAGAAGCGCTGATGATCACAAGGCGGAAGGGCCTTGGTAAAGATATCAGCAGTGTTGGCCTCAGAGGCCACGTAGGTGAGGCGGAGCTGACCACGCTGCTGCAGCTCACGAGCCAGGAAGTAGCAAAGAGCAACGTGCTTCGTTCTGTGCTCCAGTCTGTGCTCCCGACACGAGGCCAGCATGGCCTTGTTGTCTACGTACAGAACTGGAGGAGAACGAGGCGGCTCTCCTAGGTCAGTCAGCAGGTAGGTGAGCCAGCGTAGCTCTTGTGCAGCCATGGCCCCCGCGTAGATCTCAGCCTCACAGCTGGAGGTGAGAACAGAAGACGAGCGGGTAGACCGCCACGAAACAGAGCCGGAACCAAGGCTGAAGGTGTAACCTTGTGACGACCGCTGCAGAGCCTGGTCGTCAGCCCAAGAAGCGTCTGCGTGACCTATGAGGACCACTCGACGTCGCCCTCCAAGCACTAGCCCCATGCCCAACGTACTGCACACGTAGCGCAACACCCTCTTCGCTACAGCCATGTGCTCTGGTCGGTGTCTCCCAGGAGCAACATAGCGTGCGAAGATGCTAAGAGGGTATGCAAGGTCAGGTCGTGTACAGGTCATCAGGTACATGAGGCAGCCAACAAGCTCTGGGTACGGGCCACTCGGCTCTACGGACTCATCCGAAGGCAGAGCTGAGAGCGAGTGGCGAGTAGACAGAGGAGTGGCCTGAGGCGAGGAGTACGTGAAGCCGAAGCGCTGAAGGACCTGGTGCATCATGTGTGACTGAGTCAGGGTAATGGTGCACCGTGCTCTGTCCCGGGTGATCTGCAAGCCAAGGTAGCTGCGCAGTTCACCCAGCTCTGTGCACGTGTGTCTCTTCTACAGCTCGGACTTCACGTGGGCGAGTCCAGCAGTGTCAGCTGTGGCAAAGACCAAGTCGTCGACGTACACGAGGATGTAGAACGGCGGCAAAGAGGTGTCGGTGCGCAGAAACAGCGACGGGTCGGCTGTAGAAGGAGCAAACCCAAGAGCCGCAAGTGTAGTCCTCAGTGTGTCGTGCCACTCACGGGGCGCCTGGCGGAGACCGTAGACTGGCCGCGGGAGGCTCCACTGGGTACCAGGAGGAAACGACCCAGTGAAGCCAGGTGGGCGGCGCAGCCAGATCTCCTCGTGCAGGCTCCCTGCAGGAAAGCTGTGCTGAAGTCAAGAGAGTGAAGCTCGTAGTCGCGCTGAGCGGCTATGTGCAGCAGCACCCGAAGAGTGGTCATCTTCGGGGTGGGAGAGAAGGTCTGAAAGTAGTCAACTCCCTGCCGCTGACTGAGGCCTCGAGCCACGTAACGCGCCTTGAAGATAGGCGGAGAACCCGGCGGCCACTTCACCCTGAAAATCCACATGCCACTGACGATGTTCGCCCCAGGTGGGGGAACCTCGTCGACGTAGGTGCCTGTGGACTTCCAGGAAGCCATCTCTGCGTCCATGGCTGACTGCCACTGTGAGGAGTAGGGACCCTCGATCGCCTCAGCGTACGATCGAGGAGTCGGGATGTCTGGTGCATCCGGGTCTCCCTCAGGGGCAATCAGCGTGGACATGAGATGAGGCAAAGCAGCAGCAAAACACTGGAACTCCTCCTGCCTGTCCTCAAGGACGTCCGTGCTAAGAGCACACTCACCCCCGACGGACGGAGGACAGACAGACTCAGACTCAGCAACAAGACTAGTAGCGTAGTCTAGACGACATCGAGGAGCGAAGTCGACAAGCTCAGCCACTAAGGCAGACGCAGCAGTGGACTCAAAGGAAGGGTCAGTGACAACAGTGGCCAGGAGACATGTGACAGTAGGAATGGCAGCACGAAGAGGGTCAGACTCAGAGAGGACTGAGGAGGAGACAGCAATGGGACACGCAGAGGAGCAGTGGAAGGACGCAGTGCCATCTGGTGTGTGCCTGGAACCGCAGGAGGACACGGAACACGACGACTAGTGCGAGTAGCGCGAACAGGCGACGCAGGACGAGACGCAGGCTCACGACGCTCAGTAAGACCTCCAGTAGGACCAGTGTAGGGGGGAGGAGCAGGAAGAGGGGAGGCGGGCTGTAACTGTGACTGCGACTGGACGGGCAGTGGACACTCTAAGGGAGGAGCAGGACCAGTAGAGGACGGGAGACCAAGAACCTGCTCAAGGAGCAGAACGAAGAACGGCCTCGGCCGCGTAGCACCTCCAGAACCAGCAGGGACGGCACCAGTACCCCCAGCAGCAGCACCAGCGCCACCCGCACCTCCAGCTCCAACAGCGTCAGCTCCAGCACCCTGAGACGCACCAACGCCAGCAGAAACACCAGCGCCAACACCCCCAGTAGCTCCAGCTCCAGCAGCTCTAGTAGGACCAACTCCAGCAGGACCGGCAGCTCCAGCAGGACCAACTCCTGCAGCTCCAGCAGCAACCCCCAGTCCCAGCAGCTCCAGTACCGCCAATACGAGCACCTCCGGAACCAGCAGCAACAGTATTGCCTCTAGCTCCAGCAGCACGACTCCAGCGCCGGGCAAACCACTCGCGCAGCTCCTGCGGAGAGAGTGGCTCCCACCTTGACGAAGCACCGCCGGCGGCCACACGAGCAGACCCAGCGCCCCCAGGCTCCGCACTCATAGGCTCAGCACCCCCAGGCTCCGCACCCCTAGACTCAGCACCCCCAGGCTCAGCACCCCCAGGCTCAGCACCCCCAGACTCAGCACCCGCAGGCTCAGCACCTCCAGACCCGGCACCCGCAGGCTCAGCACCTCTAGCAGCACCAGAGTCAACAGCTACCTCGACAGGCTCGACTTCGTCTACCTGGGACACACCTGACAGGGCAGGACCCTGAGGGGGGAGGGGATCTACCGGGGGAGGACCTGGCACAAGGAAGAGCGGCGGCGGGGGAAGGGGCGCAGCGCGGTAGGGGAAGAGACGGTAGTAAGGCACCGACTCGTCAAAGGTGACGTCCTGGGAGGACAGAACACGGCGCGAGGTGGGGTGGTAAAACTGCCACCCAGGCGCGTCAGGGGGGAAGCCGAGGAAGATGCAGGGAACAGCACGGGGGGGCAGCTTGTCCGCAGACAAGTCGCGGACAAACGCCCGAGATCCCCAGACCCGAAACGCAGACGCATCGCCAACCTTCCCCGTCCATCGCAAGGTGGGGGAGGTCTCTGGCAAGGAGACCCGGGGCTGAAGGTTGAGCTGATGCGCCGCGTACTGAACCACAAACACCCACAGAAAATGGGGGGCAGCCGCATGGATCATGGACGTACGAGCGACGTCCATGACCATGCCAATGCGGCGCTCAGCAATCCCATTTTGCTGTGGAGAGGCCGGAAGCGTGAAGGTCTGGCGGATGCCCTGTGCCCGACAGAAGGCTCCCAGACGGGCAGAGGAAAACTCCCCGCCTCCGTCCGAGTGCAGACGCAAAACAGGAAAGTCGGAGCCGAAACTCTCTCTGAGCTGGAGACGAGCTGCGCGGATCCAGTCGATCAACACCTCAGTGACGTCACCCTTGCTGCGCAAGGGGAAGACTGTGGTGTAACGCGAGTAGTCGTCAACCACCAACAGGAAGTAACGCTCGTGTCCCTGTCCACGGACGCGGGCGGGGCCCCACACGTCCATGTGGAGAGTCTGCAGCGGAGCCTCTGTCGGAGGAAACTCGGAGGAGTGAGGGGCGGCGCGCTGTCGCCCCTCAACGCAGGGGACGCAGGTAGGGGCAGGCCCCGGAGGTAGGGGAGGGAGAGACCGGGGGAGACCAGAGACAAGGACACGGGAGGCCATGCCTCGTAGACCAGGCAGGGAGGGGTGACCAAGGCGGTGGTGCTAGAGGAGAGTCTGGTGGGACAGGAGAGGACACGAGCAGGGAGCAGACTCAGGACCAGACCTGGACGTTGTAGTAAACACCTGACTCGACGCAGCTACCTGGCCAGACTCAGTTGCCGGGGGAGACTCAGTAGTAAGGGTGTACAGGCTCGACCCTGGCCGACGGGTGAACGTGGCCAAGTGTCGGCCTGTCCGAGCACACGTGCAGTGGGTCACCCGCTAACTCGCAGGAGTGAACTGGTCAACCCCCCTATCCTGTAGGTCCGCTCCACTCACCAAGTTCGTAGAGAACGAGGGGAGGTAGAGACCTGATAGGGTGCCAGAGGGGGCTGCCGGGCACCGTAAGACAGTGGAGAAGCTAGCAAGGACAGGACCCCCAGAGGGGTCCGCCAGGGAGACTAGAACCGGCCGACTGAGCGGCGTAAGAGTGGTGCGGTCTCGAAAGAAGGAGCGGGATGCACCCGAGTCAAGGGTGAAGGTGTGTAAGGCCTGAGCCGACGTAGTACCTGAGAGAGCAGACTCACCAGCACCTGGGGCAGCAGACGCACCAGCACCTGGGGCAGCAGACGCACGAGTACCTAGAGCAGCAGCCTCACCAGCTCCTAGAGCAGTGGCCTCAATGCCCGGGTCAGGCGGTACACACAGGTAACAGTGACCCTCAACACTAGTAGTCACAGAATACATGGCAGCAAGGATAGCATCATAGTCAAGATCAAAGATGGCAACCCCCGCCCTAGACAGATCTCCCCAGCGAGGGATCTCTGACGCCTCAGGGAACTGGCGACGCCACGCGTCCGTCAGGCGACCGAAGCAGCGCTGGGTGGAGTGCGGGCCCCCGCACTGCTCACCAGCTCGGTCGCCGGTACGGAGGACGTAAGTGCAGGGACCAGTACCCCCACCGCGCTGACGCGCAGTGTACCACTCACGAAGCTGCTGAGGGGACAGAGTCACACCACTCCGCTGCTGCTGGCGCGGACCACCACCTGAGCCACTCCTCTGCGCAGAGTCGCGACCCGCTCCACCACCGCCGCCGCCGCCGCCTCCGCCGCCTCCTCCACCTCCGCCTCCTCCGCCACCTCCGCCGCCTCCGCTCCCTCCGCCACCACCGCCGCCTCCTCCGCCTCCACTGCTGCCGCCGCCGCCGCCACCCCCGCCACCACTCCCACCACCACCCCCACCCCCTCCACTGCCTCCACCACCACCTCCACCGCCCCCGCCAGCCCCTCCAGCGCCCTTGCCCCCCTTGCCCTTGCCGGTGCGGCGTCTCCCGCTAGGGACAGACGCAGCGCCGGCTGACTCGAAACCAACGAGGTCGGCCGCAGCAGCAGAAGCAACAGAGGGCAAGAGGGGGGAGGGGGAACACCCCTCAAAGACGGGGGTGCAAGGGTCACCACGAGAGGCTCCTACAACGACTATGCTCTTCTCTGACGCTAGGAGGCCCTTCTCGAGGAGATCAACGGTGAGAGTGGTGGGGCAAACTGAGAGGAAATGGTCCCTGACTACGCGGAGAGAGTCAGGGAGCCGGGTGACTATATAATAGAGGGTGATGTACGTGGGGGGGGGGTTCTTGGCGCAGAATTCAGCAGGAAGCGCAGCGCGGTAGCGAGTGTCAGAGGTGCGGAGGTGCGTAATGAGGTCACCGACTGTGGGAAAGGCAGCAAGGTCAGGGAAGAGGTACGGTAGCATGAGGCGGCTCAGTGCAGCAGTGGCAGGGGAAGAGTAGCGTGCAACTACAGCGTCGTACAAGGTCTGAGCACTCTTGTACTGGCTCAAGTGTGCACGCTCAGTGGGCGGTAAGTGGCGACGCACAGCAAGACGAGCAGCAGCATCGTGTGTCGCCCACTGTGAGCGAACAGTGCTGTCAGCAGTAGCAGGCGGGGCAGGGGAGGCACCAGAGGTGAGGTCAAACAGAGAGAGGCCGTCTGCCCTATCGCACTGGAGGAACAGCTGGAGATCATCGACCCAGACCTCAAAGTCAACGGCACGGCCCTCAGCATCTAAAGTAAGGACACTGGGGGTAGCCATGACTGCAGTGGCATAGTAGGGAGTGAGCTCACCAGTAGGAACAGCAGGGGATCGACAGTAGGGCGGCTGGGCCGCTCGGCTGCTGGGCGGCTTGGCTGCTGGGCGGCTCGGCGGCTCGGCTGGTGGGCGGCTTGGCTGCTCGGCAGCTCAGCTGCTGGGCGGCTCGGCTTCTGGGCGGCTCTGCTGCTCGGCAGGTGGGCGGCTCGGCACGTGGGCGGCTCGGCTGCTGGGCGGCTCGGCTGCAAGACGGCTCGGCTGCTCGGCAGGTGGGCGGCTCGGCTGCTGGGCGGCGCGGCTGCTGAGCGGCTCGGCTGCTGGGCTGCTCGGCGGCTCGGTCGCTGGGCGGGTGAGCGGTGACAGGGCCGGTGGAGGCGGCGACGTGGCCGCTAGGGGAGGGCGACGGGGCTGCACGTGACGACGACGGGGCCATAGGTGGCGGCGAGGCCGCAGGTGGCGGCTGCGTGGCCGCAGTTGGCGGAGACGGGGCCGCAGGTGGCGGCGACGGGGCCGCAGGTGGCGGCGGGGTGGCCGCAGGTGACGGCGACAGGGCCGCAGGTGACGGCGACGGGGCCGCAGGTGGCGGCGACGGGGCCGCAGAGGGGCCGCAAGGGGCCGCAACGGGGCCGCAGAGGGGCCGCACGGGGCCTAGACAGGGCCGCAGAGGGGCCGCACGGGGCCTAGACGGGGCGGCGACGGGGCCGTAAGGGGCCCAGACGGGGCGGCGACGGGGCCGTAAGGGGCCTAGACGGGGCGGCGACGGGGCCGTAAGGGGCCTAGACGGGGCGGCGACGAGGCCGTAAGGGGCCGTAAGGGCGCCGCGAGGGGAGCCGACGGGCGTCGCGGGGGGGCTGTAAGGGGCCGTAGGGGTGGCGCAAGGGGCCGTAGAGGGCGGCGCGAGGGGCCGTAAAGGGCAGCGCGAGGGGCCGTAAGGGCGGCTTAAGGGGCCGTGAGAGGGGCCGCTAAAGGGGACGCGAAGGGGCCGTGAGAGGGCGCGACGGTAGGGAGGGCACACAGAGCGCGACTCGGGCAGGAGCGAAGCGCGCTCCGGGCAGGAAAAAAAAATATCGTGGTGGGCCCTAGGAATCGTTCATGCTCTGATACCATGATAAGAAACGAGGAAATGAGTGCATTGAGCAGAATGAGGAGTACAAGTAGTAAACCCTAAAGTGTTGTACCCCATATGAACTGCCCCACTACAGCCTACACAGACTATCGCATATACTGAGAGAAGTTGAACGAGAATGGAAATGACTAAGTGAAAGTTGGGAACAAATGCAAACCCTAGAAAGCTGTACCCCATATGTGCTACCCCACTATAGCCTACAATAGCTATGTCATATATATCTGACACACCCCCATAGGCAAAGTGGGGGAGAACAAGGGGTCACAAGACCAGTCAAGCAAAGCAAAGCAAAGCAAGCTCAAGGTGGATCACAAAGTCACCACACAGTCCGAGCACAAGGTCAAGGCCACAAGGCCAGTTCACATGCAGGAATGCACATATATATATAACACTAAACAAGCAAGAGCAAGTGCCTTGGTGAAAACATCAGCAGTGTTGGCCTCAGAGGCCACGTACGCAAGTCGCAACTGACCACGCTGCTGCAGCTCACGAGCAAGAAAGTAGCGGAGAGCAATGTGCTTCGTTCTGTGCTCCAGGCGCTGCTCTCGACACAAGGCCAGCATGGCCTTGTTGTCTACGTACAGCACTGGAGGAGAACGAGGCGGCTCTCCAAGGTCAGTCAGCAGGTAGGTGAGCCAGCGAAGCTCTTGAGCAGCCATGGCCCCGGCGTAGATCTCAGCCTCACAACTGGAGCCGAGAACAGAAGACGAGCGAGTAGCCCGCCACGAAACAGAGCCGGAACCAAGACTGAAGGTGTAACCCTGTGACGACCGCTGAGTAGCCTGGTCGTCAGCCCAAGAAGCGTCCGCGTGCCCAGTGAGAACCACTGGACTCCGCCCTCCAAGCACCAGCCCCATGCCCGACGTACTGCACAAGTAGCGCAACACCCTCTTCGCTGCAGCCATGTGCTCTGGTCTGTGTCTCCCAGGAGCAACATAGCGTGCAAGAATGCTAAGAGGGTATGCAAGGTCAGGTCGTGTGCAGGTCATCAGGTACATGAGGCAGCCAACAAGCTCTGGGTACGGGCCACTCGACTCTACGGACTCATCCGAAGGCAGAGCTGAGAGCGAGTGGCGAGTAGACAGAGGAGTGGCCTGAGGCGAGGAGTACGTGAAGCCAAAGCGCTGAAGGACCTGCTGCACCATGTGTGACTGAGTCAAGGTAATGGTGCGGTGTGCTCTGTCCCGAGTGATCTGCAAGCCAAGGTAGCTGCGCAGTTCACCCACGTCTGTGCACGTGTGTCTCTTCTGCAGCTCAAACTTCACGTAGGCGAGTCCAGCAGTGTCCGCTGTGGCAAAGACCAAGTCGTCAACGTACACGAGGATGTAGAACGGCGGCAGAGAAGTGTCGGTGCGCAGAAACAACGACGGGTCAGCAGCAGAGGGAGCAAACCCAAGAGCCGCAAGCGTAGTCCTCAGTGTGTCGTGCCACTCACGCGGTGCCTAGCGGAGACCGTAGACTGGCCGTCGGAGGCTCCACTGGGTGCCAGGAGGGAAAGTCCCAGTGAAGCCAGGTGGACGGCGCAGCCCGATCTCCTCGTGCAGGCTACCCTGCAAGAAAGCAGTGCTGAAGTCAAGAGAGTGAAGCTCGTAGTCACGCTGAGCGGCTATGTGCAGCAGCACCCGAAGAGTGGTCATCTTCGGGGTGGGAGAGAAGGTCTGAAAGTAGTCAACTCCCTGCCGCTGACTGAAGCCACGAGCGACGTACTGCGCCTTGAAGACAGGTGGAGAGCCCGGCGGCCGCTTCACCCTGAAGATCCACATGCCACTGACGATGTTCGCCCCGGGAGGGGGAACCGCGTCAACGTAGGTGCCTGTGGACTTCCAGGAAGCCATCTCTGCATCCATAGCTGCCTGCCACTGAGAGGAGTAGGGACCCTCTACGGCCTCCGCGTAAGAGCGCGGAGTCGGGATGTCTAGTGCATCCGGGTCTCCCTCAGGGGCAAGCAGTACAGACGCGAGATGAGGAGAAGCAGCAGCCAGACACTGGAACTCCTCCTGCCTGTCCTCAAGGACGTCCGTGCCAAGAGCACACTCACCCCCGAAGGACGGAGGACAGACAGACGCAGACTCTGCAACAAGACTGGCAGCGTAGTCTAGACGACAGCGAGCAGCAAAGTCGACGAGCTCAGCAACAAGCGCAGACGCAGCAGCGAACTCAATCGAGGGGTCAGTGACGACAGTAGCAAGAAGCCGCGTGACAGTAGGACTGGCAGTACGAAGAGAGTCCGACTCCGGGTCAGCAAGCGTAGGAAGAGAGGACGCAGGAGGAGAAGGCAAAGGGGCACGCAGAGGAGCAGTGGACGGACGCAGAGACATCCGGTGTGTGCCAGGGACAGGAGGAGGACGCTGACGCGAACCGCGACCACTAGCGCGAGCAGCACAAACAGGCGACGCGCGACGAGACGCAGGCTCACGACGCTCAGCAAGACCTCCAGTAGGACCAGTGTAAGGAGAGGGAGCAGGAAGTGGGGAGGCGAGCTCTAACTGTGACAGTGACTGGACAGGCGGTGGACACTCTACAGGAGGAGAAAGACCAAGAACCTGCTGCAGGAGCGGAACGAAGTACGGCCGAGGCCGCGCGGCAACTCCAGACACAGCAGGGACAGCACCAGCACCCTCAGCACCTCCGGCAGCACCAGCGCCAACAGCACCTCCAGCGGCAGGACCTCCAGCAGCACCAGCAGTAGGACCACCGCCAGGACAGACAGCAGTTGTCTCAGCACCAGCACCCTCAGCAACGCCAGATCCAGTAGGACCCGCAGGCCCAGCAGCTCCGGGACCGGCGGCACCAGCACCCTCAGCGGCCGAAGAAGCTCCAGCTCCAGCAGCACGCCTCCAGCGGCGAGCAAACCACTCGCGCAGCTCCTGTGGAGAGAGTGGCTCCCGCCGAGACGGAGCACCCAGAGAACCTCCAGGCCCAGCACCGCCAGACGCCACAAGGGGAGGTCCAGCGGCCGCAGGCTCCGCACCTCCAGGCCCAGCAGCCCCAGACGCAGCACCTCCAGGCTCAGCAGCTCCTGACGTAGCACCCCCAGACTCAGCACCCCCAGGCTCAGCAGCTCCAGACGCAGCACCCCCAGGCTCAGCAGCTCTAGGCTCAGCACCCCCAGTCGCAGCACCCCTAGGCCCAGCACCCCCATGCGCAGTACCCCCAGTCTCAGCACCCCCAGGCGCAGCACCCACGCGCACGGCACCCCCAGAGTCAGCACCCCCAGGCTCAGCACCCGCAGCAGTACCAGAGTCACCAGCAACCTCGACCGGCTCGACTGCGTCAACCTGGGACACACCAGAAGGGGCAGGACCCTGAGGGGGAAGGGGGTCTACCGGGGGAGGACCTGGCACAAGGAAGTGTGGCGGTGGGGGGAGGGAAGGAGTGCGGTAGGGGAAGAGACGGTAGAAGGGGACCAACTCGTCGAACGTGACGTCCTGGGATGACAGAACACGACGAGAGGAGGGGTGGTAGAACTGCCACCCTGGGGCGTCAGGGGGGAAGCCCAGGAAGACACAGGGAGTAGCACGAGGGGACAGCTTGTCCGCAGACAAGTCGCGGACAAACGCCCGAGATCCCAAGACACGGAACACAGACGCATCGCCGACCTTCCCCGTCCACAGCAGAGCTGGGGAGGTCTCCGGCCGGGAGACCCTGGGGTGAAGGTTGAGCTGATGCGCCGCGTACCGAACCGCAAACTGCCACAGAAAATGGGGGGCAGCCGCATGCATCATGGACGTACGAGCGACGTCCATGACCATGCCAATGCGGCGCTCAGCAATCCCATTTTGCTGTGGAGAGTCCGGAAGCGTAAAGGTCTGGCGGATCCCCCGTGCACGACAGTAGGCCCGCAGAAGGCCAGAGGAGAACTCCCCACCTCGGTCAGAGTGCAGACGCAGAACAGGAACGTCCGAGCCGAAGCTCCTCCTGAGCTGGAGACGAGCTGCGCGGATCCAGTCGATCAGCACGTCAGTGACATCACCCTTGATGCGCAAGGGGAAGACTGTGGTGTAACGCGAGTAGTCGTCAACCACCAGCAGGAAGTAGCGCTCGTGACCCTGCCCACGGACGCGGGCCGGGCCCCACACGTCCATGTGAAGTGTCTGCAGAGGAGCCTCTGTCGGGGGAAACTGGGAGGAGTGAGGAGCAGCCCGGAGGCGCCCCTCGACACAGGGGACACAGGAAGGTCCTGGCCCTGAAGGAAGGGGAGGGAGAGACCGGGGGAGACCAGAGACAAGGACACGGGAAGCCATGCCCCGAAGACGAGGCAAGGATGGGTGGCCAAGACGGTGGTGCCACAGGAGAGTCTCGTGAGACAGGAGGCGACACGAACAGGGGGCAGACTCAGGACCAGACCGGGACGCAGCAGCAAACACCTGACCCGACGCAGCTACCTGGCCAGACGTAGGGACAAGAGGAGACTCAGTGGTCAGGGTGTAGAGGCTCGACCCTGGCCGACGCGAGAACGTGGCCAGGTGCCGGCCTGTGCGTGCGTCCGTGCAGTGGATCACCCGCTGACTCGCAGGAGTAAACTGGTGAACCCCCGCATCCTGCAGGTCAGCACCACTCACCAAGTTCGTCGAGAACGAGGGGAGGTACAGACCAGAAAGGGTGCCCGAGGGGGCAGCCGGACACGGGAGGACAGTGGAGAAGTGAGAGAGGACAGGACCCCCAGAGGGGTCAGCCAGGGAGACCGCAACCGGCCGACCAAGCGGCGTGAGTGTGGTGCGGTCTTGAAAGAAGGAGAGAGAAGCCCCTGAGTCAAGTGTGAAAGTGAGGGAGGCTGAAGCTGACGCAGTACCTGGGAGCGCATCCTCACCAGTACCTGAGAGCGCAGATGCACTGGCACCTAGAGCAGCAGCCTCACAAGTACCTAGCGCAGCAGTACCAATGCCCGGGTCGGGCGGGAAACACCGGTAACAGTCACCCTCCTCACTAATAGTCACAGCATACATGGCAGCAAGGATAGCATCAAAGTCAAGATCAAAGATAGCTACACCAGCCCTAGACAGCTCTCCCCAGCGGGGAATCTCACTAGCCTCGGGGAACTGCTGACGCCAAGCGTCCGTCAGGCGGCCAAAGCAGCGCTGGGTGGGGTGGGCACCCCCACACTGCTCACCCGCGCGGTCGCCGGAACGAAGGACGTAGGCGCACGGACCAGTACCCCCACCCCTCTAACGCTGCGTGTACCACTCACGGAGCTGCTGGGGCGGGGGGATGTCCCGCGAACGCTGCTGCTGCTGCTGCTGCTGGCGCTGACCACTACCAGAGCCGCTCCGCTGCGGGGCACCACCCCGACCAGCTCCACCCCCTCCGCCACCGCCGCCTCCTCCTCCGCCACCACCGCCGCCTCCACTCCCACCGCTGCCGCCGCCACCGCCGCCTCCTCCGCCGCTGCCACCACCACCACCGCCTCCGCCACTACTCCCACCGCCACCCCCACTCCCTTCGCCGCCTCCACCGCCACCTCCACCGCCCCCTCCAGCTCCACCCGCGCCCTTGCCCCCCTTGCCCTTGCCAGGGCGGCGTCTCCCGCTAGGGGCAGACGCCGCGCCAACCGACTCAAGACCAAGCAGGTCGGCAGCAGCAGCAGAGGCAACAGATGGCAGTAGGGGGGAAGGAGAACACCCCTCAAAGATGGGGGTGCGAGGGTCACCACGAGAGGCTCCGACAGCGACGATGCTCTTCTCCGCCGCTAGGAGGGCCTTCTCGAGGAGGTCGACAGTGAGAGTGGTGGGACAGATTGAGAGGAAGTGGTCCCTGACTACGCGAAGGGAGTCAGGGAGGCGTGTGACTATGTAGTAGAGAGTGATGTACATGGGGGGGGGGGTTCTTGGCGCAGAACTCAGCAGGAAGGGCGGCGCGGTAGCGAGTGTCACTAGTGCGGAGGTGCGTAATGAGGTCAGCGACAGTGGGAAAGGCAGTGAGATCATAAAAGAGGTACGGTAGCATGAGACGGCTCAGTGCAGCACTGGCAGGGGAAGAGTAGCGCGCAACTACAGCGTCGTACAAGGTGTGAGCACTCTTGTACTGACTAAAGTGCGCGCGCTCAGTGGTGGGCAAGTGGCGACGCACAGCAAGACGTGCAGCAGCATCGCGGGTGGCCCACTGAGAGCGAACAGTGGGGTCAGCATCAGCAGCAGGGGCAGGAGAGGCGCCAGAGGTGAGGTCAAAGAGGGAAAGGCCGTCCGCCCTATCGCACTGTAAGAGCAGCTGCAGGTCGTCGACCCAGACCTCAAAGTCAATGGCTCGACCCTCAGCGTCAAAAGCGAGGACACTATGGGTAGCCATGACGACGACAGTGGAGCAGTGCAAGCAGTAGGGGAAGGGCACGCAGTGACAGCGGTATGGTGCTCACCGGGCAGGGCAGGTCGGGCGGCTCGGCAGGAGGGCGGCTCGGCGACTCGGCGGCTCGGCTCCCGGGCGGCTCGGCGGCAGGGCGGCTCGGGTGCCGGGCGGCTCGGGTGCAGGGCGGCTCGGGGGCGGGGCGGCTCGGCTGCCGGGCGGCTCGGGTGCAGGGCGGCTCGGGGGCGGGGCGGCTCGGCTGCACTGCGGCTCGGTGGTCCGGTGCGGCGGCTGCTGCTGGGCGACTCGGCTGCTCCGGTACCGGGCGGCGTGGCGGTCGGCTGCGTGGGCGGCGGGGCCGCGTAGGTGAGGGCGGCGAGGCCGCGTAGGTGAAGGTGGCGGGGCCGCGTAGGTGAAGGCGGCGGGGCCGCTCAGGTGAAGGCGGCGGGGCCGTGTTGGTGAGGGCGACGGGGCCGCGTAGGAGAGGGCGGCGAGGCCGCACAGCTCAGGGCGGCGAGGCCGCGATAGGAGGGCGGCGGGGCCGCAAGAGCAGAGCGACGGGGCCGCGATGTAAGGGCGGCGGGGCCGCGACCGCAGGGCGACGGGGCCGCGATCAAAGGGCGGCGGGGCCGCGATGTAAGGGCGGCGGGGCCGCGACGCAAGGGCGGCGGGGCCGCGACAGCAGGGGCGGCGGGGCCGCGACAGCAGGGCGACGGGGCCGCGAGGTAAGGGCGGCGGGGCCGCGAGAGCAGGGGCGGCGGGGCCGCGATCAAAGGGCGGCGGGGCCGCGAGAGCAGGGGCGGCGGGGCCGCGATGTAAGGGCGGCGGGGCCGCGAGGTAAGGGCGACGGGGCCGCGATCAAGGGGTGGCGGGGCCGCGATCGTAGGGTCGGCCGCTAGGGCGGCTCGGTAAGAGAATGGCCCGAGGCGCGACTCGGGATGAGTGCGCTTCGGGCAGGAAAAAAAATCGAGTGGTGGGCCCTAGGCGCAGTTCCCACAGGGGAACCTGCTCGATACCATGAGAAGAATAGAACGAGAATGGATGAACTATGAATGAAGTGAGTACATATAGGAAACCCTAATTGGGTTGTACCCCGTATGGGATACCCCACTATAGCCTACACAACAGCATAAGCTATATAACGTTCTGACATGGGATATTTGTTTTTGACTGTCTGTTTGTTCAGTGCGCGGTAGTCGATGCACATCCGTAGACTGCCGTCTGGTTTTGGAGTGAAGAGAACTGGTGCGCCGTAGGGAGAGGTGGATGGGCGGATCAGTTGTCTGTCCAGTAGATACTCTATCTGTTTTTTCATGTCTGTCAGTTCAGTCGGACTCAGTCGGTATGGTGCACGTGAGACGAGTTTCGCACCTGGTTCCTCCACGATCTCGTGCTCGTGGGTGCGTGCTGGAGGTACACCTGCAGGTAGGTCGTCGGGCATTATATCCTTGTACTGCTCCAAGACCTCTTTCACTGCTGCAGGTAGCTCGGAACTCGGCTTCTCCTCTGCTGCTGCCATAACCAGTGCTAGGTAACCCGTGTTACTCTTGTTCACCGTCTGTTCAAACCGTGCCAGTGTCGTTTCAGGTACGTCCCCTGTATCCGTCCAGCTTCGCAGCTCCACTCGTTTCCCGTTGTTGTAGATGCACACCTTGCTGTTGACCCAATCGATCTCGGGGTTGAACTGCTTCAGGAAATCTCGCCCCAAGATAAAATCTAATCCTTTGATGTTGGTGACTGGTAGCTTCGGCTTCCACCTCAACGCACCTATATGCAGTTGCAGTGATGCTTCACCGTGGATAGGAAGCTTCGTACCGTCCACCATGGTTGCTGAAAACTGGGTCTCTTCCGCCTTCTCTCCAATTTTCTCCAATGCTCCGCGGTCACACACCGAGTGAGATGCACCGCTGTCCACCAATGCCAGGAGGCGTCGCCCATTGCCTAACACCTCGAGGAGTAGTGGTTTCTGCTGTGCTGAGTAGCCAAAGAGGGTCTCGTTAACAGGATCATAGGGTACATCAAACTTAATACCTTCCCTTTTTCCTATACCTGACTCAGCGCTTTCCAACTTCACCTGGGGGGTAGGAGGATTTTTCCAAGGCTTGTATAATTTTTCCTGAGCCTGGATGTCTCCTCTAAGCCTTAGCAGCTGTGTAGGCTTCACCTGTGGGCGACGGGGAGCCTTAACACTGTGCTGCGGGGAGAGAATATTAACTCCACGGAACGCACGACCCTTCTCTACGCTCCGTAGTATTTTGCCCAACTTCTCAGTGTCAGATTTATATGACATAGTTGCTGTAGGCTATAGTGGGGTAGCACATATGGGGTACAGGGTTTCTAGGGTTGTATTTGTACCCAATCTTTCCTTAGTCATTTCATTCCTGTTTTCTTTACTTCACATGGTATAGAGCGGGTCCTGCCTTAGGACCGTTTTTTTTAGGGCCCACCGAAGCGCGCCCCGAGGCGCGCCTTTTTTTTAGCGACCCCCTCGGGTCGCCTTTTCCCTCGCGGCCCCGCTGTCCCTCAGACGCGGCCCCGCCACCTCTCCTGATCGCGGCCCCGCCGCCTGTTTGACACGGCCCCGCCGCCTCCCCTGACGCGGCTCCGCCGCCTCCCCTGACGCGGCCCCGCCGCCTGTTTGACGCGGCCCCGCCGCCTCCCCTGACGCGGCCCTGCCGCCTCCCCTGACGCGGCTCCCCCGCCTCCCCTGACGCGGCACCGCCGCCTCCCCTGACGCGGCTCCGCCGCCTCCCCTGACGCGGCCCCGCCGCCTCCCCTCCCGGCCCGCCGCAGCTCCTGCCGGCCCGCCACTGCACCTACCGGCCCACCGCTGCACCCAGCGGCCCGCCGCCTCTGACGGCCTCGCCGCTGCACCTGCCGGCCTCGCCGCTGCACCTGCCGGCCCGCCACTGCACCCTACGGCCCGCCACTGCACCCTACGGCCCGCCGCCTGCACCTGCCGGCCCGCCGCTGCACCTGCCGACCCGCCGCTGCACCTGCCGGCCCGCCGCTGCACCTGCCGGCCCGCCACTGCACCGGTCAACCCGCCGCTGCACCTGACGGCCCCGCCCCTGCATCTCCTGACCGAGCCGCCTCAGCGGCCGAACCGCCCGTGAGCCGAGCCGCCCGACGCCGAGCCGCCCGGGACCCGAGCCGCCCTGCCGCCGAGCCGCCCGGGAGCCGAGCCGCCCTGCACCCGAGCCGCCCAGCCGCCGAGCCGCCCGGGAGCCGAGCCGCCCTGCGCCCGAGCCGCCCCGCAGCCGAGCCGCCCAGCACCCGAGCCGCCAGGTCGCTGAGCCGCCTTTCTGCATACCTACACGACCTGCCCTGCCTGGTGAGCACAGTCCCACTGACACTGCGAGCTCTTTCCCTGCTGCTTGCACTGCGTCGCTGTCGTCGCCATGGCTACCCCTAGTGTCCTAGCTTTTGACGCTGAGGGTCGCGCCATTGATTTTGAGGTCTGGTTAGACGACCTGCAGCTGTTCTTACAGTGCGACAGGGCTGACGACCTTTCTCTCTTTGATCTCACCTCTGGCGCCTCTCCTGCTCCTGCTGCTGATGCTGATCCCGCTGTCCGCTCTAAGTGGGCCACCCGCGATGCTGCTGCACGTCTTGCTGTGCGTCGCCACCTCCCTACCTCTGAGCGTGCGCACTTCAGTCAGTACAAGAGTGCTCAGACCTTGTACGACGCTGTAGTTGCGCGCTACTCCTCCCCTGCCACTGCTGCACTGAGCCGTCTCATGCTTCCCTACCTCTTTCCTGACCTCTCTGCCTTTCCCACTGTCGCTGACCTCATTACGCACCTCCGCACTAGTGACACTCGCTACCGCGCCGCCCTTCCTGCTGAGTTCTGCGCTAAGAACCCCCCCCCCATGTACATCGCTCTCTACTACGTAGTCGCGCGCCTCCCTGACTCCCTTCGAGTCGTCAGGGACCACTTTCTCGCAGTCTGTCCCACCACCCTCACCGTCGACCTCCTCGAGAAGGCCCTCCTCGCAGCGGAGAAGAGCATAGTCGCTGTAGGTGCTTCTCGTGGTGACCCTCGCACCCCCATCTTTGAGGGGTGCTCTCCTTCCCCCTTGCTGCCCTCTGTTGCCTCTGCTGCTGCTGCCGACCTGCTTGGTCTTGAGTCGGTCGGCGCGGCGTCTGCCCCTAGTGGGAGACGTCGCTCCAGCAAGGGCAAGGGGGGCAAGGGCGCGGGTGGAGCTGGAGGGGGCGGTGGCGGTGGCGGCGGTGGCGGCGGAGGGAGTGGGGGTGGCGGCGGGACTAGTGGCGGGGGTGGTGGTGGTGGTGGCAGCAGCGGCGGAGACGGTGGTGGTGGTGCCAGCGGTGGTAGTGGAGGCAGCGGCGGAGGTGGAGGCGGCGGAGGTGGAGGCGGTGGAGGCGGCAGCGGAGGAGGCAGTGGTGGTGGAGGGGGTGGAGCTGGTCGGGGTGGTACCCAGCAGCGTAGCGGCGGTGGTGGTGGCCAGCGCTCGCAGCGGCAGCAGCAGCAGCGCTCTCGGGACATCCCTTCGCCTCAGCAGCTTCGTGAGTGGTACGCTGGGCGTCAGAGGGGTGGGGGTACTGGTCCCTGCACCTACGTTCTTCGTTCCGGCGACCGCGCGGGTGAGCAGTGTGGGGGTGCCCACGCCACCCAGCGCTGCTTTGGCCACCTGACGGACGCCTGGCGTCAGCAGTTCCCTGGGGCTAGTGAGATCCCTCGCTGGGATGAGCTTCTCAGGGCTGGTGTAGCGATCTTTGATCTTGATTTTGATGCTATCCTTACTGCTATGTATGTTGTGGATTATAGTGAGGAGAATGAGGGTTACCGCTGTTTCCAGCCCGACCCGGGCATTGGTACTGCTGCGCTAGGTGCTTGTGAGGCTGCTGCTCTAGGTGCCAGTGCGTCTGCGCTCTCAGGTACTGGTGAGACTGCGCTCTCAGGTACTGAGTCGTCCTCGTCCTCCCTCACTTTCACACTTGACTCCGGAGCTTCTCGCTCCTTCTTTCGAGACCGCACTACCCTTACGCCGCTCGGCCGGCCGGTTGCAGTCTCCCTTGCTGACCCCTCTAGGGGTCCTGTCCTGTCTCACTTCTCCACTGTCCTCCCGTGTCCGGCTGCCCCTTCGGGCACCCTGTCGGGTCTGTACCTTCCCTCGTTCTCTACGAACTTGGTGAGTGGAGCGGACCTGCAGGATGTGGGGGTTCACCAGTTCACTCCTGCGAGTCAGCGGGTGACCCACTGCACGGAGGCACGCACAGGCCGACACCTGGCCACGTTCTCGCGTCGGCCGGGGTCGAGTCTCTACACCCTGACCGTTGAGTCTCCTCCTGTCCCTGCGTCTGGTCAGGTGGCTGCGTCGGGTCAGGTGCTTGCTGCTGCGTCCCGGTCAGGTCCTGAGTCTGCCCCCTGTTCTTGTCGCCTCCTGTCTCACGAGACTCTCCTGTGGCACCACCGTCTTGGCCACCCCTCCTTGCCCCTCCTCCTGTCCCTGGCACGCACCGGATGTCTTTGCGTCCGTCCACTGCTCCTCTGCGTGCCCCTTTGCCTTCTCCTCCTGAGTCCTCTCTTCCTGTGCTTGCCGACCCTGAGTCGGACTCTCTTCGTGCTGCCAGTCCTACTGTCACGCGTCTGCTTGCTACTGTCGTCACTGACCCCTCGTTTGAGTCCACTGCTGCGTCTGCCCTTGTCGCTGAGCTCGTCGACTTTGCTGCTCGCTGTCGTCTCGACTACGCTGCTAGTCTTGTTGCTGAGTCTGCGTCTGTCTGTCCTCCGTCCGTCGGGGGTGAGTGTGCTCTTGGCACGGACGTCCTAGAGGACAGGCAGGAGGAGTTACAGTGTCTAGCGGCTGCTTCACCTCATCTCGCGTCTGTACTGCTTGCCCCTGAGGGAGACCCGGATGCACTAGACATCCCGACTCCGCGTTCTTACGCGGAGGCCGTAGAGGGTCCCTACTCCTCTCAGTGGCAGGCAGCTATGGATGCAGAGATGGCTTCCTGGAAGTCCACAGGCACCTACGTTGACGCGGTTCCCCCTCCTGGGGCGAACATCGTCAGTGGCATGTGGATCTTCAGGGTGAAGCGGCCGCCGGGCTCTCCACCTGTCTTCAAGGCACGGTACGTTGCTCGTGGCTTCAGTCAGCGGCAGGGAGTTGACTACTTTCAGACCTTCTCCCCCACCCCGAAGATGACTACTCTTCGGGTTCTGCTGGACATAGCCGCTCAGCGCGACTACGAGCTTCACTCTCTCGACTTCAGCACTGCGTTCTTGCAGGGTAGCCTGCACGAGGAGATCTGGCTTCGCCGTCCACCTGGCTTCACTGGGACTTTCCCTCCTGGCACCCAGTGGAGCCTCCGACGGCCAGTCTACGGTCTCCGCCAGGCACCGCGTGAGTGGCACGACACACTGAGGACTACGCTTGCGGCTCTTGGGTTTGCTCCTTCTACTGCTGACCCGTCGCTGTTTCTTCGCACCGACACTTCCCTGCCGCCGTTCTACATCCTCGTGTACGTCGACGACTTGGTCTTTGCCACAGCTGACACTGCTGGACTCGCCTACGTGAAGTCCGAGCTGCTGAAGAGACACACGTGCACAGACCTGGGTGAACTGCGCAGCTACCTTGGCTTGCAGATCACTCGGGACAGAGCACACCGCACCATTACCTTGACTCAGTCACACATGGTGCAGCAGGTCCTTCAGCGCTTCGGCTTCACGTACTCCTCGCCTCAGGCCACTCCTCTGCCTACTCGCCACTCACTCTCAGCTCTGCCTTCGGATGAGTCCGTAGAGTCGAGTGGTCCGTATGCAGAGCTTGTTGGCTGCCTCATGTACCTGATGACCTGCACACGACCTGACCTTGCATACCCTCTGAGCATTCTTGCACGCTATGTTGCTCCTGGGAGACACAGACCGGAGCACATGGCTGCAGCGAAGAGGGTATTGCGCTACCTGTGCAGTACGTCGGGCATGGGGCTAGTGCTTGGAGGGCGGAGTCCAGTGGTCCTTACCGGCCACGCGGACGCTTCTTGGGCTGACGACCAGGCTACGCAGCGGTCGTCACAGGGTTACTCCTTCAGCCTTGGTTCCGGCTCTGTCTCGTGGCGGTCTACTCGCTCGTCTTCGGTTCTCGGCTCCAGTTGTGAGGCTGAGATCTACGCCGGGGCCATGGCTGCACAGGAGCTTCGCTGGCTCACCTACCTGCTGACTGACCTTGGAGAGCCGCCTCGTTCTCCTCCAGTGCTGTACGTAGACAACAAGGCCATGCTGGCCTTGTGTCGAGAGCAGCGCTTGGAGCACAGAACGAAGCACATTGCTCTCCGCTACTTCCTTGCTCGTGAGCTGCAGCAGCGTGGTCAGTTGCGACTTGCGTACGTGGCCTCTGAGGCCAACACTGCTGATGTGTTCACCAAGGCACTCGCGCCTTGTGACCATCAGCGCTTTTGCACCCAGCTGGGTCTTGTGCCTGTCTTGCCTCACTTGCTCTCCTCTTGACTTCACTTGTACTGTGACATATATATATGCCTGCTCTTGCTTGTCTAGTTTTATATATATGTCTGTACTCCTGCATGTGAACTGGCCTCTGGCCCTACTCTTGTGCTCGGACTGTGTGGTGACTTTGTGATCCACCCTGAGCTTGCTTTGCTTTGCTTGACTGGTCTTGTGACCCCTTGTTCTCCCCCACTTTGCCTATGGGGGTGTGTCAGATTTATATGACATAGTTGCTGTAGGCTATAGTGGGGTAGCACATATGGGGTACAGGGTTTCTAGGGTTGTATTTGTACCCAATCTTTCCTTAGTCATTTCATTCCTGTTTTCTTTACTTCACACTCAGGTACCTGAATAATTTCTAAAGGCTTTTTCTTGGCCTCTAGACCTCCCCTGAATTTTTTGAAGGCTTGTAAACCACGAGAAGCAATATTCTTCGTTAGAGCATCTTTATAGGATACTTTTAACGAATTCTTACTTTCGTGGGTGTTCGGCTGGAGTTTCCCGGTCGGTGCAGAGTCTTTTTCCGCGGAGCCTCCATTCGCCTCGGCGATTTCCCCTGATGCCGGCCGGTCGTGACGTTTTAAATTCGCGCCATCATTTTCTCCTTTTTTCACCCGCTCCGAAGTCGCCACGTCGTCGCCTTTTCCTGCTTTTCGGATCTTTACGCGATCGCCAGGTCGATCCGCGGCTACTGGCGATTCCCGTTTTTTTACTTCGGGGGTGCTCCACTGTTTCCGTCCCGGAGTGCCGCACGTGCTTTCTTCATTTTGTAGCACGACAAAAACTGATGTCCTGCTGCGCCGCAAAATTCGCATTTTGTCGGCTGCTGCTTCGCGTCGTATTTGTCGATATCCATCGGTTCGGTGAACGTGGGTGGTGCCGATCGCTCCGTGCCGAATGTACGGTTCGGCGTGAAGCGTCGTGTTTCGGGTTGACCTCGAGTCAGCGCGTCGTATCGCTCGGCAGCACGCACGATGTCTCTGTAGCTGTTGTAATTCGCCACAATCACCTGCCGCCGAATCTCCATTTTTAATCCTTCGGTGTACGCCTGGATTTTTTCGCCTTCGGTCAGGTCGGTGATGCGGTTGAACAGTAACTCCATGTGCTGCGTGTACTGTGTTACACTACTGTATTGCTTGTGTCGGTGTATCTGCTGCCGCGCCATGTAGGTTGTATTAATTGGTTCGAAACGCTCGATTAAATCTGCCCGAAACTGCTGCCACGTTTTTGTCAAAATTAGAAGAAAGAAAGAGGAATGAACTAGCAGAAATGGGGATACAAATAGCAAACCCTAGAAGGGTTGTACTCGCTATAGAGCACCCCACTACAGGCTAGAACATAAGAATAATATTCTGACACACCCCCATAGCCAAAGTGGGGTGTAATCAGCAGAGCAGGCAAAGCAAAACAAGCTCAGGGTGGATCACAATGTCACCACACATTCTGAGCACAAGTTCAAGAAGAAATAGTTTAGAGTTCACAATTAAAAGCAAAGCTAGTGGTAGTCACAACGGGCAAGTGAGGAGGAGGAGGGAGAGTGAGGGGAGAGGAGACAGGAGGCGACGGCTGAAGCTGCAGACACACGGGCAACAGGAGGCAGACTGGCACAGCGGCTACCGGACAGCGCCCGGACTACAGGAGTAACAGGCCCCGCGGCTCAAATAGCGGCGGACGGGCAACGGACCCACGGGCGGCTGGCACAGCTGGCTACGACTGGGCTACCGGGACAGCGCCCCGGACTACAGGTGCTGCGAACGACAAACTGACAACCTCCACTCAACCTCTCGCACACAGTCCCACCCCCCTGATACACACCCACTGCTACACCGCTAGCTCTACTCCCACGCACCCCCCTTAAACCCTAAACCCGAGTCTCCCACACAACCACCCCCCTCAGCGACAGCTGCAGCAGTGGGAGACGGAGGAGGAGGAGGAGCAAAGGGAGGAAGGCACACCGAGCACCCCCATACCCGCCACCCCACAGCTCGCGCGGCCCCCGAAGGAGCCGCGACGGGCGACGGGAAATGGGGGGTAGGGGAGAAAAAGGGGGCGGGGGGGGGGGGGGGGGGGGGGGGGGGGGGGGGGCCGGTGCCGCGACGAGGGGCGGGGCCGCGACGGTCGGGGCGGGGCTGTCAGATTTATATGACATAGTTGCTGTAGGCTATAGTGGGGTAGCACATATGGGGTACAGGGTTTCTAGGGTTGTATTTGTACCCAATCTTTCCTTAGTCATTTCATTCCTGTTTTCCTTGCTTCACATGGTATAGAGCGGGTCCTGCCTTAGGACCGTTTTTTTTTAGGGCCCACCGAAGCGCGCCCCGAGGCGCGCCCTTTTTTTTTTTTTTTAGCGACCCCTCGGGTCGCCTTTTCCCTCGCGGCCCCGCTGTCCCTCAGACGCGGCCCCGCCACCTCTCCTGATCGCGGCCCCGCCGCCTGCTTGACGCGGCCCCGCCGCCTCCCCTGACGCGGCCCCGCCGCCTCCCCTGACGCGGCCCCGCCGCCTCCCCTGACGCGGCCCCGCCGCCTCCCCTGACGCGGCCCCGCCTCTACTGCCGCGGCCCCGCCGCCGCCTCTGACGGCCCCGCCGCTGCACCCTACGGCCCGCCGCTGCACCCTACGGCCCGCCGCCTCTGACGGCCCCGCCGCTGCACCCTACGGCCCGCCGCTGCTCCTGCCGGCCCGCCGCCTCACCTGACGGCCCCCGCCGCTGCTCCTGCCGGCCCGCCGCTGCTCCTGCCGGCCCGCCGCTGCACCTGCCGGCCCGCCGCTGCACCCAGCGGCCCGCCGCTTCACCTGACGGCCCCGCCGCTCCACCTGCCGGCCCGCCGCTGCACCCTACGGCCCGCCGCTGCACCCTACGGCCCGCCGCCTGCACCTGCCGGCCCGCCGCTGCACCTGCCGGCCCGCCGCTGCACCTACCGGCCCGCCGCTGCACCTGCCGGCCCGCCACTGCACCGGTCGACCCGCCGCTGCACCTGACGGCCCCGCCCCTGCATCTCCCGGCCGAGCCGCCCCAGCAGCCGAACCGCCCGGGAGCCGAGCCGCCCAACGCCGAGCCGCCCGGGACCCGAGCCGCCCTGCCGCCGAGCCGCCCGGGAGCCGAGCCGCCCTGCACCCGAGCCGCCCAGCCGCTGAGCCGTCCGGGAGCCGAGCCGCCCTGCGCCCCAGCCGCCCAGCCACCGAGCCGCCCGGGAGCCGAGCCGCTGTGCACCCGAGCCGCCCGGTCGCTGAGCCGCCTTTCTGCAGAGCTGCACGACCTGCCCTGCCTGGTGAGCACAGTCCCACTGACACTGCGAGCTCTTTCCCTACTGCTTGCACTGCGTCGCTATCGTCGCCATGGCTACCCCTAGTGTCCTAGCTTTCGACGCTGAGGGTCGCGCCATTGATTTTGAGGTCTGGTTAGACGACCTGCAGCTGTTCTTACAGTGCGACAGGGCTGACGACCTTTCTCTCTTTTACCTCACCTCTGGCGCCTCTCCTGCTCCTGCTGCTGATGCTGATCCCACTGTCCGCTCTAAGTGGGCCACCCGCGATGCTGCTGCACGTCTTGCGGTGCGTCCCCACCTCCCTACCTCTGAGCGTGCGCACTTTAGTCAGTACAAGAGTGCTCAGACCTTGTACGACGCTGTAGTTGCGCGCTACTCCTCCCCTGCCACTGCTGCACTGAGCCGTCTCATGCTTCCCTACCTCTTTCCTGACCTCTCTGCCTTTCCCACTGTCGCTGACCTCATTACGCACCTCCGCACTAGTGACACTCGCTACCGCGCCGCCCTTCCTGCTGAGTTCTGCGCTAAGAACCCCCCCCCCATGTACATCGCTCTCTACTACGTAGTCGCGCGCCTCCCTGACTCCCTTCGCGTCGTCAGGGACCACTTTCTCGCAGTCTGTCCCACCACCCTCACCGTCGACCTCCTCGAGAAGGCCCTCCTCGCAGCGGAGAAGAGCATAGTCGCTGTAGGTGCTTCTCGTGGTGACCCTCGCACCCCCATCTTTGAGGGGTGCTCTCCTTCCCCCTTGCTGCCCTCTGATGCCTCTGCTGCTGCTGCCGACCTGCTTGGTCTTGAGTCGGTCGGCGCGGCGTCTGCCCCTAGTGGGAGACGTCGCTCCAGCAAAGGCAAGGGGGGCAAGGGCGCGGGTGGAGCTGGAGGGGGCGGTGGCGGTGGCGGCGGTGGCGGCGGAGGGAGTGGGGGTGGCGGCGGGACTAGTGGCGGGGGTGGTGGTGGTGGTGGCAGCAGCGGCGGAGACGGTGGTGGTGGTGCCAGCGGTGGTGGTGGAGGCAGCGGCGGAGGTGGAGGCGGCGGAGGTGGAGGCGGTGGAGGCAGCAGCGGAGGAGGCGGTGGTGGTGGAGGAGGTGGAGCTGGTCGAGGTGGTACCCAGCAGCGTAGCGGCGGTGGTGGTGGCCAGCGCTCGCAGCGGCAGCAGCAGCAGCGCTCGCGGGACATCCCTCCGCCTCAGCTGCTTCGTGAGTGGTACGCTGGGCGTCAGAGGGGTGGGGGTACTGGTCCCTGCACCTACGTTCTTCGTTCCGGCGACCGCGCGGGTGAGCAGTGTGGGGGTGCCCACGCCACCCAGCGCTGCTTTGGCCGCCTGACGGACGCTTGGCGTCAGCAGTTCCCTGGGGCTAGTGAGATCCCTCGCTGGGATGAGCTTCTCAGGGCTGGTGTAGCGATCTTTGATCTTGATTTTGATGCTATCCTTGCTGCTATGTATCTTGTGGATTATAGTGAGGAGAATGAGGGTTACCGTTGTTTCCAGCCCGACCCGGGCATTGGTACTGCTGCGCTAGGTGCTTGTGAGGCTGCTGCTCTAGGTGCCAGTGCGTCTGTGCTCTCAGGTACTGGAGAGACTGCGCTCTCAGGTACTGCGTCGTCCTCGTCCTCCCTCACTTTCACACTTGACTCCGGAGCTTCTCGCTCCTTCTTTCGAGACCGCACTACCCTTACGCCGCTCGGCCGGCCGGTTGCGGTCTCCCTTGCTGACCCCTCTGGGGGTCCTGTCCTGTCTCACTTCTCCACTGTCCTCCCGTGTCCGGCTGCCCCTTCGGGCACCCTGTCGGGTCTGTACCTTCCCTCGTTCTCTACGAACTTGGTGAGTGGAGCGGACCTGCAGGATGTGGGGGTTCACCAGTTCACTCCTGCGAGTCAGCGGGTGACCCACTGCACGGAGGCACGCACAGGCCGACACCTGGCCACGTTCTCGCGTCGGCCGGGGTCGAGTCTCTACACCCTGACCGTTGAGTCTCCTCCTGTCCCTGCGTCTGGTCAGGTGGCTGCGTCGGGTCAGGTGCTTGCTGCTGCGTCCCGGTCAGGTCCTGAGTCTGCCCCCTGTTCTTGTCGCCTCCTGTCTCACGAGACTCTCCTGTGGCACCACCGTCTTGGCCACCCCTCCTTGCCCCGTCTTCGGAGCATGGCTTCCCGTGTCCTTGTCTCTGGTCTTCCCCAGTCTCTCCCTCCTCTCCCCTCCGGGCCAGGACCTTCCTGTGTCCCCTGTGTCGAGGGTCGCCTCCGGGCTACTCCCCACTCCTCCCACTTCCCCCCGACAGAGGCTCCGCTGCAGACGCTTCACATGGATGTGTGGGGCCCAGCCCCCGTCCGTGGACAGGGTTACGAGCGCTACTTCCTGTTGGTGGTTGACGACTACTCGCGTTACACCACAGTCCTCCCCTTGCGCAGCAAGGGTGCGGTCACTGAGGTGCTGATCGACTGGATCCGCGAGGCTCGTCTCCAGCTCAGGAAGAGCTTCGGCTCGGACTTTCCTGTTCTGCGTCTGCACTCTGACAGAGGCGGAGAGTTCTCTTCTCGCCTTCTGCGGGACTACTGTCGTGCACGGGGGATCCGCCAGACCTTCACGCTTCCGGACTCACCACAGCAAAATGGGATTGCTGAGCGCCGCATTGGCATGGTCATGGATGTCGCTCGTACGTCCATGATGCATGCGGCTGCCCCCCATTTTCTGTGGCCGTTTGCGGTGAGGTACGCGGCGCATCAGCTCAACCTTCACCCCCGGGTCTCTCGGCCTGCGATGTCCCCAGCCTTGCTGTAGACGGGGAAGGTTGGCGATGCGTCTGTGTTCCGTGTCTGGGGATCTCGGGCGTTTGTCCGCGACTTGTCTGCGGACAAGCTGTCCCCTCGTGCTGCTCCCTGTGTCTTCCTTGGCTTCCCCACTGACGCCCCAGGGTGGCAGTTTTACCACCCCTCCTCTCGTCGTGTTCTGTCCTCCCAGGACGTCACGTTCGACGAGTCAGTCCCCTTCTACCGTCTCTTCCCCTACCGCACTCCTTCCCTCCCCCCTCCCCCGGACTTCCTTGTGCCGGTTCCCCCCCCGGTAGACCCCCTCCCCCCTCAGGTTCCTGCCCCCTCAGGTGTGTCTCAGGTAGACGCCGTTGACCCGGTCGAGGTTACTGGTGACTCTGGTGCTGCTGCGGGTGCTGAGCCTGGGGGTGCTGACTCTGGGGGTGCTGTGCGCGGGGGTGCTGAGCCTGGGGGTGCTACTGCTGGGGGTGCTGGGCCTGAGGGTGCTACTGCGGTGGGTGCGGAGCCTGGGGGTGCTGAGCCGGGGGGTGCTGTGCCTGGAGGTGCTGGGTCTGGGGGTGCTGGGTCGGGAGCTGCTGAGCCTAGGGGTGCTGAGCTGGGAGCTGCTGAGCCTGGGGGTGCTGCGTCTGGAGCTGCTGAGCCTGGGGTTTCTCCTGCTGCTGCGTCTCGCCGGGAGCCCCTCTCTCCACAGGAGCTGCGCGAGTGGTTCGCTCGCCGCTGGAGGCATGCTGCTGAGTCTGGAGGTGCTGCTGGAGCTGGAGCTGGAGCTTCTTCGACCGTCGAGGGTGCGGGTGCTGCCGGTCCCGGAGCTGCTGGACCTGCGGGTCCTCCTGGAGCTGGAGCTGCTGAGGGCGTTGGTGCTGAGTCTACTGCTAATCGTCCTGCCGCTGGAGGTGTGGGTGGCGCTGGTGCTGTCGCTGAGGGTGCTGGTGCTGTCCCTGCTGAGTCTGGAGCTGCCGCGCGGCCTCGACCGTACTTCGTTCCGCTCCTGCAGCAGGTTCTTGGTCTTTCTCTTCCAGTAGGGGGTCCACCGCCTGTCCAGTCGCAGTCCCTGCTGGAGCCTTCCTCTCCACTGCCTGCTCCCTCTCCTTACACTGGTCCTACTGGAGGTCTTGCTGAGCGTCGTGAGCCTGCGTCTCGTCCCGCGTCGCCTGTTCGTGCTGCTCGCGCTAGTGGTCGCAGTTCGCGTCAGCGTCCTCCTCCTGTCCCTGGCACGCACCGGATGTCTCTGCGTCCGTCCACTGCTCCTCTGCGTGCCCCTTTGCCTTCTCCTCCTGAGTCCTCTCTTCCTGCGCTTGCCGACCCTGAGTCGGACTCTCTTCGCGCTGCCAGTCCTACTGTCACGCGTCTGCTTGCTACTGTCGTCACTGACCCCTCTTTTGAGTCCACTGCTGCGTCTGCTCTAGTCGCTGAGCTCGTCGACTTTGCTGCTCGCTGTCGTCTCGACTACGCTGCTAGTCTTGTTGCTGAGTCTGCGTCTGTCTGTCCTCCGTCCGTCGGGGGTGAGTGTGCTCTTGGCACGGACGTCCTAGAGGACAGGCAGGAGGAGTTACAGTGTCTAGCGGCTGCTTCACCTCATCTCGCGTCTGTACTGCTTGCCCCTGAGGGAGACCCGGATGCACTAGACATCCCGACTCCGCGTTCTTACGCGGAGGCCGTAGAGGGTCCCTACTCCTCTCAGTGGCAGGCAGCTATGGATGCAGAGATGGCTTCCTGGAAGTCCACAGGCACCTACGTTGACGCGGTTCCCCCTCCTGGGGCGAACATCGTCAGTGGCATGTGGATCTTCAGGGTGAAGCGGCCGCCGGGCTCTCCACCTGTCTTCAAGGCACGGTACGTTGCTCGTGGCTTCAGTCAGCGGCAGGGAGTTGACTACTTTCAGACCTTCTCTCCCACCCCGAAGATGACTACTCTTCGGGTGCTGCTGCACAAAGCCGCTCAGCGCGACTACGAGCTTCACTCTCTCGACTTCAGCACTGCGTTCTTGCAGGGTAGCCTGTACGAGGAGATCTGGCTTCGCCGTCCACCTGGCTTCACTGGGACTTTCCCTCCTGGCACCCAGTGGAGCCTCCGACGGCCAGTCTACGGTCTCCGCCAGGCACCGCGTGAGTGGCACGACACACTGAGGACTACGCTTGCGGCTCTTGGGTTTGCTCCTTCTACTGCTGACCCGTCGCTGTTTCTTCGCACCGACACTTCCCTGCCGCCGTTCTACATCCTCGTGTACGTCGACGACTTGGTCTTTGCCACAGCAGACACTGCTGGACTCGCCTACGTGAAGTCCGAGCTGCTGAAGAGACACACGTGCACAGACCTGGGTGAACTGCGCAGCTACCTTGGCTTGCAGATCACTCGGGACAGAGCACGCCGCACCATTACCTTGACTCAGTCACACATGGTGCAGCAGGTCCTTCAGCGCTTCGGCTTCACGTACTCCTCGCCTCAGGCCACTCCTCTGCCTACTCGCCACTCACTCTCAGCTCTGCCTTCGGATGAGTCCGTAGAGTCGAGTGGTCCGTATGCAGAGCTTGTTGGCTGCCTCATGTACCTGATGACCTGCACACGACCTGACCTTGCATACCCTCTGAGCATTCTTGCTCGCTATGTTGTTCCTGGGAGACACAGACCGGAGCACATGGCTGCAGCGAAGAGGGTATTGCGCTACCTGTGCAGCACGTCGGGCATGGGGCTAGTGCTTGGAGGGCGGAGTCCAGTGGTCCTTACCGGCCACGCGGACGCTTCTTGGGCTGACGACCAGGCTACGCAGCGGTCGTCACAGGGTTACACCTTCAGCCTTGGTTCCGGCTCTGTCTCGTGGCGGTCTACTCGCTCGTCTTCGGTTCTCGGCTCCAGTTGTGAGGCTGAGATCTACGCCGGGGCCATGGCTGCACAGGAGCTTCGCTGGCTCACCTACCTGCTGACTGACCTTGGAGAGCCGCCTCGTTCTCCTCCAGTGCTGTACGTAGACAACAAGGCCATGCTGGCCTTGTGTCGAGAGCAGCGCTTGGAGCACAGAACGAAGCACATTGCTCTCCGCTACTTCCTTGCTCGTGAGCTGCAGCAGCGTGGTCAGTTGCGACTTGCGTACGTGGCCTCTGAGGCCAACACTGCTGATGTGTTCACCAAGGCACTCGCGCCTTGTGACCATCAGCGCTTTTGCACCCAGCTGGGTCTTGTGCCTGTCTTGCCTCACTTGCTCTCCTCTTGACTTCACTTGTACTGTGACATATATATATGCCTGCTCTTGCTTGTCTAGTTTTATATATATGTCTGTACTCCTGCATGTGAACTGGCCTCTGGCCCTACTCTTGTGCTCGGACTGTGTGGTGACTTTGTGATCCACCCTGAGCTTGCTTTGCTTTGCTTGACTGGTCTTGTGACCCCTTGTTCTCCCCCACTTTGCCTATGGGGGTGTGTCAGATTTATATGACATAGTTGCTGTAGGCTATAGTGGGGTAGCACATATGGGGTACAGGGTTTCTAGGGTTGTATTTGTACCCAATCTTTCCTTAGTCAATTCATTCCTGTTTTCCTTACTTCACAGGGGCCGCGACATAGGGCGGGGCCGCGACGTAGGGCGGGGCCGCGACATAGGGCGGGGCCGCAACATAGGGCGGGGCCGCAAAGGTAGGGCGGGGCCGAGCCGGGCAGGCGCACGGGCGGCGACGGGCCGGGGCGGGGCCGCGACGTAGAGCGGGGCCGCGTCGAGGGGCGGGGCCGAGCCGGGCAGGCGCACGGGCGGCGACGGGCCGGGGCGGGGCCGCGACGTAGAGCGGGGCCGCGTCGAGGGGCGGGGCTGCGACGATCGGGGCGGGGCCGCGACGTAGGGGAGAAGCCCGCCGCGCGCCCCGGGGCGCACAGCGGGCAATGAACCGCCGCGCGCCTCGGGGCGCACGGCGGGCAGAAAACCGCCGCGCGCCTCGGGGCGCACGGCGGGATGAAAAAATGCCGCACGCCACGGGGCGTGCGGCTCAGAGAGTAGTAGCAGTAGTAGCAGCGGAAGCTAAGCGGTGGTAAGCCCACCCACAGGATCGATCCAGGGGGATGGACCTGCTCTGATAGCATGTCAAAATTAGAAGAAAGAAAGAGGAATGAACTAGCAGAAATGGGGATACAAATAGCAAACCCTAGAAGGGTTGTACTCGCTATAGAGCACCCCACTACAGGCTAGAACATAAGAATAATATTCTGACAGTTTTCTCCCCGCGGGCTACGTCGGTGTAGTAAATCCATTCGAGAGCCGGTCCACGTAACAGTGTCGCTGCGAGCCGAATCCTTGCTGCGTCGTGTTGCGCGGTCGAACAGCCAATGGCCTCGAAGTAAATTTCGAGGGTGGCCACAAATCGCCGGATGTCGGATCCCTTCGCGCTTGGATCGAACGCCTCCGGGAGCCTCGGTCGTGCTGCTTCGAGGTTCGGCGACAGTGGTGCCATTGGTCCGTGAAATGTCGGTGTCGCCACTGCTGCTGTGGCGAACCCTGGTTGGCTTGTCAGAAAAGCCTCAAGTCGACGAAGCGTCGCCTGCGTCTGCTCCATGTCGGTGCGGAGGCTCGCGATGTCGCTCGTAGTCGCGTAGTTGTCGCCTTGGCCCTCCATTTGGTGATTTACAGGAAGATGTGCGACGAAAATAATCGAATTCAAGGTGCTGGTCGACTTACTGCGAGTCAAATTGACTGTAGAATCGACGAGCGCGAATTCTGTAGGTTGCGTAAATCTCCCTTAGGCGAAATTCGCGTCCGATCTCGGCCGTTGAGGAGAAAATCGATCCGACGCTCCAAATTCCAACTTTTTTGGGCGAAATTCTCTAGGCCGTTGAGATGAAACTCGATCGAACGGTCGAAACTCCAATCTTTCCACCAGTAAATCAGAGGGGTGTTCGAAAACCGAATCGAGGGGGACTTAGAAAAATTGCGCGGAACTGGTTTTACATACCCGTATCGGCGCTTTCGTCGTCGCCCCCGCGGTTTTTAAAGGCCGGAACTAAGCGGTTGAAGACCTCGCGTGTAAACCCGCTCTGATTACCAAGTGTGAGGATCTAGGATCGAGCTCAGAAAAGATGATTCAAATTGAATTGAATTGAATGTCCACCTGGGTACAACACGAGGCTATATATAGGCTCGACACAAGGCCCCGTAACCAGGTGTTACGCGAAGGTTCCGCGCGTCGCGAAGCGTCCCGAACAGATCCTTACCGAATTCGGTAGAAGGCAATTCGGTGGCAACCGAAAAGCCAGAATTCGGTGCACGCAACCTAGCTCGGTGCTATAACTATAATAAAATATAGGAAAGCACCTAGCCTAGGAAATCAAGCAATTCATGCATGCATATGATTATCCTATGCTAGAAATAGCATGATAAAGTAGAGGCAAGCAAGCATAGCTGGCATAAGCCGTCGTACTCTCACAGTTCTGGCGCCCTGGGGGTCTCGCGCTGTCCCCCCCTCACCATCCCCCGCGCTCCTGCCCCTATCCCACCCGTTTTAGGGTTTTGGGGGTGAGGAGTGTGGGGGTGATGGTTGTGGGGGTGTCGGTTGTGCGCGCCGTCCCCTTCTCCTCCTCCTCCTTCGTCTCCCACTGCTGTAGCTGTCGGTAAGGGGGGTGGATGTGTGGGAGTCTGGGGTTTAGGGTTTAAGGGGGGTGCTGTGGGAGTGGAGCTAGGGTTTGAGCAGGGGGTGTGTGAGAGGGGCGTTGGGCAGCTGGGGGAGGTTGAGTGGAGGCAGCAGTCTTGTCGCCAGCAGCACCAGCAGTCCGGAGGCTACAATCTCCGGTAGTCGCCAGTCGCCTGTGGGTCAGTTGCTCGTCTGCCGCTACTTTTAGCCGCGGAGCTAGTTACTCCTGTAGTCCGGGCCTTTGCTTCGGTAGCCACTAAGCCAGCAGCTCCTGTGTGTCTGCAGCTTCAGCAGTCGCCTCCCATCTTCTCTCCCCCCACAGTCTCTCCTCCTCCTCACTTGCCCTCTGTGATTAGCTCTAGCTTTGCTTACCTTTGTGAACTCCTGCTCTATACCTGCTTGCTCATTGTACTGATTACACCCCACTTTGGCTATGGGGGTGTGTCAGAATGTTATTCTCTAGCCTGTAGTGGGGTGCTCTATAGCGAGTACAACCCATCTAGGGTTTGCTATATGTATCCTCATTGCTGCTAGTGAAACCCTCCTTCTTTGCCTAAACGTTCACTTGCTTACCTAGGACTTACCTAGCTATGGCTTCTCACTATAACTACTACTCTCCTATGAATGATGGCGCTTTCTCGTGTTCCATCGGGATGGTATGGCCAACTGTCCGGTTCGGAGGAAGACCGTCCGGTATCAGTTCAAAAACCTCATAATATTTCTCTGTCAAACCTTCATTTGAGGTGAAAAATCCTTAATAATCCGTGAAGTGGTTGATGCCAGAATCCCAGTCACTAGTTCACTGGATAGAAAGGCTTGTCTGTGTAGCGGGTCCGTGTGCCCATAACCCCCAGGCGAACGCGCCAGTAACCTCCCTAGTATCAATCGGGGATCTCACGGTGTATGTCTACTGATAGTTGGTTCGGAGTCTAACTGTACAACGGAAAGTGTATCAGCTGCGTTGACGTGCTCTTTGAATTGGAGAGCCGATTCAAAGCACACATCAAGAGTCAAGCTTTAAGTTTGTCGTCCAGTGCATGCCGCTTTGGGAGTTGCCATTATGTCTTCGTCCTATTTATTGTGAATGGGACAAAACCACCGCATAAAGTCATAACCAATCCATTCCCAAGACAATGTCTTCTCCTGCTAGAAGGGGTAAGACAACAACGCTGATGGTCTCTTCATATCCTTGGATATCCCGGTTAACTAACGCATGCCCTCTGTATGGGATGACCTTGTCATCTCTCAAACGGATAGAACAAGATGGTCCTTGAACAGGAGAATTCAAGTATCCCATCCACTTCTCATCGATCAATGATGCAATCGCACCTGTATCAACCAGGATCGAAGAATTGCGCCCATTTACACCACCAGAAAACAAAAGGTTTTGCTGATGTTTAGGTCGGGTAGGACATGCCGTAATATCAGTAGGAGGCAAGCATTATGCCTTAATGTCGTGGTTGTTAAAGCCCAAGACCTGAATTACAAATACACCCTGTTTCGCGCTAGCAGAGCATCTGGTTGCAGAACATGCACAGGTTGTAGAACGTCACCACGTTTGAAATGGTCTTATCACCGACGGTACAAGCACATTAACAAGAAAGCGGTTAGCTAGGATGCTGCATGGTAAAGAACATTAACCAAGCGTTTCAAAGCGGTTGAAAAGGGTATACAGCGATAAAGAAAAAATTTGCCCCCAGTACCACTCCGTCAGCTGGTGCGGCTTTGCCCGCAGGTTTCAGCCATACGGTTTATGGCACCTGACCGCACTGTAGCAGCGAATCGCGCAAGGTGAGAGGGTCGAGAAACAGGGTGTAATAGGGCAAACTAAGCACAGTTTGCCTACCGAACCCACAGTTGACCTCCCGAGCCAGGCTGGTTACCAGAAAACGTCGCATCACAAAAAGGCAGAGTCGTAGAGCAGAACAGGTTTGCTTGATGAGAGTCCCAACCACACTTTGCTGAAGGAAGAAGGGCTCTGCCTGTACACAGTTTTGAGAAAAATGGTAATTCAGGATTGCTTGTGCGTCTAGTACGCGAAACTCATGCGATGAGATAGAATGAGGAGCCACTAAAGCAAGTGCTTGACGCAATTTCCTACCTTCAACCCCGACCACACTTATTTTGCCATCATCCCAAGCGTAAACCGCTCGAAGCGCATATTATTCTACGTCGCTATAAACTGCCTCGATAGGTGAACCTCAAACCCCCACACATCGTCCTCCCCCTTGACGCACCATCACAGTCGCTTCCCCCCTTTCCCCGTCGCCATTGCCCTCCCATCGCCCTTACCCCTCTCCCCTCCCGTCGCTTCCTCGTCAACGTCGTCGTGCCCCATTCCGACGCTTCGTTCACCACTCCGACCACCCCCTTTCTCCGTTGTCGTGTCCCCACCCCTCCCCACTCTCCAGACTGGGGCACCCACGTTTCCACACTCGATAAGCCCGTACCTCGCCTGGCCGCAAACATCGCATTTGGCCCTATCGCCGTCCGCGACCCCCACGCTTCCCACCGTCTCTCACACACCCCCCTACGCACACGCCCACGTTTCTCCTCACCGCGCGACATCCTCTCGCCTCCCCGCGCGCTCCTATCGCCTCCCCGCGCGCGCTCTTCTCGCCTCCCCGCGCGCGCTCCTCTCGCCTCCCCGCGCGCACTCCTCTAGCCTCCCCACGCGGCCTCCTCTCGCCTCCCCGCGCGTGCTCCTCTCGCCTCCCCTCGCGTGCTCCTCTCGCCCCCCTGCGCGTGCTCCTCTAGTCTGCGTGCTGAACCCTCGCTGCCTCTCCGCGTCTCGCGACGGCCTCCTTTCGTGTCGCTGATCACGAATATTGCCCTCGGCGCTGGCTCGCACTCTTGCAACGGCGAGGCTTCCGCAGCCCCTCTGCACGCCCTCAGGAAACCCTCGTTGCACACCCTCTCTTCCCCACCTGTACGTCCTCGTTTCCCCCTCGATTGCTGCCCTCATTTCCCACCCTGATTGCCCTCGTTTCCCCACCTTGCACGCCCACAGAAAACCCTCCTTGCACGCCCTTTATTCCCCACCTTTACGCCCTCATTTCCCCCTCTTCCACACCCTCATTTCCCACCCTGCTTGCCCTCGTTTCCCCACCTTGCACGCCCTCAGAAAACCCTCCTGGCACGCCCTCTCATCCCCTCCTGTCCGCCCTCGTTTCCCCCTCTTCCACACCCTCATTTCCCACCCTCCTCGTTTCCCCACCTTGCACGCCCTCAGAAAACCCTCGTTGCACGCCCCCTCTTCCCCTCCTGTCCGCCCTCGTTTCCCCCTCTTCCGCGCCCTCATTTCCCACCCTGCTTGCCCTCTTTTCCCCACCTTGCACGCCCTCAGAAAACCCTCCTGGCACGCCCTCTGTTCCCCACCTGTACGCCCTCGTTTCCCCCTCGATTGCTGTCCTCATTTCCCACCCTGCTTGCCCTCGTTTCCCCACCTCTCACGCCCTCAAAAACGCTCCGAGCACGCTGGCATTTCCCCATCTGCTCCTCTTTTTTTCCCCTGCTCCAGTTTTCGCCCCCTGCTCTCCACCCCACCTCTCTGCTCCTCTTTCTCCCCTCTACTCCTCTTGTCCCCCTCTGCTCAAGATTCCCCCTCCAGCTCCTCTTTTCCCTTACTGCACCTCTTTCCACCCTCTGCTCCTCTTTTCCCCCACTGCCCCTCTGTTTCCCCCCTGCTCCACTTTCCCCCCCCTGCTCCTTTTTCGCTCTCTGCCCTTTCCCTCCTCTGCTCCTCTTGCAGGTTGAGTGAACTGAGGTTTGGGATCCTACATCCTTGGTCACCCCTCCATCATCAGGTGCTTCCCACGCCCCTTACCAGTATTTATCATGAATTGGAATCTGCCGTCCCAATGCCCTTTTCCTCACTCAACCGTCACCATCCCTCTGTGCTTATCTCATAAAAGTTTAGGGTCCCCGCGTCCCACATGTCCTTACGCGAGCACCCTCACTGCGTTCCCATATTGGGAATCCTCCTACACCATTCCGAGTTGCCGTGGGTGCCATTCTAGCTCCCATGCCGCCCCCTTTCATGGTTACCCATGATCACTCCCTTACATCCCACCTCTCCCCTCGTCCGTCGCGGCACCCTCGCGTCCTGAGTTTCAGAGTAGCCATACTTCCCATCTGCCATCCCTCACTTGCCATCCTCTAAACCAGGAAAGCAACTCTGCAATCCCCTCCTTCCCATCCGCACTTTCTCCGTCCCCTCCTATTCCTCTCCCTTCCCCGCCTGCTCATCGTTCCTTTCTGCCTTTGCTTCTCAGCCGCTTGTGAACCCGGCTTCAGTCCTTTAGATGTAACTCCTCCCCCCTTATTCCCCAGCACCCCTACCTTCTCACCCCCCAGTCCTCCCATTCGGAGAACCAACTTTACAATATCCTTCCCTCGTCCGGCTTCCCTACTCAAGTCAATGACAGCCTTAACCCCCTCCCCCACCACCTCCGCCCCCTCCCCCTTCACTTCCTAACCTCTCCCTCTCCCTTCTTGTTTTCTGCCTGATGTTCCCTCCTCTCACCCTCTAAACCACACACCTCATCAGTTATGTCATCATGGCGACGTACTCCTCGGAGACAACTGACGCTTTGAGGGTTGGGGAGGAGGGTTTTGAGGATGATGAGGAAAGGGGTCGACGACGTGGACCGGGGGTCGATGGCCACGGCAAGTACGGGCACCCTTTCCGCCCATACTCGTTCGGTTGCCGCTAGCACGACGCATCCCTTTCCTAGAGTTCGTGCTCGAAGAGTTGTGCAACCAACAGGATTGCCGACACAGGTTCAATATGCAATAGAATGATGGTCCATATATGAGTTTGAGGAGCATCATGCCAAGCAATATCGTGTTCTTGATAAATGAGCTCGACATTGGCTCGGATTGTCGGATGATGTGAGGGCGGAGGGGAGTCAGAGAACTAATGTGGCGAGCATTCTAAGGGTGTGCTTGGGAAAAAACACGGATGAGGATTCTCAAGCTCAACCTATGACTGTGGCGAACCATCGTTATCGTTGCTACATTCAATACTCTGCCTTGTTAGGTGATCATCCGTTCGCGTAGGTGACTTTGCATTGGCTAATCTACGTCGTGATAGGCTCACTTTACCCCGAGCCAACGGGCGAGGGTTGTTGGAAACAATAAGTCCTAAGTGCGCTTCTGTCGTATCAAAATCCAAGGCACCAAGCGAAGCAATCCCAATCGAAGCATCGAGTCAACCTCGGAGGTTAGGGTAACCGCCTGGAGGTTACGAGAAAGTCAAAGGTCGCTGACCTTTGACTCGACAATTACAGCGCGACAGTTAAGGACACACAACTGACTCGTTACAGAGCAGTTGCCCGAGTCGCACCATATCGAACCGCAACAGCAATACAGTTATCTATCTATCTATTCGTATTCCCTGTACTCTTATATAAATCCTTGTATTTGCTTGTTTAATTTAATCTACTTTGCTCTCACACACCAGTGCAAGGTCGGTTCACAATCCTCATTAAACGCTTCCGCTATTACAAGTTTCTACCCAAGAGTTCTCCTCTGCAAAGATCCTAAGGGCTATTTTTTTTCAGCCCAACATGGTATGAGAGCGGACAGGGGAAAACTCTAACTCTTTTCAAAATCATTTCAAGACATGGCAACAAACAAGGAAAGGAGCTCTCCTAATGGCTCCTCGGGCACTATTCCTACTCCACCACCAGCCTCTGGCCTGCAGACAGAGGAAGGCACGGCAGCAAGACCAAGGGGAACTTCAACCGAGACTCCTACGAACCATCCTTCTGACTTCGACCAGAACATGATGGAGAAATTCTTCTCCTTCATGTCCTTCTACGAGCAACACCAGCAGTCGGGATCTGCACAGACACACAACAGCAACAACGGAGCGGCACCCATGAGCCTTGACGGGTCGTCATACGCGCGAGGGAATCAACAGCAGCAACCCACCTTCGCCCCGTACGAACGCGGGTCGATCAGCTTCCTGCCTCAACCTCCACCTGCGCAAGACAAACCAATGGATGCCTTACAAGTACAGTCGCAGTTCGCGCATGTTCTGAAACTACAGACGTCAAGACCTTTCGACGGAAAGGACTTCTTTACCTGGTCCTTTGAATTCGAGTTGATGATGGAGGGCGCGCAGATACTCGGCTTCTTCGACGGATCCCTGCAGTATCCAGCAAACGGGACACAGTATGAAAAGCAGCAGTATACGTATCAATCCATGATGGCGTATACTATTCTACTGAGAAACATCACACCAACCCAGCAGCAGAACATTCGCTCTTACCGGAACTTCGGCAACTCGGCGGAACTCGCGTACGGCCATCTGAAGAACCTGTACCAGGCAACAGACAGTGTAAACCAGAGCAGGTTAATGGCGCAGCTGACAACAGTTGAAATGAAACCAGGAGAAAAAGGGTTGGCGTATATCAGCCGATGTCGCGAATTGCGCGACAAGCTTCTTCGATGTGGAGGGTCAATCTCTGAAGACGCCTTCGTAACAGTCGTCATCGGTGGCCTCGGTCCTCAGTGGCGCGCCACCAAAGCAATTCTTCGAGCACACGGGAGGATCTCCGAAGCGGCACTTTGCGCAGAAATTCACGCCGAGCAGCAGGATATGGACCTGCAAGAAGAAAGACACAAGAAAAAGACATTAGCACCGGAGTTTGCTTTCCATACTCAGCGACGACACAACAACTACAACAATCGACAGCAGCAGCCGAAGCTAGTACCTCCATTTTGTCACATCTGCAAGACATCAGGACACCCACGCACGCACTGCCCGTCTCGACAGACAACACCACAGCGACAACTGCGGCCTTCAAGCACCCAAGCTGCTTCGACACAAGCAAGCTCGACAACCACGATTCAAGCTTCAACGACCTCAACTGGACAACCTGCACAAGGAGCAAGACATATAGTCAACTGCATGGTCAAGATAAACGACTCTTGCATAACAGAGTCACCACCCCATTACTCACCGGAAGAGGAGCTCGACAACAGGACGCCTCGTCGCGAATCACTCCATCCAAATCCGACTTACGCCGCTATCGCTCAAAGTGAACCGTCCGGCCAAGACACCTGGTTCTTGGACAGTTGCTGCGGGCAACACATGTGCTCGTCCGGGCGTTTCGTACAACGCGAACATCGACTCCAACGGGAAGTGATCATCACGGTTGCCAACAACCAAAACCTGCGCACACGAAGACAAGGAGTGGTACAGCTTCAGTCAAGAGAAACAAATGTCATACTGCACATGTCTAAGGTACTCATCGCTGAAGGACTCGGCTACAACTTACTGAGCGTTAGCCAGTTGATGGCGAAAGGAATTCATCTGGAAGCCGACAGCACGACCCAGGAGTTCAAGCTTTACCACGTGAGAGGCGGTCTCTACATCGGGAAAGCAGTGCTGAAGAACAACGTCTTCGTCCTCGACTTCGCTCCCGACCTCGGCACTGCAGACAGCGACGCCATTGTGAACTTTGCTGATTGGACACACCCTCCGGATCTCGACCCCGACTTCAGCCCGGGAGGTTTCTGGTACTCCCACACTATCCCTGAAGCAGAACGAACAAGAGCGTTAGCAACGATTCAACAAGAAGCAGAGACGACAACATCGGCAGCAGAGACAACATCGGCAGCAGCGACAACATCGGCAGCAGCAACAACATCGGCAGCAGCAACAACATCGGCAGCAGCAACAACATCAGCAGCAGCAGGAACAACGACACCAGTCACAGTCGACGAAGCACCACCAACACCCGCGCAACAGCTGAATCCGACTCAACGTGAAGTCCACCGAAGCGCCAACCTCGTCGCCAGCTTTTACTCCAACTCCGACGCATATCAGCGTTCACCCGGACACCGCGCCTCTGAAGAGATCTGGCACGCACGCACAGGACATCCAAGCAACACGGTTTTGAATAACACGATAAGAGCAGGAGTCCTTGACAAAGACTCTCTACTTCTACCCGATGGCAGAGAACTCCAGAAGGCACGAGGGACTTGCCTTATATGTCCCGAAGCTGACTTACCTCATCGACCGTTTGCTTCACATCACAACCCGAGCGCTCCAGCGTACGCACCACTCGAAAAAGTCTACAGTGACATCCTCTACAATCGCGAACCAGGACAAGTCAACTACAACTACACCATCACCTTCATCGACGCCGCCACTCGATACGTCTGGCATCGCAACCTACCCAGCCGCGACATGGCGCTCGCAGTATTCGCCGCCTGGCTACCGATAGCAGAGAGAGAGTCTGGAACACAACTGAAAAGTTTCCAGTCAGACGGAGGTGGCGAGTACACCTCTCAGCGCTTCAAGCAGTTCTTGGCGGAAAGGGGGATCAAGCAACTCCTCTCCCTTCCCTACGCACATCAGCAGCAAGGTGTTGCAGAACGACTGAACAGGACCCTGCAGAACAGCATGCGCAAACTGTTACGTGGCATGCGGCTACCCAACCACCAGTGGCCAGCAGCAATGGACCACGCTGTCATGCTGCACAACTTGTTGTCGTCGTCCTCACTCCCGAACAACGCATCACCGCATCTGCTGTGGACAGGGAAGCAGGGCAGCACGAAAATGTTACGAGTTTTCGGGTGCATGGTACAGTACAGACCCCCAGAAGCACGAGCGGGAAGATTTTCGCAACGGGCACAGTGGGGACTACACCTCGGCATCGAGAAAAATTACAACGCATGGAGAATCTTCGACGTCCACACAAAGGAAACAGTAGCAGCACGTGACGTGATCTTCTACGAAAGACTCACCCTTCAGACGTACCTCGCCAACTTGCACGAGAATCGGGACCTCACCAGTGGTTTTCGTGGTGACCGAGCCTTCGCGTCAGCAGCGGACGAAGCAGACTGGGATGAACAGAACGTCGACAACGCCTCGGAAGAAGCCGGACCTCTCCCATACTGCTCCGTCGACGTGCCCATGGATGAGGATAATCCTCGCGATAGTAACAACGCCGAAATCTTCTACCGTTTCGCCGACGATGGTTACGTAACACCTGTGACAGTCAACACCAACGAAGCAGAAAGGGTAGGGCCAAATTTCATGCCGGACCCAGAAACGGGAGACGAAGCAGCTTATCCCGAGGATCCAGAACTCCCTCGATACTCACAGACTGGGCTGCAAATCCTTGGTCTCGTCACCGCAGTCCATGGCGCCGGCATTCCTAAGGAGCCTGCGACGGTTCAGCAGGCTCTGGGGGGGGAACACAGGGAGAAATGGCGTGAAGCTATGGACAAAGAGCTGAAGGCACTGGAGGAGCGCAACACCTGGAAAATTGTTCCCATCGGCGTAACTCAAAATAAAAACATTCTTACCGGGAAATGGGTCTTCCGTGTGAAGACGAAAGCTGATGGCACCATCGACAAATTCAAAGCCCGCTGGGTCGTACGTGGCTTCGACCAGGAGCACGGAAGAGATTACACCGAAACCTTCGCTCCGGTCAGTCGCCACACCTCACTCCGAATTCTCATCGCCGTCGCCGCCATGAAGAAAAAGAAATTGCGACAAATCGACGTTGCGAACGCATTTCTCTACGCACCTGTGGATGCAGAAATCTTCGTCGAACTCCCGCACGGCTCCCACGGCGAACCCAACCGAGTGTGTCAACTACTCAAATCACTCTATGGGATCAAGCAGGCACCGCGACTGTGGCAGCAGTACCTACACGCCCGCCTCATCCGCATCGGCTTCAAACAACTCCCGCATGACCAGAGCATGTATCGCCTCACAAAAGGAGGCGATTACGTCCTACTAATCGTCTATGTGGACGATCTCCTCTACATTGGGTCAACCGACGAGATCGCCACGTGGTTCGAAGGGGAGCTCCAAAAAGACCTCACGCTCACGGTCTCTTCTACGGTTACGCAATACCTCGGGCTCAACATCCGTGAGGAAGAAAACGCAATCTACCTAAGCGCCGAGAAGTACGCCGACACTATCGCGAAACGCTTTCGTCTCACACCAAGCGCCATCTCCACGCCTTATCGCTACGCGTCAGGAACCGAAAAGGGGCAATCTACTCTACTTAAACCCGCCGGCATACGCGACTATCAGAAGAAGCTTGGATGCCTTCTTTTCGCAGCAGTCACATGCCGTCCCGACCTATCCTACTCCGCGAGTCAGCTCGCTACCTATCTCAAGAGACCTGAAGCAGAGCATCTGGCGGAACTCGATCGTGCTCTCCACTACTTCGTCAGCACCGCGACGATCGGACTAACTTATCACAAAAACGTGACTACACCGACCAAGCTAATCGGCTACGTCGACGCCGATCACGCCGGCGACACCGACAACAGGCGCTCACGCACCGGCTATGTCTACCGCCTTGAGCCTATCGGTCCTATCTCCTGGCAGACGAGCAAGCAGGAGTTAATCGCACTATCTTCAGCAGAAGCAGAATATATTGCACTCTGCTCAGCCACCAAGGAGGGACTTTACCTTCGCGAACTACTAGAAGAAGCGAAGCTAGCCGAGTTACCCAGCTTCACCGTGTTCTGCGACAACCAGTCGGCAATTCGCATCGCCAACAAAAACGGCTTCGCAAACAGGACGAAACACATCGCCCTGCGCTATTTCTTCGTGAAGGACGAGATAGAAAAAGGGAAACTCGATTTGTCATACTGTCCAACATCCGAGATGGCAGCCGATTACTTGACCAAGAAACTCGGAAAGCAGAAGTTCGAATACTGCATGATGCTGACTGGACAAGGCCACGTCACCAGCAGCGACACTCCAGAAGCGAAGGGGAGTGTTGGAAACAATAAGTCCTAAGTGCGCTTCTGTCGTATCAAAATCCAAGGCACCAAGCGAAGCAGTCCCAATCGAAGCATCGAGTCAACCTCGGAGGTTAGGGTAACCGCCTGGAGGTTACGAGAAAGTCAAAGGTCGCTGACCTTTGACTCGACAATTACAGCGCGACAGTTAAGGACACACAACTGACTCGTTACAGAGCAGTTGCCCGAGTCGCACCATATCGAACCGCAACAGCAATACAGTTATCTATCTATCTATTCGTATTCCCTGTACTCTTATATAAATCCTTGTATTTGCTTGTTTAATTTAATCTACTTTGCTCTCACACACCAGTGCAAGGTCGGTTCACAATCCTCATTAAACGCTTCCGCTATTACAAGTTTCTACCCAAGAGTTCTCCTCTGCAAAGATCCTAAGGGCTATTTTTTTTCAGCCCAACAAGGGTTACATAATATGTAGTCAAGGCGATGTGGACTGGTTCAACCTGGAATGGGTCATCCCTGACGAGATTGATTTTGGCATGAGGTCAATCGTGTCAAATGTAATTCTATGCTTGTAGGCTACAGTGAGTAGCACAATAGGGAGTACAGTTGTTAGGGTTGCATATTTGTACTCTCACACTTTCTAGTTTCGGTCATTCCGTTGCATTCCTATTCTGAGATGGTATCACGAGTAGGTTAGATCCTCGTTCGTTTTTAGCTAGCCTCCGCGCCCTACGCGCCCTCCTCGCGCCTAGCCCGCGCCCTCCCGCGCTGCCCAGCCTGTCGCGCGCCCTCCTTAGACCTCCGCGCGCCCTCCAGAACCGTCGTGCGCCCTCCTTAGACCGCCGCGCGCCCTCCTCAACCGTCGTGCGCCCTCCTCAACCGCCGCGCGCCCTCCTCAACTGTCGCGCGCCCTCCTTAGACCGTCGCGTGCCCTCCCCTCCGCCTGTCGCGCGCCCTCCTCCGTCAACGCTTCCCGCACACCAGCGTGTGCTTACCGCACACCTGCGTGCACTTACCACACACCTGCGTGCGCTTACCGCACACCTGCGTGCACTTACCGCATCACTCTGTGTGCGCTTCCCGCACACCTGCGTGCGCTTCCCGCACACCTGCGTGCACTTACCACACACCTGCGTGCACTCACCGCACGCCTGCGTGCGCTTACCGCACACCTGCGTACACTTACCGCACACATGCGTGCGCTTACCGCACACTTGCGTACCCTTACCGCATCACTCTGTGCGCTTAGTGCATCTCTCTTCCCTTCACTTGTGCACCGGTCCCACGCCATTCATACTGCACTTGGCTCCCGGCTCAGCGGCTGGCAGCCGCTCTTCCCTCCGGTAGCGCCACCTAGGTTCGGTTAGAGCCCTGCCCCACGACTATTTTTTCGCCGACTGTCTCTCGTCGGTTTCCCCGCTGGCGTCCCTAGCCCTCCGTAGTTTTCCTCCTCGTTCTTAGCTCCGCCTCCGCCGTGCTCCAGTCGCCTCTAGCATGGGCTCCGCTATGGAGGCTCGTCGCCTCCGTTTCGATGCTGAGGGACGCCCAATCGAGTTCGGTACCTGGCAGCGCCAGACCACACGTTTCCTCACCAGCCAGCGTCAGGACGGCGCCACTCTGTGGGCCCACGTGTCGGGTGCTCTCGCGGCACCCCCGTCCCCCGCCACCCTGCCGACCGCCCCGGAGCCGACTCCTACGGCCCAGGCGGACTACGACCGTCGGGTCCTAGCTCGGGACGTGTGGCTCTCTCGTGACGCGGCCGCCGCCCTCACACTATCGGAGCTTCTCCCCCCGACTGAGGCCGCTCACTTTGACCAGGTGGAGACAGCCAAGGGGGTTTGGGATGCTATTGTGGCTCGCTATTCCACCCCCTCCTCCGCCTCCCTCAGTCGCCTCCTCATGCCGTTCGTGTTTCCCGACCTAGGCTCGTTTGCGACTGTTTCCGACCTAGTGACTCACCTCCGCTCGCTTGACGCCGGTTTTCGTTCGGCCTGTACCGACGCACAGATCCTTGTTGCTCCCCCCCCCATATGGCTCACTGTGCACTCGTTAGTCACCCGCCTCCCTGACGGCCTTGCCACTGCCCGCGACGCACTTCTTCAGCAGCACCCCACTGAACTCACTATAGACCTCCTTCAGACTGCTCTCGGGACCATCGAGAGCAGCCTCCTCACCGTTGCCTCCGCCACTGATGCGGTGGCCCCCCATCTCTTTGCGGGGTGTGCCGCCCCTCAGCTTCCCACTTTCACCGCTACCCGCGCTTCTGCTGCTGTGTCGGTCTCTGAGGACACTGCTGCCGTTTCTGCCGCAGACTGGCAGAAACGTGGCAAGAGTGGCAAGAAGGGCGGGAAGGGGGGAGGTGGGGGCGGAGGAGGTGGCGGTGGAGGGGGCGGTGGAGGTGGGAGCGGCGGTGGTGGTGGAGGCGGCGGCGGCGGCGGCGGCGGCGGTGGTGCACCAGGGGGAGGGGGCCTTGGAGGAGGCGTAGGACAGACAGGTCCACCCACAGGTGGTGGCCCGACCGGTGGGGGTGCTGCCCCCCAGCAGCAGCAGCCACAGCAGCACCAGCCACAGCAGGGACAGCAGCAGCAGCAGGGACAGCAGCAGCAGCAGGCACCGCAGCAGTTCCAGCAGTAGGGGCCCCCGCTGCAGTGGGGTCCGCAGCAGCACTGGGGTCCCCCACCGCAGTGGGGTCCTGGAGGCCCTGGGAGCACCGGCCGCAGCAGTAGCTCTTCCAGCTGGGCCCCTCGCCCCCCTCGCCGTGACGCTGGCCCCTGCACCCACTGGTGCCTCACCGGGCCGGGCAGCCCCTGTCTCTGTGGTCGCGACGACCACTCTGCCGCGCGGTGCTTCCGCCGCCTTGACGACCTCTACTGGGCTCGTTGGGGCCCCCTAGCGGTCACGCCTCGCTGGTCTCGTCTGTTAACCCGTAAGATTGATGTCTTTGATTTGCCCATGGACGATGCGCGTCAGCATGCTTTGTATGTTGATGCTGACTTTAGTGCTGAGGGATCTGTGTGCTCGCGTGTTCGTAGTTTAGCCTGCTTGCCTCCTGCTAGTGTAGCCTTGTGCCTGCCTAGCTTAGGTGCTTGTGTTGCTGCTCTAGGTGCTTGTGTAGCGACTGGGTCAGGTGACCCTCCGGCTGAGGCCTCTCTGTCGTTCACACTGGACTCGGGCGCGTCTTAGTGCTTCTTCCGCGACCACACGACCCTTACGCCACTCCTCACTCTTGTGTCAGTGGCTCTGGCTGATCCTACCTCTGGACCAGCCGTTGCGCGTAGCTCCACCACCCTCCCGTGCCCTGTGGTCCCCTCTGGTGTCCTGCGCGGCCTCCACATCCCCTCGTTCACTCGGAACTTGGTGGGTGTTGGATACCTCCAGGACAGGGGGATCACGGTTACCTTCGTGGGGGGTGGGCGGACTGCAGTCTGTACAGACGCTACCACACGTGCTGTTCTGGCCACGTTCAGCAGGGAGCCCCGCTCCGGTCTCTACGTTCTCCACACCGAGCGCTCCCCGGTCGCGTTCTCCCCTCAGGTCGTTGCGTCCCCTCCGGCCCAGATCCCCAGTCCAGTTGCGGTGTCTAGCCAGGTAGTCGTGTCCGGTCCGGTCGCTGTGTCCAGTCCAGTCGCTGCGTCTTGCTCCTGTCGCTCTCTAGCCCACCGCACCGTCCTGTGGCACCACCGCCTTGGCCACCCGTCGATCCCTCGCCTTCGTGGCATGCTCAGTCAGGGACTTGTCACAGGTCTCCCACACACCTTCCCGTCGCTCCCTCTCTCGCTTGCCCCTCCTTGCTCTCCTTGCGTCGCCGGTCGCTTACGCGCCACTCCCCACTCCTCCTCCCTTCGTCCGGCCACCGCTCCCTTCGAGACTCTCCACTTGGACGTTTGGGGCCCTGCCCCGACGCATGGGTCTGGGAGGGAGCGTTACTTTCTGGTTGTCGTCGACGACTTCTCCAGGTACACCACAGTGTTCCCTCTTGCGAAGAAGTCCGAGGTGGCTTCTAGCCACTGAGGGCACTCGTGGTCGTCGAGTCAGTAGTCTCCACTCCGACCGTGGGGGCGAGTTTCGCTCCGGCATTCTCGGCGGATTCTGCGGCGAACAGGGCATCACACAGTCCTGGACGCTGCCAGAGTCACCACAGCAGAATGGGGTTGCTGAGCGCCGCATAGGGCTGGTCATGGACATCGCCCGCACGTCCATGATCCATGCCCGTGCGCCCCATTTTCTGTGGCCCCACGCGGTTCCCTACGCCGCACACCAGCTGAACCTCCAGCCGCGTGTCTCGCGGCCCGAGGCTTCACCGACCAGTCTTTGGACTGGTTCCCCTGGTGTTGGGTCGGCCTTTCGAGTCTGGGGCTGCCTTGCGCTTGTTCGCGACACCTCAGCGGACAAGCTCTCGGCACGCGCCGTCCCCTGTGTCTTCCTTGGTTTCCCAGTGGACTCTGCCGACTGGTCCTTTTACCACCCGCCCCTCCACCAGTTCCTAGACTCCCGTGACGTCCGGTTTGACGAGTCTGTGTCCTACTACACCCGGTACCCCTGTCGAGGTCTCCCGGTACCCCCTCCCCCCCTTTTCCTAGCACCCTCTCCTCCTCTTGCTCCGGCTCCTCCGGTACCCCCTCCCCCCCCTGGTCCTGCCCCGTCTGGTGTGTCCCACGCTACCCCTCTACCCTCGGTCGCGCTTAAGGTAGCGTCTCCCTCCCTGCAGTCCTCCTCACAGTCCCCTCAGCAGCCTTCGGCACTTCCGCGACAGGTTCCTGTGGACTTGGCTGGTGTTGGAGCTTCAGGTGCAGCCGCTGGCGGTGCGCGGTCTTGGGGTGCTCGTTTGCGGGGTGCTGGAGCTGGAGGGGCTGGCGCAGGTGGCGCTAGCTCTGGAGGTGCTGTAGCTGGGGATGCTGGAGTTGGAGGTGCTAGCACTGGAGGTGCTAGTTCTGGGGGTGCTGGAGTTGGGGGTCGTGACACTGGAGGTGTTGGTTCTGGGGGTGCTGAGTCTGAGGAGACTCGATCTGGAGACCCTGGTTCTGCGGAGTCCACTCCGCCTCCCCACCGCCACGACACGCGTCTCCAGGCTACCCGTCGGTGTGAGCGTGAGGAGCAGGAGCGGTTGGAGAGGGAGTGGCAGGAGTTGCGGGTGCTGGACCTTCTGGAGCAGCAGCGGCAGCAGCAGCAGCAGCAGCAGCAGCAGCAGCAGCAGCAGCAGCAGCAGCAGCCGCAGCAGCCGCCGCAGCATCCGCCGCCGCTGCCGCAGCAGCCGCAGCCGCCTCCGCAGCTTCCTCTGGAGCGGCAGTTGTTCCCACCTGTGAGTGGCCTGCGGGCCCTTGGCCTTTCCTACTCTCCTCCTGTCCGCTCCTAGTCTCCTCCTATGTTTGTTCCTCCGTTGCCTCCTCCTGACGACCGTCCGGCGGTCTGGTCTTCTCCTCCTCCTCAGTCTCCTCCCCCTTCTGTCCGTCGCGACTTGATCACCCGTTGTCCTCCGCGTGCTCGTCACTCGTCCCCTGTTACTGACCTCCACACTGCCCTCCTTTGTTCGTCTCGTCGTCGTTCTCCTTCTCCTGTGTCCGTTCTCCCGTCTCCTCCTCCGTCCTCTCTACCTGCCCTCCCCACTCCTATCTCTGACTACTACCGCGCTGTTCGTCCTGTTGCCGCACGTGTCCTCACCACTCTTGTCACCGACCCTCGTTTCCCTCCGTCGTTTGTCTCGGCTCTCACTGCCACTGTCGCTGAGTTTGCTGCCGCCAGCCGCCTTGACTATGCCACCCGTGTGGTGCCAGCTCCTCCCTACCGTCCTCTGTCCGTCGGGGGTGGGTTTGCCCTTAGCTGTGACGTCCTAGAGGACAGAGAGTCTGAGCTGGAGTACTGGGCAGCCGCTTCTCCCTCTGTGTGTGCCATGCTGCTCTCCCCTGAGGGAGACCCCGATGCCCTTGACATACCGACTCCTTGCACTTACCGCGAGGCAGTGTCAGGGGCGTGGGCCTCTCAGTGGAAAGCGGCTATGGACTCAGAGTTGGCGTCTTGGAGATCCACAGGCACCTACGTCGGCGCAGTTCCCCCTCCCAGGGCGAGCGTAGTCGATGGCATGTGGCTCTTCAAGGTGAAGCGGCCGCCTGGAGCACCGCCGGTGTTCAAGGCGCGCTACGTGGCTAGGGGTTTCAGTCAGCGTGAGGGAGTTGACTTCTTCTAGACCTTCGCCCCGACCCCGAAGATGACTACTCTTCGGGTGTTACTCCACATAGCAGCGCAGCGAGACTACGAGCTGCACTCCCTCGACTTCTCCACTGCGTTCCTCCAGGGCCGGCTGCATGAGGAGATCTGGCTGCGCCGTCTTCCTGGCTTCACTGACACCTTCCCACCTGGGACCCAGTGGAGCCTGAGGCGACCAGTCTACAGTCTCCGCCAGTCGCCCCGTGAGTGGCACGACACTCTTCGCTCCACACTTCGTGACCTTGGGTTCAGCCCGTCCTCCGCCGACCTGTCGCTGTTTGTTCGAGCGGGTTCTACTCCTTTCTTTATCCTTGTCTACGTCGACGACTTGGTGTTTGCTACTGCAGACAGGGCAGCATTGGCTCAGGTGAAGTCCGAACTCCAGAAGAGACACAAGTGCACTGACCTGGGTGAGCTGCAGCGCTACCTTGGCTTGCAGATCACCAGGGACAGAGCCGCTCGCACCATCACACTGATGCAGTCACACATGGTGCAGCAGGTCCTTCGGCGGTTCGACTTCCAGTTCTCCACCACACAGCCCACTCCTCTTGCTGTTGACCACCGACTCACTGGCCCCTTTCCTGACGAGCCCTTTGAGCCCAGTGGTCCCTACGCAGAGCTTGTGGGCTGCCTCATGTACCTGATGACTTGTACTCGGCCGGACCTCGCCTTTCCCCTCAGCATCCTCTCTCACTTTGATGCAACTGGGAGACACCGTCCTGTCCACTAGACAGCTGCTGTGAGGGTGGCGAAGTACGTGGCGACTACATCAGGCATGGGGCTTGTGCTTGGAGGGACTCAGCCAGTGGTGTTGACTAGTCACTACGACTCTTCCTACGCTGACGACGTGGAGACTCAGCGCTCGACTCAGGGTTACTGCTTCAGTCTGGGAGCTGGTGCTGTGTCGTGGAGGTCTACACAGTCGTCTTCTGTGGCTACTTCCAGTGCAGAGGCAGAGATCTACGCTGGTGCCATGGCGGCACAGGAGCTTCGCTGGTTGACCTTCTTGCTCGCCGACCTTGGTGAGCGGCCTCGCTCTGCACCGACCTTGTACGCTGACAACAAGGCCATGATCCTCCTGTGTCGTGAGCCTCGACTGGAGAGCAGAGTGAAGCATATTGACGTGAGGTACTTCCTCCTGCGAGAGCTGCAGCGACGCGGCCAGGCACGCCTGGACTTTGTGGCCTCAGAGGCCAACACTGCAGACGTCTTCACCAAGGCCTTGGCGCTTGGTGATCACCACACGTTCTGTGTGCAGTTGGGGCTTGTTGAGGTAGGCCCTTGGTTGCTGTAGTCTTGTTGTTTGCTCTGCTTGTTGTGCTTCCTATTTATATCCTAGTGAACTCTTGAACTGGCCTTGAGGCCGCTTGCTTGCGCTCGGAATTTGTGTGGTGTCCTTGAGATCCACCCTGAGCTTGCCTTGTTTCTTGCTTTGACTGGTCTTGTGACCATTTGTTCACCTTGCTTGCTTTGATGCCCCTCACTTAGCCTATGGGGGTGTGTCAAATGTAATTCTATGCTTGTAGGCTACAGTGAGTAGCACAATAGGGAGTACAGTTGTTAGGGTTGCATATTTGTACTCTCACACTTTCTAGGAAACCCTAATTGGGTTGTACTCGCTATAGAGTACCCCACTGCAGGCTAGACAAACATCACATTCTGACACACCTCCATAGTCAAAGTGGGGTATAATCAGCACAGCAAGCACGCAGAGCAGTAGGTTCACAAATACAAGCAAAGCTTGAGGCACTCACAGAGGGCAAGTGAAGAGGAGGAGGAACTGTGAGAGGAGTGGAGATAGGAGGCGTCTGGTGAAGCCGCAGACACACGGGCAACAGGAACGGTGCGCACGGTGGCTACCGGAGCACTCAACCTCCGGACTACAGGAGTAACTGGCTTCGCGCTGAGCAGCAGCAGGAGCAACAGACCCACGGGCGACTGGCAGCAGCAGGCTCGCTGGGCTACTGGAGTACTCAACCCCCGGACTACTGGCGCTGCAGACGTCACAACGGCCACCTCCTGTCAACCTCCCCCAACTGTCCCACACCCCTTTCACACACTCCCTGCTGAACCACTAGCACCGCTCACACGCCACCCCCCTCGTACCACTCCGACGGCTCCAACACATCCACCCCCCTCAGCGGCAGCTGCAGCAGTGGGAGACGGAGGAGGAGGAGGAGCAGGGGACGGCTCACACACCCGGCACCCCCATACTCTCCACCCCCAAACCCTAACATAGGAGCGCGGGTAGCAGCGGGGGTGGGGCGCGGTCAGAAGCTCGGGTCGAACCGCACGCGGGCTGCCCGGGCCGCGCGCGGGCCTGGCGCAGCCCGTACGGGCCGCGCGCAGGCTGTACGGGCCGCGCGCGGGCCTGGCGCAGCCCGTACGGGCTGCGTGCGGGCTGTGCGGGCCGCGCGCGGGCCTGGCGCAGCCCGTACGGGTTGCGCGCGGGCCTGGCGCAGGTCGCGCGGGTCGCGTCGGGCGACGGGGGGCGACGCGACGGTCGACAGGGGGCGACGCGCGGTTCGACGGGGCAGGGCGCGCGGCGGGATGAAAAATCGCCGCGCGCCCAGAGCGCGCGGCAGGCAGGGGACAGTAGGAAACCGCAGCGGAAGCATTGGGTGGGGCCCACCCACAGGATCGACCTAGGAGGGTCGACCTGCTCTGATAACATGTCAAAACAGCAGGATAAAACGATAAACACGAAAGGGGGGTTTTCACTAGCAGCAGTTGAGATACATATAGGAAACCCTAATTGGGTTGTACTCGCTATAGAGTACCCCACTGCAGGCTAGACAAACATCACATTCTGACACCCCCAAACGAATCTGAGGGCCTGGTGTGAGAAGTAGATGGATAACCATCACGGAAATGATAATAAGATCAAAGAATTAACCCTATATGTGCAGTCAAGTATGGTATTTGGTGGGGAAGGTGTCGCGAGATAAGACAAATAACTAGCGAGTGCATATACTGTATATATGTACAGAGCTCTGAAGAAGCGAGTGCCGAGGAAAAGGGGGAAGGGAGGTCCGGAGTGATGGGTTGGGGCCGGATAAGTCAACACGTCAGCGGAGGATCGCATGAAGGGGGGGAAGGGGGCACGACAGCTGGAAGGAGCTATTTGTTTCGTGTGCGTGTGCATGTTTCGTTTCCTTGCAGGTTGAATGCCCGAGCCAGCTGGAGCAGCAGCCACAAGCTGGAGGATCGGCGGATGGAGGGCTAAGTGCCAGTGGCAATTGGAATGGGAGGATGGCCCTTCGCCTTGGCGAGAAGGCCACCACCTCCAAGGGATTCTTGTGGAGTAGCAACAGGGGGAGGAGAGCAGGCAGGATATAGGGGGTACGGGCTATTGACTTTGCATTGCTTGTATGTTCTGTGCTAAACTCAAGAAATTGCAATAGCCTGCGTGCATGTGAGATCTCAGGTCAGTACAAGCAGTAGATTAGGAATTGCACGACGGACGGGGATGTGAGTAAGCTAGGAGAGCTTTATCACATACAAGCAATCCATGGAGCGCTAGTATGCGGACCAGAGCTGGGACGGAGTACGAACTAGAGCAGAAAGGCGAAGTCGGAAGTGATTCCTCAGAAGAAAAGGGTGCTGACATGCATCGGGGAACGGATACGCGCGAGGACGCGGAGCATGGGCCGGATTCGCCCAGGCATGTGGCGACCGGACAAGATCGGACGGGGCCACCGGCGGAAGGGTCAGCGCCAACCGGGGCAGAGAAGAAGAATTTGCGATCGGAGGACCGACCAATGCGAAGCGTGAGAGAGGATGTGGAGCACGGCTTCTACCGACGGAGTGCTTTATGGCAGGAAGAGGCGTTGGTGCAGCGATGGAAGTATACCCCGCTGCCCAAGATCGAAGTACCAGAGCGATTCTCTAGCGACACGCGACGAGGACCTTCCATAAAAAAACTACGTGATGCATCTGGAGAACTTACGAGCGCGCTGGGAGCGGGATCGCCTGGACCCTGAAGAGTTCTTGTGTGGTCTTGCGAATACGTTGACTAGAGAGGCAGAAACCTATTATCGCATCAGTCGGCGAGAGCTGCTGGATTGGGCGGGAAGAGCGGCACCCGGGGAGAGAGATCCCACGACGCGGTTCTTGGGCATGCTGGAAGAACAGTTTCCGGTGCAAACGCCAGAGAGGGTATCGGAGTTCCGAGATTTCAGGCGGCGAACCGGCGAGTCCCTGCTAGCATACTACGGCCGTCTGGTGGAGCTAGCCGAGGACATGACTTGTCACGACCAAGGACGGCTGATCAACAAGTTTCTGAACGGGCTAAGCTACGATCTACGATGGGATGTGCAAGTGCGCGTGTTCGACATGGGTGCGAGAGCCACGCTCAAGGAAGCCTATGAAGTGGTGAAGCGGGTGGAAACTGGACGGAGACTGTACGAGATTGAGGCAGCTCCAGATCGAGGAGGAGAGCGACGGCGATCCGCATGGACCGCAGCTCCAGTGGAACGTGAACGCCCGCCGCGACGGGCAGGAGAAGAGAGGAAGTGTCACAACTGTGGCAAAGCAGGACATCTCAGACGTGACTGCCGCAACCCACCAGCCTGCTCGATCTGCGGGAGTGAAGAGCACATGAGGCGCGACTGCCCAGACGCACCCAACTATGATCGATGCGGACGGAAGGGGCATGCAGAGAAGGATTGCTACGTCACCAGGCGAGAAGGAAGAATGCGGAAGGACCCGGAAGACATGCGCGCGTAGATTGCACGTCTTCAGCGCCAGTTACAGGAGATGGAAGGGCAGGACCCGAAAGGAGCCGCGATGCTGGCTAAAGTAGAGGAAGCAGAGGAAGAAACAACGAGTGAAGCCAGCTTCGCGCTGATGGCGCAACCAGCAAGAGAGAGAGATGACATGGGGTTACGCGCTCGTCAGCGTTACTTCCCGATAGACCGGCCTGTGGAGGAACGAGGCCCGAGGCGAACGGCGACTAGGGAAGCCAAGGAGGGAGCTCCGCGACGCCATCCGTTGGAAAGGATGGCATGTCAGCCGTCAGTGCTGGTGGTGGAAAAAGGGGTGATGACGGTGGGAGGAATAAAGGTGAAGCAAGCGATCCTGTACACGGGGGCTCACAATGTATTAATTGGCGCGCCGATGGCGAGGATGCTGGGACTGGACCGAGAGGGCAGAGTGATCCCCGAGGGCTACTTGCTGATGACGGCGGACGGAGGCGCAACCAAGTGGATGCCTGGGACAAAGGGTACTGTGGAGATCGTGATATGCCCGGGGCAAAGCGAAAAGTGCACGGTGAGGATGTATTGTGGCATCTCATCCTCCAAAGATTTCGACCTCCTGCTCGGGGAGGAATACCTGTTTGCCATTAGAACCACGATCTGCACGTGGGAAGAGAAGCTGTTGTATCGAGTCACGTACTGGGAATATGGCAGCCCGCTGGCGGAACTGCCACTGAGGTTCACTAGGAGGGAGCCCAGAGAGGCGTACCAGGCTATGGAGAGGTCGCGGGAGGAGGAGTTGGGGGTGATGCCGTGGAAGGAAATGGAGCAGACTCTGGCAGCGAGAAAACAGTACGAGGAAGTGTGGGGACTCAGCGACAACCTGAAGGAAGCACAGTTAAACTTACGGGCTTTCCGCAAGCCTATGGTGGTGCTGGAGCTGTACGGAGGAATAGCCACTAGTTTGGCTGCGCTGCTGAAGGCTGAGCACGCCATATCTACATACCTATATGTGGATAATGATGACAAGGCGAATCTAATGGCATGGCACCACATCGGGCTGCTGAAGGCACGTTACAGAGAGCAGATGATGGAAGGAGCGGCAGAAAGGGAGGCGGAATGGCTGTGCAGAGGAGTGGAGGAGATTGATGAGAGTCTGATAGCAGAATGGGGCAAGATCGATTTGGTGATTGCGGGCTGGGGCTGCCAAGGCTACTCGAGGGCCGGAAGGGGGCGAGGGATGGAGGACGCGAGGAGCGGGCAATTCCGAGAGATGATCCGGGTGTTGAAGATGATTAAGAAGCGACAGGGGGAAGTCATGTATATCAAAGAAAATGTGGATATGGTGGAGGACGCGCGACCAGAGGTGAAAGCAGCAACGGAAGAATTCACGGCAGAGCTAGGGGCAGGAGTCGCATGGGACGCGGCGCAAAATGGGAGCCGAGCTCATCGGCCCAGGCGGTACTGGCAGAACGTAGTGCCAGAGGCGGCGCTGCGCTACCAACTCTCACGTATGGAGCGGCCAAGAGCACGGCTAATGGCCGACATATTAGAGCCAGGACGGTTGACCGCACCAGTCACGCAACCGGACCATCCCACGCTATACCCGTGTAACAAGGTGGGAGAGCCTCGGCAGGCGTGGCCGACCTTCGTGTCTTACGAGAATGCAAGGGGCTTCGTGCAGGTGGGGGACCTACCAGGACCAGGCATGGTGTACGATCAGGCGAGGGGAGAGTAGGAGGATCCGACTGCCCAAGAACGGGAACTGGCTAAGGAGATGGAGGCTCGCACGATGCTAGAAGGACTGGAGGCGAAGGAAGAAGATCGGTGGTGGCGTGGAATTCCGGAAGAACACCGGCGGGCGCACTGGAGGGATGAGCGTGAAGGAATCCCAGGGCGATACGCGGACGCAGCGGAAAGTGAAGAGGATGAGGAAGGCGAGGATGAGAACATGGAAGGAGAAGAAGAGGCAGAGGAGGAGGAACCGCCGACGGAGTTCCCGGACTCAGATTGTGACATGGAAGGGGAGTTCTCTGATCCTCCAGACTGGCCGCCTATAGGGCCAGTGTACATGGCGCTTGAGGTTACCCCAGAGGGAGCGGAGGCAGCCGCAAGGACTCGAGAGGGGGAAACCAGCCAGGGGCAGAGAGAGGACAGGAGCCAGGCACAGGCGGAGCCAGAGGAGGAGAAACACGCGCAGGTCTGGGACATAGGGGAAGTCGTGCAAGGGGAGCAGCGAAGGAAGGTAGAGGCTTTGCTGGCAAGGCACCGGGGAACATTTGCCTACACGCTGAAGGAGCTGGGATGCTGCAACTGCGCAACCATGATGCTGAATCTGACCACCACCATCCCAGTGTACCAAAGGAGAAGGAGGATGAGCCCGCAGGATCTAGAAGTGTGCCAGGAAAAATGTCGGGAGCTACTGGAAGCGGGGCTCAACTGCAGGTTAGAGTCGAGCTTCGCAGCGGCGACGATGGTAGCCGCCCGCATGGACCTGACAGGGACAGTTCTCTCTCGCCGGATGTGTGGAGATTACCGAGACCTCAACAAAGTTATAGTGCCAGAGAGGTATGCCACCCCGATGGTGGACGAGATCTTTGATCAGCTCGCCGAGACAAGGGTGTTCTCAACATTAGACATGCAGCAGGGTTTCAATCAGATTCCAATAGCGGGAGAAGACAAGGCCAAGGCTGCATTTTATGGGCCGGACGGAGCCTACGAGTGGAACCGGATGCCATTTGGACTGAAGAACGCATCACTCCTGTTTCAGAAGGTGATGGACGGGGTGCTAAGGGGACTGCAAGGAGCACTCTGCTATATAGACGACGTCATCGTGTTTTCAGCAACACCAGAAGAGCACGTGGAGCGGCTGGCCGAGACGCTGGAGCGAATCAAGGGAGCCGGGCTGACGTGTCACCCGAAGAAATGTCGGTTCGGGCACACGTCAGTCACTTACCTGGGATTTGAGGTAGAAGGAGGGAGGCTGGCGATCCAACAAGCTAAGGTCGAGGTGTTGGATCGGGTGGCGCCACCCAAGGACAAGACCGCGTTGCGGGCGCTGCTGGGGTTTTTGAATTACTACAGGAAGTTCGTGGAGAACTTCAGCAAGAGGGCGGCGCCGCTGAACAAGCTGCTACGGGAAGAACAGAAGTGGGAGTGGGGTGGGGCACAGAAGGAGGCGTTGAGGGATCTGTTGGAGGCGGTGAAGCATGGCGCAGTGCTGCAGTTACCAAGGACAGATGTGCCGTTTGTACTGTATACTGATTGGAGCAGCGCCGGAATGGGGGCAATCTTGAGCCAGCAAGAGGAGGGGGAGGAGAAAGTGGTAGCATTCGCCAGCTGTGCGTGTAATCCTGCAGAGGCGAACTACTCATCCTACGAGGGAGAAGGCTTAGCGGCGGTGTGGGCAGTGGGGCATTTTGTTATAGTCTAGAGTCCACTTAGGGGTCGTAGATGCCCTTGAAACCACCTCAGCAGAATCTGACGACTTCAAACCGCCTCTGTTCAAAACGTCGTCACGATCAGCTCCGATATCAAAAGAAGCTGAAACTTAGACAGACGTTAGCTTCAAGTGTCTGCTTTCTAACGGTATATAGCTTGCTTTCATCAGAGATGTATGCGCTACGCAGTGAACAAAAACGTAAGCTCGGCTGAAAAACGAGTAGTTTCATTGATGCAAGGAAGAGGTTGAGTACAACATTGCCTAGGGGACTCTTAAGGGGTTGGGACCATCCTGGGAACTCAGAGAAGGTTGAGTCCTAGGGGAGAAAGGCTAGAGAAGGATGGGAAACGTCCTAGCTAGGTCAGCAAAGCCAACCACACTTGGATGTTCAGAGCTGTACTCAAGGCTACCAATAGTGAGTCAAGCCAACCATGAGTCAGCTTGTCTTCCCACTTGCACCCTCTTGCAAGCTGCTTCCAGGAAGACCACACTTCTCAAAAGGAGGGTGGTAGAGTCCCACTTGACCACCTGTACTTCTTGTCTCATTCCCTGTCCCTGCACCATTGGCATGACAACAATGAAAGGGTGGCAAGGGAAATGCTGCCAACAGTGCACCATGACTACGGAACAGTAACTTTCGACAGCTGTCACGTGCTGCTCCGATGCTTGGTTGTCCTGAAACTCGGTGAACACCTGCAAAACAAGGCAAAGGACTGCCACACTAATTTTCAGACCAATCAAAGCTCGGTAGATGAGTCAGCAGCCGAAATGGTGAACTCGGGTGTTACCAAAAAAGAGTAACACACACTTCCGGGATGCCATAAATCTTGAAACTAAAAATGTTGCCATGCCTTGTAAACTGCTTCAATGATTCTGAAACTTTGAGGGTATGAAGAACACATGTTCAAGCACCACCCCACAAAATTCCAGAAGCTGAGCAGGCTTGTAGGCTGAATGGGAGTGCGATGACCGTGCCACTGTAGTACTTTGGCACAACAAACTCCCCCTCATCGTGCTCTCATTCCTCCCTTAGCTGCTCCCTGAAGCTGCCTCCCTTAGTTGAAGGACATGCCACACAAGGTGGCACAGCTCCAATGCTGATGCTCTGCAAGCCGCTTAGTCAAGAAATCCGCAGGTTGCTTGGTAGTGTTGATGTAGTGCAAGGAGATGGTGCCCTTCTTCACCTCCTTCCTCACCCAATGCCACTTGATATGCATGTGCTTGTTCAGCCCATGGAGCACAGCATTACGCGCCATTGCAATTGCTCCTTGGCTGTCACAAAACACAGGTGTAGGACCCTCTTGCTCCTGCCCTAACTCCTCAAGCAACCTCCTCATCCAAACCACCTCCTTCACTCCATGAAACAACGCCATGTACTCGCTCTCCGTTGATGAGTGAGCTATCTCTCCTTGCTTCTTAGACTTCCAACTCACTGGACTCCCTCCAACACAGCATATATAGCCACCATGGGATGAACCATCACTGATGTCACTTGCCCAGGTAGCATCGGTGAAGCACGAGAGGTACAAATGATCACGCCTTGCAGGTGCACCAATCTTTGTGCTCACCTCCTCCACTCCCTTTTGCTTCAGCTGCCCATGCACTGAATATTGCAGCCCCACCCTTGAGGTTGCCATGCAGTACCTCACCAGCCTCTCTGCTGCATCCAGGTGCTCTTGAAGGGGCCTAGACACCACACGAGCGAGCTGTGAAACTGAAAACGCAATGTCGGGGCGAGTGTTGACCGAAGCGTACATCAAGCTCCCCACCATTGACTGGAACCGACGCTGCAACTCGTACTCCAACACCTCACCCTCCTCTTCATCAAGGTGCAGCTGAAACCCTGAGGGTAAAGGAGTCTTCACACTCCTCCCTTCCTCCAGCCCATACTTCTCCCCCATGGCTGCAAGGTACTTGTGTTGGTGAAGCCTCAACCATCCCTTCACCTCGTCCCGCTCCACGTGAAGACCAAGGTAATACCCCACTGGTCCAAGGGCCTTGCATTGAAAGGTCTCTTTCAGCTTCCCTTGCACCTCCTTGATCCTCTCTAGGAATGGAGAGAAGAGGAGGATGTCATCGACATAGACAAGGAGAAATACCTTCTCCTCCTCCCCCTCGGTCATGAAGAGACTCTCGTCGCACCCGCTAACTTTGAAGCCAAGAGCCTCCAACACCTCCACCAGCCTTGCATACCAGCACCTTGGAGCTTGTTTGAGGCCATAGATGGCCTTGTTGAGCCTGCAAACACGTCCGCTCCCATCATCATACCCCTCTGGCTGCTTCATGTAGATCTCCTCATCTACCACGCCATAGAGGAATGCCGTCTTCACATCCATTTGCTCCACCTTCCAGCCACAAACGGCAGCGGCTGCTAGCAACAACCGGAGCGTAGGAGCCTTGGCAACAGGAGCAAACACCTCTTGAAAGTCAATTCCCTCCCTCTGCTGAAAGCCTTTGATCACAAGCCTTGTCTTGCGCCTCTCCAACCTCCCCTCCGCATCGGTCTTCACACGTAACACCCACGTGCAGTCCAATGCCTTCCTTCCTGGGGGAAGATTGGTAAGGGTCCATGTTTCATTCTCCATGTGGCTCTGGAACTCATCCTCCCTAGAAGCCAGCCATGCCTCTCGATCATCTCCAGCGAGAGCTTCCTCCATTGACGCCGGCTCATGAGGTAAGTTGACGCCAAAGCAACAAATCTGCTCCATCTCCCCCTCAGCTCCCTTCTCCTCCTCATATTCCTCCTCTTGGACCAGCAATGCCTTGGGAACCCCAAGCCTTTCATACTTGAGGAAATCCCTTGGATGGGCAGCTCTCTTGGGCCTCTCCTTGGCTGCTCCTTCCTTGGCTCCACCACGGACAGCATCACGCTTCCCTTGGGTTGTGCGCCTTGATGGAAGCTTAGGGGATGGTGTAGGCTGCTGCACCTCCTCATCGGTGTCACCTCTCTCAGCTATAGGGGCCTCCCCTTGCTGTAGTACTTCTTCCACATCTACTGCCTCCCCTTCAGCACCTCCCAAGTCATGTGACACCTCTGTCAACTCTGAAGATGAGGACAACTCGATGGGAATGAGAAGTGGGTCGTTGGTTCCCACCTCTATTCCAAGCGGAATGGTGACCTTGCTCCTCCCCCGCTCCGACCACTCCTTGAACATGAGCCCCTCCATGAACTTGGCATCTCTGGTGGTGAAGATGGTGTTGGATTTTGGGTCCCACATGAGCCAGCCCTTGCTCCCCCGTGCAAGACCCAAATGAACAGCCCACACCGCCGCCGCTTGAAGCTTGTCACGCTTCTCCTTAGGGACATGCACGAGCCCCATGCACCCGAAGACACGAAGCATATCAACCAGGGGCTTCTTGCCACTCCACTTCTCCATAGGGACCCAATGCTGACCTCCCACATGAGTCAACACCCGGTTCTTGATGACGGTAGCATGACGAATAGCGAGGGGCCAGAACCGCAAGGGTAGACCCGAGTCCACCAATATCGTTCTCCCGCCCTCTATAATGGTCCGGTTTGCTCTCTCTGCCACGCCGTTGGACTGAGGGGTGTAGGCCGTGGTGAGCTGCTGCTTGATGCCATGCCGCTTCAACCAGCTCCGGAACTCCGCTCCCAAAAACTCCCCACCACGGTCGCTACGAATTGCCTTCACCCGCTTGCCGCTCTCTCGCTCCACCATGGGCAGCCACTCTTCAATGATGACCCTTGCAGCATCACTCTTCTTTGCAAGTGGAAAAGACCAGGTGAGCCTTGTATAATCATCCACCATAGTCATGGAATACAGGGCCCCACCATCTCCCTTCACCTTCATGGGCCCCACAGGATCCACGTGCACGAGCTCCACCGGGTCACTTGACTGCCCCACCGTCGAATGGAAGGGAAATCGTGAGAACTTGCTGGTCAAGCAAGTCTCACAAGAGCCCACCTCCTTGGGCTCCCCCTTTATCCTCAGCCCCTTGACTCTTTCCTCCTTAAACAGCTGCTGTAACTGAGGTAGCGCCACGTGGCCAAAGCGACGGTGTGCGGTGAGCCAATCCGTCTCACCCGTATCAGGAGTTAAACTTGGTAGTGCACCCACCCCATGCACAAGCAGCCCACCATCACTGCCATCACCACCTCCTCCACTGGTTACGTGGCTTGCATGCCCTTCTCTTACAGCTTCAGCAGCCAAGCGCGCAGCCGCCTCCTTCCATGGCAGCACCGGTATCTCCCACATGGACCGGTGCATGTCCTTGCCGCCTCGGAGGTCCCACAACACGCGCCCATCCAGAGTTGCCTTGAACACCTTTGTGCCCATCATCTCCATCTTCATCCCTGCCTCACTCAATGCCTTGGTAGAGAGAAGGTTGGCACATAGTCCGGGGACAAGGAGAACACGCTTCAGCCCCACAAGCCTCCCATCCGCACCCATAAACATGGCTCTCCCCTCGCCACGCACGGGTACAACTTGGCCGGTGGCTGAAACAACGGTGGCTGCCTTTGATGGCCTGACTTCATCCAGAAGATCCTCTCGGTTGGTCATGGTCATGAAGGCTCCCGTGTCGATGACCCAATGGGAGGAACGGTGAAGAGAAACCTTGCTGGCCGGTACAACCATATCCTCGGAGCATGCCTCTCCTACATGGTAGAACATGCCGCCATGTCCGCCGGCACCTCCATCGCCCTCCTCACTGCCCATGCCTTCTCCCATAGCTCCATGAACACCCTTGGAGCCTTCAATTGATGGCTGACCAGGCCTCCAACCATCAGGTAGCTTGCGACACTTAAACCATGGGTGACCTTCCACATGGCAATACCAACACTTGCCGCCACACCGCTTGCCTCCCTTGTTGCTACGTTTCCCTCCCGAATACTGCTCCCCTCCAGAGCCTTCCTTGGCCTTGCCTTTCTTGCTGCCACGTCCCTTGAGGCCTTTCATGCCATAGGCAGAGCCTCCACCTTCACCGGCAGCGGCAGTCAGCTCCTTCCTCCGAAACTCCTCTTGAAGGACTTGAGCACGAATCCACTCAAGGGACCATGAGTCCTTCATGCCATTGAGGTTGACCACCAAGGGGCCCCACGACTCCGGCAGCAGGGAGAGAGCCTTGTAGCACTTGATCTTTTCAGGGTAGTCCACACCAGCAGCAGAGAGCTTCACATAGAGGTCCCGGAGTTGATCGAACGCTCCTTGTACGGCATCACCCTCGTTGATCTTCACCGCATGGAGTTGTCGTTCGAGCACCACCACCATCGCTTCGCTGCTGGGGGCATGGACATCCTTCAATATTTTCCATGCCTTGGGACCACACTGGATATCCTTGATGAGATGCTTGATGTGGTGCAGCTGGTTGGATGAGAGGCATTGAGAGAGAAGGAAGAATCCATCCTTGGATCGGCGATCCCATTCCTTGGTCGCTCCTTCGCTCGCAGGCCTCTTCAATTCTCCATCCATCACTTCAAGCAGCCCATAATGGTTAAATAGGAGCTCCATCCTGAAGCTCCATGATGCCCAATCCTCCCCAGAGAACTTCTCTAGGTTGAATGCCTTCACATCATCCTTGGCAGGTGTTGAAACGGATGCTATTGGTGAAGATCCGCCTGCAACGCCTCTTCCTGCTTCCCCAGCGCCTCTCACGCCACCACTGCCACTAGGACCAGCTGGAGCAGAACCTTCAGCCTCCATGTTGACCCAGGAACAGAGAAGAACCGCTCTGATACCACTTGTTATAGTCTAGAGTCCACTTAGGGGTCGTAGATGCCCTTGAAACCACCTCAGCAGAATCTGACGACTTCAAACCGCCTCTGTTCAAAACGTCGTCACGATCAGCTCCGATATCAAAAGAAGCTGAAACTTAGACAGACGTTAGCTTCAAGTGTCTGCTTTCTAACGGTATATAGCTTGCTTTCATCAGAGATGTATGCGCTACGCAGTGAACAAAAACGTAAGCTCGGCTGAAAAACGAGTAGTTTCATTGATGCAAGGAAGAGGTTGAGTACAACATTGCCTAGGGGACTCTTAAGGGGTTGGGACCATCCTGGGAACTCAGAGAAGGTTGAGTCCTAGGGGAGAAAGGCTAGAGAAGGATGGGAAACGTCCTAGCTAGGTCAGCAAAGCCAACCACACTTGGATGTTCAGAGCTGTACTCAAGGCTACCAATAGTGAGTCAAGCCAACCATGAGTCAGCTTGTCTTCCCACTTGCACCCTCTTGCAAGCTGCTTCCAGGAAGACCACACTTCTCAAAAGGAGGGTGGTAGAGTCCCACTTGACCACCTGTACTTCTTGTCTCATTCCCTGTCCCTGCACCATTGGCATGACAACAATGAAAGGGTGGCAAGGGAAATGCTGCCAACAGTGCACCATGACTACGGAACAGTAACTTTCGACAGCTGTCACGTGCTGCTCCGATGCTTGGTTGTCCTGAAACTCGGTGAACACCTGCAAAACAAGGCAAAGGACTGCCACACTAATTTTCAGACCAATCAAAGCTCGGTAGATGAGTCAGCAGCCGAAATGGTGAACTCGGGTGTTACCAAAAAAGAGTAACACACACTTCCGGGATGCCATAAATCTTGAAACTAAAAATGTTGCCATGCCTTGTAAACTGCTTCAATGATTCTGAAACTTTGAGGGTATGAAGAACACATGTTCAAGCACCACCCCACAAAATTCCAGAAGCTGAGCAGGCTTGTAGGCTGAATGGGAGTGCGATGACCGTGCCACTGTAGTACTTTGGCACAACACATTTCCGGGTGTACCTGCAGGGTCGGCCCTTCATGCTGGTGACAGACCATCAACCCCTACTGTGGCTCATGCAGAACCATTCGTTGACAAGTAGGAACGCTCGCTGGACAATGAAACTGCAAGAATACGAGTTCACCATCCGACACCGCCCGGGCAAGACGATGCAGCATGTGGATGGGCTATCCAGGAACCCTCCAGCCATAGCCCCAGAGATGGCACTGATGGCCATGATACCGGACCCAGCGACGCCACTGCGCAAGGAACAGCAGGCTGGAGCACCGGATGTGTGGGAAGACGCGGAGACACTGGCGTGGGTTAAGGGAGAGACAACAGAGGGAGCAGTGGTATCAGCCAGGGCGCGCAGCAGGGGGCAGCATTATCGCTAGTACCAGAATCAAGTGCAGATACGGACCAAGGACGGGTGGAAATGGTGCCTGAACAGAAGGAGCGGGAGGGCATCATACAAGAGGTGCACAACCGTCTGGGGCATTATGGGCCACTGAGAACGCAGCAACTGCTGCAGGCAGGCTGGTGGTGGGCGAGAATGCGGAAGGACATCAAAGACTGGGTGGGAAGGTGCCAGGCATGTATCAAGAACAAGGCGGCGTTCGAGAGGAGCCAAGCGGAGCTGCAGCCGCTGCCGATTGTGGGACTGGGGTACAGATGGTCGCTGGACCTGGCGGGAGAGCTGCCTTTGACCAAGTGGGGGCGCCGATACGTGGTGGTGATGATAGAGCATGTGAGAAAATGGGTGGAGGTGCGAGCACTCAGCAGCAAGACAGCTGGAGCAGCGGTAGAGGCCTTTGAGGAGCAGGTCCTCACTCGTTTTGGTGCCTGCGGGGAGGTGCACACAGGCCAAGGCACCGAATTTCAAGGGGAGTTTGACGAGCTGCTGGCGTCGTGCTATACTACTCACCACACCACCTCACGCTACCATCCGCAGAGCGATGGGCTGACAGAGCGGCTCATCCAGACTCAGAATGACGTGCATCCAACAGGGAGACCGTGGAGGAGACCGGATGAGACAGAGGAGCGCAGAGTAGCGAAGTTGGGGTGGCCTAGCCTGTGATGGAGGAGGATGGTGAGGTGGGAGAGGGAGCGATAGGAACAGTCAGAGTCAGGAGGGCGGGGGGGGAGGGGTGGGTTAGTGGGAGGGAGGGGAGGGGGGGGGGGGGGAAGGAGGGGGGGGGGAGGCAACTTGGAAGGTGAGGGGGCGGGGAACCCGAAGGGTGTACAGACGGGAGCGAGGAAAATAGGGAATACGGGCGAGAAAACGACCTGTGGAGGTTTGGTATAGGTCACAATGGTTAGCACCACCTGGGATGAGAGTGGTGATCATGGCTTGTTGGAGGGACCTTTGGGAGAGGAGGTTAGTACGAAGGGAGGGAATGTGGAGACCGGTGACAGTACCGAGGGAAAGAGAGGACATGGAAGGGTGGAGGTGTTGTGACAAGGGATGGAAAAACTGCTATCAGCGTCGAGGAGGGAGGTTGGTGTGCGGAGAGGGCGTAGTGTACCAGCGTCGCGAAGGACAGTGTCAGTGGCTCCACTGTCCAGAGCGAAGTCAATGGTGGAGGAAGGTGAGGCAGAGTACGGGAACGAAGTTTCATTAGCAGAAGAAGGGTACATGGGAGATGCAACAGATTCAGGTTGACCTAATAAACCAACAAAACCAGAGGAAGGGAAAGCGGTCACACTGCCACCTGCAGACGGCGCCGGGGATGCATCCGAGAGATGGGCTGCAGAGGCAGCACTCCCAGCAGTCCAGGTAGGAAAGGGCTGCTGCTGGGAAACCGGAGGAGGAGGGAGGAGGGGCAGTTGCGGCTGGAGGTCGAGCTGCTGCTGGAGATGCTGGAGCTGCTGCTTGAGCTGAGAGAGGAAAAGCTGCTGCCCATACTGCTGTGACCCCTGATGCTGATTCCCAAGCTGCTGCTGCTGTTGCTGCTGCTGGTGCTGCTGCTGGGGAGGGGCGAGGGCCTAGTGTGCGTGGGTGGAGGAGGGAGGTTCATAGAGGGGAGAGGAACGGACCTCAAGGGGAGTGGGGCGAGGGTTGAGGGCGGACCAGCGAGGAGGGGTGCCGGTGTTGCCCCGGGCAAACCACTCATCATTGAGTGCCTTGAAGCACGTCTCAGTGGCATGGGTGGTTTGGCCGCAGCTCTGTCCCTGAGTGGGACCGTAGCGAGGCAGGTACTGACAGGGAGGAAAGGCAGCTGCCGTACCACGACCCGCACCACTGCTGCCAGCACCACCGCGACCTGCTGATCCCCCTCGTCCACCCCCACGCCCACCACCACGCCCACCCCCACGCCCACCGCCACGGCCACCCCGGCTGCTGCGCGACTGGGCTGCTGCGGCTGTGGAGGAAGAGTGGCGAAGGATCTCAGCTTCGATGGTGATAATCCACTGAGCGACTTCGGTAGGGGTGTGGTGCTTGGAGATAAGTTGCATGTAAGGAAGCTTGTGAGCGTCGAAGGCAGGTGTGAGGCCCTCGAGGAAGTGGCAGCAGATGACGGTGTCCGGGTACACCACATCGAGTGCTGCAAGGCGCCGAGAAAGGTCTAAGACACAGCGAGTGAAAGCAGCTGCGTCAGATGTGGAATCCATGGAGAGAGTTCCAAACTCCTTGATAAGGGCGTAAAGAGTGGCAACCTCATGCCGATCGAAAAGGTCGACCAGCAGTCGTCACAGGTGGGAGGAGGAGGTAGGTGAGAGCTCGCGTTTGAGGGAGGAGGGGATGGTGGCGAGAAGAATGGCAAGCGCGCGTTGATCAGCAACCCGCCAGGCAGTAATTTTCGTGGTGTAGTGTGCAAGTTCTGCAGTGTAGGTGTCCAGGTCCTCGTGGTACTTGTTGTAGCGGGCAGCGGCGTCGTCATAGATGCGCCTGTCGTCCTCGTAATGCAATTGCAGGCGCAGGTGCTCTTGGAGATTGGTGCGGTAGGTGCAAATGGCGGTTTGCGAGCTCTGCGGGTCGTTCACATTCGGCGCAAAGGTGGGAGGATCACCGGGGGGAGAGGGCTCGGCGCCAGGGTGGGCGGGGGCAGGTCCAGTAGGAGCGGTGGGGGCCACGAGCTGAAGTCCACTGCCTTCCTGAAAGACAACCGAGCGAAGGTTGTAGCCGCTGACCACAACAGAGGAGAGGAGCACCTCAACGGAATAAGCATAAGAGTGCCAATTAGCAGCAGAGTTGTCAGGCAGCAACTTGAGTGCGTCAACAGTGGCAAGGTTGACGGAAGAATCGGACGACGATGCCATAGAGATGAGGGTGGGTAGAGGCTAGGGCAGGAGGAGGATGGTGCGAGGGTACCGTTGCCAGTGCTGCTGCTGGCCCTGCTGCCCGTGCCGCTGCTGGTTCTGCAGCTGGTGCCGCTGCGGATGCTGCTACGGGTAGGATGGGAGGAGGAGGAAGGGAGGAGCGGAGGGTGGGGAAGGTGGAGGAGGAGGAGGGTGATGCTATGGGGGATGCAAGGGGGAAGGGTGCTGCTGGTGGTGCCGCTGCTGGTGCTGCAGCTGGTAGGATGGGAGGAGGAAGGGAGGAGCGGAGGGTGGGTTGGGTGGAGGAGGAGGGTGATGCTATGGGGGAGGAAAGGGGGGAGGGTGCTGCTGGTGGTGCCGTTGAGATGCCGCTGATGATGCTGCTGCGGGTACTATGGCAGCAACTCGAGTGCGTCAACAGTGGCAAGGTTGACGGAAGAATCGGACGACGATGCCATAGAGATGAGGGTGGGTAGAGGCTAGGGCAGGAGGAGGATGGTGCGAGGGTACCGTTGCCAGTGCTGCTGTTGGCCCTGCTGCCCGTGCCGCTGCTGGTTCTGCAGCTGGTGCCGCTGCGGATGCTGCTACGGGTAGGATGGGAGGAGGAGGAAGGGAGGAGCGGAGGGTGGGGAAGGTGGAGGAGGAGGAGGGCGATGCTATGGGGGATGCAAGGGGGAAGGGTGCTGCTGGTGGTGCCGCTGCTGGTGCTGCTGCAGGTAGGATGGGAGGAGGAGGATGGTGGAGGAGGAGGGCGATGCTATGGGGGAGGCAAGGGGGAAGGGTGCTGCTGGTGGTGCCGCTGCTGGTGCTGCAGCTGGTAGGATGGGAGGAGGAAGGGAGGAGCGGAGGGTGGGTTGGGTGGAGGAGGAGGAGGGCGATGCTATGGGGGAGGAAAGGGGGGAGGGTGCTGCTGGTGGTGCCGTTGAGATGCCGTTGATGATGCTGCTGCGGGTACTATGGGAGGAGGAAGGGAGAGAGGGGGGGGGGGGGGGGACGACGAGGGCAGCCGTGCGGCAGATCCGCGCGACTGGGAAGCCCGTGGCGAACGCACGTGGGACAGGCCGTGGCAAACGAGCGGGACGTGCAGAGATGGGCGCGAAATGGTCAGTTGGGATTGGTTGGGGTAAGGACCAATCCCCACCAACCACAAAATGTGGTTGGAGGGTACACTAACCAACCCCCAATTTATAAGAGTGCTACACATCTAAGTCTAGCCTATGCATGTTGTATAAAATATGGAATTACAACACCCAACCCCTTAAGAGTTCCCTAGGCCATGTTGTACTATCCTCTTCTTTGCATCAATGAGAATACACGTTTTTCAGCCGAGCTTACGTTTTCGTTCACTGCGTAGCGCATACACCTCTGATGAAAGCAAGCAATACACCGTTGGAAAGCAGACACCTAAGGCTAACTGCTGTCCAAGTTTCAGCCTCGTGTGTTCTTGGAGCTGATCGTGACAGCGTTTTGAACAGAGGCGGTATGAAGTCGTCAGTTTCTACTTAGGCGGTTTCTTGGGCATCCGCGACCCCTAAGTGGACTGTAGACTAAAACAAGAATGAATTGGAATTGAAGATTAGTAAGGTGTCTCTATTACGACCCCATGCACCCATACTATGTACATACCAAATAAGTTGCGACGTGTGCCATTCGAGATGATATGTGTTGTATCGGGCGTTGGTCGCAAGGTGATTGGAGATCTCAACTGTGATACTCCCGATCTGAAATCTTCACCTTGGGATGGCCCGGCAGCGGTGGGAGAATCTGCTTGTGGTGACTCATCCTCTGCCATCTCTCTTGAGGGTGGAGTGGCGTCCATATTGGTGGACACTCCATTACTTTCCACCCCATCTGTAAACGGCCGCCTCCACTCCCTCAAAATATTGTCAGCCCAACTCCAATCAATCGGTCCAAGCACCTGATCTCTCCGTCCACGATGCGTTCTTGTCGTATGTCGCACCCGAGTGACATACGCCCGAACAACACGATCCATAGTGTTGTTCCAGTGGAGAGTTGTCATGGCGATTCGCGGCGGATAACTATCCTTGAATAGAATGCGCTTTGGTGCACATTTGATAATAAGGGAGTGAAACGACTTATTCATAGAATTTGTTGCCCCCTCCACGATGCATGCAACCTTGGCAGAACTGAAATGCTTTTCACACCACTCTCGCACGGCCAAATGAGTCACAAAATTTGGTTCATACACCGCACTCTCCTCACCCCAGTTTCTGCTGCACCCAGAATGAAGGCCTGCAAAATGATCTGCTGCAACGCATAGTTCGGCTGAAACATCCTCGCAGGTGCGAGTGTTTCCCTCCCGGGCTTTCACCCCGCTGCGCATCATACAGTAGTAAAAATGCACTGCAAGACGGTCAACAACGGTCACATCGTTCTCCCTCGCCTCTATCTCAACCTCACCGTTGACGCATTCACTGTCCCCACCACGTGTCCTTCTGCGTTGCCCTCGCTGTCCCCACCTCCTAGGAGTTTCCTCTTCCGAGGCAACCCCTACGCCCTCGTTCTCTGCAGCCCTATTTGATGCAGCTTGGGTGTCTCCTAGGTCTTCGGGTGCCATCTCTTCCTGAGCCCCATCTTGGTTGCCTGCACGTGATGTTTCCAAAGTATGGTATGGTAGGGAGTGACGGTGCGCATGAAAATAAAGAAAGGTGGACGATAGGATGGAGAAGAACTGAGGGAGGTACGAGCGAACTGATTACAGAGAAAGAGAGGACAGCAAAAACATCCCTATACAAGGAAGGAGGGTTGGGAAATGAGACTGAATGTTGAACGGAAAATCATAGGTTGTGAAAAATGAGATGGAGAAAGAGAGAATGGATGGGATGAAAGTGGTTTAGATTGGAAAGAAGTCGAAAGCGGTAAAGAGGGTTGGTGGGCAAAATGGAGGCACATACAGTGGGGAAAACAAGAGGACGGGAGGGGAGGGAAAACAGGGGATGGGAAGGGTGGAGAAACCGAGGGAAAGAGGATGGTAAAAAACAGAGGCTACCCCACGCCGAGGCTCTCACCATCCCTGTCTGATGTGGCTTGGGTCCCTCCACCGTTTTCGGTGATCATCTCTTCCCGACCTCCAACTTGGCTGCCTGCGCATCATATTATCAATGTATGGTTTGGGTGAATATGAAGCGTACGAGTATGATGGGGATGGAATAATGGGACGTGCGAATGGAAGAGGTAGGTGAATGCATGGGGAGGATGGGGGGAAGGAGTAGGGTGGAGGTGGGGGCAAAGGGGCAAACTCAATGGAAGGGAGGGATGGGTGCAAGGGAAAATCAGATGAAAGGTGGAATTGAGGACGGTAACAGCGAGGTAAATGCAGATGGGCAAAGCGGAAGAAGGGAAGAGGAATGGAAAGTGGGAGATAGGAAGGGTAAACAAAGGAAGGGAACAAAGGAGAAACAGAGGGAGCGATGATGGGAGGAGAGGATAAAAAAAGTAAGTTACCATGATTGTTACTTTAGCCGGTTGCCTCTTTACCCATGAATGAAGAACCCGCTTCAAACCCGTTCCATGCCTGTATGAGCACCAAGGAGGCATGCGAGGACGGCCATATCCCATACTCTGGATGCGCGTCATAGCTCCATAGTTCGGCCACATCCGGCCACTGTACCTCCACTGCGGCGCCGCTTAAACCGTTCGCATTCTCCACCCCCCCAACTCCAACCTCAGCTCCTAATTGATGTTGAGCGTGTCGATAAGGTAATGACACCCCATGGACCTCTGTGTCGACTGGCTCTGCACTCCCACTTCCCCGGCTCTGCAGCACTTGCTACAACTTAGGGTGTAGCCATTTGGCATCAGCGGGGTCCATATCCTTGAACCCGAACCCACGCAGATTGCACACTGCCTGTACGAGCCCTTTCTTTGTCATGGGCCTTGGTTGCCCCGAGTCCCAACTCGGTGCAGCTCGTAGCCAATCCAGTAACTTGACATTAGTAATCAAGTACAGATCCTCAAGTACAGATCCTCAGAAGTGCTCGCCCCCGCTACCGAACCCGAGACCTTCCTTTTAACATCTTGTACCTCTGATCGAAAACTTCTAATCTCACTACCACACTTGTGCCAACAGTCCACCTGATGCCTCAACCCTCTCTCCCGAGTAGCACCCTTGAAAGTGCTACCGTCATCCTTTTTAATTCCATCTACGCTAAACCCATCCCTGCTCAGCTCGTCCATGCCCTTGTCAAAAGCAATCTGCTCGAGCCTAACTGTGAGGATCTAGGATCGAGCTCAGAAAAGAGAATGTGAATTGAATTGAATTGAATGATACCTGGGTACAACACGAGGCTATATATAGGCTTGACACAAGGCCCCGTAACCAGGTGTTACGCGAAGGTTCCGCGGGTCGCGAAGCGTCCCGAACAGATCCTTACCGAATTCGGTAGAAGGCAATTCGGTGGCAACCGAAAGCCGGAATTCGGTGCACGCAACCTAGCTCGGTGCTATAACTATAATAAAATATAGGAAAGCACCTAGCCTAGGAAATCAAGCAATTCATGCATGCATATAATTATCCTATGCTAGAAATAGCATGATAAAGTAAAGGCAAGCAAGCATAATGTCAAATTATAATGTTGTGTAGGCTATATTGGGGTAGCCTATATGGGGTACACATTTCTAGGGTTGCATATTTGTATCACTTTCGTTCCTTAGTCAATCATTCTCGTTTCAGTTTTCTCATGGTATCGAGCAGGTTCCCTCGTGGGAACTGTGCCTAGGGCCCACCACATCGATTTTTTTTTCCTGCCCGGAGCGCGCTCAGCCCGAGTCGCGCTCCTCTCTCTCACTGCGTCGCGCCGCCCTAGCGGCCCCGTCGCCCTAGCGGCCCCGTCGCCCTGGCGGCCCCATCGTCCTAGCGGCCCCGTCGCCTAGCCCTACGGCCCCGTCGCCTCGCCCTACGGCCCCGGCGCCGCCCTGTCCCGGCCCCGCCGCCCTTCGCTGCGGCCCCGCCGCCCTTCGCTGCGGCCCTGCCGCCCTTCACTGCGGCCCCGCCGCCCTTCGCTGCGGCCCCGTCGCCCTTCGCTGCGGCCCCACCGCCCTTCTTTGCGGCCCCGCCGCCCTTCGCTACGGGCCCGCCGCCCTTCGCTACGGCCCCGCCACCCCTCTCGCTACGGCCCTGCCGCCTACCTTACGGCTCCGCCGCCCTTCGCTGCGGCCCCGCCGCCCCTCTCGCTGCGGCCCCGCCGCCTACCTTGCGGCTCTGCCGCCCTTCGCTGCGGCCCCGCTGCCCCTCTCGCTACGGCCCCGCCGCCCCTCTTGCTGCGGCCCCGCCGCCTACCTTGCGGCCCCGCCGCCATTCGCTGCGGCCCCGCCGCCCTTCGCTGCGGCCCCGCCGCCCTTCGCTGCGGCCCCGACGCCCTTCGCTGCGGCCCCGCCGCCCTACCGAGCCGCCCGAGCCGCCCGAGCCGCCCAAGCCGCCCGAGCCGTCCGTTCCGCCCGAGCCGCCCGAGCCGCCCGAACCGCCCGAGCCGCCCGAGCTGCCCGAGCTGCCTGAGCCGCAGAGGAGCCGAGCCGCTGGTGCCGCCGAGCCGCAGTTGCTGCTGAGCCGCCCGAGTCGCCCGAGCCGCCGTGTTGACGTGCTGCTGTGCTGCCGAGCTGCCCGAACCGCCCTGTCTGGTGAGAGCAGCGCTTCTGTCACTGCAATGCCTCTGTCCTACAGTTAGCACTGCTAATCTACTACTATCATGGCCACCCCCAGTGTTCTCGCTTTTGACGCTGAGGGTCGGGCCATTGACTTTGAGGTCTGGGTAGATGACCTGCAGCTTTTCCTACAGTGCGATGACGACGCCACTGTTCGCTCCCAGTGGGCCACTCGCGATGCTGCTGCACGTCTTGCTGTGCGTCGCCACCTGCCTACCACTGAGCGCGCACACTTTATTCAGTACAAGAGTGCTCAGACCTTGTACGACGCCGTAGTTGGGCGCTACTCTTCCCCTGCCACTGCTGCACTGAGCCGCCTCATGCTGCCGTACCTCTTCCCTGACCTTGCTGCCTTTCCCACAGTCGCTGACCTCATTACGCACCTCCGCACTAGTGACACTCGCTACCGCGCTGCGCTTCCTGCTGAGATCTGCGCCAAGAACCCCCCCCCCCATGTACATCACTCTCTATTATATAGTCACCCGCCTCCGTGACTCCCTTCGTGTAGTCAGGGACCACTTCCTCTCGGTCTGTCCCACCACTCTCACTGTTGACCTCCTAGAGAAGGCCCTCCTAGCAGCGGAGAAGAGCATATTCACTGTAGGAGCCTCTCGTGGTGACCCTCGCATCCCCATCTTTGAGGGGTGTTCCCCTTCCCCCCTTTTGCCCTCTGTCGCCTCTGCTGCTGCGGCCGACCTTGTTGGTCTTGAGTCGGTCGGTGCGGCGTCTGCCCCTAGCGGGAGACGCCGCTCTGGCAAGGGCAAAGGGGGCAAGGGCGCGGGTGGAGCTAGCAGGGGTGGCGGAGGTGGCGGTGGAGGCGGCGGAGGGAGTGGGGGTGGCGGTGGGAGTGGTGGCGGGGGTGGAGGTGTCGGTGGCAGCAGTGGAGGCGGAGGCGGCGGAGACGGTAGCGGTGGGAGCGGAGGCGGCGGTGGTGGCGGAGGTGGAGGAGGCGGTGGTGGAGGAGGTGGAGCTGGTCGGGGTGGCGCTTCGCAGCGGAGCGGCTCCGGTGGTGGTCAGCGCCAGCAGCAGCAGCAGCAGCGTTCTCGGGACATCCCCCCCCCTCAGCAGCTCCGTGAGTGGTACGCTGCGCGTCAGCGTGGTGGGGGTTTTGGTCCGTGCACCTACGTCCTTCGCACCGGCGACCGCGCGGGTGAGCAGTGTGGGGGTGCCCACTCCACCCAGCGCTGCTTTGGCCGCCTGACGGACGCTTGGCGTCACCAGTTCCCGGACGCCGGTGAGATTCCCCGCTGGGGAGAGATGTTTAGGGCAGGTGTAGCTATCTTTGATCTTGACTTTGATGCTATTCTTGCTGCCATGTATGCTGTGACTTATAGTGACGAGGGTGACTGTTACCGGTGTTTCCTGCCCGATCCGGGCATTGAGACTGCTGCTCTAGGTGCTGGTGAGGCTGCTGCTCTAGGTGCTAGTGCGGCTGTTGCTCTAGGTGCCAGTGCGTCTGCGTCCTCAGGTACTGGTGAGTCTGCGCTCTCAGGTACCGCGTCGGCTTCGGCCTCCCTCACCTTCACACTTGACTCGGGGGCTTCTCGCTCCTTCTTTCGAGACCGCACCACACTCACGCCGCTTGGTCGGCCGGTTGCAGTTTCCCTGGCAGACCCCTCTGGGGGTCCTGTCCTCTCTCACTTCTCCACTGTCCTCCCGTGTCCGGCTGCCCCCTCTGGCACCTTGTCTGGTCTTTACCTCCCCTCGTTCTCTACGAGCTTGGTGAGTGGTGCTGACCTGCAGGATGCGGGGGTTCACCAGTTCACTCCTGCTAGTCAGCGGGTGACCCACTGCTCGGACGCTCGCACAGGCCGGCACCTGGCCACGTTTACGTGTCGGCCGGGGTTGAGCCTCTACACCTTGACCACTGAGTCTCCTCCTGTCCCTGCGTCTGGTCTGGTAGCTGCGTCTGGTCAGGTGTTTGCTGCAGCGTCCAGGTCTGGTCCTGAGTCTGCCCCCTGCTCGTGTCGCCTCCTGTCTCACGAGACTCTCTTGTGGCACCACCGTCTTGGTCACCCCTCCCTGCCTCGTCTCCGAGGCATGGCTTCCCGTGTCCTTGTCTCTGGTCTTCCCCGGTCCCTCCCTCCCCTTCCTTCGGGGCCTGGTCCTTCCTGTGTCCCCTGTGTCGAGGGGCGGCTACGGGCTGCTCCTCACTCCTCTCCGTTTCCCCCGACAGAGGCCCCGCTGCAGACGCTTCACATGGACGTGTGGGGCCCGGCCCGCGTCCGTGGACAGGGTCACGAGCGCTACTTTCTGCTGGTGGTTGACGACTACTCGCGTTACACCACAGTCTTCCCCTTGCGCAGCAAGGGCGATGTCACTGAGGTGTTGATCGACTGGATCCGCGCAGCTCGTCTCCAGCTCAGGAGGAGCTTCGGCTCCGACTTTCCTGTTCTGCGTCTGCACTCTGACAGAGGCGGAGAGTTCTCCTCTGGCCTTCTGCGAGCCTACTGCCGTGCGCGAGGCATCCGCCAGACCTTTACGCTTCCGGACTCTCCACAGCAAAATGGGATTGCTGAGCGCCGCATTGGCATGGTCATGGACGTCGCTCGTACGTCCATGATGCATGCGGCTGCCCCCCATTTTATGTGGCCGTTTGCGGTTCGGTACGCGGCGCATTAGATCAACCTTCACCCTAGGGTCTCCAGGCCGGAGACCTCCACAGCTTTGCTGTGGACGGGGAAGGTAGGCGATGCGTCTGCGTTCCGTGTCTGGGGATCTCGGGCGTTTGTTCGCGACTTGTCTGCGGACAAGCTGTCCCCTCGTGCTGCTCCTTGTGTCTTCCTTGGCTTTCCCCCTGACGCGCCAGGGTGGCAGTTCTACCACCCCACCTCTCGTCGTGTTCTGTCCTCTCAGGACGTCCCGTTTGACGAGTCGGTCCCCTACTACCACCTCTTCCCCTACCTCACTCCTTCCCTCCCCCCGCCACCGCTCTTCCTTGTGCCAGGTCCCCCCCCGGTAGACCCCCTCCCCCCTCAGGGTCCTGCCCCTTCAGGTGTGTCCCAGGTAGACGCGGTCGAGCCAGTCGAGGTTACTAGTGACTCTGGTGCTGCTGTGGGTGCTGAGCCTGGGGGTGCTGACTCTGGGGGTGCTGCGCGGGTGGGTACTACACGTGGGGGTGCTGGGCCTTCGGGTGGTACTGCTGGGGGTGCTGAGCTCGGGGGTGCTGAGCTTGGGGGTGCTGAGCCTGTTGGTGCTACGCGTGGGGGTGCTGAGCCTTGAGGTCCTACGTCTGGAGGTGCTGAGCTTGGGGTTGCCACGTCTGGAGCTGCTGAGCCTGGGGGTGCGGAGCCGGCGGCCGCTGGGCCTGCTCGTGTGGCGTCTGGCGGTGCTGGGCCTGGAGGTTCTCCGGGTGCTTCGTCTCGGCGGGAGCCACTCTCTCCACAGGAGCTGCGTGAGTGGTTTGCCCGGCACTGGAGGCGTACTACTGGAGCTTCTGCGGCTGCTGAGGGTGCTGGTGCCGCCGGTCCCGGAGGTGCTCGTGCCGCGAGTACTGGAGTTGCTGGGCCTGCGGGTTCGCCTGGAGCTGGAGCTGCTAAGGGTGTTGGCGCTGAGGCTACTGCTGTCAGTCCTGGAGACGGTTCTGCTGGGGGTGCTGCTGGTCCTGCTGCGGGTGCTGCTGGTCGTGCTGGAGGTCCTGCAGCTGGCGGTGGTGTTGGCGCTGGTGCTGTCCCTGTTGTGTGTGGAGTCGCCGCACGGCCTCGGCCATACTTCCTTCCGCTCCTTCAGCAGGTTCTTGGTCTTCCTCCTCCCTTAGAGTGTCCATCGCCTGTCCAGTCCCACTCAAAGCTTCCGCCGGCCTCCCCACTGCCTGCTCCTTCTCCCTACACTGGTCCTACTGGAGGTCTTGCTGAGCGTCGTGAGCCTGCGTCTCGTCCTGCGTCGCCTGTTTGTGCTGCTCGCACTAGTGGTCGCGGTTCGCGTCAGCGTCCTCCTCCTGTCCCTGGCACGCACCGGATGTCTCTGCGTCCGTCCACTGCTCCTCTGCGTGCCCCTTTGCCTTCTCCTCCTGAGTCCTCTCTTCCTGCACTTGCCGACCCAGAATCTGACTCTCTTCGTGCTGCCAGTCCTACTGTCACGCGTCTCCTTGCTACTGTCGTCACTGACCCCTCCTTTGAGTCCACTGCTGCGTCTGCTCTTGTTGCTGAGCTCGTCGACTTTGCTGCTCGTTGTCGTCTAGACTACGCTGCTAGTCTTGTTGCTGAGTCTGCGTCTGTCTGTCCTCCGTCCGTCGAGGGTGAGTGTGCTCTTGGCACGGACGTCCTTGAGGACAGGCAGGAGGAGTTCCAGTGTCTGGCTGCTGCTTCACCTCATCTCGTGTCCGTACTGCTTACCCCTGAGGGAGACCCGGATGCACTTGACATCCCGACTCCGCGCTCTTACGCGGAGGCCGTAGAGGGTCCCTACTCCTCTCAGTGGCAGGCAGCTATGGATGCAGAGATGGCTTCCTGGAAGTCCACAGGCACCTACGTTGACGCAGTTCCCCCTCCTGGGGCGAACATCGTCAGTGGCATGTGGATCTTGCAGGTGAAGCGGCCGCTAGGTTCTCCACCTGTCTTCAAGGCGCGGTACGTGGCTCGTGGCTTCAGTCAGCGGCAGGGAGTTGACTACTTTCAGACCTTCTCTCCCACCCCGATGATGACCACTCTTCGGGTGCTGCTACACATAGCCTCTCAGCGTGACTACGAGCTTCACTCCCTTGACTTCAGCACTCCTTTCTTGCAGGTTAGCCTACAGGAGGAGATCTGGTTGCGCCGTCCACCTGGCTTCACTGGGACTTTCCCTCCTGGCACCCAGTGGAGCCTCCAACGGCCAGTCTACGGTCTCCACCAGGCACCGCGCGAGTGGCACGACACACTGAGGACTACGCTTGCGGCTCTTGGGTTTGCTCCCTCTATTGCTGACCCGTCGCTGTTTCTGCGCACCGACACCTCTCTGCCGCCGCTCTACATCCTCGTATACGTCGACGACTTGGTCTTTGCCACAGGTGACACTGCTGGACTCGCCCACGTGAAGTCCGAGCTGCAGAAGAGACACACGTGCACAGACCTGGGTGAACTGCGCAGCTACCTTGGCTTGCAGATCACCCGGGACAGAGCACGCCGCACCATTACCCTGACTCAGTCACACATGGTGCAGCAGGTCCTTCAGCGCTTCGGCTTCACGTACTCCTCGCCTCAGGCCACTCCTCTGCCTACTCGCCACTCGCTCTCAGCTCTGCGTTCGGATGAGTCCGTAGAGTCGAGTGGCCCATACCCAGAGCTTGTTGGCTGCCTCATGTACCTGATGACCTGCACACGACCTGACCTTGCATACCCTCTTAGCATTCTTGCACGCTATGTTGCTCCTGGGAGACACAGACCAGAGCACATGGCTGCAGCGAAGAGGGTGTTGTGCTACTTGTGCAGTACGTCGGGCATGGGGCTAGTGCTTGGAGGGCAGAGTCCAGTGGTCCTCACTGGGCACGCAGACGCTTCTTGGGCCGACGACCAGGCTACACAGCGGTCGTCACAGGGTTACACCTTCAGCCTTGGTTCCGGCTCTGTTTCGTGGCGGGCTACTCGCTCGTCTTCTGTTCTCGGCTCTAGTTGTGAGGCTGAGATCTACGCCGGAGCCATGGCTGCTCTGGAGCTTCGCTAGCTCACCTACCTGTTGACTGACCTCGGAGAGCCGCCTCGTTCTCCTCCAGTGCTGTACGTAGACAACAAGGCCATGCTGGTCTTGTGTCGGGAGCAGCGCCTAGAGCACAGAACGAAGCACATTGCTCTCCGCTACTTTCTTGCTCGTGAGCTGCAGCAGCGTGGTCAGTTGCGACTTGCGTACGTGGCCTCTGAGGCCAACACTGCTGGTATCTTCACTAAGGCACTTGCGCCTTGTGATCATCAGCGCTTCTGTACTCAGCTTGGTCTTGTACCTGTCTTGCCTCACTTACTCACTTCTTGACCTTGCTTGTACTATGACATATATATATACTCCTTCTCTTGCTTGTTTCGCCTGTTATATATATATGTGTTCCTGCATGTGAACTGGCCTTCTGGCCTTGAACTTGTGCTCGGAATGTGTGGTGACTTTGTGATCCACCCTGAGCTTTGCTTTGTTTTGCTTGACTGGTCTTGTGACCCCTTGTTCTCCCCCACTTTGCCTATGGGGGTGTGTCAAATTATAATGTTGTGTAGGCTATAGTGGGGTAGCCTATATGGGGTACACATTTCTAGGGTTGCATATTTGTATCACTTTTGTTCCTTAGTCAATCATTCGCGTTTCAGTTTTCTCACATAACTGGCATAAGCCGTCGTACTCTCACGCTAACTAATGACCGGTCGTCCCTATCTCTTCTTGAGTTCGTGTAATGAATGATATTTCTACTCTCTACCTGTCCATGATTGTTATGGTATACCACCGCGCCTCACGCACCTGTGAATACCTTCCGTCGACACATAATCACTTTAGACCTGGACGCAACGACATGCTCTCACATACGCGCATCGTGTTTTTCTGGGTCTCTGCGATTATTACGCTCCACAAACCATGGTCCCCCTTCAGACACTTGTAATATGTCTCGTGCCCTGGTTTAGGCACGCCGAGGGTGCGACATACCTCCCACATCTGCTGATACCCGATCCCGGCAAGAGCGAATGCACCAATCAGCTTAGCCATCAATGGCGGACTACGTGGACCACACTTGCTGCGTGGTAGGTCATCTCTCACTCGACTACTTGACCATAATTCTTCCTTGGCTGAGCAGACATTGCACAACCACATCAATCTCAGACATGCCCTGGACCGCTTCCACGACTCAAGTTGCATTGCACCTTTGCACACGGACTTCACGCACAAAGGCATACACGCAATGTCAACTACAGCCACGGCCTAGGCAACGCTACGCCTTATGGCAAGGATGGCGGGGGCATCAGGGGAGTCTACATCTGATCCGCGTCAAGAGCAGCAAGGAGCCCCGTCAATGAGCGATGAAGCTCGCGCACCACCACAGTGGTTGCACCGATCAGGTCGACTGCAGTCGCTGCGCGCATCACACGGCGCAGACCTTGGAGCGCAGTCCCAAGCTGTCCAACGCCCGCAACTCCACCCCGCGTGGGCGCAGCCAACACGGGCGCAAAGAGCTCGGCAAGCCGGTCAGCCGGCCCGCAAACCCTCAGAGAGGCGCCAAAGCTGCCTCAGAGACACATCAGGCACATCCGTCGAAGGAGAAGGCCCCACCAGTGATTGTACTGGAAGTAGCGACGGATATTGTGGCGGACGAGCAGGAGCCATAGGCAGTAGCGACGGATACTGTGGCGTCACCGGCCCTCCGCCCGCAGTCACGAACTCCACGCCCGCCACAGGAGGAACCCACGGCACCCGCAAATGGTTCCCAGGAGCAGCAACAGATGCAACGGGAGCACGAGGAGGAGGAGTGGCAGACGAGGGAAGAGGAGGTGCAGGCGCACAGGGCGCAGCCGGAGGAAGGGACACTGGCGCAGGAGCGACGCGCGTCGAATTGCTCAGGCTCGCCCGCCCGTTCCGTTCCTCGCAAATCGCGTTAGACACAACTCGCTGCAAGTCGGCCATCGTCACCGGCTGATCATACACCCGGCCGCCACCGCGACCACGCCCTCCCCACCAGCCCCCTTGGCCCCCACGGGTTGCAGCCCAGTTCGCCTGCGAACCACGGCGTTGAGGAGAATCGTGCCGCCGCCTTGACGTCTCCCGCTTGTCACGCGGCACAGGGGAATGAGGCCGATGCTGCCAACGGCCCGGGGACGGATGACGTTGAGCAGGGGGAACAGGAGCAAGGGGTGCGGGAACTGGACCCACTTGGACAGTCGGAGGCGGCGCTGGTGTTGCCGCAGGCAGAGGAGCAGGAGCAACCGGAGGCGACGCGCGAGCCGATTGAACCTCCGCCGAGCTTAGGCCGGCGCTGGTGGCTGGAGGTGGCCGGTAAGTCGGGTCCGCAGCAGCAGCGGCAGGTGGCGGCATGGAGGCTGCCCCATCAGCACCAGACGACGCCGCGACTGCAGGCAAGGGCGCCGACACCCCCACGGGGACAGATGGAACCACCGGCGCGGGCGCAGGAGGGTGCGCAGGATCGGACGCCGCAGCCAGCCCAGGAGCGGGCGCAGGAGCAGACGCCAAGGCGAGCGCTGGAGCGGGCGACGACGCGGGCGCGGGATCAGGTCCCGCGGCAGGCGCAGACATCAACGCTACGACGGGAACGGGCGCCGCAGCAGGCGCAAGGACAAGGCCAGCCTGAGTCACAGATGACGGCACAGATCGAGGTGCGGGAAGAGGCAACATCCCCATAGCCGCAGGCGCCGAGGACGACACGGCTGGAGGGGCAATTGCAGCCGACGCCACGACAAAGGGCCGCGGCGAGTACGAATAATACTCATCACCAATCGATATAGGCATCGCGGGGCGGACGAGGTGGCGGATGAGGAGGAGCGACTGGAAGGGGAGGCAGACCTGAGAAAGGCTTCCAGAGGGAAGCACGCCGGGCCTTAACTCAAAGAGTGGAGAACACTGAAGCTTAGGAGGAGGCAAGAGACCCTACGTTTATAGCTGAGGTGGTGGAAGAGTCCACCACGGAAGAATCGGGGGAGTTAGAGGAGGGGGAACGGGAAGGTAGACGTCGGGCGAACCCAACACCACACCGAGCCGCTCCAATTCCAGTAGCAACAGGTGGCGAATTAAACTGGCCGGTACCGGACACCACCACATCAGAGGTCCGCCAATTCTCGCCTGAACAATTGGCCGAGGACTTGGTGCGGTTCGGCGAAGTGGAATTGTGGGACCTGACCCCCCTACGCGACAGTCGTCAGCCCCCACTTTCGCGCAAACTCCCTGCTGACATTCGCCCACTTTTCGCCACAGCCCTCCTGACACCACTCCTTCACCTCGCGCGTAACCCTAGTCGCAGGCTGGCGCCTGTTACTCTTTCTCCCGCGCCTCACCCTTCGCCTCCCGTCAACGGAGAAGCCCGATTGGTCGGCGGTCAAGCACCGACTTCGCTAGTTTAACAAAGGCGAATGGCAGCAACTTTACGATTCGGCGGTTACCGCAATCACTGGACCACACCCACCTCGCCATACGCCAGATGCCCTTGGCAAACGTGCCAGGGCAGAAGGCCTTGCACGAAAAGGAAGCCTCCGCAGGGCGATCCTCGCCCTTGAGTCAACACCGGTCGCCGACCCATCTGCACCCATCCTCGCCGCTCTCAAAGCAAAACACCCCCCCGCGCCACATGGTATCATCGATTGGAACATCCCCGATACTGCTCAAGCGGCGTTGATAAAAAAAGGGGACTTCATTAAAATGCTATGCCGTTGTGAGAACGGGGTGGGAGGAGGACCGTCGGGTATGACATTTGAACACCTGCGTGATGCATCACTTGCCAACGCGGGGGTTACCACACACCTCCACGCCCTCGTCAACACTATTTTGGGAGGCAAACTGCCTGGCAAGGTCTGCTCGCTACTAACAGCCAGCCGTCTCATAGCTCTAGCCAAGCCTGACGGAGGAACTAGACTGATAGCGGTAGGCGAGTGTATCTTACGATTAGCCGCCAATTCCGCCCTCTCAGCCCTCTCCCAAGCATGCCGTACACATTTCCTCCTGTTACAGTACTCCGTGTCCGTCCAGGGCGGTAACGAAGTGATTATCCATGCCGCGAGGGCCTTCACTTATGCAAACCCAGGAACGCTTATACTGCAAGCAGACCTAGCGAACGCCTTTAACTCGATTAGCCGCGCAGCAGTAGTCAGTGCACTTCGCGACACCGACCTCCAAGGCCTTATTCCCCTCGTCAAAGCATCCTATAGCAGGCCGGCCCAGTTGTTCCTTGACGTGGGGTTCAGTTGCGAGGCACTAACTAGCGAGACATGCGTACGACAGGGGGATCCGCTCAGCCCGCTGCTGTTCGCCACAGGGATCCACCCTATTCTCACCACGACAGCAGCAGCCTTCCCTACGGTTCTATGCCTAGCATTCGCTGACGACATCACCTTCCTGGGCCTTGCTGCTGACTGTTCTGATGCTTTGCGCCACTTCACAGCTGGCCTACGCAACGTAGGACTGACCCACAACCCAGGGAAGTGCGCCGCGTGGAGCGCAGCAGCAATAGACCCCCAGCAGCTGCCCGAGGGCGTCCCGCTACGCACGGAGGGGCTGAGAGTGCTGGGAAGCTTCATTGGCACGCCAGACGGAGCAGCAGCCTTTCTACGATCACAGCTCGAGACAGTGTCGTCCCCGCTGCCCCACTTAGCAAAAATGGACCCCTAGGTAGCGACATTACTCCTAACACGGTCTATCTCCAGGTGCATTTCTTACCTGGCCCGCACCACACCCCTATACCTGTTACCCGAAGCAGAGTGGTCAGGGTGGGGCCGGGCGCTGCTGTACACGCTTCTAGATGCTTGTGGGGTGCGCCACCCAAGGGGAGAGACAGAGGACGGACGTATCTGGGACCAAGCCTCACTCCCACCAAGCCTAGGCGGCCTGGGCCTCACCAACCCAGCGGTAGAGGGCCGGTACAGTTTTCCGGCAAGCTTTGTGCAGGCACACACACTCCTCGGTCAGCTAGAGGGGCAGGCAAGGGCCACTTTGACAGCGGCATTAGACACCCCCGCAGCAGCCGACCACAGCCCCAACGAGCTGCAGAGGTGGATCGGGGACTACAGGGACAGCCTCACGCAGGAGGCGAGGGACCTCATCTCGGCGGAGCAGGCAAAACCCAAGGGCCAGCTCCAGCACCGCCTCGCTCTCCTAGTTCAAGGGGGCCGGAGTGCAGCCCAGATTACGGCATCCAGGCAGATGGAGCTGAACCCCCTGCTAGGCCACACCCAGCGCCTCATGTCCCTCACGGGCTATGGGGCGGGGGACTGGCTCATGGCGATCCCCTACATGCCAGCCCTGTGGTTATAACCCTGCCACTTCACGTTCGCCCTACAGTTCCGGCTCGGCATGCCGATCTCTGTGCCTGACTACTGTGACCGCAACAAACGAGTCCCCATTCTAGATAAGAGGTTGCCGAATCACTTGCTGCGGTGCGATACTGGGCACAGCCGGACCAACACTCACGATGAGCTATGGGATGAGTGCATTCGTATGGCGCAGGATGCAGGATTTGATGTGCACAAGGAGTGCACTGCCTTCAGCCCGGTGGACAACAAGAAGGCCGACTTGGCCTTCAGGGATGGGAGCTTGGGGGCAGTGTGGCTGGCTGATATCACAATCACAGATCCAATCAGCAAACGGGACGAAACTGCAAGGAAGGGGAGGGGCTGGGCAGCACTGGAGGCAGCAGATAAGAAGATAGGCCTATACCTCTGCAGGGCAGAGTATGCTGGGTTTGTCCCGTTGGCAGTAGAAACCTACAGCTGCCCCTGCTACGAGGTTCCCACCTTCTTGAAGCTACTGGCGGATAAAGCTGCACGGAAATTCTTCAATGCGGACCCATCTACCTATCAGGCCGCGAAGATGCTCCATCAGTTCTGCCAGCACTGGTCTATTGCCCTCCAGAGAGCTCAGGCAGTGAGCTTTCTCACAAAGCTGAACCTGGCAGCACGAGCAGAGCACCCCCCACTGGGGGGACCAGAGGGGGAGATGAACCCCGGTGACTTCTTCACGACACTAGAGGCACCTTAGAGGGAACGGGGCTGGGGTAGGGGGGGGGGGGGGGGGAAGAATAGGGGGGGGATGTGTTTGCTTGCTTGTCTTTGTGCTATCTGGAATCCATCCCTAGAATCTGCATGTCTGTACCTGCCCTTATTATCAATACAAAGGACCGTTTAAGAGAGAGAGAGAGAGAGAGAGAGAGAGAGAGAGAGAGAGAGAGAGAGAGAGAGAGAGAGAGAGAGAGAGAGAGAGAGAGCGAGAGAGAGAGAGAGAGAGAGAGAGAGAGAGAGAGAGAAGCACCTAGTGACTTAGCCTCTCAAGCCTCCCCTAGCCTCCCTAGCCTCCCTAGTCCTAGTATAAAGGCCCCAGCAGGCTTTGTGGCCTCTTCATTATTCAATTTTTGGTTGGGTTTCTCTCCTTACCGAGCGGCTCGCGCCGGCCGCCTTCGGCGGCCGACGCTCGATAGCGCGGCCTTCGGCCGCGCGTGAGGGGTGGCAAGATACACACAAGACAAGCCACTATAGGCACGCATACAAGCATGGAACACACAACACTAGCCTAGGTGAAACATGGAGCAAGAGGAGCCCGCATCTACAGGCGACCAGCTCCTGGGGCATGCGGACGCTACACTTGATCCGCGTCAAACACAGCAAGCAGCCCCGACAGCGTGCGATGCAGCTCATGCACCAACACCGTGCCTGCGGCGATCGCCCCGGATCCAGTCCCTGCATGCAACAACCGCCGCAGCCCACGTACGGCCGAACCAAGGGGCCCGACCCCCGCAAGCCCACCCGGCGCGGGCGCAGCCAACACGGGCGCTAGCAGCTCGGCGAGGCGATCAGCTGCCGCGAAACAATCGTCCCGAGGGCCGCCCACCAGTGAGTCGCCCTGGGATAGGGCGGCATGACCATACACCTGCACCAGATGCACAACCCGCAGCGCCTCTGAGAGGCGCCAGATCTGACCAAGAGTCACCTCCGGAACCGCGACCGGACGCTGAGGCCCCAGTAGGGCCGAGAATAGGTACGCCGCACCTGCGGACGGGGGAGATGGATCAACAGGCAGCAGGGACGGATGTTGCGCAGTCACGGGGACATGAGGGGGAGGAGCAATTGCAGGAGGACGAGGGGCAGCCAGGGCAGGAGGTGCTGTTGGAGGAGGAGCCGCGGGGGTCTGAGCAACACGAGGGGAGTTGCTCTGGCTTGCCTGCCCGTTCCGCTCCTCGCGCACAGCAGCAGACACCGCGCGCTGCAGGTCAGCCATCGTCACCGGCTACTCAAACCCCCAGCCGCCACCCCGCTGACGCGGCCCCCGCCAGCCGCCTCGGCCGCCGCGTTGCGCCGTCCAGTTCGCCTGAGAACCGCCGCACCGAGGGGAATTGTGGCGGCGCCGGGACGTCGCGCGCTCGGCCGGACGCGCGGGGGATGGAGGCCGCTGCTGACGACGGCCAGGAGACTGCGGACGCGGGGCGGACGGCGCAGAGGGAGTTGCCACCAGTGGCACAACGGGAACGGCCGCAGGCGGCGCAGACAGACCCGCCGCGTGCGGAGCTGGCGGAGCAACTACAGGCTGGGCAACAAAAGCAGATCCCGCCTGCACAGGCGGAGGAGGCGCCAGCGTCGGAGGCGGTCAAAACGGGGGAGCTGGAGAGGCGGGAAGCGCCGGCTGGCCCTGGACGTCAGTGCTGGCGGACCCCTCCGGCTGGGCCGTCACGCCGCCAGCAACAACCGCCTGCTCGGCGGCCACAGACGGAGCGGTGGGATCGGCAGCCCGAGGAGCGCCAGACGGAGCAGTCACATCAGATGCCGCAGCGAGAGGGACAGGCGGCTCGACAAGAAGAGGTGCAGACAGCACGGGAGCCTGGCGACCATCGTCGCCAGGCAGAGGCGCCAGGGCCTCGCGAAACGACGGTGCGGGGCGAGGAAGGATTTCAGCGTCTTCTGTCTCGGGCTTCGGAGCAGGCAGCGTCGGGGAGCCCGTCGGCATGGTCCCCGTTCCGGAGGCAGGCGGTGGCCTTTCGAACGCAACCAACGCAGCGCCAGCGCTCATTGGCGAATAATCGGTCGGCCCTGCAATCACCATCGAGGGGCCAAGGAGGGCGAGGCAGAGGGAGAGTGACAGCTAGCGGTGAGGGAGGTGGACGGGAGAATGGTTTCCAAGCGGCGGGGCGTCGGGCTTTAACAGCACTGGAATTGGCTAATGCGGAGGAGGAGCGTGGAGATCCTTCTTATAGGGAGGAGCCGCTCCCCCTAAGCGAAGACGACGAGGACGAAGGTGATGAGTCTAGAATGCTAAGGCCTGGGAGGCAAGCTGCTGAACGTGAGGCGGTCGAGGTAGGAGGAGCGCAACAAGTGAATCGGACGGCTACGATTCCAACTCATGGACACGGCGATTTCCCGAGGCGGGCGCAGAGGAATCAAACCGCGCGCTCTGGCAGCGCGTCAGCAAATCAAACGCATTTCCCCCGCTACTTCTCTCCAGAGGAATTGGCGAAACGAACAGACCTGTTCGCAGCCATCGATGATTGGGATTTGGCGGCCCTATGCGACAGCCGTCAACCATCCCTGTCGCGCCGATTACCGCCCAATTTGTGTCAGCTGTTCTCACTGGTATTACTCACCCCGCTCCTTCACCTCGCACAAAATCCGGACTCGGTCGCAGGGTGGCGTCTGCTGCTGTTTCTCCCTCGGCTCACTCTTCGCCAAACGTCGCCAAGAAGACCGAAGTGGCCCGAAGTCAAAGCCCGTCTCAGAGCTTTCCAGCGTGGCGAATGGGGGCAGCTGTACTCTGGCACAATCGCAGCCATCAACACCCCACCGCCTCCACGTCACCAGCCAGACGAGGCGGGAGTACTCAGCAGGGCGGAGGGCCTGGCCAAGCGTGGAAGTCCACGGCAAGCCGTGCTGGCCCTCGAGTCAACCCCAGTCTGCACGCCAAGCCCAACAATTTTGGATGAACTTCGCGCAAAACACCCCCGAGCCAACGACAAGGAGCTGAGCTGGCCAACAGCACCTGACCCGAACCTCCAAATCAGCCACGCCGATTTCTCCAAACTTCTGGGTCGGTGCGAAAATGGGGTGGGGACTGGACCGTCCGGAACCGCTTTCGAACACCTTCGCGACGCATCTGCAACCAACGCATCGGTCCGCACCCACCTGCATGCCCTGATCAACACTATCCTGACAGGCAAATTACCCGAGCCTGTGGCAGACCTGCTGACAGCGTCACGCCTAATCGCGCTGTCCAAGCCAGGTGGGGGGGTTCGGCCAATTGCAATCGGCGAATGCCTGACGCGCCTCGCGGCCAAGGCAGCTTTGACCGCAATTGGAAAAGCTGCACGCGACCACTTCTTGCCACTACAGTACGGGGTGGCGGTACCAAGGGGAGCAGAGGCAATCATCCATGTCGCACGTGCCTTCGACGACTCGAGGGACGGCTGCGTGGTGCTACAGACCGACATCGCAAATGCTTTTAACAGCATTTCGCGACAGGCAATCATCAACGGGTTACGCGACAACAACCTTTCGTCACTGCTCCCTCCGGTGCGGCTAACGTACGGTAACCCATCGAAGCTGTACCTCGACTCGAACTTCGCTAGCAACCCGCTAAACAGTGAACGCAGCGTGAGGCAGGGGGACCCACTCGGCCCTCTTCTGTTCGCAGCAGGGATTCACCCAGCACTTCACGAAACGGCCGACGCACACCCCCACGTTCTCTGCTTGGCGTATGCGGACGACGTGACATTTTTGGGGGACGACACAGACACTGTAGCAGCATTCAATTTCTTCACGAGCAAGCTAGCGCAGCTGGGGCTTAAACATAACCCACAAAAATGTGCTGCATGGAGCACAAACGGCGACGAGTCAACGCAGCTGCCACGAGGGGTCCCGTTCTCAAAGGACGGGATACGCCTTCTAGGCAGCTTCCTGGGGCCAGCAGCCGGTGCCGCCAAATTCCTTGCGGGGCAGCTAGAAGAAATGGCGAAGCCGCTGCCGCTCTTAGAACGTGCCGACCCCCAAGTAGCCTCCCTCCTCCTGACCTGCTGCATTTCCAGACGCGTAGCATACCTCACTAGGACTACACCACTGAACCTCCTACCACGAGATACCTGGGCACAGTGAGGGAGAGACCTCCTAGCCGCGCTCCTGGCATCCTGCGGGATTAGAGTCCCTACTTGTAGCACGGAGCAGTCGAGAGTGTGGGCGCAGGCCTCGCTTCCACCATCCTTGGGCGGCCTAGGAATCACGGACCCACTCGTAGAAGGCGTCTACGGCTTCGTAGCCAGCTTCACACAGGCCGCGCTCTTCTTTTCCTCCCTGACGCTAGCACCAGACACAGCAATAACCCGAGCACACAGCCACATGATTCTGCCCCAAGACGTCACCACACCGCTTCACTCCTGGCTCACAGAGTGCGAGACTGCCCTGCCCTCGGACGCACGCGACGTAGTTTACCAGGAGCGGCTCTCTCGGTCGGACATCAAGCTCCAGCACACTCTGGCCCTGAAAGTACAGGGGAGTAGGTACGCAGTACAGGTCCAAGAGACGAGACGAATGAGACTGAATCCACTCTCTGGGCACACACAGAGAATGTTCTCACTCACAGGCTACGGCACAGGGGACTGGCTGACGGCGATACCGGTAGCTTCCTCACGTCGCATCGGCCCGGTACACTTCAGCAACGCCGTGCGCTTCCGGTTGGGCCTCCCTTTCTCTACTCCGAAGAAGTGTGACTGTGCAGAACACATCGCTATCACAGACCCGCGCCTCCCCAACCACCTCTTCCGCTGCGGCACGGGGAAGCACCGGACGAATACTCATAACGAACTCCGCGACGCGTGCATCAGCATGGCGCAAGACGCGGGGTTCATAGTACACAGGGAGACAAACGTCTACTGCCCCATAGAGGAGCAGACGGCTGATTTTACCATGACAGACAGAAGTAGTGGGGTGGTCTGGGTGTGTGATGTCACGGTCACAGATCCTATTAGCACCAGGGACCCGGAGGCACGGAAAGGCAGGGGATGGGCAGCCCGGGAGCAAGCGGATAAAAAGATTAAGCACTATGAAAACCGGCCAGAGACAGTAGGTTTCTTTCCCCTCCCAGTAGAGACCTATGGCTGCCCTTGTGCTGAGGTCCCTGTGTTCCTGAAACTCCTTGCAGACACGGCGGCTCGGCGATACTTCAATGCCGACTCCAAATCCTATCACGCCGCGAAGTTCCTGCACCAGTTCAGGCAGAGGTGGTCGGTTGCACTGCAGAGGGCCCAATCTGTGGGTCTCATGATCAAGTTAGGGGAGGCGGCTGTTGGAGAGAACCCGTCTGTAGGAGGGATAGGGCAGGAATTATACCTTGGGGACTGTTTTACTATCCTGGAGCCTCTTCTTGAGCTCTAGGTGGCACAGAAGGGTTGGATAGTCTAGGCTACCCTGCATATTAGCACCCTGCTATCTCTCATTGCATGTGAGAGCTGACCTCTCTATTTCCCCTGGTCAGTTCTCGTTGGCCTTGGGCCTACGCCTGGGCATGGAGTTGCCAGTAGCTGACGTGTGCCCGTGCAAACGTGACAACGCGGCGATCGGGGACAAGAGTTTGCCGAACCACCTGCTGCGCTGCCAGGACGGGGGTGATGCCGTCAGGACCCACAATGCCCTAGTCTATGCGGCGCTGCGGATTGCTAATGAGGCGGGCTACAAAACGTTTCATGAGACCTCAGCGTTCTCACCACCAGTCCTCAGGAAACGGGCAGACTTAGCAATACGGGACCAGGAGTCGAGGGCGACATGGGTAACGGATGTCACCGTGACAGACCCAGTTTTACAGAACAGAGACAGCAGGGCCCGCAGGCCGCCTGGGTGGGCCGCGGAGGAAGCCTCACAGCGGAAGCATCAGCTATACGAAGGGCGCCCCACCTATGCCGGTTTCTTTGGACTGGCTGTCGAGACCTACGGGGCCATGGCGGCAGACATAGTCCAGTTCCTTCGCATGCTGGCTACCCACGCGGCGAAGACGAAGTTCAGACAGGGGCGCCTCACAACAACGGCAGCTCGGCTCACTGCACACTACCGCTAGAGGTGGTCGGTGATGCTGCAGCGCAGCCAAGCCATCTCACTCCTCTCTAAGTCCAACCGAGCAGCCGAAGCGGCATTCCCGCAGGCTGCAGGAGACCCCTGGGCCCCACGGCTAGGGGACCTCTGGCAGATGGCGGAGGATGAGTATGAGGAGCGGGAGGCTCCTGCCAGGGCGGCTTAGAGGGGCAGGAGGGAAAAGTCGGCGACTGCAGGAAAGTGAGAGGAAGCTCCGGGGGGGCAGGGGGACTTGGGTGGGGTCGGGGGAGCCACAGGACAGGAGGAGAGGGAGGTACTCGGGAGTTTTGGCTCTGCTGCTAGCCGGCCCACTAAGATGTTAGGGGACAGGGCCGTACACAAACGGCATGCCCGCTTGGCCTGCACTGCTTGGCTTGCCTTGCTTGCCCATATGCTTGCTTGTTCGCTTGCATGCTCTGTTTGCTAGCTCTTAGGTTTCCTGGCTGCCTACAGGCCCAGACAAACTAGCTACAGCCATCTCCTGCCATGTCTGTACCTCGTGACCACTATCAATACATGACTACTTGAGAGAGAGAGAGAGAGAGAGAGAGAGAGAGAGAGCGAGAGAGGCCCTAGGAGCTAGCCCTTAGCCTCTCCAGCACTCTTCAGCCTAGTATATAGTGCTCCTCTGCAGCTAGTTCTCTTCATTGTTCGGTTTTCTTCTCAGTTGTTTCTCCTAACCGAGCGGCTCGCGCCGGCCGCCTTCGGCGGCCGACGCTCGACAGCGCGGCCTTCGGCCGCGCGTGGGGGAACGACAAGCACACAACACACAGAGTTACTAACAAGAGGCATACAAGGATGGCAAGCCCTACAGCGGCCTAGCCGCGCAAACCACTAATGGCAGAGCCGGAGCCCGCGCCTACATGCGGTGAGCTCCAAGGGCGTGAAGAACGCCCGTCAGGGAGCGCCACAGCTCCCGGACCACAAGCGTGCTTGCGCCGATCGCAGCGGCTCCAGACCCAGCACGCAAATGGCGCCGCAAGCCGCGCACAGCCTCATCAAGCGGCCCCGCCGCCGCAACGCCTCCCTCGGCGGGCGCAGCCAGCACGGGCGCCAGCAGCCCTGCAAGCTGATCGGCGGCGTCCAGACAAGAGTCGCGGTGACGATCCAGGAACAACTCAGGGGGGGCCGCGGGGAGGGACGAGTGAGCAAGAACCTGTATCAAGAGCAGAGCGTGAAAGCTCTCTGCGAGACGGAAGAGCTGGCCGAGGGTCGCCTCCGGAACCCGGGCCTGAGGGGGTTGCAGCGCCTGCGCAAGGAACTGGAACGGCTCCACTACGGCAGGAGAAGCCGGGCCAACTGCCGTCACCGCTCCGCCTCCCACAGCCACAAATTCTACTCCCGCCACGGGCGGGACTGGCGGCAGATGCAACCGCGACCCTGGAACGGGAGCAGTCGCAGCAGCAGCGGGAAGCGATGAGGCCGGAACACGGGATTGGACGGGTGCAGCAGGGGGCGGAACCTCATGAGGCGCCGCTTGACGCTGGGCGGCATGGGCGACGGCAACGTGCGAGCTGCCTTGTGTCTGAGCAGCCCTCTCTTCACGCATCGCGGTCGTTACCGCACGTTGCAGATCCGCCATCCTCACGGGCGGATCATACGACCCTCCCCCATTGCGACCACGAGAACCCCACCAGCCGCCGCGACCGCCACGGTGAGCTTGCCACTGACCCGATTGCTGATTGCGCCGGGGAGAATTCCGCCGGCGCCGGGAGGACGCCCGATCCTGTTGGGGCGCTGGAGAATGAGGGCGAGATAGGCGACGGTCCGGCGAGGGAGGACGTGACTGCGACGTTGGTTGCGTCGGCTGAGCCACGGGAGGCGCAACGGGAGCAGACGGGTCCAATGCAGGGGACACAATCAATTGCGTCGGGCCGCCAGTGGTGGCGGACGTCGGCTGCGGGGACGAGGCAGGCACAGAAGTCTGCGGCTTGGGGCCCGAAGCGGGGGGCCCAACGGGAGCAGGAGCCGGGAGCGCGGCGGCAGACCCTGACGGGCCATCGGGCGAAGCCTGGGGAGCAGTTGGCGTGGACGGAGCGGATTTCCCAGCAGCAGCAAGAGCCACAGACTGAGCGGCAGCTGCGGCAAGGGGAGCCTCGGGTTCGGGGTGAGGAGGCTTTTCAGCGGATGTTGTCGAGGGCTTCGGAGCCGGAGCCACCGGGGGCTTCTTCGCCGTGGTCGCCTTTCCGGCCTCAGACTGAGGCTTGGCGACCACTGCCGACCAGGCGGCAGCGCGCTCTGGCGACGGCTCGGGAGCTCCAGCAATCACCATCACGAGGTAGTGCAGCACGGGAAGAAAGGAGGCAGACGGTTAGCGGAACTGGCGGAGGGCCTGAGAATGGGTTTCAGGCTGCGGGACGTCGGGCTTTAATTGCTTTGGTAGCGGCTAATACAGAAGGGGACAGAAATGACCCCTCTTATACTACGGGAGTGGAGCCAGACAGCGAAAACGAGGAAGAAAGAGACGGAGCGGAGGCAACGAGAGTAGGGACAGGGAGGAGAAGACCTGAGACAGCCAATTTACCCACAGTGGGAACAGAAAGGCGTGCAGGGCCATTGGATGCCGATCGGACGGATGAGAATCCAACTCGGCAGCAGTCAACGCCACCGAGTCGCGCACGCAGACATCGAAACGCTTCCCTCCACCCAGTGTCAGGATTGGCCCCGCAGCGCCCGCGCTATTTTTCGCCAGTGGAGCTAGCGGAGATGGGGGATAAATTCGCCGACATAGCGAACTGGGACATCTCCGCCCTCTGCGATAGTCGCCAACCGCTGCTGTCAAGACGATTACCGCCTAACCTGTGCCAGTTATTCTCGCTGACACTCCTGACCCCGCTACTTCACCTTTCGCGAAACCCTGACTCCGAAGCGGGTTGGACGCTGCTTCTCTTCCTCCCGCGTCTGACCCTTCGCCAGGCTTCGCCAAAGCACCCAAATTGGCCACAAATCAAGGCCCGTCTTCGGGCATTCCAGCGAGGCGAGTGGTCACAGCTCTACCAGGAGGCGATAAACGCGGTCAACGCCCCTCCGCCCCCACGTCACCAACCCGATGTGACAGGTGTCCTGAGCAGAGCCGAGGGGTTGGCGAAACGTGGCGGTCTGCGTCGAGCCGTGTTGACGCTCGAGTCAACACCCGTCTGTACACCGAGCCCAGAAATTCTAGACGAGCTGCGACAAAAGCATCCACCGGCGGGAGACGACCAGCTGACCTGGCAGTCAGCCGATGCTAAGCCCCTGTGCATTTCCCACGCAGAATTTGCGAAGCTCCTTGGGAGATGCGAGAATGGTGTTGGTGCCGGACCGTCTGGCACAACATTTGAGCACCTGCGCGACGCGGCAATAACCAATGCATCCGTCAGCACCCATCTGCACGCCCTCGTGAATACAATTCTGGGGGGCAACCTCCCAGCTTCGGTTGCGGACCTGCTTACTGCGTCCAGACTCATCGCCCTGGCCAAACCTGGGGGGGGGGTCCGACCAATCGCTATCGGAGAATGCCTGACTCGGCTGGCTGCCAAAGCTGCGCTGTTGGTCATGGGGGAGGCTGCACGTGACTTCTTCCTACCCCTACAGTTCGGAGTGGCGGTGCCTGGTGGGGCGGAAGCGATAATTCACGCCGCCCGAACGTACGTGGACTGCCACCCAAACAGCCTGGTACTACAGACCGACATTGCGAATGCTTTCAACAGCATTTCGCGACAATCCATCGCAGCGGCATTACAGGAGCCAACTCTATCGCCACTACTCCCACTGGTTCGACTGACCTACGGTAACCCGTCGCGACTCTACATGGACTCGACCTTCGCGAGCGGACCCCTACGCAGCGAACGTGGCGTTCGCCAGGGCGACCCACTCGGCCCGCTCCTGTTTGCGGCGGGAATACACCCTACACTTCGTGACACTGCAGCAGCTCACCCAGGGGTGCTTTGCTTGGCCTATGCTGACGACGTGACATTCGTGGGTGCACGAAGTGCCACTGTAGCCGCGTTCAACCACTTCACCTCCAAACTGGAATCACTAGGCCTGAAGCACAACCCGCAGAAATGCACGGCATGGAGCGCCACTGCGTGCGACTCTGCTGGGTTACCTCCAGGGGTGCCGTTCTGCACAGACGGCATCCGCTTGCTTGGGAGTTTTCTGGGGGCGGCCAACGGCGCAGCTTCTTTCTTAGCGGGCCAGCTGAAGGACCTGGCGAAACCCTTACACCTCATTGAGCGGGCAGATCCTCAGGTGGCCTCGCTGCTGATCACACGCTGCATCTCTCGGCGCGTGTCCTATCTAACTCGAACAACTCCTCTCAACCTCGTTTCACGAGACACTTGGACGGAGTGGGGTCGTGACCTCCTCCTGGCACTCCTTACCTCGTGCAGCATTCATGTGCCGGCGGGTAGAGCGGAACAGGCACGCGTCTGGGCGCAGGCCTCCTTGCCCCCCTCTCTAGGGGGAATAGGTGTTACTGACCCCCTCGTTGAGGGAGTGTACGGTTTCGTCGCAAGCTTCACACAGGCGGCTCTGCTTTTCTCTACGCTCGCGCTAGATCCGGACACCGCCCTCTCCCACGCGCGCTGCCATATGCTACGGCCCACGGATGAAAACACACCGCTTCGCTCCTGGCTCACAGAGTGCGAGTCCGCCCTGCCTTCGGATGCGCGAGAGCTACTGGAACGGGAACGACTTAAGCGGACAGATGTCAAACTACAGCACGCCCTTGCCCTACAGGTTCACGGTAGCCGCTACGCCGTGCAAGTACAGGCAACGAAGGACATGGAACTGAATCCGCTAGCAGGCCATACGCAGCGGATGTTCTCCCTAACCGGCTATGGCACAGGGGACTGGCTGACAGCCATCCCTATAGAAGCAACCAGACGCCTAGGCCCGGTACACTTCGCAAATTCCGTCAGATTCAGGCTCGGGCTGCCCTTCTCCACCCCGAAAAACTGTGATTGCTCTGATCACACCGAAATCCTAGACCCCCGCCTCCCGAATCACCTCCTACGCTGCGGCACTGGAAGGCAGCGCATCAACACCCACAACGAGCTCCGAGATGCCTGCATTAGTATGGCACAGGATGCGGGGTTTATCGTCCACAGGGAGTCGGCTGCCCACTGCCCTGTCGAGGAACAAACAGCCGACTTCACCATGTCGGATAGGAGCAGTGGGGCGGTCTGGGTGTGCGACGTGACCGTGACAGACCCCATCAGTACCAGGGACCCACAGGCACGGAAAGGGAGGGGATGGGCAGCTAGGGAACAGGCAGATAAGAAAATCCAGCACTATGCAAACAGGCCTGAGACAGTCGGCTTCTTTCCACTGGCAGTGGAGACCTACGGTTGCCCATGTGCAGAGGTCCCCGTCTTCCTCAAACTGCTGGCAGACACCGCGGCTCGGCGCCACTTCAACGCCGACTCTAACTCCTATCATGCCGCCAAGTTTCTGCATCAGTTCATGCAGCGGTGGTCGGTTGCCCTTCAGAGGGCGCAGTCAGTGGGCTTGCTTATGAAACTGGGTGAGGCTGCAGCAGCTGAGAACCCTCCGGTAGGGGGTATTGGGCATGAGCTACACCTAGGGGACTGCTTTGCTGTTTTGGAGCCACTGGTGGAACTCTAGAGGGATTAGTCTGAATCTCACATGCTCGTGGAACTATATGTCTGTACCTTTTTGCCATATCAATATACGGACCATTAGAGAGAGAGAGAGAGAGAGAGAGAGAGAGAGAGAGAGAGAGAGAGAGAGAGAGAGAGAGAGAGAGAGAGGCCCTAGGAGCTAGCCCTTAGCCTCTCCAGCACTCTTCAGCCTAGTATATAGTGCTCCTCTGCAGCTAGTTCTCTTCATTGTTCGGTTTTCTTCTCAGTTGTTTCTCCTAACCGAGCGGCTCGCGCCGGCCGCCTTCGGCGGCCGACGCTCGACAGCGCGGCCTTCGGCCGCGCGTGGGGGAACGACAAGCACACAACACACAGAGTTACTAACAAGAGGCATACAAGGATGGCAAGCCCTACAGCGGCCTAGCCGCGCAAACCACTAATGGCAGAGCCGGAGCCCGCGCCTACATGCGGTGAGCTCCAAGGGCGTGAAGAACGCCCGTCAGGGAGCGCCACAGCTCCCGGACCACAAGCGTGCTTGCGCCGATCGCAGCGGCTCCAGACCCAGCACGCAAATGGCGCCGCAAGCCGCGCACAGCCTCATCAAGCGGCCCCGCCGCCGCAACGCCTCCCTCGGCGGGCGCAGCCAGCACGGGCGCCAGCAGCCCTGCAAGCTGATCGGCGGCGTCCAGACAAGAGTCGCGGTGACGATCCAGGAACAACTCAGGGGGGGCCGCGGGGAGAGACGAGTGAGCAAGAACCTGTATCAAGAGCAGAGCGTGAAAGCTCTCTGCGAGACGGAAGAGCTGGCCGAGGGTCGCCTCCGGAACCCGGGCCTGAGGGGGTTGCAGCGCCTGCGCAAGGAACTGGAACGGCTCCACTACGGCAGGAGAAGCCGGGCCAACTGCCGTCACCGCTCCGCCTCCCACAGCCACAAATTCTACTCCCGCCACGGGCGGGACTGGCGGCAGATGCAACCGCGACCCTGGAACGGGAGCAGTCGCAGCAGCAGCGGGAAGCGATGAGGCCGGAACACGGGATTGGACGGGTGCAGCAGGGGGCGGAACCTCATGAGGCGCCGCTTGACGCTGGGCGGCATGGGCGACGGCAACGTGCGAGCTGCCTTGTGTCTGAGCAGCCCTCTCTTCACGCATCGCGGTCGTTACCGCACGTTGCAGATCCGCCATCCTCACGGGCGGATCATACGACCCTCCCCCATTGCGACCACGAGAACCCCACCAGCCGCCGCGACCGCCACGGTGAGCTTGCCACTGACCCGATTGCTCATTGCGCCGGGGAGAATTCCGCCGGCGCCGGGAGGACGCCCGATCCTGTTGGGGCGCTGGAGAATGAGGGCGAGATAGGCGACGGTCCGGCGAGGGAGGACGTGACTGCGACGTTGGTTGCGTCGGCTGAGCCACGGGAGGCGCAACGGGAGCAGACGGGTCCAATGCAGGGGACACAATCAATTGCGTCGGGCCGCCAGTGGTGGCGGACGTCGGCTGCGGGGACGAGGCAGGCACAGAAGTCTGCGGCTTGGGGCCCGAAGCGGGGGGCCCAACGGGAGCAGGAGCCGGGAGCGCGGCGGCAGACCCTGACGGGCCATCGGGCGAAGCCTGGGGAGCAGTTGGCGTGGACGGAGCGGATTTCCCAGCAGCAGCAAGAGCCACAGACTGAGCGGCAGCTGCGGCAAGGGGAGCCTCGGGTTCGGGGTGAGGAGGCTTTTCAGCGGATGTTGTCGAGGGCTTCGGAGCCGGAGCCACCGGGGGCTTCTTCGCCGTGGTCGCCTTTCCGGCCTCAGACTGAGGCTTGGCGACCACTGCCGACCAGGCGGCAGCGCGCTCTGGCGACGGCTCGGGAGCTCCAGCAATCACCATCACGAGGTAGTGCAGCACGGGAAGAAAGGAGGCAGACGGTTAGCGGAACTGGCGGAGGGCCTGAGAATGGGTTTCAGGCTGCGGGACGTCGGGCTTTAATTGCTTTGGTAGCGGCTAATACAGAAGGGGACAGAAATGACCCCTCTTATACTACGGGAGTGGAGCCAGACAGCGAAAACGAGGAAGAAAGAGACGGAGCGGAGGCAACGAGAGTAGGGACAGGGAGGAGAAGACCTGAGACAGCCAATTTACCCACAGTGGGAACAGAAAGGCGTGCAGGGCCATTGGATGCCGATCGGACGGATGAGAATCCAACTCGGCAGCAGTCAACGCCACCGAGTCGCGCACGCAGACATCGAAACGCTTCCCTCCACCCAGTGTCAGGATTGGCCCCGCAGCGCCCGCGCTATTTTTCGCCAGTGGAGCTAGCGGAGATGGGGGATAAATTCGCCGACATAGCGAACTGGGACATCTCCGCCCTCTGCGATAGTCGCCAACCGCTGCTGTCAAGACGATTACCGCCTAACCTGTGCCAGTTATTCTCGCTGACACTCCTGACCCCGCTACTTCACCTTTCGCGAAACCCTGACTCCGAAGCGGGTTGGACGCTGCTTCTCTTCCTCCCGCGTCTGACCCTTCGCCAGGCTTCGCCAAAGCACCCAAATTGGCCACAAATCAAGGCCCGTCTTCGGGCATTCCAGCGAGGCGAGTGGTCACAGCTCTACCAGGAGGCGATAAACGCGGTCAACGCCCCTCCGCCCCCACGTCACCAACCCGATGTGACAGGTGTCCTGAGCAGAGCCGAGGGGTTGGCGAAACGTGGCAGTCTGCGTCGAGCCGTGTTGACGCTCGAGTCAACACCCGTCTGTACACCGAGCCCAGAAATTCTAGACGAGCTGCGACAAAAGCATCCACCGGCGGGAGACGACCAGCTGACCTGGCAGTCAGCCGATGCTAAGCCCCTGTGCATTTCCCACGCAGAATTTGCGAAGCTCCTTGGGAGATGCGAGAATGGTGTTGGTGCCGGACCGTCTGGCACAACATTTGAGCACCTGCGCGACGCGGCAATAACCAATGCATCCGTCAGCACCCATCTGCACGCCCTCGTGAATACAATTCTGGGGGGCAACCTCCCAGCTTCGGTTGCGGACCTGCTTACTGCGTCCAGACTCATCGCCCTGGCCAAACCTGGGGGGGGGGTCCGACCAATCGCTATCGGAGAATGCCTGACTCGGCTGGCTGCCAAAGCTGCGCTGTTGGTCATGGGGGAGGCTGCACGTGACTTCTTCCTACCCCTACAGTTCGGAGTGGCGGTGCCTGGTGGGGCGGAAGCGATAATTCACGCCGCCCGAACGTACGTGGACTGCCACCCAAACAGCCTGGTACTACAGACCGACATTGCGAATGCTTTCAACAGCATTTCGCGACAATCCATCGCAGCGGCATTACAGGAGCCAACTCTATCGCCACTACTCCCACTGGTTCGACTGACCTACGGTAACCCGTCGCGACTCTACATGGACTCGACCTTCGCGAGCGGACCCCTACGCAGCGAACGTGGCGTTCGCCAGGGCGACCCACTCGGCCCGCTCCTGTTTGCGGCGGGAATACACCCTACACTTCGTGACACTGCAGCAGCTCACCCAGGGGTGCTTTGCCTGGCCTATGCTGACGACGTGACATTCGTGGGTGCACGAAGTGCCACTGTAGCCGCGTTCAACCACTTCACCTCCAAACTGGAATCACTAGGCCTGAAGCACAACCCGCAGAAATGCACGGCATGGAGCGCCACTGCGTGCGACTCTGCTGGGTTACCTCCAGGGGTGCCGTTCTGCACAGACGGCATCCGCTTGCTTGGGAGTTTTCTGGGGGCGGCCAACGGCGCAGCTTCTTTCTTAGCGGGCCAGCTGAAGGACCTGGCGAAACCCTTACACCTCATTGAGCGGGCAGATCCTCAGGTGGCCTCGCTGCTGATCACACGCTGCATCTCTCGGCGCGTGTCCTATCTAACTCGAACAACTCCTCTCAACCTCGTTTCACGAGACACTTGGACGGAGTGGGGTCGTGACCTCCTCCTGGCACTCCTTACCTCGTGCAGCATTCATGTGCCGGCGGGTAGAGCGGAACAGGCACGCGTCTGGGCGCAGGCCTCCTTGCCCCCCTCTCTAGGGGGAATAGGTGTTACTGACCCCCTCGTTGAGGGAGTGTACGGTTTCGTCGCAAGCTTCACACAGGCGGCTCTGCTTTTCTCTACGCTCGCGCTAGATCCGGACACCGCCCTCTCCCACGCGCGCTGCCATATGCTACGGCCCACGGATGAAAACACACCGCTTCGCTCCTGGCTCACAGAGTGCGAGTCCGCCCTGCCTTCGGATGCGCGAGAGCTACTGGAACGGGAACGACTTAAGCGGACAGATGTCAAACTACAGCACGCCCTTGCCCTACAGGTTCACGGTAGCCGCTACGCCGTGCAAGTACAGGCAACGAAGGACATGGAACTGAATCCGCTAGCAGGCCATACGCAGCGGATGTTCTCCCTAACCGGCTATGGCACAGGGGACTGGCTGACAGCCATCCCTATAGAAGCAACCAGACGCCTAGGCCCGGTACACTTCGCAAATGCCGTCAGATTCAGGCTCGGGCTGCCCTTCTCCACCCCGAAAAACTGTGATTGCTCTGATCACACCGAAATCCTAGACCCCCGCCTCCCGAATCACCTCCTACGCTGCGGCACTGGAAGGCAGCGCATCAACACCCACAACGAGCTCCGAGATGCCTGCATTAGTATGGCACAGGATGCGGGGTTTATCGTCCACAGGGAGTCGGCTGCCCACTGCCCTGTCGAGGAACAAACAGCCGACTTCACCATGTCGTATAGGAGCAGTGGGGCGGTCTGGGTGTGCGACGTGACCGTGACAGACCCCATCAGTACCAGGGACCCACAGGCACGGAAAGGGAGGGGATGGGCAGCTAGGGAACAGGCAGATAAGAAAATCCAGCACTATGCAAACAGGCCTGAGACAGTCGGCTTCTTTCCACTGGCAGTGGAGACCTACGGTTGCCCATGTGCAGAGGTCCCCGTCTTCCTCAAACTGCTGGCAGACACCGCGGCTCGGCGCCACTTCAACGCCGACTCTAACTCCTATCATGCCGCCAAGTTTCTGCATCAGTTCAGGCAGCGGTGGTCGGTTGCCCTTCAGAGGGCGCAGTCAGTGGGCTTGCTTATGAAACTGGGTGAGGCTGCAGCAGCTGAGAACCCTCCGGTAGGGGGTATTGGGCATGAGCTACACCTAGGGGACTGCTTTGCTGTTTTGGAGCCACTGGTGGAACTCTAGAGGGATTAGTCTGAATCTCACATGCTCGTGGAACTATATGTCTGTACCTTTTTGCCATATCAATATACGGACCATTAGAGAGAGAGAGAGGCACCTAGTGACTTAGCCTGCAGGTGCACGGCAGCAGATACGCCGTGCAGGTCCAGGCAACCAGGCGCATGCGGCTGAACCCACTCTCAGGCCACACTCAGCGCATGTTTTCGCTGACGGGATACGGCACCGGCGATTGGCTGACCGCGCTACCCATTGAAGCGACTAGGCGGATTGGCCCTGTACACTTCGCCAACTCCGTCAAATTCCGCCTGGCTCTCCCCTTCTCGACTCCTAAGAATTGTGACTGCGCGGACAAAACGGCTATCACTGACCCCCGCCTGCCGAACCATCTTCTGCGCTGCGGCTTGGGCAAACACCGCATTAACAGCCACAACGAGCTGCGGGATGCATGCATTAGCATGGCGCAGCACGCAGGTTTCATTGTCCACAGCGAGTCGGCCGCCCATTGCCCCATCGAGGAGCAAACTGCCGACTTTACCATGACGGATCGAAGCAGTGGGGCGGTGTATGTGTGCGATGTCACTATCACGGATCCCATAAGCACGAGGGACCCAGAGGCGCAGAAAGGTAGGGGATGGGCGGCACGGGAACAAGCTGATAAGAAGATCCAGCATTACGCCAACCGGCCGGAGACGGTTGGCTTGTTCCCACTGGCAGTCGACACCTATGGCTACCCATGCGCGGAAGTACCAACCTTCCTGAAGCTATTGGCAGACACGGCGGCTCGGCGGCACTTCAACGCCGACTCAAAATCATACTATGCCGGAAAGTTTCTACATCAGTTTCGACAGAGATGGTCGGTGGCCCTTCAAAGGGCACAATCAGTGGGCCTCCTGATGAAGATGGGCGAGGCGGCTGCAGCTGAGAACCCGCCTGTGGGTGGCATTGGGCAGGATTTGCACCTTGGAGATTGTTTTGCAGTGATAGAGCCCCTCCTAGATCTTTAGGGGGGGTATAGGGTAGGACTTGCCTTTGTGTGTATGCTTCTATACCTTGCATGCTTGTACCTGGCTGCCATATCAATACAAGGACCATTAGAGAGAGAGAGAGAGAGAGAGAGAGAGAGAGAGAGAGAGAGAGAGAGAGAGAGAGAGAGAGAGAGAGAGAGAGAGAGCGGTCCAGTCAGAGAGTGGTGCAGTTCCCGCACCGCCGCCGCGCGCCGATCACATCGGCTCCAGAGCCTGCGCGCAAAATCCAGCGCAGACCACGGACAGCTGTACCAAGCTGCCCAACACCCGCAATTACACCCATCGCGGGCGCAGCCAACACGGGCCCCAGCAGCTCGGCGAGCGGGTCAGCAGCATCGAGACATTCGTCCCGAGGGCGGCCATCTAGAGAACCACCCCGGGAGAGAGCCGCATGACCGTACGCCTGGATCAGGTGCACGGCACGTAAGCCCTCAGAGAGACGCCTCGGGGACCTCAGCCATTTGAGGACGACCCACCAACGCCTGGAACGACAGCGGATCACCGGCAGAATATACCCACGGCAGCTCCATGTGACCTGCCGGAGAGACAGCAGATGCAACAAGAGCAGGGGGCGGTGGAGCTGCGGCCTGAGGAGGAGGCGCAACAGACGCAGGAGGAGCAGCCAGAGGAAGAGCCCCAGGAACCGGAGAGACGCGATGCGAGAGGGTTTGGCGCGCCTATCCGGCCCTCTCCTCGCGAATCGCCGCAAAAACAACTCGCTGCACATCCGCGAGAGTTAGAGGCTGAACATACGCCCCGCCACCACCACGACCCCGACCCCCCCCCCCCCCCCCACATCCGCCACGCCCACCACGCTGTGCAGGCCATTTCGTCTGCGAGCAGTGACGGCGGGGAGAATCCCGCCGCCGTTGCGATGACGCCCGCTCCTCATGTGGCGCAGAAGAGTGAGGGCGAGAGGAGCGACGGTCCGGAGACTGAGGACACAGCTGCTGTCTGGCCGGCGCCGCCTGGATCGCAGGCGCCGAATGACCGGCCACCAGCAGCTCTGCGACCGGTGCCTGGCCGCCAGTGGTGGCAGATGTCGCCGGTGGTGACGACCCAGCTACGATGGCCGGCGCAGTAGGGACAACACAGGGGGACGGTGTCACAGGCGGCGGGGGGACAAGCGGCGCGAAGGCATGTGACACAAAAGCGGGAACAGGGGGAGCCGGGGCGGAGACAGGAGCAGGGGGAGCCAGAGCAGAGATAGGAGCAGGAGGAGCCGGAGCAGAGACAGGAGCAAGAGGGTGCGGAGCAGCGACAGGAGCAGGGTGAGCTGGAACAGCGACATGAGCAGGGGGGGGCGGACTCGGAACAAAGGCAGCGAGGGCCGAGGACGCAGCCTTCAAGGCAGGAGGTAGCGGCGGCTTCAGGGCAGCAGTCTCAGAGGCGGCAACAAGCAGGGACCTTCCGCTCCCCAATGACGCAGCGGCAGCGGGCTCTAGCGATGGCCACGACTCGCCAGCAATCACCATCTCGAGGTGGGAGACTGATAAGAAACGAGAATGGATAAACTATGAATGAACTGAGTACAAGTACTAACTCTAATTGGGCTGTAACCCTTATGGGCTACCCCCTTAAGCGCTGATGATCACAAGGCGCAAGTGCCTTGGTGAAGACATCAGCAGTGATGGCCTCAGAGGCCACGTACGCAAGCCGCAACTGACCACGCTGCTGTAGCTCACGAGCAAGAAAGTAGCGAAAAGCAATGTGCTTTGTTCTGTGCTCCAGTCTCTGCTCTCGACACAAGGCCAGCATGGCCTTGTTGTCTACGTACAGGACTGGAGGAGAACGAGGCGACTCTCCAAGGTCGGTCAGCAGGTAGGTGAGCCAGCGAAGCTCCTGTGCAGCCATGGCCCCGGCGTAGATCTCAGCCTCACAACTGGAGCCGAGAACAGAAGACGAGCGAGTAGCCCGCCACGAAACAGAGCCGGAACCAAGACAGAAGGTGTAGCCCTATGACGACCGCTGCGTAGCCTGGTCGTCAGCCCAAGAAGCGTCCACGTGCCCAGTGAGGACCACTGGACTCCGCTCTCCAAGCACTAGCCCCATGCCCGACGTACTGCACAAGTAGCGCAACACCCTCTTCGCTGCAGCCATGTGCTCTAGTCGGTGTCTCCCATGAGCAACATAGCGTGCGAGAATGCTAAGAGGGTATGCAAGGTCAGGCCGTGTGCAGGTCATCAGGTACATGAGACAGCCAACAAGCTCTGGATACGGGCCACTCGACTCTACGGACTCATCCGAAGGCAGAGCTGAGAGCGAGTGGCGAGTAGACAGAGGAGTGGCCTGAGGCGAGGAGTACGTGAAGCCGAAGCGCTGAAGGACCTGCTGCACCATGTGTGATTGAGTCAGGGTAATGGTGCGGCGTGCTCTGTCCCGGGTGATCTGCAAGCCAAGGTAGCTGCGCAATTCACCCAGGTCTGTGCACGTGTGTCTCTTCTGCAGCTCGGACTTCACGTAGGCGAGTCCAGCAGTGTCAGCTGTGGCAAAGACCAAGTCATCGACGTACACGAGGATGTAGAACGGCGGCAGAGAGGTGTGTCGGTGCGCAGAAACAGCGACGGGTCGGCAGTAGAAGGAGCAAACCCAAGAGCCGCAAGTGTAGTCCTCAGTGTGTCGTGCCACTCACGCGGTGCCTGGCGGAGACCGTAGACTGGCCGCCGGAGGCTCCACTAGGTGCCAGGAGGAAAAGACCCAGTGAAGCCAGGTAGGCGACGCAGCCAGATCTCCTCGTGCAGGCTGCCCTGCAAGAAAGCAGTGCTGAAGTCAAGAGAGTGCAGCTCGTAGTCGCGGTGAGCAGCTATGTGCAGCAGTACCCAAAGAGTGGTCATCTTCGGGGTGGGAGAGAAGGTCTGAAAGTAGTCAACTCCCTGCCGCTGACCGAAGCCACGAGCCACGTAACGCGCCTTGAAGACAGGCGGAGAATCCGGCGGCCGCTTCACCCTAAAAATCCACATGCCACTGACGATGTTCGCCCCAGGCCGGGGAACCTCGTCAACGTAGGTGCCTGTGGACTTCCAGGAAGCCATCTCTGTGTCCATAGCTGCCTGCCACTGAGAGGAGTAGGGACCCTCTATCGCCTCCGCGTAAGAGCGCGGAGTCGGGATGTCAAGTGCATCCGGGTCTCCCTCAGGGGTAAGTAGTACGGACACAAGATGAGGTGAAGAAGCTGCCAAGCACTGGAACTCCTCCTGCCTGTCCTCAAGGACGTCCGTGTCAAGGGCACACTCACCCCCGACGGACGGAGGACAGACAGACTCAGACTCAGCGACAAGACTAGCAGCGTAGTCTAGGCGACAGCGAGCAGCAAAGTCGACGAGCTCAGCAACTAGGGCAGACGCAGCAGTGGACTCGAAAGAAGGGTCAGTGACGACAGTAGCCAGGAGACGCGTGACAGTAGGACTGGCAACACGAAGAGAGTCCGACTCCGGGTCGGCAAAAGCAGGAAGAGAGGACTTAGGAGGACAAGGCAAAGGGGCACGCAGAGGAGCAGTGGACGGACGTAGAGACATCCTGTGCGTGCCAGGGACAGGAGGAGGACGCTGATGCGAACCACGACCACTAGCACGAGCAGCACGGACAGGCGACGCAGGGCGAGACGCAGGCTCACGACGCTCAGTAAGACCTCCAGTAGGACCAGTGTAGGGAGAAGGAGCAGGCAAAGGGGAGGTAGGCTGCAACTGAAACTGTGACGGGACTGGCTGTGGACAGTCTAAAGAAAGAAGAGGACCAGTAGAAGGCGGAAGACCAAGAACCTGCTGCGGGAGTGGAACGAAGTACGGTCGAGGCCGCGCGGCGACGCCAGACACAGCAGGTAAAGCACTAGTACCCCCAGCAGGAGCACCCGCTCCAGCTGCACCTCCAGCAGCGCCAGAACCTCGAGCAGTACCAGGAGTACCCGCAGCAGGACCGCCAGCAGTAGTCTCAGCTCCAACACCCTCAGCAGCACTAGCTCCAGTCGAACCCGCAGGCCCAGTAGCTCCAGTACTCCCAGCACGAGCACCTCCGGGACCCGCGACAGCAGCACCCTCAGTAGCCGAAGAACCTCCAGCACCAGCAGCACGCCTCCAGCGCAGGGCAAACCACTCGCGCAGCTCCCGTGGAGAGAGCGGCTCCCGCAGAGACGAAGTACCCGGAGAACCTCCAGGCGGAGCACCTCCAAGCTCAGCACCCCCAGGCTCAGCACCCCCAGGCTCAGCACCCCCAGGCTTAGCACCCCCAGGCGCAGGACCTCCAAGCTCAGCAACCCCAGGCTCAGCACCCCCAAGCTCAGCACCCCCAGGCGCAGCACCCCCAGGCTCAGCACGGCCAGGCTCAGCACCCCCAGTCTCAGCACCACCAGGTTCAGCACCCCCAGGCTCAGCACCCCAGTGTCAGCACCCCCAGGCTCAGCACCCTCAGCAGCACCAGAGTCACCAGTGACCTCGACAGGCTCGACTGCGTCTACCTGGGACACACCTGAAGGGGACGGACCCTGAGTGGGGAGGGGGTCTACCGGAGGGGGGCCTGGTACAAGGAAGAGCGGCGGCGGGGGGAGGGACGGAGTGCGTTAGGGGAAGAGGCGGTAATAGGGGACCGACTCGTCAAACGTGACGTCCTGGGAGGACAGAACACGGCGAGAGGTGGGGTGGTAGAACTGCCACCCAGGCGCGTCAGGGGGGAAGCCAAGGAAGATGCAAGGAGCAGCACGAGGGGAAAGCTTGTCCGCAGACAAGTCGCGGACAAACGCCCGAGATCCCCAGACCCGGAACGCCGACGCATCGCCAACCTTCCCCGTCCACAGCAAGGCTGGGGAGGTCTCCGGCCTGGAGACCGTGGGGTGTAGGTTGAGCTGATGCGCCACGTACCTCACCGCAAACGGCCACAGTAAATGGGGAGCAGCCGCATGCATCATAGATGTACGAGCGACGTCCATGGCCATGCCAATGTGGCGCTCAGCAATCCCATTGTGCTGCGGGGAGTCCGGAAGCGTGAAGGTCTGACGGATTCCTCGTGCGCGACAGTAGGCTCTCAGAAGGCCAGAAGAAAACTCTCCGCCTCTGTCCGAGTGCAGACGCAGAACAAGAAAGTCCGAGCCAAAGCTCCTCCTGAGCTGGAGACGAGCTGCGCGGATCCAGTCGATCAGCACCTCAGTGACATCACCCTTGCTGCGCAAGGGGAAGACTGCGGTGTAACGCGAGTAGTCGTCAACCACCAGCAGGAAGTAGCGCTCGTGACCCTGTCCACGGACGCGGGCTGGGCCCCACACGTCCATGTGAAGCGTCTGCAACGGGGCCTCTGTCGGAGGAAACTGGGAGGAGTGAGGGGCAGCCCGCTGGCGCCCCTCGACACAGGGGACACAGGTAGGGCCAGGGCCCTGAGGAAGGGGAGGGAGGAACCGGGGGAGACCAGAAACAAGAAGACGGGAGGCCATGCCTCTGAGCCGAAGCAGAGAGGGGTGACCAAGGCGGTGGTGCCAGAGGAGAGTCTCGTGAGACAGGAGACGACACGAACAGGGGGCAGACTCAGGACCAGACCTGGATGCTGCAGCAAACACCTGACCCGACGCAGCTACCCTACCAGACTCAGCAACTGGAGGAGATGCAGTGGTCAGTGTGTACAGGCTCGACCCCAGCTGACGGGTAAACGTAGCCAGGTGTCGGCCTGTGCTAGCCTCTGTGCAGTGCGTCACCCGCTGACGCGCAAGAGTGAACTGGTGTACTCCCCTATCCTGTAGGTCAGCACCACTCACCAGGTTCGTAGAGAACGAGGGGAGGTAGAGACCAGACAGGGTGCCAGAGGGAGCCGCCGGACACAAGAGGACAGTGGAGAAGTGAGACAGGACAGGACCCCCAGAGGGGTCAGCCAGAGACACCGCAACCGGCCGACTAAGCGGCGTGAGTGTGGTGCGGTCCCAAAAGAAGGAGCGAGAAGCCCAAGAGTCAAGGGTGAAGGTGAGGGAGGCTCAAGCCGACGCAGTACCTGAGAGCGCAGACTCACCAGTACCTGAGGACGCAGAAGCACTAGCACCTAGAGCAGCAGCGTCGCAAGCACCTAGGGCAGCAGCCTCACCAGTACCTAGAGCAGCAGTCTCAATGCCCGGATCAGGCGGGAAACACCGGTAACAGTCACCCTCATCACTAATAGACACAGCATACATGGCAGAAAGGATAGCATCAAAATCAAGATCATAGATGGCAACTCCCGCCCTAGACAGCTCGCCCCAGCGAGGGATCTCTGTGGCCTCCGGGAACTGGTGACGCCACGCGTCCGTCAGGCGGCCAAAGCAGCGCTGGGTGGGGTGCGTACCCCCACACTGCTCACCCGCACGGTCGCCGGTGCGCAGGACGTAGGTGCACGGACCAAACAACCCACCCCGCTGGCGTGCAGTGTACCACTCACGGAGCTGCTGGGGGGAAAGGGTCTCACGACCGCGCTGCTACTGCTGGTGCGGACCACCACCGTAGCCACTCCTCTGCGTAGACCCGCGACCAGCTCCACCGCCACCCCCGCCGCCTCCGCCGCCTCCGCCGCCTCCGCCGCCTCCGCTACCGCCGCCGCCTCCGCCGCCTCCTCCACCGCCACCACCTCCGCCACCTCCGCTCCCACCGCCACCGCCGCCGCCGCCTCCGCCTCCACCGCTGCCACCGACACCTCCACCCCCACCTCCACTCCCACCGCCACCCCCACTCCCCCCGCCGCCTCCACCTCCACCTCCATCGCCCCCGCTCCCTCCTCCAGTGCCTCAGCCCCCCTTGCCGTTGCCAGAGTGGCGTCTCCCGCTAGGGGCAGACGCCGCACCGACCGACTCAAGACCAAGGAGGTCGGCCATAGCAGCAGAGGCAACGGAGGGCAGAAGGGGGGAGGGTGAACACCCCTCAAAGATGGGGGTGCGCGGGTCACCACGAGAGGCCCCTACAGCGACTATGCTCTTCTCGGCCGCTAGGAGGGACTTCTCGAGGAGGTCAACAGTGAGGGTGGTGGGACAGACTGAGAGGAAGTGGTCCCTGACTACGCGAAGGGAGTCAGTTAGGCGAGTGACTATGTAGTAGAGAGTGATGTACATGGGGGGGGGTTCTTGGCGCAGAAGTCAGCCGGAAGCGCAGCGCGGTAGCGAGTGTCACTAGTGCGGAGGTGCGTAACGAGGTCAGCGACTGTGGGAAAGGCAGCAAGGTCAGGGAAGAGGTATGGTAGCATGAGGCGGCTCAGTGCAGCAGTGGAAGGGGAAGAGTAGCGCGCAACTACAGCGTCGTACAAGGTCTGAGCACTCTTGTACTTACTAAAGTGCGCGCGCTCAGTGGTAGGCAGATGGCGACGCACAGCAAGACGTGCAGCAGCATCGCGAGTGGCCCGCTGTGAGCGAACAGTGGCGTCGGCATCGGCAGCAGGGGCAGGGGAAGCACCAGAGGTGAGGTCAAAGAGGGAGAGACCATCTGCCCTATCGCACTGTAGGAAAAGCTGCAGGTCATCTACCCAGACGTCAAAGTCAATGGCCCGACCCTCAGCGTCAAAAGTGAGAACACTGGGGGTAGCCATGACAGCAGTAGACTAGCAGCGCTAACTGTAGAGCAGGGGCAGTGCGGTGACAGAGGCGCTGCGCTCACCAGACTGTGCGGTTCGGGCAGCTCGGGCGGCTCGGCAGCAACTGCGGCTCGGCGGCACCCGCGGCTCGGCTCCTCAGCTGCTCAAGCGGCTCGGGCGGCTTGGGCGGCTCGGGCGGCTCGGGCGGCTCGGGTGGCTCGGGCGGCTCGGGCTGCTCGGGCGGCTCGGGCAGCTTAGCGGCGCGGGCGGCTCGGCTGCGTAGGCGTTCGGGCGGGGCCGTAGGTTGGGCGAAGGGGCCGGGTCGAAGGTAGGGCGACGGGGCCGGTGCGCAGGTAGGGCGACGGGGCCGGGGCGCAGGTAGGGCGACGGGGCCGGGGCCGGGTCGTAGGTAGGGCGACGGGGCCGGGGCCGGGCCGTAGGTAGGGCGACGGGGCCGGGTCGAAGGTAGGGCGACGGGGCCGGGGCCGGGCCGTAGGTAGGGCGACGGGGCCGGGGCCGGGTCGAAGGTAGGGCGACGGGGCCGGTGCGCAGGTGGGGCGACGGGGCCGGGGCCGGGGCGCAGGTAGGGCGACAGGGCCGGGTCGAAGGAAGGGCGACGGGGCCGGTGCGCAGGTAGGGTGAAGGGGCCGAGGCCGGGGCGCAGGTAGGGCGACGGGGCCGGGTCGAAGGTAGGGCGACGGGGCCGGGGCCGGGCCGTAGGTAGGGCGACGGGGCCGGGTCAAAGGTAGGGCGACGGGGCCGGGGCGCAGGTAGGGCGACGGGGCCGGGGCGCAGGTAGGGCGACGGGGTCGCTAGGGCGACGAATCAGGGGCCGCTAAGGCGGCGCGACTCGGTCAAGGAAGGGAGCGCGACTCGGGCTGAGTGCGCTCCGGGCAGGAAAAAAAAAAAATCGACTTGGTGGGCCCTAGGAACAGTTCCCACGAGGGAACCTGCTCGATACCATGATAAGAAACGAGAATGGATGAACTATGAATGAACTGAGTACAAGTACTAACTCTAATTGGGTTGTACCCCTTATGGGCTACCCCACTATAGCCTACACAATAAGCACAAGCTATATGTTCTGACAGAGACGTCGGGGCGCGGGTCGACAGGAAGGAAGAGGTATAGGAGGAGGGCCGAAGAACGCGTTCCAAGCAGCGGGAAGGCTGGCTTTAAGGGAGCTTGTGGAGAATACTGAGGCAGAATAAATCGCAGACCCTACTTGTAGAGAAGAAGCGCACGACGAGAGCGAGAGCATTGAGAGCGATGACGGGGATGAAGGAAGAGGTGGAGCGGAGGGGAGAAATCGAGTGCCAACGGAGGAACTGGCCCAACCAAGCAGAAACGAAAGGGGTCCGTCCGATGGGGATCGTGTGGCTGCAATTCCAACCCCAACATCACGACCGCCTACGGGCCGCATGCGGTCAAACCGAACCGCGACGAGACAGGCAAACACAATTCCACAGGTTCAGAATCAGGGATACTATTCGCCTGAAGAGATGGCTCTGCAGGACGATTGGTTCGCGGAAATTGCGAACTGGGACATAGCGCTGCTCTGCGACAGTCGCCAACCCCAGCTGGCTCGAAGATTGCCGCCGAATATTTGCCAGCTGTTCTCGCTGGCACTGCTGACACCCCTGATTCATCTCTCACGAAATCCAGACTCGGTTGCAGGCTGGTAGTTACTGCTCTTTCTCCCGCGCCTAACCTTGCGCCAAGCAACACCGAGGCGTCCGGATTGGCAAAAAATCAAGGCCCGGCTTCGGTCCTTCCAACGGGGGCGAGTGGGCCCAGTTGTATTCCGAAGCAGCTGAAGCGATCAACACCCCAGCCTCGCCACGCCACCAGCCAGATGACACGGGGATCATCAGTAGGGCAGAGGGCCTGGCAAAACGAGGAGCCCTGAGACGCGCCATGCTGGCGCTCGAGTCAACGCCGGTCTGCCAACCGAGCCAAGTAATCCTGGACGAGCTGCAACGCAAACACCCGCCTGCCACCCCCGACCCGCTGACCTGGCCACCCTGCTCCCTGCGGAGAATTCTATTCTAAGGGAGAGCTGAATTGCGTGTGACGCACGGTCAGAGTTTTGGCAGTGATTCTGGATAGAGTGTTTGAATGACTTAGTAGATTTCGAGAATAGTTCCACTAAGGAAAAGTGATAGAACAAGATTATGGTACAATGAAAGAGATCCCAAATAGCAAGCACAATGAACCTTGGAGAAACGTTCATCGACGAGCGCTCGACCTTTCCGAGTCAGCAACGCCAGGTGAAACGACAAGCATATGTGTCTTTCCCCTGAGTTGGCAGCTTCTCAGGTTTCCAACGTCCAGAGTTGTTTACGTTCTTACTGTTAGTAAAAACGTGTTTCACGTTCAGTTTCCTTACTGATTCGAAATCTCCTGGGGAGTACAATTTTCGAAATGCTCTGATTGGTCGAAATTTGTTGTTTCGCGATTGGTCGAAATTCGTGTCAGTAGATCTGCACTATGGATGCCCGATTGATCCTAGAGAGGGTTACAGGCGCGTTCGTCTGGGGAGTTATGGGCGCACTCTGACCCGCTACTTAACAAGCCCTTTTATCCCAATGGTCTAGTGGTTGGGATTCTGACATGGTATCAGAGCGGTCTCGGGTTCGATTCCCGGTGTATGCACATGTAGGCCGTTGCCGCTGTGCTTAGTCCTGGGCCTCCCATTGTGGGGGGGTGTCAGTAGATCTACACTGTGGATGCCCGATTGATCCTGGAGAGGGTTACAGGCGCGTTCGTCTGGGGAGTTATGGGCGCACTCTGACCCGCTACTTAACAAGCCTTTTTATCCCAATGGTCTAGTGGTTGGGATTCTGACAATTCGCGCACATTGCGATTTTTGGAGACAAGTAACTTTGTCGACTAGAAACGCTCTGCTCGACGGTGCCTGTTTCGAGCTTAATTCTGTCGACCAGCGTTTCGTCAAAACGCTATTTTCTACCATTTCGTCGACCCGCAAGGCTCGATTTCGACGCCGTTTTGCTCCCCTCGACAGGTGCCTCGTCGAGGGGCAGTTGCATAGAGCAGAAACAACACTTCAATTTCGACGAATTAATCTCGTCGAAAATCGACCCGTCGTTCAGAAATAAAAGTCCCTAAAGTCGCAGATGACCACGAAACAAACACCGTTGTGCTCCGAAAAGCATGGCCGACTTCGCCCAAGCGAGGGCGGGGCCTTTTTTCCTCGACACTCCCTTGCCCAGCTCACGCTTGGGCACCCACACACAAGGTCCACCCAGAACCTAGCTAATAAAATACAAGGGGACATTTCTCTGGCGTGCACACCTTCACACGCCGATCACCGCACCAGTCATGTTAGAGGACATGACACCTATTGCTGCACATCGCCGTCGTCGCCGAATTCGGCAAGGCGAACCTGGCCGACCGCGACAGAGCACCGGTTGAAGGCCGGAAAGTGCAGACCTTTTGTGAGGAAGTCCGCCGGGTGCTCGGATGTTGGGATGTATTCCAGCGCAACCTTCTTGCGCTTCACCATCTGCTGCAGCCAAGCGTAGCGTCGCTCCATGTGCTTGAGGTTGCCCTTTAGCCCCAAGCCTTCGGCGACCGCGATGGCGGACTGGTTGTCCACGTTCAGAACAGTTGGCGTCCCAGCATCGGGGAGCTGGAACTCGGCGAGGAGGAATCGAAGTCGACGAGCCTCCTTGGCCGCTTCAGTGGCCGCGATGTACTCTGACTCCGTAGATGATAGAGTCACGCACTTAATGCGTTGGCTCGTCCAAGAGACAGCTGCGCCGCCGAAGGTAAAAACATAGCCACTTGTGCTAGTGCGATTCTGCTTGTCGCCTGCGTCGTCAGCGTCCGCGTAGCCGTGCAGTGTCAGAGTCTCTGGCGCGCCACCGAACTCCAAAGCAACATCGCGCGTATCGGGGAGATAGGTGAGGTAGCCATCGACCTTACGCCAGTGCTGGTCGCTCCTCACCGTCAGACCAGACCCAAGCTTGCTGCACGCAAAAGCGATGTCAGGCCGAGTTGTCGTGGCGGCGAACTGCAGAGAATCGACCTTCTGACGGTACTCCTCTTCTTCGCGCGACTGGAAGTCCTCATCGTTGAGAGTCAGCTCCGCGTAAGCGTCGACGGAAACAGGCGTCTTTGGACGCCGACCAGTCTGCTCCTCGTCGATGAAGCACCTACGCAGCTTGTCGACGTAGAACTGCTGGTGCAGCCACATCTTTCGCGCCGGACGGTCGCGCACAATTTCGAGCCCCAAGTATTTCTCGACCGGGCTGATCTCGCGAAGCTCAAAGGCAGCCTCCAGCAGCTCCTTCAGCATCGCGGTGCTGCTGCTGGCGGTGAGAAGGTCGTCGACGTAGACGAGCACCCAACACGCCACTCCGTCGTTGCCAACTCTGAAATAGAGAGCCTCGTCAACCTGGCTCTTGCTCCAACCGGCGCCCGTCAGCACTGCGTCGAGCGCTGAGTACCACAGCAGAGGACTCTGCTTCAACCCGTACAAACTCTTTAACAGCTTGCACACGCGGCCGGTGCCATCGTTGTACTAAGCCGGCTGGTCCATGTAGAGCACGCGATCGAGCTTGCTCTGCAAGAACGCATTCTTCATATCTAGCTGCATGAGGTGCAGGTCGAGGACGGCGACAATGCTGAGAAAAATTCGCAGCGTGACGTAGCTCCCGACCGGTGCATACGTCTCTTCGTAATCAGCTCCGTAGACCTGCGTAAAGCCCTTCACCACCAGGCGGGCTTTTTCGCGTGCGACCGTATTGTCAGCGTGATACTTCGTCGTGAGAACCCAGTGGTTCTTCGTGACATTGACGCCGCGCGGGCGCTCCACCAGCTCCCATGTGCCGTTGGTGATGAGACTTCGAATCTCCTCGTCCATCGCCGCTTTCACTACCTTGCCCTTCCAACTCGCTAACGCCTCCTTCACTGTCATGTTAGCGATGTCCCAGCGATGCTCTGGGTCGGCGTGCATATCAGGGTCGAGCTCTGGAACGTTGACGTCAAACTGCGCATCGTTGAGCAGAGTGTTGTAGGAGGTCGGCGGCAGGCAAGCATGGTAGCTCAACTTTTCACGAGGCTTGCCAAAGTTAGAGCGGGTTGAACGTCGAACAGCGGGCTTGTCGGCAGAGATTTCCACCACGTCACTGTCGCTGGACTGCTCCCTGGACGACAACTCCCCTTCATCGCCGACGATGACTTCAACAACATCGCTCGAGGTGCCTTCGTCGAACTCCTCCCCTGTCGTCCGCTCCTCTGAAGCAAGCTCCTCGTTTGACGGCTCCCCTGTCGGCGACTCCTCTGAAACGCGCTCCCCGTTCGCCGGCTCCCCTGTCACCGGCTCCTATGAAACGCGCTTCCCGTTCAACATCTCCCCTGTCGGCGGAGACTTCACTCCGACGCCGACTTGCTCGCTGACCAGATCACGTCGACCGCCAGCGATGCCAATGGGCGGATCCAAAGGTGAGGCACCAATGCTCCCCTCATCGCTGGCGGCCGATGTTGATGCCGACTTAGGCAAGCCGGCGGCGAGCGATGGGAGGTGTGAAGAATGAAGAATGAAGAAGAGGGCTTGCACTAGCAGCAGTTGGCATACATATAGGAAACCCTAATTGGGCTGTACTCGCTATAGAGTACCCCACTGCAGGCTAGACAATTATAACATTCTGACACACCCCCATAGCCAAAGTGGGGTGTAATCAGCACAATGAGCAAGCAGGCATAGCGCAGGAGTTCACAATAGCGAGCAAAGCTAGAGTTAATCACAACGGGCAAGTGAGGAGGAGGAGGAACTGTGGAGGGAGAGAAGATGGGAGGCAACGACTGAAGCTGCAGAGGCACGGGCACAGGAGCGGCTGACTCAGTGGCTACCGAAGCAAGGGCGACGGACTACTGGAGTAACTGGCTCCGCGGCTATAGACGAGCGGCAGTAGCAACGGACCCACTGGTGACTGGTGCAACAGGCTCACTGGCTACCGAAGCAAGGGCGACGGACTACAGGCGCTGCAGGCGACACGACAGCTACCTTCACACAACCTCCTCCTGCTGCCCCACACCCCTCGACACACACCCCCTGCTCAAACCCTAGTTCCACTCCCATAGCACCCCCCTTTCACACACCCCTTGCTGCACCCTAGGTTCACTCACACCCCACCCCCTAGCACCACTCCGTCGACTCCCACACACCCACCCCCCTCAGCGGCAGCTGCAGCAGTGGGAGACAGAGGAGGAGGAGGAGCAGGGGAGACCACACACCCGCCACCCCCTACTCGCCACCCCCAGACCCTAACACACGGCAGGGCGGGACGGCGGGTAGGGAGGTTACGGGGGGGGGGGGGGGGGGGGAGGGGGGGAGGCCGACGCGCGGCCTCCCAGGGCGCCAAAACAGGCGGCAGCAGGGGCGACGCTCCCCCCCCCCCCCCCCCCCCCCCCGCGCGGCCCCCTCAGGTCGCCTCGACAGGCGACGGGAAAAGAGGGGGGGGGCGGTGCACGGGCCCCCGATGCGCCGCGACAGGCGACGGAGCATTGGGATAAAAGGGACAGGCGACACTGTAGCTCTACTGACAGGCCGGGGCGGGGCCGGGGCAGGGTCGAGGAAGGGCCGAAAGGGGCGGCGACGGGGCCGCAAGTGGCGGCGACGGGGCCGCTGGAGGCGGCGACGGGGCCGATAGGGGCGGCGACGGGGCCGCTAGGGGCGGCGACGGGGCCGCTGGTGGCGGCGACGGGGCCGATAGGGGTGGCGACGGGGCCGCGAAGGGGCTGCGAGGGGCCTGGAAGGGCGGCGACGGGCCACTAGGGGCGGCGACAGGGCCGCGAAGGGGCCGCGAGGGGCCTGGAAGGGCGGCGACGGGCCGCTAGGGGCGGCGACGGGGCCGCGAAGGGGCCGCGAGGGGCCTGAAAGGTCGGCGACGGGGCCGCTAGGGGCGGCGACGGGGCCGCGAAGGGGCCGCGAGGGGCCTGGAAGGGCGGCAACGGGGCCGCTAGGGGCGGCGACGGGGCCGCTAAGGGCGGCGCAAGGGGGCGTGAGAGGGGCCTCTAGGAGGGGAAGAAAAAAAGTCTGTCGCACGCCACAGGGCGTGCAACACACAGAGTAGCAGCGGAAGCAGTTAGGTGGGCCCACAGGCCAGGAGCGTAGATGCTCTGATACCATGTGAAGAATGAGGAATGAAGAAGAGGGCTTGCACTAGCAGCAGTTGGCATACATATAGGAAACCCTAATTGGGTTGTACTTGCTATAGAGTACCCCACTGCAGGCTAGACAAGTATAACATTCTGACACGAGGGAGGTGAGAAGAGGCGGAGGAGCGTTCAAGGAGGGCAGAATGGAGGGAGCGGGATCATCTGATAGGCTGTCGTCCTCGGAGGCGAGCAACTCAATCGCCGCCGGCGATGGGCCCGTCAGAGGAGAGGCCTTCGTCCGCTCTGACGCCGGCCCATGCTCCTCCTTCCACTCCGCCAGAGACATCGTCTCGTAGAAGATGGCCTCCACGGTTGTGACAATGCGGTTGTCAGTGAGATCGAGCACCTCCCAGCCCTTGCTCTCCGGCGAAACACCGAGGTGAATTCCCCAGCGTGCCTTTGGTGCCAACTTTCCGCCGCGCTGCTGCTCCGGGACCATGAACTGCACCATGCAGCCCCACACACGCGCCAGCGTAAGCTCCGGCTTCTGTTCGAACACCAGCTCATACGGCGTCGTCCTGGGAGGAAGGGAGTCACGTTCGAGGCAGTTGCGCACCGAGACAGCGTGACGAAGAGCGAGGTGCCACCAGTGATGCTTCACCCCCATGTAAAGCAGCATTGTCCGCACATATTCGACGACCGCCCGCATCTCCCGCTCCGCCATGCCATTCTGCTGCGGAGTGTAGGGGCAGGTGAGGTTGTGGAGGATACCCTTGTCCTCGACAAGTTCGGAGAATTTCCTGCCAAGAAATTCGCCTCCGCGATCGGAGCGCAACCTTTTCACCGTCGTCGAAGTCTGCCGCTCCACTTCCTTTAGCCACTTCTCGAAAACGACCAGCACGTCGCTCTTCTTCGCGATCAGGCGGACCCACACAAAGCGGGTCTTGCGGTCTTTGAGGAGGAGGAAGTAGAGGCTCCCATCTGCGGCGGCCACACGGAAGGGGCCACAGATGTCAATGTGCACGACGTCAAAACCATTTGCAGCCTCTGATCCCATCTCTGGAAAAGTATGACGCGTCAGCTTGCCGCCGACACAAGAGGTACACGGCAAATCGGCTCCAGTTGACTTCGCAATGTCCAGACCGATGGCAACTTCATGCTTCGCCGAGCTCATAATTGTTTCGATGCCGACGTGCGCGAGCCTCGCGTGCCACTTAGCCGGCTTTGACTTCGTCGCCGAGGCGATCGTCCGCAGAGCAACTGCTTCAATCGCAGATGTAGTCGCTTTCGAGGAGCACGGGCGGAGGTCGGTGCAGAGGACTCGGCCGGTGTAGCGTGCTCGACCGAGCACATCTCCTGCAGCGGAAACGAGCAGCATCTCGTCACCCTCGTTCTTCAGCTTCATGCCGTTTTCCTCCAGCTGGCCAGCAGACACTAGGTTCGCGTGCACGCCCGGAACGTACAACACGTTGGGGTTGAGAATATGCTTCCCAGTCTCCCCTTTCAGGGCAATTGTGCCACAGCCTTCGACGTTCTAAAGCGCCCAATTGAATACGCGCACGTGACGGATTTCTCCTCCTGGCTTCATTTCGTCGAAGGCCTCTCGCGTTCCCATCAGATGATGGGAGCAGCGACTGTCGAGGAGAACCACAGTCGGATTCGCCTGCACGGCTGCTACGACCGCCTGGAAGTCTTCGCCAGCCTCCGGCGCCAGCAAAATTGTTGGCTCGACCATGCCAACCATCGAATAAGAGGCTTCCTTTCCGCTCGAGGTACAAGCCTCTGATGTCAACGACGTTTTCAACGACGCGGGCTACTCCTTCCGCGGCTTGTTGTCTCGACGCTGACGATCGTTGTCAAACTTCCCATCCTCAAATCGACGAGCGTTTTCCGACTTTCCACGGCTTCATTTCTGATCGTCGTCGGACTCGTCGCGGTCAGGACAGTCATACGAGAGATGGTCAAGGTCTTCCCAAATGTAGCAGCGACGTCCTCCTCGACGCGAACCACTGCTACCGCGATCATTGCCCTTCGCCGTCTTCCCACGGTCGGCGCCCTCTGTAGACTTGGTGTTCGACAACTTTCCGCCACCGCCTCCACCTCCGCCGAACTTCCCACGCTGCCCCGTCTGACGTCCCTGCTTGGTCGGAGAGACGTAGTTAGCCTACGGAAGGAGCTCTGAAGACCGCTCAGACTCCTGCATAAACTCATCCTGGATGATGTGACTCGAAAGCGAATCCTCGTTCAGAGTCTCGCACGCGCCGGGCATGATCAACATCCGTCGCATCAGATTGTAGCTCGAGGGGAGGCCATTGATGACATGCGTGACATACGACGCCACCGAGTACTCAAAGCCAGCCATCTGCATGTCAGCCGAAATTCGTCACGCTCGATTGCAGTACTCGGTCGCCGATTCCTGCTCGCCCATACGAATGGTGGCCAATTTCTTCTCCAGATGGCTGATGTAGAGGTCGTCGGTCGCTTTGTAGGTGCGCATGATGTACTGCCACGCTTGGTAGCCGGCGTCCACACGAAGTCGACACGGCTTTAACGCGACTTGCACGAGTGGCGAACAGCACCGCGAAAGGACCATGAAAGTCAGAAGGTGAGCAGCGTGAAAATCCGCCAACAATTCTAAGTCGTCTTCGTCCGACATCTCCACCTTGCCGTCAACGAACTTCTTCAATCCGGCGATCTCTAGCTGGGGTTCGTTTGACTCAATCCATGTGATCAAGTCATATCGTCCTTCGAGCAGCTTCGACACAGCGATCTTGTCCGGCGAAAATTTGAAGTAGCCGTACGTCAGAGCGATGCCTCCGTCTCGACGAGCCGACGAATGAGTCGCCGAAGTCGGCCTGGCTCCACTCCGCTGAGGAGATTGACGTCGACCATCGATGTTGCCGTTCGAACTTCCTGGTGCCGCCGAACGCTGCACTCGCGCCGGAAGTCCGCCGACGCTGAGCCTTGTGATGCCTTCGATGCCGACTTGGTTACCACGGTCGACCTGGTCGTCGACGCCTCCTTCGTTGCGTGCCGATCGGGGAGTGGTGGGCAGACCATCCGCCTCAGTACGGGTCGTTGGGTGATCGCGCGCCCACTACACGCGGATTCCAAAGAGCAGAACATCCAAGTTTGCTCCGCCGTACTCGCCAGCTGCGTGGCATGCCCGAACGTCATCTAACCGCGCCTGCAGAGTATCCTCTACGCCTGCAGCGACCTCCTCCTGTTCGACCATGGCGGACTAGATGGTTGCCGGCCAACAACAACTTAGGTATAGAGGGCAAAAGTCGGCTACTTTGAAGGTTCCAACGCGGGGCCGTTCCACGCTCACTGCACCATGCAGAGAATTCTATTCTAAGGGAGAGCTGAATTGCGTGTGACGCACGGTCAGAGTTTTGGCAATGATTCTGGAAAGAAGGTTTGAATGACTTAGTAGATTTCGAGCATAGTTCCACTAAGGAAAATTGATAGAACAAGATTATGGTACAAGGAAAGAGATCCCAAATAGCAAGCACAATGAACCTTGGAGAAACGTTCATCGACGAACGCTCGACCTTTCCGAGTCAGCAACGCCAGGTGAAACGACAAGCATATGTGTCTTTCCCCTGAGTAGGCAGCTTCTCAGGTTTCCAACGTTCAGAGTTGTTTACGTTTCTACTATTAGTAAAAACGTGTTCCACGTTCAGTTTCCCTACTGATTCAAAATCTCCTTGGGAGTGCAATTTCCGAAATGCTCTGATTTGTCGAAATTCGCTGTTTCGCGATTGGTCAAAATTCGCGCACATTGCGGTTTTTGGAGACAATTAATTTTGTCGACTAGAAACGCTCTGCTCGACGGTGCCTGTTTCGAGCTTTATTCTGTCGACCAGCGTTTCGTCGAAACACTGTTTTCTACCATTTCGTCAACCCACAAGGCTCGATTTCGACGCCGTTTTGCTCCCCTCGACAGGTGCCTCGTCGAGGGGCAGTTGCATAGAGCAGAAACAACACTTCAATTTCGACGAATTAATCTCGTCGAAAATCGACCCATCGTTCAGAGATAAAAGTCCCTGAAGTCGCACATGACCACGAAACAAACACCGTTGTGCTCCGAAAAGCATGGCCGACTTCGCCCAAGCGAGGGCGGGGCCTTTTCTCCTCGACACTCCCAATCACAAAACCTGTCCATCCCACACGCCGATTTCGCCAAGATTCTACAGCGATGCGAGAACGGGGTGTTATAGTCACAATAGGCTCCAATGTGCCTAAAACGAAAGATAGAGTGCATAGCCGGATTTCTGCACAGCGGTTTCAAACGTTCATAGCGTTCTGGTCACAACTTCAAATAACCTGATTCAACTTGGATCTGGAGCGTCTGAACGTCGCCTACAATAGGCAATTTAGATCGCACAATTTCACCAAGTATTGACGACACTGTGTCGGTTTGAACGAACGGCACTATGGCAGCCACTATATTCTTAGAGCACAAAATAGGAAGAGATATGAAGAGTTACGAGTTGGGAATGACTCCCAGCTCCTACAAACCCCAAGAGCCGAGGTACAGTGATGTGGAACAGTGCCACACTGTCCCCAACCACGAAGGGTCTCGAAACTACCCTTCACTAGGGCCTACACCAAGTGAAATGTTACACTACACAAAGTAATGTAACTATCTTCAATATCTTGAGGTGTACCCTTTTGGCGAGCTTCGAAATCACTTGAGGCTTGACACCAAGGCTCGGGCTCTTCATCACAAACTCATCCTTGAGTTCTTGATGGGTCTGCTGCACACACCTGCGACACACCGAACGTTCGACACAGGACAAAATAGAAACCGCGCACGACAAAAATAAAAACCGCGCGCGAGACACAAACGACCGCGTAACACGCGTCTAGCGATAACTCGCTATTGACTCAACACACACACTCGACATCATGACTCAACATTCACACACAATTATAAGCATGAAATATATATTATCCCATGCCCTCATACCATTCCATACACACACACATGCACGCACACGGACAACAAGCCGAGTGCAAACCGTAGGTTTGCACCAACACGGGGTGGGAGCCGGACCATCGGGGACCACTTTCGAACACTTGCGCGATGCATCAGTGACCAACACAGCGGTCTGCACCCACCTGCACGCCCTCGTAAACACAGTTCTGGCAGGCAAACTGCCACAACCTGTTGCAGATTTGCTCACGTCATCCCGCCTAATTGCTCTTGCGAAACCAGAAGGGGGGGCCCGCCACATCGCGATCGGGGAATGTCTCACCCGCCTGACAGCAAAATGTGCTCTCGCTGCAATAGGAGAGGCGGCCAGGGAATTCTTCCTACCCCTGCAGAACGGTGTTGCTGTGCCCGGCGGAGCAGAGGTGATCATCCACACTGCACACGCCTACGCAGACGCAAACACTAACTGGCTCGTTATGCAGACGCACATTTCGAATGCCTTTAACAGCATATCGAGGCAAGCGATTATAACGGCACTCTAGGAACCGACCCTCTCACCACTCTTACCGCTAGTAAAACTGACCTACGGCCAACCGTCCAAACTGCTTCTAGACGCTAGTTTCAATAGCCTGCCTCTCAGCAGCGAGCGAGGCGTTAGACAAGGGGACCCACTAGGCCCGCTCCTCTTCGCAGCTGGTATACACCCTGTATTACGAGAGACAGCGGCAGCATACCCGGGGGTGCTATGTTTAGCCTACGCAGATGGCGTCGGTTTCCTAGGTAGCTCGGCAGAAGCAGTTGCTGCCTTCACGCATTTTACCAACCAGCTAGCGCTATTAGGTCTCCGGCATAATCCAGAGAAGTGCGCCGCGTGGAGCCCACGACCCTTATGTGAGAATTGAGGAATGAAGAAGAGAGGAGTTCACTAGCAGCAGTTGGGATACATATAGCAAACCCTAACAGGGTTGTACTCGCTATAGAGCACCCCACTACAGGCTAGATAATTATAACATTTTGACACACCCCCATAGCCAAAGTGGGGTGTAATCAGCACAATGAGCAAGCAGGTATAGAGCAGGAGTTCACAATAGGGAGCAAAGCTAGCGTTAATCACAGCGGGCAAGTGAGGAGGAGGAGGAACTGTAGAGGGAGAGAAGATGGGAGGCAACGACTGAAGCTGCAGAGGCACGGGCACAGGAGCGGCTGACTCAGTGGCTATCGAAGCAAGGGCGACGGACTACTGGAGTAACTGGCTCCGCGGCTATAGACGAGCGGCAGGAGCAACGGACCCACTGGCGACTGGTGCAACAGGCTCACTGGCTACCGAAGCAAGGGCGACGGACTATAGGCGCTGCAGGCGACACAACAGCTATCTCCACACAACCTCCTCCAGCTGCCCCACACCCTCGACACACACCCCCTGCTCAAACCCTAATTCTACTCCCAAAGCACCCCCCTTTCACACACACCCTGCTGCACCCTAGGTTCACTCACACCCCACCCCCTAGCACCACTCCGTCGACTCCCACACACCCACCCCCCTCAGCGGCAGCTACAGCAGTGGGAGATAGAGGAGGAGGAGGAGCAGGGGAGACCACACACCCGCCACCCCCTACTCGCCACCCCCTGACCCTAACACAGGGCAGGGCGGGACGGCGGGTAGGGAGGTTACGGGGGGGGGGGGGGGGGGGAGGGGGGGCCGACGCACGGCCTCCCAGGGCGCCAAAACAGGCGGCAGAAGGGGCGGCGCTCGCCCCCCTCCCCCAGGTCGCCTCGACAGGCGACGGGAAAAGGGGGGGGGGGCGGTGCACGTGCCCCCGGTGCGCCGCGACCGGCGACGAAGCATGGCCGGGGCGGGGCCGGGGCAGGGTCGAGGAAGGGCCGAAAGGGACGGCGACGAGGCCGCAAGTGGCAGCGACGGGGCCGCTGGAGGCGGCGACGGGGCCGATTGGGGCGGCGACAGGGCCACTAGGGTCGGTGACAGGGCCGCTGGCGGCGGCGACGTGGCCAATAGAGGCGGCGACGGGGCCGCTAGGGTCGGCGACGAGGCCGCTGGCGGCGGCGACGGGGCCGATAGGGGCGGCGACGGGGCCGCGGAGGGGCCGCAAGGGGCCTGAGAGGTCGGCAACGGGGCCGCTGGCGGCGGCGACGGGGCCGATAGGGGCGGCGACGGGGCCGCGAAGGGGCCGCGAGGGGCCTGGAAGGGCGGCGACGGGCCACGAAGGGGCCGCGAGGGGCCTGAAAGGGGCGGCAACGAGGCCGCGAAGGGGCCGCGAGGGGCCGAGAAGGGCGGCGCCTGGGCCGCGAAGGGTGGCGACGGGGCCACTAAGGGTCGCGCGAGGGGCACGCCACGGGGCGTGCAGAGCACAGAGTAGCAGCGGAAGCAGTTAGGTGGGCCCACAGGCCAGGAGCGTAGTCGCTCTGATAGCATGTGAGAATTGAGGAATGAAGAAGAGAGGAGTTCACTAGCAGCAGTTGGGATACATATAGCAAACCCTAACAGGGTTGTACTCGCTATAGAGCACCCCACTACAGGCTAGATAATGATAACATTCTGACACCTTAGACAGTGTACTAGAGATGCCGTCAGGGGTGCCGTTTCAGAACAATGGTGTCCGCTTACTTGGCAGCTTCCTAGGAAGAACGGAGGGGGCAGCGTCGTTTCTGACGGAACAGCTCGAAGGCATGTCGAAGCCCCTGCCACTACTAGAACAGACCGATCCGCAGGTAGCCTCCCTGCTTATTACGCGCTGCATCTCTCGAAGAGCAGCTTATCTCACTAGGACAACACCACTCCATCTACTGCCCCACGACACATGGTCTCAATGGGGGAGAGACCTGCTGGCTACGCTACTCGCTTCATGCAACATTCGCTACCCAACTAGCAGGGAGGAACAGGACCGAGTTTGGGAACAAGCCTCTCTGCCGCCAGCCCTGGGTGGGATCGGTCTTACGGACCCAACGGTGGAAGGCACCTATGGCTTCCTCGCCAGTTTCACCCAAGCCGCGCTACTCCTCTGTTCACTACCACTAGAGCCAGATAATGTCCTGATTGGCGTCAAAAATCATATGCTACTACCCCGGGACACTACCACAACTCTCCATTCATGGCTTAGGGAGTGTGAGACAGCACTGCCACATGATGCGTTAGATGTGCTGGAGAAGGAGCGGCTGGAACCAAAGGGACTGAAGCTGCAGCATGCGCTGGCCGTGAAGGTGCAGGGGAGTAGATATGCCGTGCAGGTGCAGGCGACCAGGCACATGAGCCCTAATCCACTCTTCGGACATATGCAGCGTTTCTTCTCTCTCACAGGGTACGGCACGGGGGACTGGCTTACTGCACTCCCAGTCGAACCAACCCGCCGCATAGGGGCCGAACATTTCGCTAACGCTGTCCGTTTTTGCCTAGGACTCCCGCTCTCAACGCCCAAGAACTGCGACTGCTCGCACCACACCGAGATCACGGATCCCCGGCTGCCCAATCACCTATTTCGCTGCGGCCTTGGCAAACACCGGATCAACACTCATAACGAACTCCGGGATGCCTGCATCAGCATGGCGCGCGACGCAGGATTCTTCATACACGGGGAATCATCGGCGTACACACCTGTGGAGGAGCAGACCGCTGACATGACTATGCGAGACAAGAGCTCGGGTGCGGTATACATCTGCGATCACACCATAACAGATCCCATCGGCAGCAGGGACCCACACGCAACTAAGGGGAGGGGATGGGCGGCTCGAGAACAAGCGGATAAAAAGATCCAACATTATGCAAACCGGCCAGACACAATCGGCTTTTCCCCCCTGGCCGTAGAGACCTACGGATGCCCGTGCGCGGAGGTTCTGATGTTTTTGAAGCTGTTGGCGGACACGGCTGCAAGGCGGCATTTTAATGCCCCACCACACTCGTACCAGGCAGCCCGATTTCTGCACCTTTTCAGACAAAGGTGGTCCGTTGCCCTCCAGCGGGCACAATCAGTTGGCTCCCTCATCAAATCAAATCAGGCAGCAGTAGCAGAGAACCCCCCAGTGGGAGGGGTACAGTCTGAGATGCACTTGGGAGACTGTTGTGCGGGTATTGAGCCCCTTATGGAGCTGTAGATTGGAGGTTGTTTGCTTTTTGTGGTTGAGTGTTTCCTAGATCCTGAACTTATACCTTGCATGCTTGTATTTTCCTACTCTATAAATACACGGACCATTAGAGAGAGAGAGAGATAGAGAGAGAGAGAGAGAGAGAGAGAGAGAGAGAGAGAGAGAGAGAGAGAGAGAGAGAGAGAGAGACTAGTGGGGTTGGATAGTCTAGGTTACCTTGCGTGTTAGTACCTGCTGTCTCTCATTGCATGTGTGTACCCTTCTGGCTTATCAATATACGGACCATTAGAGGGAGAGAGAGAGAGAGAGAGAGAGAGAGAGAGAGAGAGAGAGAGAGAGAGAGAGAGAGAGAGAGAGAGAGAGAGAGAGAGAGAGGCCCTAGGAGCTAGTCCTTAGCCTCTCCAGCACTCTCCAGCCTAGTATAAAGTGCTCCTCTGCAGCTAGCTCTCCTCATTGTTCGGTTCTCTTCATTTGTTTCTCCTAACCGAGCGGCTCGCGCCGGCCGCCTTCGGCGGCCGACGCTCGACAGCGCGGCCTTCGACCGCGCGTGAGGGAACAACAAGCACACAACACACAGAGTTGCTCGTAACAGCTATACAAACATGGCAAGTCCTACCGCGGCCTAGCCGCGCAAACCTCTAATGGCAGAGCCGGAGCCTGCGTCTTCATGCGGTGAGCTCCGAGGGCGTGAAGAATGCCCGTCAGGGAGCGCCACAGCTCCCGAACCACAAGCGTGCTTGCGCCAATCGCGGCGGCTCCTGAACCAGCACGCAAATGGCGCCGCAAGCCGCGCACAGCCTCATCAAGCGGCCCTGCCGCCGCAACGCCTCCCTCGGTGGGCGCAGCCAGTACGGGCGCCAGCACCCCTGCAAGCTGATTGGCTGCGTCCAGGCAAGAATCGCGATGTCGATCCAGGAACAACTCAGGGGGGGCCGCAGAGAGAGACGAATGTGCAAGAACCTGTATCAGAAGCAGTGCGTGAAAGCTCTCCGCGAGACGGAAGAGCTGGCCGAGGGTCGCCTCCGGAACACGGGCCTGAGGGGGTTGCAGCGCCTAAGCAAGGAACTGGAATGGCTCCTCAACGGCAAGAGGAGTCGGGCCACCCGCCGTTGTTGGTGCAACCCTACGGTTTGCACTCGGCTTGTTGTCCGTGTGCGTGCATGTGTGTGTGTGTATGGAATGGTATGAGGGCATGGGATAATATATATTTCATGCTTATAATTGTGTGTGAATGTTGAGTCATGATGTCGAGTGTGTGTGTCGAGTCAATAGCGAGTTATCGCTAGACGCGTGTTACGCGGTCGTTTGTGTCTCGCGCGCGGTTTCTATTTTTGTCGTGCGCGGTTTCTATTTTGTCCTGTGTCGAACGTTCGGCGTGTCGCAGGTGTGTGCAGCAGACCCATCAAGAACTCAAGGATGAGTTTGTGATGAAGAGCCCGAGCCTTGGTGTCAAGCCTCAAGTGATTTCGAAGCTCGCCAAAAGGGTACACCTCAAGATATTGAAGATAGTTACATTACTTTGTGTAGTGTAACATTTCACTTGGTGTAGGCCCTAGTGAAGGGTAGTTTCGAGACCCTTCGTGGTTGGGGACAGTGTGGCACTGTTCCACATCACTGTACCTCGGCTCTTGGGGTTTGTAGGAGCTGGGAGTCATTCCCAACTCGTAACTCTTCATATCTCTTCCTATTTTGTGTTCTAAGAAGATAGTGGCTGCCATAGTGCCATTCATTCAAACCGACATTGTGTCGTCAATACTTGGTGAAATTGTGCGACCTAAATTGCCTATTGTAGGCGACGTTTAGACGCTCCAGGTCCAAGTTGAAACAGGTCATTTGAAGTTGTGACCAGAACGCTATGAACGTTTGAAGTCGCTGTGCAGAAATCCGGCTGTGCACTCTATCTTTCGTTTTAGGCACATTGGAGCCTATTGTGACTATAACAGCCGTCACCGCTCCGCCTCCCACAGCCACAAATTCAACTCCTGCCACGGACGGGATGGGCGGCAGATGCAACCGCGACCCTAGAACGGGAGCAGACGCAGCAACAGCGGGAGGCGATGGGGCCGGAACACGAGATTGGACTGGTGCAGCAGGGAGCGGAACCTCAGGAAGCGCCGCCTGACGCTGAGGTGGATAGGCGGCGGCAACGTGCGAGCTGCCTTGGGTCTGAGCAGCCCTCTCCTCACGCATCGCGGTCGTTACCGCCCTTTGCAGATCCGCCATCCTCACGGGCGGATCATACGATCCTCCGCCATTGCGACCGCGAGGCCCCACCAGCCACCGCGACCGCCACGGTGCGCTTGCCACTGACCCGACTGTTGATTGCGCCGGGTAGAATTGCGCCGGCGCCGGGAGGACGCCCGATCCTGTTGGGGCGCTAGAGAATGGGGGCGAGATAGGCGACGGTCCGGCGAGGGAGGACGAGACTGCGACGCCAGCTGCGCCTGCTGAGCCACGGGCGGCGCAACAGGGGCAGCCGGGTCCACTGCAGGGGGCACAATCAACTGTGCCGGGCCGCCAGTGGTGGCGGACGCCGGCTGCGGGGACGAGGCAGGCGCAGAAGTCTGCAGCTCGTGGCCATCAGCTGGTGGCCCAACAGGAGCGGGAGCCGGGAGTGCGGCGTCAGTCTTTGTCGGGGCTTCAAGTGGAGCCTGGGGAGCAGTTGGCGCAGACGGGGCGGACCGCTCAGCAGCAGCAGGGGCCGCAGACTGAGCGGCAGCTGCGGCAAGGGGAGCCGCGGGTTCGGGGCGAGGAGGCTTTTCAGCGGATGTTGTTGAGGGCTTCGGAGCCAGAGGCACCAGGGGCTTCGTCGCCGTGGTCGCCTTTCCGGGCTCAGACTGAGGCTTGGCGACCACTGCTGACCAGGCGGCAACGCGCTCTGGCGACGGCTCGGGAGCTCCAGCAATCACCATCGCGAGGTCGGACAGCACGGGAAGAGAGGAGGCAGGCGGTTAGCGGAACAGGCGGAGGGCCGGAGAACGGGTTTCAGGCTGCGGGACGTTGGGCTTTAATTGCTCTAGTAGCTGCCAATGAAGAAGGGGAGAGAAATGACCCCTCTTATACCGCGGAAGCGGAGCCAGAGAGTGAAAATGAAGATGAAGGGGATGGAGCAGAGGCAACGAGAGTAGGGACGGAGAGGAGAAGACCTGGGACAGCCAATTTACCCACAGCGGGAACAGAGGGGCGTGCAGGGCCATTGGATGCTGATCGAACGGATCAGAATCCAACTCAGCAGCAATCAACGACATCGAGTCGTGCACGCAGACATCGGACCGCATCCCTCCACCCTGTGTCAGGATCGGCCCCGCAGCGCCCCCGCTATTTTTCGCCAGTGGAGCTGGCGGAGATGGGGGACAAATTCGCTGACATCACGAATTGGGACATTTCCGCCCTCTGCGACAGTTGCCAACCGCCGCTGTCGAGACGATTACCGCCAAACCTGTGCCAGTTATTTTCGTTGGCACTCCTGACCCCGCTACACCACCTCTCGCGAAACCCTGATTCCGAAGCGGGTTGGAAACTGCTTCTTTTCCTCCCGCGTCTGACCCTTCGCCAGGCTTCGCCAAAACACCCAAATTGGCGGCAAATCAAGGCCCGTCTTTGGGCTTTCCAGCGTGGCGAGTGGTCGCAGCTCTACCAGGATGCGGTAAACGCGGTCAACGCCCCTCCGCCCCCACGCCACCGACCCGATGTGACAGGTGTACTGAGCAGAGCCGAGGGGTTGGCGAAACGTGGCAGTCTGCGCCGAGCCGTGCTGGCGCTCGAGTCAACACCCGTCTGTACACCGAGTCCAGAAATCCTGGACGAACTCTGACAAAAGCATCCACCAGCGGGAGATGAACCGCTGACCTGGCAAGCAGCCGACACTCAGCCCCTGGGCATTTCCCACGCGGAATCTGCGAAGCTCCTCGGGCGATGCGAGAATGGTGTCGGTGCCGGACCTTCGGGTACAACATTTGGGCACCTGCGCGATGCTGCAATAACCAATGCATCCGTCAGCACCCATCTGCACGCCTTGGTTAATACAATTCTGGGGGGGAAATCTCCCAGATTCGGTGGCGGACCTGCTCACAGCGTCTCGACTCATAGCCCTGGCCAAACCTGGGGGCGGGGCCCGACCAATCGCAATAGGCGAATGCCTGACGCGGCTGGCTGCCAAGGCTGCGCTCTTGGTCATGGGGGATGCTGCACGTGAATACTTCCTACCCCTACAGTACGGCGTGGCAGTGCCAGGTGGAGCAGAAGCAATAATTCATGCCGCCCGAACGTACGTGGATGGCCACCTGAACAGCCTGGTACTGCAAGCCGACATCGCGAATGCTTTCAACAACATTTCGCGGCAGGCTATCGCCGTTGCGTTACAAGAACCCAGCCTTTCGCCACTGCTACCGCTGGTCAAGCTGACTTACGGTAACCCGTCGCAACTGCATCTGGATGCAAACTTTACAAGCGACCCCTTGCAAAGTGAACGAGGCGTTCGCCAGGGCGATCCACTAGGCCCTCTCCTTTTCGCGGCGGGGATTCACCCCACACTTCGCGACACTGCAGCAGCGCACCCTGATGTGCTTTGTTTGGCGTATGCGGACGACGTGACCTTCGTGGGGGAAAAACGTGCAACTGTAGCTGCCTTCACCCACTTCACCTCAAAGCTGGAATTCCTGGGCCTGAAGCACAACCCGCAGAAGTGCACGGCATGGAGCGCACGCACGTGCGACTCAACTGAGCTGCCGCCAGAAGTCCCTTTCTGCAAGGACGGCGTTCGGCTGTTGGGAAGCTTTATTGGTGCAGCAGACGGGGCATCTGCTTTCCTGGATGGGCAATTGGGGGAGATGGCCAAGCCCTTGCCACTCATCGAGCGGGCAGATCTGCAGGTCGCTTCGCTGCTGATCACGCGCTGCATCTCCCGGCGCGTGGCGTACCTCACACGGACGACCCCCCTCAATCTCGTCTCCCGGGACACTTGGACGCAGTGGGGCCGCGATTTCTTGATGACATTGCTTACCTCGTGCAATATCCGAGCTCCAGTGGGTAGAGCAGAACAGTCGCGCGTGTGGGCTCAGGCAACCCTTCCTCCGTCTCTTGGGGGTGTAGGGATTACAGACCCTCTCATCGAGGGCGTATACGGATTCGTCGCAAGTTTCACGCAGGCGGCGCAGCTCTTCTTCACGCTCACTCTGTCCCCGGATTCTGCCCTGTCGCACGCATTCGGCCATATGCTCCTGCTGAGAGACGAGAGCACTCCACTCCACTCCTGGCTCACTGAGTGCGAGACCACCCTGCCTTCAGACGCGCGTGAACTGTTGGAACGAGAGCGACTGAAACGGACGGATGTGAAGTTGCAGCACGCCCTCGCCCTCCAAGTCCACGGCAGTCGCTACGCGGTGCAGGTTCAGGAGACGAGGAAGATGCCGCTGAATCCGCTTGCAGGCCACACGCAGCGGATGTTTTCCTTGACGGGATACGGCACTGGGGATTGGTTGACGGCGATACCAATAGCCCCAAACAGGCGCATTGGACCGGTCCACTTCGCCAACGCCGTCAGATTTCGGCTCGGCTTGCCCTTCTCCACTCCCAAAAACTGTGACTGCGCGGACCACACAGCGATCACCGACCCCCGCCTCCCAAATCACCTCCTACGCTGCGGCACCAGCAAGCACCGCATCAACACTCACAACGAGGTCCGTGATGCTTGCATCAGCATGGCCCAGGATGCGGGATTCATAGTCCACAATGAGTCGGCGGCCTATTGTCCCATCAAGGAGCAGACGGCCGGCTTCACCATGACCGACAGGAGCAGCGGGGCAGTATGGGTGTGTGATGTGACTGTGACTGACCCTATCAGCACGCGGGACCCGGAGGCACAGAAAGGAAGGGGATGGGTGGCCAGAGAGCAGGCAGACAAAAAGATCCAGCACTATGCAAGTAGACCTGAGACGGTTGGTTTCTTCCCGTTGGCGGTGGAGACCTATGGCTGCCCTTGTGCAGAGGTCCCCGTCTTCCTGAAACTCCTGGCAGACACGGCGGCTCGGCGCCACTTCAACGCCGATTCTAACTCCTACTATGCCGCTAAGTTTCTGCATCAGTTCAGGCAGCGGTGGCCGGTTGCACTTCAGAGAGCACAGTCAGTGGGGTTGCTCATGAAGTTGGGTGAGGCGGCAGCCACTGAGAACCCCCGGTCGGGGGTATCGGCCAAGAACTACACCTAGGAGATTGCTTTGCTGTTTTGGAGCCACTTGTGGAACTGTAGATGGGATAGGCTGGGACTTGCATGCTTACCGAACCTTTACGTGTGTACTTTTCGGCCATATCAATATACGGACCATTAGAGAGAGAGAGAGAGAGAGAGAGAGAGAGAGAGAGAGAGAGAGAGAGAGAGAGAGAGAGAAAGAGAGAGAGAGAGAGAGAGAGAGAGAGAGAGAGAAAGAGAGAGAGAGAGAGAGAGAGAGAGAGAAAGAGAGAGAGAGAGAGAGAGAGAGAGAGAGAGAGAGAGAGAGAGAGAGAGAGAAGACGACATCCCGGCCACTCGCTGAGCCTAGTTCGTCAACCCTCGCTGCACTCCAGGCGAAACACCCACCTGCCGAAGACGACATCCCGGCCTGGGTAACAGGAATAGCAACTTCTGAACTCGCCGTCCAGGCTGACACTCTCCGCGAAATCCTGGCGAAATGCCCGAATGGAGTGGGTGGGGGGCCCTCTGGAACATGTTTCGAGCACCTAAGGGATCCAGCTCTAGCCAACGAGGAGATCTTAATCCTACTCGCCAGGACAGCCAACACACTCCTTAGCACATTCCAGTCCCAGGAGCTGCGCGACCTCATCCTAACCTCACGCCTGATAGCCTTAGAGAAACCAGGGGGTGGGGTCAGGCCTATCGCGATAGGCGAAAAATTACTCCGGGTAGTAGCGAAAGCGGCTCTTCACTCTCTTGGCCCTAAGATCAGAGAGTTCTTTCTTCCGGTCCAGTTCGGAGTGGCTATCCCGGGAGGAGCGGAATGTATTATCCACTCCGTCAGGGCGCTACTTCAGGAGGACAAAGCACGGATTGCGCTGCAGCTAGACGTAGAGAACGCGTTCAACAGCGTTGAACGCAAAGCATTTTTCGAAGCCCTTCAGTGGTCCGCCCTTAGCCCACTCCTCCCCCTGGTCCGAAACCTCTACGATGGCCCGTCGCGGCTACTAGTCGACCAACGCTTCGGCACAAACCACATCCTGAGCTCCCGCGGAGTCCGCCAGGGAGATCCGCTCGGCCCGCTTCTGTTCGCAGCTGCGATCCAGCCAGCCCTGCTAAGCGTGGCCACTACACTGCCAGAGGTGGCGATTGTTGCCTACGCAGACGACATCACGATCGTCGGCCCACGGGAGGCTGCCTGCACCGCCTTCAACACGATCGCCTCGGCTCTGAAAGCGGTGGGACTGCGCTGCAACATAAACAAATCATCAGCGTGGGGACGGAACACGGGCGGGCAGCAGGAGGAGCTGCCACTCGGGCTGACCATGAACCAGGGAGGAATCAGAGTGCTGGGCAGTCCAGTGGGGAACGAGGGCTTCTGCACTGACCACGTGCGGTCGGCACTGGGAGAAGCGGCGTCGCCACTCCTCCTCATCTCGCAACTAAACCCGCAGCATGCGCTTCTCATGGTCTCGCGCAGCATCTCTCGGCGGATCTCATATATGCTTCGGACGACTCCGGCATCAACACTAAGCACGCGAGAGTGGAGGGAGTGGAGCGAGGCTCCCCTGGGCTCGGCACTCACTGCGGCGAAACTTCGGATCCCCTCCTCCGAGCTTGAACAGAGCCTGCTGTGGCGTCAGGGAACACTCCCTATCCGCCTAGGTGGCCTCGGAGTGATTGACCCTATCTCTGAAGCACCCGCTGCCTACCTGGCTTCAGTCGCGGTAGCACACACCCTACTGAGGCAACTGGACCTGCCAACTGACTGCCTCCTGAGCCGAGCGACTCAGCTCCTCTCCCACGATTGGGTCCCACCGCCACCAGAGTCCAACCCCAGAGCCACTATGGAAGGTTCGCTCCCTGCTGAAGCCCGAGCAACACTGAAGCAGTACAGGGAGGGGAGTCCAGGCACAGGGAACCTGCAGCTGGGGCTGTCGAAGTCTATCAACCAGCGGCGGGCCTTGGAGCTACTAGCGGACACCCTACAGGACCGGCCGGGGGAGGACAGGGATCATGCCATCCGCCTCATCAGCCTAAAGGGGGTGGGTGCAGGTGACTGGCTCCATGCCATGCCAACGAGAGGAGACCTTAGCATATCCCCTGGTCAATTCTCAATGGCCCTCGGCCTGCGTTTGGGCATGGAGCTGCCGGTCGCCGAGGTGTGCCCTTGCAAGCGGGATAACTCGACCATCTCCGACAAGAGCCTCCCCAACCACCTCCTGCGGTGTGGGGATGGTGGTGACGTTGTAAGGACCCACAACGCTCTGGTCTTTGCAGCACTCCGAATGGCCAAGGATGCAGGTTACAAGACGTTCCATGAGACCACGGCATTCTCTCCCCCGGTCCTCCGGAAGCGAGCAGACCTGGCCATTCGGGACCAGGAGTCGGGGGAGACGTGGGTAACCGATGTCACAGTTACAGACCCCGTTCTGCAGAAGCGGGATAAAAGAGCCAGGAAGCCGCCGGGGTGGGCAGCAGAGGAGGCCTCCGAGGGTAAACACAGGCTCTACGAGGGCCGCCCTAGCTATGCCGGCTTCTTTGGGCTAGCGGTAGAGACATACGGTGCTCTGGCTAAGGACACGCAACAGTTCATCCGCATGCTAGCCACCTCTGCCGCCAGGACGAAATACAGGAAGGGACGCCTCACGATGACTGCCGCCCGCCTCAATGCACACTTCAGGCAACGGTGGTCCGTGGTGCTCCAGCGCAGCCAAGCGATCTCCCTCCTGTCAAAGTCAAACCGAGCAGCGGAAGCGGCTTTCCCACAGGCAGCGGCGGACCCTTGGGCACCTCGGCTAGGCGACCTATGGCAGACCCTGGAGGACGAGTACGAAGAGAGACACGCCCCTACCAGGGCGGCCTGAGGGGTTGAGGGTGCTGGGAAGGTAGGAAGTTGATGACGGGAGGAGGGGGGGCGGCAGGGGAGGGGTACATGTGTGCGGTAAGAAGCAGGGGGGGTTGTGCTGGGTCGGGGAGGGCGCCTCAGGGAAGGTGTGAGGAAGCTGCGGGGGTGAAGAGGGATAAGGTGTGGCCCTAGGGTATATGAGGAATAAGGGATAGGTGGAATGTGGGGTACTCAGGTACCTGCGCTGCTGTGGACCGGGCTGCTCTGAGTGCTAGGGGATCTGTATGCTTCAGCTGGGCAGGCTTGCTCTGTTTGTCTGTTAGTTCTGGTTCCCTGGTTGCTTCCATGTTTAGTCAAGGCAGTTACCACCACTTGCCATGCGTGTACCTTTATGACCCATATAAATGCATGACTGCTTGAGAGAGAGAGAGAGAGAGAGAGAGAGAGAGAGAGAGAGAGAGAGAGAGAGAGAGAGAGAGAGAGAGGGAGAGAGAGAGAGAGAGACGGGTGGAAGGGAGGATGGAAGCTTGGAGGCATAGGACGAACGAAGATAGCGAAGGGAGAGGAGAAGGAAGGAAGAGTGCCAGAAATACGTACTCGCACGCAAGGTCACGCGGTAGGCGGTGAGCGCGACGAAGTGGGGGAGCTTTGTTAGAGACTAAGGACGGAGTCCATGAAGATTAGGTGCCTAAATTTCTCAAAAATCGTTGGTCTCTATTTCTGGACAGAATAGTCGCGCTCACAAGAAACGCCGTCGACAAAAAACGCACTGTCAAAACTTCACCAATTTCAGATATGTTGTAGCTCTAGTTTGTGGCTACAATTTCCAAGTTGAATCGTACAAAACGGTGACGTATTTCTTGAGTTATCAATTTTGGCGCACTAGGGGGTATGCTGCCATGGAATCTTAACTCAATCACAAAGTTCTCATAATTACCACACAAAGAAGTTAGAGTAGCAATTAACCAGCTGGGAGGGAAGAGGAGGACGAGAGGGAAGGTCCCCAAGGATTCTCCAACCAAGGAAACCCCATAAGCACACCAAACCCCTTCCCTATAGGAATCCCACTTTTACTTTTGTCACTTTCCAACCCATGCCATCCACCTCATCCAACTTGGCCACACTTGCCAACCTAGTTTAGCTTCTCCCAACCACTTGGCATCAGCTACAGTGATGTTGACGAATTTCCCAACCCCCAAAAGTCTATACCCCTTATGGAGTCAACCCCACAACTTCCCATAGTCACCACAACCAAATATCAAAAGCATACGAACTTCTAACGTTCGTAACTTTCTTGTCCGTGCTCCGATTGAAGCGATACTTGGTTCGTCGGAAAGCTCTTGAGCACAGGAGTCACTTCAGATATCTGCTCAAGTCAAATAACATTCACACACACTCAGAAAAACCAAACCACATCATACAAAAATTCTTGCACACGCTCACATCACGCATGCAACGCACGAACATGTGATGGGAGGCAAACAGACGTGAATGCAAGTGATAGCATCACATAACAAACTCCCCCTCTGGCTGCCTACCATCATCCCACATGCCATAGCTCAATCATGCACCCTCAATGCACACTCATCCCAGCAAGCTTCATGCCCTTCCAATGCTCAGATTCATCCAGGCGCTTGGTGAGAATGTCAGCCGCCTGCTGATGGGTCTTCACAATCTACAGCTGCACCTCCTTGTCCAGGAGCCTCCTCACCCAGTGCCACTTAGGCCTGATGTGTTTGGTCAGCCCATGAAGACAAGCATTCTTCGCTAGTTTCACCGCCGACAAAATCAACAGCCGCCTCAGCCACACCACCTCCTTTGCCCCATGATGCAGGGCCATGTACTCTGTCTCACACGAGGACTGCCCCACCTCGTTCTGCTTCTTGCTGCGCCAGCTCACTGCACCACCTCCAAACAGGCACACATAGCCCCCAATGCTGGTGCCATCCGCCTTCACAGAGTTGAAGCTAGTGTCGGTGTAGCAGGTCAGGAGCATCTCCCCCTTGCCCAAATCAGCTGCACCCCTCTGCAGCCTCTGTCGCACAGCACTGTACTCCAAGCCCACTGATGCCGTAGAGCTCACATAGTGGACCAACCTCTTGGCCGCTTCCAGCTGCTCATGAGTGGGGCGTGCAACCACATTTGCAAGCCTGGGTGTAGCAAAGGCAATGTCAGGCCGCGTATGGTTAGCCGCATAATTGAGTGCCCCCACCATGGAATGAAACAGCTTCGTGTCACTCTCACCCACCACCTCCTCATCAGCACAGGGCTCCAATGTGAACCTTGAAGGCAGTGGGGTGGCTGGCTTCCCTCCATCTTGCAGCCCATACTTCTCGGCCAGCCCCTCACAGTACTTCCTCTGGTGCAACCTCAACACTCCCTTGTCAAGGTCCCTCTCCACATGCATCCCCAGGTAGTACTTCACATCTCCCATCTTGGAACACTTGAACTGCATCTCGAGCATCTCCTCCACACGCTCAATCATTGCAGACGACTCAGAGAAGAGCAGGATGTCGTCCACATACACCAGGAGCATGAGAAACTGCTCCTTCTCTTATAGTAGGAACAGGCTGTGGTCACACTCACTCTTCTTGAACCCCCCAGCCAGCAGTGTCTCCTCTAGCTTGTGGTACCATGCACGAGGAGCCTGCTTCAGGCCATAGATGGCCTTCTTCAGCCTGCACACCCAGCCGCTCCCATCATCCAAACCCTCAGGCTGTAACATGTACAGCTCCTCCAGAATGATCCCATTGAGGAAGGCGGTGGTGATGTCCATCTGCTTCACCCACCATCCTCGGTTTGCTGCCATTGCCAGTGACACTTTCAATGTTGTGCCTTTCCCCACAGGAGCAAAGATCTCGTCAAAATCCTTCCCCTTTGTCTGCTAAAACCCCTTAGCCACAAACCTTGACTTGTAGCGGGTCAGCTCCCCATCCGGTCCGTACTTATGCCTGAAGATCAGCTTGGAAGAAATGGCCTTCTTCCCAGGTGGCAGCTCACACAGCTCCCACGTCTCGTTCTCCAGCAGAGAGTCATACTCCTCCTTCACACGCTGCTTCCATTTTTTAGCATCTGGCCCGCTCAATGCTTCAGCTAGCGTCTTGAGCTCAAGAACGGCTGCCTAGTAGCAGTGTGCTATCTCATCCTCATCACACTGCTCAGCCACACTCCCAGCCCGTACCCCCTTTGGCTTGCCAAAGCTCGGATAGGTCAGCCGGTTAGGAGGGCGCACATCCCTCCTGAGACGGTCAGCCGGATGTGCGGCACCTTGTGGAGCACCTTGCTGTTGCTGCGGCTGCTGCTGCTGCTGCTCCTCCACCTCAGGTTCTCCCCCATCCTCAGTAACCCTAGAGATCTCATTCTCAGACAAAGAAACCTGCACTTGCCTCGAAGGCCGCTGCACCTCATCGGCCTCAATGATCAGCGGTGTAGCGGGAAGCTTCTGCTGCTGCTGCTTCCAATCCTTGTAGTATAAGGACTCGAGGAACTTCACATCTCTTGACACAGTCAGCTGCTGGCTGGTCAAGTCCCAAATCAGCCAGCCCTTGTGATCCTTAGCAAGCCCCAAGTGCAAACCCCATCTCCCAGAAGCTTCCAGTTTTCCCCTCTTCTCCTTCGGTACATGAAACACCACCATGCAGCCGTAGGCTCTCAGCATGTTGACTGCTGGTGCAATCCCATACCACTTGGTGTAGGGGACCAATTGCTTGTCCCCCACAGTCGCCAGCACCCGGTTCTTCACAACAACGACCTGCCGCAGTGTTGTCACCCAAAACAGATCCGGCAGCCCTGCACGCCCAAGGAGAGTGCAAGCACCTTCCTGCAGGGTCCGGTTGAACCGCTCAGCCACGCCATTCTGCTGAGGGTTGTAGGGCACTGTGGTTTGATGCTGAATCCCCTTCTTCTTGAGCACCGCCTTAAAATCAGCGCCAATGAATTCTCCCCCGTTGTCAGTGCGGATCACCTTCACTTTGTGACCGCTCTCCCTTTGAGCTCTCGGCATCCACTCCTTAAGAACAGCCGCTGCCACCTCCCCCTTAGTCTTCAGAGGGTAGACCCACACCGCACGCGTGTGGTCGTCCACAATGGTCAAGAAGTAGGAGCTGCCTGAGAAAGAAGGGGCACTTGTGGGGCCCACCACGTCCATGTGCACAAGTGCAAGTGGAGCCTTGGCTGGTCCTGTGCTGCTGCTGAAGGGAAACTTCGTGAATTTGGTCTCAAGGCATGTAGGGCAGCTCCCAATCTCCTTTGCTGCCCCCTTCACCTCCAGCCCCTTCAAGCTCCCATCTTTCACCAACTTCTGCAGCATCGGAATGTTAATGTGACACAACCTCTCGTGCCACGTCTCCCAATCGGCCTCACCACTCTCAGATGAAGCCTTTACCCATGCAGCTGTCCCATCCACACCAGCAAGCACCTCACCATGTGGCTGATGTGGCTGGTGCACCTTCTTGACTGCATCCAGGGCCCCATCAGTTGGTGCAGTCTCCTCTCCTCCCGCAGTTGCTTTAGCCGCTGCCGCTGCCTTTGCCGTTGCTGGTGGTTTCCCATTCCAAGGGATGATGGGCAGCTGCCAGAGGTCCTTGATGCAACTGCTCTTCTCCTCCAAGTCCCACAACAGCAACTTCCCAAGCTTCGCACAGCAGCTCGTTGGGCCGAATGTAACCTTAGCCTTGCTTTTCTGCAACCGGCGCACGGAAAGAAGGTTAGCGGACAAACCTTCAACCAACAGCACATTCCCCAGCCCCACAAGCCCCCCATTGGCTCCCATTACCTTGGCATTCCCCACACCAATCACAGGGAGCAAAGCACCTGAAGCGGCAGCCACAAACTTTATCTTCCCAGGGGGCTTTACCTCGTCAACCAAATCTGCCCGTGGGGTCATGTGACTTGTGCAACCTGAATCTATCACCCAGTGGGTGAGGGGGTGCATAACAACCTTCCCAACTGAACCCACATCACCCCTACTCCCTTGCACATCCTCAACCATGAGGAACATCCCACGGTCGGCTTTACCTTTTGCACCATCACCTTGTGCACCTCAACCTTGCACAGCGCCACCTCGTGCACGTTCACCACTTGGCGGCTTCATGCCCGGAGGCGCCCATCCTTCAGGCCGGCTGAAACACTTGAACCATGGGTATCCAGCCTTCTTGCAGTACCAGCATGCACCCTCCATTCGGGTGCTCCCCCTGCCTCCAGAGCTCCCATGCCCCTCATTATAGTCACCTCGGCCTCTCCCTCTGCCAAAGCCTCTCCCACGGCCTCGGCCTCTCCCTCCCCCTCTTCCTCTGCTGCCTCCTGCAGCTCCATACCCCTCAGCAGTTTTGTTGGCAGCACCACCTCCCGTGTGGCGCCTGCGGAAGTCCTCCTGCAGAATCTGTTGCCGTAGCCACTCAGCGTCCATTTGTCCTGCTGAACGTTGAGGGTGGGAATGAGGTTTTCCCACAAGTTGTCGAGCATTGAGATGATCTTAGTACACTGTTGCATCTGCGACACTTCGCTGCCCGCCGCTGCCATCCTCGCATAGGTGTCCTTGATCTTGTCAAGGACCGGTTTCATATCATCTCTCGGTTTCATGGAGAGGGCAGCCAACTCTTTCTCCAACACAATCACCATCGGCAGCGTGTTGGGCTGAATCACGTTGCGTAGCTGCTTCCATGCCTTCGGTCCGGAATCATCCAGCTCCACCAAATCCTTGATGTGCTGGAACATGTCGTTGTTGACCAATTGGAGGATGAGGTCGTACAGCACCGCACTCTTCTCAATCCACCAATCGCGGGCATCTCCTTCCCCCGACATCTTCTCCTCTCCCATTGCAATTTTCAGCAGCTTGTAGCGCTTGAAGGCGCTCCGCATCCGCCCGCTCCATTCCTCATAGTTGGAGCCATCCAACGCTTCGATCTTGGATGGTGGCGGTTCACTCCTCTTCTCAGCTGCATCTCCACTCCCTTGATTCATCTCCTCTGCTCCCAATCAGAGGTTTCAACTCCCTCCTTTGCTGGTCACAATGTAGATCCACACAATCTTCACAAGTGTCGGCGCCAACGAAATTTCGGCAGAGTTTCCCCTTAGCGGAAGTCACATCCAACCTCCAGAACTCCACTTAGGCACGCCCACAGGCCATGGTGGGTCTAGGAGGGTCTTCAAACTTCAGTAGACTCCCCACAAGGTCCTTAATCAGCTCTGATACCACTTGTTACAGACTAAGGACGGAGTTTATGAAGATTAGGTGCCTAAATTTCTCAAAAATCGTTGGTCTCTATTTCTGGACAGAATAGTCGTGCTCACAAGAAACGCCGTCGACAAAAAACGCACTGTCAAAACTTCACCAATTTCAGATATGTTGTAGCTCTAGTCCGTGGCTACAATTTACAAGTTGAATCGTACACAAAGATGAAGTATTTCTTGAGTTATCAATTTTGGCGCACTAGAGGGTATGCTGCCATGGAATCTTAACTCAATCACAAAGTTCTCATAATTACCACACAAAGAAGTTAGAGTAGCAATTAACCAGGTGGGAGGGAAGAGTAGGACGAGAGGGAAGGTCCCCAAGGAGTCCCCAACCAAGGAAACCCCATAAGCACACCAAATCCCTTCCCTATAGGAGCCCCACTTTTACTTTTGTCACTTTCCAACCCATGCCATCCACCTCATCCAACTTGGCCACACTTGCCAACCTGGTTTAGCTTCTCCCAACCACTTGGCATCAACTACCGTATGGCCCCGGATATAGGCGCCGGCCTATTACAGGCGCCGGCGCTTCTATCTGGAGCATGGCGCTTATGGCCGATCCTCGATTATAAGCGCCACCCCTTTTGTGCCCTTCCTTATTATAAGCGCCACCCTCAATATTAACACTTTTTTTACCACCACAACAAAACCAAACAACACCTATTAACATCGTTATGTTCAGCGAATACTACAAGTTAGTACAATTTTAGACTTAATCTGCTATTCTACCTAGGTACACAATTTTAGACTTAATCTGCTATTCTACCGGAACTACTCCTCGTCAGAGTCGGGCTCCTGGCAGTTGTTGCCGAAGAATCCGTCGGCGATGATGCCGTCGTCTACATCCACTTCCGCCGTCAGTTGGCTCCGCCTGTGCGCCATGGCGAGGTGGTCCTCACTGCCGACAAGCGCGTTGCTAATGCCGCAGGTGAGGAAGGCGCGCTTGACGAGGTCGGAGGGTACTGCTTTCCAGGCTTGTGAAATCCATCGAAGGACCACTTCTGGGGGGGGCTTCTTCAGATTCCCTGCACCGCAACAGAGACACCCGGGAAAGCCATGTCAGTGACCAAGGGTGAAAGGGGGATAAACATGCGTGTTTAACGGAAACAACGTACCTGCAGGTGTCAGTTGCTCTTGGCCCTCCTCCTGAAACCACTTCTGGTACTGCTGACGAACAGATGCTTTGAAGCTCTTGTTGATGGAGACGTCGAGTGGCTGAACCTCACCCGTACAACCCGACGGGATGACAGCAGGCACGCAGTTGATCTCGCGGAGCTTCTCCTTCACCCCCTCGGTAAGGTGGCCGCGGTAGGAATCCAGCACGAGCATAGAGCTCTTCGCACACCTGCCAAATCGGGGCTGCAAGAAGGGCTTGACACACTCCTCAAGCCAGCGGATGACGCCTTCTGCGTTCATCCACCCGTTCTCGTGGCAAGCCACGACCACATCTGCACACAGAAATGGCACTTAAACTTAGCGCGGCATGAGAAACGATACGGTAAGACAGCGGCAGTTGCTACTTATTACCAGGAGGAAAGTTGCCCTTCGGCAGCGTCTTCCGCTTGAAAAATACCCACGGCTTGAGCTTCGCCCCGTCCGCCGTGCACGCCAGCATCACGGTCACACGCTCCTTCTGGTAACCTGCACTCCGGATGGGCACCGACCGTACGCCCGTCTGATCCACGGTCGTGGTGGCGGGCATCTCCAGCCAGAGCGGCGTCTGGTCAGCGTTGAGGATCCAGCATGGCTCGATGCCGCCGCGCAGCGACGCATGTGTCGGACAAAACGCCAGAATTTCTGGCACTGCTCCGCAAGATCTGTGAGACGGGGGAAAGCGGGCGGGATAGACGGCAGTTTAGTAAGTGAACCTGAAACTTAGACATAACGGCAAGGGGCGTAATCTTACGAGCGGCTGTTTTCTGAGCAACCCGCGTCTTCATGCGGACGCTCAGATTCCACCGCTTCCGAAACCGCTCCGACCATCTCTGACTCCCGCTCCACTTGACGTCCGGGTAGAGGATCTTCATGAACTCCCTCGACCACTCCCGCAGACGGCCGACCGACACGGCGGTTCCTTTGCGGCGCCAGTCCAGGAGCCGCTCGTACACCTTCAACTCCATGGAGAGGTACCACGAGGCCCGCCCGCGACCGTGCATGCGCTTCCGCCCGGAGTGTGCTTCTTTGAGAAACCCCGCTGCCACCTTCCAGTTGGCGAGACACTTCCGGTGAATCCCACACTCCCGAGCTAGTGCGCGCACCGACTTCGCCACATCCAGCATCGCGACGTACTTCAACTTCTCCGCAGCGGTGTAGCCTTTGCGCTTGTGATCGCTGATCTTGTGCCTGGGAGAGGGGGGGCGGGCATCACGGTTCTGGGTAGACAGGTGGGGTCGCTTGCGGTTAGCTGGTGGAAAGGAAGGTATCGGCAGTTCCTCGGGGAGCCCGTCACGTGACCAGTACTCGACACCGTCGTCGTCGTCGCCACCAGGTACGCCCTCAAGAAACACATCCTCAGCGGTGCCGCCCTGCGCGCCACCTTCCTCAGCCTCGTCGCCGTCAGCACGGCTCGCTTCCTCGTCGCCGTCAGCACGGATCGCTTCCTCATCCTCAGCCACGTCGTCGTCAGCTCCGAGTGCAGATTCGTCCCACGTGGTGCAATCATCGGGCCGGCCCCAACGTGGTCCAGGGTAAGGTGCACCGGGTACCTCAACATCTTGGGCCTTGTTGCTTTCCGGTTCCTCCAGCCACTCGTCGAACGCAGTCGGGAGCAGGAGCGTGAGCACGGGCGGATCCCCTGTGTTGTGAGGACATCCCAGAATCGGAGGAGACGGAGGAACAGGAGGAGCAGGAGGCGCAGGCGGCAAAGGAGGAGCAGGAGGAGCAGGCGGCGCAGGAGGCGATGGAGGCTGTGGTGGCTCTGGTGGTTCAGGTGGGACACGGGAGTACCATCCGTTGGCGTCGACTACGAAGGCGGGCCTACGCGCGGGCTTCTTTTTGAACAAGAAATGAGTGCCAGCGAATTCCGCCATGGCTTCCGCAGCATGGCGGGCGAGACCAAGAATCTGAATGAAAAAAGTGAAAGAGAAGGCGAAGAAATGAGGGTTTGGAGGGGACCCCTTCTGGTGTGCGGCTCGAGTTCCTCTTCGGGCATAGTCAGATCCCCCCTGCCTAAACCCGCAGAGGAGGGAATCGCGGCACGTATCTGCTGCGCTGGCAGGAATATGCCACCACCTTCTCGAAAGTTCGGGTGAAATGTGGCACCCTGGCAGCGCATGTAAACCCTATTGGGCCGCACGCCAGGATGCACGTCATCGCTGGCAGGTGCGTTGCTCCAGGACAGGTTCTGTGCGGTGGGAAATCGAGTCGCGGCAGTTTTCGCCGGAATTTCATGCACGATCCCATGCGCAACGTTCACAGTTGTGTTCGCCTTACTGTGGGCTTCACTTTAATACTTCGAAAACCAAAATTGGAATTTGACATTTTATAAGCGCCGGCGCTTATGGCCGTTCCTCAATTACAAGCGCCACCCCTAAAAAATCATTACTTATTATAAGCGCATATGCGCTTATATCCGGGGCCAAACGGTACAGTGATGTTGACGAATTTCCCAACCCCCAAAAGTCTATACCCCTTATGGAGTCAACCCCACAACTTCCCATACTCACCACAACCAAATATCAAAAGCATACGAACTTCTAACGTTCGTAACTTTCTTGTTCGTGCTCCGATTGAAGCGATACTTGGTTCGTCGGAAAGCTCTTGAGCACAGGAGTCACTTCAGATACCTGCTCAAGTCAAATAACATTCACACACACTCAGAAAAACCAAACCACATCAAACACAAATTCTTGCACACGCTCACAGCACGCATGCGGAGGACGAAGGTGGGTTGGAATTTTGGGTGGAATGGAGGCATGGAAGCAGGGAATTTTGGGGGAGTGCGAGAAGCGTGAATGGAGGGATGTGCGATAGGTACGGATGTGTGGAGAAATACGGACAAGGCGGGGTGAGCTGACCTAATGGGGAACGAGTGCGGGCGGGGGAGTCACATGCGTGGCGACGATTATTCTCAGATTCTAACCACGCGATTTATGGAAAATGGGGCGTAGAGCGCGGGGGCGCGGGGAAGTGCCGAGGAATCTAGCAAGGAAATGAGGGCGACTGGGTGGGAAATAAGCACGATGGGTAGGGCAATGAGACCCCTTGGGAATGGAAATTATAGCGGCGGGAAGGGAGCTGGGAGCGACGAGACGGGGAAAATGAGGGTCGGGAAGGGAAATGAGGGCCTCTGGAAGGGGAATGTGGGCGAAGAGAAGGGCTATTGAGGCGCTTCGGGACACGAGAAGGGTAAAGTTGGCATCGGGATGGGAAATAGGAAGGGCGTTGGGATGTGGAATAAAGCGACGGGATGGGAGTGAGAGGAAAGGTAATGGGACCCATGAGGGCGATAGGAAGATAAAGGGTATGCGGTGCAGTGGTAATCGTGTACGACGATGGGAAATGAGGCAGCTTCTGGATAGTAATAGAGGGCGACGCCGGTAAGAAAAGGGCATGCGCGACCTGAAGTGCAATGTCTGCGACGGGCAGAAAATTGAGGGGGTCGTGAAAGGGACGAGTGGTCGATGCGACGGATGCGCTGGCGCCAAACATGGGAATCCCTTTTCGTAAACAGTGGAAGGTAAGGGAGATAGCAACGCAGAAGGGATGCGAATACGACGCGGCGTGAGAAGGGAGTGATTGCGACCTCGATGGGTGGAATATGCGTGCATTTCGTGGCCGGCGACAGACAACACGAAAGCCGGAAGGGCGAAAGCGCGGCATCCGCCCATGCTTACCCCGGCGAGGCGCCTTACAAGATGACGCAGTTACAAACCTGCTGCTTTGCTATATCGTGTCTTGCGCACCGTAAAAAATGCTGGCACCTTCGCTCCTATTCTGTACGTCGACGCCTTGCCTATCCGTCAGCTTGTTTCGCACATTTGTTGTCTATTCAGGTATCCTAGACTCACTCACTAAATTGCACGTAATGAGGCAAACTGTGCACATGCTCTTTACCACTCTGGAGTTTGGAATGGAATTGCTCACTCAGTCGTTTTTCTCACGCTTCAAGTGTGGCGAAGAAGTTTTGTCGCCAAGGGTAAGTCGCAAAAACGCTCCGAGCACAACCCTCCCAAACCTCCCTCTAACCCAGTTCCAAACCTAACACTTTTGTGTTGGCCAAGACGGTGGTGCCACAGGAGAGTCTCGTGAGACAGGAGGCGACAAGAACAGGGGGCAGACTCAGGACCTGACCGGGACGCAGCAGCAAGTACCTGACCCGACGCAGCCACCTGACCAGACGCAGGGACAGGAGGAGACTCAACGGTCAGGGTGTAGAGACTCGACCCCGGCCGACGTGAGAACGTGGCCAGGTGTCGGCCTGTGCGAGCCTCCGTGCAGTGGGTCACCCTCTGACGCGCAGGAGTGAACTGGTGAACACCCCCATCCTGCAGGTCCGCTCCACTCACCAAGTTCGTAGAGAACGAGGGAAGGTACAGACCCGACAGGGTGCCCGAAGGGGCAGCCGGACACGGGAGGACAGTGGAGAAGTGAGACAGGACAGGACCCCCAGAGGGGTCAGCAAGGGAGACCGCAACCGGCCTGGCGAGCGGCGAAAGGGTAGTGCGGTCTCGAAAGAAGGAGCGAGAAGCTCCGGAGTCAAGTGTGAAAGTGAGGGAGGACGAGGACGACTCAGTACCTGAGAGCGCAGTCTCACCAGTACCTGAGAGCGCAGACGCACTGGCACCTAGAGCAGCAGCCTCACAAGCACCTAGCGCAGCAGTACCAATGCCCGGGTCGGGCTGAAAACACCGGTAACCCTCATTCTCCTCACTATAATCCACAACATACATAGCAGTAAGGATAGCATCAAAATCAAGATCAAAGATCGCTACACCAGCCCTGAGAAGCTCATCCCAGCGAGGGATCTCACTAGCCCCAGGGAACTGCTGACGCCAAGCGTCCGTCAGGCGGCCAAAGCAGCGCTGGGTGGCGTGGGCACCCCCACACTGCTCACCCGCGCGGTCGCCGGAACGAAGAACGTAGGTGCAGGGACCAGTACCCCCACCCCTCTGACGCCCAGCGTACCACTCACGAAGCTGCTGAGGCGAAGGGATGTCCCGCGAGCGCTGCTGCTGCTGCCGGTGCGAGCGCTGGCCACCACCACCGCCGCTACGCTGCTGGGTACCACCCCGACCAGCTCCACCTCCTCCACCACTACTGCCTCCTCCGCTGCCGCCTCCACTGCCTCCACCTCCGCCGCCTCCACCTCCGCCGCTGCCTCCACCACCACCGCTGGCACCACCACCACCGTCTCCGCCGCTGCTGCCGCCACCACCACCACCACCCCCGCCACTAGCCCCGCCGCCACCCCCACTCCCTCCGCCGCCACCGCCGCCACCGCCACCGCCCCCTCCAGCTCCACCCGCGCCCTTGCCCCCCTTGCCCTTGCTGGAGCGACGTCTCCCACTAGGGGCAGACGCCGCGCCGACCGACTCAAGACCAAGCAGGTCGGCAGCAGCAGCAGAGGCAACAGAGGGCAGCAAGGGGGAAGGAGAGCACCCCTCAAAGATGGGGGTGCGAGGGTCACCACGAGAAGCACCTACAGCGACTATGCTCTTCTCCGCTGCAAGGAGGGCCTTCTCGAGGAGGTCGACGGTGAGAGTGGTAGGACAGACTGCGAGAAAGTGGTCCCTGACGACGCGAAGGGAGTCAGGGAGGCGTGCGACTACGTAGTAGAGAGCGATGTACATGGGGGGGGGGTTCTTAGCGCAGAACTCAGCAGGAAGGGCGGCGCGGTAGCGAGTGTCACTAGTGCGGAGGTGCGTAATGAGGTCAGCGACAGTGGGAAAGGCAGAGAGGTCAGGAAAGAGGTAGGGAAGCATGAGACGGCTCAGTGCAGCAGTGGCAGGGGAGGAGTAGCGCGCAACTACAGCGTCGTACAAGGTCTGAGCACTCTTGTACTGACTAAAGTGCGCACGCTCAGAGGTAGGGAGGTGGCGACGCACAGCAAGACGTGCAGCAGCATCGCGGGTGGCCCACTTAGAGCGGACAGCGGGATCAGCATCAGCAGCAGGGGCAGGAGAGGCGCCAGAGGTGAGGTCAAAGAGAGAAAGGTCGTCAGCCCTGTCGCACTGTAAGAACAGCTGCAGGTCGTCTAACCAGACCTCAAAATCAATGGCGCGACCCTCAGCGTCAAAAGCTAGGACACTAGGGGTAGCCATGGTGACGACAGCGACGCAGTGCAAGCAGTAGGGAAAGAGCTCGCAGTGTCAGTGGGACAGTGCTCACCAGGCAGGGCAGGTCGTGCAGTCAGCAGAAAGGCGGCTCAGCGACCGGGCGGCTCGGGTGCACAGCTGCTCGGCTCCCGGGCGGCTCGGCGGCTGGGCGGCTCGGGCGCAGGGCGGCTCGGCTCCCGGGCGGCTCGGCGGCTGGGCAGCTCGGGTGCAGGGCGGCTCGGCTCCCGGGCGGCTCGGCGGCTGGGCGGCTCGGGTGGAGGGCGGCTCGGCTCCCGGGCGGCTCGGCGGCAGGGCGGCTCGGGTCCCGGGCGACTCGGCTGCTGGGGCGGCTCGGCCGGGAGATGCAGCGTCGGGCCGGCAGGTGCAGCGTCGGGCCGGCAGGTGCAGCGGCGGGCCGGCAGGTGCAAGTGGCGGGCCGTAAGAGGCGGCGGGCCGATGGGTGCAGCGGCGGGCCGGTAGGTGCAGCGGCGGGCCGGCAGGAGCAGCGGCGGGCCGGCAGGGTGCAGCGGCGGGCCGGCAGGAGCAGCGACGGGCCGGCAGGGTGCAGCGGCGGGCCGTAGAGTGCAGCGGCGGGGCCGTCGGCAGCAGAGGCGGGGCCGCGTCAGAGGAGGCGGCGTGGCCGCGTCAGGGGAGGCGGCGGGGCCGCGTCAATGGAGGCGGCGGGGCCGCGTCAGGGGAGGCGGCGGAGTCGCGTCAGGGGAGGCGGCGGGGCCTCGTCAGGGGAGGCGGCGGGGCCGCGTCAGGGGAGGCGGCGGGGCCGCGTCAAGGGAGGCGGCGGGGCCGCGTCAAGGGAGGCGGCAGGGCCGCGTCAGGGGAGGCGGCGGGGCCGCGTCAGGGGAGGCGGCGAGGCCGCGTCAAGGGAGGCGGCGGGGCCGCGTCAAGGGAGGCGGCGGGGCCGCGTTAAAAGAGGCGGCGGGGCCGCGTCAAGGGAGGCGGCTGGGCCGCGTCAGGGGAGGCGGCAAAGCCGCGTCAGAGGAGGCGGCGGGGCCGCGAGTGAAAAGGCGACCCGAGGGGTCGCTAAGAAAAAGGGCGCGCCTCGGGGCGCGCGTCGGTGGGCCCAGACAACGGTCCTAAGGTAGGACCCGCTCTATACCATGTGAAAATAGGAAAACAGGAATGAATGAACTATGAATGAAAGCAGTACAAATATGAAACCCTAACTGGGTTGTACCCCCTATGGGATACCCCACTACAGCCTACACAGCAGTATAAGCTATAGATATGTTCTGACACTTCAGATACCTGCTCAAGTCAAATAACATTCACACACACTCAGAAAAACCAAACCACATCAAACACAAATTCTTGCACACGCTCACAGCACGCATGCGGAGGACGAAGGTGGGTTGGAATTTTGGGTGGAATGGAGGCATGGAAGCAGGGAATTTTGGGGGAGTGCGAGAAGCGTGAATGGAGGGATGTGCGATAGGTACGGATGTGTGGAGAAATACGGACAAGGCGGGGTGAGCTGACCTAATGGGGAACGAGTGCGGGCGGGGGAGTCACATGCGTGGCGACGATTATTCTCAGATTCTAACCACGCGATTTATGGAAAATGGGGCGTAGAGCGCGGGGGCGCGGGGAAGTGCCGAGGAATCTAGCAAGGAAATGAGGGCGACTGGGTGGGAAATAAGCACGATGGGTAGGGCAATGAGACCCCTTGGGAATGGAAATTATAGCGGCGGGAAGGGAGCTGGGAGCGACGAGACGGGGAAAATGAGGGTCGGGAAGGGAAATGAGGGCCTCTGGAAGGGGAATGTGGGCGAAGAGAAGGGCTATTGAGGCGCTTCGGGACACGAGAAGGGTAAAGTTGGCATCGGGATGGGAAATAGGAAGGGCGTTGGGATGTGGAATAAAGCGACGGGATGGGAGTGAGAGGAAAGGTAATGGGACCCATGAGGGCGATAGGAAGATAAAGGGTATGCGGTGCAGTGGTAATCGTGTACGACGATGGGAAATGAGGCAGCTTCTGGATAGTAATAGAGGGCGACGCCGGTAAGAAAAGGGCATGCGCGACCTGAAGTGCAATGTCTGCGACGGGCAGAAAATTGAGGGGGTCGTGAAAGGGACGAGTGGTCGATGCGACGGATGCGCTGGCGCCAAACATGGGAATCCCTTTTCGTAAACAGTGGAAGGTAAGGGAGATAGCAACGCAGAAGGGATGCGAATACGACGCGGCGTGAGAAGGGAGTGATTGCGACCTCGATGGGTGGAATATGCGTGCATTTCGTGGCCGGCGACAGACAACACGAAAGCCGGAAGGGCGAAAGCGCGGCATCCGCCCATGCTTACCCCGGCGAGGCGCCTTACAAGATGACGCAGTTACAAACCTGCTGCTTTGCTATATCGTGTCTTGCGCACCGTAAAAAATGCTGGCACCTTCGCTCCTATTCTGTACGTCGACGCCTTGCCTATCCGTCAGCTTGTTTCGCACATTTGTTGTCTATTCAGGTATCCTAGACTCACTCACTAAATTGCACGTAATGAGGCAAACTGTGCACATGCTCTTTACCACTCTGGAGTTTGGAATGGAATTGCTCACTCAGTCGTTTTTCTCACGCTTCAAGTGTGGCGAAGAAGTTTTGTCGCCAAGGGTAAGTCGCAAAAACGCTCCGAGCACAACCCTCCCAAACCTCCCTCTAACCCAGTTCCAAACCTAACACTTTTGTGTTGACTTGCGTTGAGTCATTCAGGTCTTGGGCTTTAAGTCCAAAAGAACGAGCTTGTTGTCAAACCTTGCATATGTTACTGTTCTGTAGGCTACATTGGGTTTAGCCTTAGGGGGTACAACATTCTAGGGTATTCCTAGTTGTACTCCCAATCTTGCTAGTCCAACCACTTCTCTCATTCTGACACTTGTGTCCACCACACATTGTGTTCTTTATCCCACTGCATGTGAAGAATGAGGAAAGAATGAACTAGCAAGCAGGTGGGTACAAGTAGGAAAACCTAGAAATGTTGTACCCCATATAGTCTACCCCACTACAGCCTACACAGACTATAGCATATAAGTTTGACACACCCCCATAGGCAAAGTGGGGGAGAACAAGAGGTCACAAGACCAGTCAAGCAAAGCAAAGCAAGCTCAGGGTGGATCACAACGTCACCACACAATCCGAGCATAAGAGCAAGGCCAAAAGGTCGGTTCACATGCAAGATCATATATAAAGGTAAACAAGCAAGTGCAGGTATAGAAAGATCACAGTACAAGCAAGGTCAAGAAGTGAGCAAGTGAGGCCAAGTAGGCACAAGACCAAGCATAGTACAGAAGCGCTGATGATCACCAGGCGGAAGTGCCTTGGTAAAGATATCAGCAGTGTTGGCCTCTGAGGCCACGTAAGCAAGGCGCAGCTGACCACACTGCTGCAGCTCACGAGCAAGGAAGTAGCGGAGAGCAATGTGCTTCGTTCTGTGCTCCCGACACAAGGCCAGCATGGCCTTGTTGTCTACGTACAGAACTGGAGGAGAACGAGGCGGCTCTCCTAGGTCAGTCAGCAGGTAGGTGAGCCAGCGTAGCTCCTGTGCAGCCATGGCCCCCGCGTAGATCTCAGCCTCACAACTGGAGCCGAGAACAGAAGACGAGCGGGTATTCCGCCACGAAACAGAGCCGGAGCCAAGGCTGAAGGTGTAACCCTGTGATGACCGCTGCAGAGCCTGGTCGTCAGCCCAAGAAGCGTCTGCGTGACCTGTGAGGACCACTCGACGCCGCCCTCCAAGCACTAGCCCCATGCCCGACGTACTGCACAAGTAGCGCAACACCCTCTTCGCTGCAGCCATGTGCTCTGGTCGGTGTCTCCCAGGAGCAACATAGCGTGCCAAGATGCTAAGAGGGTATGCAAGGTCAGGTCAAGTGCAGGTCATCAGGTACATGAGGCAGCCAACAAGCTCTGGGTACGGGCCACTCGGCTCTACGGACTCATCCGAAGACAGAGCTGAGAGCGAGTGGCGAGTAGACAGAGGAGTGGCCTGAGGCGAGGAGTACGTGAAGTCGAAGCGCTGAAGGACCTGCTGCACCATGTGTGACTGAGTCAGGGTAATGGTGCGCTGTGCTCTGTCTCGGGTGATCTGCAAGCCAAGGTAGCTGCGCAGCTCACCCATGTCTGTGCATGTGTATCTCTTCTGCAGCTCGGACTTCACGTGGGCGAGTCCAGCAATGTCAGCAGTGGCAAAGACCAAGTCGTTGACGTACACGAGGATGTAGAACGGCGGCAAAGAGGTGTCGGTGCGCAGAAACAGCGACGGGTCGGCTGTAGAAGGAGCAAACCCAAGAGCCGCAAGTGTAGCCCTCAGTGTGTCGTGCCACTCACGGAGCGCGTGACGGAGACCGTAGACTGGCCGCCGGAGGCTCCACCGGGTACCAGGAGGAAACGACCCAGTGAAGCCAGGTGGGCGGCGCAGCCAGATCTCCTCGTGCAGGCTGCCCTGCAGAAAAACTATGCTGAAGTCAAGAGAGTGAAGCTCGTAGTCGCGCTGAGCGGCTATGTGCAGCACCACCCAAAGAGTGGTCATCTTCGGGGTGGGAGAGAAGGTCTGAAAGTAGTCAACTCCCTGCCACTGACTGAAGCCTCGAGCCACGTAACGCGCCTTGAAGATAGGCGGAGAACCCGGCGGCCGCTTCACCCTGAAAATCCACATGTCTGGTGCATCCGGGTCTCCCTCAGGGGCAATCAACGTGGACACAAGATGAGGCAAAGCAGCAGCAAAACACTGGAACTCCTCCTGCCTGTCCTCAAGGACGTCCGTGTTAAGAGCACACTCACCCTCGACGGACGGAGGACAGACAGACTCAGACTCAGCAACAAGTCTAGTAGCGAAGTCCTGACGACAGCGAGCAGCAAAGTCAACAAGCTCAGCAACTAGGGCCGACGCAGCAGTGGACTCAAAGGAAAGGTCAGTGACAATGTAGCCAGGAGACGCGTGACAGTAGGACTGGCAGCACGAAGAGAGTCAGACTCCGGGTCAGCAAGAACAGGAAGAGAGGACTCTGGAGGAGACGGCAACGGGACACGCACTACGACCACCAGTGCGAGCAGCACAAACACGCGACGCAGGACGAGACGCAGGCTCACGACGCTCAGCAAGACCTCAAGTAGGACAAGTGTAGAGAGAAGGAGCAGGTAGGGGGGAAGCGGGCTGTAACTGTGACTGCGACTGGACAGGCGGCGGACACGCTAACGGAGGGGCAGGATCAGTAGAAGGCGGAAGACCAAGAACCTGCTCAAGGAGCGGAACGAAGTACGGCCTCGGCCGTGCAGCGCTTCCAGAACCAGCAGGGACAGCACCACTACCTCCAGCGGCAGCACCAGCGCCAGAAGCACCTCCAGCTCCAACAGCGCCAACTCCAGTCACCTCAGACATACCAGCGCCAGCAGCACCACCAGCGCCAACACCCCCAGCAGCTCGAGTTCCAGCAGCCCCAGCAGCACCAACTCCAGCAGGACCGGTAGCTCCAGTACCGCCAGCAGCTCCAGCAGTAACAGTACTACCTCCATCTCCAACAGCACGGCTCCAGCGCCGGGCAAACCATTCACGCAGCTCCTGCGGAGAGAGTGGCTCCTGCCTCGAAGAAGCACCGCGCGAGGCCACACGAGCAGACCCAGCACCCCCAGGCTCAGCACCCCCAGACTCAGCACCCCCAGGCTCAGCACCCCCTGGCTCCGCACCCCTAAACTCAGCACCCCCAGGCTTCGCACCCTCAGGCTCAGCACCTCCAGACCCGGCACCTGCAGGCTCAGCACCTCTAGCAGTACCAGAGTCAACAGCTACCTCGACAGGCTCGATTGCGTCTACCTGGGACACACCTGATGAGGCAGGACCCTGAGGGGGGAGGGGGTCTACCGGGGGAGGACCTGGCACAAGGAAGAGCGGCGGCGGGGGGAGGGGCGCAGTGCGGTAGGGGAATAGACGGTAGTAAGGCACCGACTCGTCAAAGGTGACGTCCTGGGAGGACAGAACACAGCACGAGGTGGGGTGGTAAAACTGCCAACCAGGCGCGTCAGGGGGGAAGCCAAGGAAGACGCAGGGAACAGCTTGTCCGCAGACATGTCGCGGACAAACACCCGAGATCCCCAGACCCGAAACGCAGACGCATCGCCAACCTTCCCCGTCCACCGAAGGGTGGGGGAGGTCTCTGGCAAGGAGACCCGGGGCGGGAGGTTGCGCTGATGCGGTTGAGCTGAACTGCAAACAGCCATAGAAAATGGGGGGCAGCCGCATGGATCATGGACGTACGAGCGACGTCCATGACCATGCCAATGCGGCGCTCAGCAATCCCATTTTGCTGCGGAGAGGCCGGAAGCGTGAAGGTCTGGCGGATGCCCTGTGCTCAACAGAAGGCTCTTAGACGGGCAGAGGAAAACTCCCTGCCTCTGTCAGAGTGCAAACGCAGAACAGGAACGTCCGAGCCGAAACTCTCTCTGAGCTGAAGACGAGCTGCGCGGATCCAGTCGATCAACACCTCAGTGACGTCGCCCTTGGTGCGCAAGGGGAAGACTGTGGTGTAACTCGAGTAGTCGTCAACCACCAACAGGAAGTAACGCTCGTGCCCCTGTCCACGGACGCGGGCGGGGCCCCACACGTCCATGTGAAGAGTCTGCAGGGGAGCCTCCGTCGGAGGAAACTCAGAGGAGTGAGGGGCGGCGCGCTGTCGCCCCTCGACGCAGGGGACGCAAGTAGGGGCGGCTTCCGGAGGTAGGGGAGGGAGAGACCGGGGGAGACAAGAGACAAGGACACGGGAGGCCATGCCTCGGAGGCGAGGCAGGGAGGGGTGACCAAGGCGGTGGTGCCAAAGGAGAGTCTGGTGGGACAGGAGACGACACGAGCAGGGAGCAGACTCAGGACAAGACCTGGACGCTGCAGCAAACACCTGACTCGACGCAGCTACCTAACCAGACGCAGCAGGCGGAGGAGACTCAGTAGTAAGTGTGTACAGGCTCGACCCTGGCCGACGGGTGAACGTGGCCAAGTGTCGGCCTGTCCGAGCACACGTGCAGTGGGTCACCCGCTGACTCGCATGAGTGAACTGGTCAGCCCCCCTATCCTGTAGGTCCGCTCCACTCACCTGACAGGGGAGGTAGAGACCTGACAGGGTGCCAGAGGGGGCTGCCGGGCACGGTAAGACAGTGGAGAAGCTAGGAAGGACAGGACCCCCAAAGGGTTCCGCCAGGGAGACCGCAACCGGCCGACTAAGCGGCGTAAGCGTGGTGCGGTCGCGAAAGAAGGAGCGGGAAGCACCCGAGTCAAGGGTGAAGGTGTGTAAGGCCTGAGCCGACGTAGTACCTGAGAGAGCAGACTCACCAGCACCTGGGGCAGGAGACGCACTAGCACCTGGGGTAGCAGACGCACTAGCACCTAGAGCAGCAGCCTCACCAGCACCTAGAGCAGTAGCCTCAATGCCCGGGTCAGCCGGTACACACATGTAACAGTCACCCTCAACACTAGCAGTCACAGCATACATGGCAGCAAAGATAGCATCATAGTCAAGATCAAAGATGGCAACCCCCGCCCTAGACAGCTCTCCCCAGCGAGGGATCTCTGACGCCTCAGGGAACTGGTGACGCCACGCGTCCGTCAGGCGGCCGAAGCAGCGCTGGGTGGAGTGCGGGCCCCCGCACTGCTCACCAGCGCGATCGCCAGTACGGAGGACGTAAGTGCAGGGACCAGTACCCCCACCGCGCTGACGCGCAGCGTACCACGCACGAAGCTGCTGAGGGGACACGGTCTCACGACCGCGCTGCTGCTGCTGGCGCGGACCACCACCGGACCCACTCCTCTGCGCAGAGTCGCGACCAGCTCCACCGCTGCCGCCGCCGCCTCCGCCGCCTCCGCCACCTCCGCCACCTCCGCCGCCTCCGCTCCCTCCGCCACCACCGCCGCCTCCTCCGCCTTCACTACTGCCACCGCCGCCGCCACCCCCGGCACCACTCCCACCACCACCCCCACCCCCTCCACTGCCACCACCACCACCTCCACCGCCCCCGCTAGCCCCTCTAGCTCCCTTGCCCCCCTTGCCCTTGCCGGTGCGGCGTCTCCCGCTAGGGGCAGACGCTGCGCCGACCCCGTAGAAACCAACGAGGTCGGCAGCAGCAGCAGAAGCAACAGAGGGCAAGAGGGGGGAGGGGGAGCACCCCTCAAAGACGGGGGTGCGAGGGTCACCACGAGAGGCTCCTACAGCTACTATGCTCTTCTCTGCTGCTAGGAGGCGCTCCTCGAGGAGGTCAACGGTGAGAGTGGTGGGTCAAACTGAGAGGAAGTGGTCTCTGACTAAGCGAAGAGAGTCAGGGAGCCGGGTGACTATGTAGTAGAGGGTGATGTACATGGGGGGGGGGTTCTTGGCACAGAACTCAATAGGGAGCGCAGCGCGGTAGCGAGTGTCACTAGTGCGGAGGTGCGTAATGAGGTCAGCGACTGTGGGAAAGGCAGCAAGGTCAGGGAAGAGGTACCGTAGCATGAGGCGGCTCAGTGCAGCAATGGCAGGGGAAGAGTAGCGTGCAACTACAGCGTCGTACAAGGTCTGAGCACTCTTGTACTGGCTAAAGTGTGCACGCTCAGTGGTCGGTAAGTGGCGATGCAAAGCAAGACGGGCAGCAGCATCGCGTGTCGCCCACTGTGAGCGAATAGTGCTGTCAGCAGTAGCAGGCGGGGCAGGGGAGGCACCAGAGGTGAGGTCGAACAGAGAGAGGCCGTCTGTCCTATCGCACTGGAGGAACAGCTGGAGGTCATCGACCCATACCTCAAAGTCAACAGCACGACCCTCAGTGTCAAAGGTAAGAACACTCGGGGTAGCCATGACTGCAGAGGTCTAGCAAGGAGTGAGCTCACCAGTACGTGTAAGTAGTGCCGGGGCGCGCCGGTAGGACTGGTAGCGGCTCGACGGCAGGGCGGCTCAGCAGCTCGGCTGCTGGGCGGCTCGGCTGTCGGGCGGATCGGCGGCTCGGCTGCTGGGCGGCTCGACTGTTGGGCGGCTCGGCCGTTTGGCTGCTGGGCGGCTTGACGGTCGGGCGGCTCGGCGGTTCGGGTGCTGGGCGGCTCGGTTGTCGGGCGGCTCGGCGGCTCGGCTGGCTCACCTGCTCTGCTGCTGGGCGGCTCGGCGGCTCTGCTGCTGGGCTGCTTGGTAGAGGCGGCGTTGGGGCCACTAGGGGCAGCGACGGGGCCGCTTAGGGAGGGGAGCGGCGACGGGGCCGTGTAGTGGCGGCGACGGGGCCGCGTAGGAAGGGGGGGGGGGCGGCGACGGGGCCGCTAGGGGTGGCAATAGGGCCGCGTAGAGGCGGCGTCGGGGCCGCTTAGGGGCGGCGACGGGGCCGCTTAGGAGCGGCAGCGGGGCCGCTTAGGGGCGGCGACGGGGCCGCGTAGGGTGGGAGGCGGCGACGGGGCCGCTGGGGGCGGCGACGGGGCCGCTAGGGGCGGCGACGGGGCCGCGTAGGGGCGGCGACGGGGCCGCGTAGGGTGAGAGGCGGCGACGGGGCCGATAGGGGCGGCGACGGGGCCGCTAGGGGCGGCGACGGGGCCGCGTAGGGGTGGCGACGGGGCCGCGTAGGGTAAGAGGCGGCGACAGGGCCGCTAGGGGCGGCGACGGGGCCGCTGGGGGGGGCGACGGGGCCGTGTAGGGGCGGCGACGGGGCCGCGTAGGGGCGGCGACGGGGCCGCGTAGGGTGAGAGGCGGCGACGGGGCCGCTAGGGGCGGCGACGGGGCTGCGTAGAGGCGGCAACGGGGACGCGTGGAGGGCGGCAACGAGGCCGCTAGGGGCCACTAGGGGCCTGGAAAGGGCGGCGAAAAAGGCGCGCCTCGGGCAGGAGCGACTGGCGCTTCGGTCAGAGAGGAATATTTCAGTGGTGGGCCCAAGGAAGCGTTCCCACTAGGGAACCTACTCTATACCATATGAAGAATGAGGAATGAATGAACTAGCAAGCAGGTGGGTACAAGTAGGAAAACCTAGAAATGTTGTTCCCCATATAGTCTACCCCACTACAGCCTACACAGACTATAGCATATAAGTTTGACACTGCACCAATACGCTCCATCCGTAAAGTGCTCGGAATAATTTACCACGAAATGTGCACGTTACCAATCCAATAGTAGCTAGAGGGTGCGCTTGAGTGCAACGACCCACAACATCCATTATCCAAGGTAAATCTTGATAAGCACAACAAAATGACTGGGAATCTATCTCGCAATGATTCAACTGTGATATTCTCAAGTGGGTGAAATAGAGAGGCAAGCAAAGAACTCTCATTAAAAGAAAATGCACACATACAATAGATTTTGCTATCAACAATGCACTCGAGTTTCAACAACTCCTCATCCCTTAGGACTATTGCCTCGTCCTCTCGATCTACTATGCCCGCTAGGTACTCACCCCTAGTTAGGCTTTGCAAAATCCAGCTGGCTGCCCAAAAAGCCATTGCCATCATGGCGCCTGTTGTCCATCTTAGGCTTGCCGGAGTTTGTCACCAACTTGAGGTGAGGGCACTCAGAACCCTTGAGACGAGGCTTGCCGTACTTGAAGCAACTCTGGACATTGCTTGGTCCACCCTTGTTGAGCTTCTTGGCCTTCTGCTTAGCCTGCTATCCCTACTGAAAGGGGCCTCTTGTGGTTCCCGCCCTTCCAAGGAGCTACTGAACCCGCAAGACTATGCGCCGGCCTCGAGGCTTGCTGTGGCTAAGGGTGTTTTTTGCATAAGCACGGAAATGCTTATCAGTGCTCCCCACCACATGCTTCACGTGATCGTAGGACCTCCATGACTCCCCAGCCCCATCTGTCATGTGCCATGCTCTGGAGGTGTTCAAGCAGCCCCTTGACGAAAGGGTAAAACTTCCCGCCTTCGCTCACGCGCTCCACTGGTTTTTGGAGCACCCAAATCTTTGAGAACTCCACCTCGTACTGCTGAACTGTGAGATTCTCGCGCTGCAGCTTCTCAAGGCGGCTTCGAACCTCCAACTTTGTTGGCTGGACATGGAAAGCTTGCTTGAGTGCAAAGGAAAAATTCCTCCCACCCAAACGCCTTCTTATCCGCCTCAGCCTGGATCTTGCTACCTCCACAGTGACGACGCACGCGTTGTTATGGACCTTGTGAGCCGCGAACACGTCGATCATCGTCGATAACCAGGCCGCCATGTCCGTCCTGCCATGTATAAATGGCGGCTAGGTAACTAACAGAGAGCTAAGAACCTGCGTGCCCGGCCCAGCAGCGCGCTGTGTAGAGGGTCCATGCTCGCCTGCCACACCACCAGAGCGAGAAGGGTGGGTGTGACCGCTAGCAGAGTGGGCAGGCGGATCCTCTCGTGCTGCAGAGCGGAACATGGTCTCCGTCGGAAAACCTTGAAAGCCGTGAGAAACTTGTAGATCTTGGAGTATTGACTCTCAGCTTGAGATCTTGAGGGCCTTGCAGTCTTCACAGATTATATAAAGATTACAAAGAATTTTACAATTTCGAAGAAAATATAAAACAGAATCTTCCTGGATGCCCATAAGGGGAGGATTGCAATGTGTCGTATTGCAAATATCTACTTCGATGTTGTTTAACTTTGTATGTCAAGCCCACCACTACCGCATCAGTTATTGACGTTGCCAAATGGCACCAATCCTCAAATTTTGGTCCGTCACCTCCAGTTTCACGACTGCGATCTACTACTGACCCTACACCTCATTATTCTCCACAGAACACGGACATAGCGGCATCAGTCTTTACGCAACGGTGGCAACTTAATGACTTACACATGGGCCGTCACCACCTTCTCCACCTCACGCGCCAGCACAACAATCACTTCAAACCACAGCCCTCCAATCCACCGACAACCCTCGGCACAGTCATCTACCTCAAGGAAGGAGCAACTCGCATGACCTCGTCGACATGGAGTGCAACGACCGTCATTGACATTCAACCTCACTGGACATCGCTATCAACCAGCCTCCGCCATTCACACTTCGTCTACGGACGCACATGTCTCAGAAGACCCAATTGAAATGAAGCACGTTGCCTTGCAAGAAACAGAAAGCAAGCTTTCTCAATATGAAATTTTTTGAAAGTGTGAAACACTTTCTAGAAATGTATATTTTGAAAGCGCAGCTGACTGTAGTGAAGCAAGGCAAATGCAAATGCATATTCCCGAGTACATAACGAGAGTTGGAGGCCATTTGGCCTCCACCCACGTCTTCATTTCGGAACTTTACAGCTCCGCTTCACCCCCCACCCGCCCCTACTTGATCTCTATGTAATGTTTTAGTTGGACGAGAATGATGTAATTGCCCAATTCAAATGAAGCACGTTGCCTTGCCCCAATTGAAACGAAGCACGTTGCCTTGCAAGAAACAGAAAGCAAGCTTTCTCAATACAAAGAATTTTACAATTTCGAAGAAAATAAAAAAAAAACAGAATCTTCCTGGATGCCCATAAGGGGAGGATCTCCTATAGCTCTGATTACCAATATAACATATCTGCAACTAGAAAGGGCATTTACCAATATAATAATAAGCTCTAGTACAAATTAAGAGTTGCATCTCCTAAAATTGCCTCAGCCCGGAAGGCGGTGGAGGAAGCAGTGACAAAGGATGGAGTAGCAATTGTTGAAGAGCAATTCCTAATCCCGATTGAGTTGTTGAGGATAGGAAATGAAGAATGAGCTTGGGAAGCTCATACTTTTTCCTACTACCCCTTGGGGTGCAACCAACTTTCCCATGGCAAGGAGGTTTGCACCTCCATGGGCTTTGCCCATGTGGCAATGGTTGAGATTCTTAACCAATTATAATGAAGACAGCAAGGATAAACAGCACAAACCTATCACAAACATGTCTTGTAGTAACTGTTTGCAATCTCATCATTCGGCGGAAACATGTCGACTCAATTGTGGGGCTGATTTTTTATTGGCTAGATAAGGGTTGTGTTGAACCTACGTGGGTTGTTTCTAGTTTGGTTGGGAACCAACCATCTCAAACCAATCACAAAGGTTTAAGCAACAAATTTACAGCATTGTTCCGATTGGTTGGCGTTCCAACCACTTCCCAATCTAACCCAAATCTCGCTTCCCTCATTTCCCACACCAGGTTCATTGAACCTACCTTAGTGACAACATGATCTAGCCATGTTGTGGCCATATGATCGCAATTACAGAACCCTAAACACGTCTGGGGCAGTGTTACGCTGCCTCGTTTTAAGTCTTATTGGTACGACGGTGGTATTCAATAGTAGTGTATGGGAGGTATTTTTGTTTTCCCTTGTCAAATCAACGGGAACATTTTCATCATGTGTGCTTGGTTGTTTGTGGGGTTGGGCTTGTGTTTAACCCAACCCGCGTGCGCGTTCTTCCAAACCAGCCCTAAACAAATTGGCTTGCCTTCGCTAGTGTGTTTCCTCATCTCGCGCCAGCTTTACTAACTGAACCACACTTCGCGCGAATCAAGGGTCATCAAAGGGTGTATACAAACAATGGCCCCAAAAACCACCCCCATGAATATGCACCCTTGCTTTAATACCAGGGATCTGTAAGGAATTCTGCTTTTATTACAGTCAAAATAGTGAAGAGCAGTGGAGGAACTAGCAGCAGGATGGGTACAAGTAGCAAACGCTAGTTGGGTTGTACCCCATATGGGCTACCCCACTACAGCCTACACAATCAGCTGTATATAAGTTTGACACACCCCTATAGGCAAAGTGGGGGAGAACAAGAGGTCACAAGACCAGTCAAGAGAGGCAAAACAAACTCAAGGTGGATCATGAAGTCACCACATATTCTAAGCACAAGTAAATAGCCACAACGCCAGCTCACATGCCGAGATATATATAAAGGAGAACAAGCAGTACAGTGTTTACAACCTAGCAAGTGTAAGCATGCAGGTATAAGTATATAGATCACAGTACAAGCAAAGTCAAGAAGTGAGAAAGTGAGGCAAAGTAGGCACAAGGCCTAGAATAGTACAGAAATGCTGATGATCACAAAGCGGAAGTGCCTTGGTGAAGATATCAGCAGTGTTGGCCCGAGAGGCCACGTAAGCAAGACGAAGCTGACCACGCTGCTGCAACTCTCAAGCAAGGAAGTAGCGCAGAGCTATGTGCTTCGTTCTGTGCTCCAGTCTGTGCTCCTGACACAAGGCAATCATGGCCTTGTTGTCGACGTACAGAACAGGAGGAGAACAAGGCAGCTCTCCCAAGTTGGTCAGTAGGTAGGTGAGCCAGCGTAACTCCTGTGCAGCCATGGCCCCTGCGTAGATCTCAGCCTCACAACTGGAGCTGAGAACAGAAGACGAGCGGGTAGACCGCCATGAAACAGAACCGGAGCCAAGGCTGAAGGTGTACCCCTATGACTACCGCTGCGTAGCCAAGTCGTCAACCCAAGAAGCGTCTGCGTGACCAGTGAGGACAACTCGAGCCCGTCCTCCAAGCACGAGCCCCATGCCCGATGAACTGCACAAGTAGAGCATCACCCTCTTAGCAGCCTTCCAGTGCTCTGGTTGGTGTCTCCCGAGCGCAACGTAGCGTGCCAGGATGCTAAGAGGGTAAGCAAGGTCAGGTTGAGTGCAGGTCATCAGGTACATAAGGCAGCCCACAAGCTCTGGATACGGGCCACTCGGCTCTACGGACTCATCCGAAGGCAGAGCTGAGAGCGAATAACCGGTAGGCAGAGGAGTGGCCTTTGGCGAGGAGTACTGGAAGTCAAAGCGTTGAAGGACCTGCTGCACCATGTGTGACTGAGTCAAGGTAATGGTGCGCCGTGCTCTGTCCCGGGTGATCTGCAAGCCAAGGTAGCTGCGCAGTTCACCTAGGTCTGTGCACGTGTGTCTCTTCTGCAGCTCCGACTTCACGTTGGCCATTCCAGCAGTGTCAGCATTGGCAAAGACCGAGTCGTCGACGTACACGAGGATGTAGAACGGCGGCAGCGAAGTGTAGGTGCGTAGAAACAGCGACACGTCAGCAGTAGAAGGAGCAAACCCAAGAGCCGCAAGAGTCGTCCTCAGTGTGTCGTGCCACTCGCGAGGCACCTGGCGGAGACCGTAGACTAGCCGCCGGAGGCTCCACTGGGTACCACGAGGAAACGACCCAATGAAGCCAGGTGGGCGGCGCAGCAAGATCTCCCCGTGCAGGCTGCCCTGTAGGAAAGCAGTGCTGAAGTCAAGAGAGTGAAGCTCGTAGTCACGCTGAGCGGCGACGTGCAGCAGAACCCGAAGAGTGGTCATCTTCGGGGTCGGGGAGAAGGTCTGAAAGAAGTCAACTCCCTGTCGCTGACTGAAGCCTCGAGCAACGTAACGCGCCTTGAAGACAGGCGGAGAACCCTGCGGTCGCTTCACCCTGAAAATCCACATGCCACTGACGATGTTCGCCCTAGGAGGGGGAACCTCGTTGACGTAAGTGCCTGTGGACTTCCATGATGGCATCTCCACGTCCATGGCTGACTGCCACTGAGAGGAGTAGGGACCCTCTATCGTCTCTGCGTAAGAGCGCGAGGTCAAGATGTCTGGTGCATCCGGGTCTCCCTCAGGTGCAATCAGCATGGACACGAGATGAGGTACAACAGCGGCAAAGCAATCAAACTCCTGCTGCCTATCCTCGAGGACGTCCGTACCAAGAGCACACTCACCCCCGACGGACGGAGGACAGACAGACTCAGACTCAGCAACAAGGCTAGCGGCATAGTCAAGATGACAGCGAGCAGCAAAGTCGACCAGCTTAGCAACTAGGACGCGGACGCGGAACACGACGACTAGTGCGAGCAGTGCGAACAGGCAACGCAGGACGAGAGGCAGGCTCACGACGCTCAGCAAGGCCTCCGGTCGGCACAGTGTAAGGAGAAGGACCAGGCAGAGGGGAGGCTGGCTTTAACTAGGACTGCGACTGGTCAGGCGGTGGACACAGTAAGGGAAGAGTAGGACCAGTAGAAGGCGGGAGACCAAGAACCTGCTGAAGGAGTGGAACGATGTACGGCCGCGGCCGTGAAGCACCACCAGAACCAGCGGAGACAGCTCCAGCACCCCCAGCTCCAAGGTCTCCAGCTCCAACTCCTGCAGTACCACTAGCTCCAGCACCAGCAGCACCACCAGCAGGAACAGCTCCAGCCTCCAACTACAGCTCCAGGACCACATCCAGCCACAGCAGCTCCAGTACCCCCAGTACGAGCACCTCCGGGACTAGTGGCTCCAGCACCCCCAGCAACTCCAGCTCAAGCAGCACCACGTCGGAGGCTCCAGCGCCGAGCAAACCACTCATGCAGCTGCAGTGGAGAGAGGTACTTCGGCCGCGACAAGACACCCGAAGGGCCTCCAGGCTCAGCACACTCGGGCTCAGCACCCCCAGGCTCAGCACCTCAAGGCTCCGCACCCGCACGCTCAGCACCCCCCGGCTCAGCACCCCCAGGCTCAGCACCCCAAGGCTACTAACTCCCAGAGTCAGCACCCCCTGGCTCCGCACCCGCACGCTCAGCACCCCCAGGCTCCGCACCCTCAAACTCAGCACCCCCAGGCTCAGCACCCCCAGGCTCCGCACGCCCAAGCTCAGCACCTTCAGGCCCCGCACCCGCAGGCTCAGCACCCCCAGACGCACCACCTCTAGCAGTACAGAGTCGACAGCTACCTCGACGGGCTCGACTGTGTCTACCTGAGACACACCTGAGGGAGCAGGACCCTGAGGGGGGAGGGGGTCTACCGAAGGAGGACCTGGTGCCAGGAAGAGCGGCGGAGGAGGGAGAGGGGCAGTGCGGTAGGGGAAGAGACGGTAAAAGGGAACTGACTCGTCAAACGTGACGTCCTGAGAGGGCAGGACACGGCGCGAGGTGGGGTGGTAAAACTGCCAGCCAGGCGCGTTAGGGACAAAGCCAAGGACACAGGGATCGGCGCGGGAGGAGAGCTTGTCCGCGGACGTATCGCGGACAAAGGCCCGACATCCCCAGACCCGGAACACCGACGCATCGCCAACCTCTCCCGTCCAACGCAGTGTGGGCGAGGTCTCCGGCAAGGAGACACGGGGCCAGAGGTTGAGCTGATGCGCAGCGCACTGGACTGCAAACGGCCACAGAAATTGGGGGGCAGCTGCATGGATCATGGAGGTACGAGCGACCTCCATGACTAAGCCAATGCGGCGCTCAGCAACCCCATTATGCTGCGGAGAGGCCGGAAGCGTGAAGGTCTGGCGAATGCCCTCCGCACGACAAAAGGCCCGCAAGAGGTCGATGGAAAACTCACCACCTCTATCAGAGTGCAGACGCAGGACTGGAAGGTCCGTCTCGAACCGCTCGCGGATCTTGAGACGAACAGCGCAGATCCAAGGGATCAGAACAACGGGAAGACCGTGGTGTAACGCGAGTAGTCGTCAACAACCATCAGAAAGTACCGCTCGTGGCCCTCTCCACGGACGCGGGCAAGGCCCCACACGTCCAGGTGGAGAGTCTGCAAGGGAGCCTCTGTCATGGGGAACGAGGAGGAGTGCGGAGCGGCACGCTGCCGCCCCTCGACACAGGGAAGGCAGGGAGGGGCAGGCGAGGGTGGGAGGGGAGGCAGAGACCTGGGAAGACCAGAGACAAGGAGACGGGAGTGCATGCCACGAAGGCGTGCCACAGAGGGGTGACCAAGACGGTGGTGCCAAAGGAGCGTCTGGTGCGATAGGGCGCGACACGATCAGGGGGCAGCAAGCTGACCTGACGCAGACGCAAATGCAGCTACCTGAGGAGGCGCAGTAGTCTTTGTGTACAGACTTGAACATGGCCAGGTGGCGACCGGTCCGGGAGCACGTACAGATTGCCACACGCTGCCGTCCAGGGGTGAAGGTGTTAACCCCCGCATCCTGGAGGAGAGCTGTGCTCACCAAGTTTGTAGAGAACGAGGGGGGGTGGAGACCTGATAGTGACCCAGACGGAACCACCGGACAGGGCCGAACAGTGGAGGAACGTGCAAGGACTGGGCCCCCAGAGGGGTCAGCGAAAGACACAACACCAGGTGCAGTAAGTGGTGTGATTGTGGTGTTGTCACGAAAGAAACAGCGGGAAGCACCTGAGTCAAGCGTGAAGCAGTGACTGGTGAGCAGTCACGAGAAGCGCCTACAGTGACTACGCTAGACTCAGCTGCTAGGAGGTGCTTCTCGAGTAGGTCGACAGTGAGGTCGGTGGGGTCAAGTGCTAGGAGGAGGTCCGGGACTGCAGTAAGAGTCAGGGAGGCGGGTGACTATGAAGTAGAGCGTGATGTACATGGGGAGGGGGGGGGGGGGGGGGGGGGGGGGGGGGGTTCTTGGCGAGAAACTCGGCAGGGAGCGCAGCACGGTAGCGAGTGTCACTAGTGCGGAGGTGAGTGACTAGGTCGGCTACTGTGGCAAAGGGGAACAGGTACGGCAGGAGAAGGCGGCCTAGAGCAGCAGTGGCCAGGGAGGAGTAACGAGCGACTACTGCGTCGTACAGTGCTTTTACTGTCTTATGCTGGCCAAAGTGGGCGCGTTCGGCTAACGGCAGGTGGTTGCGAACGGCTAGGCGAGCAGCAGCGTCACGGGTAAGCCACTGTGAGCGGGTCTCACTGTCAGCTGTGGCGTCAGGGGCAGGCGAGGCACCAGAAGTGAGGTCAAACAGCGAGGTACCGTCCTTAGACTCTGTCAGCAGGAACAGCTGTAAATCGTCTAGCCATGCAGCGAACTCTATGGGGCAGCCCTCCGAATGGAATGTGAGAACGTTGAGTGTCGCCATAGTAGGCAGAGCAGTCGGGCGCGCTAGTAGCAGAGCAGCACGCTAGCAGCAGTGCAGCAGGAAGTTCGCTAGCAGCACTAGAGCGGTAGGGCAGGGTGCGCACGGCAGGGCAGGGTGCGCACAGCAGGCCAGGGCGTGGCGCTCAGGTAGGGCGCACTAGCAAGGCAGGGCGGGCAAAGGCGCGCGCGCGGGGAGGGCAGAGGCGCGTGTGCGGGCAGGGCAAAGGTGCGCGCGCGGGCAGGGCAGCGGTGTGCGGTGCGGGCAGGGCTGAGGCGCGTGCGCGGCCAGGGCAGAGGCGCTCGGGCAGGGCAGAGGCGCGCGGCGCGGGCAGGGCAAAGGCGCGCGCGTGGGCAAGGCAGAGGCGCCCGACGTGGGCAGGGCAGAGGCGCGCGGCAGCGCGGCGCGTAGGCAGGGCTGAGCGCGGAGCAGCGCGGCGCGCGGGCAGGGCAGAACGTGCAGCGGCGCGGCGCGCGGGCACAGGCAGGGCGCGCGGCGCAACGCGCGGGCAGGGCGACGCGCGAACAGGGCAACGCGGCGGCGCGACGCGCGGGCAGGGCAGGGCGCGCTGCTGCAGGCGGCGCGTGACTCAGTAGGGCGCACTGCAGCAGTGAGCGCACAGGCAAAGCAGTGCGCGCTACAGCAGGCAGCGCGGGGCAGGGCAGGGCAGGGCAGTGCAGGGCAGGGCAGTACGGCGTGATCACACTAGCGCGACGGTTGGGGTAGCGCTACTCGGTGGGCCCTATGTCAACGGGAGTTGTGTGTTGGCCCCGTCCACACTTGGGCAGAGCCGACTTCGTGGTGGGGTGTACGGAAGGTACAGCCGACTTGCAGCAGTGGGCGACGCCGACTTGGGCGAGCTGGTCGACGGGGTTGGTCGACTTGCACGGGGCCACTGCAATGCCGCCGACTTGGGAAGCCGGCGGCTGACTTCAACTGGTGGTCGGCGATGTGGCACGTTGACGTGGAAGTCGGCGCCGACTTGCAAGGTCACCGACTTGCCAGGTCACCGACTTGCAAGGTCATCGACTTGCAAGGTCACCGACTTGCCAGGTCACCGACTTGCAAGGTGATCGACTAGCAAGGTCACCGACTTGCAAGGTCATCGACTTGCAAGGTCACCGACTTGCAAGGTCGCCGACTTGCAAGGTTGCCGACTTGGGAGGTCGCCGACTTGGGAGGTCGCCGACTTCAAGAGGTCAGTCTAGAAGTCGGCGCCGACGTAGAAGGGGCGTCGACTTGGTGACGCCGACTTTGGGCAGCCGACTTGGGTGGTCGGCTGACAACTGCGCTGGTCAACGTGGAGCTGGTCGACCAGGAGTAACGTCGACCTGGAGCTGGTCGACCAGAGGAGTGGTCGACCTGGTGAGGTCGACTTGGTGTGGTCGTCGACTTGGGAGGTCGACGAGCACATACAGGAGCAGCTGGTCGACATGGTTGCCCGGTCGACCAGGATACCTGGGTGACGAGGTTCTGCGAAGGAGTGCGACGGTCGCCCAGGCGAAGTTGGCGAGTCCGACCTCGGTGGTGGTATCCCGAGGTCGACGTGGCGGATCAGGTGGAGCCGTCAGCACGAAGATGACTTGGTGCGTGCGTTGTTCGGGTGACGAGGCTTAGCCCTCCAATCATCTACGAGCACCTGCGAAGTAGGTGCGCTGCTGTTCTACGGGAGCAACGCTGGCACGCCGTCAACCTGTAGCGTTGGCACGCTGTCGACTTTGCACTGCTGGAGCGCGGTTGACCAAGTCGTGCTGGAACGCGGTCGACCATGCTGTGCTGGCAGTCGACCGACCTGAATGCTAGCTCTGATGTAGTCTTGCCATGCCAACTTCATTGTACCATTGTTGTCAACTTTCTCTTGTGAAACTCTTGCCAATTCTCCCCGTGAACTAGCAAGCTGTGTGTGCACTAGGAAAACAACTTAGGACCAACGAACGCAGAGATCACTTAAGCACCCGTGCCTAGCCCGTAGTCTAGCTCCCGTTGTAGTAGTTATCTCCGCATGGTGCGGTGAGCGTGGAAGGCACACGACTTACCTTTCCGTCGGGTCGACGTAGAGGTCACTTACCTAAGTTGTTTGTAGGCCGGCAGCCGTGCAGTCACTAGCGTGCGCGTAGGTGACGCCTAGGGAATGGAGACCCTGGAAGCACAGCTGGAGGACGCGAGGACACGCCATGGGGCCCAGGAGTACGGAACGATCCCCTGGGCGGTTGTGGAGGCTGGCATTCGCACCATGTGGGCGACGTTGCACCCTTCTCGACCTGTGTCTCCTCGACCAGTGAACACAGAGGTCGGCGTCGACGTGGGCGTCAACGCCGGTGGTGACCAGGTCGGCAGTAGTGCGGGAGGCACGTCGAGGCAGAGAGGTGTGATACACGCCGATGAAGTCGGCGGCGTTCAGGCGCGAGGGATACGGTCAACGGCGGCTGCAGGCACCTCGCAGGGCGACGTCCGAGGTCGACGAAGCGGACTGTCGCTGATGTCGGCGACCCAGGTGACGGCGGGGGGGATAGCACCAAGCTACGGCTACTTCAAGTTTACGCCGAAAAGGATCTTGGTCACCCCGCCGCTCGTTGGTCGACAAGACATTCTCACCAGGAAGGAGGCCATCGAGCCTCAGCTGGAGATGGCCAGGCTAATTAGCTTTGCTCGAGGCACCGTGGCGACGCCGGACGACCCCGACTTGCGTACGGAGTTTCGCGCCGTGCAGCTGTTGACCTTCACGGTCATCTCGCGGTGCTGCTCGCCGGGCGTGCAGATCGCCTTGAAGTGGTGCCAAGAGTACCTCGACGCCGGCCACCAGGCGTGGCACTTCATCGAGTCGACCTACCAAGTCACCGATGACTTGTTCATCGCCCAGCTAGAGGGACAACTGACACACCTGCGTATGGGCGACGAGGAGACAGCGACCGACTACTGCAACCGGGCCCGGCGAATACTCGCCACCATCAGGATGGCCGACGCGCAGTACTCGACGGCGTCGTATGTCACCCACGACATGCAGGGACTCTCGAGCAGCTACAACCTGCTGAAGCGGCTGTCCATGGCACCGAGCACGAGGGCGACGCTCAACGAGGACAACTTGACCTGGAACATCCTGCAGGACGAGGCGATGCAGGAGGTAGAGCGGTCACAGGAGCTCTTGGCGCAGGCCAACTTTGTCGCCCCGGCGAAGCAAGGAGGTCGACCGGGGCAGCGCGGACAGTCGGGCGGCAGTGGTAGCAGTGGCTGGAAGCCGGCCAAGGAGGTCGACAAGAAGAAGTCGACCAAGGATAGCGGTCGAGGAGGAGGAGGTCAACATCGGGAGTGCTGGCTGTGCGGCGACCCCGACCACCTCTCCTTCGAGTGCCCCGACCGAAGTGACTTCGACGCCAAGGGTGGCCGCAGGAGGTCAGGCAGTCGTTGTCCTCGGAGAGGAGGGAACAAGCCGCGCAAGGAGACGAAGTCTACCAAGTCGACCTCGGCGAAGGACGCCGACTCCTCTGCTGGCCGCAAGGCGCGGGACGACAAGACGGTGTCGTGCTCGCTGGTCGGCGTCGTGGAGCCGACCGTCTCGCTGGCGCCGGAGGCCGGAGAGGACTTTCAGGGGGTGGCGGCAGCTGTGCAGGCAAACCCGGCAGTGGTCCTGCTCGACAGCGGCTGCTCCCATCACCTGATGGGGACGAAGGAAGTCTTCGTCGACCTGCAGCCGAGCGGCTCCATCAAGCACGTGCGCGGCTTCAATGGGGCGCTGCAGGACGTCCAGGGCCGCGGCACCGTTGCCCTGCAAGGGGAGGCCAGAAAGCAGGTGCTCATCCCCGACGTGCTGTACGTCCCGGGTGTGCGAGCGAACTTGCTGTCGTCCGGCCAGCTAAAGGAGCACGGCGTGAAGCTGCAAGAGGAAGGCAACGGGATGCTACTCGTCTCGGCAACGAGAGAGGTGCTCGGTCGGGCGACGTACTCCGGGCGTGTCCTCTGCACCGACCTGCGTCCCTGCTCAACGAGGTTGACGTCAACCACGCCGGAGGTTGTGGCCCTGCGGGCGATCGTCTCAAAGACGAAGTCGACACCGGACCGAATGCATGCGAGGCTTGCACATGTCGGCATGGACACCATACAGAGCTCGGCGAAGAACGAGGTCGCCATTGGGCTGGACCTCAAGTCGGCGACGGGCGCCGACTCTCCGTGTGTCTCGTGCGTCGGCGGGAAGCTGGCGCGGCACACCTTCCCCGACCAAGGCTCCGACACCGACGACGTGCTGGCCGTCGTGCACATCGACCTGTGCGGGCCGTTCCGCGTGGATGCCAAGGACGGCAGCTTGTACTTCCTGCTGCTGAAGGATCGCAAGACCCGCTTCGTGTGGGTAAGGCCGGTCGCCAGGAAGTCGGATGTGCTGCTGGAGTTCCAGAAGTGGCTGGTGTTGGTGGAGAGGCAGACAAAGAAGTCGGTGCTGATGTTGCGCTCGGACCGAGGAGGGGAGTTCCTCGGGAAGAAGTTCACCGACTTCGTGGACGGGCTGGGGATCGTCCACGACCTGACCTGCCCATACACCCCGCAGCAGAACGGCATGGCGCAGCGGGAGATGAGGACGGTGGTGGAGTCGCTGCGGACGATGCTACTGCACATGGGCGTGTAGCACCACTGGTGGCACCTCGCTTTGCGGCAGGCCGTCTGGGTCCGCAACTGCCTTGAGAGGTCGACGCTGCCGTCGGGGACGACGCCGTACTAGCTGCTAACCGGGCAGAAGCCCGACTTGTCGCTGGCCCGGGTGTGGGGCTGGTGGCGCAGTTCCTTGTCCCCGAGCAGCAGCGTGGTGGGAAGCTGAAGCCGAAGGCCCGGTGGGGCCTTCACCTCGGCGTGTCGGCGGAGAGCAAGGGCTGGGAGCTCCTCGACATCGACGCCAACCGGGTGGTCACCACGTCGGACGTGGTGTTCTACAAGGATATGTCGCTGGAGGTGTGGAAGTCGGAGCACGGGCCGGTGTTAGGCCGGACGCCTACTACCCCGCCGACCGACACCTCGACGGCGACGCTGCCTCTGCTCGCCGAGGTCGGTGAGCTTGCTGCTGAGGACGCTGAGGTCGTCCGTCCTCCTTCCCCCTCCCCTACGACCCCTGCCCCTCCCCTCGTAGCCGACTTACACGTGCTGACTCCTATGTCGGCCTCCGGCGATGAGGGGAGTAGTGGGACGTCGCCTTCGGCGCCGGCCAAGGGCATCGCCGGTGGCCGACGTGACGAAAGGCACGTCGACGTGGGATTGAAGCCGACGTCGACCGGGGAGGAGCAGGTTGAGGAGCAGCAGCCGACAGGAGAGCAGGCAGCAGTGCAGTCGGCAACCAGGCAGGTCGACGTGGGATTGAAGCCGACCACAGGGGAGAGGTCGACCAGGAAGTCGACTGAGGAGCAGCAGGATGATTAGGGCAGTGAAGACGGTGGCGAAGGAGGAGTCCACCAAGAGTGACGTGGTGGAGGTTCCGTCTGAACCCCGGAAGTCAGGCCGACTTCGGAGGCCACCCGACTTTTTCGTCCCCGCTGCCTTCACCACGGTGTACGTCGTGGACGACGACGACCTAACGTATGACGACGCCGAGGAGGATGAGGAGCTTCCGGAGCTCGACCCCGACATGCACCGCTGGGACATCTCGACCATGACCGTGAAAGAGGCGTTGGCGAGCTGGAAGGGCCCGGCGGTGAAGGCCGCCACGGAGGAGGAGATCCGCAGCCTCATCAGCATGAGGACTTGGGAGTTGGTCGAACGCCCGCCGGGAGTGAACGTCATGAAGAACCGGTGGGTGTTGACGACGAAGTACCACGTCGACGACACCGTCGAGCGCGAGAAGGCGAGGCTGGTTGTGAAGGGCTTCACACAAGTGTACGGCGCCGACTACGACAAGACGTTTGCGCCGGTGGCCCCTCGCGGCCCCTTCTTGGCCCCTCGCGGCCCCTTCGCGGCCCCGTCGCCGCCCCTAGCGGCCCCGTCGCCGCCCTTCGAGGCCCCTCGCGGCCCCTTCTCGGCCCCGTTGCTGCCCTTCGTGGCCCCGTCGCCACCCTTCCCGGCCCCTTCTTGGCTCCTCCGCCACCAGCAGCAGCCGCCGCCAACAGCAACCACCGCCGCCGCCAGCAGCAGCCGACAGCAGCACACGCCGCCAACAGCAGCGGCGGCCGCCACCAGCAGCAGCCGTCGCCGCCGACAGCCGCGACTGCCGCCGCCACTGACAACATCAGCTGCCGCCGCGGTCGCGGCTCTGTCCCTGCCGACGCGCCTCGGCCCTGCCCGACCGCTTGCCGGCCCCTACCTACCAGCCCTGGTGAGAGCACTGTCGAGCCACACCTGCTACTGCTGCCCCTAGCCTGCTGCCACTACTGTCATGGCTACCCCTAGCGTTCTAGTCTTTGATGCTGAGGGTCGGGCTGTTGACTTTGAGGTCTGGGTCAATGATCTACAGCTTTTCCTACAGTGCGATAAGAAGGACGGTCTCTCACTGTTCGATCTCACGTCTGGCGCCTCTGCTGCCCCTGCTGCCGATGCTGACAGCACTGTTCGCTCACAGTGGGCCACACGCGATGCTGCTGCCCGTCTTGCTGTGCGTAGTCACTTACCGTCCACTGAGCAAGCGCACTTTAGTCAGTACAAAAGTGCTAAGACCTTGTACGATGCTGTAGTTGCACGCTACTCTTCCCCTGCCACTGCTGCCCTTAGCCGCCTCATGCTGCCGTACCTGTTTCCTGACCTCGCCGCCTTTCCCATAGTCGCTGACCTCATTCCGCACCTTCGCACTAGTGACACCCGCTACCGCGCTGCACTTCCTGCTGAGTTCTGCGCCAAGAACCCCCCCCCCCATGTACATCACCCTCTACTACATAGTCCCCGGCTCCCTGACTCCCTTCGCTTAGTCAGGGACCACTTCCTCTCTGTTTGCCCCACCACACTCACCGTTGACCTCCTCGAGGAGCGCCTCTTGGCAGCTGAGAAGAGTATAGTCGCTGTAGGAGCCTCTCGTGGTGACCCTCGTGCCCCCTTCTTTGAGGGGTGCTCCCCCTCCCCCCTTTTGCCCTCTGTTGCCTCTGCTGCTGCCGTCGACTTCGTTGGCACCGAGTCGGTCGGCGCTGCGTCTGCCCCTAGCGTGAGACGCCGCACCGGCAAGGGCAAGGGGGGCAAGGGCGCTAAAGGGGCTGGCGGGGGCGGTGGAGGTGGCGGTGGAGGCGGCGGAGGGAGTGGGGGTGGCGGTGGGAGTGGTGGCGGGGGTGGGGGCTTCGGTGGCGGCGGTGGAGGCGGAGGCGGCGGCGGCGGTGGCGGTGAGAGCGGAGGAGGAGGCGGTGGCGGCGGTGGCGGAGGTGGCGGCGGCGGAGGTGGAGCTGGTCGGGGTGGCTCTGCGCAGCGGGGCGGCTTCGGTGGTGGTCAGCGCCAGCAGCAGCAGTGCACTCGTGAGACCCCGTCCCCCCAGCAGCTTCGTGAGTGGTACGCTGCGCGTCAGCGGGGTGGGGGTGCTGGTCCTTGTGCCTACGTCCTGCGTACCGGCGACCGCACTAGTGAGCCGTGCGGTGGCCCGCACACCACCCAGCGCTGCTTCGGCCGCCTGACGGACGCTTGGCGTCTCCAGTTCCCTGACGCCACTGAGATCCCCCGCTGGGGCGAGTTGCTTAGGTCGGGGGTTGCTATCTTTGATCTAGATTATGATGCCATTCTTGCTGCCATGTATGGTGTGTCTACTAGTGATGAGGGTGACTGTTACCTGTGTGTTCCGCCTGACCCAGGCATTGAGGCTGCTGCTCTAGGTGCTGGTGAGGCTGCTGCTCTCGGTGCTAGTGCGTCTGCTGCCCCAGGTGCTGGTGAGTCTGCTCTCTCAGGTACTACGTCGGCTCAGGCCTTACACACCTTCACCCTTGACTCGGGTGCTTCCCGCTCCTTCTTTTGAGACCGCACCACGCTTACGCCGCTTAGTGGGCCAGTTGTGGTCTCCCTGGCGGACCCCTCTGGGGGTCCTGTCCTTGCCCACTTCTCCACTGTCTTACCGTGTCCGGGAGCCCCCTCTGGCACCCTGTCAGGTCTCTACCTCCCCTCGTTCTCTACGAACTTGGTGTGTGGTGCTGATCTACAGGATGGGGGGGTTGACCAGTTCACTCCTGCGAGTCAGCGGGTGACCCACTGTACGTGTGCTCGGACGGGCGGACACTTGGCCACGTTTACCCGTCAGCCAGGGTCGAGCCTGTACACACTGACTACTGAGTCTCCTGCGGTTGCTGAGTCTGGTCAGGTAGCTGCGTCGAGTCAGGTGTTTGCTGCTGCGTCCAGGTCTGGTCCTGAGTCTGCTCCCTGCTCGTGTCGTCTCCTGTCCCACCAGACTCTCCTTTGGCACCACCGCCTTGGTCACCCCTCCCTGCCTCGTCTCCCAGGCATGGCCTCCCGTTACCTTGTCTCTGGTCTCCCCCGGTCTCTCCCTCCTCTACCTCCGGGGCCTGCCCCTACCTACGTCCTCTGCGTCGAGGGGCGACACCGCGCCGCCCCTCACTCCTCCGAGTTTCCTCCGACAGAGGCTCCGTTGCAGACTCTTCACATGGACGTGTGGGGCCCCGCCCGCGTCCGTGGCCAGGGGCACGAGCGTTACTTCCTGTTGGTGGTTGACGTCTACTCCCATTACACCACGGTCTTCCCCTTGCGCAGCAAGGGCGACGTCACTGAGGTGTTGATCGACTGGATCCGCGCAGCTCATCTCCAGCTCAGAGAGAGTTTCGGCTCGGACTTTCCTGTTCTGCGTCTGCACTCTGACAGAGGCGGGGAGTTTTCCTCTGCCTGTCTGGGAGCCTTCTGTCGTGCACAAGGCATCCGCCAGACCTTCACGCTTCCGGCCTTTCCACAGCAAAATGGGATTGCTGAGCGCCGCATTGGCATGGTCATGGACGTCGCTCGTACGTCCATGATCCATGCGGCTGCCACCCATTTTCTGTGGCCATTTGCGGTTCAGTACGCAGCGCATCAGCTCATCCTTCAGCCCCGGGTCTCCTTGCCAGAGACCTCCCCTGCTTTGCGGTGGACGGGGAAGGTTGGCGATGCGTCTGCGTTTCGGGTCTGGGGATCTCGGGCGTTTGTCCGCGACTTGTCTGCGCACAAGCTGTCCCCCCGTGCTGTTCCCTGCGTCTTCCTTGGCTTCCCCCCTGAGGCGCCTCGTTGGCAGTTTTACCACCCCACCTCGCGCCGTGTTCTGTCCTCCCAGGACGTCACCTTTGACGAGTCGGTGCCCTACTACCGTCTCTTCCCCTACCGCGCTGCGCCCCTTCCCCCGCCGTCGCTCTTCCTTGCACCAGGTCCTCCCCCGGTAGACCCCCTCCCCCCTCAGGGTCCTGCCCCGTCAGGTGTGTCCCAGGTAGACGCAGTCGAGCCTGTCGAGGTAGTTGTTGACTCTGCTGCTGCTAGAGGTGCTGAGCCTGCGGGTGCCGGGTCTGGGGGTGCTGAGCCTGAGGGTGCTGAGACTGGGGGTGCTGAGCATGGGGGTGCTGAGACTGGGAGTGCTGAGCCTGGGGGTGCGGAGCCTGGGGGTGCGGAACCTGGGGGTGCGGAGCCTGGGGGCGCTGGGTCTGCTCGTGTGGCCACCGGCGGTGCTTCGTCGAGGCGGGAGCCACTCTCTCCACAGGAGCTGCGCGAGTGGTTTTCCCGGTGCTGGAGCCGTGCTGCTGGAACTAGAGGTACTACTGTTGCTACTAGTCCCAGAGGTGCTCGTACTGGCAGTGCAGGAGCTAATGGGCCTTGGGGTGCTCCTGGAGTTGCTGGAGTTGGTCCTCCTGGAGCTGCTGGCGGTACTGGAGCTGCCGGTCCTGCTGGAGTTGGTGCTGCTGGAGCTGCTGGAGCTGGAGCTGCTGGGGGTGTTGGCGCTGGTGGTTCTCCTGGCGCTGGTGCGTCTGAGGGTGCTCGAGCTGGCGCTGTTGGAGCTGGAGGTGCTGCTGGCGCTGGTGCTGCCGCTGGGGGTACTGGTGCTGTCCCTGCTGGTTCTGGAGGCGCTGCGCGGCCGCGGCCGTACTTCGTTACGCTCCTTGAGCAGGTTCTTGGTCTCCCGCCTCCTACTGGTCCTGCTCCTCCCTTAGAGTGTCCACAGCCTGTCCAGTCGCAGTCACCGTTACAGCCCGCCTCCCCTCTACCTACTCCTTCTTCCTACACTGGTCCTATTGGAGGTCTTGCTGAGCGTCGTGAGCCTGCGTCTCGTCCTGCGTCGCGTGTTCGCACTGCTCGCACTAGTCGTCAAGTTCCGCGTCCGCGTCCTCCTGCGGTTCCGGGCACATACCAGATGGCACTGCGTCCTTCCACTGCTCCCCTTCGTGTCCCGTTGCCGTCTCCTCCAGAGTCCTCTCTTCTTGTCCTTCCTGACCTTGAGTCTGACTCTCTTCGTGCTGCCAGTCCTACTGTTACGCGTCTCCTGGCCACTGTTGTCATTGACCCTTCCTTTGAGTCCACTGCTGCGTCTGCCTTCGTGGCTGAGCTTGTCGACTTCGCTTCTCGCTGTCGTCTAGACTACGCCACTAGTCTTGTTGCTGAGTCCGACTCTGTCTGTCCTCCGTCCGTCGGGGGTGGGTGTGCTCTTAGCACTGACGTCCTTGAGGACAGGCAGGAGGAGTTCCAGTGTTTTGCTGCTGCTTTGCCTCATCTTGTGTCCACGCTGATTGCCCCTGAGCGAGACCCGGATGCACCAGACATCCCGACTCCTCGATCGTACGCTGAGGCGATCGAGGGTCCCTACTCCTCTCAGTGGCAGTCAGCCATGGACGCAGAGATGGCTTCCTGGAAGTCCACAGGCACCTACGTCGACGAGGTTCCCCCACCTGGGGCGAACATCGTCAGTGGCATGTGGATTTTCAGGGTGAAGCGGCCGCCGGGTTCTTCGCCTGTCTTCAAGGCGCGTTACGTGGCTCGAGGTTTCAGTCACCGGCAGGGAGTTGACTACTTTCAGACCTTCTCTCCCACCCCGAAGATGACCACTCTTCGGGTGCTGCTGCACATAGCCGCTTAGCGTGACTACGAGCTTCACTCTCTTGACTTCAGCACTGCTTTCTTGCAGGGTAGCCTGCACGAGGAGATCTGGCTGCGCCGCCCACCTGGCTTCACTGGGTCGTTTCCTCCTGGTACCCAGTGGAGCCTCCAGCGGCCAGTCTACGGTCTCCGCCAGGCGCCCTGTGAGCGGCACGACACACTGAGGACTACACTTGCGGCTCTTGGGTTTGCTCCTTCTACAGCCGACCCGTCGCTGTTTCTGCGCACCGACACCTCTTTGCCGCCGTTCTACATCCTCGTGTACGTCGACGACTTGGTCTTTGCCACAGGTGACACTGCTGGACTCGCCCACGTGAAGTCCGAGCTGCAGAAGAGACACACGTGCACAGACTTGGGTGAACTGCGCAGATACCTTGGCTTGCAGATCACCCGGGACAGAGCACACCGCACCATTACCCTGACTCAGTCACACATGGTGCAGCAGGTCCTTCAGCGCTTCGGCTTCACGTACTCCTCGCCTCAGGCCACTCCTCTGTCTACTCGCCACTCGCTCTATGCTCTGCCTTCGCATGAGTCCGTAGAGCTTGTTGGCTGCCTCATGTACCTGATGACCTGCACACGACCTGACCTTGCATACCCTCTTAGCATCTTGGCACGCTATGTTGCTCCTGGGAGACACCGACCAGAGCACATGGCTGCAGCGAAGAGGGTGTTGCGCTACGTGTGCAGTACGTTGGGCATGGGGCTAGTGCTTGGAGGGCGACGTCGAGTGGTCCTCACAGGTCACGCTGACGCTTTTTGGGCTGACGACCAGCCGACACAGCGGTCGTCACAGGGTTACACCTTCAGCCTTGGCTGGGCTCTGTTTCGTGGCGGTCTACCCGCTCGTCTTGTGTTCTCACCTCCAGCTGTGAGGCTGAGATCTACGCGGGGGCCATGGCTGCACAAGAGCTACGGTGGCTCACCTACCTGCTGACTGACTTAGGAGAGCCGCCTCGTTCTCCTCCAGTTCTGTACGTAGACAACAAGGCCATGCTGGCCTTGTGTCGGGAGCACAAACTGGAGCACAGAACGAAGCACATTGCTCTTCGCTACTTCCTGGCTCATGAGCTGCAGCAGCGTGGTCAGCTCCGCCTCACCTACGTGGCCTCTGAGGCCAACACTGCTGATATCTTTCCCGAGGCCCTTCCGCCTTGTGATCATCAGCTCTTCTGTGCTATGCTAGGTCTTGTGCCTACTTGGCCTCACTTGCTCACTTCTTGACCTTGTTTGTACTGTACTCTTTCTATACCTGCACTTGCTTGTTTACCTTTATATATATGATCTTGCATGTGAACTGGCCTTGTGGCCTTGCTCTTGTGCTCGGACTGTGTGGTGACGTTGTGATCCACCCTGAGCTCGCCTTGCTTTGCTTGACTGGTCTTGTGACCCCTTGTTCTCCCCCACTTTGCCTATGGGGGTGTGTCAAGCATATATGCTATAGTCTGTGTAGGCTGTAGTGGGGCAATTCATATGGGGTACAACACTTTAGGGTTTACCACCTGTACTCCTCATTCTGCTCAATGCATTCATTCCTTGTTTCTTATCAAACAAGGCCATGCCGGCCTTGTATCGGGAGCACAGACTGGAGCACAAAACGAAGCACATTGCTCTTCGCTACTTCCTTGCTCGTGAGCTGCAGCAGCGTGGTCAGCTGCGCCTTGCTTACGTGGCCTCTGAGGCCAACACTGCTGATATCTTTACCAAGGCACTTTTGCCTTGTGATCATCAGCGCTGCTGTACGATGCTAGGTCTTGTGCCTCCTTGGCCTCACTTCCTCACTTCTTGACCTTGCTTGTACTGTGATCTTTCTATACCTGCACTTGCTTGTTTACCTTTATATATGATCTTGCATGTGAACTGGCCTTGTGGCCTTGAACTTGTGCTCGGAATGTGTGGTGACGTTGTGATCCACCCTGAGCTTGCTTTGCTTTGCTTGACTGGTCTTGTGACCTCTTGTTCTCCCCCGCTTTGCCTATGGGGGTGTGTCAAACTCATATGCTATAGTCTGTATAGGCTTTAGTGGGGTAGACAATATGGGGTACAACACTTTTAGGTTTTCCTACTTGTACCCACCTGCTTGCTAGTTCATTCATTCCTCATTTCTTCACAGTGTGCACTAGGAAAACGACTAAGGACCAACGAACGCAAAGATCACACAAGCACCCGTGCCTAGCCCGTAGTCTAGCTCCCGTTGTAGTAGTTATCTCTGCACCCTAAGCGATCACAAACATGTCTTGTAGTAACTGTTTGCAATCTCATCATTCGGCGGAAACATGTCGACTCAATTGTGGGGCTGATTTTATATTGGCTAGATAAGGGTTGTGTTGAACCTACGTGGGTTGTTTCTAGTTTGGTTGGGAACCAACCATCTCAAACCAATCGCAAAGGTTCAGGCAACAAATTTACAGCATTGTTCTGATTGGTTGGCATTCCAACCACTTCCCGATCCAACCCAAATCTCACTTCCCTCCTTTCCCACACCAGGTTCATTGAACCTACCTTAGTGACAATGTGATCTAGCCGTGTTGTAGCCATATGATTGCAATTACAGAACCCTAAACATGTCTGGGGCAGTGTTACGGTGCCTCGTTTTAAGTCTTATTGGCACGACGGTGGTATTCAATAGTAGTGTATGGGAGGTATCTATGGTTGCGCACTCTTTTGTTTTCCCTTGTCAAATCAACGGGAACATTTTCATCATGTGTGCTTGGTTGTTTGTGGGGTTGGGCTTGTGTTTCACCCAACCCGCGCGCGCGTTTTTTCAAACCAACCCTGAACGAATTGGGTTGCCTTCGCTAGTGTTGTTTCCTCATCTCGCACCAGCTTTATAAACTGAACCACACTTCGTGCGAATCAAGGGTCATCAAAGGGTGTATACAAACGATGGCCCCAAAAACCACCCCCATGAATGTGCACCCTTGCTTTAATACTAGGGATTTGTAAGGAATTCTGCTTTTCTTACTTCGTGTCACCACCTTTACCGTGTACAACATAGTTCCACCCATTTTCATTCAGACGAGGCCCCTTTGCCACCTCACAGTATCAACTTTGACACTATTCCCGCCACCATCACGGTTACGCCCGAACCATATGGCTCGCTTGGTGACCTGCGGCCCGGCCCTACGCAACGACATTTCCCAAACCTTGACACAAGGCCCAAAAGGGCATTCAGTGCGAGCATGTGTTACCATTAACATTGTTTTTGCTTTTAACAATTTGCTCATGCCTTCACTCATTATAATGTTTTGCTTCGATTGTGCAATTCTTGTTCGCTCAGTCAATTGCATTCATAACACTTGATATTCAGAGCCACGCTCCTTTCGGACCGCCCGCACCTTCGCTTCTTCAACTCATTACATTTTTGGGGGGGGTGGACATCCCTGAGCGCCTAGTGCTGTTGTTAGTGTGCTCTTTCGTAAACACGCACGTGCCACAAACTAAAGAGCCGTAACGGGTAGGAACGAAAGTATCAAGAGGACCGTGAGAGAAGAGAAATGGGACTTCACTAACAAGGAAAGGTACAAGAATGCGGATGGTGGCAAATGGGGGTACACCACAAAGAGACAATTCTAAGACGATACTACAGTAGATGTTTGCATGCATTTATAAGAATATACATTCAACATCACAGCCTCAACTGAGACTACCACAAATTTTGCCTGACATCCCTACGTAGAGCTTGTAGGCTGTCTCGTGTACCTGTTGACTTTTACTCGGCCGGACCTCGCCTTTCCCCTCAGCATCCTCTCTCGCTTTGTTGCGACTGGGAGACACCGTCCTGTTCACTGGACAGCTGTTATGAGGGTGGAGAAGTACCTAGCGACTGCATCAGGCATTGGGGTTGTGCTTGGAGGGACTCAGCCAGTTGAGTTTACCAGTCAGTGCGACTTTTCCTACTCTGACAACTTGGAGACTCAACGTTCGACTCAGGGTTACTGCTTCAGCCTGGGTGCTGGTGCTGTGTCATGGAGGTCTACACGGTCGTCGTCTGTGGCTTCGTCTAGTGCAGAGGCGGAGACCTAAGCTGGTGCCATGGCGGCATAGGAGCTTCGCTGGTTGACCTTCTTGCTCGTCGACCTCGGTGAGTGGCCTTGCTGTGCACCGACCTTGTACGCTTGCAACAACGCCATGATCCTCCTGTGTCGAGAGCCTTGAGTAGAGAGCAGAATGAAGCACATTGACGTGAGGTACTTTCTTCTGCGAGAGTTGCAGTGACGCGACCAGACACGCTTGGACTTTTTGCCTCAGAGGCCAACACTGCCGACGTCTTCACCAAGGCCTTGGCGCCAGGTGACCACCACAGGTTCCGTGTGCAGCTAGGGCTTGTTGAGGTAGGCCCTCGGTTGCTGTAGTCTTGCTGTTTGCTCTGCTTGTTTTGCTTTGCTATATATCCTAGTGAAGTGAACTCTCGAGCTGGCCTTGTGGCCGTTTGTTTGTGTTCGTAGTGTGTGGTGACTTTGAGCGCCACCCTGAGCCTTGTTCTGTTGCTTGCTCTTGACTTGTTTTGCGACCATCTGCTGTCAATTGTTTGTCTCCTTGATGTCCCTCACTTAGCCTATGAGGTGTGTCAAACTATAATAACTCTTCTATGAGGTACAGTTGTTAGAGTTGCATATTTGTACCCCATCCCTTTCTATTCCTATCATTGAGTTGTGATTACTTCTTGAGATAACGCTATATGGCGAAAGATGCAAAATGTGGCGCGGTGTTGTAAGCTAGCATATGCAGAGCTGACAGTGAGGTTCAAGCTAGGTCGACTCAGCCTTATACAAAAGCTTATGGTTTGGCAAAAATAGCGCTCGATGCGGCGTACACCGCTAACTAGCAACGGGCAAAGAATAGTCGGACCTGTGAACAGCATTGTACGTGGCGGAATAGAGTGTGCAGTAAGGAATTTGCGAAATTCTTTACAGTAGCATCAGTGCACCTCCACGGGGTATGGGGTTAATTGTCATTGCCTGCAATTCACATTTTCTTGTAAAAGCCTTCCTTCAGGCGACCTACACCTTGTCCAAGTCCTGGGTGAGCTTAAAACGCGAACCCGTCTTGAGCACGTTTGACGAGGCCACGTCACCCGTCCTTTGGCGACCCGTCAACATCGACATAAGCTTTCCGCGCGCTGGCTGTCAAGCCCACGAAAGGCGACGCGCATGAGGTGTTGGAGGCACGATGGAGAGCAAGGGCGGAATTTGCGCACGAGTCACACACAACCATGCCTTCGCGAGCTGTGCAAATGTGAAGTGAAGACTCAAGTTGGCCTCGCCGTTTCGCCTCACCAAAAACGCCCACGCACTGGAGTTTTTCTTGCTGCAGTCTGCGTGAATTTCGCCCTTGGTCTTGTTCGCTACGCATCACGACTCTCGTTTATTCCTCTCCCCTCCATCACAATTTCCCTGCCAATTTTGCTAGATAGCCCTGGTGTTTCGTCACCTTGTCCTCGCCAGAGATCGAGCGATTAGCTAGGGCCGTTGGTTTCTGCCATCATCACGAGTAGAGGGCGATGGATGCGTTAGACATCTCGACAGGTAGGATAATGAATCGGATTTCAACAAGCCTAATGTAGAAACCCATCGTTAGGACGGCCTCCTCTCACAATATCCCTACGACCACAACGCCTTGCTTCCTCCATCACCAGGTCTTCCGCTCTCTCTTATACGGCCACACACCGCCCCGCAAAGCTCGTGTGTCGCGGCCCATTACTGGGCGCGCCGGCCGCCATGTCGACCATGACTCTTTCCATGGAGCCCGTGCCGCCTCCATCGCACAGCTCGGGCGGCATGGCGCACGCGCGCGTGGTGCGCGAGGACAGCATGGACCGCCTTCACCAGCTCGCGTCGCACCGCCCCGTGCTGCACCGCCGCCACTCGCACAACCACTCGCGCCAGTCGCCCAAGTCGCTGCTCCAGTCCAAGCCCGCGTCCGCCGCGCACCGCCTCGTCTTCATGCGAAACTACAAGCAAGGCTCGCCCTCGCAAACTCTGTCGCATGGCAGTCCCACGGCCGTCGCTTCACGCGGCGACAGCAGCAGCGTCGGCATCGGCACGCCTCAGCCGTCGCATCACAGCCGGTCCACGGACAAGCCGCCGCAGGCGTCGACTCAGAGCGCGGAGCCCACGCCGCTGAAGGAGATCCGCCGGCAGCACAGCTGGCCGCTGCCGCCACAGCCGTCCTCGTCGGAGGCGGCGGCGCCAGCGACGACGGCGACGCCGGCAGCGACGGTGACAACAGGACAGCGAGCGGCACCAGCGTCCTCGGTGCTGCGGCAGCCCGCTTGCTCGATGGTGGAGTGCAGCGCGCGAGGGGGGCCGAGAGCGCGGCGGGAGGAGGAGGAGGAGGAGGAGGTGTCGTCGTGGGCGTCGTCCGTAGAGGAGAAGCCGCTGACGGCGGCCGCTGTGCACGTGGGCGACAACCGCAAGTACGACATCGTCGCCGTCGGGTTCTGGCTGGCGGCCCTGCAGCAGGGGTGCCCGCTGGTGAAGCTGAGTCGGCGCAGGCCCGGGCGAACGAAGCAGCGCAACTACTTCGTCTACGTGGAGCGCACTGGCGCGGTGCGTGTCGAGGCGAGGCTGCTGTGCGCAAACAAGGGCATCCATAGCCCAATGAACACTTGTCACTGTCTGTTTCGCTGTGCATCCACTCTCGCTCATGCTTGTCTCCCTCCCGTCCATCCCCGCGCATTGCTCGTGCAGATTCGTTTGCAGTGGGACAAGCCTCGCCTGTTCTCCATGGGCTCGTCCGCGCCAGGTGCGCATGCCCCTGCCGCCCATGCGCCATGCATTCCCATGTCATTCACCAACGAACACCATGCCATGATGCCGTTCCATGTAAAAATCCCCGCATGCATAGCTCGGCTGTTTTCCATTACTAGTCGCGGGATGAAACGCGGCCTGGCGCCACCACCATGCGCACAGCCTAGGCCGCGTTTAGCGCCATCGAGCCGTGTTTTCAACAAGCGCGCTTTTCACATCCAAACCATTCAGCCTCTCAAACTTCTCCTTCTTCTGGCCCCCTCCCGCCTGCCGCGGCGATCCCTGTGGCGGGCGCGCAGTGCATCTGTACGGCACGGAGACGACGGACGCGTTCGCGATGGAGTTTCGCATGTACACGTCGGAGGGACAGATCATGATGCGCGCGCACACGGACGACTGGTTCCAGATCTGGATCAAGGGTATGCGCTCCATCATCGAATACGCTAAAGTTCTATCCTGGACTCTTCAAATCTAGGCCGTGCAAACTGGCTTCGCGTTCGTACGTACGACCTTGAGAGTGACGGGCTTATCCGTTCCCTACACACGCAGTTACGCCCTTTTCGGGCCATCGTGCCTGCTCGAAGTGCCCAGCTCGCCTACCCGTGGTGGAGTCTTGGGAAAATACCATTTCTAGGGAGGAATAAAGTAGTCGGGACATGCAAGTGCGTCAAGAATCAACTATTGCTCCCTGTCACGTGGAAGTAGTTTCCTTGTCTGTACAGATTTTGTAGACAGTCCTGTCCGTTGGAATGAGATCTCCGACTGCATTATCATGCAACATCTGTGGTATATATAAAAGGAAAAGAAGCTGGTAGGGGATGTGTAGGAGGGGAGAGGGGGGAGGAAGAGGGAGAAAGGGGGAGGAGGGGGCACAAAGAGGGGAATTCCAAAAGCGGGTGTGATAACAATAAGCAGCTGCATCCGGCTTGGTTGTTTTGATCCATCTTCTAAGAGACATTGCCATGCCAGCTACCCTCATAGATCCGCTTGCGTTGCCAGGAATTTCATTCTTCCGTTGCATTATCTTCAATAAGACGAGGGCTTCACCTCAGCCTAACACTAATGATTAGAGTAAATCCGGTAAGGAAATGATAATTCCTTGAAAATAGCTTGAGACTAGAATTTGTTACCACTATAACATGGATAGAGGCACAGTGGTACCGTATTCAACGCAGGTGCACCTCACAGCCAGCTTCCTCTCGTTTGGTGTATCCACCAAAGTCCGTGGACTGCAGGTGTATTTGACGCCGAACCATTCGTCAGGTGCATCTCAACGTCTGGTTCGGTTCATCATGGGAAATGATCAGATTGGGGCCCCAGAGCTCTAGAAAAGTCGCCTACTTGGGGCCTTGTGTCTCGCAAGTAGTCGAACCTGGGCAGGACCTGCGCTCCGTCAGACCTGACCACACAAATTTGACGACATCGACAAATTTGACTCGACATTTTTAAATTGGCTAAGTTTCCTCTCGTGCTTCATTCCTTCGAAGGGGCCTCAGCCCTAAACATCTTGCCGCACGGTGTTTAGGGTTGATGCTTCCCCAATTATATGCCATCCGAATGGGGTTTATTTTTTGTACCATAGCGATGTTTTTTTTGGGTTAAACAGTTGTTTTTCTGGGTATTTTTTATGACGAGTCACTAGCGAGTTCCGTCAGCCCCAGGTCAGTAGGTGGTGACCTGGCGAGAAGGCTAGGCTCGGTCTAACTGCCCAGGTGAGGTGGTTGCTTCGAGGCTACGAAGTAGGTGCGCGACTCAGGAGGCCCCAATTCGGCCACGCTACTCCGGGGCCCCTTTCTGATCTTTTCCCGTTCATCATACCTCGGATCAAGCCAGTTGTATTCTTGGGATTTCTCCGAGCCTGTCAAAGTCGAGATTCGGTGCAGTGCAGCACAATCGTGGAGCTCTGAGGCCCCTCGATGAAATCCAACAAACCGCTAAATCCCCGAGTGTAACCGCAAGCAACTCCCTGTGAAGCGGCTTGGAAACCTCTAGACCAGGCCTAGGTTGCAAGCACCAATCACCACCCACCACCCTTCTTCATGTCCATGCCACGTAGCTCCCTTTGGGCTTGGGCTAGGAGGAGATTCTGGGGGAGGCAGCGCGGCACTCCCAGTACAGTTCAGTGTTGCACCACCTTGATCTCAACTTTTCGTCGCCAATTCTGACGTTGCAGTTGCGGCAAGCAAAGTTGGCTGAGGGCGACGTCAGGTTGTACAACGTCCTGTACGCCTACTGCGGTTAGCTTTGTTTCAGCAAGGTGCAGAGCGGTACGAGGCGAGAACCGCTTTTCACCGTGCTGGACCATCCTGAACCACAAAACAGGAACTGTAAACGCGTGAGAAAAGTATAACCTGACTTCGCCCTGATCACACATATGGTCCGTTGAGACAAGACTTCGTTACTGCTAATCCAGCAAGCCACCACCAAGCACAGCAGGCTGCTCCTCTCGCGATCTCGTCCACTTCGCCTTCTCACCGCAGTCCGCACGCATCGTCGCGTCTCACCCGCCGCCATGGCCACTGTGTCGCTCGCCGCTGCTCGTCCGACCGGCCTCGCGCTCGCCGCCGGCGGCGCATCGCATCGCGATCCCGCCACTACCGTCTCCACCTCGCTCCGCGCCGTGCCTCCGTCCGCCGGAAATCCGGGTCCGATAAGGGCAATCCGAAATGTGGCAACCAACGCTGTGAGTTTTCGCGCTGTATTTACACGCCGGAAACGGAGGGCCGAGTAAGGAAAGCCAGCGGGGGACGACAGCAGAGAGGTGTATCGACGCGAAGATCGATCGCACGTATTCGCTCCGCAACCGCGTCCGTCCAGAAAGTTGTGCCGTTTCATGCCACCGCCTCGTCACTCCACCCTTCATCTCCGACACACCTTTCCCCCTCTTCCCCCCGCCCTCCCCCAGGTGGCGGAAGAGCAGGCTGCTGTGGTGGCGGCGCCCATGGCGGACGCGGAGCTGAAGCGCGGCATCGCGGAGTTCTACGACGAGTCGTCGGCGGTGTGGGTGGACATCTGGGGCGAGCACATGCACCACGGCTACTACCCTTCACCCGCCGAAAAGTCCGCGCAGACCAACAGCAGCGCCGTCTCCGCCGTTAACGGCAGCGCTATTAACGGGAACGGGAGCGCGGTTAGCAGCGGCGCGAGCGTGGATCACTTCGCGGCGCAGGTGGAGATGATCGAGCGCGTGCTTGCATGGGCTACGGCCGACGGTGAGCAGCTGTAGCGGCGAGCAGCCGAGAGGTGACGAGAGCCGCCGCGGCGCGCGGTGCCATTGAGTTTTTTTTACCCGAGTCGTCCCTGAGCCCGCTCGGTCAAGTGGCAGCCTTGATCGACTAACATGCATAATAGTCTGTTTCACCCTGTCATCACTTCCGCTGCCATCCCGCTCCCCGCCGACCCGCAGACAGCGAGGGCTGGAAGCCGCGGCGAGCGGTGGACGTGGGGTGCGGCGTGGGCGGCAGCTCGCGGCACATGGCGCGCAAGTACGGCGCGGAGGTGGACGCCATCACGCTGAGCCCGTGGCAGGCGGCGCACGGCAACCAGCTCTGCAAGGACGCGGGGCTCGGCCAGCAGGTGTGTGCGCGCGCGGGGTCGCGCACCTGGATCCGCTTCCACTCGCCTCCGTCACTCGCCTCCGTCGCTCGCCTCCGTCGCTCGCCTCCGTCGCTCCCCTATCCCGTCCGCCTCCCTTCCACCCGTTTCCTCTTCCCTTCCTTGCTCTCTTCCCCGCACGCCCTCCTCTAAAATATCGTCAAGATCTCTTCGTTCGCTTTTCCCCGTCGCTCCGCTGCCTCCCTGCCCTTCCGCGCTGCGCCTCCCCCCTGCGCGTCTCTCAGGTGCGGCTGCAGGTGGCGGACGCGATGGCGCAGCCGTTCAACGAGGGGACGTTCGACCTGGTGTGGTCGCTGGAGAGCGGCGAGCACATGCCGCGCAAGCAAGAGGTGCGCGCGCATGGGAACCGGGGCGCACGCGCAGTGAGGATGGGGGAGAGACGAGGAGAGCGTGGTGGGATGAGGAGCACAGGACTGGAGGAAAGGATGAGCAGCGAACGGCGAGCGGAAGGATTGTGAGGAGTACGGGAAACGGAAAGCCGGGGAGGGGGAGGGTGGAGGAGTTGTGAGAGAAAGGCATGCTGGGATGTGTTCCCGTGGCCTCACACCTTCCGACTTCTCCCACATCCTGCGCGTTCTCCCTTCCCCCCTGTTCTCCTGATTCCCACCCCCTCCGCCTCTGTGTTCAGTTCGTGCGCGAGCTGGCGCGCGTGGCGGCGCCAGGCGGGCGCATCATCATCGTGACGTGGTGCCACCGCGACCTGCAGCCAGGGGAGACAGAGCTGTCCCAGGGCGAGCAGGTGCACTGTTGGGGTGGGGAGGAAGGGGGGAAGGGGGGAAAGGGGGAGGATGTGTGGGGAGTGGTGAGGGCACTGTGCAGGCGCGGCCATGCACGTGGCAGCACATGCCCGCCCATGACCCATGATTTTGCGACACACCCCAGTATCTGCACTGCATCATCAGACTCCTCCATGCCTCCCTCTTCCTCGCCCACCTTCCGCTCCCACGGCCACCCTGTGTGCCACCTGCTCCTTTCTCACTGTGTCCTTCAGCCCTTTCCTCTCCGTTACTCTCCACGTTATTTTCCTTCTACCTAGCCTCATCCACTCCCTTCTCCTGCCTTCCCTTCCGTCTTCTCCTCCCCGCCTCCCCTTCCGTCTTCTCCTCCCCGCCTCCCCTTCCGTCTTCTCTTCCCCGCCTCCCCCCAGGCTCTCCTGCAGCGCATCTGTGACGCCTACTACCTGCCCGCGTGGTGCTCGCCCTCCGACTACGTGCACTTCGCCACTGACGCTGGGCTGCAGGTACGGCCGAGGCAAGTACGGCCGAGGCAGGTACACTGCGGCAGGTACGGCCGAGGCAGGTACAGTGCGGCTGGTACCGCCGGTACAGGTATATGGTGCAGGACACCTGATGCGACACCATACGTTCCTCCCCAAGGTGCTCCATGATGAGGTGCTTGGCCCTGGTGTCGTTCTAGCGATCGAGGCACCGCTCCAGGTGCCAGGTTGTGGGGAGACACAGCATTGAATGGGGCAAGCACCCGCCAGTTTCACACCCCAGCTCATGCACAAGTGCATATCCGTGCATACGCAAATACACGCACTCTGACGCATCCACCCATGCATGCATGCGATCCTGCGCGCTGCACTGTCACTGCCTTGTTTCTTCGTTGGTATCCTTCTGACTAAATCTGGCCAACTTGTGGGTGGCACCGCATCCCCTCTAACCCCCAGGACGTGCGCGTGGCGGACTGGACGGAGAATATCTCGCTCTTCTGGCCGGCCGTCATGCGCTCGGCGCTCACACCCAAGGGCATCTGGGGGCTGCTGTCTTCAGGGTGGAAGACGCTCAAGGGCGCCGTGGCCATGCTGTGGATGATGCAGGGGTACAACTCAGGGCTCATCAAGTTTGCCCTCATCACCGCCAAGAAGCCATTGTGAGCAGGTGAAGTGGGGCTATTTCCAGCCTCCTCTGCTCTCAGTTTGTACGGGCTTATTTTCTCGTCGTACTGCATCCCTTCCCATGTTGTTGCGGTCTCGCTCACTCTCGAAAGCTCTCTTCTCTGTTTTTTTGTTTGTTTGTTTTTTTTGCAGCTGAATTGGGACCCAATGCAGTGTAATCTGAATCTCCTCCTGTTGTATTTAACCCGGTGCTGCTGCTGGTCGTTGAATCAAAAGGAATGTCTGACATGTGCATGTATATTGATTGGTCATAGTTTTTATTCCCAAGAAAAGGTTAAAACAGCAGGGTTTGGATAACCTTGCAAATCTCCTTTTCGGTTGATTTACACAATTCAGAAGTTCGATGCCGTATTACCCCGGATAAAAGCGCAGGTGCGCTTATAATAAAACAGTGTTTTTTGGGGGGGTGCGCTTCTAATTGAGGTGTCTGTATACGCGCATGCGCCTATAATAAGGAAAAAATGAAATTCACTTTTAAACATACTAAACTGAAGCCCGCAATAAGGCGAATCCAACGGACCATGCAACAAGTGGGATCATGCATGGTTTTCAGGCAAAAACAGCTGCGGTTCAGTTTCCCACCGCACAAAGTTGTCTAGAACCATCGAACGTGACAGGAGTGACGGGGATGTTGCCGTGCGGCCCAATCACAGCCGCATGCGCTGCGTGGCATCTGCATTTCTTCCGAAGCCTCTCGAAGGGTGGGGAAGATTCCCTGCCAGCGCAGCGAATATGCTGCCACGCAGGTTCCTCTACGGGGGTAGGCGGGGGTTTCCTGCCTGTCATTGACGAGGACCCCGAGCCGCTAGCCCGCAGGGGTCCCCGTCGTTGCCCATTTCTGCACCCTCCTCATTTTTTTCATTCAGTTTCTAGTCTAGCCCGCCTGGCTGGCAAAGCCATGGCGGAATTCAGTGGGACGCACCTCCTTTTCAAGAAGAAACCAACCCGCGCCTGGCGACTAACCTCGGACGGGTGGTATACACGTGAGCCACCAGCGCCTCCAATGCCACCTACACCCCCTGCACCGCCTGCTCCGCCTGCTCCTCCTGCACCTCCTGCTCCTCCTGCTCCTCCCGCTTCTCCGAATCCTCCGACTCCTCCTGTTCCTGACGCGTGGGGTCACCATCGGCCCGTGCTCCAGTTATATTTGCCTGCCACTTTCGACGAGTGGTTGTCTGAACCGGAGACACCCAAGGCTAGGCAAATCAATGGTCCGCCGACTGCACCTCGGTGGGGAAATCCTGAAGCCTGCACGTGGGACGAGTCGGCTGTGGGCGCCGACGATGACGTGGCCGCCGATAAACAACCCACATGCGACGGCGATGCTGTAGGCGACGGTGGAGTCGACGGTGAAGAGGGCGCCGAGGAGGACGTGTTCCCAGATCGTGAAGCTACAAACGCGGACGACGACGGTGTGGAGTCTTGGTGGCGCGACGCACCACGCGAGAAGATGTCGATACCAACGTATCCGTCGATTAACAAAAAACGACCCCACCCCTCCTCTGAGAACCGAGATGCCGGCCCCCCCTCTCCCAGGCACAAGCCGACTCAACACAAATGGCAGCGCTACACCGCCCAGGAGAAACTGAAGTGGCTTGTTCGGCTGGAGCTTGCTGCATCGGTAAGCGAGGTCGCGCGGGAGTCCGGCATACACCGCAAATGCCTCACAGAGTGGAAAAACCAAGCGGAGGAGCTCAAGGCTACACATAGTGCTCGGTGTTGACTTCATGGGCGCGGAAGGTCTTCCTGGTACAGACCCATGGAGATGAAGGTGTACGCCCAACTCCTGGACTGGCGACGCCGCGGTGTGGCAGTATCAGTCGGCCGGCTGCAAGAGTGGTCAAAAGAGGTGATGGAGGTGTTGTTCCCGGACGTCAAGTGGAAGGCGAGTCAGCGCTGGACGGAGCGGTTCCGCAAGCGGTGGAATCTCACCGTGCGCATGAAAACAAAGGTGGCGCAAAAGACACAGCAGCGTAAGTGCCTGTCCGTGCACTGTCATCCTATCGTGAAATTTTATCTTGCATTTCAGTACTTTCTTGCCCATGTTTGTTTATCTGTAGCGGTGCTCATCCGCCCTTGTAACCGTTCCTCCCTCCCCGTGCGCAGACGTGGCCAAGCAGTGCAAGGAATTTTGGCAGTTTGTCTGCGACGCACGCCACGACTACGACATCGACAATCGTTACATCATCAATGCCGACCAGACGCCTTTGTGGCTGGAGATGCCGGCGACTACCACGGTGGAGCAGACGGGCGTGAAGTCGGTGCCCATCCGCAGTGGTGGTTACCAGAAAGAGAGAGTCACTGTGATGCTGGCGTGCACGGCGACGGGCGAGAAGTTGAAGCCGTGGGTGTTTTTCAAGCGCAAGACCCTCCCAAAGGGTGACTTTCCGAACGGTAAGAAACTGCGTATGCGCGTGTTTCCGAGGGGAAAAACAAAAGTAAAATCTAACCACCGCTTGCTTGTATGCAGATGTCGTGGTCGGTTGCCAAGCTAACGGGTGGATGGAGGCCTCGGGCGTAATCGAGTGGCTCGGTGCAGGCGTGGTGCCGTTCCTGAAACCGAAGTTCGGATTGCAGAGCCAGAGCGCCATGCTAGTGCTCGACTCCTATCGTGGACACCTGACACCCGAAGTCAAGGCGAAGTTCGCGGAACTCAACATCGTGCCGGCGGTCATCCCAGCGGGATGCACGGCAGACTTGCAGCCGCTCGATGTGTCGGTCAACAAAAGCTTCAAGGCGAGTGTTCGGCAGCAGTACCAGACCTGGTTCGAGCAGGACGGCATGAACATCCTGACACCCGCAGATACGCAAAAGTGTTCTCCCGTGACCGCTTCGTCTGTATGTCTGCCTACTTGTGGACCCACGTGTTTCCCACCCCCATGTATGTGGTGCAGGGAACATTAAGAAACCATCTCCGGAGGTGGTGCTCAAGTGGATTTCACGGGCGTGGAAAGCTGTGCCTGCCGACCTGATTAAGAGAGCGTTCCTCACCTGCGGCATCAGCAATGCCCTTGACGGGAGTGAAGACGGACTGGTGCTGGCGCACCGGAAAGGTCAGCTATCCCACCAGGTAGAGGTTGATGACGACATCCAAGCAGACAAGTTCTTTGGCAACAACTCCACGGAGCCTGAGTCGGATGAGGAGTAGGCCTTAGGCTAGACTAAACTTAAAAATGTTGTGTAGGATAGGATGCTAGTCTAATGTATTCGACTTGAAAGTTTTAGTTGAAATTTTTAGCTAGAGTAATGTAGTTTGTACGAAGGTCTTGAAATGAACGAACAGGAATGGTTGAACTAACGGTGAAATCAGTACAAGTACCTAGCCCTAGAATTGTGTACCCCCTATAGGCTAACCCACTGTAGCCTAAACAAGCACAACATATATAATGTTTGACACACCCCCATAGGCGAAGTGGGGGAGAACTAGGGGTCACAAGACCACTCAGGTAAAGCAAAGCAAAGCAAGCTCAGGGTGGATCACAAAGTCACCACACATTCCGAGCACAAGTTCAAGGCCACAAGGCCAGTTCACATGCAGGAGTACATATATATGTAAGGCTAGACAAGCAAGCGCAGGTATATATATATGTAACAGTACAAGCGAGGTCAAGAGGTGAGCAAGTGAGGCAAGACAGGTACAAGACCGAGCTGGGTGCAGAAGCGCTGATGATCACAAGGCGCAAGTGCCTTGGTGAAGACATCAGCAGTGTTGGCTTCAGAAGCCACGTACGCAAGCCGCAACTGACCACGCTGCTGTAGCTCACGAGCAAGGAAGTAGCGGAGAGCAATGTGCTTTGTTCTGTGCTCCAGTCTCTGCTCTCGACACAAGGCCAGCATGGCCTTGTTGTCTACGTACAGGACTGGAGGAGAACGAGGCGGCTCTCCAAGGCCAGTCAGCAGGTAGGTGAGCCAGCGAAGCTCCTGAGCAGCCATGGCCCCTGCGTAGATCTCAGCCTCACAACTGGAGCCGAGAACAGAAGACGAGCGAGTAGCCCGCCACGAAACAGAGCCGGAACCAAGGCTGAAGGTGTAACCCTGTGACGACCGCTGCGTAGCCTGGTCGTCAGCCCAAGAAGCGTCTGCGTGACTAGTGAGGACCACTGGACTCCGCCCTCCAAGCACTAGCCCCATGCCCGTCGTACTGCACAAGTAACGCAACACCCTCTTCGCTGCAGCCATGTGCTCCGGTCGGTGTCTCCCAGGAGCAACATAGCGTGCGAGAATGCTAAGAGGGTATGCAAGGTCAGGTCGTGTGCAGGTCATCAGGTACATGAGGTAGCCAACAAGCTCTGTGTACGGGCCACTCGACTCTACGGACTCATCCGAAGGCAGAGCTGAGAGCGAGTGGCGAGTAGGCAGAGGAGTGGCCTGAGGCGAGGAGTACGTGAAGCCAAAGCGCTGAAGGACCTGCTGCACCATGTGTGACTGAGTCAGGGTGATGGTGCGGCGTGCTCTGTCCCGGGTGATCTGCAAGCCAAGGTAGCTGCGCAGTTCACCCAGGTCTGTGCACGTGTGTCTCTTCTGCAGCTCCGACTTCACGTAGGCAAGTCCAGCAGTGTCAGCTATGGCAAAGACCAAGTCGTCGACGTACACGAGGATGTAGAACGGCGGCAGAGAAGTGTGAGTGCGTAGAAACAGCGACGGGCCGGCAGTAGAGGGAGCAAACCCAAGAGCCGCAAGTGTAGTCCTCAGTGTGTCGTGCCACTCACGCGGTGCCTAGCGGAGACCGTAGACTGGCCGCCGGAGGCTCCACTGGGTGCCAGGAGGAAAAGTCCCAGTGAAGCCAAGTGGGCGGCGCAGCCAGATCTCCTCGTGCAGGCTGCCCTGCAGGAAGGCAGTGCTGAAGTCAAGAGAGTGTAGCTCGTAGTCACGGTGAGCAGCTACGTGCAGTAGTACCCGAAGAGTGGTCATCTTCGGGGTGGGAGAGAAGGTCTGAAAGTAGTCAACTCCCTGCCGCTGACTGAAGCCACGAGCCACGTAACGCGCCTTGAAGACAGGCGGAGAACCCGGCGGCCGCTTCACCCTGAAAATCCACATGCCACTGACGATGTTCGCCCCAGGAGGGGGGACAGCGTCAACGTAGGTGCCTGTGGACTTCCAGGAAGCCATCTCTGCATCCATAGCTGCCTGCCACTGAGAAGAGTAGGGACCCTCTATCGCCTCCGCGTAAGAGCGCGGAGTCGGGATGTCAAGTGCATCCGGGTCTCCCTCAGGGGTAAGCAGTACGGACACGAGATGAGGTGAAGCAGCGGCCAAGCACTGGAACTCCTCCTGCCTGTCCTCAAGGACGTCCGTGCCAAGGGCGCACTCACCCCCGACGGACGGAGGACAGACAGACTCAGACTCAGCAACAAGACTAGCAGCGTAGTCTAGACGACAGCGAGCAGCAAAGTCGACGAGCTCAGCAACTAGGGCAGACGCAGCAGTGGACTCAAAAGAAGGGTCAGTGACGACAGTAGCAAGGAGACGCGTGACAGTAGGACTGGCAGCACGAAGAGAGTCCGACTCCGGGTCGCGAAGAGCAGGAAGAGAGGACTCAGGAGGAGAAGGCAAAGGGGCACGCAGAGGAGCAGTGGACGGACGCAAAGACATCCGGTGCGTGCCAGGGACAGGAAGAGGACGCTGACACGAACCGCAACTACTAGTGCGAGCAGTACGGACAGGCGACGCAGGGTGAGACGCAGGCTCACGACGCTCAGCAAGACCTCCAGTAGGACCAGTGTAGGGAAAAGGAGCAGGCAGTGGGGAGGCGGGCTGTAACTGTAACCGTGACTGGACAGGCTGTGGACACTCTAAGGGAGGAGGAGGACCGAGAGAAGGTGGGAGACCAAGAACCTGCTGAAGGAGAGGAACAAAGTACGGCTGCTGCCGTGCCGCAACTCCAGAACCAGCAGAGACACCAGTGCCAGGGTCCTCCGCACCAGCAGCAGCTCCAACGCCCAACTCCACAGCACCAGCAGCAGCACCAGCTCCAGGGTCCTCAGCACCAGCAGCAGCTCCAACGCCCGGGTCCTCAGTACCAGTAGCAGCTCCAACGCCCGGGTCCTCAGCACCAGCAGCAGCACCAGCGCCCGTGTCCGCAGCACCAGCTGTAGCTCCAATGCCCGGGTCCGCAGCACCAGAAACAGCTCCAACCTCTGGGGCCGCAGCACCAGCAGAACCAGTAGAGTCTCCAGCACCAGTAGCACCACCACCAGCAGCGGGGTCCACGACACCAGGCGCGCCACTTCGAAGAGTGCAGCGCCGCTCGTACCACTCACGGATCCGCTCACGGGAGGGGAGCTCCCGGCTAGGAGGAGAAGCACTAGCACTAGTCCCAGTAGTACGCTTGGCTCCAGAGGTACCTCTCCTGAGGCTGCAGTACTGGAAGTACCACTCACGCAGCTGCTCCGAGGAGAGGGCTCCGCCAGGTGTAGGACCCTCAGGCTCAGGACCTCCAGACTCAGAACCCCCAGACTCCGGACTCTGCGGCTCAGCACCCCCAGGCTCAGTACTCCCAGGCTCAGAACCCCCAGGCTCCGCACCCCAAGGCTCAGCACCCCCAGGCTCCGCACCCCCAGGCTCCGCACCCCCAGGCTCCGCACCCCCAGGCTCCGCACCCCCAGGCTCCGCACCCCCAGGCTCAGCACCCCCAGGCTCCGCACCCCCAGGCTCAGCACCCCCAGGCTCCGCACCCACAGCAGGACGAGAGTCGACAGCTACCTCAACAGGCTCAACCGGGTCTACCTGAGACACACCTGAGGGAGCGGCACCCTGAGGGGGGAGGGGGTCTACGACAGCAGCACCTGGCGCGAGGAAGAGAGGCGGGGGGGGGGAGCGGGGCAGTGCGGTAGGGGAAGAGGCGGTAGTAGGGGACGGACTCGTCAAAAGTGACGTCCTGAGAGGGCAAGACTCGGCGCGAGGTGGCGTGGTAAAACTGCCAACCAGGCGCGTCCGGGACAAAGCCGAGGAAGACGCAGGGAACAGCACGGGAGGAGAGCTTGTCCGCAGACGTATCGCGGACAAAAGCTCGAGATCCCCAGACCCGGAAACGCGACGCATCGCCAACCTCCCCCGTCGACAGCAGTGTGGGCGAGGTCTCCGGCAAGGAGACACGGAGCCAGAGGTTGAGCTGATGCGCAGCGTACCGGACCGCAAACGGCCACAGAAAGTGGGGGGCAGCGGCATGGATCAAGGAGGTACGGGCGACCTCCATGACCAGGCCAATGCGGCGCTCCGCAATCCCATTCTTCTGTGGAGAGGCCGGAAGCGTGAACGACTGCTCAATGCCGTGCTCAGCACAGTAGGCTGCCAAGAGGTCGGAGGAGAACTCACCACCTCTGTCAGAGTGCAAGCGCAGGACAGGAAAGTCCGAGTGGAAACGCTCGCTGAGCTGGAGACGGGCTCTGCGGATCCAAGGGATCAAGGCATCAGGGACCTCACCCTTGGTGCGCAAGGGGAAGACCGTGGTGTAGCGCGAGTAGTCGTCAACAACTATCAGGAAGTACCTCTCCTGACCCTGACCACGGACGCGGGCTGGGCCCCACACGTCCATGTGGAGCGTCTGCAAGGGAGCAGTCGTCGGGGGAAACGAGGAGGAGTGAGGAGCGGCGCGCTGCCACCCCTCGATGCAGGGAAGACAGGGAGGAGCAGGCGAGGGTGGGAGGGGAGGGAGGACTCTGGGAAGACCGGAGACAAGGTACCGGGAGTGCATGGCACGAAGGCGCTGCACAGACGGGTGGCCAAGTCGGTGGTGCCAGAGGACAGTCTCGTGCGCCAGAGAGCGACACGAGCAAGGGGCAGACAGCTGACCTGACGCGGACGCAGACGCAGACGCAGCGACCTGAGGGGACTCAGTGGTCAGTGTGTACAGGTCCGACCCCGGCTGCCGAGTGAAGGTAGCCAAGTGGCGGCCCGTACGAGCACACGTGCAGCGTGTCACGCGCTCCTAGGCAGGGGTGAACTGGTGAACACCCCCGTCCTGGAGTGCACTACCTGCCACCAAGTTCATAGAGAACGAGGGGAGGTGGAGACCTGACAGTGTGCCCGACGGGACCGCAGGACAGGGAAGGACAGTGGAGGAGGTCGCAATGACCGGACCCCCAGAGGGGTCAGCGAGGGAGACAGCAACTGGCCGAGCAAGCGGCTCAAGGGCAGTGCGGTCACGAAAGAAGCAGCGAGAAGCACCTGAGTCCAGTGTGAAGGTGTGCAGTGCTGCCGTCGACTCAGTACCAGGGGGGGCAGACGCACAAGCACCTAGAGCAGCTGCCTCACCAGCACCTGGGGTAGCAGACACGCGAGTACCTGGAGCGGCAGACGCACTAGTCCTAATGCCCGGGTCGGGCGGCACACACAGGTACTCAGCACCCTCTCCACTAGTAGACATCACATACATAGCAGTGAGAATAGCATCAAAGTCTAGAGCATAGATATCAATCCCCTTCTTCAGGAGATCAACCCAGCGGGGCAGCTCAGTGGCCTGAGGGAACTGAACACGCCACGCGTCGTTGAGACGAGCGAAGCAGCGCTGTGTGGCGTGCGGTCCCCCACACGGCTGACCAGTGCGGTCACCAGTGCGAATGACGTACGTGCAGCTAAAGCCACCCCCTCCCCCGTGCTGAGAGTACCACTCACGGACCTCCAGGGGCGACGGAGTGTGCTGCTGGCCCTGGCCACCGCCAGCGCCTCCACGACCACCACCGCCGCCGCCACCTCCTCGACCACCCCAACCCCTGCCGCCGCCGCGTCCACCGCCACCCCCACCACCGCCTCCGCCCCTGCCACCTCCCCCGCCGCTGCCGCCACCACCCCCACCGCTGCCACTAGCCCCTCCAGTCGCGCCACCACCCCCACCGCCGCCACCGCCCCCACCACCGCCTCCCCCGCTGTCACCGCCACCGCCCTTGCCCTCTTTGCCCTTGCCGCTGCGGCGCCCGCTCGAAGCAGACGCAGTCCCGACCTTCTCAGCACCAAGGAGGTCGACAGCAGCAGCAGAGGCGACAGAGGGAAGAAGGGGGGAAGGAGAACACCCCTCAAAGAACGGGGTACGGGGGTCGCCACGAGAGGCACCTACAGCGACTATGCTAGCCTCAGCTGCAAGGAGTTCCTTCTCGAGGAGGGCAATGGTGAGCTCAGTGGGGCAGCGAGCTAGGAAGTGGTCCCTGACTGAGCGCAGAGTGTCAAGGAGGCGGGTGACTAGGTGGTAGAGAGTGAGCCAGAGTGGGGGTGGGTTCTTGGCAAGGAACTCATCAGGCATGGCGGCGCGGAAGCGAGCCTCACTAGTGCGGAGGTGCGTAATGAGGTCAGCGACTGTGTGGAAAGAGGCTAAGTCGGGGAACAGGTAGGGAAGAGAGAGACGGCCTAGTGCGGCAGAGGCCGGTCAGGAGTAGCGGGCAACGACAGCAGTGTACAGTGCCTGTGCAGTCTTGTGCTGCCCAAAGTGCTCGCGCTCATCTATCGGCAGGGAGTTGCGAATAGCGAAGCGAGCGTGGGCGTCACGAGTCTGCCACTGTGAGCGGGCAGTGCTGTCAGCAGTAGCAGCAGGAGCAGGAGCATGGCCTAGGGCGTGATCGTACAGTGAGATGTCCTCCTTGGCAGTGAGCTGTAGGAAGAGGTGTAGGTCATCTAGCCAGGTTTCGAACTTCACTGGGCGGCCCTCAGCATCGAAAGCTAGCACAGGAGGGCTAGCCATAGCAGTAGTAGGAGTAATAGCAGAAGGGGCACCCCAAAAACAGTAGGCAGTGCGACTCAGGTAGGGCGGCTCGGTCCAGTACGGGCGGCGCGGCTCGGTTCAGTTAGGGCGGCGCGGCTCGGAAAGGGCGGCGCGGCTAGGTTCGGGCGGCGCGGCTCGGTTTGGGCTGGGCGGCTCGGTTCGGGCGGCTCGGTTCGGGCTGGGCGGCTCGGTTCGGGCTGCTCGAGTCGGGCGGCTCGTTCTGGGGGGGCCGTTCGGGGCCTCTAGGGGCGAGCGCGGGGCCGTAAGGGGCCGCTAAGGGCGAGCGTGGGGCCGATCGGGGCCTCTAGGGGCGAGCGCGGGGCCGTAAGGGGCCGCTAAGGGCGAGCGCGGGGCCGTTCGGGGCCTCTAGGGGCGAGCGCGGGGCCGTAAAGGGCCGCGAAGGGCGAGCGCGGGGCCGTTCAGGGCCTCTAGGGGCGAGCGCGGGTCCGTAAGGGGCCGCTAAGGGCGAGCGCGGGGCCGACGGGGGCCTCTAGGGAGGTGAGCGCGGGGCCGACGGGGCCGTTAGGGGTGATCGCGGGGCCGACAGGGTCGCTAAGGGGCGAGCGCGTGGGCCGACGGGGCCTTAAGGGGCGGCGCGCGAGTCGCTAAGGGGCGGTCGCGGGTCGCGGGGCCTTAGGGGGCCGTGAAAAACGAGGCGCCCTAGGGCGCAGTTAGGTAGGTAGGTAGGTAGGTAGGTAGTGGTGGGCCCTAAAAAAAACGGTCCTAGCGAAGGACCTGCTCTATACCATCTTGAAATGAACGAACAGGAATGGTTGAACTAACAGTGAAATCAGTACAAGTACCTAACCCTAGAATAGTGTACCCCCTATAGGCTAACCCACTATAGCCTAAACAAGCACAACATATATAATGTTTGACAGAAGGTTGTAAAGAAAGTGAAAAAAACAACAGACATTCTTGTCTATACAGCAAGAGTGCGCTTATAATATGTAAGGTTTTTTTAGAGGGTGCGCTTCTAATTGAGGATCGGCCATAAGCGCATTGCGCCAGATAGAAGCGCATGCGCTTAACATAGGCATGCGGTTATATCCGGGGCGATACGGTAAGTTTAAACACTACAGTAGTACCGTAGTGTGTGTGCATGTTACTGTAGCATGTGTCCCTTCGCGTAAGTTACATGTGCCGTATTCTCCCGGACATAACACCCTAGGGTATAGCTAAAAATACAGGGAAAAAATGGGGGGGGGGGGTCTCCTCATAGGAAAAAAATACATAATACCCGGGTCTTTACATATGGCATATTTTAGTGTTAGTGTTTTTTTAATTAGTCAATGTGGGTGTTTTGCTGGTCGTTTTAGCATCACTGCCTGAGGCGCGAATGTCAGTTCCGGCCTCGAACTTAATCGCCCTCACGAAAATGCCATGTGACACCTCTCTTGCCACTTGCAACGGAAGATTCTGTCAGTAGATCTGCACTGTGGATGCCCGATTGATCCTGGAGAGGGTTACAGGCGCGTTCGCCTGGGGGGTTATGGGCGCACTGACCCGCTACTGAAACAAGCCCTTTTATCCCAATGGTCTAGTGGTTGGGATTCTGACATGGTATCAGAGCGATCTCGGGTTCGATTCCCGGTGTATGCACATGTAGGCCGTTGCCGCTGTGCTTAGTCCTGGGCCTCCCAGTGTGGGGGGGGGGGTGTTAGTAGATCTGCACTGTGGATGCCCGATTGATCCTGGAGAGGGTTACAGGCGCGTTCGCCTGGGGGGTTATGGGCGCACTGACCCGCTACTGAAACAAGCCCTTTTATCCCAATGGTCTAGTGGTTGGGATTCTGACAGATTCACCTGCACGTGGCAACAGAGAAATTGTGGGAGGGGGCAAATCTCGGCAGATTGCCTTTGAATGTACCGCGAAATTTCATTGAGGGAGAAATTCACACGATATTTTTCTGTATTGCAGCTACTCATTAACGACTATAATAATGAATCCGTAAGAAAAGGGGGGTGTTATAGAAAATCAGCCAAAAAGGGGGGTATAGTAGAAACGAGGTCTATCATAACACCCACCCCGCACAAGCTACCCGGGGGTGTACAATTATGGGGGGGTGTTTTGTCTGGGAGTATACGGTACTTCCAAAACGTGCACTTCCGAAAGTTGGGGTTGTACGCGGTTGAGTAAACCCCTGTAAGGAGAAGGGTTTTTCCTTACACTACCCCCCCCTTTAAGAAAGGTGGTCAATATCCGCAGCTCGCTTGCGGACGAGGTAATCGCCAAGGAGCGGAGAAGCTTCAAGCGAGGCGGATGGCACCCAAGTGTCATCCTCACTGGTGCGGTCAGTCCAGCGGATTAGAAAATCCACGTGGCGTCTGTGAAGAAATGAGGAATGAAATGACTAGGCAAAATGTGGGTACAAGTAGGAAACCTAGAAATGTTGTACCCTATAGTGTCTACCCCACTACAGCCTAAATAGACCATAGCATATAAGTTTGACAGCGTCCAGAAGCGTTGAGCCGAACACGATGCGCCAAAATCTTGGACGGGTCAAGTGTCGGTTCTGGGACAGGTCGGGCTGTCGGGGCGGCGTTCTGGCGCGCGATGTCTGTCGTGGCAGGCAGGAACTTGCAAAGGAGGCTGACATGGAAGGCGTCATGTATACGCCAATCGTCGGGTAGCAGAAGCTTCGCGGTGACAGGTGTCACCATCTTGATGATCTTGAAAGGCCCACAAAATCTTGAAAGGGCCGGGCAGGTGCAGGTTCTTCGTGTCAAGTAGCACTAGTTGCCCAGCTGCCAAGACGAGTTCCCGTCGTAGAAGGTCGGTGTATTTACGGGAAGTGGTGTTCGCTTTGCGAATTGCGTCCTCAGCCTTTTCGCGAACTTCTTGAAGTTCCGTCACAAATGTTTGTGACCTCGGGACCGGGTTGTCTAGTGTAGTCGTCGTAGGCATTGCCGGGTCCATCCCGTAATTTAGGAAAAATGGGGAGTGATTAGTCGTGCTGGATGGGGCGTTGTTGAACGCGAACTCCAGCATGGCGAGCGAGTTTTCCCAGCGAGCGGGATCGGGGCAGTTTGTCCTGATTAGCTGCTCCATGGTCTGATTGGTTCGCTTAGTCTGGCTGTCCGTTTGCGGGTGGTATGCCGATGAGAACTGTAGCTTCGTGCCGTACTGCGCCTACGTCTCCTTCCAGAATTTCGACGTAAACTTCGGGTCCCTGTCGCTGATGATCGCTGCGGGGATTCCGTGCAATCGCACGACGGTTGAGATGAAGAGGCGCGGCGTTTCTTCGGCTGTGACTGTTGTACGACACGGTGCGAAGTGCGCCATTTTCGTGAGGCGATCGATGACGATGAGAACAGCGTCGTTGCCGGACGGCCCAGCTGGCATCCCCGTGACGAAGTCCATCGTCACTTGTTGCCATGGTCGTTCGGGTGGCTCGAGGGGTTGAAGCAGTCCAGTTGGCCGCTGACGTGTCGATTTCATGGCTTGGCACACCCTGCATGAGGACACATATCGCTGCATGTCGTTAGCAGAATCAGGCCAATAATATTGACGGTGCAACGGCTTCTGAGTTTTATCAACCCCGAAATGTCCGGAGAGGTTAGAATCGTGGACCTCATGAATGAGGAGTTCACGCAGCAGTCGGTAAGTGGGAACCCAAATCCGGCCAGTTCCAGCCTTTATGTAATAATTCCCCTTCTGCGTCGTTGCCTGATGGTGATTTCCAGCCGTGAAGAACGGGTCCGTAGTGTAGTCGTGGGTGAATAGCCCCGTAAGTAGCGGGTTCGAAGGGTGCTGAGCACTGCAGCGGATTGAACTGTCGGTCGGGTAAGGGCGTCGGTGATGTTATTCGCCCCTTTTTTGTACGTGATGCGGTTGGTGAAGTGGCTCTCCATGTAGTCCAGCCACCGAATTTGTCGCGGGTTGAGGTTGGGCTGAGCTCGCATGTACTGTAGGGACGTGTGGTCCGTGCGAACAGTGACGTCGGCGCCCACCAAGTAGTAGCGCCACAGTTTGAACGCGTGTATTATGGTGAGCATCTCCTTGTCATGTATCGGGTAGTTGCGCTCAGCTGCCTGCAGTTTGCGTGACTCGTAGGCGATCGCCTGCAGCCCGTTCCCAAAATCCTGGAGGAGTACAGCTCCAATGGCAAAATCAGAGGCGTCGGTGAAGACTTCGAACGGCTTCGATGGGTCGGCGATGCGCAAAACCGGAGAGGAAACGAGAAAATTCTTCAACTCATGAAAAGCCGCCTCAGCTTCCTCCCCCCACACAAAATTCCTGTCCTTGTGCAGCAGGTCGGTTAGCGGGCCGGTTATCCCTGCCATATTCGGGATAAACCGCCTCACGTAATTCACAAAGCCCAGAAAACTCTGAAGTTCCGTGATGTTAGTCGCAGACTTACACTCCTGAATAGTCTTGATTTTCGCCGGGTCGATCTTGATGCCGTCGCGGGAGATGACGTGCCCCAAAAACTCCAACTCCTGCTTAAAGAACTCGCACTTAGAGCCCTTGGTGATGAGGCGGTTCTCCTGCAACCGCTTAAACACTGCGTCGAGGTCTCGGAGGTGTTGTTCTCTTGTCCTGCTAAATATCAGAATATCGTCCAAATAGACGACCACACACTTGTCGAGAAATTCCCGGAAAACCCTGTTCATAGTCAGTTGAAATGTCGAAGGCGCGTTTGTGAGGCCGAACGACATCACTGTGAACTTGTAGCTTCCGTAGCGGGTACGAAACGCGGTCTTGAGACAGTCGTCGGCGAAGACCCAAATCTGGTGGTAACCGCCACGCAAGTCAATTTTCGAAAAGTAGCGAGCACCGCAAAGTTGATCGAGGAGGTCGTTGATGCGTGGGATTGGGTAGCGAGATTTGATGGTCACCCGGTTGAGCGCGCGATAGTCGATACACATGCGAAGCCCGCCATCCTTTTTCGGCGTGAACAGGATAGGGGCTGCGAAGGGAGATGTACTGGGTCGAATAAACCCCTTCTCCAAAAGTCCCTCAATTTGTTGTCGCAGCTCCTCGAGTTCCGGTTGGGTCAACCGCCACTGTGTACGAACAGTCGGTTGCGCGCCAGGCTCCAGCTGGATTTTGTGGTCCTCGGGGCGTTCGGGTGGCAGTCCAGGTGGCAGATCGTCGGGGAAGATGTCAGGGTACTGTTGAATCAGCTCCGCTAAATCAGGTAGTACAGCTGGGCACAGCTTCTCGATGTCCTTTCCGTCGGTGTCGGTTGCCAGCTCGCGCAAACATACGGCGAACAGCTGCGCGCCTCGGTTGTAGTGGCGGTCAATAGTGATGGCTTTGACGCACGGGGCTTGGATGTAGTCAGGTGTCCATGGAAGAAGCTTAATTAGCCCCTCGTGCTTGCTGATGTTGCACGATCTGTGAAAATATTAGGTGGAAACGTGGGGAGAGTAGAAACGTGGGGCCTAGGCTTAGTAGCCTAGGCCCTAACTTAGTATCGAGCGGGTTTTCCCCTAGGGTGAGAGTCGAGTGAGTTGAGAGGAAAATTGTGAAAAGGTGGGTTTCACTATAGGTTCAGGGGTACATATAGCATAGAAACACAATAAGGTGCACCACCAACAAAAGTTTACATAACTACACTAACTACAACTACAAGCAATTATAAAACATGACAAAATATTTCGACACGCCCCCATAATGCTTGTAGGTAGGTGTGTAGTTACAGCAACAGCAGGTACCCCTACCATCTCCTCACCCTCCTCCTTCCCCTCCCCAACACTGCTGCAGAAGCAGCAGAGAAAGGGGGGAAAGAGGAAAGGTGGAGGGACGGCTGCTTGTTGCCTCACCCCCGCCACCCCGGTACCACCCCCCCCCCTCACCCACATCCTCACACCCTCCTCCCCCAGCGGCAGCTGCAGCGGTGGGACTGAAAGAAGGAGGAGGGAAAGGGAGAGAGTTGACCCCACGCTCCAACACCCTCCACCCCCATACCCTCCTCCCCACGGCTGCAGGGAGACAAGAGAAAGGGGGGGGTGGGAAGGAAGAAAGCCGCAGAGCGGCGAAGAGGCGTCGGTGCAGATGGGTCAGGGACGGCAGCAGGGAGTGCAGGGGCGGAGAGGCCCGTCGCGGGCCAGTGCCACGGGGCGCACGACGGGTAGGATAAAAGGGCCCGATCGTGTGCCTCGGGGCGCACGACGAGCAGGGCACCATCGTGTGCCTCGGGGCGTACGATGGGCAGATAAAGGGCACCGTCGCGTGCCACGGGGCGCGCGACGGGCAGGATAGGAGTCACACGCTCGTGGGCGGGACAAGGTAAAACTAAAATCGTCACGCGCCCTAGGCGCGCGACCGGAAAATCTCAGCAGCGGAAGAGTAACGCGGGCCCACAGGCCAGGACGAAAACAGCTCCGATAACATGTCAAAATATTAGGTGTGGGGCCTAGGCTTAGTAGCCTAGGCCCACACTAGGAGATAGGTATGTTCGAGTGGGTTAGGTGAGAGTCGAGAAATTGGAAGGGAAGTGAAGTGACTAGCAAGAGTTGGGATACAAGTACATTGCCCTAAATTGGGTTGTACTCATTACAGAGTACCCCACTGCAGGCTAGACAGCAAATATATTCTGACACGATCCCGTTCTCCAGTCGATGACGGGGTTGTGCCGTTGCAGCCAATCACGTCCCAGTAGCACGTCGCAGCCATCCAGCGTCGTCGCGAGAAACTTCATGCTGAAGCCGAAATCGTCGCCGCATTTGATCCGCACCGTCCGTGTTTCTTCCAAAATCGCCAGAGGTGTCCCATCCACGAGGCGAGCAACGATTTCAGGCAGACACCTGTCAAGTTGCAACTTGCATTTTTTTGCTGTCGCCAAGTTGAAGAGGCTATGGCTGCCCCCCCCCCCGTCGACGAATATTTTCAAGTAATTTTTTAACACTTTGCCAACGACTAGCACAGGGTGATCAACATGGTTATCCCCATTATTCGGTCGAGTGCGATCGATTGCATGAATCGGAACCACGACAGAGAACAGTCAGTAAGGGGCCCGTCTGTTACCGTCGCTTGTCGAGGCGACCTGAGGGGGCCGCGTGCGGCCCCCCAGGGAGCCGCAACGGGCGACGGGAAAAAGAGGGGGGGGCGGTGCACGTGCCCCCGGTGCGCCGCGACAGGCGACGGAGCATGGCCGGGGCGGGGCCGAAGCAGGGTCGAGGCAGGGTCGGTGCATAGCAGGGGGAGGGCCGCGATAGGGCCGCGACAGGGTCAGGGCAGGGCCGGGGTCGGGGCAGGTCCGGGACGGGGCCGCGACAGGGTCGGGGCAGGGCCGCGCCGGGGCAGGTCCGGGACGGGGCCGCGACAGGGTCGGGGCAGGGCCGAAAGGGGCAGCGACGGGGCCGCAAGGGGCGGCGACGGGGCCGCTGGAGGCGGCGGCGGGACCGATAGGGGCGGCGACGGGGCCGCTGGAGGCGGCGACGAGGCCGCTTGAGGCGGCGACGGGGCCGACAGGGGCGGCGACGGGGCCGCGAAGGGGCCGCGAGGGGCCTGAAAGGTCGGCGACGGGGCCGGTAGGGGCGGCGACGGGGCCGTTGGAGGCGGCGACGGGGCCGCGAAGGGGCCGCGAGGGGCCTGAAAGGGCGGCGACGGGCCGGTAAAGGCGGCGACGGGGCCGCGAAGGGGGCCGCGAGGGGCCTGAAAGGTCGGCGACGGGGCCGATAGGGGCGGCAACGGGGCCGCGAAGGGGCCGCGAAGGGCCTGGAAGGGCGGCGACGGGGTCGCGAAGGGAGCCGCGAGGGGCCACTAAGGGTCTCGCGAGGGGCACGCCACGGGGCGTGCAGTACACAGAGTAGCAGCAGAAGCAACAGGCCAGGAACGTAGTTTGCTCTGATAGCATATAAAAAAGTTATAGAACCTAGGAGGCATGGAAACCTTAGGTGCTAGGAAGGGGGTTAACGAAAGTGTCGAGAGAGTTGATGCAAGCCAAAAGAGTGCTTCACTAATGAGAATAGCAAGTACAAATAGGTAAACAGCAACACAAGGAGGTGCACCACCAAACATGATGCAATATCTACACTACAACTGCAAACGATTATATAAAATATGTAAACATATTTTGACAGACTCTTCCCATTTCCCGGCTCTTTCCTGTCTTTCCTCGTCGCCGGCGTTCTCTTAGGGCAGTCTGCATATTTGTGATCCGGCTTCCCGCACTTAAAACACAGCCCTGTGTAGGGGCGGTCTGGTGCATGGACTCCGTTGATCGTGGCCCGTTGGGTCTGGCCGCGAAAACGATTTCCCTCCCAGAAAATCGACCTCGGGTACTGCATCGGCGCGTCCGTGGATTCTGCCAACCATGCTGCTTCCAGGAACGATGTCGGGCGGCATCGGCGCACCTCGTACTATATCTCATATTTAAGGCCGCTCACGTACTTATCCAACGGCTCCGCCTCCGACATATCGTCCACTTGGTCGGCGAGTGCCATGAATGACGCTGTGTAGTCTTGGACAGATGCCAACTATGACCAAGCACGCAGCTTCATGCGAGCTTGTTCCGAGCCGGATATGTGCTCGAAGCGATCTCGTAAGGCTGCGCCCCACTCCTTCCACGTGCAAAGTGGCCGAACGTGCACTTCCGAAAGTTGGGGTTCTACGCGGTTGAGTAAACCCTTGTAAGGAAAAAGGTTTTTCCTTACATAAACCCTCGGATATAAGACCTGGGGGTCTTAACAGACTTGCACAAAAAAATAGGGGGGGGGGGGGGGGGGGGGGGGGGAGCCCTCACAAATGTCAGCATTCGTCTAGGTCTTAATACCGTACCGTATGGCCCCGGATATAGGCGCCGTCCTAATCAAAAGCGCCGGCGCTTCTATCTGGAGCATGGTGCTCATGGCCGGTCCCCAACTATTGTTGGGCTGAGAAAAGCCCTTAGGATATTTCAAGGCTAAGACCCTGAGTAGGAATGTTGTAGTTGCGGAAGCGTTCTTAGTGAACTTGTTGAACCAACTTGCACTAGTGTGCGAGAGCAAGAAATTTGATTATAGCAAGGTAATACAAAGGCTTTTATATGATTACAAGGAATATGAAAAGGTGCAGCTAACATTTTTGTTGTTTTTGCGGTTCGATACAGTGACGACTCGGGCAACTGCTCAATACCGAGTCAGTTGTTTGTCCTTGCTGTCGCGCTGTATTTCGTCGAGTCAAAGGTCGCTGACCTTTGACCTTCGTGTAACCTCCAGCTGTTACTTTCTGTCAACCTCCACGGTTGACTCGCCGTTGCTCCGCTGCGATTCGCCTCGTTTGTAGTCTATTGTTTTGACACAACAGGAGCGTTAAATGACTTGTTTCCAACACTCCCCTTCGCTTCTGGAGTGTCACTGCTGATAACGTGGCCTTGCCCAGTCAGCAGCATCCAATACTCGAACTTCTACTTTCCCAGTTTCTTGGTCAAGTAATCGGCTGCCATCTTAGATGTGGGATAGTAAGATAGCTCAAGTATCCCCTTCTCGATTTCGTCTTTTACGAAGAAGTACCGGAGGGCGATGTGTTCCGTTCGATTCGCGAACCCCTTCTTGTTCGCTATGCGAATGGCTGATTGGTTGTTGCAGAACAAGCAGAAGTTGGGTAACTGAGCCAGCTTCGCTTCTTCCAGTAGTTCGCGAAGGTACAATCCTTCCTTGGTGGCTGAGCGGAGTGCGATATATTATGCTTCAGCTGAGGAGAAAGCAATTAGCTCTTGCTTGCTCGACTGCCACGAGATGGGGCCGATAGGTTGGAGTCGGTAGATGTAGCCGGTGCGCGATCGTCTGTTGTCAGAGTCGCCGGCGTGATCAGCATCCACATAACCAATTAGCTTGGGCGTCGTAGTTCCGGTCTTGTGGTAGGTTAGGCCGATCGTCAGGGTGTTGACGAGGTAGTGAAGTGCACGGTCAAGCTCTGCCATGTGATATGTTTCGGGCTTCTTGAGGTAGGTGGCGAGTTGGCTAGCTGAGTAAGATAGGTCCGGTCGGCAGGTAACGGCTGCGAAGAGTAGACATCCTAGCTTTCGATGGCGTTGGCGTATTTTGCGGTGCTAAGATAGATCGCGTTCTCCCCTTCTTGTATGTTGAGTCCCAGGTACTGAGTCACGGTCGACGAGACGGTAAGCGTGAGGTCCCGCTGCAGCTCCCCTTTGAACCAAGTCGTGATGTTGTCAGTTGAGCCGATGTAGAGGTCATCTACGTAAACGATGAGCAGGATGTAGTCGGTCCCTTTAGTGAGTCGGTACATTCCTTGGTCATACGGTAGTTGGCGGAATCCGATGCGGACTAGTCGGGCGTTAAAATACTGCTGCCACAGCCTCGGAGGTTGCTTGATGCCGTACAGTGACAGACTTGATTGGGTTGCTGACAGACTTGATTCGAGTCTGCGTCAGAGTCGTGTGGTTGTTCGACGAAAATCTCAGCGTCGACAAGAGCGTACAGAAAGGCATTGGCGACGTCGATTTGGCAGAGTTTCTTCCGCTTCATGGCGGCTATCGCGAGAAGAATCCGTAGTGAGGTGTGTCGGCTAACTGGCGTGAAGGTTTCGGTGAAGTCTTGTCCATGCTCTTGATCGAAGCCGCGTACGACCCAGCGTGCTTTGAACTTGTCGATGGTTCTGTCGGCTTTTGTTTTCACGCGGAAGACCCATTTTCCGGTGAGAACGGTTTCGTTGCGTGCCACTCCGATGGGTACGATTTTCCAGGTGTTGCGGTCTTCCAGCGCTTTTAACTCTCTGTCCATGGCTTCGCGCTATTTTTCCCTGTGCTCCCCCCCCAGAGCGTGCTGAATTGCGGCAGGCCCCTTAGGTGGCGTTGCTCCATAGACAGCGGTGACGAGGCCTAGAATCTGCAGCCCACTCTGTGTGTAGCGGGGAAGGTTTGCGTCCTCGGGATAAGCTGCTTCATCTCCTGCTTCTGGATCACGTAGGAAATTGGGCCCTATGCGTTCGGAGACGTTGGTGTCGACCGGTTGGGGTGTAACGTAACATTTGTCGGTGAAGTCGTGGTAGTCTTCCGCGTTGAAACTTTCGCGAGGGTTGTCGTCGTCCATGGGAATGTCCACAGAGTAGGAAGAGGTCTAGCTTCCTCCGCCTTCATCTGCTGCCAAAGCGAAGGCTCGGTCCCCACGAAATCCGCCCGTGACATCTCGTTTTGCTTCCAGGTTGTCCAGGTACGTCTGGAGTGTAAGTCGCTTGTAGAAAATGACATCAGGTGCTGCTACTGTTTCCTTTATGTGGACGTAAAAAATATTCCATGCGTTGTAGTATTTTTTGATGCCCAAGTTTAGTCCCCACTGTGCGCGTTGGGAGAATCGGCTGGCTCGTGCAGCTGGGGTTCGGTACTGTACCATACACCCGAGTACTCGTAAAATTTTTGTGCTGCCCAATTTTCCTGTCCACAGCAGATGCGGTGATGCGTTGTTCGGGAGCGATGATGACAAGAGCAAGTTGTGCAACATGACAGCGTGGTCCATCGCCTCGGGCCACTGGCGGTTGGGTAGTAGCATGCCACGTAGCAGCTTGCGCATGGTGTTTTAGAGGGTCCTTTCCAATCTTTCTACCACGCCTTGCTACTGATGAGCGTAGGGAAGCGAGATGAGTCGCTTGATGCCTCTTTCTACCAGGTACTGCGTAAATCGCTGTGACTGATATTCTCCTCCTCCGTCCGACTGGAAGCTTTTCAGCTTCACTCCTCATTCCCTTTCTGCTATTGGAAGCCAGGTGACGAAGGCTTCGAAAGCCATGTCGCGGCTAGGAAGGTTGAGGTGCCAGACGTATCGGGTGGCGGCGTCGATGAACGTGATGACTTAGTTGTAGGCTCCTTGTCCGCTTTCACGCTTGACGTAGTATGTCACTGTAAACCTTCTCCAGTGGTGCGTATGTCAGAATAAACAAGTGTGTTTGCACTAGGAAAGTGGTGGGTACAAGTACTAAACCCTAAACTTACTGTACCCCATAGTAACTACCCCACTACAGCCTAAACAAACTGTAGAGTATAAGTTTGACACACCCCCATAGGCAAAGTGGGGGAGAGCAAAGAGGGGGTCACAAGACCAGTCAAGAGAAGCAAAGCAAGCTCAGGGAGGATCACAACATAACCACACATTGTGAGCGCAAGCAGATGGCCATAAGGCCAGTTCACATGCACAGTTTTAAAGCACAGAACAAACAGGACAGTGATCAAAACCTAGCAAGTGAAAGCATGCAGGTATAGATATATAGATCACAGTACAAGCAAAGTCAAGAAGTGAGCAGGTGAAGCAAGGTAGGCACAAGGCCTAGAACAGTACAAAAATGCTCATGATCACAAGGCGGAAGTGCCTTGGTGAAGATATCAGCAGTGTTGGCCCGAGAGGCCACGTAAGCAAGACGAAGCTGACCGTGCTGCTGCAGCTCTCGAGCAAGAAAGTAGCGAAGGGCAATGTGCTTCGTTCTGTGCTTCATTTTGTGCTCCTATCACAAGGCCAGCATGGCCTTGTTGTCGACGTACAGAACTGGAGGAGAACGAGGCACCTCTCCCAAGCCGGTCACCAAGTAGGTGAGCCAGCGTAACTCCTGTGCAGCCATGGCCCCTGCGTAGATCTCAGCCTCACAGCTGGAGCTGAGAACAGAAGACGAGCGGGTAGACCGCCACGAAACAGAACCAGAGCCAAGGCTGAAGGTGTAACCCTGCGACGACCGCTGCGTAGCCAAGTCGTCAACCCAAGAAGCGTCTACATGACCAGTGAGAACAACTCGAGCCCGTCCTCCAAGCACTAGCCCCATGCCCGACGTACTGCACAGGTAGCGCAACACCCTCTTCGCTGCAGCCATGTGCTCTGGTCGGTTTCTCCCAGGAGCAACATAGCGTGCCAAGATGCTAAGAGGGTATGCCAAGTTAGGTCGAGTGCAGGTCATCAGGTACATGAGGCAGCCAACAAGCTCTGGGTACGGGCCACTCGGCTCTGCAGACTCATCCGAAGGCAGAGCTGCGAGCGAGTGGTAAGTAGACAGAGGAGTGGCCTGAGGCGAGGAGTATGTGAAGCTGAAGCGCTGAAGGACCTGCTGCACCATGTGTGACTGAGTCAAGGTAATGGTGCGCTGTGCTCTGTCCCAGGTGATCTGCAAGCCAAAATAGCTACGCAGTTCACCCAGGTCTGTGCACGTGTGTCTCTTCTGCAGCTCGAACTTCACATGGGCGAGTCCCTCAGTGTCTGCAGTGGCAAAGACCAAGTCGTCGACGTACACGAGGATGTAGAACGGCGGCAGCGAAGTGTCGGTGCGGAGAAACAGCGACGGGTCAGCAGTAGAAGGAGCAAACCCAAGAGCCGCAAGCGTAGTCCTCAGTGTGTCGTGCCCCTCACGGGGCGCCTGGCGGAGACCGTAGACTGGCAGTTGGAGGCTCCACTGGGTACCAGGAGGAAACGACCCAGTGAAGCCAGGAGGGCGGCGCAGCTAGATCTCCTCGTGCAGGCTGCCCTGTAGGAAAGCAGTGCTGAAGTCAAGAGAGTGAAGCTCGTAGTCACACTGAGCAGCGACGTGCAGCAAAACACAAAGAGTGGTCATCTTCGGGGTCGGGGAGAAGGTCTAGAAGAAGTCAACTCCCTGTCGCTGACTGAAGCCTCGAGCAACGTAACGTGCCTTGAAGACAGGCGGAGAACCCGGCGGCTGCTTCACCCTGAAAATCCACATGCCACTGACGATGTTCGCCCCAGGAGGGGGAACCTCGTCAACGTAAGTGCCTGTGGACTTCCAGGATGCCATCTCTGTGTCCATGGCTGACTGCCACTGAGAGGAGTAGGGACCCTCTATCGCCTCTGCGTAAGAGCGCGGGGTCGGTATGTCTGGTGCATCCGGGTCTCCCTTAGGTGCAATCAGCATGGACACGAGATGAGGTACAGCGGCTGCAAAGCACTCAAAGTCCTCCTGCCTTTCCTCAAGGACGTCCGTGCCAAGGGCACACTCACCCCCGACGGACGGAGGACAGACAGACTCAGACCCAGCAACCAGACTCTAGGCGTAGTCTAGACGACAGCGAGCAGCAAAGTCGACAAGCTCAGCAACTAAGGCAGACACAGCAGCGGACTCAACGGAAGGGTCAGTGACAGTTGTGGCCAGGAGACGCGTGACAGTAGGACTAGTAGCACGAAGGGAGTCAGACTCCGGGTCAGCAAGGGCAGGAAGAGAGGACGCAGGAGGAGACGGCAGAGGGACACGCTGTGGAGCAGTGGAAGGATGAAGTGCCATCTGGTGCGTTTCTGGGACTGCAGGAGGACGCTGACGTGGAACACGACGACCAGTGCGAGCAGCACGAACAGGCGACGCAAGACGGGACTCAGGCTCACGACGCTCAGTAAGACCTCCGGTCGGACCAGTGTAAGGAGAAGGAGCAGGCAGCGGGGACGCAGGCTGTAACGGTGACTGCGACTGGACACGCGGTGGACACTCTAAGGAGGGGGCAGGACCAGTAGAAGGTGGGAGACCAAGAACCTTCTGAAGGAGCGGAACGAAGTACGGCTGCGGCTGCGCAGCGCCCCTAGAACCAGCACAGTCAGCACCAGCACCCCCAGCGGCGGCTCCAACTCCTGCAGCACCTCCAGGAGCTCCAGCAGCGCCAACTCCAGGACCCCCAGGAGCACCCGCACCAGCAGCACCGTCAGCTCCAGCACCTCCAGTAGGACGAGCGGCAGCGCCTCCAACTCCAGCCCCTGCACTACCACTAGCCCCAGCACTTCCAGCGGCTCCAGCAGCACCTCCAGTCCCAGCAGCTTCAGCACCTCCAGTACGAGCACCTCCAGGACCAGTGACGCCAGCACCTCCAGTGCCAACCCCAGGGTCGGCAGCCACACCAGCACCTGTAGCTCCAGCGCCCTCAGCTCAAGCTCCAGTAGCACCCCCAGCTCCCACAGCACCACGTCTGCGGCGACAGTGCTGAGAGTACCACTCACGTAGCTGCTGGGACGAGAGAGCGCCCCCAGGCGCAGTACCCCCGAGCTCAGGACCTCCAAGCTTAGCACCCCCAGGCTCAGCACCCCCAGGCTCCGCACCCCCAGGCCCCACACCCCCGGGCCCCACACCCTCAGGCTCAGCACCCCCAGTCTTAGCACCCCCAGGCGCAGCAGGCTCAGGCTCAGTACCTTGCGCAGGACCAGAGTCGACAGCTACCTCGACAGGCTCGACTAGGTCTACCTGGGACATACCTGAGGGAGACGGACCCTTGGGAGGCAGGGGGTCTACCGAAGCAGCACCTAGCGTGAGGAAGAGCGGCGGAGGGGGGAGCGGGGCAGTGCGGTAGGGGAAGAGACGGTAAAAGGGGACTGACTCGTCAAACGTGACGTCCTGAGAGGACAGAACACGGCGCGAGGTGGGGTGGTAAAATTGCCAACCAAGCGCGTCAGGGGGGAAGCCAAGGAAGACGCAGGGAACGGCACGGGAGGAGAGCTTGTCCGCGGACGTATCGCGGACAAAGGCACGAGATCCCCAGACTAGGAAGTCGGACGCATCGCCAACCTCTCGTGTCCAAGGCAGTGTCGGCGAGGTCTCCGTAACGGAGACACGGGGCCAGAGGTTGAGCTGATGCGCGGCGTACCGGACCGCAAACGGCCACAGAAAATGGGGGGCAGCCGCATGGATCAAGGAGGTACGAGCGACCTCCATGACTGAACCAATGCGGTGCTCAGCAACCCCATTTTGCTGCGGAGAGGCCGGAAGCGTGAACGTCTGCTTAATACCCTCCCCCTGACAGAAGGCCCTCAAGAGGCCGGATGAAAACTCACCACCTATGTCAGAGTGCAGTCGTAGGACGGGAAGGTCCGTGTGAAAGCGCCTCTCCAGCTGGAGACGGGTAGCGAGGATCCAAGGGATCAAGACATCAGGGACCTCACCCTTGGTGCGCAAGGGGAAGACCGAGGTGTAACGCGTGTAGTCATCAACTACCTGCAGAAAGTAGTGCTCTCCGCCCTGTCCACGGACGCGGGCTGGGCCCCACACGTCCATGTGAAGGGTCTGCAGAGGAGCCTCCGTCGGGGGGAACTCAGAGGAGTGGGGGGCAGCGCGCTGCCGCCCCTCGACACAGGGAAGGCAAGGAGGGGCAAAGGACTGTGGCAGAGGAGGCAGTGACCTGGGGAGACCAGAGACAAGGTACCGGGAGTGCATGCCACGAAGGCACTGCAACGAAGGAAGACCTAGGCGGTGATGCCAGAGGACCATCCGGTGCGACAAGGTGGGACACGAGCAGGGGGAGGACAACTGACCTGACGCTGACGCAGACGCAGCTACCTGAGGGGACTCAGTGGCAGTGTGTACAGGTCCGACCCCGGCTGCCGAGTGAAGGTAGCCAGGTGATGACCCGTCTGAGCACACGTGCAGTGTGTCACACGCTCGTAGGCAGGGGTGAACTGGTGAACACCCGCGTCCTGGAGCGCGGACCCTGCCACCAAGTTCGTAGAGAACGAGGGGAGGTAAAGACCAGACAGCGTGCCGGACGGGACAGCAGGACAAGGGAGGGCAGTGGTGGAGGTCGCAAGGACCGGATCCCCGGAGGGGTCAGCCAGGGAGACAGCAACAGGCCTCGGGAGCTGCGCTAGAGCAGTGCGGTCCCGAAAGAGACAACGGGAAGCACCGGAGTCCAGCGTGAAGGTGTGCAATGCCGCAGTAGATGCAGTACCTGAAGGCGCAGACGCACGAGCACATGAAGTAGCAGACTCACCAGCACCTAGAGCAAAAGCTTCACTAGGACCTGGGGCAGCAGACGCACTAGCACCTAGAGCGGCAGCCTCACTGGACGCAATGCTCGGGTCGGGCGGGACACGCACGTAAGATTCACCCTCAACACTAGTAGACAATGCATACATAACACCAAGGATAACATCAAAGTCAAGAGCAAAGATATCAATGTTCTTTTTAAGCAGATCAGCCCAGCGGGGCAGCTCAAAGGCGTTAGGGAACTGTGCACGCCAGTCGTCGTCGAGATGGTAGAAGCAGCGCTGCTGCGTGTGGGGCCGCCCATACGTCTGACCAGTGCGGTCAGCTGTGCGGATGACATACGTGCAGGTACCTCCACCCCCAGACCCCCCATGCTGAGAGTACCACTCACGAAGCTGCTGGGGCGTTGGGGTCTCTCCTAGACGCTGCTGTTGGCGCTGGACACCACCCGAACCTCCACGATGCGCTGGTCCACCCCGACCACCACCCCAGTCGCCGCCACCACGCCCGCTGCCGCCACCACCACCGCCTCCACCCCGGCCCCCTCCACCACCACTGCCGCCACCACTCCCGCCGCTGCCACTGACCCCCCCAACCCCGCCACCACCCCCACCACCGCCACCACCCCCACCGCCCCCACCGCCTCCACCGCCACCTCCACCTCCCCCGTTGTCACCGCCACCACCTTTGCCCCCCTTGCCCCTGCCGCCCTTGCGCCTCCCACTAGGAGCAGACGCAGCTCCGACTTCCTCAGCACCAAGGTAGTCGACAGCGGCAGCAGAGGCGACCGAGGGGAGAAGGGGGGGAGGGGAACACCCGTCAAAGAAGGGCGTGCAGGGGTCGCCACGAGAGGCACCTACAGCGACTATGCTAGCCTCAGCTGCAAGCAGGTGCTTCTCGAGGAGGTCAACAGTGAGCTCATTGGGGCAGAGGGCGAGAAAGTGGTCCCTGACTGTGTGAAGGGAGTCAGGGAGTAGGGTGACTAGGTGGTAGAGAACGAGGTACATTGGGGGAGGATTCTTGGCTAGAAACTCAGCAGGAAGGGCGGCTCGGTAGCGAGTGTCACTAGTGCGGAGGTGAGTAATGAGGTCAGCGACTGTGGGAAAGGCGGCCAGATCGGGGAAAAGATAGGGCAGCGAGAGACGGCCGATCGTAGCAGAGGCAGGCGAGGAGTAGCGCGCTAATAGAGCATCGTACAGTGCCTTAGCAGTCTTGTGTTGGCCAAAATGCACGCGCTCATCTAGCAGTAGGTGGCTGCGAATGGCTAGGCGAGCGTGAGTGTCATGAGTCTGCCACTTGGAGCGAGCAGTATTGTCAGCACTCTCAGCAGGTGCGGGAGCGGTTCCGGACGCGTGATCGTACAGTGAGATATTGTCCTTGGCAGTGTTCTGTAGGAACAGGTGGAGGTCGTCGAGCCAAGCGTCAAACTGAACCGGGCGGCCCTCAGCATCAAAAGAGAGAATGGTGGGAGTAGCCATGGTGGCAGCAGTAGCAGTAGCAGCAGTAGCAGGAGTAGCTGTAGCAGTAAGAACAGCTGTAACAGCAGGAACAGAAGCAGCAGTTGCTGCAGTTGTGGTAGCGCGGCGCGACTCGGGCAGGACGGCGCGGCGCGGCTCGGGCAGACAGGGCGGCGCGACGGCGGGCCTGTGCACGGTGCGTGGCAGCGCCAAGGGTGCGGTTGCGCGCGGGCCGCGGCTAAGCGCGAGCTGCAGCAGCCGACGCGCGATTGCCGCTGCGCGCGGGCTGCGACCTGCGGGCGGGCGGCGGCGGGTCGAGCGTCGGCCTAGGGGCAAGCGGGGCCAACGGGCGACTGCCTACTGGCGCGCGCGAGAAAAAACGGGCCGCGCTCTGGCGGCTAGCGGGCTGCTCGCGCTAAAAACGGGGGGGGCCACGCTCGGGCGGCTAGCGAGCTGCAAACGGGCAGCGTGAGAAAGAGGGCGCGCGAGGGCGCACTAGCAGAGAGGCGCACGAGGGCGCTAAGACGGTGGGGCGCACGAGGGCGCTTCTAGCGGAACGGTGGGCCCTTAGGTAAGCAGTCCTAGGTTCCTAACCTAGGCTCATAATACCATGTCAGAATAAACAAGTGTGTTTGCACTAGGAAAGTGGTGGGTACAAGTAGTAAACCCTAAACTTACTGTATCCCATAGTAACTACCCCAATACAGCCTAAACAAACAGTAGAGAATAAGTTTGACAGCGTATGCAGGTGCGCTCGGGTTGTGATGAGAGACAAACGGCTGGTGAGGTAAGTCGGCTTCAGGGCAGGTAAAACATGGTCCGCGAACTCGTTGAAGTTCTCTGCCGTCGTGTAGTAGCAGTGAGTCTTTGTCGAGGACTCCAACTCTTATCGCGTTGTTTGGTGTTGTGTTGCTCGGGTGTCCCATCCTTGCATGCCAGATGGATTCACTGGCGCGGTGTCCTAGTGAACGCCTGTACAGATCGGAGTTGGAGTAAAATCCTGCGGTGAGGTTGGCACTTCTGTGAACTTCGCGTGGAGTGGGAGACAACTGCTGCGCAGGAGTCGGTGGAGTGTCGTCAATGAAAGCTGGTGCCGTTGAAGGACCCGCGTTTGGTGTCGTAGTTGGTGTTGCTTCTGCTGCTGCCGGTGTTGTCTCTGCTGCTGCCGGTGTTGTCTCTGCTGCTGCCGGTGTTGTCTCTGCTGCTGCCAGTGCTGTCTTTGCTGCTGCCGGTGTTGTCTCTGCTGCTGCCGATGTTTGTTGAATTGTCACCAATGCTCTCGTTCGTTCTGCTTCAAGTATAGTGTGCGAGTACCAGAAGCCTCCAGGACTTAAGCCGGGGTCGAGATCTGGCGGGTGTGTCCAAGAGGTGAAATTGACGATGGCGTCGCTGTCGGTGGTGCCTTGGTCTGGAACGAAGTCAAGAACAAAGACATTGTTCTTCAAGACTGCCTTGCCGATGTAGAGCCCACCTCTCCCGTGGTATAGCTTGAACTCCTAGGTGGTGCTGTTTGCTTCGAGATGAATTCCCTTCGCCGTTGGTTGACTGACGCTGAGTAAGTTATAGCCGAGTCCTTCTGCGATTAGAACTTTTGACATGTATAGAATATTGTTGGATTCTCAAGAATGAAGTTGAACTATCCCCTGTCGTCGTGTGCGCAGACTCTGGTTGTTGGCGACGGTGATTACGGCTTTGCGCTGAAGTTGGTGTTCCCGCCGAACAAAGCGACTTGATGAGAACATGTGCTATCTGCAGTAGCTGTCCAAGAACCAGGTGTCTTTCCCAGACGGCTCGCTCTAGGCGATGGCTGCGTACGCCGGATTCGGTTTTAATGATTCACTGCGAGGGGTGCTTTCGTCGAGTTGTTCTTGTGATGAGTAGTATGGTGGCGATACGATGATGCAGGAGTCTGTTATTCTTGCCATGCATCTTACGATGTTTCTTACGCCTTGTGCCGGTTTTGTCGTTGATGTCATTGAGGACTGTACTTGATTGGTGGGATGCGCTTGTGTAGAAGCAACTTGACTGCTTGAGGGTCGAAGTTGACGTTGCGGCAGCGTTGACTGCTGCTGATTCGGGCAGTGTGTGCGAAGGTGTTCTGACGTCTTGCAGAGATGGCAGAACGGTGGTACATATTGTTGAGCTTGATGTTTGTTCTGTCGATTGTTATTGTTGTTGTAGCGCCGTTGAGTGTGGAACGCGAACTCTGGTGCTGACGCTCCCTTTTTGTGTCGTTCTTCGTGTAGGTCCATGTACTGCTGTTCAGCGTGAATTTCGGCGCAGAGTGCCACTTCAGAGATCTTCCCATGAGCTCGGAGGATAGCTCGAATGGAGCGCCAATGAGGACCGAGGCCAGTGATGACAATTGTCACGAAGGCTTCTTCGGATATCGATTTTCTGCATCGAAGGAGTCTGTCGCGCTGTCCACGATAACGTCTGATATACGCCATCACCTTCTCGCCGGGCTTCATTTCCACTGTTGTCAGCTGTGCCATGAGACGACTTTGATTAACACTGTCTGTTGCTTGATACAGGTTCTTCAGGTGGTTGTACGCGAGCTCAACGGAGTTGCCATATCCACGATAAGACCGGATGTTCTACTGCTCATTCGGAGTTATGTTTCGCAGAAGAATTGTATACGCCATCAGCGACTGATACGTGTACTGTTGCTTGTCGTATTGTGTCCCGTGTGTTGGGTATGGCAAGAATCCGTCAAAGAATCCGAGAATCTGCGCGCCTTCCATCATCAGCTCAAAATCAAATGACTAGGTATAGGGATCCTTTCCGTCAAAGGGTGTCGATGTCTGCAGTTTCAAAACGTGTGCGAACTGTTATTGAACCTGAAGCGCGTCTAGTGTCTTCTCTTGTCCAGGTGAAGGTTGTTTGTGTGGCATGAAGCTGATGGAGCCACGTTGAGGTTTGTACGGGGCAAAGGTAGGTTGCTGCTAGTTTCTGTGCTCATTGGAGTAACCCCATTGTTGTTGCCGCTGTTGTTTGATTGCGCAGATGCTATTTGCTGGTGCTGTTCGTAGAAGGACATGAAGGAGAAAAAAATCTCCATCATGCTTGGGTCGAAGTCTGTTGCCTGGTTCGCAGGAGTTTCAGTAGACTCAGCTGCTGGTCTTATCGCTGTACCTCCCTCTGTTCGTAGGCCAGAGGCTGGAGGTGGAGTAGGCGTAGTGTCGGGAGAGCCGTTAGAAGAGCTTCTCTCCTTCTGTGTTGCCATGCCTTCTGTTGTTGTAGGAGTGTTAATGAATTTGGATCTTGCCTTGTGAGCTCTCATACCATGTTGGGCTGAGAAAAGCCCTTAGGATCTTTCAAGGCTAAGACCCTGAGTAGGAATGTTGTAGTTGCGGAAGCGTTCTTAGAGGACTTGTTGAACCAACTTGCACTAGTGTGTGAGAGCAAGAGATTGATTATAGCAAGGTAATACAAAGGCTTATATATGATTACAAGGAATATGAAAAGGTGCAGCTAACTCTTTTGTTGTTGCTATTGCGGTTCGATACAGTGACGACTCGAGCAACTGTCAGTAGATCTGCACTGTGGATGCCCGATTGATCTTGGAGAGGGTTACAGGCGCGTTCGCCTTGGGGGTTATGGGCGCACTGACCCGCTACTGAAACAAGCCCTTTTATCCCAGTGGTCTAGTGGTTGGGATTCTGACATGGTATCAGAGCGGTCTCGGGTTCGATTCCTGGTGTATGCACATGTAGGCCGTTGCCGCTGTGCTTAGTCCTGGGCCTCCCAGTGTGGGGGGGTGTCAGTAGATCTGCACTGTGGATGCCCGATTGATCCTGGAGAGGGTTACAGGCGCGTTCGTCTGGGGGGTTATGGGCGCACTGACCCGCTACTGAAACAAGCCCTTTTATCCCAGTGGTCTAGTGGTTGGGATTCTGACAGCAACTGCTCAATACCGAGTCAGTTGTTTGTCCTTGGTGTCGCGTTGTAGTACGTCGAGTCAAAGGTCGCTGACCTTTGACCTTCGTGTAACCTCCAGCTGTTAATTTTTGTCAACCTCCTTGGTTGACTCGCCATTGCTCCGCTGTGATTTGCCTCGTCTGCAGTCTATTGTTTTGACACAACAGGAGCATTAAATTACTTGTTTCCAACAACGATAAGTGCCCCCACTGTGAAACCTTTACTTTGTCAAATTGCATTTGTTTTCTCTAGGTTGTAGTGGGGCATACTCTAAGAAGTACAACACTTTAGGGTTGCATCGTAGTACTTGTACTCATGATTGCATTCTAGTCAATCATCCCTACGTTCTATCTCTAACATGGTTCAGAGCAGGTCCCTCCGTAGGACCGCTCTGTTAGGGCCCACCAACCGTATGTACTGCCCAAGGAGCTGCTGCCGTCGCGCACTGCCCTGCTCGCCGCGTGCTGCTGCCCTACCCTGCCCAGCGCTATCGCGCTGCCCTGCCCCACGCTGCCCCGTCGCGCGCTGCTCTGCTGCGGCGCGTGCTGCGCTGCTGGCCGTTCTGCCCTGCTCGCCGCGCGCTGCCCTGCTTGCTGCGCGCTGCCCTGCCCTGCGCTCTGCCCGCTTACTGCCCTGCCCTGCAGCCCGCGCGTCGCCCTGCCCTGCTGCCCTCACTTCGCCCTGCTCTGCAGCCCGCGCGTCGCCCTACCCTGCAGCCCGCGCGTCGCCCTGCCCTGCTGCCTGCGCGTCGCCCTGCCCCCCTGCCCGCGCGTCGCCCTGCCCTGCAGCCCGCGCGTTGCCCTGCCCTGCAGCCCGAGCGTCGCCTTGCCCTGCTGCCCGCACTTCACCCTGCCCTACTGCCTGCGTGTTGCCCTGCCCTACAGCTTGTGCGTCGCCCTGCCCTGCTGCCCTTGCGTTGCCCTGCCCTTCTGCCCGCTCGTTGCCCTGCCCTGCAGCCCGCGCGTCGCCCTGCCCTGCAGCCCGCGCGCCGCCCTGCCCTGCAGCCCACGCGCCACCCTGCCCTGCAGCCCGCGTGCCACCCTGCCCTTAGGCCCGCGCGCCGCCCTACCCTGCAGCCTGCGCGCCACCCTGCCCTGCAGCCCGAGCGCCGCCCTGCCTTGCAGCCTGCGCGCTGCCCTGCCCTGCAGCCCGTGCGCTGCCCTGCCACTACAGTGACTACCGCTACTGCTACAACTGCGACCACATCGGTCGCTTCTGACACCCTTGCGCCGCTGCTACTGACCGCCACTGCCTCTCATAGCCACTATCACTGCGTAGTAGCGGCTGGCGGTGGACAGCAGTAGCAGTGTCAGCCGGAGACTTCATCGCCGCAGCAGCTTCGCGAGTGGGTAATTCAGCGAGGCCGTCTTGGTGGTGGAGGTTATGGTTTCATGCGTGCTGGCGGTACTGGACAGCAGTGGTGGTCTTCTCGCTAGGAGACTCTCTCGCCACAGCAGCTTCGTGAGTGGGTTATTCAGCGAGGCCGTCCTAGTGGTGAAGGTTATGGTGCTGAAGGTACTGGACAACAGCAACAGCAACGTCAACAGGAGACCCTGTCACCGCAGCAGCCTCGCGAGTGGGTCTCTCAGCGATGCGTCCCTGGTAATGCAGAGGCTACTAGTCTAGGTGCTGCTGCTCTAGGTGCTAGTGAGTCTGGTACTAGTGAGTCTGCTGCCTCAACTATGGCCCTGCACACTTTCACACTTCACTCTGGTGCGTCTCGTTGCTTCTTTCGTGATTGCACCACAGTCACACCACTCGCTGCACCTGTCCCAGTCTCATTGGCTGACCCCTCTGGAGGCCCCATCATCGCACGGGCCTCCACTGTCCTCCCGTGTTCAGCACTCCCCTCTGGCTCTCTTTCAGGTCTCCACCTTCCCTCGCTCTCGACGAACTTGGTGAGCAACGCAGTCCTTCAGGATGTTTGGGTTGATACCTTTACTCCTAGAGGGCAGCGTGTGGGGATCTGTACGTGCTCCCGGACTGGCCGTCACCTTGCTACATTCACTCGTCAACCTCAGTCCAGTCAGTACACCCTCACTACTGCGTTTGCACAGGTGGCTGCGTCGAGTCAGGTGTCTGCGTCTGGTCAGTTCGGTGCATCGTGCTCTCCCACCAAACTCTCCACTGGCACCACCACCTCGGTCGCCCCTCTCTGCCACGTCTACGCAGCATGCACTCTCGTCTCCTTGTCTCTGGCCTTCCCAGGTCCCTGCCCCCCATCCCACCGTGCCCCGCCGTGCCTTCCCTACGGCGAGGGGCGGCAGCGCGCCGCTCCTGACTCCTCGTTTCCTCCGCCCACTGCTCCTCTGCAGACTCTCCACGTGGATGTGTGAGGCCCCGCCCGCGTCAGTGGGATGGACCAGGAGCGCTACTTCCTGTTGGTCGTTGACGACTACACGCGCTACACCACGGTCTTCCCCTTGCACAGCAAGGCGGACGTCAGCGATGTTATGATCCCCTGGATCCGCGCTACTCGTCACCAGCTGCGCGAGCGGTTTCGGCGGGACCTTCCAGTCATGTGTCTGCACTATGACAGGGGTAGTGATTTCTCTTCCGGCCTCCTTGTAGAGTTCTGTCGAGACGAGGGCATCGCCCAGTTGTTCACGCTTTTGGCCTCTCCGCAGCAAGATGGGATTGCTAAGCGTCGCATTGGCCTGATCATGGAGGTTGCTCGTACCTCCATGATCCATGCGGGCTCCCCATTTTCTGTGGCCGTTTGCGGTCCAATACGTCGTGCATCAGCTCAACCTCTGGCACCGTGTCTCTTTGCCAGAGACCTCGCCCACTCTACGTTGGACTGGAGAGGTTGGCAATGTGTCGACGTTTCGGGTCTTGGGCGCGCTCTCCCTTGTTTGTAATACCACCGCAAGCAAGCTCTCTCCTCGCACTTTCTGCTGCGCCTTCCTGGGCTTCCCCACTGACGCCCCGCCATGGCAGTTTTACCACCCTCGCTCGCGTTGAGTCCTACCCTCCCAGGACGTCACCTTTGACGAGTCTGTCTGTTTCTATAGGCTCCACCTGTATGCGTCCCACCCGATCCTCCTAGCGCCTGTCTTCCTGGTACCAGTTCCCCCTCCGGTAGAACCCCTCCCCCCACAGGGTATTGCTCCCTCAGGTGTGTCTCAGGTAGAATAACCCCCCTTGGTTGAGGCTTTGGTGATCTCCTCTGACACCTCTGGCTCAGCTGAGGGGGGTGTCCGCGCTGCTGACGATACGACAACCACTCGTCGCTCTCCACGCTTGGAGACCCCTCCTGGTTTTCTGCCTCGACCGTCTTCGCCGCCACTGCAACCTGTAGCTGTGGACATTGGTGCTGCTGGGGATGGTGACACTGGAGGTGAGGACGCAGGAGGTGCTGGTCCTGGGGGTGCTGAGACTGGGGGTTTCTGAGACTGGGGGTGCTGGTCCTGGGGGTGCTGAGACTGGGGGTGAGGGTTCTGGGGGTGCTGACTCTGGGGGTGCTGCGAGTCCTAGTGGTGGTGGGGCCGTGGGTGCTCCTGCTGCAGGTCCTCGCGTTGGACAGCAGCAGCCGCCTAGTCGACTCGAGACGCCCTCACCACAGCAGCTTCGTGAGTGGGTCGTTCGGTGAGGCCGCTCCGGCGCTGGAGCTTGGAGTTTTACAGCTCCTCGAGCTGCTGCTGCTGGAGGTGCTGGTGCTCCTGGAGGTGCTGGTGCTCCTGGAGCTGGAGGTACTGGAGGTGCTGGAGCTGCTGGTCCTAGAGGTGCTCGTACTAGAGGTGCTAGAGCTATCGGAGCTGGTGGTGCTGCTGGTGCTGGAGGTGCTGCTGGCAGTGACTAGAGGTGGTGGGGGTGTTGGAGCTGCTAGCACTGGAGGTGTTGGTGTTGCTGATGCTGGACGTGCTGGAGGTGCTGCTGGAGCTGGAGGCGCTGGAGCTGGAGGTACTAGAGGTGCTGGAGCTGCCGGTCCTGGAGGTGCTCGTACTAGAGGTGCTGGAGCTGCCAAAGCAGGTGGTACTGCTGGTCCTGGAGGTGATACTGGAGGTGCTGGAGCTGTTGGCACTGGAGGTGCTGGTGCTGCTGGTGCTAGAGGTGCTGCTAGAGCCAGAGGTTGTGGAGGTACTGGAGCTGCCGGAGCTGGAGGTGCTGTTGCTGCTGGTGCTAGAGGCACTGAAGTTGGAGGTACTGGAGCTGCTATTAGTACGGGTACTGCACAGCGCCGATCGATTTTCTACCCACAGACGCAGTCGTCTCTGCTGCTGCCTGACTCGATCCTTCACCAGGTTCTTAGTCGCCGGTCTTCCTCTGGCCTCGCTCCACCTTTCCTGTGTCTATCGACAGACCAGTCTCAGCCCCAGCTACTGCCTGGCTCCCCGCTGCCTGCTCCTGCTCCTCATACTGAGGAAACTGAGTCCCTGACTGAGCGTCATGATCCTGAGATTTGTGCTTCCACACCTGTTTGTGCTCGTCGTGTCGCCTGTCCTCGTCCTCCTCCAATCCCATGCACTCACGTTATGGCACTTCGTCCTTCCTCTGTTCCACAGCGTGTTGCCCTGCCGTCTCCTCCGGCGTCCTCTCTTCCTGATGTTCCTGACCCTGAGTCCGACCTTGCTCGTGCTGCCAGTCCTACCATCACTCGTCTTCTCGCTACTGTCGTCACTGACCCTGACTTTGATTCCACTGCTGCGCTTTCCCTAGTCACAGAGCTAGTCGACTTTGTTGCTAGGAGTCGTCTCGACTACGTCGCGAGTGTTGTTACTGGTGTCAAACATTATATATGTTGTAGTTGTTTAGGCTACAGTGGGTTAGCCTTTAGGGGGTACACAATTCTAGGTTTAGGTACTTGTACTCACTTCTCTCTCAATTCATTCATTCATTCTCTAACATGGTATGCAGAGCAGGTCCTTCACTAGGACCGATTTCTTAGGGCCCACCACTGCTGACTGCCTACTAGCGCCCTCGTGCGCCTCACTGTCGGAGCGCCCTCGAGCGCCTCCCCCAGCGTCCCTCTTTTAACGGCCCCTTAGCGACCCGCGCGCCGCCCCTTAGAGGCCCCGTCGGCCCGTCGACCCCGAGTGCGCCCCACCTAAAGGCCCCGTCGGCCCCACCTAGAGGCCCCGTCGGCCCGTGCGCCCCACCTCGAGGCCCCGTCGGCCCCACCTAGAGGCCCCGTCGGCCCGCGCGCCCCACCTAGAGGCCCCGTCGGCCCCACCTAGAGGCCCCGTCGGCCCGTCGACCCTGCGCACGCCCCTCCTAGAGGCCCCGTCGGCCCCACCTAGAGGCCCCGCTGGCCCTGTCGACCCCACGTGCGCCCCGCCTAGAGGCCCCGCTGGCCCCGTCGACCCCGCGCGCCGTCCCTTAGCGGCCCCGTCAGCCCCGTAGACCCCGCGCGCCCACCCCTTAGCGGCCCCGTCGACCCCACGCGCCGCCCCTTAGCGCCCCGCACGCGACAGCCACGGCCCCGCCAGAACCAGGCCGCCCGAACCGAGCCGCCCGAACCGAGCCGCCCAGCCCGATCCGAGCCGCGCCGCCCGAACCGAGCCGCGCCGCCCTACCTGAACCAAACCGCGCTGCCCGTACTAAGCAGCCTTTCTGTACCGAGCCGCCCTACCTGAGTCGCGCTGCCTACTGCTTTTAGGGTGCACCTACTGCTACTGCTCCTTCTACTATACTGCTGCTCCTACTGCTACTATGGCTAGCCCTCCTGTACTAGCTTTCGATCCTGAGGGCCGCCCAGTGAAGTTTGACACCTGGCTAGATGACCTGCACCTCTTCCTACAGCTCACTGCCAAGGAGGACATCTCACTGTACGATCACGCCCTAGGCAATGCCACTGCCCCTGCTGCTACTGCTGACAGCACTGCCCGCTCACAGTGGCAGACTCGTGACGCCCACGCTCGCTTTGCTATTTGCAACTCCCTGCCGATAGATGAGCGCGAGCACTTTGGCCAGCACAAGACTGCACAGGCACTGTACACTGCTGTCGTTGCCCGCTACTCCTCACCTGCCTCTGCTGCGCTAGGCCGTCTCTCACTCCCCTACCTGTTCCCCGACCTCGCCTCCTTCCACACAGTCGCTGACCTTATCACGCACCTCCGTACTAGTGAGGCCCGCTTCCGTGCCGCTATGCCTGATGAGTTTCTTGCCACGAACCCCCCCCCGCTCTGGCTCAATCTCTACCACCTAGTCACCCGCCTCCCTGACTCTCTGCGTGCAGTCGGGGACCACTTCCTAGCTCGCTGCCCCACTGAGCTCACCATTGCCCTCCTCGAGAAGGAACTACTTGCAGCTGAGGCTAGCATAGTCGCTGTAGGTGCCTCTCGTGGCGACCCCCGCACCCCTTTCTTCGAGGGGTGTTCCCCTTCCCCCCTTCTTCCCTCTGTAGCCTCTGCTTCTGCTGTCGACCTCCTTGGTGCTAAGAAGGTCGGGACTGCGTCTGCTTCGAGCTGGCGCCGCAGCGGCAAGGGCAAAGGGGGCAAGGGAGGCGGAGGTGACGGCGGGGGAGGCGGTGGTGGGGGTGGTGGCGGCGGTGGGGGTGGTGGTGGGGCTGGAGGGGCTAGTGGCAGCGGTTGGGGTGGTGGCGGCAGCGGCGGGGGAGGTGGCAGGGGCGGGGGTGGTGGTGGGGGCGGCGGTGGACGCGGCAGCGGCAGGGGAGGGGGTAGTCGAGGAGTTGGGGGCGGCAGTGGTGGTCGTGGAGGCGCTGGCAGTGGCCAGAGCCAGCAGCACACTGCGACGCCCCAGGAGCTCCGTGAGTGGTACTCTCAGCACGGGGGGGGGGGGGGGGGTGGCCTTAGCTGCACGTACGTTATCCGCACTGGTGACCGCACTGGTCAGACGTGTGGGAGGGCTCACCCCACGCAGCGCTGCTTCTCTCGCCTCGACGACGCTTGGCGCACTCAGTCTCCTGAGGCCACTGAGCTGCCCCGCTGGGCTGATCTGATGAAGAAAAACATTGATATCTTTGCACTAGACTTTGATGCTATTCTCACCGCCATGTATGTGATGTCTGTTAGTGGAGAGGGTGCTCAGTACCTGCGTGTTCCGCCCGATCCGGGCATTTGGACTAGTGAGGCTGCCGCTCTAGGTGCTAGAGTGTCTGCTACCCCAGGTGCTGGTGAGGCTACCGCTCTAGATGCTAGTGAGTCTGCGCCCCCTGGTACTGAGCCGACTGAGGCACTGCACACCTTCACACTGGACTCAGGTGCTTCCCGCTGTTTCTTTCGTGACCACACGGCCCTTGAGCAGCATGCTCGGCCACTTGCAGTCTCCCTCGCTGACCCCTCTGGGGGTCCGGTCCTTGCGACCTCCTCCACTGTCCTCCCCTGTCCTGCGGTCCCGTCGGGCACACTGTCAGGTCTCTACCTCCCCTCGTTCTCTACGAACTTGGTGGCGGGTAGTGCGCTCGAGGACGGGGGTGTCCACCAGTTCACCCCTGCCTACGAGCGCGTGACACACTGCACGTGTGCTGGGACGGGCCCTCACCTGGCTACCTTCACACGGTAGCCGGGGTCGGACCTGTACACACTGACCACTGAGTCCCCTCAGGTAGCTGCGTCTGCGTCTGCGTCAGGTCAGCTTTCGGCCCCCTGCTCGTGTCGCTCTCTGGCGCACGAGACCGTCCTCTGGCACCACTGACTTGGTCACCCGTCCGTGCAGCGCCTTCGGGCCATGCACAAACGGTACCTTGTCTCTGGTCTTCCCAGGGTTCTCCCTCCCCTCCCACCCTCGCCTGCTCCTCCCTGTCTTCCCTGTGTCGAGGGGCGGCAGCGCGCCGCTCCTCACTCCTCCTCATTTCCCCCGACGACTGCTCCCTTGCAGACGCTCCACATGGACGTGTGGGGCCCAGCCCGCGTCCGTGGTCAGGGTCAGGAGAGGTACTTCCTGATAGTTGTTGACGACTACTCGCGCTACACCACGGTCTTCCCCTTGCGCACCAAGGGTGAGGTCCATGATGTTTTGATCCCTTGGATCCGCACTTCTCGTCTCCAGCTCAGCGAGCGTTTCCACTCGGACTTTCATGTCCTGCCCTTGCACTCTGACAGAGGTGGTGAGTTCTCCTCCGACCTCTTGGCAGCCTACTGTGCAGAGCACGGCATCCGCCAGTCGTTCACGCTTCCGGCCTCTCCACAGCAGAATGGGGTTGCTGAGCGCCGCATTGGCTTGGTCATGGAGGTCGCTCGTACCTCCTTGATCCATGCGGCTACCCCCCACTTTCTGTGGCCGTTTGCGGTCCGATACGCTGCGCATCAGCTCAACCTCTGGCCCCGTGTCTCCTTGCCGGAGACTTCCCCGACACTGCGTTGGACGGGAGAGGTTGGCGATGCGTCGCGTTTCCGGGTCTGGGGATCTCAAGCCTTTGTTCGCGATACGTCCGCGGACAAGCTCTCCTCCCGCGCTGTTCCTTGTGTCTTCCTTGGCTTTGTCCCGGACGCGTGTGGTTGGCAGTTTTACCACGCCACCTCGCGCCGTGTCCTGCCCTCTAAGGACGTCACTTTTGACGAGTGTGTGCCCTACTACCGCCTCTTCCCCTACCGCAATGCCCCGCTCCCCCCCCCGCCTCTCTTCCTCGCGCCAGGTGCTGCTGTGGTAGACCCCCTCCCTCCTCAGGGTCCCGCTCCCTCAGGTGTGTCCCAGATAGACCCGGTTGAGCCTGTCGAGGTAGCTGTTGACTCTCGTCCTGCTAGGGGTGCTGAGCCTGAGCGTGCGGAGCCTGGGGTTGCGGAGTCTGGGGGTGCTGAGCCTGGGGGTGCGGAGTCTGGGGGTGCTGAGCCTGGGGGTGCGGAGCCTGCGGGTGCTGAGTTTGGGGGTGCTGAGTCTGGAGGTGCTGAGCCTGGGAGTGCTGCACCTGGAAGAGCTCTCTCCTCACAGCAGCTGCGTGAGTGGTACTTAAAGTACTGCAGCCTCAAGAGAGGTGCTTCTGGAGCTAGGAGTGCTGCTGGAGCTGGGGCTAGTGCTTCCCCTCCTAGGCGGGAGCTGCCCTCTCCCCAGCGGCTCCGAGAGTGGTACGCACGGCGCTACAGTCTCAGGAGTGGCGCTCATTGTGCTGTGGACCCAAGCGTTGGAGCTGCTGCTGGTCCTGCTGACCCTGGAGTTGGAGCTGCTACTGGTGCTCAGGACCCGTGCGTTGGTGCTGCTGCTGGTGCTGCAGACCCGTGCGTTGGAGCTGCTGCTGGTGCTGCGGACCCGGGCGTTGGCGCTGTTGCTGGTCCTATTGACCCTGGAGTTGGAGGTGCTACTGGTGCTGAGGACCCGGGCGTTTGAGCTGCTGCTGGTGCTGCGGACCCGAGTATTGGTGCTGCTACTGGTGCTGTGGACCCTGGCGCTGGTGTCTCTTCTGGCTCTGGAGACACTGCACGGCTGCGGCCGTACTTCGTTCCGCTCCTTCAGCAGGTTCTTGGTCAGCCTCCTCCTCGTCGTCCTCCTCCCTCCTTAGAGTGTCCTCCGTCTGTCCAGTCGCAGTCACAGCTGCCGCCTACCTCGCCCCTTTCTGGTCTTTCTCCCTACACTGGTCCGACAGGCGGTCTTACAGAGCGTCGTGAGCCAGAGTCTCGTCCTGTGTCGCCTGTGTCTCGTCCTGCGTCACCTGTTCGTGCTGCTCGCACTGCTAGCCGTGTTCCACGTGAGCACCCTCCTGCTGTCCCCGGCACACACTATATGACTCTGCGTCCTTCCACTGCTCCCCAGCGTGTCCCTCTCCCGTCTCCTCCTGCGTCCTCTCTTCCTGCTCTTGCTGACCCGCAGTCTGACTCCCTTCGCGCTACCAGTCCTACTGTCAAGCGTCTCCTGGCTACTGTTGTCACTGACCCTTCCTTTGAGTCCGCTGCTGCGTCTCCCTTAGTTTTTGAGCTTGTCGACTTTGCTGCCACCTGTCGTCTAGACTTCGCCGCTAGCCTAGTTGCCGAGTCTGAGTCTGTCTGTTCTCCGTCCGTCGGGGGTGAGTGTGCTCTTGGCACGGACGTTCTTGAGGACACGCAGGAGGAGTTTGAGAGCTTTGCCGCTGCTTTGCCTCATCTCGTGTCCATGCTAGTTGCCCCTGAGGGAGATACGGATGCACCAGACATCCCGACTCCTCGATCGTACGCTGAGGCGATCGAGAGTCCCTACTCCTCTCAGTCGCAGTCAGCCATGGACGCAGAGATGGCTTCCTGGAAGTCCACATGTACCTACGTTGACGAGGTTCCCCCATCTGGGGGAACATCGTCAGTGGTATGTGAATTTTCAGGGTGAAGCGGCCGCCGGGTTCTCCGCCTGTCTTCAAGGCGCGTTACGTTGCGCGAGGCTTCAGTCAGCGAGAGGGAGTGGACTTCTTCCAGACCTTCTCCCCGACCCCGAAGATGACCACTCTTCGGGTTCTGCTGCACGTCGCTGCTCAGCGTGACTACGAGCTCCACTCTCTTAACTTCAGCACTGCTTTCCTACAGGGCAGCCTGCACGAGGAGATCTGGCTGCGCTGCCCACCTGGCTTCACTGGGTCGCTCCCTTCTGGTACCCAGTGGAGCCTCCGGCGGCCAGTCTACGGTCTCCAACAGGCACCGCGTGAGTGGCACGACACACTGAGGACTACACTTGCGGCTCTTGGGTTCGCTCCCTTTACTGCTGACCCGTCGCTGTTTCTACGCACCGACACTTCGCTGCCGCCGTTCTACATCCTCGTATACGTCGACGATTTGGTCTTTGCCACTGCTGACACTGCGGCACTCGCCCACGTGAAGTCGGAGCTGCAGAAGAGACACACGTGCACAGACCTGGGTGAACTGACAAGCTATCTTGGCTTGCGGATCACCCGGGACAGAGCACGGCGCACCATCACCTTGACTCAGTCACACATGGTGCAGCAGGTCCTTCAGCGCTTCGGCTTCACGTACTCCTCGCCTCGATCTAGTCCTACAGGTCACTCGCTCTCAGCTCTGCCTTCGGATGAGTCCGTAGAGCCGAGTGGCCCATATCCAGAGCTTGTGGGCTGCCTCATGTACCTGATAACCTGCACTCGACCTGACCTTGCATACTCTCTTAGCATCCTTGCACGCTATGTAGCTCCTGGCCGTCACCGGAAGGAGCACATGGATGTTTCTAAGAGGGTGTTGCGCTACCTGTGCAGTACGTCGGGCATGGGGCTAGTGCTTGGAGGTTGAGACCGAGTTGTACTCACTGGGCACTCAGACGCTTCTTGGGCTGACGACCAGGCTACTCAGCGGTCGTCACAGGGTTACACCTTCAGCCTTGGCTCTGGTTCAGTTTCTTGGCGTTCTACTCGTTCTTCTTCTGTTCTCAGCTCCAGTTGTGAGGCTGAGATCTACGCCACAGCCATGGTTGCACAGGAGTTACGCTGGCTCACCTACCTGCTGACCGACCTGGGAGAGCGGCCTAGTTCTCCTCCAGTGCTGTACGGCGACAACAAGGCTACCATTGCCTTATGTGAGGAGCACAGACTGGAGCACAGAACGAAGCATATCGCTCTGCGGTACTTCCTTGCTCGAGAGCTGCAGCAGCGTGGTCAGCTTCGTCTGCGTTACGTGGCCACTCGAGCCAACACTGCTGATGTGTTCACCAAGGCGCTTCAGCCTTGTGACCATCAGCGTTTTTTGTACTGTTCTAGGCCTTGTGCCTACTTTCCCTCACTTGCTCACTTCTTGACTCTGCTTGTACTGTGATCTCTATATATATACCTGCATGCTTACACTTGTTAGGTTGTGATCACTGTATCTTTTGATATATTATCAAACTGCATGTGAACTGGTCTTGTGACCGCTTGCTTGTGCTCGGAATTTGTGTGGTATCCTTGAGATCCACCCTGAGCTTGTTTTGCCTTGCTTTGCTTTGACCGGTCTTGTGACCCCTTGCTCTCCCCCACTTCGCCTATGAGGGTGTGTCAAACATTATATATATTGTAGTTGTTTAGGCTACAGTGGGTTAGCCTTTAGGGGGTACACAATTCTAGGTTTAGGTACTTTTACTCACTTCTCTCTCAATTAATTCATTGATTCTCTAACAACTGGGTCTGAGTCTATCTGTACTCCGCCCGCCGGGGGTGAGCCTGCCCTTGGCTTTGACATCCTCGAGGATAGGCAATTTGAGCTTGAGTGTATTGAGGCCGCTTTACCTTGTTTCGCATCCATGCTGCGTTGCCGTGAGGGTGACCCGAATGCTCTTGACATCCCTACCCCGCGCTCTTACGCTGAGGCGATCGCGGGTGAGTACTCCTCTCAGTAGCAGATAGCCATGGATGCAGAGATGGCTTCCGGGAAGTCCACAGGCACCTACATCGACAAGGTTCCTCCTCCTAGGGCGAACATAGTCGATAGCATGTGGATTTTCAGAGGTAAGCGGCCGCTGGGTTCTCCGCCTACCTTCAAGGTGTGTTGCGTTGCTCGAGGCTTCAGTCAGCGACAGGGGGTCAACTTCTTCTAGACCTTCTCCCCCAGCCCGAGGATGACTACTCTTCGGGTGTTGATGCACGTTGCGGCATAGCGTGACTATGAGCTGCACTCCCTCGACTTCTCCACAGCTCTCTTGCAGGGCAGCCTGCACGAGGAGATCTGGCTGCGCCGCCCACCTAGCTTCACTGGGTCGTTTCCTAAGGGTACCTAGTGGAGCCTCTGACGGCCAGTCTACGGTCTGCGCCAGGCGCCTCGCGAGCGGCACGACACACTGAGGACGACACTTGCGGCTCATGGGTTTGCTCCTTCCTCTGCCGACCCGTTGCTGTTTCTACGCACTGACACTTCTCTGTTGGCGTTCTACATTCTCGTGCACGTCGACGACTTGTTTTTTGCTACTGCTGACACTGAGGCTCAGGCCTTAGTAAAGGCGGAGCTGCAGGAGAGACACACTTGCACTAACTTGGGTGAGCTGCGGAGCTATCTTAGCTTGCAGATCACCCGGGACGGAGCACGGCGCACCATCACCCTGACTCAGTCACACATGGTGCAGCAGGTCCTTCAGCGCTTCGGCTTCCAGCACTCCTCGCCACAGCCCACTCCTCTGCCTACAAGCCACTGGCTCTCAGCTTTACCTTCGGACAAGTCCGTAGAGCCGAGTGGTCCGTATCCAGAGCTTGTGGGCTGACTCATGTACCTGATGACATGCATACGACCTGACCTCGATACCCTCTCAGCCTCCCGGTAGACAGCGAAAGGCGCACTGGGATGCTGCGAAAAGGGTATTGCGTTACTTGTGCAGTACATCGGGCATGGGGCTCGTGCTTGGAGGACATGGTTTATGTCAAAATAGCAGTGAGTAAGGTAGAACAAGAAAAGAGGGGTTGCACTAGCAGCAGATAGGATACATATAGAAAACCCTAGTTTGGGCTGTACTCACTATAGAGTTCCCCACTGCAGGCTACACAATTATCACATTCTGACACACCCCCATAGTCAAAGTGGGGTATAATCAGCACAGCAAGCAATCATAGAGCAGGTTCACCAGTACAAGCAAAGCTAGAGGCATTCACAAAGGGCAAGTGAGGAGGAGGAGGCTGGACTGTGAGAGGAGAGGAGATAGGTGGCGACGGCTGAAGTTGCAGACACACGGGCAACAGGAGCGGCGCACACGCTGGCTATCAGAGCAAGGGCCTCGGACTACAGGAGTAACTGGCTCTGCGGCTAACTCTGAGCGGCAGGAGCAACGGATCCATGGGCGACAGACGCAGCAGGCTCTCTGGGCTACTAGCGGCAAAGCCCCGGACTACAGGTGCTGCGGACGACAAGACGGCGACCTCCGCTCAACCTCCCCTAACTGTCCCACCCCCTTTCACTCACCCCTTGCTGCACCCCTAGCTCCACTCCCACGTCACCCCCCTAGCACCACTCCCTCGGCTCCCACACACCCACCCCCCTCAGCGGCAGCTGCAGCAGTGGGAGACGGAGGAGGAGGAGGAGCAAGGGACGGTTCACACACCCGCCACACCCATACCCGCCACCCCGCAGTTGCACGAGGACAGGAGGCGGCAGGGGCGGCTCGCGGGCTGCAGGGGCGGCACGCGGGCTGCAGGGGCAGCTCGCGGGCTGCAAGGGCGGTTCGCGAGCTGCAGGAGGGGCAGCGCGCGGGCCCCCGAGGGCGCCTCGACGGGCAACGGAAGGGGGCCGCGCGCGGGCCCACGAGGGCGCCTTGACGGGCGACGGAAGTGGGGGCCGCGCGGGCCCCCGAGGGCGCCATGACGGGCGACGGGAGGGGGCCGCGCACGGGCCCCCGAGGGCGCCACGACGGGCGACGGGAGGGGGCCGCGTGCGAGCCCCCGAGGGCGCCTCGACGGATGACGGGAGGGGGCCGCGCACGGGCCCTTGAGGGCGCCTCGACGGGCGACGGAAGTGGGGGCCGCGCGGGCCCCCGAGGGCGCCACGACGGGCGATGGGAGGGGGGGGCCGCGCTGGTCGACAGGGCAGGAAACCGCCGCGCGCCTCGGGGCGCACGGCGGGCAGAAAACCGCCATGCGCCTCGAGCGCGTGGCGGGAAGAAAAAACATCGCGTGCCACGGGGCGCGCGATAGACAGGACAGCAGCGGAAGCTAACGGTGGGCCCACAGGCTAGGAGCGTAACCGCTCTGATAGCATGTCAAAATAGTAGTAAGGTAGAACAAGAAAAGAGGGGTTGCACTAGCAGCAGATAGGATACATATAGCAAATCCTAATTTGGGCTGTACTCACTATAGAGTACGCCTCTGCAGGCTACACAATTATCACATTCTGACAGTTCAGTGGTACTTACAGGGCACTCCAACGCTTATTGGGCCGACAACCAGGCGACTCAGCGTTCATCACAGGGTTACACCTTCAGTCTTAGCTCTGGTTTTGTCTCGTGGAGGTCCACTCGTTCTTATTCTTTGCTTGGTTCCAGCTGTGAGGCCGAGATCTACGCAGTGCCTATGGCTGCACAGGAGCTACGCTGGCTGACCTACCTGCTAGCTGACTTGGGGTAGCGGCCTCGTTCTTCTCGAGTTCTGTACGTCAACAACAAGGCCATGCTTGCCTTATGTGAGGAGCGGAGACTGGAGCACAGAACGAAGCACATTGCTCTTCGCTACTTTCTTACTCGAGAGCTGCAGCAGCGTGGCCAGCTTTGCCTTTCCTTTGTGGCCTATCAGGCCAACACTGCTGATGTCTTCATCAAGGCCCTCGAGTCTGGTGATCACTAGCGTTTTTGCATTGCTCTTGGGCTTCTGCCCGTTTTGCCTCACCTGCTGGTTGCTTGACTTGTCTTGTACTATGATCTATGTACATATACATGCATGCTTGTTCTTGCTAGGTTGTGATCACTGTACTACTTGTGCTTTTATAACTCTGCATGTGAACTAGCCTTGTGGCCGCTTGATTGTGTTCAGAATGCGTGGTGATCTTGAGATCCACCCTGAGCTTTACTTTGCTTTGTTCTCTTGCTTGACTGGTCTTGTGACCGTCAGTTGTATCAAATTGCACTTTGGCTATGGGGGTGTGTCACATTGCATTTGTTATCTCTAAGATGTAGTGGGGCATACTTTAAGGAGTACAACACTTTAGGGTTGCATCCTAGTACTTGTACTCATGCTTGCATTCTTGTCAATCATTGCTACATTCTATCTCTAACATACTTCTTATAAGCGCACATACAATATTAATGTAGAATCGTGTTCAAAACGGTAACGAGTCTTACTTTTGCAGCGAGTACAATTTCATTCTCGCTTCGTTTGACTCTTCAATGTCAGAATTCGAATGATTGATCGACTATTGTGGGTTGGGGTACACAAACCTAACCCTAACTGTTGTACCCCATATGACACGCATCACTAAATGCTACAACATTTGACACACCTCCATAGCTTAAGTGAGGGGTGTCAAGCAAAAAACACAACCGTACGGTCTCAAGACTAGTCACAAAGAAACAAAGCTCAAGGTGGATCACAACGTCACCACACAATCCAAGCACAAGCAAAAGAGCTACAAGGCCAGTCCAAGAGTTCACACAGGTACAAACAAAGCAAGCAGAGAACACAAGTTTACACAAGACTCGAACCTCTGTCAACATAACCTAACTGCACACAACACCTGTGGTGGTCACAAGGCGGAAGGGCCTTGGTGAAGATGTCTGCAGTGTCGGCCTCGGACTCCACAAAGTCCAAGCAAGCCTGTCCACACCCCTGCAACTCTTGCAGGAGAAAGTACCTGACGTTGATGTGCTTCACTCTGCTCTCCAGTCGAGGCTCTTGACAGAGGAGAATCATAGCCTTGTTGTCAGTAAACAAGGTCCATTCATAGCTCGGCCGCTCACCAAGGTCGGTGAGCAAGAAGGTCAACCAACGCAGCTCCAGTTCAGCCATGGCTCCAGCGTAGATCTCAGCCTCAGTGGTAGAGGTCGAGACAGAGGAGGAACGCGTGGACCTCCACGAAACAGCTCCACAGCCCAGACTGAAATAGTTCCCCTAAGTAGACCTGTGAGTCTCGACGTTGTCAGCGTAAGAAGAGTCACAGTGACCAGTAAGTACGATAGACTGTCTCCCTCCAAGTACCAGCCCCAAGCCTGATGTCGGCGCTAGGTGCTTCGCCACCCTCACAGCAGCTGTCCAGTGAATAGGACGGTGTCTCCCTGGCGCAACAAAGCGAGCAAGGATGCTGAGAGGGAAGGCGAGGTCCGGGCGAGTACAAGTCATCAGGTACATGAGGCAGCCCACAAGCTCTACTTAAGGACCACTAGGCTCAAACAGCTTGTCAGGAAAGGGAACAGTTAGTCTATGGTCAACGGCAAGAGGTGTGCGCTGTACGGTGGAGTGCTGAAGCTCGAACCGCTGAAGGACCTGCTGCACTATGTGTGAGTGTGAGAGTATAATGGTGCGAGCGACTCTGTCCCTGGTGACCTGCAGGCCTATGTAGTGACGCAGCTCACTAAGGTCAGTGTACGCGTGTCTCTTCTGCAGTTCGGGCTTCACGTCAGCCACGGTAGAGCGAAGGGTGTTGTGCCACTCACGAGGCGCCTGATGGAGACCGTAGACCGGTCGCCTCAGCCTCCACTGGGTCCCAGAGGGGAAAGTGCTAGTGAAGGAAAAGGGACGACACAACCAGACCTCCTCGTGTAGGCTACCCTGAAGGAAGGCAGTGGAGAAGTCAAGAGAGTGTAACTCGTAGTCTCTTTGTGTTGTTACATGCAGTAACACCCGAAGAGTGGTAATGTTCGGGGTAGGCGCGAAGGTCTGAAAGAAGTCAACTTCCTCGCGCTGACTGAAACCTCTTGCCATATAGCGTGCCTTGAAGACCGGAGGGGATCCCGGTGGCCGCTTCACCCTGAAAATCCACATGCCATCGACTACGTTCGCCCCAAGGGGGGGAACCTCGTTGGCGTAGGTGCCTGTTGATCTGTAGGAGGCCATCTCTGCGTCCATGGCAGCTCTCCAATGAGAGGCATAAGGCCCTGGCACTGCCTCAGCGTAGGTGCGAGGAGTTGGCATGTCAAGGGCGTCGGGGTCTCCCTTAGGGGCGAGCAGCATGGCACAGAGATGAGGGGAAGCGGCTGCCAGGAACTCCAGCTCAAACTGCCTGTCCTCTAGGGCGTCACAGCCAAGGGCAGACTCACCCCCGATGGCTAGAGGACTGGTAGGAGGATCAGCCACGACACGAGTGGCGTAGTCAAGGTGCTGAGTAGTGGCGAACTTAGTAACTGCGGCGGTAAGGGCGGAGACAGAGGACAGAGATGCATGAGGGTGTTTAACAAGAGAGGCAAGAACACGCGAGAGAACAGGACGGTACGTGCGGTAGTAGTCAGTGACAGGAGTAGAGAGGGAAGAAGTGAGGGCCGACTTAGGAGGAGAAGGAAGCACAGACGGAGACGGACGAGGCGGATTAGAACGGAAGAGAACAGTACGAAGGTCGTTGACAGGGACAGGGGATGAGGGACGAGTACGAGGAGAGCGAGAAGCCCAAGTGTGAAAAAGAGGAGGGGACAACGGAGGCTGAGAACGGGGGAAAACAGCTGGGGCGTAGTCGGGAGGAGGAAACATGGGACTGTAGATAGGAGGAGAGGGGGAGGAGGGAGGAGAGGGAGAGGGGAGACCGAGGGTCCAAAGGCCAGAGAAAGGAGGCGGAGGTGGCGGCTGCTGCTGCTCCTGCTGCGGTGGCTGCTACTGTTGCTGCTGCTACTCCTGCAGCGGCTGCTGCTGCTGCTGCTGGACCTGCTACGGTGGCTGCTGCTGCTGTTGCTCCTCCTCTAGCTACCATAGCTCCTGCTGCTGTCGCTCCAACTCTAGTCTCTCTCTATCTCCAACTCCAGCTGCTCCTCACGTGCACGGAAAAGACGGTCCTGGTGCCGGGTCAGGTGGGGGTGTGGGGGAGGAGTAGGGTCCGGGGCAGTGGTAGCCCCAAGACCGCTCTCCAAAGCACCAGTCGCACCACCCCTAGAGCCAGCACCACCAGAAGCAACACTGTCAGCCCCAGGCTCTCTGGCTCCAGCAGAGGGTGCACCCGCACCCCCAGTCGTAGCACCCTCAGGGACAGCAGGACTAACACTAGCTCCCTGAAGAATAGAGTCTCCTGCTATCACGGGTTCAACTCCAGCACCCCCAGTACCAGAACTCCGTACAGGTACACCCTCAGCTCCAACGCCAGCACCTCTAGAGCTAGCACCTTCAGGGTCCTTGACACAAACACCAGCTCCTACAGGGTCTGCAATAGGCTGTGAAGAGGACTGTGGGGAAGGGGACGGCACCTGAGGGGCTACCGAGAGGGGGGGTGGGTAGCGTGTGACACACCTGACAGGGCTGGACCAGGGGGGGGGGGGGGGGAGGAGGGCGGCTGTACCGGAGGAGTAGGAGGGGGAGTGGGAGTCAGGAAGAGAGGGGGAGGAGGAACGGGGAGACCTCGACGGAGGTACCGGGTGTAATAGGGGACTGACTCGTCAAAGCTAACGTTACGGGAGTCAAGGAACCAGTGACGGGGAAGGTGGTAGAAGGTGAAGTCAAAGGAGTCCTCTGGGAAACCAAGCAGGATACAGGGAATGGCACGAGGCGAGATCTTGTCTGGAAGGTGGTATGTTTATATATGTTTATAACTGCCTGTAGCTTTAGTGTAGTTATGCTTCGTTGTTATTGGGTGGTGCACCTCTTGTTTGTGTTTCTCTGTCTATATCTTGTATGCTTTGCTTTTGGCGAAGCTAACTTGTTTGGTCAACTCTCTCGATCCTCCCTTGGCCTTGACCTCGACACTTGCTTGGCCTAGGCTACTAAGCCTAGGCCCTCCCTAAATCCGGTTACCCGTTAAGATCGCATCGTAACATGGTATCGAGCTACTAAGATCCTAGACCTAAGTTAATGTGCCCACCGTTGGCGTTGTGCACGCAGTTAGTAATGGCGCCCCTGCTGGCGCCGTCCACGCAGCTGCTGGCTCGCGAGTTCTACAGCAGCTGCGTGATTGATTCTGCTACCGTGTGACTCTGCAGCGCCTGCGCTCCTCGCTCTGCCCGTCTCATTGCTCGTCGCTCCGTCGCGGCAGAGAGGAGAAAGAGGGGGAAGGGAGCGGCAGCAGACCGCTAGCAACGACCGCCAGCGTCGGCGCCAGCGCTAGCGACGACCGCTGCTGCCAGCGTCATCTCCAGCGGCGGTCGCCTGCACCATCGCCAACCACGCTCCCCGTCCGCACCCTGTTCGCGCATCCCGTCCGCATCCCACCCGCCCTCCCGTCGACTTCGCAGCTGCTGTGAAGGGAGTGGCGGAAGTGGCGGGAGTGGCGAGAGAAGCTGCGCCATTCACCTGCTCGCGCCAGACCGCTTGCACCCTGCCGCCCACACGCACTTCACCGCCCATTTCCGTCCCGCTCGCTCGAAGGCCCCACGGGCCCTGCTCGTCACCCAACACTGCGGCTTGTCGCGTGTGCAGCGACGGTTGCGGTTGGGGGAGGGGGGGGGGAGAGAGAGGGAAACGCGAGCTGCCAAGGCGGCCTTCCCTCAGGGACCCACGGATCCGTGGGAGCCTAGCTTGGGGGACCTTTGGCAGGTGCTAGAGGATGAGGTGGAGGGGGTGATGCGGGAGTAGGGCAGTACGGGCTGGACAGGAGGGCAGCGGAACAGGATGGACAAGGGTAAGGGCCGCAAGGAGGGAAGGTGATCGGGAGATGGGCTGGCTTGAGGGTACCGGGTCTGATTTGTCGAGAGTAGCAATCGCCTATGCCTACCGTGTATCTTGCAGTGCCATGATTGCATGCATATCTAGAGTAGACAAATGGCCTAGTCTTTACTCATGCCATGCTTGTACCTTTCTGATCCTATCAATGAAGGACCGCTTGAGAGGGAAACGCGAAGGGCGTGGCGGCGGACCGCCAGCCAACTCGCCAACCGTCCGCGCATATCCCCCGTTCTCCCATCAGAACCCGCACCCAGCGACCATCCCGTCGTCCCGCCTCGTCCTTGCCCCACCGTCAGATCCCGCCCCCCCCCCACCGTCAGATCCCGCCCATGGGGGACGGCTGGGGGAGGGGGAGTGGTGGGGTTGGCGGTTCATGGGGGGGGGGGTGGGGAAGGGGGGGGGGGGGGGGGTGGGCGGATGTCACCAGCACCAGCACCAGCACCGAAGCCCGTCACCAGCACCAACACCGGCACCAGCGCCGTCACGCCAGCACCAGGCACCAGCACCAGCGCCAGCCGCCAGCACCAGCACCAGCGCCAGCCGCCAGCACCAGGCATCAGCACCAGCGCCAGCCACTAGCACCAGGCACCAGCACCAGCACCAGCGCCAGCACTAGGAACCAGCACCAGCGCCAGCCGCCAGCACCAGGAACCAGCGCCAGCGCCAGCCGCCAGCCCCAAGAACCAGCATAAGCGCCAGCCGCCCGCACCAGGAACCAGCACCAGCACCAGCGCCAGTACCAGGAACCAGCACCAGCACCAGCGCCAGCACCAAGAACCAGCACCAGCACCAGCCGCCAGCCCCAAGAACCAGCACCAGCACAAGCGCCAGCACCAAGAACCAGCACCAGCACCAGCGCTAGCACCAGGAACCAGCACCAGCGCCGGAGGGGTTGAGTGGGCGGGTAAGGGGGTGGAAGAAGTAAGTCGGGAATTTGCAGCCGTTGCCTGTAGCAGGCACACCCCCGGAGGTGCTGAGCGGTGCTGTCCAGCTGCTTGTTGCAGCCACAGCGCCTGCTCTCACGCCCACCTGCTGGATCCTGCACCTGTCGCTGCTGCATCTGCCGTGGCTGAGGTCACTGTGGCCCTATCTGCCATCACTGCACCTGCTGTTTGTAGCAGGCACGCCCCCGGAGGTGCTGAGCCGCGCTGTCCAGCTGCTCGTTGCAGCCACGGCGCTTGCTCTCACGCCCACCTCTCGGGTCCTACACCCGCCGTTGTTGCATTTATCATGGCTGATCTGTGTTGCTGTTTCCTCTGCTTCTCCTACCTCTTGCCCAGGTTCTGGGGGTGTGACTTGCTCTAGTTATGTGCTGCAGGCAGTTAAGGGGGTATGTCACGATATATATTTATATATGTTTATAACTGCCTGTAGCTTTAGCTTTAGTGTAGTTATGCTTCCTTGTTATTGGGTGGTGCACCTCTTGTTTGTGTTTCTCGACTATATCTTGTATGCTTTGCTAACTTGTTTGGTCAACTCTCTCGACCCTCCCTTGGCCTTGACCTCGACACTTGCTTGGCCTAGGCTACTAAGCCTAGGCCCTCCCTAAATCCGGTTACCAGTTAAGATCGCATCGTAACACCTGAGGGGCTATCAAGAGGGGGGGTGGGTAGCGTGTGACACACCTGACAGGGCTGGACCAGGGGGGGGGGGGTGGGGAGGGGGCTGTACCGGAGGAGCAGGAGGGGGAGTGGAAGTCAGGAAGAGGGGGAGGAGGAACGGGGAGACCTCGATGGAGGTACCGGGTGTAGTAGGGGACTGACTCGTCAAAGCTAACGTTACAGGAGTCAAGGAACCGGTGACGGGGAAGGTGGTAGAAGGTGAAGTCAAAGGAGTCCTCTGGGAAACCAAGGAAGATACAGGGAATGGCACAAGGCGAGATCTTGTCTGCAAGGTGTCGCGAACACGCGCCAAGCAGCCCCAGAAACAAAAACGTGATGCATCACCAGGGGACCCGGTCCAAAGACTGGTTGGTGATGTCAACGGGAGTTGTGTGTTGGCCCCGTCCTCGCTTGGGCGGAGCCGACATCGTGGTCGGGTCTTAGGGGAGCAGCCGACCTGCAGCAGTGGGCGAGCTGGTTGACGAGGAGGTCAACCTGCACGGGGACCACTGCACGGGCGCCGACTTCAGGGTGGCGCCAACTTCGGGGAAGTCGACTTAGGAGTCGACCTGCGGAGGACGTCAACTTGGTGACGTCAACTTGGGGAAGCCAACTTCGGTGGTCGGCTGATGGACTGCTGGTCGACCTGTAGGTGGTCGACTGGACCTGGTGGTCGACGAAGGAGGGGCCGACGTCGACCTCGACTCAGGACGCCGAGCAGTTGGGCGTCGAGTAGCGGGGCGTCAACTTCGTGACGCCGACTTCGGGTGGCCGACGTGGAGCTGGTCGACCAGAAGGGACGTCGACCTGGAGGAGGTCGACCAAGGGGCGTGGTCGTCCTGGTGAGGTCGACATGGAGGTGGTTGTCGACTTGGGAGGTCGACGGGCACGTACGGGAGCTGTTGGTCGACCTGGTTGCCCGGTCGACCAGGTTACCTGGGTGACGAAGTGCTGCGGAGGAGTGCGACGGTGGCCCAGGCGAAGTTGGCGAGACCGACCTCGGTGGTGGTATCCCGAGGTCGTCGTGGCGGATCAGAGGCAGTCGTCAGCTTGAGGTTGACGTGGTGTGTGCGCTGTGCAGGTGACGAGACTCTGCACGCCAATCATCTGCGCGCACCTGCGAAGCGGGTGCACTGCTATCCTGCGTGAGCAATGCTGGTACGCCATCAACCTGCGACGTTGACAAGCCGTCGACCTTGCCTTGCTGGAGTGTGGTCGACCAAGTCGTGCTGGAACGCGGTCGACCAAGCTGCGCTGGCAGTTGGCCGACCTGAATGCTAGCTCTGATGTAGTCTTGCATTGCCAACTTCATTGTATCATTGTTGTCATGTTTTCCTAGTGAAACTCTTGCCAATTCTCCCCTTGAACTAGCAAGAAGCGTAAACACAAGGAAATGACTAAGTGAACGAACGCAGAGATCACACGAGCACACGTGCCTAGCCCGTAGTCTAGCTCCCGTTGCAGCAGTTATCTCCGCAGGTGAAACCTTTGGCCGAGAGACACGTGGCCAGAGGTTCAGCTGGTGAGCGGCGTACCAAACCGCGTAGGGCCACAGAAAATGGGGGGCATGGGCGTGAGTCAAGGAGGTGCAGGCGATCTTCATGACCAAGTGTATGCGGCGCTAAGCAACCCCATTCTACAGTGGGAACTCTGGAAGCGTCCAGGACCACGGATGCCGTGCTCGCGACAGAATCCAGCGAGAACGCCGGAGCGAAACTCACCCCCGCGGTCGGAGTCAAGACAGCTGACACGACGACCACGAGCGTCCGCAGTGGTAAGCAATCACCAGATCTGCGTAGAAGTGACATAGGACTTCTTCGCCAGGGGGAACACTGTGGTGTAGCGAGAGTAGTCGTCAACAACCACCAGAAAGAAACTCTCTCACTCAGGACCGGGGCAAGAGGCGGGGTCCCAGACGTCCAAGTGGAGAGTCTCGAAGGGCTCGGTGGCCGGAAGAAGGGAGGAGGAGTGAGGGGTGGCGCACAACCAACCCTCAATGCAAGGGGCGCAAGGTGGTGCGGGCAATGGCGGCAGCGATGGCAAGACTCGCGGGAGGCCTATGATGAGACGCTGACTAGACATAGTGCGCATGCGAAGAATGGACGGGTGGCCAAGGTGGTGGTGCCACAGAACGGTGGGGTGGGCAAGCGACCGACACGAGCAAGACGTAGCAATTGGACCAGACGCTGGAACCTGACCAGACACAACTACCTGGTGGGAGGCGGGAACCTGGTGAGACGCGATGACCTGACGGGGGGTAGTGAAAGGGGTCGGAGTCAGCTGCCGCCGCCGCCGCCGCCGCCGCTGCTGCTGCTGCTGCTGCCTCCCTTGGGAGCCGGTGTGAAGTGTGTAGAGACCAGAACCTGGCTCAGCATGAAAGGTGGCAAGGGGCGCGTACGTGTCACCGTCTACACAGATCGCAGCGTCCCCAGAAGGCTCAAACCAAACACCCACGTGACTACACACGAGCGACCTCACACCCACCAAGTTATTGGAGAACGAGGGGACGTGGAAGCCCGTCAGGAAAACGGAGGGAACAGCCGGGAACGGAAGCGTAGTAGTGTAGCGAGCAGTGACTGGTCCCGAAGTGGGATCAGCCTGTGCTACGGAGACAGGCGCAGGAAGCCGAGTAAGAGTCGTGTGGTTGTGGAAGAAACAGTGCGAAGCTCTGGGGTGAAAGACAACGAACCGTCCTCCTGAGCAGTATCTGGACTAGTGCCTAGGCAAGTACCTACACTAGCAACTTGCACAGGAGCAACACTAGCACCTAAGCTAAAAACACGTGAGTAAACACACACAGAAGCACTAGAGTCAACAATAGCATACATAGCATGCGTAGTTCCCAAGACATCAAGCGACTGAGAAGCAGGCATGGCCCACAGAGCGGCACCGTGCGAGCGAACAAAAGGAAACCACTCAGGGGCAGGGTCCTCGATGTTGGTGCAACCCTATGGTTTGCACTCGGCTTGTTGTCCGTGTGCGTGCATGTGTGTGTGTCTATGGAATGGAATGAGGGCATGGGATAATATATATTTAATGCTTATAATTGTGTGTGAATGTTGAGTCATGATGTCGAGTGTATGTGTCGAGTCAATAGCGAGTTATCGCTAGACGCGTGTTACGCGGTCGTTTGTGTCTCGCGCGCGATTTCTATTTTGTCGTGCGCGGTTTCTCTTTTGTCCTGTGTCGAACGTTCGGTGTGTCGCAGGTGTGTGCAGCAGACCCATCAAGAACTCAAGGATGAGTTTGTGATGAAGAGCCGAGCCTTGGTGTCAATCCACAAGTGATTTCAAAGCTCGCCAAAAGGGTACACCTCAAGATATTGAAGATAGTTACATTACTTTGTGTAGTGTAACATTTCACTTGGTGTAGGCCCTAGTGAAGGGTAGTTTCGAGACCCTTCGTGGTTGGGGACAGTGTGGCACTGTTCCACATCACTGTACCTCGGCTCTTGGGGTTTGTAGGAGCTGGGAGTCATTCCCAACTCGTAACTCTTCCTAACTCTTCCTATCTTGTGTTCTAAGACTATAGTGGCTGCCATAGTGCCGTTCGTTCAAACCAACCCTGTGTCGTCAATACTTGGTCAAATCGTGCGATCTAAATTGCCTATTGTAGGCGACGTTCCGACGCTCCAGATCCAAGTTGAATCAGGTCATTTGAAGTTGTGACCGGATCGCTATGAACGTTTGAAGCCGCTGTGCAGAAATCCGGCTGTGCACTCTATCTTTCGTTTTAGGCACATTGGAGCCTATTGTGACTATAACTAGTGGTATCAGAGCCCCTTGGAGCAGTTTCGACAATGGCTGGACCTGAGGAAAGGGGTGGCAGAGGTGCTGGTGGCAGAGGAGAAGCCCAAGCTCAAGGCCAACCCCGTGACTCAGCCATGGCGCCCGTGCAACCAAGTGTTGGCCCATCTAGGGATGAGCCTAGAGTGTTTGGCCTTGACAAGTTCAATGGTGACAACTTTGCTGAGTGGTCCTTCAGAATGGAGAACATATTTGACCACTATGACCTGCTGGAGGTGATGGAAGGAACGGAGCAGCGTCCCGAGAACGACCCGGAGAAGAGCCCGTGGGTGCGGAAGAGCGCACAAGGCTACCTCCTACTTGGGCAAGCGTTGGGGAGCAGCCAAATCCGTCACATCAAGCCCTTCCAGCGTGAACCAGAGAAGGGACCAAAAGCATGGGCTACTCTCAAGGGTGTACACGCTCCTGCAACAGCGGCGGTAGCTGTGGTGTTGGAACGGCAAATGGCGACGTTACGAATTGAAGAGGATGAAGCGGTTGAAGAAGGGGTGCAGAAATTCTTCGACTTGTTGACGCGGCTTGAGGGAGCTGATTTGAACTATAGTGAGCTCCAAAAGAAGACCAAGTTGCTGGCCCTACTCCCGGAGTCATGGTCCTCGCTCATCATCAACCTTAATCGTGACTTGCCCCGCCTCTCGCTTGAAGACGTGAAGCGAGCTATCCTTCAAGAGGATTTCCGCCGCCGTGAGTTGGCGAGTGCGGATGGCGCTGGGGCAGCAAGCATCGGCCGTGGATATGGTCGAGGAAGAGGCAGAGGACGAGGGGGAGGAAGGTTTGGTGGCAGCAACTTCGGCGGAGGCCGTGGGAGTGGCGGTTACGGCAGCGACGAGAAGAACTACGGACGCGGTCGCGGCCGATTCGACGGCGAGTGTCACTATTGCCACAAGAGCGGACACATGTGGCGCGACTGCTACAAACTCCCTGATGGTTGGACCCCTGCTCAAGGCCAAGAGGGTAGAGGAGCAGGAGGAGGGAGAGGAAGAGGCCGTGGAGGCCGTGGCGGTCGCGGTGGCGGAGCTGCAAACATGAAGAGCAGAGACAACGACAAGGACCCGAGCGACGATCGATACCCGGGTCTATTCTACTTCGTGTCGACGCAAGTACCGGCTGGTCCAGAGAAGGATGAAGGCTTTGAGGAGCCAGCAGCTGTGGGGAAGGTGACCCTACACCCCCTGGACTATTGGGTGATTGATAGTGGCGCTACCTATAGCATGACACCTCGCCCGGACTTGCTCACCGAACTCGAGCCGTCACCGGTGAAGCATGTCACATCGGCTTTGGGGCAGCGAGCAGAGGTGAAAGGCATGGGGAAGGCCATGTTCAAGGGTGCTGATGGGAAGATGGTGGGCCTCAAGAACGTGCTTTGGGTGCCCAGCCTTGCTGCAAACCTGATTTCCGTGCGGCGGTTGGCAAAGGCCGGCATGGACACTAACTCGAAGGGAGCCAAGACCTACACCGCAAGGCTTGGCGATCGGATTCTTTGGGACCTTCATGAGGACAAAGATGTCTACAACGAGATGTGGCAGATCCCTGTGGTCCCAATGCCTAAGGAGAGGCAAGTGGCAGCAAGCGTCAGCACTAAAGGTGGAGCGGTTGGTAGCGGCGATTGCGCGGACGGTCGCGCTAAGGAGAAGGAGTCCAAGAAGTGCAATCTTGGAGGGACCAGCAAGTTCAGTGAACCTAAGGAGAGTGGTGCAGCAACCAAGGAGCAGCAAAAGGGTGAGGAGAACCCCGAGGCAACAGCGGAGGAGGACTACGGAGAGAGTATGTGGGGCGCTATTGCGAGCGCGGCATTCTCCAATCCAACTTCGGCTACGGGGGAGTGTGATTGGCTCACCTTGCATCGGCGCATGGGGCATGTGGCCCTGCCCATCTTGCAGCAGCTAGTGAAGAATGAGATGGTTGCTGGCATACGTGTGAAGGGGGAGCCCGATGAGGTACTTGGCTGCCCGACGTGCATGCAAGCCAAGTTCACCCGTTTCCCATTCTCTAGTTCGGAGGCAACGGCTAAGGCACCACTTGATGAGGTGGTGATGGACGTGGTGGGCCCCCTGAAGCTTGGAGCTGCTGGAGCTGAGTACTTCCTCACTATTGTTGACGTCTACACCCGTATGACTTGGGTGTACGTGCTGGCCAAGAAGAGCGACGTGGCTGAAACGTTGAAGGCGGATTGGTTCCCGATGGTGGAGCGGCAACAAGACCGTCTAGTCAAGTCAATCCGCACCGATCGAGGGGGAGAGTTCCTGAGCAAGGAGTTTGGGTTGTGGCTGAAGAAGAATGGTATTCGACACTCCCTCACCATGCCATACTCCCCTGCAATGAACGGCATCGCTGAGCGAGCGAACCGCACAATCACGGAGGCGGCACGCGGGTTGCTCATTGAAGCCGGGCTACCCGACTATTTCTGGCCTGATGCGGTGCGGAGCGCATGTGTGGCCAAGAACAGAGCCTTGACTCATGTGGGAGCAGACAAATGGGTGCCCTATGTGGAGTGGCTAGGAAGGAAGCCAAAGGTGGATATGCTTCGGGTGTTCGGGTGCATGTGCATGGCGCTTGTGCCTAAGCATCTTCGGCACAACAAGCTTGGTGCCAAGGCGGTGTGGGCCGTGCACTTGGGCATGGCTCAAAACAGCAAGGGATGGCTTCTTTGGGACCCATTCACCAAGAAGTTCTTGGTGAGCAGGGACTGCAAGTTCATGGAGAACTTCATGTACAAGGATTGGAAGGCGGAGAATGAGGCGAAGATAGGCGTGCGGTTTGGGGAGGTGAAGAGTTCCGGTTTGGAGCATGTGGAGCTGCCTTTGGAGCTGAGCAGCGGCAGCACAACCACGAGGCAATCCTCCCTTGTGAAAGGGGGAGAGGAGGCCACTGATGCAGAGGAAGAAGAGGAGGAGGTGCAGCAAGTGAGTGAGCGTGCACCGTCACTCCCTTCCCGTACCACGAGTGCTCCACGGAATCGAGCCACACCGCAGCAACGCCAAGGCCTTCAAGTCGCTGCAGCTGAGGAGGAAGGAAGGGGGAAGAGGAGAGTTCAACCCCCTAATAGGCTGACCTATGATGCACTTGGAGAGCAAGGCAAGACAGCCCTGGCCGGAGCGGCAATGATGGTCGGAGACGATGAGGAGAGTGACTACGAGGAGTGTGCCTTCGCGTTCTTCTCTCCGGTGGAGATGCCGGGAGAACCAGCAACTCTCAAGGAGGCTTTGGAGAGTAGTGATGCTGAGGAGTGGAAGAAGGCTTTGGAGAGTGAGCTGAAGAGCATCGAGGAGAATGACACGTTTGAATTGGTGGAGCTACCGGAGGGGCGTACGGCGATAACGTCCAAGTGGCTCTTCAAAATCAAGTCAGATGCCGACGGCAAGATCGAGCGTTACAAGTCTAGGCTTGTAGCCAAGGGGTACCAGCAGAAGGAGAAGGTGGACTTCAAGGAGCTGTTTGCCCCTGTGGTGAAGCCGACGACGCTGCGAACCCTATTCGCGGGAGCCGCCATCAAAGGATGGGTGGTGAAGCAAATGGACATTGTGACGGCATTCCTTAACGGCATCCTTGAGGAGGAGATTTTTATGGCACAGCCAGAGGGGTTTGATGATGGTAGTGGCAGAGTGTGGAAGCTGAAGAAGGCCCTCTATGGGCTGAAGCAGGCCCCTAGGCAATGGTACATGAAGCTGCGCGAAGTGTTGGAGGAGATCGGCTTCACTCCCTCAATGGCCGATCACTCCTTGTTCATGCTTTGCGAGGGGGAGCAGAGGAGCTTCATGGTGGTTTATGTGGATGACATTCTCATATTCTCACCCTCCTCTGACCTTGTGAAGGAGGTGATGCTGAAGCTGCATGACAAGTTCAAGTGCAAGTCCCTTGGTGACGTGAACTTCTACCTTGGGCTCCACATCGAACGAGACGTGGAGAAGCGGAGCATGCGAGTGCACCAACGGAAGTACCTGGAGGCGTTGGCTGCCAACTTCGGCCAGAGTGAAGGTCATGTGGCTACTCCCTTTCCCTCTGGGTTCAAGTGTGTGAAGGGGCCAGAGGAGGAGAGCGTTGGAGAAGAGGAGAGGCGCCGATTTCACTCGTTGGTGGGCAGCCTCATGTATGCGGCGGTAAACACCCGACCGGACGTCGCGTTTGCTACCGGGCAGCTGGCTAGGGTTGTGCAATGCCCTAATGAGGAGCAGGTAGCAGCTGGAATGAGGGTGTCCAAGTATCTTGGCCAAACAGCGACCGTTGGGCTGCAATACTCAGCGGCGGCACAAAGGCGCCAAAAGGGCGCGGATGGTGTTGAACCCGGGCGTTTGTTCCTCACCGCCTACTCGGATGCTTCATATGCATCAGAACCAGAGGACATGACAAGTGTGGGAGGCTTCATATGCTGTGTTGGTGGAGGCCCAACTGCTTGGGAGAGCAAGAAGCAGGTTGACCAAGCTTTGAGCTCGGTGGAGTCCGAATACATGGCACTCTTCCGTGCCGTACGGGAGATTGTGTGGCAGCGGCGTTTGTTGGCTGAATTGGGGGAGGAGCAGCAAGGACCTACCCCACTGTATTGTGACAGCCAGGGTGCCATTGCTCTTGCTAAGAACCCTGTGTTGCATGGACTCACGAAGCACATGAGGGTGAAGTGGCATTGGACGAGGAGCATGGTAACCGCGGGTGAAGTTGAGTTGCGCTACGTGAAGACCACGGGGCAGCCGGCTGACATGATGACCAAGAGGCTGGTGGAGCAGCAGCATTGGAAGTGTTGCAAGCTGGCTGGGATGGCTCTGAACTGACAGAGCAACACATCCTAAGGCCAACAATCCGAGGGGGAGTTTGTTGGTGCAACCCTATGGTTTGCACTCGGCTTGTTGTCCGTGTGCGTGCATGTGTGTGTGTCTATGGAATGGAATGAGGGCATGGGATAATATATATTTAATGCTTATAATTGTGTGTGAATGTTGAGTCATGATGTCGAGTGTATGTGTCGAGTCAATAGCGAGTTATCGCTAGACGCGTGTTACGCGGTCGTTTGTGTCTCGCGCGCGATTTCTATTTTGTCGTGCGCGGTTTCTCTTTTGTCCTGTGTCGAACGTTCGGTGTGTCGCAGGTGTGTGCAGCAGACCCATCAAGAACTCAAGGATGAGTTTGTGATGAAGAGCCGAGCCTTGGTGTCAATCCACAAGTGATTTCAAAGCTCGCCAAAAGGGTACACCTCAAGATATTGAAGATAGTTACATTACTTTGTGTAGTGTAACATTTCACTTGGTGTAGGCCCTAGTGAAGGGTAGTTTCGAGACCCTTCGTGGTTGGGGACAGTGTGGCACTGTTCCACATCACTGTACCTCGGCTCTTGGGGTTTGTAGGAGCTGGGAGTCATTCCCAACTCGTAACTCTTCCTAACTCTTCCTATCTTGTGTTCTAAGACTATAGTGGCTGCCATAGTGCCGTTCGTTCAAACCAACCCTGTGTCGTCAATACTTGGTCAAATCGTGCGATCTAAATTGCCTATTCTAGGCGACAATAAGACGCTCCAGATCCAAGTTGAATCAAGTCATTTGAAGCTGTGACCAGAACGCTATGAACGTTTGAAGCTGCTGTGCAGAAATCTGACTGTGCACTCTATCTTTCGTTTTAGGCACATTGGAGCCTACTGTGACTATAACACTCGACGCCGTAGGCCCCGTGAAGAGTGTTAGTGAGCTGAGCAAAGCACTGACCCGGTGGGTGGCGGTGGTCACAGCGGAGTCCGCTGCGAGTATCTGTCTAGACAATATAGGGGCAGGGAGGGTGGGTGTCACCACGCAACAGGTGATGCGGTCCTGACCCGTGCTGCTGCCCCTACTGCTGCTATGGCCGCTGCGAGAGGAGTGGCTGCTGCTGCTGCTGCTGCTGCTGCTGCTGCTGCTGCTGCTGTCGCTGAGTCAGGTACCAAGCCGCCACTCCAGCACCTGCAGCTAGCGGTCCCGTAGGTGCCCGACTAACCTGAGCGTCACCTCCACCAGCTGCAGTAGGGGAGTCACTAGACGCTACACCAAGCGCTCCACCAACTTTTGTGCTCCTGCCACTGCCGGCCGCAACGCCACCTCCGCCACCTCCACTGCCGTCCACACCCTGGCCGCCCCTCCTGCCACTCCTAGCTCTAGACCGTGCAAAAGTCGTAACAGCAGCTACGGTCACATCATTAGCGGCAATGGCGAGGGTGGCAGTAAAGGTGGGCAGCTGAGGGACAATGCACCCGTGGAACAGTGTGGGGGCACAGCGCCAGAGGTGGAGGCTACCGAGCGGAGGTTGCTCACGACGTCCTTGAGGACAAACTCAAGAACATCAATAGTGAGCTCGCTAGGGTGCTTCAGAAGAAGCGCGTCACGAACTAAGGCAAGCCTGTCAGGGAGGCTAGTGGCCATGAAATAGTTAATAATCGCCATGGGGTGGGGGGGGGGGGGGGAGGCAGTGCAAGCTGTGCGTCAGTGCAGGCAGCGCGGTAGCTAGAATCAAGTGAACATAATTGAGCGACCAAGTCAGTAGAGCGCTCAAACGAGGCGAGGTCAGGAAACAGGAAGGGGAGGAACAGGCGACCAACAGAGACAGTGCTAGGAGTAGCGTAGCGGGCCTTGATCGCAGTCAGGAACTCACTAGCCGTGCGAACCTGGGTGAAGTAGGTCTCCTCAGACTCAAGGAGAAGGCTGTTGAGGGCAATGCAGGCCGCAGCGTCGCGCGACTTCCAGGCAGTTAGGGCAGCACGCTAACGTGCAAAATGATCTCTGTCCGCAGTGGAGGGGTCAGCGCCTAAGGGTTCAGGATCGGGGGGCGCACGAAGGTCACCGGAAGCGTGCACCCACAGGGACTTGTCTGCCTGAACCTGACTCTCTAGGAGACGCCGTGCATGCAGGAGCAAGACAGAGAACTCGAGTGGCCTGCCCTCGCCGTCAGAGGACTCTAGGCATCGCCATAGCGGAAGGTGAGAAAATACAGTTGAAAATCGCCTAGAAGGCCGGAGTAGGGCGCGGCAAGCAGGGCGCTACGTGGTGAGAAGGGAGGGACGTGACGGGACAGGCACGGCATGGTGGACAGGGCAGGCGCGGCGCGTCTGGACGGGCAGGCGCAAAAGGCACAAGGGGAGGGGAGAGACGGGACGGGACAGGTGCGACACGGCGGGCAGGCGCGACCTGACGGGACGGGACTGGCAGGCGCGACGTGACGGGACGGGACGGGCAGGCGTGATGCGACGGGACGGGACGGGCAGGCAGGACGCGATGGGACGGGACGGGCAGACGCGACGCGACGGGACGGGACGGGCAGGTGCGACGCGACGGGACGCGACGGGCAGGCGCGACGCGAAGGGACAGGACAGACGGGCGCGGTGCGACGGGACAGGACGGGCAGGCGCGACATGACGGGACCGGACAGATGGGCGCGACGCGACTGCCAGGTGCGACGCGACGGGACAGGACGGGCAGGCGCGGTGCGACCGACGCGACGCGACATGACACGATAGACGGGCGCGACGCGACTGGCAGGCGCTACGGGCACTAGGGAACTAGACGAACTGGCGTGACGGGCGCTAGGGGATGGTACTGGCGCAATGTGCGCTAGGTTACAGGAGAAACGGGATCCCACAGGAACCTAACATGGGTGATACCATGTCAGAATCCCAACCACTAGTCCATTGGGATTAAATGGCTTGTTTCAGTAGCGGGTCAGTGCGCCCATAACCCCCCAGGCTAACATGCCTGTAACCCCTAGGATAAATCCGGGATCTCACAGTGCAGCTCCACTGACACCCCCCCCAAACTGGGAGGTCCAGGACTGAGCACAGCGGCAACGGCCTACATGTGCATAAACCGGGATTCGAACCCAAGACCTTGGCTCTGATACCATGTCAGAAACCGAATGATCGATTGACTATTGTGGGTTGGGGAACATAAACCTAACCCTAACTGCTGTACCCCATATGACACGCATCACTAAAGGCTACAAAATTTGACATTTGAAGCCCTGAATGGCTGCATGGCTCTCGCTATCAGACTATTTTAGTCTGTTGGTCTAAGTTTCATATCCAATTTTCATAGTTTATATGCTCTGGTAGACTTAAGCTTATGGCTCATATGAGAGCCCAGACAAGTACCATACCATCATATGTTTTTTCAGGAAACCTATTTCATTTCATATGCTCTAGCAGAAATCGTGTATGGTTTCCTCTGAAAGCGCCAAAATAGCCCAGTTGTCTGTGCAGGCACGCGTGATAATTTTTGCGAGATGGCACGGGGGTAAATTTTGGATTCTTCTTGCCACTGCATTCTGCATTTGACTCAGGTGCTGCCACGCATCTGTCTTGTAGCTGTTGTCGGCGCTGCTTCTAGGCTGTTGCCCCCCCCCCCCCGCTGGCAGAGTGCAAGGACAGTCGATGCACCACAAACAAAGCATGCACCCACCTTGACGCGATGGTCCCTTCCTTTCTTTTCCAAGCCTTTCTTTGACAACCTCGTTCTGCCTTACAATCCTTGATGCCTAGCCCATGGCTCACCTCTCTTCCCATTAGCTTGATCCCGTCCCGTCTAGAGTGCCCTGTTGTTTCTGCCTCATGTGATACACCACACCATGTTATCTTAGCATGGCAGCGTCGAGTCATCAAGGACCGTTCGGCGTGGTTTTCCCGGGATACCTGAGGAGCCTCAGCTTTCTGCGTTAGTTTTTTTAACCCGTAGAACTCCGACTGCGATTCCTGTGGCCACCATTGCCGCAGTAGCGACGCCTCCGCCTATAATTCCTCCCCCCAATGTAATCACATCCTGCAACAACAAGCCTCTTATCCCCTCGCAATCCACGTCAGAGGTGGCTGGGACTTCGACCCAGCCTAACCCGGCTGAAGCTGAGTCTGCGCCGCTGCCCGTTTTGGCATCCATGGCTACAACTCTACCTGCCATTTCTGTTTCGCGCATTAGAGCCGGGAAGGGCAAATTCAAACAGCGAATATTGACCTTTGCCCGTCCCAATGCAGATGTCCCCCCAGCTACTGTCCCCCGCTTAGCACACCTCATCCAGGCCCTTCAAACTCCACCGCCGCTGCTGACGACAACTATCCGCGCGTTGACCGTTGAGTAGTGGCAGCAGAATCAAAGGAGAAATGGTTGAAGCACTTCCCGTGGCTCATCATCTCGCAAACCTCATGGGGTCAACCCTGCATGAGGTGTTTAATTTGCATGGTGCACGGAGACCCCAGCTACTAGTACGGCCGCGACGAGGAGGGTGGCCTCGGCATTCAATGGCAAACTATGAGGAAACATCAACATTCTATCAAGCATGAAGCCGCAGTTGATCGCCAAGAGCTGCGGGATGGCAAGATTGCTGCTTAGAAGTCGATCGTTGACTTCGAGAATGGTGATGCCAATGCTAAGAGAATGGCTAAGCTAATGGCAACTGTCATATTTATCTGCAGAAGCGACTCACCCATTGTGCTATTTGTGACTTTGATCCAGTTCATGGAAGAGATGGGCACGCTCGACAGGCCTCTGAAGGAAACTGGCACTTACTACAGCAAGTAAGTACTCTTTTTTGGTAGCATGATGTTTAGAAAAACCACCGTACTAATTACCTTTTTGCTGGTCCTTGCAGGTACGGGTTTGCGCAGTTGGTTGAGACGCCCGTCACCTACCTCTGTGCTCAACAAATGAAGCACATCCGGGACAGTCCTTACCTGGGCATACAGTTGGACGAGAGCACGGACCATCGGCGCGGGAAGCACCTTATTGCCTATTTGTCCTTCCTGCGCAACAACACGCCCGTCACTGATTTTTACGCGCACCTAACCGTTGAGCAGTGTGATGTTGCTTCCCTGCAAGCAGTCCTTCTAAACCATCTAGAGTCTACCGAGATCGACCTTGAGCTCATCAATGGCATCAGCACTGACGGTGCAAGCGTCATGGTCGGTTCTCAGCTGGGCCTGGTGGCACACCTCGCCGGGTTCCACTGCATCACGCACAGGTTTGTACATAAGGCTTTTTATGCTTACCATTTATGCTGTGCATGTATACTTAACCTATTGTTGTTTTTGTTTTGTTTCAGAGAAGCGTTGGTGGCAAAGGATGCAGCTGAGGCCTACCCTGACCTTGACGTTGTCGATCGCGTCGTCCGCTCATTAGCGGAGCTCCTTGGATGGTCGATCAACGTCCACTCGCGCTTCAAGGAGCTGCAGGAGGTGCTCTGTAGAACCAACCTGGAGTTGCAGGGCATCCACAGCATCCGCTGGCTTTCACGTGGTCAGGCGGTTCAGCGTCTGGCTGACAACCTTCCAGCGGCTATAATACTGTTGTACGAGGAGAACAAGGAGGCGTACAACCTGGTAACCAGCTTGAAATTCCATTTCCTTCTCTTTTTCTTGGCTGATGTGTTGAAGGAGCTCAACGTACTCAACCTCCAGTTCCAACAACGGCAGGTATAGGTTTCGCCTCTTGTTGTTCCACCGCTGGTATTGATTAACTGAACCGTATATAACTTTTGACCCTTGTATCTATCCACTGCCTCTCATGTGTGTGTGGCAAATCGATGTGATACACGTGCTGCAGATGGTAAAAAACACTCGGCTCACCCTCCGCAACCGTTACCTGAGCGACGCAGAAGACTTTGGGGATGGCAACAACGAGTTGAGCGCCTTCCTGGCGAAGCATGGCTCGTCGGCTAAGAGGCAAGTGAAGGTGACGAGCACCGACTCAAACGGGACGCCGACTACTCATGAGTACAGTCTGCACGAACGAAAGATAGCGGGTCAACTTTCTGGTGGGAGCATGGATGACTGCATCGCACTGGCGAAGGCGTACGTGAAGGAGCTGCTGAAGCGCTTGGAGAGCTGCATGAAGGATCTGGGCTCTCTTGATGGCGCCAAGCTGTTCATGCAGGGGACATACCCGAAATCTCTCTCGAAGTGGCAGCATAGGTTTTTGCAGTGCCTGAAGGCTCTTTGTAACCTGTTTAAATGCAAACCATCCGACCCTGACACCCTGCGTGGTACGTCTTCAGTTATATTTGTGCTTGCTGGAGTTGTTGGTGTTGTTAGTTTCTACATAATTTAAGTTGAATGCGTGACCGTTTACTTTTCATCAACAACACTGACTTTGTCTTCTCTTTATATCTCTGTTTCTATTTAACACCCCGCCCCTAGGAGTCACCTGGTCAAGGGCACAGAAGGAGATCAGCTGCTTCACCACGATCATGTCGACGCATCACCAGTAGCTGAGCTTCCAGGACGGCCTTAAGCAGATGCTCAACTCGCCCGACTGGTGCACGGCCTACCCCAACTTGGTCCGCCTTTGGATGGCGGTCGCTGTTCTGCCCCTGAGCACCGTGGAGTGCGAGCAAGGTTTTTTCCGCTAAAACAATATTAAGAGCTGGCTGCACGGCAACCTCAATGACGCTAAGCTTGGCGACTTGATGGCCATCTCGCTGCTGAAGTACGACCCTGACTGGCCCGCCCTTGTAGCGCTTTGGATAGGTGCAAAGAAGAGACCTCCAGCCAAGGAGGTGGTGATGGTGCATGTGTCAGAACATATAGCTTACTTGTTTGTGTAGGCTATAGTGGGGTATCCCATAGGGGGTACAACACATTAGGGTTTCCTATTTGTATTCACCTCACTTCATAGTCATTCATCCTCGTTCTTTGTTTTCACATGGAATCAGAGCAGGTTCCCTCCTAGGGACTACTTCTAGGGCCCACCGAACCGCGCCCCGAGGCGCGTTTTTTTTTTAGCGACCCGTCGTGTCGCCCCTAGCGGCCCGTTGCGCCGCCCTTCCCCTAGCGGCTCCGCCGCCCTTCCCTAGCGGCCCCGCCGCCCTTCGATCGCGGCCCCGCCGCCCTCTGCTACGCGGCCCCGTCGCCCTCTGCTACGCGGCCCCGCCGCCCTCTGCTACGCGGCCCCGCCGCCCTCTTCGGTCGCGGCCCCGCCGCCCTCTGCTACGCGGCCCCGCCGCCCTTCGATTGCGGCCCCGCCGCCCTCTACTACGCGGCCCCGCCGCCCTCTGCTACGCGGCCCCGCCGCCCTCTACTACGCGGCCCCGCCGCCCTCTGCTACGCGGCCCCGCCGCCCTCTGCTACGCGGCCCTGCCGCCCTTCGATCGCGGCCCCGCCGCCCTCTGCTACGCGGCCCCGTCGCCCTCTGCTACGCGGCCCCGCCGCCCTCTGCTACGCGGCCCCGCCGCCCTCTTCGGTCGCGGCCCCGCCGCCCTCTGCTACGCGGCCCCGCCGCCCTCTGCTACGCGGCCCCGCCGAGCCGCCCAGCATCAGCCAAGCCGCCCAGCAGCAGCCGAGCCGCCGCCGAGCCGCCGCCGCCTGAGCCGCCGCCCGGGCCACCTGAGCCGCCGCCCGAGCCGCCGCTGAGCTGCGGCCGAGCCGCCGCCCGAGCAGCCCGAGCCGCCCGTGCCGCCCGAGCCGCCCGAGCTGCCCGAGCCGCCCGAGCCACCCGAGCCGCCCGAGCCGCCCGAGCCGCCCGAGCCGCCCGAGCCGCCTGAGGAGCCGTGCTGCTGTTCCTGAGCTGTGTTCCTCTGCTGCTGACCTACCCGACTCTCCCAGCCCGGTGAGACTTTCAGCTGCTGCCATGGCCACCCCCAATGTTCTTACTTTTGACGCTGAGGGGAGGGCCATTGACTTTGCCGTCTGGATTGAAGACCTGCAGCTGTACTTACTGTGTGATGCGATAGATGAGGTCTCTCTCTTTGACTTTGTCTCTGGCGCTGTCCCTGCCCCACCTGCTGATGCTGACTCTGCCGTTCGCTCCAAGTGGGCGACCCGCGATGCTGCTGCACGTCTTGCTGTGCGTCGCCCCTCCCTTCCTCTGAGCGTGCCCACTTTAGTCAGTGCAAGACCGCTCAGGCCTTGTACGACGCTGTAGTTGCACGCTACTCCTCCCCTTCCTCCGCTACCCTTAGCCGCCTCATGCTACCGTTTCTCTTCCCTGACCTCGCTTCCTTTCCCACTGTCGCTGACCTCGTTACCCACCTCCGTGCTAGTGACACCCGCTACCGCGCTGCCCTTCCTGCTGAGTTCCGCGCTGCGAACCCTCCTCCCATGTACATCACTCTCTACTTTCTCGTCACCCGTCTCCCTGAGTCCCTTCGTGTCGTTAGGGACCAGTTTCTCTCTGTCTGTCCCACCACTCTCACTGTCGACCTCCTTGAGGAGTCCCTGCTAGCGGCTGAGAAGAGTATTGTCGCTGTAGGGGCCTCTCGGGGTGACCCTCGCACCCCCATCTTTGAGGGGTGTGGTCCTTCCCCCCTGCTGCCCTCTGTCGCCTCTGCCGCTGCGGCCGACCTCACTGGTTTTGAGTCGGTCGGCGCGGCGTCTGCCCCCAGCGGCAGACGCCGCTCTGGCAAGGGCAAGGGGGGCAAGGGAGCGGGTGGAGCTAGAGGGGGCGGTGGAGGAGGCGGTGGGGGTGGCGGGGGGAGTGGGGGTGGCGGTGGGGGTGGTGGCGGGAGTGGGGGTACTGGTGGCGGCGGTGGAGGCGGAGGTGGCGGCGGAGGTGGTAGCGGAGGAGGCGGTGGGAGCGGTGGGAGCGACGGTCCTGGTGGGGGAGGTGGAGGTGGAGACGGGGGTGGCGGTGGAGGCGGGGGTGGCGGTGGAGGCGGGGGTCGGAGTGGCTCGTCCCAGCGGAGCAGCTCTGGGGGTGGTCAGCGCCAGCAGCAGCAGCAGCAGCAGCCGCAGCAGCAGCCACAGCAGCAGCAGCGCTCTCGCACCGTCCCCGCCCCTCAGCAGCTCCGTGAGTGGTACTCGCAGCGTCAGCGTGGTGGTGCGCTTGGTCCTTGCCCCTACGTTCTTCGCACCGGTGACCGTGCAGGGGAGAGGTGTGGAGGCGCCCACACAGCCCGCCGCTGCTTTGGCCGCCTGACTGACGCCTGGCGTCAGCAGTTTCCGGAGGCAGCTGAGATCCCCCGCTGGGGAGAGCTGTCTAGGGCTGGTGTAGCTATTTATGATCTTGATTTTGATGATATTCTCTCTGCTATGTATGCTGCGATTGGTAGTGATGAGGATGACTGTTACCGGTGTTTCCCGCCCGACCCGGGCATTGGTACTGCCGCGTCAGGTACTAGTGAGGCTGCTGCTCTAGGTGCCAGTGCGTCTGTGCTCTCAGGTGCTGGTGAGTCTGCCCTCTCAGGTACTGTGTCGGCTTCGGCCTCTCACACCTTCACCCTTGACTCTGGAGCGTCTCGCTCCTTCTTTCGGGACCGCACCACTCTTACGCCGCTGAGTCGGCCGGTTGCGGTGTCCCTGGCTGACCCCTCTGGGGGGCCTGTCCTGTCTCGCTTCTCCACTGTCCTCCCGTGTCCGGCGGCCCCCTCTGGCACCCTGACTGGTCTTTACCTCCCCTCGTTCTCGACGAACTTGGTGAGTGGTGCTGACCTCCAGGATGCGGGTGTCCACCAGTTCACCCCTGCTCGTCAGCGGGTGACCCACTGCACGGAGGCGGATACAGGTCGCCACCTGGCTACGTTTACACGTCGGCCAGGGTCGAGCCTGTACACACTGACCACTGCTTCTCCTCCAGGTGCTGAGTCTGGTAGGGTCCCTTCGTCTGGTCAGGTGTTTTCTGCAGCGTCCAGGTCTGGTCCTGAGTCTGCCCCCTGCTCGTGCCGTCGTCTGTCTCACGAGACCCTCCTCTGGCACCACCGCCTTGGCCACCCCTCTCTGCTTCGGCTCAGAGGCATGGCCTCGCGAGTCCTTGTGTCTGGTCTTCCCCGGTCTCTCCCTCCCCTTCCTCCGGGCCCTGGCCCCACGTGTGTCCCCTGTGTCGAGGGGCGCCAGCGTGCTGCCCCTCACTCCTCCCAGTTTCCTCCGACAGAGGCCCCGTTGCAGACGCTTCACATGGACGTGTGGGGCCCAGCCCGCGTCCGTGGACAGGGTCAGGAGCGCTACTTCCTGCTGGTGGTTGACGACTACTCGCGTTACACCACAGTCTTCCCCTTGCGCAGCAAGGGTGAGGTCACTGAGGTGTTGATCGACTGGATCCGCGCAGCTCGTCTCCAGCTTCGGAGGAGCTTTGGCTCTGACTTCCCTGTTTTGCGTCTGCACTCGGACAGAGGCGGAGAGTTCTCCTCTGGCCTCCTGAGTGCCTACTGTCGTGCGCGAGGCATCCGTCAGACCTTCACGCTTCCGGACTCACCACAGCAGAATGGGATTGCTGAGCGCCGCATTGGCATGGTCATGGACGTCGCTCGTACGTCCATGATGCATGCGGCTGCTCCCCATTTTCTGTGGCCGTTTGCGGTCAGTTACGCTGCGCACCAGATCAACCTCCACCCCAGGGTCTCTCGACCGGAGACCTCCCCAGCCCTGCTGTGGACGGGAAAGGTTGGCGATGCGTCGGCGTTCCGGGTCTGGGGATCTCGGGCGTTTGTTCGCGACCTGTCTGCGGACAAACTGTCCCCTCGTGCTTCTCCCTGCGTCTTCCTGGGGTTCCCCCCCGACGCCCCTGGGTGGCAGTTTTACCACCCCTCCTCTCGACGTGTTCTGTCCTCTCAGGACGTCACGTTCGACGAGTCGGTACCCTACTACCGCCTCTTCCCCTACCGCACTCCGTCCCTCCCCCCACCCCCGCTCTTCTTGGTACCAGGTCCCCCCCCGGTAGTCCCCCTCCCCCCTCAGGGTCCTGCCCCTTCAGGTGTGTCCCAGCTAGACGCGGTCGAGCCTGTCGAGGTCACTGGTGACTCTGGTACTGCTGCGGGAGCTGAGCCTGGGGATGCGGAGTCTGGGGGTGCTGAGCCTGGAGGTGCCGAGTCTGGGGGTGCTGAGCCTGGGGGTGCTGAGCCTCGGGATGCTGTGCCTGGGGGTACTGAGCCTGGGGGTGCTGAGCCTGGGGGTGCTGTGCCTGGGGGTGCTGTGTCTAGGGGTGCTGAGCCTGGAGGTGCTGTGCCTGGGGGTGCTTCGTCTCGCCTGGAGCCACTCTCCCCACAGGAGCTGCGTGAGTGGTTTGCCAGGCGCTGGAGGCGTGCTGCTGGTGCTGGTGGTTCTTCGGCTGCAGAGGGTACTGCTGCTGCGCGCCCCGCCGGTGCTCGTACTGTGGGTGCTGGAGCTGCTGAGTCTGAGAGTTCTCCTGGAGCTGGTCCTGCTGAGGGTGTTGGTGCTGAGCCTGCCGTTGGCGGTCCGACTGACAGTGCTCCTGGTGCTGCGGCTGGAGGTTCTGGAGCTTCTGGTGGTGCTGCTGGAGGTGCTGCTGGAGTGGGTGCACCTGCCGGGGCTGCTGGTGCTGTTCCTGCTGTTTCTAGCGTCGCCGCGCGGCCCCGACCGTACTTCGTTCCGCTCCTGCAGCAGGTTCTTGGTCTTACACCTCCTCCTCCTCCCTTAGAGGGTCCGTAGCCTGTCCGGTCACAGCCACAGCTACAGCCTGCCTCCCCTTTGCCTGCTCCTTCTCCCTACACTGGTCCGACTGGAGGTCTTACTGAGCGTCGTGAGCCTGCGTCTCGTCCTGTGTCGCCTGTTCGTACTGAGCGCGCTAGTGGTCGCGGGTCGCGTCAGCGTCCTCCTCCTGTCCCTGGCACGCACCGGATGTCACTGCGTCCGTCCACTGCTCCTCTGCGTGCCCCTTTGCCTTCTCCTCCTGCTTCCTCTCTTCCTGCTCTTGCCGACCCGGAGTCGGACTCTCTTCGTGCTGCCAGTCCTACTGTCACGCGTCTCCTGGCTACTGCTGTCACTGACCCCTCCTTCGAGTCGTCTGCTGCGTCTGCCCTTGTCACTGAGCTTGTCGACTTTGCTGCGCGCTGTCGTCTAGACTACGCTGCTCGTCTTGTCACTGAGTCTGAGTCCGCCTGTCCTCCGTCCGTCGGGGGTGAGTGTGCCCTTGGCACGGACGTCCTTGAGGACAGGCAGGAGGAGTTCCAGTGTCTGGCCGCCGCTTCACCTCGTCTCGCGTCTGTACTGCTAGCCCCTGAGGGAGACCCGGATGCACCAGACATCCCGACTCCGCGCTCTTACGCGGAGGCGATAGAGGGTCCCTACTCCTCTCAGTGGCAGGCAGCTATGGATGCAGAGATGGCTTCCTGGAAGTCCACAGGCACCTACGTTGACGCTGTTCCCCCTCCTGGGGCGAACATCGTCAGTGGCATGTGGATTTTCAGGGTGAAGCGGCCGCCGGGTTCTCCGCCTGTCTTCAAGGCGCGTTACGTGGCTCGTGGCTTCAGTCAGCGGCAGGGGGTTGACTACTTTCAGACCTTCTCCCCCACCCCGAAGATGACCACTCTTCGGGTTCTGCTGCACGTTGCTGCTCACCGTGACTACGAGCTCCACTCTCTCGACTTCAGCACAGCTTTCTTGCAGGGCAGCCTGCACGAGGAGATCTGGCTGCGTCGCCCACCTGGCTTCACTGGGTCTTTCCCTCCTGGTACCCAGTGGAGTCTCCGGCGTCCAGTCTACGGTCTCCGCCAGGCGCCACGTGAGTGGCACGACACACTGAGGACTACGCTCGCGGCACTTGGGTTTGCTCCTTCCACTGCCGACCCGTCGCTGTTTCTGCGCACCGACACCTCTTTGCTGCCGTTCTACATCCTCGTGTACGTCGACGACTTGGTCTTTGCCACAGCTGACACTGCTGGACTCGCCTACGTGAAGTCCGAGCTGCAGAAGAGACACACGTGCACTGACCTGGGTGAACTGCGCAGCTACCTTGGCTTGCAGATCACCCGGGACAGAGCACAGCGCACCATTACCCTGACTCAGTCACACATGGTGCAGCAGGTCCTTCAGCGCTTCGGCTTCACGTACTCCTCGCCTCAGGCCACTCCTCTGCCTACTCGCCACTCGCTCTCAGCTCTGCCTTCGGATGAGTCCGTAGAGTCGAGTGGCCCGTTTGCAGAGCTTGTTGGCTGCCTCATGTACCTGATGACCTGCACACGACCTGACCTCGCATACCCTCTTAGCATTCTCGCACGCTTGGTTGCTCCTGGGAGACACCGACCAGAGCACATGGCTGCAGCGAAGAGGGTGTTGCGCTACTTGTGCAGTACGTCGGGCATGGGGCTAGTGCTTGGAGGGCGCAGTCCAGTGGTCCTCACTGGGCACGCAGACGCTTCTTGGGCTGACGACCAGGCTACGCAGCGGTCGTCACAGGGTTACACCTTCAGCCTTGGTTCCGGCTCTGTCTCGTGGCGGGCTACCCGCTCGTCTTCTGTTCTCGGCTCCAGTTGTGAGGCTGAGATCTACGCTGGGGCTATGGCTGCACAGGAGTTACGCTGGCTCACCTACCTGCTGACCGACCTTGGAGAGCAGCCTCGTTCTCCTCCAGTCCTGTACGTAGACAACAAGGCCATGCTGGCCTTGTGTCGAGAGCAGCGACTGGAGCACAGAACGAAGCACATTGCTCTTCGCTACTTTCTTGCTCGTGAGCTACAGCAGCGTGGACAGCTGCGACTTGCGTACGTGGCCTCTGAGGCCAACACTGCTGATGTCTTCACCAAGGCACTTGCGCCTTGTGATCATCAGCGTTGCTGCACGCAGTTGGGTCTTGTGCCTGTCTTGCCTCACTTGCTCTCCTCTTGACCTTGCTTGTACCTTCGCATATATATACTCTTGCTCTTGTATATCTCTATATATGATCTTGCATGTGAACTGGCCTTGTGGCCTTTGAACTTGTGCTCGGAATGCGTGGTGACTTTGTGATCCACCCTGAGCTTTGCTTTGCTTTGCTTGACTGGTCTTGTGACCCCTTGTTCTCCCCCACTTTGCCTATGGGGGTGTGTCAGAACATATAGCTTACTTGTTTGTGTAGGCTATAGTGGGGTATCCCATAGGGGGTACAACACATTAGGGTTTCCTATTTGTATTCTCCTCACTTCATAGTCATTCATCCTCGTTCTTTGTTTTCACAGCATGCGCAAAGGCATGTGTGTTATGTGATGCTATCATTTGCATTCACGTCTGTCTGCCTCCCATCATATGTTCGTGCGTTGCATGCGTGGTGTGAGAGTCTGCAAGAATTTGTATTTAGTGTGGTTTGGATTTTCTGAGTATGTGTGAATGCTATCTTGCTTGAGTAGATATCTGAGATGACTTCTCTGCTCGAGAGCTTTTTGACAAACCAAGAATCGTTGCGATCGGAGCAAGAACGACGAAGTTATAGTCGTTCGAAGTTTTGATTGGGATGCGACGACTTTGGGAAGTTGTGAAGTGACTCAATATGGGGTACAGACTTTTGGGGGTTGGGAAATTCGTCCCTGTTACTGTAGATGATGACAAGTGGTTGAGAGAAGCCAAATTGGGCTGGCAAGTGTGGCCAACTTGGGTGAGATAAATTTGGGAGGTTGGGAAAATGACAAGGGTGAAAACTATGTTACTATAGGGAGGGAATCTTTTGTGCTTATGGGGTTTCCTTGGTTGGGGACTATCTTGGGACCTTCCCTCTCGTCCTCCTCATCCCCTCCTACCTGGTTCTTTGCTACTCTAACTTTCTTGTGTGATACTTGTGAGACAATTGTGATTGAGTTAAATTTCTATGGCAGCATACCCCCTAGTGGGCCGAAATTCATAACTCAAGAAATAGTTCACCTTTTTGTGTGATTCAAATTGGGAATTGTAGCCATGGTCTAGAGCTATGAAATATATGAGTTTGGTGAAGTTTTAACTGTGGAAATTTTGTCGACGGCGTTTCTCTGGAATCAAGTTTTCTGTCCAGAGTTATAGACAAACGATTTTGAGATATTTCGGCCCTTAAACGTTCTAGACTCCGTCCTTAGTCTCTAACAATGTGAAGCGCATGAAAAAGACCCTTGCAATGCTGGACGCAAAACAAGCAGCAACTGTCAAACTTATATGCTGCTTATTGTGTAGGTTGTCGTGGGGTAGCCCATATGGGGTACAACCCAATTAGGGTTTCCTACTTGGGTACTTCGTACCCAAGTACTTGGGTAATTCCTGTTCGTACTTCTGACATGGTTTCAGAGCAGGTCCTAGCCTAGGACCTTTTTTTTCAGGGCCCACCGAACCGAGCTACCCCACGAGCCGCGCTGCCCGGTTAGTGTCGCGCCACCCTGCCCTGCTCTGCGTCACGCTGCCGCGCACACCCTGCCCTACCCTGCCCACGCGCTACTTGCTGCTACGCGCCCTGCCCTGCCCGCGCGCTGCTCGCCGCCGTGCCGCGCGCCCTACCAGCGCGCTCTCTCGAATGGGTGAGGACCAAGATCCCGGAGGAGGATTATCGAAGGCGTCAGATAAACAATGTGGATGATGGCAACAGTGGCTACGGCATGCAGGGAAGCAGTTGGAAAACAGGCGTAACGGGTCTAAGAGCATGCGTGGTGATAAGCGTTCTGACAACATGGCAAGACAATGGGAGTCTGATGAAGAGAAACCAAGAAGCGAACATGACGGATTCATTGGGAACAGGGACAGTGCGCACAATCACGAGAGCTCGAATAGTGAAGCTGCATGGCACGGTAGCTACAGGGCAGGATTTGGAGGCTTCAGGGGAAACTGCCGGTACTGTCAAAAGCCGGGACGCACTTGGGTTCAGTGTCACAAACGGCCAGACTGGTGGAGCCCAAGTTATCTGAACAATGGCAGGGACGAAGGCGAGAAAAACGGCGTCGACATGGTAGCGGATCGTGCATAAGAACTGAATCACTATAAAGGAAGAGCAGCAGGGCAGTTCTTTCATGTAACAGCGGAAGAGACAACACGTGTGGGAGGAGCACGAAAGGAAGCTGGACGACGCACTTGGATCCTGGACACTGGAGCCACTTGGTCAATGACACCGTGTGTGGAACTACTGTAAGGTATAGGTGTAACACCCATTTCGGAAGTGAAGTCCGGATCCGGGCATGCAATGAGAGTGATAAGTGCGGGAAGGGCTTTATTCTTGGGAGCTGACGGGAAGTCGATCATTATTGAGAATGTGCTATTCGTACCAGAAATGACGGCGAACCTGATATCGCTAAGGAAGCTAGCTGTTGCCGGAGTGAACACCGAGAGCAAAGCTGGTCGCTTCAAAGGAAGGTTCGGGAGCAAAGTGCTTTGGGAACTACGTGATGAGTGGAACTCGGAAAGTGAGCTGTGGCGAGTACCTGCTGTGCCATGGGAGAAGTTGCAGCACAAACTGCTGAGAAGGGGCGTATCGTCGAGGGGGAGTCAATGACAGTTAGCATGGATGAGATAAACGAGTTGAAGGAGATGGGATGGCAGCTGGTTGAGCAGCTAAAGGTCATTGCGTCCTGCTTGAAGTTGAAGAAATCCAAAGACAAGAGGAGGGTTGCATTCAGGGGGAGTAAGGCTGCTACGAGGGTGAGGGTGTGCAAAGCTGTGCCATCACTACAGTCGTGTGAAGCTGAGGGTCTGGGCAAGCAGGCAAGTGAAGCTACTTGTGCGGGTCAAGTGCAAAGGAGCAAGAAACAAGATAACGCCGGGGTGAAAACTGCTGACAGGTCTGGTCTTGGCAAGAACAATGGACTGCTCAAGACAACCACATGTACCAAGGGTCCACAAATCTCTAAGGACAAGCTCAAGCCGAGTGGAACCGTTGTCAAGGAGTGTATCCACAGTTGTCTGAGGCAAGAAGAAACTGTCCGTGGCAAGGTTGACACAAGAAAGGCGATTGGCATGAGTGAAGCCGTGGGGAACATGGATGCATCGGCATCGGTCACAGTGTTCAAGGAGCTGGTGCAGTGGGTGCAAGAAATGGTGGGAGGTATTGTTGCACTTGCAGCACGGGCGAAGGAGGAACAAGAGAAGCAGTAATACTGCTAAGCTTGAGTCAAGTGAAAGTGATGCACCACAAGGTGTGACAGCAACAACAGGAAGTTTAAAAGATGCTCGACGTGGGATGAATCTGAACAGGGTTATCTATTGGCAGAAGCTGACTTGCTAAAGGAGGGAAGTCAGGGATCGGTGAAGGAGTAATGATTATCGAGTCGACAGTGAAGGAAAATGGAGAAGCCTGTACGAAAAGCAGTGAGTGACAGACCTTGCCTGCGCGCCCTGCCTACGTGCCGCCACACCGCCATTTTCTGTGGCCGTTTGCGGTCCGCTACGCTGCGCATCAGCTCAACCTCTGGCCCCGTGTCTCCTTGCCGGAGACCTCGCCGACACTGCGTTGGTCGGGAGATGTTGGCGATGCGTCGGTTTTTCGGGTCTGGGGATGTCGTGCCTTTGTCCGCGATACTTCCGCGGACAAGCTCTCCTCCCGCACCGTTCCCTGTGTCTTCCTTGGCTTCCCCCCTGACGCGCCTGGATGGAAGTTTTACCACCCCACCTTGCGCCGTGTCCTCCCCTCTCTGGACGTCACGATTAACGAGTCGGTTCCATTTTACTGTCTCCCCTACCGCACTGCCCCTTTCCCTCCCCCGCCACTCTTCCTCGCACCAGGTCCTCCTCCGGTAGACACCCTCCCCCCTCAGAGTCCTGCTCTCTCAGGTGTGTCCCAGGTAGACCCTGTCGAGCCTGTCGAGGTAGCTGTCGACTCTGGTGCTGCGTCTGGGGGTGCTGAGCCTGCGGGTGCGGGGCATGGGGGTGCTGGACCTGAGTGTGCGGAGCCTGGGGGTGCTGAGCTTGAGCGTGCGGAGCTTCGGGGTGCTGAGCCTGGGGTTGCTGAGTCTGAGGGTACAGAGCCTGGGGGTGCTGAGCCTGAGCGTGCGGAGCCTGAGGGTGCTGAGCCTTGGGGTGCTGAGCCTGGGGGTGCTGAGCTCGAGTGTGCTGAGCCTAGAGGTCCTACATGTGTCTTGTCTCGACGGGAGCCCCTCTCTCCACTGTAGCTGCGCGAATGGTTTGCTTGGCGGTGGAGCCTCCGGAGTGGTGCTACTGGAGCTGCGGGGCCTGCCGATGAAGGCCCTGGAGCTGGAGGTGCTACAGGAGCTGGAGCTGCTGGAGGTGCTGGTGCCGCTGGTCCCGGAGGTGCTTGTACTGGAGGTACTGGAGCTGCTGGAGTTGGGGGTGCTACTAGAGCTGGAGGTGCTGGAGGTGCTGGAGCCGCTGGTCCTGGAGGTGCTCGTAGTGGAGAGACTGGAGCTCTGGAGATGGAGGTGCTGCTGGAGCTGGAGGTGCTGAAGCCGCTGGTCTCGGAGGTGCTAGTTCTGAAAGTACTGGAGCTGCTGGAGCTGGGAGTGGTGTTGGAGCTAAAGCTGCTAGAGGTACTAGATCTGCTGGAGCTGGTGTTCCTGCAAGCGTTGGAGCTGGAGACCCTGGAGATGGAAGTGCTGGCCCCGGGGGTGCTGGTGCTATCGGAGCTGGTTTCGAAGGTGCTTTGCGGCCGCGACCATACTTCTTTCCACTGCTTCAGCAGGTTCTTGGTCTCCCGCCTTCTACTGGCCTTACGCCTCCCTTACTGTGTCCACCGCCTGACCAGTCGTAGCCGCAGTTACAGCCATCCTCCTCACTGCCTGCTCCTTCTCCTTACACTGAGCAGCCCGAAGGTCTTACAGAGCATCGTGAGCCTGCGTCACGTCCTGCGTCGCCTGTTCGCGCTGGTCGCACTGGTCGTCGTGCTCCGCGTCCGCGTCCTCCTCCTGTCCCCGGCACGCACCTAACGGCACTTCGTCCTTCCTCTAATCCACTGCGTGTACCTCTGCCGTCTCCTTGTGCGTCCTCTCTTGCTGACACACCGGACCTTGAGTCTGACTCCCTTCGCGCTGCTAGTCCTACTGTCACACGTCTTCTGGCCACTGTTATCACGGACCCTTCGTTTGTGTCCACTGCTGCGTCTGCCCTAGTTGCTGAGCTGATTGACTTTGCTGCAGCCTGTCATCTAGACTACGCCGCTAGTCTTGTTGCTGACTCTGAGTCTGTCTGTCCTCCATCCGTCGGGGGTGATTGTGCTCTTGGCACGGATGTCCTTGAGGACACGCATAAGGACTTTGAGTGTTTTGCAGCTGCTGTACCTCATCTCGTGTCCATGCTAATTGCACCTGAGGGAGACCCGGATGCACCAGCCATCCCGACCCCTCGCTCTTACGCAGAGGCGATAGAGGGTCCCTACTCCTCTTAGTGGCAGACAGCAATGGGTGCAGAGATGGCATCCTGGAAGTCCACAGGCACTTACGTCGACGAGGTTCCCCCACCTGGGGCGAACATCGTCACTGACATGTGGATTTTCAGGGTGATGCGGCCGCCGTGTTCTCCGCCTGTCTTCAAGGCGCGTTACGTTGCACGAGGCTTCAGTCAGCGACAGGGAGTTGACTTCTTCCAGACCTTCTCCCCTACCCCAAAGATGACCACTCTTCGGGTTTTGCTGCACGTCGCCGCTCAGCGTGACTACAAGCTTCACTCTCTTGACTTGAGCACTACTTTTCTATTGGGCAGCATGCACGACGAGATCTGGCTGCGCCCCCCACCTGGCTTCACTGGGTCGTTTCCTGCAGGTACCCAGTGGAGCCTCTGGCAGCCAGTCTATGGTCTCCGTCAAACGCCTCGCGAGTGGCAGGACACACTGAGGACGACGCTTGCGGCTCTTGGGTTTGCTCCTTCTATTGCCGACCCGTCGCTGTTTCTACGCACCTACACTTCGGTGCTGCAATTCTACATCATCGTGTACGTCAACGACTTGGTCTTTGCCACTGCTGACACTGCTGGACTGGCCCACGTGAAGTCGGAGCTGCAGAAGAGACACACGTACACAGACCTGGGTGAGCTGCTCAGCTATCTTGGCTTGTAGATCACCCGGGACAGAGCACATCGACCATTGCCTTGACCCAGTCACACATGGTGCAACAGGTTCTTTAGCGCTTCGACTTCGGGTACTCTTCGCCACAGTCCACTCCTCTGCCTACTGGTCACTCGCTCTCAGCTCTACCTTTGGATGAGTCCGTAGTGGCGAGTGGCCCGTATCCAGAGCTTGTGGGCTGCCTCATGTACCTGATGACCTGCACTCGACCTGACCTTGCTTACCCTCTTAGCATCCTGGCATTCTACGTTGCGCCCGCGAGACACGGACTAGAGCATTGGAAGGCTGCTAAGAGGGTGATGCGCTACTTGTGCAGTACGTCGGGCATGGGGCTCGTGCTTGGAGGACGAGCTCGAGTCGTCCTCACTGGTCACGCAGACGCTTCTTGGGTTGACGACTTGGCTACGCAGTGGTCGTCACAGGGTTACACCTTCAGCCTTGGCTCCGGCTCTGTTTTGTGGCGGTCTACCCGCTCGTCTTGTGTTCTCAGCTCCAGTTGTGAGGCTGAGGTCTAGGCAGGGGCCATTTTGCACAGGAGTTACGCTGGCTTACCTACCTGCTGACCGACTTGGGAGAGGCGCCTTGTTCTCTTGCAGTTCTGTACGTCGACAACAAGGCCATGATTGCCTTGTGTCAGGAGCACAGACTGGAGCACAGAACGATGCACATCGCTCTGCGCTACTTCCTTGCTCGAGAGTTGCAGCAGTGTGGTCAGCTTCGTCTTGTTTACATGGCATCTCAGGCCAACACTGCTGATATCTTCACCAAGGCACTTCAGCCCTATAATCATCAGAATTTTTATACTGTTCTAGGCCTTGTACCTACTTTGCCTCACTTGCTCACTTCTTGACTTTGCTTGTACTGTGATCTATATACTGATACCTGCATGCTTACACTTGCTAGGTTGTGATCACTGTACTGCTTGCTCTCCTTCATATGCATTATTCTGCATGTGAACTGACCTTGTGGCCATTTGCTTGTGCTTAGAATGCGTGGTGACTTCGTGATCCACCCTGAGCTTGCTTTTCTTTTCTTGACCGGTCTTGTGACCTCTTGTTCTTCCCCACTTTGCCTATGGGGGTGTGTCAAACTTATATGCTACTTATTGTGTAGGCTGTAGTGGGGTAGCCCATATGGGGTAGAACCCAATTAGGGTTTGCTACTAGACCCATCTTGCTGATAGTTCATCCATTCCTGTTCATACTTCTGACAAACAAAAGTTTCAGCAGCAGAAGAGGCGGCTGCTTGTGAAGCAGCAGCTGCAGAAGAAGCAGCCAGGCTAGAAGAGGAGTTGGGCTCCTGGTAGAGAAGGGTTGACAATGGCAAGGAGCACACGGCTTCAGAGCCAGAATGTGACGAGGAGGAGGATGATTCTCTTGGTAGTGATAGTGAGGCCTAGATTCTTCATTGTTAGTGCTTAATCTGTAGACAGTAGTCAGTGTAGTGCCTTAGAAATTAACTATTTTCTGATCGCTAATAAACATTTCGTCTGAGAAGTCAGTTCATGCTTTAACTTCTGTCTGAGATTAAGACCACCAAGAATCCTCCGTATGATGATCAGACGCATTTCTTTTCCCCCAAAATCGTCAGACGAGCTTAATAGTTAGCAAGAGCTCTGACTGGCTACGGGTCTAGTCAGGATGTGCTCGCATGCCTGCAAATTGAGGTGGCTTTGCCCCTGTGTGCGGGAAGCAGCATCACTCGGGTAAAATGGCAACAATGAAATGTACAACTTGGTACCCTAAAGGTATAATTTTGTATTTTTCATTATATATGCACATGCGCTTATGCCCCTTACTAAATTATAAGCGTCCCCCCCCCCCCCCCCCCCCCCCCCCCCATTTTTCTTTGTTTTCTTATAAGTGCATATGCGCTACTCTCCGGGGCTATACGGTACATGGTGCCTTTTTCATAGAAACATATAGAATGGATGCATGTTTGTTGTTGATTTTGTGTCAGATGTAATTTGCAGGTTGGCCTCGAATACGCGTGGGGGCGTGAATGTCTCCACCATCAGGTGTTTGCCATGTGGCATCACTCTCTCTACGGGACAGACTAGAAAATATCACATTGGCAGTGGTGAAAATGAAAAACTTTTACCACGTTGACTGCGCGATACATACGCGCTTTCATCGGAAGGGAAAGGAAAGTTCTTTCTTGCAAATCGCTTTGATCTTACTATAAAAACCAGCATATCCCACATTCTTCCTATGGATGGGGGGACGTATAATGATTTCACTAGAAAAGGGGGAACCACAAATGACCCAAATAGAGAACAACCCCCCCCCCCCCCCCTTTATTATAGACCCGGGGTCTACAACTGGAGGGGATCTTATATTTGGGGGTTTACAATAGTAATGCAATTATGAGTTGTAATGAAGAGAGTGCGCATGATCCAATAACGCGGAAATGAATACAAGTACTGACCGAATAATGAAGCCTAGCACTAATATAACAGTCCTAGCTCGGCCTAAGTTGCGGAGTCGCGAGATGGTTGGTTGCAGGTTCGGGGTTGGAAAACCCAAAGGCGATGCGCTGGTGGTTCGGAGGGTGAGGTCATCAGACCGAGCCTGTTATCCAAAAACCAAAGTTGTACGCGTACAGTGTGACCCAGTCAGGCCCTCACATTCGTTTTGGGCCCGTCAGACTTGGTACACGTTTTAGTCTAATCAATCAGAGTTGGTAAAAAAAAAAAAAGCTGAAATTTCAGAGGCAAAAAAAAAAAGTATGATAACTCAAAGTTTGCACCAGTGAGAAGTCTGATTCGATTTTCAGGGTGTGCTATTGGTCTTGGTTAATGAACTACTGTGAAGGCACGATACATCCATGCTACGTGCATTAGCTACTCTACTCACGCAAGTGGGTCCTTATCGCTATAAAATGCAGCATCTCCTACCTAGGTCTACCACTACTGCATCTGCCACTTTCTTGCCATCGCCAGGTTGTGCTTCAGCGAGTCGGCGTGCTTACGGAAGGACTGATTTTGCACGTCAGTGGCTCCTTTCCTGCGCTTCCCGCACTTGCCTGCGTTGCCAGCATGGGTTGAACAGGCACTGCACTTAAACGCAGGCATACCCGTGGTAGTTTTTGTTAGTACAAGCCATGGAAAACGACTAGACAAATGAGACTTGTACTAATCAAGAGCATCCTTGATATCTTCAATAAGATGTGCCATGTTGACAAAATGCATGGCAGAGCCAACAATAGGCTCTTGGGCCTTCTCATCAACAGCATTAGGGGCGTGAGACTAGGGGGTCAGGCTTCTCTGGGGTCAGGATGGTCACAGATGTGGAACTTGGCGTTTTCTCGCATACTAGCGAGCTAAACAAAGAATCAAGACCCGTTCTTGTATCAGCCCTCGCACTACCCTGTGAATCACAGTCATCGTCATCGTTGTCGGCAACGAGTGCATCATCTTGAACAGCCATAGCAGGACCAGAGAGAGCATGTCGAGAGAAAATGAATGGTACCTTGCTAGAGCATTGGTGATAGTGAGGTGAAGCACGGGGGTGGGAGCTCGACAATGAGGGTCAGATTGGGCTGATCGGTGGTTGCCAAGCATGCACGGCAACGGCGAGGATAGGTACAGGTACTATCACTAATCCTGTATATCGGCGCCAGGGTATATTGAATCAGAGTCGGTACGTGTTTGTACTCTGAAGGATCAGAGTACACTGAAGGAAAACTCTGAAATTTCAGAGTTAGCCTAAAAAAAAAAATCTGAAACTTTTAGAGTTGTGGCCCTAAAATTTATGGAATTTGCAGAGTACACTGAAAACAAATTCTGAAATATCAGAGTTTTTCATGCAAATCAGAGAAATTTCCCTGACTTATGAGGGCCTGGAACCAGCAAGGAATCACGGAAATTCCTTACCAGTGCGAACAGTCTTGCGACTATTGGCATGACACACGATTATACCACTTCATAGAGTCGACTCGATATTTAGCCCATTTCATGAACAGATACATCTCTTATTAGTTCCATTCGAAAACTATAAATCTCATGTCAAATGTTATATCTGCTACAGTTGGTTTAGGCTGTAGTGGGGTAGTTCCTATGGGGTACAGTAAGTTTAGGTTTTACCATATGTACCTAAATCTTTCCTAGTTCATTCACTTCTCTTATTCTGACATGGTATTATGAGCCTAGGTTAGGTACCTAGGACCGCTAGTTCCAAAGGGGCCCACCGTTCCGCTACAAGCGCCCTCGTGCGCCCTTCCTTACTCGCGCCCTCGTGCGCCTCGTTCCTAGTGCGCCCTCGTGCGCCCTCCTTCTCATGCTAGCCGCCCGCGCGCGGCTCGTTTTTCTAGCGCGTAGCCCGCTAGCCGCCCGCGCGCGGCCCTTTTTCCTCGTGCGCGCGACCCGCAAGCTGCCCGCGTAGTCGATGCTGCCCGCGTGCAGCCCGCCTTGGCCTCGCGCGGCTCCTAGCACAGCCCGCAAGCTGCCCGTTGACCAGCGCGCGCCGCCGCCTCGCACTCGTAGGCCGCCGACCGTACGTAGGCCGTAGCCCGCACGTAGGCCGCCGCCCTCACGAAGGCTGCCGCCCGCACGTAGGCTGCCGCCACGCACAGCCACAGACTGCGCGCTGGCCCACCCTCCCTGCTCGAGCCGCGCCGCGCCGTCCTGCCCAAGTCGAGCCGCCCTGACCGAGCCGCGCCGCCCTGACCGAGCCGCGCCGCCCTACTGTGCACCACCTGCCACACCTGCTGCTCCTATTACTGCTACTGCTACTGCTGCTACTGTTCCTACTGCTGCTACTGCTACTATGGCCAATCCTACCGTTCTCACTTTTGACGCTGAGGGCCGTCCAATTAAGTTTGACGTTTGGCTCGATGTCCTGCACCTGTTCCTCCAGATCACTCCCAAGGACGATGTTTCCCTGTTTGACCACACGTCCGGCGCCGCTCCTGCACCTGCTGCTACTGCTGATAATATTGCTCGCTCACAGTGGCAGACCCGTGATGCTCATACTCGCCTAGCCGTTCGCAGCCACCTGCCGTTAGACGAGCGCGAGCATTTTGGCCAGCTTAAGACTGCTAAGGAGCTGTACGATGCTGTAGTTGCACGCTACTCCTCCCCTACTACAGCTGCGATAGGCCGTCTCTCACTGCCTTATCTCTTCCCCGATCTGTCTGCCTTTGCCACTGTAGCTGACCTCATCACGCACCTCCATACTAGTGATCTTTGCTACTGTGCCGCGCTTCCCCCCGATTTCCTAGCCAAGAACCCTCCCCCGATGTACCTCACACTCTACCACCTAGTCATCCGCCTCCCTGACTCTCTTCCCACTGTCAGGGACCACTTTCTCGCCCTCTCCCCCACCGACCTCACTGACGACCTGCTCAAGAAGGAACTCCTAGCAGCTGAGAAGAGCATTGTAGCTGTAGGTGCCTCTCGTGGTGACCCTTGCGCTCCTTTCTTTGAGGGGTACTCCCCCGTCCCCCTCCTCCCCTCCATTGCATCTGCTGCTGCTGTCGACTACCTCGGTGTTGAGGGGGTCGGGGCTACGTCTGCTCCTAGTGGGAGGCGCAAGGGCGGCAGGGGCAAGGGGGCAGGGGTGGCGGAGGTGGCGGCGGGGGCGGCGGTGGTGGAGGGGGTGGAGGGGGCAGGGGTGGTGGCGGTGGTGGGAGTGGTGCTGGTGGTGGGGGGGTCAGTTGCAGAGCCGGGGCTGGTGGTGGCGGCGGTGGTGGGGGTGGCGGGGGTGGTGGTGGCAGTGGTGGCGGTAGTGGAGCTGGTGCCGGTCGCGGTGGAGCGGTGCAGGGTGGGGGGATCGGCGGTGGCCATAGGCAGCAGCAGCAACGTCCCAGCGAGACCCCGTCGCCCCAGCAGCTCCGTGAGTGGTACTCTCAGCGTGGGGGGTCTGGGGGTGGAGGTACCTGCCCGTACGTGATCCGCACAGGTGACCGCACTGGCTAGACCTGTGGGAGGTTTCACACGGCGCACCGCTGCTTCTTTCGTCTCGACAACGCCTGGCGCGAGCAGTTCCCTGACGCCTCTGAGCTGCCCCGCTGGGTTGATCTGCTTAGAAAGAACATTGATATCTTTGCCCTTGATTTTGATACTATCCTTGGTGCAATGTATGCATTGACTATTAGTGTTGAGGGTGACTATTACCTGCGTGTACCGCCCGACCCGGGTATTGGGATCAGTGAGGCTGCCGCTCTAGGTGCTAGTGCGTCTGCTGCCCTAGGTCCTGGTGAGGCTGCTGCTCTAGGTGCTAGTGAGTCTGCTGCTCCAGGTGGTCGTGCGTCTGCGCCTGCTGGTACTGCGTCTACTGAGGCAACGCACACCTTCACACTGGACTTGGGTGCTTCCCGCTGCTTCTTTCGTGACCGCACTGTCCTTGAGCAGCTAGCTCGGCCTGTTGCTGTCTCCCTTGCTGACCCCTCTTAGGGCCGGGTCCTTGCGACCTCCTCCACTATCCTCCCTTGTCCTGCGGTTCCGGCCAGCACCCTGTCGGGTCTTTACCTCCCTCGTTCTCCACGAACCTGGTGGCGGGCTCTGCTCTCCAGGACGGGGGTGTTCACCAGTTCACCCCTGCCTATGAGCATGTGACCCACTGTACGTGTGCTCGGACGGGTCGCCACCTGGCTACCTTCACTCGGCAGCCGGGGTCGGACCTGTACACACTGACCACTGAGTCCCCTCAAGTAGCTGCGTCTGCGTCAGGTTAGCTGTCGGCCCCCTGCTCGTGTCGCTCCCTGTTGCACCAGACAGTCCTCTGGCACCACCGTCTTGGTCACCCGTCAGTGCAGCGCCTTCGTGGCATGCACTCCCTGTACCTTGTCTCTGGTCTTCCCAGGGTCCTCCCTCCCCTCCCACCCTCGCCTGCTCCTCCATGTCTTCCCTGTGTCGAGGGGCGGCAGCACGCCACTCCTCACTCCTCCTCGTTCCCTCCCAAAGAGGCTCCCCTGCAGACTCTCCACCTGGACGTGTGGGGCCCAGCCCGCGTCCGTGGATAGGGCTATAAGCGGTACTTCCTGCTGGTCGTCGACGACTACACGTGCTACACCACGGTCTTCCTCTTGCGCACCAAGGGTGAGGTCCCTGATGTTTCGATCCCTTGGATCCGCGCTGCTCGTCTCCAGCTCCGCGAGCGGTTCCAGTCGGACTCAGCTCCACCTTCGGACAAGTCCGTAGAGCCCAGTGGCCCTTACCCAGAGCTAGTTGGCTGCCTCATGTACCTGATAACTTGCACTCGTCCTGTCCTCGCGTACCCTCTTGGCCTCCTGGTCGGCACCGAAAGGTGCACATGGATGCTGCTAAGAGGGTACTGCGCTACTTGTGCAGTACATCAGGCATGGGGCTCGTGCTTGGAGCGAGGAGCTCAGTTGTTCTCACTGGGCACTCAGACGCTTCTTGGGTTGACGACCAGGCTATTCAGCGGTCGTCACAGGGTTACACCTTCAGCCTTGGCTCTGGTTCAGTTTCTTGGCATTCTACAGGCTCGTCTTCAGTTCTCAGCTCCAGTTGTGAGGCTGAGATCTACGCCACAGCCATGGCTGCACAAGAGTTACGCTGGCTCACCTACCTGCTGACCGACTTGGGAGAGCGGCCTCGTTCTCCTCCAGTGCTGTACGTCGACAACAAGGCTGCCATTGCCTTGTGTGAGGAGCACAGACTGGAGCACAGAACAAAGCATATCGCTCTGCGTTACTTCCTGGCTCGAGAGTTGCAGCACCGTGGTCAGCTTCGTCTTGCTTACGTGGCCACTTGGGCCAACACTGCTGATATTCACCAAGGCACTTCAGTCTGGTGATCATTAGCGTTTCTGCACTATGCTAGTGCTTGTGCCCACCTTTCCTCACTTGCTGTGGGCTTTGCTTGTACTGTGATCTACATATATAGATACCTGCATGTTTGGTTTGCTAGGTAGAGATCACTTTGATGTTTGTGTTGCATATATGCCTCTGCATGTGAACTGGCCTTGTGGCCTTTTGCTTGTGTTCAGTGAGTGTGGTGACGTTGTGATCCACCCTGAGCTTGCTTTGTCTTTCTTGACTGGTCTTGTGACCCCTTGTTCTCCCCCACCTTGCCTATGGGGTTGTGTCAAATGTTATATCTGCTACAGTTGGTTTAGGGTGTAGTGGGGTAGTTCCTATGGGGTACAGTAAGTTTAGGTTTTACCATATGTACCCAACTCTTTCCTAGTTCATTCACTTCTCTCATTCTGACAGGGGCGCAGGCTTCTCTGGGGTCAGGTTGGTCACAGATGTGGAACTTGGCCTTTTCTCGCATACTAGCAAGCTAAACAAAGAATTAAGACCCGTTCTTGTATCAGCCCTCGCACTACCCTGTGAATCACAGTCATCGTCATCGTTGTCGGCAACGAGTGCATCATCTTGAACAGCCATAGCAGGACCAGAGAGAGCATGTCGAGAGAAAATGAATGGTACCTTGCTAGAGCATTGGTGATAGTGAGGTGAAGCACGGGGGTGGGAGCTCGACAATGAGGGTCAGATTGGGCTGATCGGTGGTTGCCAAGCATGCACGGCAACGGCGAGGATAGGTACAGGTACTATTGCTAATCCTGTATATTGGCGCCAGGGTATATTGAATCAGAGTCGGTACGTGCTTGTACTCTGAAGGATCAGAGTACACTAAATGAAAAACTCTGAAATTTCAGAGTTAGCCTAAAAAAAAAAAAATCTGAAACTTTTAGAGTTGTGGCCCTAAAATTTATGGAATTTGCAGAGTACACTGAAAACAAATTCTGAAATATCAGAGTTTTTCATGCAAATCAGAGAAATTTCCCTGACTTATGAGGGCCTGGAACCAGCAAGGAATCACGGAAATTCCTTACGAGTGCGAACAATCTTGCGACTATTGGCATGACACACGATTATACCACTTCATAGAGTCGACTCGATATTTAGCCCGTTTCATGAACAGATACATCTCTCATTAGGTACATTTGTAAACTATAAATCTCATGTATCTTTTCTTTATTACCAAATCTTGTTCTCACAATTTACTAGCACAGAAATTCCAATATTCCAATGCAATACATTTTCCAGAATAAACTCTAAATATCCTAAGGCTTTTTCTCAACTCAACATGGTATGAGAGCAAGAGAGTTTAAGATCTCCTGGTTTACACAGTTTTCAGTTACTGAAGTCTTCATTATTAGGACAAACTTATAATCATGACAAACAGCAACAATGGTAAAACCCACCTGCAAAGTGGAGGTGGTGGCTCGCAACAGCCCTCTGCACCACCACTATCTGGCTCTGGCTTTTGAGGAGTGTCCTTTTCCGGCCCTGCTCCAACACCTCCATCTGCAACTGGACCAGTAGGAGTTGGAGGATCATCCCATTCCTTCACGTTTAACGATGCAACAAGAGATGGTTCTGCTGCAGGCGATGGTGCAGCAGGCCTTGATCCTGTGATACAACATCATGTTTTTAAAGCCATGTCAGCATTCATGGCATCAGCACAAGCGCAAGCACCACAATCATCACCATCCATGAATATCGGAACGGCACCTATGCGTGTCGACGAAACACCGTATATACGACAGCAACCAATTTCTTACCGCGCTCTGCCTTCTCAGAATCCCAACCACTAGACCATTGGGATAAAAGGGCTTGTTTAAGTAGCGGGTCAGTGCGCCCATAACCCCCCAGGCAACCGTGCCTGTAACCCTTCCCTAGGATCAATCGGGGATCACCAGTGGACCTCTGACACCCCCCCTCACTGGGATGCCCGAAGTGCATACACCGGGATTCGAACCCGAGACCTTCGCTCTGATACCATCTCAGAATCCCAACCACTAGACCATTGGGATAAAAGGGCTTGTTTAAGTAGCGGGTCAGTGCGCCCATAACCCCCTAGGCAACCGTGCCTGTAACCCTTCCCTAGGATCAATCGGGGATCACCAGTGGACCTCTGACATGCCTCTACAGCAGTCGCGAGCCAGCTACGCGTTTGTGCCTTGAAGTGCACATGCGCAACAGCATGGGGATGGGCTTGGAGTGAGAGATGTAACAAACTATCAGACACAGGTTTTAAACATATTGAAGTTTCAGACTCCAAGACCCTTCGACAGAAAGGTTTTTTTTTTTTTTTTTTTTTTTTTTTTTCGCCTGGAGTATTGAGTTTGAATTCATGATAGAAGCAGCACAGATCTTGGAGTACTTCACCAGGAAGATACAATTCCTGGTCAATGGCAGACCGGATGAACAACGCGGTTTTGATTTTCAGTGGATGATGGCGTTTACGATTTTTCTAAGCAACCTGTCACCCACTGAACAGCAAGGCATCAGATCATACAGGGAGTTTGCTAACTCAGGGAAGTTAGCATGGCAACATCTGAAGTGGCTTTATGAAGTAGCTGACCGTGTAACACAGAGCAAACTCATGTCACAATTGAATAACATGCAGATGAAGGTAGGACCGGTGTAGTACATTAACAGATGCAGAGAGCTACGTGACCAATTCAATCAAAGTGGTGGAAACTTCCTCGAGTCCAAAATCGTAATGGCTGTCATCGCCTCGGCTGATTCCAGTGGCGTAAGACGCGCTCTCTTCTTTATACTCAAGGAAATGGCACCCATGCGCTACGCTTCTTACTTAACAGCAAGACATGGATATGTGCGATAGAATTGGCAACAAAAAGGTCAATCGGTTCGTTTTTATAACACACAGTCAAGAGGAGCCGTCGAAGCAGCAACGACAGAAACATTTTCAACCGCAACAAAAGTAGCGACAACAGCAACCACGAAAACAGCAGCAACAAAAGTATTACGTACCTCCTTTTTGTCACAACTTCAAGACTTCTAGTCACTCTCGTGAACATTGTTCTAAGTGTCAGCAGACCTCACCTCAACGCCCAGCCGCTGCTCCTCCACAAGTTGCAGCCGCTACTGCATCAGCTGCACAAAGTAAACAATAGACAATGTCAGCACCAGCAAAGGGGAGGAACGTACAAGTCTGGATGACTTGCACAGACTCATACATTTTGTGCTCACCTCCAATTTTTGTTCTAAATGAAGTTCCGGAAGAGGTTCCAATAGATCTTCTAGTCAACCCACAGTACGCCAGCGTCACAGCTACCGCCGAATACGGTACGAGTGTTTGGTTTCTTGACATTTGCTGCGCACCACACATACGCACGATAGGGGTCAACAACGGGTTCTACGTGAAACATGAAACACGACTAAACTGGAAGTGACAGTAACAGTCACCAACAATCAGACTCTACGTACCCGACTCCAAGGCACACTTTTTCTTCAGTCGCCAGAGACAAACGCAGTCATCAAGCTTTCCAATGTCCTCAGCATGCCCGGCCTCAGCTACAACCTCCTTAGTGTCAGTCAACTGATGGGTCGTGGAGTACACCTTGAATGGGACAATGACAGCAGGGAAATAAATTTATATTTTACAGAGGGAGGCTTCTACGTTGCACGAGCGGTACAACAGTACGGCGTGTTTGTATTCAACGTGGAAAGGGAGGGCACTACTGCCGACTCGCTTTTGGTTCTTGGAAAGACTGCCATCCCGAGGAGCTCAATCCTCAACCGGATCATCTTGTTTTTCATCGTGAAGATGTTACACCGATAGCTTATGGAGCCGGCACACATGAAACAACATCATCAACAGTAGAGATTATGAGTATCAGAGGGAAAGCAGAACAGATACAATATCCATCTTCACCGTCAACTTCATCAAAGCCAACTGGTCCTCTTGTCATTAACACCTCTACTACGTGACATGGGTTAATCAACCACAAATCACATCAGACTCCAGCAAACTTTGTTGCCTTCTACGCCAACTCAAATCTGTATCACCGAACTGCAGGATACGCAACATCAAACGCAATTTGGCATAAGCGCCTCAGACATCCAAGCGGCAAAACTAACTATGACACAAAATGAGCAGGAGTACTCGACAACCACAATATCGCTGCCTGATATGTCCTGAAGCAAATCTTTCGCGGCAGCCGTTTCCGTCTCATCACAACTTGGAAGTGCCTGCATACAAGCCACTGGAGAAAGTTTACAATTCTGGTGATACCATGGCAAGAAGGTGAGCAGACTTAAACTACGTGATTACCTTTATCAACGCTGCTACACGATATGTCTGGCACACGCTTATTCTATTGCGCGATCTTTCTTATGAAGCTTTCGTAGCGTGGCTACCTGCAGCTGAACAAGAGAGCGATCTAAAGCTGAAGTGTTTCCAGACTGATGGTGCACTTGAGTACCTCTCCCAGCGCTCCAGAACCTACCTCGCTGAAAGGGGAATCAAGAAATTGCAGTTGCTACCTTACCAGCATCATCAATAGCAGGGTGTAGTAGAATGGGTGAACAGAACATTGCAGACCACCATGCGCAAACTTCTTATGCAAGCACGCATGCCAGCAGGGCAGTTGCCATATGCAATAGACGACGCGGTGATGCTCCTCAATCTTCTATCATCCACATCCCTGCCAAATCTTTCACCACTGCACAAGGAGAGGACACGGAATCTGGGTAGTACAAAAATGTTGCGGATTTTTTAGTGTATGGCACAATTCAGGCCACCGAATACACATGCAGGGTGTTTTTCACAACGGGCAAGATGAGACATTCATCTTGGCATCAAAAAAACTATTTGCAGCATGGAAATCTGGAATGACGAAGATCGAGTTACAGTTCCGGCACGTGACATGACTTGGCAGGTACAACACGCCAACCGAGAAGATAACAGCTGGTTATTTTGGAGTACGTACCTTCGCCACCGAAGGTGACGCAACAGATGCAGAGGAGGAAGCTGTCTTTGATGTGTCAGCAACTGCCGGTGCCGCCCCTTACTATTCTTATCCGATCGAAATCGATGAGGAAGATCCTCACAACAATGTCAACGCCGAGACTTATTACGAGTTTGCTGATAACGGAGGAACTACACCGCATCCTATCGCTTCTAATGAATCAAAGCGTCTTGGGCCTGGTTTTAACTTCGATCTAGAAGCTGGTGACAAAGCAGCTACTATCAAAATAGAGGAACAGGCTCGCTATCATCAGACGACTTTACGGATACCGGGGCTTGCTATAGCTGTTCAAACATCTCTTCCTACCAAACCGAACACTTTGGCTCAGGCTCTGAACGGACCTCACAGGGAAAAATGGCATGCAGCCATGGATAAGGAGCTAAAGGCGCTGCTACAACACCTGGGATTTAATCCCTATCTTGACGGTTCCTGACAAGAAAAACATTCCTAGGAAGTGGGTCTTCCACATTAAAACGAATGCTGACGGGACGATCAAGGGCTTCAAGGCTCGATGGGTTGATTGCGGGTTTGATCAGAAGCACGGAGTGGACTACGGCGCGACTTTCGCTCCTGTTAGTCGGCATACTTCGCTTCGAATTCTACTCGCCTTCGCAGCAGCATTGCGTCTTAAGCTTTGCCAGACCAATCTCTCAATGGTGTTTGTTTATGCTCTCGTTAAAGCACATATTCTTGTCGAGCAGCCGCATGGTTACGTTACCGATCCCTCCATGGTCTCTCGCCTTAAAAAGTTCCTACACGGCATGAAGCGGGTGCCGCGTCTCTAGTACCAGCATCTCCACGAGCGCATAATTCGCATCGGCTTTTGCTAACTACCTCGTGATCATGGCATGTACCGACTGGACCGCAAGCTGCATTCGTCTATGTCGACGATTTACTACACATCGGCAGCACGCCTGACATTATCTCTTACTTTGTAGGGGAGCTGAAAACTGACCTGACAAATATGATATCGACGGACGTTACTCAGTATCTCGGCTTAAAAATCACCTTGACACCTACAGCTATTCACCTCTCCGAAGAGAAGTACACTGAGAAGCTGCTGAAGCAAATTCTTCTACGACTCCGTTTCGTTCTACTCACGCAGCTGATTCTGAGCTCCTTTCATCTACGGTTGTTCCTCGCTATCAGCAAACTTCTTGGTAGTCTACTATTCTCATCTATAACGTGTCGTCCGGATTTGGCCTACTCGGCTAGCTAGCTCACTCAACCTCTTAAGCGACCTGAAGATAAGAACATACCGGATCTCGAAGCAGCAATTTCGTACTTCATATCTATGTCTACTATCGAGCTTACGTATCACAAGTCGCCGAAGTCACCGCTATCTCTAGTCGGCTATGTAGACGCAGATAACGCGGGTGATACTACAAACAGACGCTCACGTACGGGCTATATTTTCCGCCTTGAGCCTGTTGGAACAATCTCCTGGGTGTCATGCAAGTAGGAGCTGATTGCACTCTCATCAGTTGAGGTAGAGTTCATTGCTGCATGCACAGCCACAAAGGAAAGTCTGTATTTTCGCGACGAAGCAAAGTTACTGGACTTGTCACTGTTTCAGCTCTTCTGTGACAACCAGTCTGCAATCTGCATTGCAAACAAATCTGGGTTCCCCACTCGAACCAAGCATATCTCGTTTCGCTACTTTTTAGTCAAGGACGAAATCGACAAAGGCAAGTTATAGATCTGTTACTGCCCCACGAGCAAAATGGCCGTAGACTACTTGAACAAGCATCTGCACCGTCCGAAATTTCGGTGCTGCATGATGCTGACTGGACTCGACCACATCACCAACAACACCGACAACATCAAAACGTCGCTGATGCTTTGCCATTGTCCTTAGCGCTGCTCATGGTCTTGCTTGCAGGCCGACGGTTCGTGGGCATCACGGGCTGCATCTCCTCCTCGGAGACATCGTCGTCCTCTACGCCATTATAATCTTCTTCGCCATCATTGTCATCGTCCGGTTCTTTGTCGTCATCCTCGTCCATGCCGACATCTTCATCGTCATTGTCCTCCTCTTCCGCCACTTCAGCAACACGAGAAGTCGCCTCCCTCACACGCGCACGATGCACTTGGGAAGGACCGGCGCCACTCGTTTGCGAAGTTGTGCCTTTTGGTGGTGGGGCGTCAAGCGGGCCATAGCTAACAGGCGACGGCCGTTAGCAATCTGGTTGTTCATCCACCGTATGTAGGGGATTTTTTTGAGATTGGTTGGGCATTATTCACCCTTGCCGCAGTCGCACACTTACGCTTACGAGCCATGGCCAGCACTTCGTGTTCTATGAAGCAAGCAAAAGCGGTATAAACAACTGCAAATGCTGTATGCGCTTTCTGTTCGAGAAGGGGGAAGGGGAGTGCAATCCTAGCCAGGTGGTGTTGAGCTGGGGAAACAGAGAAACCTCCTCTTTTGCCTGTTCGTGTTTTCTCGTTTTTGTGCAGGAACATACCAGAGGAGGGGCGTGTTGGCTTCGTACGTGTTGTTTACAATGCTGGTGGTGTCTAGGTGCATTACGTGTTGATAGGATGTTTCAAACCGCGTGCGAAATGTGAACGCCTTCGGGGCTGCATGCAACTCGTTGGCAACAACTGCGTGATTAACAGTGGCCAATTTAAAATACAGTACAAGTCCCATGTGCGCGGTTTGCTATCTTGATACCTAGCAAGATATGCAGGATTTACGTGTCATGATCGTTTGTGACTCATACATTCTGGGCATGTCACGATCGAAATATACCCTACGCCCTAGGGATAATCACATGTAAAAGGGGCGACACTGAATGAGGGATTTGGTTGTCAGTGTTGGAGTAAGGCAAAAGTGGCCTTCAAGCATTCCAGAAGGTGGAGTCTTATCGCACCTGCCATAAGCGAAGCATCACCCGTATCACTACTGCCATCGCCCGGATGTAAGACAGTGTCAAATTGAAGACACGAATTGTATGTAATCGGGGTGTTGAGAAAACTAAAACGAGAATGAATGAACTATGAATGAAGTGGGTACAAGTACTAACCCTAATTGGGTTGTACCCCCTATGGGATACCCCACTACAGCCTACACAAAAGCATAAGCTATAATGTTCTGACACACCCCCATAGGCAAAGTGGGGGAGAACAGGGGGTCACAAGACCAGTCAAGCAAAGCAAAACAAAGCAAAGCTCAGGGTGGATCACAAAGTCATCACACATTCCGAGCACAAGTACAAGGCCACAAGGCCAGTTCACATGCACGAGTACATATATATAAGGCTAGACAAGCAAGAGCAGGTATATATATATATGAAACAGTACAAGCAAGGTCAAGAGGTGATCAAGTGAGGCAAGACAGGGACAAGACCCAACTGAGTGCAGAAGCGCTGATGATCACAAGGCGGAAGTGCCTTGGTGAAAACATCAGCAGTGTTGGCCTCAGAGGCCACGTACGCAAGCCGCAACTGTCCACGCTGCTGCAGCTCACGAGCAAGAAAGTAGCGGAGAGCAATGTGCTTCGTTCTGTGCTCCAGTCGCTGCTCCCGACACAAGGCCAGCATGGCCTTGTTGTCTACGTACAGCACTGGAGGAGAACAAGGCGGCTCTCCAAGGTCAGTCAGCAGGTAGGTGAGCCAGCGAAGCTCCTCTGCAGCCATGGCTCCTGCGTAGATCTCATCCTCACAACTGGAGCCGAGAACAGAAGACGAGCAAGTAGCCCGCCACGAGACAGAGCCGGAACCAAGGCTAAAGGTGTAACCCTGTGACGACCACTGAGTAGCCTGGTCGTCAGCCCAAGAAGCGTCTGCGTGCCCAGTGAGGACCACTGGACTCTGCCCTCCAAGCACTAGCCCCATGCCTGACGTACTGCACAAGTAGTGCAACACCCTCTTCGCTGCAGCCATGTGCTCCGGTCTGTGTCTCCCAGGAGCAACATAGCGTGCGAGAATGCTAAGAGGGTATGCAAGGTCAGGTCGTGTGCACGTCATCAGGTACATGAGGCAGCCAACAAGCTCTGGGTACGGGCCATTCGACTCTACGGACTCATCCAAAGGCAGAGCTGAGAGCGAGTGGCGAGTAGGCAGAGGAGTGGCCTGAGGCGAGGAGTACGTGAAGCCGAAGCGCTGAAGGACCTGCTGCACCATGTGTGACTGAGTCAGGGTAATGGTGCGGCGTGCTCTGTCCCGGGTGATCTGCAAACCAAGGTAGCTGCGCAGTTCACCCAGGTCTGTGCACGTGTGTCTCTTCTGCAGCTCGGACTTCACGTAGGCGAGTCCAGCAGTGTCAGCTGTGGCAAAGACCAAGTCGTCGACGTACACGAGGATGTAGAACGGCGGCAGAGAGGTGTCGGTGCGTAGAAACATCGACAGGTCGGCAGTAGAAGGAGCAAACCCAAGAGCCGCAAGTGTAGTCCTCAGTGTGTCGTGCCACTCACGTGGCGCCTGGTGGAGACCGTAAACTGGACGCCGGAGGCTCCACTGGGTACCAGGAGGGAACGACCCAGTGAAGCCAGGTGGGCGGCGCAGCACGGACAGCACCAGTATCCCCAGCGGCAGCACCAACACCAGCAGCACCTCCAGCTCCAGTACCTCCAGCAGTACCAGTAGCACCCTCAGCAAGACCGCCTCCAGGACCGACAGCAGTAGCCTCCGCACTAGCACCCGAAGCAGCTCCCGCTCCAAAAGTATCCGCAGGCCCAGCAGCTCCAGTACTCCGAGTACGAGCACCGCCGGGACCCGCGGCACCAGCACCCACAGCAGCAGCAGAACCTCCAGTACCCGCAGCACCTCCAGCTCCAGCAGCTCGCCTCCAGCGCTGGGCAAACCACTCACGCAGCTCCTGTGGAGAGAGTGGCTCCCGGCGAGACGAAGCACCCGGAGAACCGCCAGGCTCAGCACCGCCAGACGCCCCACGAGCAGGCTCAGCTCCCTCAGGCTCAGCACCTCCAGGCGTAGCACCCCCAGGCTCAGTACCCCCAGGCTCAGCACCCCCAGGCGTAGCACCCCCAGGCTCAGCACCCCCAGACACAGCACCCCCAGGCTCAGCACCCTCAGTAGCACCAGAGTCACCAGCAACCTCGACAGGCTCGACAGCGTCTACCTGGGACACACTTGAAGGGGCAGGACCCTGAGGGGGGAGGGGGTCTACCGGGGGGGGACCTGGCACAAGGAAGAGCGGTGGCGGGGGGAGGGACGTAGTGCGGTAGGGGAAGAGACGGTGGTAGGGGACCGACTCGTGGAACGTGACGTCCTGGGAGGACAGAACACCACGAGAGGTGGGGTGGTAGAACTGCCACCCTCGCGCGTCAGGGGGGAAACCCAGGAAGACGCAAGGAGCAGCACGAGGGGACAACTTGTCCGCAGACAAGTCGCGAACAAACGCCCGAGATCCCCAGAAACGGAACGCAGACGCATCGCCAACCTTCCCCGTCCACACCAAGGCTGGGGAGGCCTCCAGCATGGAGACCCTGGGCTGAAGGTTGATCTGATGCGCCGCGTACCGGACCGCAAACGGCCACAGAAAATGGGGGGCAGCTGCATGCATCATGGACGTACGGGCGACGTCCATGACCATGCCAATGCGGCGCTCAGCAATCCCATTTTTCTGTGGAGAGTCCGTAAGCGTGAAGGTCTGGCGGATGCCTCGTGCACGACAGTAGGCTCGCAGAAGGCCAGAGGAGAACTCTCCGCCTCTATCAGAGTGCAGACGCAGAACAGGAAAGTCCGAGCCGAAGCTCCGCCTGAGCTGGAGACGAGCTGCGCGGATCCAGTCGATCAACACCTCAGTGACATCACCCTTGCTGCGCAAGGGGAAGACTGTGGTGTAACGCGAGTAGTCATCAACCACCAGCAGGAAGTAGCGCTCGTGACCCTGTCCACGGACGCGGGCTGGGCCCCACACGTCCATGTGAAGCGTCTGCAGCGGGGCCTCTGTCGGAGGAAACTGGGAGGAGTGAGGGGCAGCCCGCTGCCGCCCCTCGACACAGGGGACGCAGGTAGGGCCAGGCCCCGGAGGAAGGGGAGGGAGGGACCGAGGAAGACCAGAGACAAGGACATGGGAGGCCATGCTTCGGAGACGAAGCAGGGAGGGGTGACCAAGGCGGTGGTGCCAGAGGAGAGTCTCGTGAGACAGGAGGCAATACGAGCAGGGGGCAGACTCAGGACCAGACCTGGACGCTGCAGCAAACACCTGACCCGATGCAGCTACCTGACCCGACGCAGGGACTGGAGGAGACGCAGTGGTAAGTGTGTACAGGCTCGACCCCGGCTGACGAGTAAACGTGGCCAGGTGTCGGCCTGTCCGAGCGTCCGTGCAGTGGGTCACCCGCTGACTCGCAGGAGTGAACTGGTGAACCCCCGCATCCTGCAGGTCAGCACCACTCACCGAGTTCGTAGAGAACGAGGGGAGGTAAAGACCAGACAGGGTGCCAGAGGGGGCCGCCGGACACGGGAGGACAGTGGAGAAGTGAGCAAGGACAGGGCCCCCAGAGGGGTCTGCTAGAGAGACTGCAACTGGCCGACCAAGCGGCGTGAGTGTGGTGCGGTCTCGAAAGAAGGAGCGGGAAGCCCCCAAGTCAAGGGTGAAGGTGTGAGAGGCTGGAGCCGACGCGGTACCTGAGAGAGCAGACTCACCCGCACCTGAGGAAGCAGATCCACTAGCACCTAGAGCAGCAGCCGCACCTGTACCTGGAGCAGGAGACACACTAGCACCCAGATTAGCAGCCTCACCAGCAGCTAGAGCAGCAGGCTCGATACCCGGGTCAGGCGGTATGTACAGGTGACCGGCACGGTCAGCACTAGTAGGCAATGCATACATGGCAGTGAGAATAGCATCATAGTCAAGAGCAAATATATCTACCCTCTGCCTAAGCAACTCCACCCAGTCGGGGAGCTCAGCCTCGTCGCCAAACTCGGTACGCCAGGCGTCGCTCAGACGGGCGAAGCAGCGGGACTGTGTGTGACTAGGCGTCCCACAAGGCTGACCAGTCTGAGCACCAGTGCGAATCACGTAAGAGCAGCGAACAGAACTGAGAGACCCTCCACTCTGAGCGTACCACTCACGAAGCTGCTGGGGCGTGAGAGACGCGTGTGGGGGTCGCTGGAGCTGCATCTGGCCGCCGCCAGTAGTAGTAGCAGTAGTAGCGCCGCCACCCCTACAACCCCAACCAGCGTACCACTCATGCAGCTGCTGGGGCGTGAGGGACTCACGCAAACGTCGCTGGGGCTGCATCTGGCTCCGCCAGTAGAAGCAAGAGCAGGAGTAGCAGCAGTAAGGCAGGCAGCCAAGCAAGCGGCAGGCAGCGCGCTAGTAAGGCACGGGCTCACCAGTGGTGGGAAGAGCAGGCTCGACGACTCGGCGACTCGGCGACTCGGCGGTGCGGGCGGCTCGGGCGGCTCGGCGGCACGGCGGCACTGCAGCAACTGCGGCTCGGCGGCTCGGGCGACTCGGGCGACTCAGCGGTACGGCGGCTCGGCAGCAACTGCAGCGCGGCGGCTCGGCGACTCGGCGGCTGAGGTGGCGCTGCGGCTCGGGCGGCTCGGGTGGCTCGGCACTAGCGCGGCGGCGCCGGCGGCTCGGTGGTGACGGCGGGGCCGCTTGGGGACGGCGGCGGGGCCGGGTGGAGCGGCGACGGGGCCAGCAGAGGTGGCGCTGGGGCCGCAGGATAGGCGTCCGGGCTAGCAGAGGCGGCGCCGAGGCCAGCAGAGGTGGCGCCGGGGCCGGGAAGGGCAGCGCCGGGGCCGCAGGGGTAGGCGACGGGGCCAGTAGAGGCGGGGCCGGGTCGGGAAGAGCGGCGTTGGGGTCGCCGGGGTAGGCGACGGGGCCAGCTGAGGTGGCGCCGGGGCCTGGGAGGGCGGAGCCGGGGCCGCAGGGGCAGGCGACGGGGCCAGCAGAGGCGGGGCCGGGTCGGGAAGGGCGGCGTCGGGGTCGCCGGGGTAGGCGACGCGGCCAGCCGAGGTGGCGCCGGGGCCGAGAAGGGCGGAGCCGGGGCCGGGAAGGGCGGCGCTGAGGCCGCAGAGGTAGGCGACGAGGCCACTAGGGCGGCAGATCGGGGCCGCGAGGGCGGCGCGACACGGCCGCTAGGGCAGCGCGACGGGGTAGCGGGGCCACGCGCCTCGGGGCGCGCGCCAGAAAGAAAATCGCCGCGCGCCGTTGGCGCGCGACGAGATGAAAATAGGTCGCACGCCACGGGGCGTGCGACAGATCGAGTAGCAGCGGAAGCAGTAGTAGGGCCCTAGGAACAGTTCCCACGAGGGAACCTGCTCGATACCATGAGAAAACTGAAACGAGAATGAATGAACTATGAATGAAGTGGGTACAAGTACTAACCCTAATTGGGTTGTACCCCCTATGGGATACCCCACTACAGCCTACACAAAAGCATAAGCTATAATGTTCTGATAGGTGTTTCTTATATTTGGGTGTTCTTGATTATAAGAGACTTATGTGGATATACAAGTTAAGACATATGTGTCTCATATAGGGACTAGGGTTTACGTGTTTTGTTATAAACCGAGGGGATCTTCTAAACGGGTCTTCGTGCATTAACACAGGTACAGTCGTACAATCGGCACTTGCCACTTATATCTACCTAGTACCCCTTGGTAACACCCTCCTCCTCCTCATCTGCACTAGCAGTAGTTGTTATAGTCACAATAGCCTCAAATATGCATGAAACGAAAGATAGAGTGCAAAGTCAGATTTCCACACAACGGCTTTAAACATTGATAGCGTTCTTGTCACAACTTCAAATGACATGCTATTGATTGGATCTTGAGCATATTAAACTCGCCTACAATAGGCAATTTGAATTGCATGATTTCATCAAGTAATGAAGATGCAAATTAGGAGGAGTTACAGGTTGGGAATGACTCCTAGCCTCTACAAGCCCCAAGAGCGGAGGTACAGTGATGTGAAACAGTGCCACAATGTCTTCTGCCACGAAGGGTCTTGAAAATACCCTCCACAAGGGCCTACACCAAGAGAAATATTACACTACACATTGAAATGTACCTATCACTATCTTGAAGTTTACCGTTTTGGCTGTCAGAAGAGTAGATTAATTTTAGGCGCCATGGTTAGGTTTTTTAGGAAGACGAGAGTAGCGAGGGAGAAGTTTCACCAACAAAAGAGGTTGTTCACTATAGAGCGAGCAGTACAAATAAGCAAGAATGAAAAAAGGTGCACCACCAAACAGAAATTTATATGACTACAGTATTCTACACTACAGGCAGTTATAGAACAATATATAGAATTATATATTATTTTGACACGCCCCCATAAGTGCCTATAGGGAAGAATGTGCAGTCAACGCCCCCATAATGGAGTGCACAAGACAGGCCGCAGCGGAAATCACAGCAACAGGCAAGTGCAGTGGCAACCGGTGCAGTGATGGCAGATCCAGATGTACCAACCCCTCGGCCAAGGCAGAAACAGTAGCAGGTGTAGGGGCGGCAGGTCGCCTGAGGAGCAGGCTCTGTGGCTGCAACGTGCAGCAGGACAGCAGCGGCTCGACGGCAGCACCTGCAGGCCACTAGCAGCAGGCAGCAGAAGCAAAGGCAGTAAAGGCAGGTGGCAGCAGGGGCGTCAGCTGGAGATGCCACGGTAGCAACGGGCGTCAGCAACAGATGCCCGGCTGACTTCCGCCACCCCCTCTCACCCTCCCCCCCATAGCTGCAAGCGCGGCAGTGAGAGAGAGAGGAGTGGGGACGGCTGTTGGTGCTGCAAAATCTCTCTCGCCACCCCCTCACACTCCCCCCCATCCCCCACAGCGACCGGCGCTGCAGGGAGAGAGAGGAGAAAGGAGGGCGTCAGCGGTTTCCTGCGGGTGCGCTCCCGCCACTCCCTCACCCTCCCCCCCACAGCGACAGTCGCGTATGGGGCGATAAAGGGCGACGGCAGGTGCTGCTGGCGGCTCACAGCAGCCACCCCGTCACACCACCTCCCCCACTGCCCGCCACGCCCACGACCTCCCCCCACAGCAGGAGCACGCACGACAGTAGCAAGTGCGACAGCTGCAGCGGGACCGGGGGGAGGGTGGGCGGGGACAGTTGCTCGAGCGCGACGAGCGGGACAGAGGGCCGAAACGGAGGCGAGACGAAGCGGCGACGGGGCAGCGTGGCCGCGAACAACGGGGCGACTAGGCAGCGCGACGAGCAGAGCGCCGCCTTCGCCCCGTCGATCGCGCAGACGATTATGACCGTCGCGGATTTCAACGCGACGGTCGCACTGGCGGCACGATCGCAGCAGAAAATCGTTGGGAGGGAGGGCCGCCATGACAGTGTCAAAAATCGGTGGGCCCATTGATCGAAAACTAGCTCGATACCATGTCAGAAGAGTAGATTAATCTTAGGCGCCATGGCTAGGTTTTTTAGGAAGACGAGAGTAGCGAGGGAGAAGTTTCACCAACAAAACAGGTTGTTCACTATAGAGCGAGCAGTACAAATAAGCAAGAATGAAGAAAGGTGCACCACCAAACAGAAATTTATATGACTACAGTATTCTACACTACAGGCAGTTATAGAACAATATATAGAATTATATATTATTCTGACATTGGCGAGCTTCAAAATCACTTGAATCTTGAAACCAAGACTCTCATCCTTCACCATAAACTCATCCTTGAGTTCTTGAAGGTCTAGTGCAAGCACATGCATCAAGCCGAACGTTCGTCACACGAAAAAAATAGAAACGAGCACGACACACAAATAGAAACGAACACGTGACACGCGAATATTGATAACTCGCTATTGACTCGGATATTTACCACCGTATACATGAGGCTGCCCACCAACGAATGATAACGTCGCCTCTCAACCTCGCCAACACTTTCCTCATCTGATGGCAGAAGGCAAGGGAGTAGCCACATGGCCTTCACTCTGCCCAAAGTTGGCAGTCAAAGCCTCGAGGTACTTCCGTTGATACACTCGCATCCACCGCTTCTCCGTGTCGCATTCAATGTGAAGCCCGAGGTAGAAATTGACGTCACCAAGGGCCTTGCACTTAAACTTGCCTTGAAGCTTCTGCATCACCTCCTTCAGAAGGTCAGAGGGGGTTGAGAATATGAGGATGCCATCCTATAAACCACCATGAAACTCCTCTGCCCCCCTTGCCAAGCATGAACAAGGAATGATCGGTGATTGATGGAGTGAAGCCGATCTCCTCCAAGACTTTGCTCAGCTTCAAGTACCATTGCCTATGGGCTTGCTTGAGCCCATAGAAGTCCTTCTTCAGCTTCCACACTCTGCCACTCCCATCATCAAACCTCTCTGCCCGCCCCATGTAAATTTCTTCTTCAAGGACAAAGTTGAGGAATGTTGTTATCATATCCATTCGCTTTACCACCCATCCTTTGATGGTAGCCCCCGCGAGTAGGGTTCGAAGCGTCATCGGCTTCACCACAGGAGCAAAGAAATCCTTGAAGTCCACCTTCTCTTTTTGCTGGTACCCCTTGGCCACAAGCCTAGACTTGTAACGCTCGATTTTGCTGTCGGCGCCAGACTTGATCTTGAAGAGCCACTCGAACGTTATCACCTTACGCCCCTCCGGTAGCTCCACCAATTCCCACGTGCCGTTCACCTCAATGCTCTTCAGCTAACTATCCATTGCCTTCTTCCACTCCTCAGCATCACTACTCTCCAAGGCCTCCTTGAGAGTTGCTGGGGCCCCCGGCATCTCCACCGAAGAGAAGAACGCAAAAGCACACTCCCCGTACTCACTTTCCTTGTCATCTCCAACCATAAGCGCTGCTCCGGCGAAGGCTGACTTGGCTGGCTTTCCCGGCGCATCATATGTGAGCCTATTAGGGGCTTGAAATCCCCTCTTACCCCCTCCTTCCTCCTCAGTTGCAAGGACATAAAGGCTCTATGGCGTTGCTGCGGGCTGACTCGAATCCGTGTAGTGCGAGATGTAAGTGTAAAGGTACACTCGCTTTCCTACAGCTCCTCCCCCTCTCCCTCTCCATTCCTGGCCTCCTCTCCCTTATTCACAAGAGGAGATTGCCCTGTGATGGTGTTGCCACTGATCAGCTCCAAAGGCAGCTCCACATGCTCCAAGCCGGAACTCTTCACCTCCTGAAGCCGCACGCCTATCTTGGCCTCATTTCCCGCCTTTCAATCCTTGTACATAAGATTTTCAATGAACTTACAGTCCCTGCTAACCAAGAATTTATTGGTGAATGGGTCTTAAAAGGGCCACCCCTTGCTGTTTTGAGCCATTCCCAAGTGCACAGCCTATATTGCCTTGGCACCAAGGTTGTTGTGCTCAAGATGGCACAAGCGCCATGCACATGCACTCGAACACCCAAAACATGTCGACCTTCGGCTTCCTTCCAATCCACTCCACATAGGGCACCCATTTGTCTGCTTAAACATGTGTCAAGGCTCTGTTCTTAGCCACACATGCATTCCGCACCACATCTTGCCAGAAATAGTCGGATAGCCTAGCTTCACTAAGCAACCCGCGTGCCGTCTTCGCGATTGACCGGTTCGCTCGCTCGGCGATACCATTCGTTGCAAGGGAGCACAACATAGTAAGGGAGTGCCTTATGCCATTCTTCTTCAGCCACATAGAGAACTTCTTGCTGAGAAACCCTATACCCGATTGATTTCACAAGAAGGTCTTGTTGCCGCTCCACCATCGGCAACCAATCCGCCTTCTCCGTTTCAACAACGTTGCTCTTCTTGGACAGCACATACACCCAAGTCATGCGAGTATAGACATCCACTATGGTGAGGAAGTACTAAGCTCCAATAGCTCCAAGCTTCAAGGGGTTTAGACTTTGGAGCTGGGCCGAGACAACTTGCGGTAAGACTTTATTTATCCTGTTGCCCAGCACTTTGGCAAGAAGCTTATAAAATACGCTCAGCAGTGTTAATGGCTGGTACTTTCCTAACTCCTTGTCCCCCTTCTTGTGTGGGAGGACGGTCACCGCCATTGTGAAAGCCTCTAGGAGTGAAGCGGTACGTTTGAAGTCCCTCACTTGCCGCATCACTTCCGAGCCGATTATTTCCCAGTTGTACTCGAAGAATTCTTTTGGCAGGCTGTTCTGTTCCGGTGGTGTTTTGGGGGGTAGGTTTTTGAGTGCAGCTCTGGCTTCCTACTCCGTCCAGCCTCTGTTCAGCTACAGCCGGTCCTCCTCCAGCAGTCGCTTCTGTTCCGCCACTTGCCATTGCTCGTTAGCTGCATCTAGCGGTGTATCAGCATACGCTTCCCTGGAGTATTATGATGTCACTGCTAGCACCTCTCTCGCCCCCATATGCTGCTTCCCCTTGACATTCAGCTCCTGAATGTTCGTTTCCACCTTCCTTGTTTTGAGCATCCCGGTCAGGAAACTCAACAGCGTTGCCTTTGCAAGTTCTGCTCTCTTCCCTCACAGAGCCTACAATCGCTCCTTCCTTTCTTGGTATAGTTTCAGAGCTGCCTCTTGTTTCACCAGCTCCTCATAAACATTCTGCCGTTGGGTTGCTCATCACCCTCCACCTGAGCCTCCCCACCCTTTTCTCTAAGTGAGCCATGGCCGCCTTCACCCTTTGCCTCTTTTTCGTCACATGCTCTCCCATGCTTGCTCTCCAATGTGGTGGAAGCCGTTGCAAAATCTGGTCCAGATGGTCTGCCTCCGCATCCAACACCACCGAGACAATGTTCTTGCTCCCCTCTCCATCTGCCTGGGAGGCTTAAAGCCACCATAGGCCTGGCCCTTTGTCGCTTAATGCCACTGATTGTAACATTACTGCAACGGCAAACTAGTGGTGTGTTAGGCCGATGGGTACCATCTTATGCTTAGCCTCTTGGACACAGCTAAGGAGTGAGTAGGATGCCATCCTATCAATCCTTAAACTTGCCTTTGCAAACATGGAGAAGAAAAGTGTATTTCTTGCGTCCCGTGTGCTTGGCTTGGAAAGCATAATGCAGGTCCCACACTGAGAAGATGTATAGCAGTTTGTGGTTTTCTGCTGGCGTTCAACGCTTGGTAGAATTGTCAAGTTCTGGGTCAGCAGCAATGTTGAGGCCACCCAGGAAATCTGTATGAGAAGAGGCTACCAAATCGAGGGAACAAAGGGATGTGGAGACCAGTGAGGAGACCAGAGGGGACAACTGGGCACGGGAGGGTGGTAAAGTTGTATGCAACTGCTGGTCCTCAAGTAGGATCAGCCAGGGCAAGTGGAACCGGAACTAGAAGAGGTGTGAGAGTCGTATGGTCAAGGAAGAAGCACTGCGACGTGCCTGAGTCCAGCGTGAAAGACAGCGACGCGTCAGCCGTAGGTGCACCTAGGCTAAAGCTACACAAGCACCTAGTGTGGAAATACAAGAACCTAGACTAGAAAGACAAACATCTTCACTAGCAACAAGCAATGATCCTAAACTACGAACACGCGAGCAAACAAATCCAATAGCACTATAGTCAACATCAGCATACATTGCAGAATCAGATACTGCTGTAATCCAAAAGAGCGCTAGACCTCGAGAGCGAACCAGTAGGGCCCAGTCTGGAACAGGGCCAAAGCCGTACTGAGCACAGAGACGGTCTATGAGCTGAGCTAAGCACTGATCCAGAGGGTACCAGCTACAGGGCAGACCCTGACGAGAGCCCGTTTGAACCACGTACGGGCATGGAGGAAGAGTGACACCACGCAGCGCCCAAATGGGTGGACCATCACCACGTCCAAAGCTCCCTGACCCATCAGGTCCTTGCTACTGCTGTCCCTGCTGCTGGTGCTGTCCCTTGTATGGCTGCTGCTGCTGGGAGTGCTGTCACTAATATGCCGTGTACCAAGCAACTGGCCCAACACCCCCTCTCATTGGGCCCGCAAGCCCAATACCACCTACAGTGCCGCCTCCACTAGAGGCACTAGCACCACCGCCACCATCTGCACCACCAGCGTCGCCACCACCGCCACCACCCCCACCACCACCACCACCACCACCACCACCACCACCACCACCACCACCACCACCACCACCACCACCACCACCACCACCACCACCACCACCACCACCACCACCACCACCACACCACCACCACCACCACCACACCACCACCACAACCCTTCCCCCCTCTCCTACCGCCCTTGCCCCGTTTCTTCCCAATAGCAACAGAAACGGCTGCAGTATCCTCAGAACCAGACAGTGCAGCAGTGGCAGGAGAAGCAGTGAACGTGGGAAGCTGGGGTGCAAGCAACCGTCAAAGAGACAAAGAGGCATTGCAGTAGCGGCAGCGGCAATAGTATGGAGGTTGCTTTTGATCTTAGTGAGGGTAGACTCAAGAAAATAGATGGTGAACTCAGGAGACGCATATCATGGGCAGAGGAGAGGTGGTCAGGGAGGCGAGTGAATAACCCGTAGAGGGTGAGCCACATAGGTGGTGCGGCAAGTTTGAGCTATTCCATGATCCAAGCAGCTGAAAGCTAGGGTGACAAGGTCGGAGACAGTCTTGAACAAGCTCATGTAAGAAAACACAAAGCGCATAAGGAGGCGGCTGAGGGAGGCAGGGGAAGGGGTGTGATAGCAAGCAAGAATAGCGTCGTACAGGTCCTTTGACGAGTCGTACTATGAGAACTGGGCTGCCTCACGGAGAAGGACGGTGAGGGCGTTGCAAACAGTAGCGTCACAAGACTCCCAGGCGTCATGCGCCAAGAACAACCTATCGTACCCAGCCTGCTGATCAGCGATGGGAGTAGGCGCAGTAGGCCATGAAGTAGGGCGCGGAGGGGTCTGAAGTGTGCCAGACTCGTATGCTAAGAGGTTGGCGCCATCCTGACGTAGACTCCTAAGTGGTGTTGGGCATGGGTAAGCCACGTTTTAAACTCGATTAGACAACCCTCAGCATCGAAATGTTATACTCGATTGGAGGATGCCATGCTAGGGAGCGAGCGAAGGCAGGAGCGAACGGAACGAGACACGTCGGGCTAGGTATATGAGAGGTACTAGGCAAGGAGCGGTAGGCCGACTGAGACACGAACCCTAAACGTCGAGAGGATAGTCGGCTGCGGTTGCTAGCCATCGTTAGTAACGCCTATGGAAGTAGGCTGGTGGTAGATAGTAGGTACGGGTGGGATGGATTACGGTCTAGTGCGGTCGGGTGCGGTCGAGTGCGGTTAAGTGCGGTTGGGTACGGTCGAGTGCGGTGGAGAGCGGTCAAGTACGATAGGGTAAAGACTAATGCAGTTGGGGGTGGTAAAGGTGTGGCCGGGTGTGTAAGGGTGCAGGTTTAGCATGGTGGGGGGCGGTCAAAGGGGGTTTCAAAGTGGTGGAGTGCGGTCGAGAGTGGTTAAGAGTGGTTAAGTGCGGTGGGGAATGGATGGACTGTCAAGTTGCACAGGCAGCGGCGCGTAGCGAAGGTTCGTAGTTGCCGTTGCAGCCGCGCAGCACCCAGTGCGCGGGCAGCTGCGCGTGTGGATCCTTGACAGAAGTTTGAGGGCGCGCGGCGGTGGTTTCAGGGCACGCGGCGCATACGGTACGTGCGCGCGAAGCTGCTGCTGCGCTTGCGTGTACGCTGCGCGTGCGTGTGGGGCTCTGTTGCGTGCACGCGCTGCTGTGCACGTACACGCGGCTCCTACAGTGTAGGTAACGCAGGCAACGTAGTGCAGCGCGGGGCAGCGTGGGGCAGCGCGTAACAGGGCGTTTTAGGGCGACACTGGGTGGGGCGTCATGAGGCGACACGGGGCTAAGGCCTAGGAATTACCTATCAAATTCCATCTTAGAAGTTACTAAATTTGGTATCCAGAAGACTTAGGTGGGAATGATTGAACTAGGGAATATGAGAGGGGTACAATGAGAATGTAGAAAGTTTTACTTGTTTGACACCCCCTGACCCCCCCCACCTCCCCCCACTCTCCCCGCCCCTCCTATTTACCTCCTCCTTGCCGCTGCATCTACATCCTGTTGGATGGCGTGTATGTGAAGGCAGCCTGCCCTCCTCCTTTTCCTTCCGCTGATCCTCCTTTGTCGTAACACGTTTCGCTATCCGTCATTTCTGGGCGTGATCACTCCCCTACGTGCACTATGAGCACCCGCTGCGGGGGTTAAACCGCAAGCGGGCACCGGCCATGGGAGTCAACCACGGTGGTCCTAGCTGCTGCTCGGTTTCTACTCCTCTATGGGTGACTGTCCCTCACTAGCTAGTCCTGCGTGCAGTTAAGGGGGGATGTTGAATCCGTATTTTTATAAAACTGCATGCTAGACTGTTAGTGTAGTATCATTTAGGTTTTCAGTTGGTGGTTTACCCCCCTTCCCTCCTTCCTTACCGTATATCTTGTACCTTTCTTGTTACTACAAACCTCCTTCTCTCAACTCATGTAATTCACGTTCCTAATCTCCTAAGGACGTTTCTTGAGCAGTATCCCCTTCCTTCCTAGTTCACCTATTCCGCTTTCATACTCTAAGAAGGTATCATTGCTTAGGTTCTTCCTAGGACTCTAGCACGTCGTCCTTCCTAGCTCTGCCCACCCTCCCGCCGGCCATCCCTCATTCCCTCCGCCTACGCCAACCGCCCAGTAGCACACACCGTCCCGTCGAGCGCGTCAGTAGTGGGCGACGTGCGCCGCCTCATAGGCTGTACTGGCACCCTGCCCGTAGGTTACGCGCGCCCCACCTTGGAGGGAGCACGCTCCCCACCCGCAGTAGTGCGTGCGCAACCGTACGCAGCGGCAATTGTGCATGCAGCGGCCGCCTCGCATGCCACTGCAGTCGCGTGCGCAGCACCTGCCATGCGCGCAGCAGCAACTGCACGCGCATCTGCAGATGCGCACACGACATCAGACGTGCACGCACAGCTGTAGTGGCACACGCACAGTTGCAGCCGTGCACACAGCAATTGCCACGTCCACATCAGCTATAGGCCCATGCCCTTCCAGCCCCCCATCCTCCCAACCACCTACCCTAAGTTGCACCAGTAGCGTTCGTCACACTAATGCACCGTGCTGCCTACCCACAAACGCCTGCCTACCCCCATATACAGTTTCTTACACTAGGGAGACTCCTCGCAGCGTCTGGAGGCAACACTCTCTTTTGCTTATGGCGAGATTCTAGGATTTCGTGGTAGCTCATAGAGGCCGTTGCTAGAGTCCACTCCCTTGCGCCATTTCCACTCTAGCTCCAGCATTTCATATGGTGTCTGCTAGAGTATTGCGGTTCAACGCAGGGGGCAGTGCGATAGAATTTAGCACGTGGCTCCACCAAATTCTATCGCACCTTAAGAGGTAGTGCCAGGACAACACTCTGTTTGCGCACGCGTCTCGCACCCTGCCAGCCCCTCAAGCTCCCTGTACATTGCCTACTAAGCCCCTGCCCACTCCGGAGAAGCAGGCGGAGTTTACCCGGCAGCACTTGGCGCACTCCGTCTGGGAGTCCCGTGACGCCGCTTCCTGCCTCGCGCTGACGAACCTCCATTTCTCCCAAGCTGATTTTGCAAAGGAGTACTATGATGATATTATTGCTTGTTATTTCACTCCTTCCTTTGCCTCCCTCAGCCACCTCCTCATGCCGTTCATGTTCCTTGATCTTGGCATGTTTTAGACCGTTTTTTTCCTTATTACCTAGTAGCGTTCCCTTGACACAACCTACTGTGCCACCTTCACCAAGGCTCAGCTCGTCCTCGTCCCCCCACCTATGTGGCCCACCATCCACTGGTTAGTCTCTTCTTCAAAGCACCCCAAAGAGCTTACGATCAAACTCCTTGTAAGCACTCTATCGAGAGTAACCTCCACACTGTTGCCTTTGAAACTGCCTCTATATTTCCCCGTCTCTTTGAGGGGTGTGATGTACCCCAGCTTCTCACCCTCAATGCTTTCCCTGCCACTGCTACGACGTCTGCTTCTTAAAGACTGCAGCAGATTGTACCGCTGGTTGGCAGGAAGGTAAGAGAGTGGTGGTGGTGCCGGTGGTAGAGGTGGGAATGGCGGAGGTGGTGGCGGTACTGTTGATTCTTGTGGAGACAGCAATGGAGTTGGTACTGGGCCTCCGTGCCCTACTGGTGGACGCGCTCGCCCTGTCTGTTGGGCAAGAGCACAACAGTAGCAATAGTCATAATAGCAACAACCACAGCAGGTACAGCCGCATCAGCAGGTATAGCCGCAGCAGCGGTCCCAGCAGTGGGGGCCTCCGAGGCGGCAGGACCATCCGCAGCAGCGAGGACCGGGTGGTCCAGGCAGTGTTGACCGCAGCAGCGGCCCTCCCAGTTGGGGGCCTCGCCGCGCTGGTCACACCGGTGGTCCCAGCGAGGACAGGATCCAGACGGGTCCGACTAGGGACACTTTCTGCGTGCACCGTGACCACTCTGTTGCACGCTGCTTCAATGACCTTTTTTGTGTATGCTACGGACCCGTCGCAGTCAAACAGCGCTGGCAGGTTTCAATCTTTCGTAGCCACCATGTGTTTGAGATGTCCATGGCTGATGCTTGTGCTGCCAGGTACGCCTCTGTTAACTGTAGTGCTCATGGATCCGTTTGCTCGCGTGTTCCCATACTAGGATCTTTGCCTGTTGCTAGTTTAGGTGCCTGTGTTTCTAGTATAGGTGCTTGTGTACTTACTAGCCCATATATACCTATAGCTGACCCGTCTTTGTCCTCCACGCTTGACTTCGGCGCATCCTAGTGCTTCTTCCGTGACCGCACCATTATCACACCGCTGTCTGCACCAGGAAGAAGGTGGGGCCGGGGCGGCCGGTAGCGGGTTCAGGTGGCGGGGTAGCGGGTGGCGCGGATAGCTTAGCAGGTAGCGGGTGGGATGCGAGTCGTGGCCGGCCGCCCGTGCGTGCAATTGTGTGCGCATGCGTGCGTGCAATGGCGTCGATGCTGTTGAACTATATTTATATATGTTCTTTATAATTGTCTGCAGTGTATAGTGTAGCACATCCCAATTTGCTGTAGGTGGTGCACCATGCTTCTCCTTGCTATATTTTGTACTCATCTTTCTTAGTGAAGTCACTCATTCCTACTTCAACTCTCTCGACACCTCCTTCAACCCTAAAACCTAAGCTACTAAGTTACTCTAGCCATGGCTTCTAAGCCCAACTAACTTCTTGTTTCTAACATGGTATTCAGAGCAAGCACCTTCCTGCTGCCTTCCTTAACGGGCCCACCAGTCTGCTTCCGCCGCCTGTCATCCTGCCGCGCACGGCGATTTTCTGCCCGCCGTGTGCTCGGGGCGCACGGCGGTTTTCTGCCCGCCGTGCGCCCCGGGCGCGCGGCGTCTTCCTGCCCCGCGCGCGGTCTGGTCTCACGCCGCCTGTGCGCCTGCCCCACGTCCGCGCGCGGGCCTGTTCTGCCCGCCCGTACCCTGCCCTTCGCGGCGCCCTACAGAGGCGCCGCTCCTGCTCGTCGCGACGCCCCTGCGGGACCCGTGCGTCGCCGCTCCTGCTCGTCGCGACGCCCCTGCGGGACCCGCGCGGCGTTGCCCTGCTCGTCGCGACGCCCCTGCGGGACCCGCACGGCGTCGCCCCTGCTTGTCGTGGCGCCCCTGGGGCGCCGCCCCTGCTCGTCGCAGCGCCCCTTGGGCACTGTCCCTGCTCGTCGCGGCGCACCCCCCCCTGACCGCCGCCTTGGCCTCCCCTGCGCCCGCGCCTGCTTTGCAGCAGCGCGCAGGCCTGCCCTGCACCAGCGACGCCGCCCCTGGAGCAGCCGCCCCTGGAGCAGCCGCCCCTGCAGCAGCCGCCCCTGGCCCCTGGAGCAGCCGCCACTGCAGCAGCCGCCCCTGGCCCCTGGAGCAGCCGCACCTGCAGCCGCCCCTGGCCCCTGGAGCAGCCGCCCCTGCAGCAGCCGCCCCTGGCCATTGGAGCAGCCGCCACTGCAGGAGCCGCCCCTGGCCCCTGGAGCAGCCGCCCCTGGAGCAGCCACCCCTGGAGCAGCTGCCACTGCAGCAGCCACCCCTGGCCCCTGGAGCAGCCGCCCCTGGCCCTTGGAGCAGCCGCCCCTGGCCCCTAGAGCAGCCACCCCTACAGCAGCCGACCCTGCAGCTGCCCGCGACGCCGCTCCTGGACCCTGTGCAGCCATGGGGGGAGGGTATGGGGGTGGCGGGTGTGGGGGTGATGAGTGTGGGTGCTACCCTTCCCCTCCTCCTCCTCCTACTTCGTCTCCCACTGCTGTAGCTGCCGCTGAAGGGGGGTGGATGTGTGGGAGACGAGGGGAGTGGAGCTAAGGGGGTGTCGTGGGAGTGGAGACAGGGGTGCAGCAAGGGGGTGTGTGAGAAGGGGGTGTGGGACTGTTAGGGGAGGTAGAGCGGAGGTTGCCGTCGTGTCGTCAGCAGCGCCAGTAGTCCGGAGCCCTCGTGCTCTCGGTAGCCCAGCGAGCCTGCTTTGCCAGTTGCCTGTGGGTCCGTTGCTCCTGCCGCTCGTCGTAGCCGCGGAGCCAGATACTCCCGTAGTCCGGTGCCCTCGTGCGCTCGGTAGCCACTGTGCGCGCCGCTCCTGTTGCCCGTGTGACTGCGGCTTCACCTGTCGCCTCCTATCTCTGCTCCTCTCACAGTCCCTCCTCCTCCTTACTTCGCCTCTTCTGTTGCGCCCTACAGGGTGTACCACTTCAGGGGATGTTCTATACATGGTTCTCACTGCAATCAATTAAGGGGTGTGTTGAACTATATTTATATATGTTCTTTATAATTGTCTGCAGTGTAGAGTGTAGCACATCCCAATTTGCTGTAGGTGGTGCACCATGCTTCACCTTGCAATATTTTGTACTCATCTTTCTTAGTGAAGTCACTCATTCCTGCTTCAACTCTCTCGACACCTCTTTCAACCCTAAAACCTAAGCTACTAAGTTACTCTAGCCATGGCTTCTAAGCCCAACTAACTTCTTGTTTCTAACAGATGCATGCATGCAAGCTGCGCGCGCGAGTGTGCAAGATGCGCGTGCGACAGTGCGTGCGTGCACGTGCGCGCGGCTGCGTGCTCACGATTACGTGCACATGGCTGTGTGCAAATGCCCATGCGGGATCTGTGTGCACGTGCTTGTACAGGGTAAGATGACAGGTAGGGAGGCGCGGGCTAAGGTTAACGGGCTGCTAAAAGGGGGCGGGACGCTAGGGGTTACAAGGTGACGGGGCCTGCGGGCTAGGGCACTTCGGGGTAGGGCGGGGTACGGGGCCGTGGGCCCATCGGATTGATTCCTATGCTATATACCATGTTAACGTGGTAACTTGCTAGGGTTGAGAAATAAGGCAAACCCTAACCCTAGTGCGAGGACAAATATAACACAATGTAGAACACCTTCACTAAAACTAAACAAAGTATATTATTACAGTTTGACAAGTGCTTCTTCTGTGAGCACACCGTTGTCACACCGCTGTCTGCACCAGTCACAATATCCCTAGCTGATTCTACTTCTGAACCAGCTGTCGCTCGCAGGACTAACTCCCTCCCATATCCGGCTGTCCCCTTTGGCTCCCTCACTAGTCCCCACGTCCCCCCGTTCTCTAGGAACTTGGCGGGTGTTGGACACCTTCAAGGCCGTGGGTTCACAATCACTTCTTCCTGGGTGTTGGACACCTTGAGAGGGTGTCTCATAAAACTGGTCCGCCCCAACCTCATCAGTTGCTGAAATATGCACGCCTGGTCTGGAATTCTGGTCCGACGGAGACGGACTGGTCCGCTTGAATTGCAACAATGACGACGAAAAGCATACTTGCTATAAGTTACCCTTTGAAAGTGCGCGTTAAAACTCTATGATTAGTCATGGAAAGTGGCTGAAATTGAGTGCCCTTCAAAAGTGCCAAGCCGCACTTCGGGCATGGGCGACGCCATGTATTTTGCCTCAGCATGTCGGGTTGAACGGGATCACTCCCTCACCCCAAAGGTCCCCTCCTGGTGTGTGCCACTGTGTGCTAGAAGCAAGGATGACAACTTTCACTACTAAGAGAGAATAACAACGAGAAAGCATCGAGGGGCTGGATGTGAGTGACCTTACCCAACCCCAAACTGCACATTTCCACATGTGCGGTTCGGGGTTGGGCTTGCTTGGTTTCACATTTCGCCCTTCGGGGTCCTTATTGAGCTTGCACACCCGGTTGGCCCCATCCTCATAGCCGTCGGGCTGTGCCATGTAGATATCCTCTTGCAGCTCTCCATTGAGGAATGCAGTGGTGATATCCATCTTCTTCACGTACCATCCCTTTACAGCTGCGTCAGCAAGCTAAGTCCTCAATGTTGCTGGCTTAGCGATGGGAGCGAAGATCTCTTTTAAGTCATTGTTCTCTTTCTGCTGAAACCCCTTGGTAAAAACGCAGCTCTTAACCGCTCTAGTGCACCATCACCTCCAGTGTTCACATTGAAGACCTATTTGCTGCTGATCGGCCGTCGTCCCTCGGGTAACTCAACCAGCTTTCAAGTCTCATTCTCAATGGGACTGTTGTACTCCGCATCCATGTGCCGCCTTCCACTCCTCCTTGTGTGTCCACTCAGTGCCTCCTCCAGTGTGGCTGGTTCTCCAGGTAGAGGTGTAAGGAAACAGAAGGCCATCTCCTCACCCTCTCCCTCATCTGCCTGAACTGCCATAGCTCATTGCTTGGGTCCTCCCAAACGTTCATACTTCAGCCTTGAAGGTGGTGCTGCCACTCTCTTCTCGCGGGTTGCAATCTTCTGCCCATGTGGTGAAGCTCCTCTATGCTCACTCCTCTTCGTGACTTTGGCTGGTGCAGCAGGCTCTGTCCAAGATGGTGAGTCCACACGTGCCAACTCATCCTCCAACTCCTCCTCTGTAGAAAGACCAGCAACTTGCTGCTCACCATTGCCACTGTGGTCATTGGTTAGCTCTAACCCAGGGAGGTCATCAAGGTGCATCTGAACTACCTCTACCGCAGACCGCTCAATCTCCTGCAGACGCAAGCCAATGTGCACTTGCTGCTGGTGCTGCTACTGCTAGTCCTTGTACATCACGTCTTCAACGAACTTGACGTCATGGCTGACCAACGTCTTATTGCTCTTTGGGTCCCACATCACCCACCCCTTCGAGTCAGGAGCCATCCCAAGATGGACTGCCCACACAGCAGCAACCTCAAGCCATCACAAGCCCCATGCAGCCCCATACACACAGCATGTCAATGGTTTGCTTCCCAAGCCAACGCTCATACGGCACCCAATGCTTCTCGCCAACATGGTCATAGCCGTCTCGCCAATGTTTCGGTTGGCATGCTCAGCAATGCCGTTCTTCTGAGGTGTTCCAGGGCAGGTCAGTTGGTGTCGAATGCCATTCTACTTGAGCGATTTGGTGAAGTCGGCTCCAAGGAACTCCCCACCACGGTCAAGCCTCAGCACCTTCACCAACCGCATCGACTGCCACTCCACCATTGGCAACCAATCCTCCTTGATTGCCACTGTAGCGTCACTCTTCTTCGACAAGGGACGTGCCCAAGTGAACCGACTATTCGTCCACCATGGTGAGGAAGTACAGCACTTGCCCAGTCCCCTCCGTCCTCATAGGACCCTCAAGGTCCATGTGTACCACCTCCAATTGTGCCTTGGCTGATCCCTCCGCACGTTGAATTGGGAACCGTGCGAATTTTTTTTACATGCACGCCTCACAGGTGCCAAAGGGAGCACCATCTTCATGCAGTTGTAGGCCGTGCACACACTCTCCATGTGCATCACCTCCAATGTGGAAACAGCCACATGTGCAAGCCGCCAATGCCACATCTCCTATGCCCTCGGCTCGAGGGCATGATATAACATATATTTCATGCTCATAATAGTGTGTGAATGCTAGGTCATTATGTCAAATGCGTGTGTCGAGTCGATAGCGAGTTATCGCTAGTCGCGTGTTACGCGGTCGTATGTGTCTCGCGCGGAGTTTCTATTTTGTCATGCGCGGTTTCTATTTTGTCGTATGTCGAACGTCCGGCGTGTCGCAGGTGTGTGCAGCAGACCCATCAAGAACTCAAGGATGAGTTTGTGATGAAGAACCCGAGCCTTGGTTTCAAGCTTCAAGTGATTTCGAAGCTCGCCAAAACGGTACATTTCAAGATAGTGTGAATTGTTACATTACTTTGTGTAGTGTAACATTTCACTTGGCGTAGGCCCTTATGAAGGGTAGTTTCGAGACCCTTTGTGGTTGGGGACAGTGTGGCACTGTTCCACATTACTGTACCTCTCCTCTTTGGGTTTGTAGGAGCTGGAAGTCATTCCCAACTCGTAACTCTTCCTATCTTGTGTTCTAAGACTATAGTGGCTGCCATAGTGCCGTTCGTTCAAACCGACGCTGTGTCGTCAATACTTGGTGAAATCATGCGATCTAATATTGTAGGTGACGTTAAGACGCTCCAGATCCAAGTTGAATCAGGTTATTTGAAGCTGTGACCAGAACGCTATGAACGTTTAAAACCGCTGTGCAGAAATCTGACTGTGCACTTTATCTTTCGTTTTTAGGCACATTGAAGCCTACCGTGACTATAACACATCCCATGCCCATGACCTTGGCATTGGCTCCCGTCGCGGATGTGATTGTAGAGATAGATGCGAATCTCATCAAGTAGGTCTACACGAGGAGTCATGTGCCAAGAGCTCCTGAAGTCAATCACCCAATGGGTGAGGGGATGAAGGAGAACCTTGGCAGCCGTCAGGGTCGGTTGCACCTTCGTTCATGAAGTAGAAGAACCTGGCCTTCCGCTCCTTAGTTTTTCCGCCTTTCTCCACATCATTCTCCTCTCCACTAGCTCCCATGAATCCCCCACTCCTCTTGCCACTATGATGGTTTGTTGATGAAAGTGGGGTCCGATCCTTAAGGCGTTGGTAGCACTTCCTCCAACGGTGTTCGCGCTTCTTGCTGTAGAAGCGCACCTCCCCTTTGTCTCTGCCGCTCTCCTCCTTAGAGTTGTCATTGCTCTTGCCCTTCCACTTTTTCTATTTTCCACCTCCAACTCCATAGCCAGCACCCTCCTCCGAGCACTCCACACTCTGAAGCCTCAAGTCCTCCTCAAGGATGCAATTCTGGATGTAATCCTCGTTCTATTGGAGTTGTGGATAGTTGAGGTCGACGGCAAGGGCAGACCACGACTCCGGCAGCCGTATCAAGATCTTCACAAATTGCACGAGCTTTGGGTATACCACACCACTACAGATTCGTAAAGATCTCCCCCATCTCATCCAACACCGAACCTACCCTTCACAAGGGTTTACACCAATAGAAATGTTACACTACACATTATAATGTAACTATCTTCAATATATTGAAGTATACCCTTTTGGCGAGCTTCGAAATCACTTGAAGCTTGAAACCAAGGCTCGGGTTCTTCATCACAAACTCATCCTTGAGTTCTTGATGGGTCTGCTGCACACACCTGCGACACGCCGAACGTTCGACAAGCGACAAAATAGAAACCGCGCGGGACACACAAAATGACCACGTTACACGCGACTAGCGATAATTCGCTATTGACTCGACACACACATACTCGACATCATGACCCATCATACACACACTATTATAAGCATGAAATATATATTTATTTCATGCACTCATTCCATTCCATGCACACACGCATGCACGCACACGGGCAATAAGCCGAGTGCAAACCGTAGGGTTGCACCAACACGATGCTGGTAACGTGTGCCGGTAAGTGCACATCCAGGAGCTCCTTCTAGGCCTTGGGTCCACATTTTGAATCATCTGAGAGGTCCTTGATGTGGTCAAGTTGGCATCCTCCAACCGCTTGCACCACGAGCATGTTGTCAGAACATTATAGCTCATGCATATTGCGTAGGCTATAGTGGGGTAGCCCATAAGGGGTACAACCCAATTAGGGTTAGTACTTGTACCCAATTCATTCATAGTTCATCCATCCTCGTTTCTTCTCATGGTATCGAGCAGGTTCCCTCGTGGGAACTGTTCCTAGGGCCCACCAAGTCGAAAATTTTTTTCCTGCCTGGAGCGCGCTTCGCTTAGGCCCGAGTCGCGCCTCCTGTGCCCTCTCTACCGTCGCGCCCGTCCTAGGCCTCCTTCGGCCCGGTCGCGTCGCGCCTAGAGGCCTCCCTCGCGCCGCCCTTACTCGGCCCGTCGCCACCCTAAGCGGCCCATCGCCGCCCTTGCGCCGCCCTCACCCGCGGCCCCGCCACCTTTCCTGCGGCCCCGCCGCCCCTTCGCTGCGGCCCCGCCACCTTACCTGCGGCCCCGCCGCCCTTCGCTGCGGCCCCGCCACCTTACCTGCGGCCCCGCCGCACTTTACCTGCGGCCCCGCCACCTTAACTACGGCCCCGCCACCTTACCTGCGGCCCCGCCGCCCTTCGCTGCGGCCCCGCCACCTTACCTGAGGCCCCGTCGCCTGCCGCTGCGGCCCCGCCACCTTACCTGCGGCCCCGCCGCCCTTCGCTGCGGCCCCGTCGCCTGCTGCTGCGGCCCCGCCACCTTACCTGCGGCCCCGCCACCCTTGCCTGCGGCCCCGCCACCTTACCTGCGGCCCCGCCGCCCTTACCTGCGGCCTCGCCACCTTACCTGCGGCCACGCCGCCCTTACCTGCGGCCCCATCACCTGCTACAGCGCCGCCCGCCACCCGAGCTGCCCCAGCCGCCATACCCAGCCGAGCAGCCGACCGTCGCGCCGCCCTGCAGCCGAACCACCCAGCAGCCGAGCCGCCCAGAAGCCGAGCCGCCCAGCAGCCGAGCCGCCCAGCAGCCGAGCCGCCCAGCAGCCGAGCCGCCCAGCAGCCGAGCCGCCCAGAAGCCGAGTCGCCCAGCAGCCGAGCCGCCCAGCAGCCGAGCCGCCCAGCAGCCGAGCCGCCCAGCTGCCGAGCCGCCCAACAGCCGAGCCGCCCGCGCCGCCGAGCCGCCCAAGCCGCCCTGTCTGGTAAGAGCAGCGCCTCTTTCTCAGCACTGCCCTTACCCTACTGTTTGCGCTGCTGGTCTACTACTGTCATGGCTACCCCTAGTGTCCTCGCTTTTGACGCTGAGGGTCGGGCCATTGACTTTGACATCTGGATAGATGACCTGCAACTTTTCTTACTGTGCGATAGGGCTGACGGACTCTCTCTCTTTGACCTCACCTCCGGTGCCTCTCCTGCCCCTGCTGCTGATGCTGACGCTACTGTTCGCTCACAGTGGGCCACGCGCGATGGTGCTGCACGTCTTGCTGTGCGTCGCCACCTTCCTACCTCTGAGCGTGCGCACTTTAGCCAGTATAAGAGTGCTCAGACCTTGTACGACGCTGTAGTTGCACGCTACTCCTCCCCTGCCACTGCTGCACTGAGCCGCCTCATGCTACCATACCTCTTCCCTGACCTTGCTGCCTTTCCCACAGTCGCTGACCTCATTACGCACCTCCACACTAGTGACACTTGCTACCGCGCTGCGCTTCCTGCTGAGTTCTGTGCCAAGAACCCCCCCCCCCCCATGTACATCACTCTCTACTACATAGTCACCCGTCTCCCTGACTCCCTTTGCGTAGTCAGGGACCACTTTCTCTCAGTCTGTCCCACCACTCTCACTGTTGACCTCCTCGAGAAGGCCCTCCTAGCAGCGGAGAAGAGCTTAGTCGCTGAAGGGGCCTCTCGTGGTGACCCGCGCACCCCCATCTTTGAGGGGTGTTCCCCCTCCCCTCTCTTGCCCTCTGTTGCCTCTGCTGCTGCGGCCGACCTCGTTGGTCTGGAGTCGGTCGGTGCGGCGTCTACCCCTAGTGGGAAGCGTGGCTCTGGCAAGGGCAAGGGGGGCAGGGGCGCTGGAGGAGCTAGCGGGGGCGGTGGAGGCGGCGGTGGAGGCACTGGAGGGGGTGAGGGTGGTGGTGGGAGTGGTGGCGGGGGTGGAGGTGTCGGCGGCGGCAGTGGAGGCGGAGGCGGCGGCGGCGGTGGCGGTGGGAGCGGAGGTGGTGGAGGTGCCGGAGGTGGAGGAGGCGGTGGCGGAGTAGGAGGAGGAGGAGGAGGTCGTGGCTCTTCGCAGAGGAGTGGCTCCGGTGGTGGTCAGCGCCAGCAGCAGCAGCGCAGTCGGGAGACCCTGTCCCCTCAGCAGCGCCGTGAGTGGTACTCTGCACGCCAGCGGGGTGGGGGTACTGGTCCGTGCACCTACGTCCTGCGCATCGGCGACCGTGCGGGTGAGCAGTGTGGGGGTGCGCACCCCACCCAGCGCTGCTTTGGCCGCCTGACGGACGCTTGGCGTCACCAGTTCACTGAGGCCACTGAGATCCCTCGCTGGGGCGAGCTGTCTAGGGCAGGGGTAGCTATCTTTGACCTTGACGTTGATGCTATTCTTGCTGCTATGTATCCTGTGTCTATTAGTGAGGAGGGTGACCGTTACCGGTGTTTCCCGCCCGACCCGGGCATTGCGGCTGCTGCTCTAGGTACTGGTGAGGCTGCTGCTCTTGATGCTAGCGAGGCTGCTGCTCTAGGTGCTAGTGCGTCTGCTTCCTCCGGTACATGTGAGTCTGCGCTCTCAGGTACTGCGTCGGCTTCGGCCTCCCACACCTTCACACTTGACTCGGGGGCTTCTCGCTCCTTCTTTCGAGACCGCACCACACTCACGCCGCTTGGTCGGCCAGTTGCAGTCTCCCTGGCTGACCCCTCTGGGGGTCCTGTCCTTGCTCACTTCTCCACTGTCCTCCCGTGTCCGGCGGCCCCCTCTGGCACCCTGTCCGGTCTTTACCTCCCCTCGTTCTCTACAAACTTGGTGAGTGGTGCTGACCTACAGGATGCAGGGGTTCACCAGTTCACTCCTGCGAGTCAGCGGGTGACCCACTGCACGGACGCTCGGACAGGCCGACAACTGGCCACGTTTACACGTCGGCCGGGGTTGAGCCTGTACACACTGACCACTGCGTCTCCTCCAGTCAATGCGTCTGGTCAGGTAGCTGCGTCGGGTCAGGTGTTTGCTGCAGCGTCCAGGTCTGGTCCTGAGTCTGCCCCCTGCTCGTGTCGCATCCTGTCTCACGAGACTGTCCTCTGGCACCACCGCCTTGGTCACCCCTCCCTGCTTCGTCTCCGAAGCATGGCCTCCCGTGTCCTTGTCTCTGGTCTTCCTCGGTCCCTCCCTCCCCTTCCTCCGGGGCCTGGCCCTACCTGCGTCCCCTGTGTCGAGGGGCGGCAGCGGGCTGCCCCTCACTCCTCTCAGTTTCCTCCGACAGAGGCCCCGCTGCAGACGCTTCACATGGACGTGTGGGGCCCGGCCCGCGTCCGTAGACTGGGTCACGAGCGCTACTTCCTACTGGTGGTTGACGACTACTCGCGTTACACCACAGTCTTCCCCTTGTGCAGCAAGGGTGATGTCACTGAGGTGTTGATCGACTGGATCCGCGCAGCTCGTCTCTAGCTCAGGAGGAGCTTCGGCTCGGACTTTCCTGTTCTGCGTCTGCACTCTGACAGAGGCGGAGAGTTCTCCTCTGGCCTTCTGCGAGCCTACTGTCGTGCACGAGGCATCCGCCAGACCTTCACGCTTCCGGACTCTCCACAGCAAGATGGGATTCGCCATGGATTGCTGAGCGCCGCATTGGCATGGTCATGGACGTCGCTCGTACGTCCATGATGCATGCGGCTGCCCCCCATTTTCTGTGGCCGTTTGCGGTCCGGTACGCGGCGCATCAGATCAACCTTCAGCCCAGGGTCTCCATGCCGGAGACCTCCCTAGCTTTGCTGTGGACGGGGAAGGTTGGCGATGCGTCTGTGTTCCGTGTCTGGAGATCTCGGGCGTTTGTCCGCGACTTGTCTGCGGACAAGCTGTCTCCTCGTGCTGCTCCTTGCGTTTTCCTGGGTTTCCCCCCTGACGCACCAGGGTGGCAGTTCTACCACCCCACCTCTCGCCGTGTTCTGTCCTCCCAGGACGTCACGTTCGACGAGTCGGTCCCCTACTACCGTCTCTTCCCCTACCGCACTCCGTCCCCCCCCCGCCACCGCTCTTCCTTGTGCCAGGTCCCCCCCCGGTAGACCCCCTCCCCCCTCAGGGTCCTGCCCCTTCTGGAGTGTCCTAGGTAGACGCTGTTGAGCCTGTCGAGGTCGCTGGTGACTCTGGTGCTGCTGAGGGTGGTGAGCCTGAGGGTGCTGACTGTGGGAGTGCTGAGCGTGTGGGTGCTACGCCTGGGGGTGCTGAGCCTGAGGGTACTACGACTGGGGGTGCTGAGTCTGGGGGTGCTGAGCCCGGGGGTATTGAGCCTGGGGGTGCTACGCTTGGTGGTGCTGAGCCTGGGGGTGCGGAGCCTGAGGGAGCTGGGCCTGCTGGTGCTGTGCCTGGCGGTTCTCCGGGTGCTTCTTCTCGCCGGGAGCCACTCTCTCCACAGGAGCTGCGTGAGTGGTTTGCCCGGCGCTGGAGGCGAGCTGCTGGAGCTGGAGGTGCCACGGGTCCCGGAGGTGCTCGTACTGGGAGTACTGGAGCTGCTGGACCTGCGGCTACTTCTGGAGCTGGAGCTGCTGCGGGTGTTGACGCGGAGGCTACTACTGTCGGTCATGGAGGCGGTCCTGCTGGGGGTACTACTGGTGCTGCTGAAGGTACTGGAGCTGGAGCTGCTAATGGTGCTGGTGCTGCCACTGGGGGTGGTGGTGCTACCACTGGGGGTGCTGGTGCTGTCCCTGCTGTGTCAGGAGTCACCCCGCGGCCTCGGCTGTACTTCGTTCCGCTCCTTCACCAGGTTCTTGGTCTTCCGTCTTCTACTGGTCCTCCACCTCCCTTAGAGTGTCCACAGCCTGTCCCGTCGCAGTTACCGTTACAGCCGGCCTCCCCACTGCCTGCTCCGTCTCCCTACACTGGTCCTACTGGAGGTCTTGCTGAGCATCGTGAGCCTGCGTCTCGCCCTGTGTCGCCTGTCGGTGCTGCTCGCACTAGTGGTTGCGGTTCGCGTCAGCGTCCTCCTCTTGTCCCTGGCACGCACCGGATGTCTCTGCGTTCGTCCACTGCTCCTCTGCGTGCCCCTTTGCCTTCTCCTCTTACGTCCTCTCTTCCTGCTCTTGCCGACCCGGAGTCGGACTCTCTTCGTGCTGCCAGTCCTACTGTCACGCGTCTCCTTGCTACTGTTGTCACTGACCCTTCTTTTGAGTCCACAGCTGCGTCTGCCCTAGTTGCTGAGCTCGTCGACTTTGCTGCTCGCTGTCGTCTAGACTACGCTGCCAGTCTCGTTGCTGAGTCTGCGTCTGTCTGTCCTCCGTCCGTCGGGGGTGAGTGTGCCCTTGGCACGGACGTCCTTGAGGACAGGCAGGAGGAGTTCCAGTGTTTTGTTGCTGCTTTGCCTCATCTCGTGTCCACGCTGATTGCCCCTGAGGAACACCCAGATGCACCAGACATCCCGACTCCTTGATCGTACGCTGAGGCGATCGAGGGTCCGTACTCCTCTCAGTGGCAGTCAGCCATGGACGCAGAGATGGCTTCCTGGAAGTCCACAGGTACCTACGTTGACGCTGTTCCCCCTCCTGGGGCGAACATCGTCAGTGGCATATGGATTTTCAGGGTGAAGCGACCGCCGGGTTCTCCGCCTGTCTTCAAGGCGCGTTTCGTGGCTCGTGGCTTCAGTCAGCGGCAGGGAGTTGACTACTTTCAGACCTTCTCTCCCACCCCGAAGATGACCACTCTTCAGGTACTGCTGCACATAGCTGCTCACCGTGACTACGAGCTACACTCTCTTGACTTCAGCACTGCTTTCTTGCAGGGCAGCCTGCACGAGGAGATCTGGCTGCGTCGCCTACCTGGTTTCACTGGGTCTTTTCCTCCTGGCACCCAGTGGAGCCTCCGGCGGCCAGTCTATGGTCTCCGCCAGGCACCGCGTGAGTGGCACGACACACTGAGGACTACACTTGCGACTCTTGGCTTTGCTCCCTCTACTGCCGACCCGTCGCTGTTTCTGCGCACCGACACTTCTTTGCCGCCGTTCTACATCCTCGTGTACGTCGTCGACTTGGTCTTTGCCACAGCTGACACTGCTGGACTCGCCCACGTGAAGTCCGAGCTGCAGAAGAGACACACGTGCACTGACCTGGGTGAACTGCGCAGCTACCTTGGCTTGCAGATCACTCGGGACAGAGCACGCCGCACCATTACCCTGACTCAGTCACACATGGTGCAGCAGGTCCTTCAGCGCTTCGGCTTCACGTACTCCTCGCCTCAGGCCACTCCTCTACCTACTCGCCACTCGCTCTCAGCTCTGCCTTCGGATGAGTCCGTAGAGTCGAATGGCCCATACCCAGAGCTTGTTGGCTGCCTCATGTACCTGATGACCTGCACACGACCTGACCTTGCATACCCTCTTAGCATTCTCGCACGCTATGTTGCTCCTAGGAGACACAGACCGGAGCACATGGCTGCAGCGAAGAGGGTGTTGCACTACTTGTGCAGTACGTCAGGCACGGGGCTAGTGCTTGGAGGGCAGAGTCCAGTGGTCCTCACTGGGCACGCAGATGCTTCTTGGGCTGACGACCAGGCTACTCAGCGGTCGTCACAGGGTTACACCTTTAGCCTTGGTTCCGGCTCTGTCTCGTGGCGGGCTACTCGCTCGTCTTCTGTTCTCGGCTCCAGTTGTGAGGATGAGATCTACGCAGGAGCCATGGCTGCACAGGAGCTTCGCTGGCTCACCTACCTGCTGACTGACCTTGGAGAGCCGCCTTGTTCTCCTCCAGTGCTGTACGTAGACAACAAGGCCATGCTGGCCTTGTGTCGGGAGCAGCGACTGGAGCACAGAACGAAGCACATTGCTCTCCGCTACTTTCTTGCTCGTGAGCTGCAGCAGCGTGGTCAGCTGCGTCTTGCGTACGTGGCCTCTGAGGCCAACACTGCTGATATCTTCACCAAGGCGCTTGCGCCTTGTGACCATCAGGGCTTCTGTACTCTGCTGGGCCTTTTGCCTACCTTGCCTCACTTTCTCACCTCTTGACCTTACTTGTACTGTTACATATATATATATACCTGCTCTTGCTTGTCTAGCCTTCTTTATATATATGTACTCCTGCATGTGAACTGGCCTTATGGCCTTGAACTTGTGCTCGGAATGTGTGGTGACTTTGTGATCCACCCTGAGCTTGCTTTGCTTTGCTTTGCTTGACTGGTCTTGTGACCCCTTGTTCTCCCCCACTTTGCCTATGGGGGTGTGTCAGAACATTATAGCTCATGCATATTGTGTAGGCTATAGTGGGGTAGCCCATAAGGGGTACAACCCAATTAGGGTTAGTACTTGTACCCAATTCATTCATAGTTCATCCATCCTCGTTTCTTCTCACATGTATGCGTCGAACGAGCGCTTCACCCATGCTCCTTTTAGCTACACGGCCTCCAACATCTTCTCCTTCCCCTCCACATGTCCAACAGCTTGTATTTGGTGTATATCAGCCTCACGGGATCCGCAGTTGTTGGAGATGGTGTAGTAGAAGTCGGTAGCGTAGAGTTGGCTGGTTGTTGAGTTCCCACTCCATCGCCAGCTATACCCCCCTGCTCTATAGCCTCTCTACCTCTACCCATCTCGCCATTTGCACCCCTGGACTCTGTATTCACCATAATGAGGCCGTATGAATGGTCGAAATATGAGAAATCGTTTGGATAAGATTTTGTCAAAAAATTCGATTATACAAAACTCGCCTTCACGAACTAAATACTTCGAATCAAAACGCTTTTGGACCATCAATAAAAAATTCATGAGCATTGAACCTAGTCTCACTTGTGAACGGTGGTTGAGAATTGATGACGATTTGTCATCTCAAAGTCGGCTCTTTTTATGATATCACTTGTTCCTCAAGACCAGTCACTTGGAAATCTTACCACAAAATTATGTCACTTGAATGCGAATCCGCTTGGTTGGTGTTTTAGTCACAGTAGGCTTCAATGTGCCTAAAACGAAGGATAGAGCGCACAGATGGATTTCTGCACAGCGGCTTTAAACGTTCATAGCGATCTGCTCACAACTCCGAATGACTTCATTCAACTTGGATCTGGAGCGCCTCAACGTTGCCTACATTGGGCATTTTAGATCGCACGATTTCATCAAGGATTGACGACACAGAGTCGGTTTGAACGAACGGCACTATGGCAGCAACATAGTCTTAGAACACACAATAGGAAGATTTAGGAAGAGTTACGAGTTGGGAATGACTCCCAGCTCCTACAAACCCTAAGAGCCGGGGTACAGTGATGTGGAACAGTGCCACACTGTCCCCAACCACGAAGGGTCTCGAAACTACCCTTCACTAGGGCCAACACCAAGTGAAAAGTTACACTACACAAAGTAATGTATCTATCTACAATTTCTTGAGGTTTACCCTTTTGGCGAGCTTCGCGATCACTTGAATGTTGACACCAGGGCTCGGGTTCTTCATCACAAACTCATCCTTGAGTTCTTGATGGGTCTGCTGCACACACCTGCGACACGCCGAACGTTCGACATACGACGAAAAAGAAACCGCGCACGACAAAGTAGAAACCTCGCTGGACACACAAAATGACCACGTTACACGCGACTAGCGATAATTCGCTATTGACTTGACACAGAGTTTTGACTCATGTGGGAGCAGACAAATGGGTGCCCTATGTGGAGGCCGTGCAGGACAGGATTCTTGGCTAGTGCAATAGCAACCTGGCTGTCACAGTAGAGAGGAGTAGGTCCTTGCTGCTCCTCCCCCAATTCAGCCAACAAACGCCGCTGCCACACAATCTCCCGTACGGCACGGAAGAGTGCCATGTACTCGGACTCCACCGAGCTTAATGCTTGGTCCACCTGCTTCTTGCTTTCCCAAGCAGTTGGGCCTCCACCAACACAGCAAATGAACCCTCCAACACTTGTCATGTCCTCTGCTTCAGATGCATATGAAGCATCCGAGTAGGCGGTGAGGAACAAACGCCCGGGTTCAACACCATCCGCGCCCTTTTGGCGCCTTTGCTGCACCGCCAAGTATTGCAGCCCAACGGTCGGTGTTTGGCCAAGATACTTGGCCACCCTCATTCCAGCTGCTACCTGCTCCTTATTAGGGCATTGCACAACCCTAGCTAGCTGCCCGGTAGCAAAGGCAACGTCCGGCTGAGTGTTCACCGCCGCATACATGAGGCTGCCCACCAACGAGTGAAAACGGCGCCTCTCCTCTTCACCAACGCTCTCCTCCTCTGGTCCCTTCACACACTTGAACCCAAAAGGAAAGGGAGTAGCCACATGACCTTCACTCTGGCCAAAGCTGGCAGCCAACGCCTCCAGGTACTTCCGTTGGTGCACTCGCATGCTCCGCTTCTCCATGTCTCGTTCGATGTTGAGCCCAAGGTAGAAGTTTACGTCACCAAGGGACTTGCACTTGAACTTGTCTTGCAGCTTCAGCATCACCTCCTTCACAAGGTCAGAGGAGGGTGAGAAGATAATGTCATCCACATAAACCACCATGAAGCTCCTCTGCTCCCCCTCGCCAAGCATGAATAAGGAGTGATCGGCCATTGAGGGAGTGAAGCCGATCTCCTCCAACACTTCGCGCAGCTTCATGTACCACTGCCTAGGGGCCTGCTTCAGCCCAAAGAGGGCCTTCTTGAGCTTCCACACTCTGCCGCTGCCATCGTCAAACCCCTCTGGCTGTGCCATAAAGATCTCCTCCTCAAGGATTCCGTTGAGGAACGCCGTTACGATGTCTAGCTGCTTCACCACCCAACTTTTGATCGCGGCTCCCGCGAATAGGGTTTGCAGCGTCGTCGGCTTCACCACTGGAGCAAACAGCTCCTTGAAGTCCACCTTCTCCTTCTGCTGGTACCCCTTGGCCACCAGCCTAGACTTGTAACGCCCGATCTTGCCGTCGGCGTCAGACTTGATCTTGAAGAACCACTTGGACGTGATCGCCTTACGCCCCTCCGGTAGCTCCACCAACTCAAACGTGTCATTCTCCTCGATGCTCTTCAGTTCACTCTCCATGGCCTTCTTCCACTCCTCAGCATCACCACTCTCCACGGCCTCCTTGAGAGTTGCTGGTTCTCCTGGCATCTCCAACGGAGAGAAGAACGCAAACGCACACTCCTCGTAGTCACTCTCCTCGTCGTCTCCGACCATCATTGCCGCTCCGGCCAGGGCTGTCTTGCCCTGCTTTCCTGGCGCATCATAGGTCAGCCTATTAGGGGGTTGATCTCTCCTCTTCTCCCTTCCTTCCTCCTCAGCTGCAGGGACTTAAAGGCCTTGGCATTGCTGCGGTGTGTCTCGAATCCGTGGAGCACTCGTAGTGCGGGAAGGGAGTGACGATGCACGCTCGCTCACTTGCTGCACCTCCTCCTCTTCTTCCTCTGCATCATTGGCCTCCTCTCCCCCATTCACAAGGGAGGATTGCCTTGTGGTGGTGCTGCCGCTGCTCAGCTCCAAAGGCAGCTCCACATGCTCCAAGCCGGAACTCTTCACCTCCCCAAACCGCACGCCTATCTTCGCCTCATTCTCCGCCTTCCTATCCTTGTACATAAAGTTCTCCAAGAACTTGCAGTCCCTGCTCACCAAGAACTTCTTGGTGAATGGGTCCCAAAGAAGCCATCCCTTGCTGTTTTGAGCCATGCCCAAGTGCACGGCCCACACCGCCTTGGCACCAAGCTTGTTGTGCCGAAGATGCTTAGGCACGAGCGCCATGCACATGCACCCGAACACCCGAAGCATATCCACCTTTGGCTTCCTTCCAAGCCACTCCACATAGGGCATCCATTTGTCTGCTCCCAAATGATTCAAAACTCTGTTCTTGGCCACACACGCGCTCTGCACCGCATCTGGCCAGAAGTAGTCGGGTAGCCCGGCTTCAATGAGCAACCCGCGTGCCGCCTCCGTGATCGTCCGGTTCGCTCGCTCGGCGATGCCGTTCATTGCAGGGGATTATGGCATGGTGAGGGAGTGCCGAATACCATTCTTCTTCAGCCACAACCCAAACTCCTTGCTCAGGAACTCACCCCCTCGATCGGTGCGGATTGACTTGACTAGACGGTCTTGTTGTCGCTCCACCATCGGGAACCAATCCGTCTTCAACGTTTCAGCTACGTCGCTCTTCTTGGCCAGCACGTACACCCAAGTCATGCGGGTGTAGACGTCCACAATAGTGACGAAATACTCAGCTCCAGCAGCTCCAAGCTTCAGGGGGCCCACCACGTCCATCACCACCTCATCAAGCGGTGCCTTAGCCGTCGCCTCCGAACTAGAGAACGGGAAACGGGTGAACTTGGCTTGCATGCATGTCGGGCAGCCAAGTATCTCATCGGGCTCCCTGTTCACACGTATGCCAGCGACCATCTGGTTCTTCACTAGTTGCTGCAAGATGGGCAACTCCACGTGCCCCATTCGCTGATGCAAAGTGGGCCAATCACACTCCCCCGTAGCCGAAGTTGGATTGGAGAATGCCGCGCTCGCAATAGCGCCCCACATACTCGCTCATGTAGGTCCCAAAGAATCCGATCGCCAAGCCTTGCGGTGTAGGTCTTTGCTCCATTTGCGTTCGTGTCCATGCCGGCCTTTGCCAACCGCCGCACGGAAATCAGGTGCGCAGCAAGGCTGGGCACCCAAAGCACGTTCTTGAGGCCCACCATCTTCCCATCAGCACCCTTGAACATGGCCTTCCCCATGCCTTTCACTTCTGCTCGCTGCCCCAAAGCCGATGTGACATGCTTCACCGGTGACGGTTCAAGTTCGGTGAGCAAGTCAGGGCGAGGTGTCATGCTATAGGTAGCGCCGCTATCGATCACCCAATAGTCCAGGGGGTGTAGGGTTACCTTCCCCACAGCTGCTGGCTCCTCAAAGCCTTCATCCTTCTCTGGACCAGCCGGTACTTGCGTCGACACAAAGTAGAATAGACCCAGGTGCCGATCGTCGCTCGGGTCCTTGTCGTTGTCTCCACTCTTCACATTTGCAGCACCACCTCCGCGACCGCCATAGCCTCCACGGCCTCTTCCGCTCCCTCCTCCTGCTCCTCTACCCTCTTGGCCTTGAGCAGGGGTCCAACCATCAGGGAGCTTGTAGCAATCGCGCCACATGTGTCCGCTCTTGCCGCAATAGTGACATTCGCCGTCAAATCGTCCGCGACCGCGACCGTAGCGCCTGTCGTCGCTGCCGTAACCGTCACTCCCGCGGCCTCCACTGAAGTTGCTGCCACCAAACCTTCCTCCCCCTCGTCCTCTGCCTGTTCCACGGCCATATCCACGGCCGACACTCGCTGCCCCAGCGCCATCCGCACTCGCCAACTCACGGCGGCGGAAACCCTCTTGAAGGATAGCTCGCTTCACGTCTTCAAGCGAGAGGCGGGGCAAGTCGCGATTCAGGTTGATGATGAGCGAGGACCATGACTCGGGGAGTAGGGCCAGCAACTTGGTCTTCTTTTGGAGCTCACTATAGTTTAAATCAGCTCCCTCAAGCCGCGTCAACAAGTCGAAGAATTTCTGCACCCCTTCTTCCACGGGTTCATCTTCTTCAATTCGTAGCGTCGCCATTTGCCGTTCCAACACCACAGCTACCGCCGCAGTTGCAGGAGCGTGTACACCCTTGAGAGCAGCCTATGCCTTTGGTCCCTTCTCTGGTTCACGCTGAAATGGCTTGATGTGACGGATTTGGCTGCTCCCCAACGCTTGCCCAAGTAGGAGGTAGCCTTGTGCGCTCTTCCGCACCCACGGGCTCATCTCCGGGTCGTTCTCGGGACGCTTCTCCGTTCCTTCCATCACCTCCAGCAGGTCATAGTGGTCAAACACGTTCTCCATTCTGAAGGACCATTCAGCAAATTTGTCGCCGTTGAACTTGTCAAGCCCGAACACTCTTGGTTCATCCCTAGAAGGTCCAGGAGTAGGTTGCACGGGCGCCACGGCCGACTCACGGGCTTCGCCTTGTGCTTGGGCATCTCCATTGCCACCATCAACTCTGCCACCCCTTTCTTCAGGTCCAGCCGTTGTCGCAGCTGCTCAAAGGGGCTCTGATACCACTTGTTATAGTCACAGTAGGCTTCAATGTGCCTAAAACGAAGGATAGAGTGCACAGTCGGATTTCTACACAGCGGCTTTAAACGTTCATAGCGATCTGCTGACAACTTCAAATGACTTCATTCGACTTGGATCTGGAGCGCCTTATTGTTGCCTACATAGTCAATTTAGGTCGCACGATTTCATCAAGAATTGACGACACAGCGTCGGTTTGAACGAACGGCACTATGGCAGCAACATAGTCTTAGAACACACAATAGGAAGAGTTAGGAAGAGTTACGAGTTGGGAATGACTCCCAGCTCCTACAAACCCTAAGAGACAAGGTACAGTGATGTGGAACAGTGCCACACTATCCCCAACCACGAAGGGTCTCGAAACTACCCTTCACTAGGGCCAACACCAAGTGAAATGTTACACTACACAAAGTAATGTAACTATCTTCAATTTCTTGAGGTGTACCCTTTTGGCGAGCTTCGCGATCACTTGAATGTTGACACCAGGGCTCGGGTTCTTCATCACAAACTCATCCTTGAGTTCTTGATGGGTCTGCTGCACACACCTGCGACACGCTGAACGTTCGACAAGCGACAAAATAGAAGCCGCACATGACAAAGTAGAAACCTCGCGGGACACACAAAATGACCACGTTACACGCGACTAGCGATAATTCGCTATTGACTTGACACACACACTCGACATCATGACCCATCATTCACACACCATTATAAGCATGAAATACATATTTATTTTATGCTCTTATACCACTCCATGCACACATGCATGCACGCACACGCACACGGACAACAAGCCGAGTGCAAACCGCAGGGTTGCACCAACAGTTGGATTATGTGCCATAGCATTATCTACCACCTTCAGATTGAACCAGTTGTTAAGATCTTCTCTAGAGTGAGAAAATGTTAAAAACGTCCAGCAGCTGCATGACTAGTATGGTGGAGGGAGTAGTAGTATTGAGCATAGAGAGTTGGAGTTGGGGACTCCAAGAGAACCATGAGAGAGAAGGGATTCTTTAAGAGCTAGGGAAGGATGGTAGGAACCTTCCTAGCAGCAAGTATGGAACTCTCATTATTAGTTCCTTGAGGTGTCAAATGCAAAATCCAATCTAGTTGGATTTTGACTAGGCGTTGTAACATTTGCAACCGAATGCTAAAAACTTCTAGCCATCCCAATCCAAAAGTCAAAGTTGACTTCGTAACCACCCAATCATAGATTTAGTCACGTCCCAATAATCACCCAATTTATCTCATATCCCAAATGAGATAAGAAGTTTATGTCTTCGACTCATTGTTACCTGGGCGATCTTGGTCGAAATAAGTCGACACTGGTATCGCTAGAAAGCTTAGGATTTCTCCTAGATAACAAAATCACAAGGAAAGTAATATCCAACAGCCATGCATAATGGCATATGCTCATGCAAATTATGCAAGCATGAATAGCACGAGCACTCGGCAGGTCGTTAGGCTGACATGCACTCAAACTGACGTGCATTCAACAGAAGAGCCACGTCGACCTCGGGATACCAGCCCGAGGTCGGCTTCGCCAAAACTCCTGGGCGACGTCCTCGCACCTCCGCAAAACCTCGTCACCCAAGTTACTTGGTCGATTGGGAAACCCCGAAGTAGGCGCTGGCCTGACGTGGTCGGAGCCTGCAGGTTGATGTACATCCTCGTCGACCACCTAGGTTAAAGTCACCCACCGGCTTCACCAAAGGTTGACAAACCGCACCAGAGGAAGTCAGCCCCAACCTCCCTCGCTGCCAGCTTTGCGGTGGTCCCCACCCAAGTTCGCGGCGACCTCTGCAGGCAGCCGGCTGCACCTCCCGCGCACCCGACTACAAAATCGGCGCCACCCAAGTGAGGGCGGGGCCAACTCCGATCAACAACAACGACCAACGATCGTTCATGGTGCCTTGCGATGGCGAATAACCCTGTCTGACACAGGGTGCTGGGTCCAAGCGAGCACCTTTGTGGGCATGCCAAAAAATGTCGCATAGTGTGCGGTTTGGGAGCTGCAAATCCCGACCAATGGTTCGAACGTCACTACCTTGTGGGCCACGTCTCTCCATGTTCCATTTCCCGTCTCTCCTTTTCTGCTTCTCCCGCCCCTCCCCTTTTCCCTCTCTCCCGTCCCTCCCCACATCTCTCTCCCCTCTTAGTGCAGTGAATCTCATTGCAAAGTTATGGGCTCGAGCATGAACTAGGTATTGCCAAATTACGCTTCGAAGTGAGATGAATAAGGCGGAAGACTGATTGGCTGCCACTCCATATTTTATCCCTTGTATTTTGTTCCAGTCCCTTCCCATCCTGTGTGATTTGTGTGTTTTGGCATGCACGAGACCGTTGTGCTTACCCCTTTGCAATGCCTTCGCAACAATTTCTTCCCTTCTCTCACTTGTGCAATCTTTCTCAAACCTCGCCGATTGCAACTCTCGCAACTCCCGTTTACTGTTACGCACTGTTCCCTAGAAAGTTGCACCGCGGCTTTAACACTATCGTTTCTAGCACCCTAGGATGCCTCCTCATGCCATTCTTCATCCCTACTCAACGCTAGGTACCACGCTGCTTGCTCCGGCGCCCAACTTGCTAGCCACCGCCTGCCTATGTTTGCCACCCTCTACTTTATCGCCACCCGTTTCCCTGATCGCCTCACATCTGCACGTGACACGCAACATCCCACCGAGCTTGGTATTGAACTCATAGAGACCACCCTCAATCAAATCAAGAGTAACCTCTGCGCTATCGCCTCTGCTACTTCTGAGGAGTTGCTCGACTCTTTCAAGGGTGCGCTCTTCCCCATCTTCCCACCTTCACTACCTCCCTTGCTGCTGCTAAGCCGCCTGCTTTCAAGGAGACTGCAAATATTTCTGCCAGTGGTTTGTAGAAACGGAGCAAGGGAGGTAAGGTGTTAGAGACTAAGGACGGAGTCTATGAAGATTAGGAGCCAAAATATCTCAAAATCGTTGGGCCTAGTTTCTGGACAGAAAAGTCGAGTTCACAAGAAACGCCGTCGACAAAACTTTCACAGTCAAAACTTCACCAAACTCAGATATGTTGTAGCCCTAGTCTGTGGCTTTCCAATTTGAATCGTACAATAAGATGAAGTATTTCTTGAGTTATGGATTTCGGCGCACTAGGGGGTAAGCTGCCATAAAATCTTACCTCAATCACAATTGTCTCACAATTTACACAATTGACCACACAAGAGAGTTAGAGTTGCTATAAACCAGGTAGGAGGAGATGAGGAGGATGAGAGGGAAGGTCCCAAGGGATCCCCAACCAAGAAAACCCCCATGCCACACAATTTCCCTCTCAATAGGCAACCCAACTTTCACCCTTGTCATTTTCCCAACCTCCCAAATCCACCTCACCCAACTTGGCCACATTTGCTAACCTGGTTTGGCTTCACCCAACCACTTGGCAGCATCTACAGTGATGGGTACGAATTTCCCAACCCTCAAAAGTCTGTACCCCATATGGAGTCAACCCCACAACTTCCCATAGTCACCACAACCAGATATCAAAAGCATACGAACTTTGAACGTTTGTAGCTTTCTTGTTCGTGCTCCGATTGAAGCGATCCTTGGCTCGTCGGAAAGCAATTGAGTAGATGAGTCACTTCAGATACCTGCTCAATCCAAATAGCATTCACACACACTCAGAAAATCCAAACCACATGAAACACAAATTCTTGCACACGCTCACACCACGCATGCAACGCATGAACATATGATGGGAGGCAGACAGACGTGAATGCGAATGGTAGCATCACTCAACATAAGGAAGTGGGGAAGGGTGGTGAAGGTGGAGGTGGTGGGGGTGAAGGTGGATGAGGAAGACAGAAAGGAAAGTGTTGCAGTCATCAAAAGTGTTGCTACTGCAGTCATCGGTATGCACGAAGGGCGAGCCAGCCGAGCAAAGAGACCCACGAAAGGCAACAAAACCCCAACTCATGCAACCAAAGTAGCAACTGCAGTGGGAGGAAACGTGGGGAAAGAACATTAAGTGGAGGAGGGTGATCACTACAAGCGACTCACTAGCGATACAGGTCAGAGGAAAAGAATCCATCATGCGTGCACATAGTACCAACCTGCAAGTGGAAGTGAGACTACAATTCCTTGGGGCAAGAGCATGCTGCTCCCACTGCGGCAAGGTAGAGTCACTGAACCACTGCCTTTTGAGTTGGTAGAAAGTACAAATGGTGGTCATGGCAGTCCAGAGAGTGCTCCAACTGATGAACTTGGGCAGGAAGGTGGAATCGGTCGGGGATCTACTGTTTCAGGCAACACACATGCGGTCAGGTTTTCCAGGGACATCAACTATTGCCACGTTGGCCCCTCAGCTATGGCTGGCAAGGTGTAGTGTTATGTTAAGGGGGGCAAAATTTCAGCCGGAAAAAGGGACTGAAAAAGCCGACATACGTAAAGATCTACAGGGAGGAAAGAAAATGGCAGCTCAATGGACTGGGGACACATGGCAAGAGATGAGGCATAAGTGTTGCGTAGGTTCTACAGCACGGAGGCCTTGCTGGCATATAGAGCAGATTTCAAGTCTTTCTGAAGGACCCGACGGTCTCCTTTCAGCCACCATAAAGCGTACGAGGAAGGGTCTGCCTCTACACGTAGACAGTATGCCTTTTAAAAAGCCAGTAACAACGGAGGATGTCTTTGTTTGCTTTTAATATTTGCATCAACAAAAGAAAAGGTAGAAAATATTTCATGGTTTTTGTTTGAAATATTTTATTTTTTCTTAACAGTTTACACTTATTTTCTTTTATTGGATGAATTTCACTATACAATATATAAATCCACAACTGTAACTGCAGTATAGGAAGGTCCACACAGACACGTGGTGGTCCACCATGACCCTCCTTGTACTACTCTACAGCGGTTTGAAGAAGGGTAAGGGCACGTTGTTGGATGCACGTCATTCTGAGTGCATGTCATCATAACGTCCTGCCGAGTGCTCGTGCTATTCATGTGTGCATTGTTTCCATGAGCATATGTCATTGTGCATGGCTGTTGGATGTTATCATCTCTGTGTTTTTCTCCAAGTTTAAATGCTTGATCATGCAGAGAAATCCAGAGCGTTCCAACGATACCAAGATCGCCTTTTTCCGACCAAGACCGCCCAAGTTAAAACATTTCCAAGACTTGGATTTCTTATTACCTTTTGGGGTTATATCTGTTGACTACTATTTGGATCTAGAAGCTCTAAGCACACCTTCAATTACCACTTAGTTAGTCCCCACGGGGTCACCTCCAAGGGTCCTCGGGTGCCTGGCAAAGCCAGCCCCTAACCAAGGCTCCGTGTTTGTCGAGGGACGCACTAAGTGTAAATTCGGTCGTGTGCAATAGAACGCTCCCAAGCTCAGTTGCGCAGCGTTTGGACGACAAATAGGCTCGTATGCAGAAGTAGCTCTTCACGTCAATACGATGATAGAGCAAAATATTCACTCAAAGGATTGATTACAATGAAACACAAGCACACATTTTATATTCCGCCTAACGCACATGCAAAGTGGAGTGGGAAACAGTTGGTAAACTGCATTTCTAAGACTTCGCCGAGTAAGCAATGAAAACGATTGGTCAACATCTCCTGTATTTGGCTTGATCCGTCTCTGTAGGAAAACCGTCTTCAAATTCCATGTCCCCCAAACGCCTCTGCTGCCTCCACTTGCGAACGCACACGTAAAATCATGAACGCTCATGTGAATCACCGTTTTGTCAGAATGTTGTGTTTGTCTAGCCTGCAGTGGGGTACTCAATAGTGTGTACAGCCCAACTTAGGGTTTCCTATATGTACTCAACTGCTTGCTAGTGAACCCCCTCTCTTCTTCATTCCTCATTTTCTTCACATGGTATCAGAGCGACTACGCTCCTGGCCTGTGGGCCCACCTAACTGCTTCCGCTGCTACTCTGTGTACTACACGCCCCGTCGCATGCCCCTCGCGCGACCCTTAGTGGCCCCGTCGCCACCCCCCGCGGCCCCGTCGCCGCCCTTCTCGGCCCCTCGCAGCCCCTTCGCGGCCCTGTTGCCGCCCCTTTCAGGTCCCACGCGGCCCCTTCACGGCCCGTCGCCGCCCTTCCAGGCCCCTTGCGGCCCCTTCGCGGCCCCGTCGCTGCCCCTATCGGCCCCGTCGCCGCCCCTATCGGCCCCGTCGCCGCCGCCAGCAGCCCTGTCGCCGACCCTAGCGGCCCCGTCGCCACCAGAGGCCCCTTCGCGGCCCCGTTGCCGCCCCTTTCAGGCCCCTCGCGGCCCCTTCGCGGCCCGTCGCCTCCCTTCCAGGCCCCTCGCGGCCCCTTCGCGGCCCCGTCGCCGCCCCTATCGGCCCCGTCGCCGCCGCCTGCGGCCCCGTCGCCGACCTCTCAGGCCCCTCGCGGCCCCTTCGCGGCCTCGTCGCCGCCCCTATCGGCCCCGTCGCCGCCGCCAGCGGCCCCGTCGCTGCCCCTAACGGCCCCGTCGCCGCCCCTATCGGCCCTGTCGCCGCCGCGAGCGGCCCCGTCGCCGACCCTAGCGGCCCTGCCGCCGCCAGCGGCCCCGTCGCCGACCCTAGCGGCCCCGTCGCCGCCTGCGGCCCCCTCGCCGACCCTAGCGGCCCCGTCGCGGCCCCTATCGGCCCCGTCGCCGCCTCCAGCGGCCCCGTCGCCGCCACTTGCGGCCCCGTCGCCGCCCCTTTCGGCCCCTCCTCGACCCTGCCCCGGCCCCGCCCCGGCCATGCCCCGTCGCCAGCCACGGTGCACCGGGGGCACGTGCACCGCCCCGCCCCCCCCCCCCCCCCCCTTTTCCCGTTGCCCGTTGCCGCCCCTTTCAGGTCGCCTCGACAGGCAATGGGAGGGGCGACCTGGGGGAGGGGGGCGAGCATCGCCCCTTCTGCCGCCTGTTTTGGCGCCCTGGGAGACCGCGCGTCGCCCCCCCCCCCCCCCCCCCCTCCTCCCTAACCTCCCTACCCGCCGTCCCGCCCTGCCCTGTGTTAGGGTCTGGGGGTGGCGAGTAGGGGGTGACAGGTGTGTGGTCTCCCCTGCTCCTCCTCCTCCTTCGTCTCCCACTGCTGCAGTTGTCGCTGAGGGGGGTGGATGTGTGGGAGCCTAGGGTTTAGGGTTTAAGGGGGGTGATGTGGGAGTGGAGCTAGGGTTTTGAGGGAGGTGGATGTGTGTGAGACTGCGGTTTAGGGTGTAAGGGGGGTGCTATGGGAGTGGAGCTAAAGTTTGAGCAAGGGGTGTGTGTCGAGAGGTGTGGGGCAGCTGGAGGAGGTTGGTTGAACGGAGGTTGTCGTCGTGTCGTTAGCAGCACCAGTAGTCCGAGGCGCTGCTCCGGTAGCCCAGTCGTAGCCAGCTGTGCCAGTCGCCCGTGGGTCCGTTGCTCGTCTGCCGTTAGTCTTAGCCGCGGAGCCAGTTACTCCAGTAGTCCGGAGCGCTGTTCCGGTAGCCGCTGTGCCAGTGTGACTCCTGTTGCCCGTGTGTCTGCAGCTTCAGCCGTCGCCTCCTATCTCCTCTCCTCTTACAGTCTCGCCTCCTCCTCCTCACTTGCCCTTTGTGAATGACTCTAGCTTTGCTCGCTATTGTGAACTCCTGCTCTATGCCTGCTTGCTCATTGTGCTGATTACACCCCACTTTGGCTATGGGGGTGTGTCAGAATGTTATGTTTGTCTAGCCTGCAGTGGGGTACTCAATAGTGAGTATAGCCCAACGTAGGGTTTCCTATATGTACTCAACTGCTTGCTAGTGAAACCCCTTTCTTCTTCATTCCTCATTTTCTTCACACGTTTTCCCGTTGTAAAACGCACTATACCGTTTTGTACCTGAAACGAAATCATCGCGTTAAGTGCGCGACATTTCTGGCGAAGATTCATGCTCGCCACGTCAGAAAAGTCAAGACTCGAATTTCAGTTAGTCAACTGAAATTTCGAGTCAATCCCGAGCACCCCTCGGGATCTCTCGGCACCCCTCCGAAACTCATGCGCACACCTCACGTGCGCAATCATGCACGACAAGACAAACTGGTCGTGCTGTACAGCGCCACAACGTGCGCCCTGTGCACACTCGCAACAGTGCGAGCCTGACGCGTTGGCCTGAGGGCCCATGCGCGCATGTCAGGACCAAACGCGCGGGTCCTGACAGTTGCGCGCTTTTTGACCAGTGCGAAACAGGTCAAAGGGCTTGGTCAAACATCGAGCCCCACCTCTCCGGCACACTCGACTCCCAGAATGAGCACTCATGAAATTGTGAAGAAATGAGGAATGAATGAACTCGCACAAGGTTGGGTACAAGTAGGAAACCCTAGGAAACTGTACCTCATATTGTCTACCCCACTATAGCCTAGACAAGCTATATGATATGAGTTTGACACACCCCCATAGGCAAAGTGGGGAAGAACAAGAGGTCACAAGACCAGTCAAGCAAAGCAAAGCAAGCTCAGAGTGGATCACAACGTCACCACACAATCCGAGCACAAGAGCAAGGCCACAAGGCCAGTTCACATGCAAGATCATATATAAAGGTAAATAGGCAAGTGCAGGTATAGAAAGATCACAGTACAAGCAAGGTCACGAAGTGAGCAAGTGAGGCACAAGACCTAGAATCGTACAGAAGCGCTGATGATCACCAGGCGGAAGTGCCTTGGTAAAGATATCAGCAGTGTTGGCCTCAGAGGCCACGTAAGCAAGGCGCAGCTGACCACGCTGCTGCAGCTCACGAGCAAGGAAGTAGCGAAGAGCAATGTGCTTCGTTCTGTGCTCCAGTCTGTGCTCCCGACACAAGGCCAGCATGGCCTTGTTGTCTACGTACAGAACTGGAGGAGAACGAGGCGGCTCTCCTAGGTCAGTCAGCAGGTAGGTGAGCCAGCATAGCTCCTTTGCAGCCATGGCTCCCGCGTAGATCTCAGCCTCACAGGTGGAGCCGAGAACAGAAGACGAGCGGGTAGACCGCCACGAAACAGAGCCGGAACCAAGGCTGAAGGTGTAACCCTCTGACGACCGCTGCGCAGCCTGGTCGTCAGCCCAAGAAGCATCTGCGTGACCTGTGAGGACCACTCGACGTCGCCCTCCAAGCACTAGCCCCATGCCCGACGTACTGCACAAGTAGCGCAACACCCTCTTCGCTGCAGCCATGTGCTCTGGTCGGTGTCTCCGAGGAGCAACATAGCGTGCCAAGATGCTAAGAGGGTATGCAAGGTCAGGTCGTGTGCAGGTCATCAGGTACATGAGGCAGCCAACAAGCTCTGGGTACGGGCCACTCGGCTCTACGGACTCATCTGAAGGCAGAGCTGAGAGCGAGTGGCGAGTAGACAGAGGAGTGGCCTGAGGCGAGGAGTACGTGAAGTCGAAGCGCTGAAGGACCTGCTGCACCATGTGTGACTGAGTCAGGGTAATGGTGCGCTGTGCTTATTCCCGGGTGATCTGCAAGCCAAGGTAGCTGCGCAGTTCACCCAGGTCTGTGCACGTGTGTCTCTTCTGCAGCTCGTGGGCGAGTCCAGCAGTGTCAGCAGTGGCAAAGACCAAGTTGTCGACGTACACGAGGATATAGAACGGCGGCAAAGAGGTGTCGGTGCGCAGAAACAGCGACGGGTCGGCTGTAGAAGGAGCAAACCCAAGAGCCGCAAGTGTAGTCCTCAGTGAGTCGTGCCACTCACGGGGCGCCTGGCGGAGACCGTAGACTGGCCGTCGGAGGCTCCACTGTGTACCAGGGGGAAACGACCCAGTGAAGCCAGGTGGGCGGCGCAGCTAGACCTCCTCGTGCAGGCTGCCCTGTAGGAAAGCTGTGCTGAAGTCAAGAGAGTGAAGCTCGTAGTCGCGCTGAGCGGCTATGTGCAGCAGCACCCGAAGAGTGGTCATCTTCGGGGTGGGAGAGAAGGTCTGAAAGTAGTCAACTCCCTGCCGCTGACTGAAGCCTTGAGCCACGTAACGCGCCTTGAAAACAGGTGGAGAACCCGACGGCCGCTTCACCCTGAAAATCCACATGCCACTGATGATGTTTGCCCCAGGTGGGGGAACCTCGTCGACGTAGGTGCCTGTGGACTTCCAGGAAGCCATCTCTGCGTCCATGGCTGACTGCCACTGAGAGGAGTAGGGACCCTCGATCGCCTCAGCGTACGATCGAGGAGTCGGGATGTCAAGTGCATCCGGGTCTCCTTCAGGGGCAATCAGCGTGGACACGAGATGAGGCAAAGCAGCAGCAAAACACTAGAACCCCTTCTGCCTGTCCTGAAGGACGTCCGTGCTAAGAGCACACTCACCCTCGACGGACGGAGGACAGACTGACTCGGACTCAGCAACAAGACTAGTAGCGAAGTCCAGACGACAGCGAGCAGCAAAGTTGACAAGCTCAGCAACTAGGGCCGACGCAGCAGTGGACTCAGAGGAAGGGTCAGTGACAACAGTAGCCAGGAGACGCGTGACAGTAGGACTGGCAGCACGAAGAGAGTCAGACTCCGGGTCAGCAAGAACAAGAAGAGAGGACTCTGGAGGAGACGGCAACGCGACATGCAGAAGAGCACTGGAAGGACGCAGTGCCATCTGGTGTGTGCCTAGAACCGCTGGAGGACGCGGACGCGGAGCACGACCACTAGTGCGAGCGGCACAAACAGGTGACGAAGGACGAGACGCAGGCTCACGACGCTCAGCAAGACCTCCAATAGGATCAGTGTAGGGAGAAGGAGCAGGTAGGGGGGAGGCGGGCTGTAACTGTGACCGCGACTGGACAGGCTGTGGACACTCTAAGGGAGGAGCAGGACCAGTAGAGGCCGCGAGACCAAGAACTTGCTCAAGGAGCGGAACGAAGTACGACCGCGGCCGCGCAGCGCCTCCAGAACCAGCAGGGACAGTACCAGTACCCCCAGCGGCAGCACCAGCGCCAGTAGCACCTCCAGCTCCAACAGCGCCAACTCCAGCACCCTCAGACGCACTAGCGACAGCAGAACCACCAGCGCCAACACCCCCAGCAGGTCCAGCTCCAGCAGCTCCAGCAGCACCAACCCCAGCAGGACCGGCAGCTCCAGTACCGCCAGCAGCTCCAGCAGTACCTCCAGCAGGACCAACTCTAGCAGCCCCAGCAGCACCCCCAGTCCCAGCAGCTCTAGTACTACCAGTACGAGCACCTCCGGAACCAGCAGCAACAGTAGTACCTCCAGCTCCAGTAGCACGGCTCCAGCGCCGGGCAAACCACTCGCGCAGCTCCTGCGGAGAGAGTAGCTCCCGCCTCGACGAAGCATCGCGAGAGGCCACACGAGCAGACCCAGCACCGCCAGACTCCGCACCCCCAGGCTCAGCACCCCCAGGCTCAGCACCCCCAGACTCAGCACCCCTAGACTCCGCACCCCCAGGCTCAGCACCCCCAGGCTCAGCACCCCCAGACTCAGCACCCCCAGACTCAGCACCCCCAGGCTCAGCACCCCTAGCAGCACTAGAGTCAACAGCTTCCACGACAGGCTCGACTGCGTCTACCTGGGACACACCTGATGGGGCAGGACCCTGAAGGGGGAGGGGATCTACCAAGGAAGGACCTGGCGCAAGGAAGAGCGGCGGCGGGAGGAGGGGCGCAGTGCGGTAGGGGAAGAGACGGTAGTAAGGCACCGACTCGTCGAAGGTGACGTCATGGGAGGACAGAACACGGCGCGAGGTGGGGTGGTAAAACTGCCAACCAGGCGCGTCAGGGGGGGAGCCAAGGAAGACGCAGGGAATAGCACGACGGGACAGCTTGTCCGCAGACAAGTCGCAGACAAACGCCTGAGATCCCCAGACCCGAAACGCAGACGCATCGCCTACCTTCCCCGTCCACCGCATGGTGGGGGAGGTCTCAGGCAAGGAGACTCGGGGCTGAAAGATGAGCTGATGCCCTGCGTACTAAACCGCAAACGGCCACAGAAAATGGGGGGCAGCCGCATGGATCTTGGACGTACGAGCGACGTCCATGACCATGCCAATGCGGGGCTCAGCAATCCCATTTTGCTGTGGAGAGGCCGGAAGCGTGAAGGTCTGGCGGATGCCCTGTGCACGACAGAAGGCTCCCAGACGGGCAGAGGAAAACTCCCCACCTCTGTCAGAGTGCAGATGCAGAACTGGAAAGTCCGAGCCGAAACTCTCTCTGAGCTGGAGACGAGCTGCGCGGATCCAGTAGATCAACACCTCAGTGACGTCACCCTTGCTGCGCAAGGGGAAGACCGTGGTGTAACGCGAGTAGTCGTCAACCACCAACAGGAAGTAACGCTCGTGACCCTGGCCACGGACGCGGGCGGGGCCCCACACGTCCATGTGAAGAGTCTGCAGCGGAGCCTCTATCGGAGGAAACTCGGAGGAGTGAGGGGCGGCGCGTTGTCGCCCCTCGACGCAGGGGACGCAGGTAGGGGCAGGCCCCGGAGGTAGGGGAGGGAGAGACCGGGGGAGACCAGAGACAAGGACACGCGAGGCCATGCCTTGGAGACGAGGTAGGGAGGGATGACCAAGGCGGTGGTGCCAGAGGAGAGTCAGGTGGGACAGGAGACGACACGAGCAGGGGGCAGACTCAGGACCAGACCTGGACGCTGCAGCAAACACCTGACTCGACGCAGCTACCTGACCAGACTCAGCAACCGGAGGAGACTCAGTAGTCAGTGTGTACAGGCTCGACCTCGGCCGACGGGTAAACTTGGCCAAGTGTCGGCTTGTCCGCGCACACGTACAGTGGGTCACCCGTTGACTCGCAGGAGTGAACTGGTCAGCCCCCCGATCCTGTAGATCAGCACCACTCACCAAGTTCGTAGAGAACGAGGGGAGGTAGAGACCTGACAGGGTGCCAGAGGGGGCTGCCGGACAGGGTAAGACAGTGGAGAAGCGAGCAAGGACAGGACCCCTAGAGGGGTCCGCCAGGGAGACCGCAACCGGCCGACTAAGTGGCGTAAGGGTGGTGCGGTCTCGAAAGAAGGAGCGGGAAGCACCCGAGTCAAGAGTGAAGGTGTGTAAGGCCTGAGCCGACGTGGTACCTGAGAGAGCAGACTCACCAGTACCTGGGGCAGCAGACGTACTAGCACCTAGAGCAGCAGCCTCACCAGCACCTAGAGTAGCATCCTCAATGCCCGGGTCGGGCGGAACACACAGGTAACAGTCACCCTCATCACTAGTAGGCAATGCATACATGGCAGTGAGGATAGCATCATAGTATAGATATCTACCCGCAGCCGAAGTAGCTCCACCTAGTCGGGGAGCTCAGCCGCGTCGCCAAACTTCGTACGCCAGGCGTCGCTCAGACGGGCGAAGCAGCGGGACTCTACGTGACCAAGCGTCCCGCAAGGCTGACCAGTCCGAGCACCAGTGCAAATGACGTACGGACAGCGAGCAGTACCCCGTGACCCGTCACGCTGAGCGTACCACTCACGAAGCTGCTGGGGCGAAAGGACCATGCGAGGACGACGCTGAAGCTGCACCTGGCCACTACAAGCAGCTGCCGAACTACTTACTCCAGGACGACTCCCACTACGGCCACCCCGACAACCCCAACTAGCGTACCACACATGAAGCGGTTGGGGGGTGAGGGACTCATGCGGGCGATGCTGTAGCTACACCTGGCCACTACAAGCAGCTGTGGAACTACTCACTCCAGGACGACTCCCACTACGGCCACCCCGACAACCCCAACTAGCGTACCACTGACGAAGCTGTTGGGGGATGAGGAACTCACGCGGGGGACGCTGGAGCTGCATATGGCCACACCAGGAGCAGCAGTAGCAGTAGAAAGAGCAGTAGCAGCAAGAGCAATAGTAACAGCAGTACGGGCAGGGCAGTGCTCACCAGTGGCGAGAAGGGCAGGCGTACGACGGCGGCAACGGCGAGGCCGCTACCACTGTAGGGCGAGAGCTCCGTGGCAGCTACAGGGGTGGCTGCTCCAAGGGCGGCAGTTGTAGGGGCGGCTGCTTCAGGGGCGGCTGCTGCAGGGGTGGCTGCTCCAGAGGCGGCTGCTGTAGGGGCGGCTGCTGCAGTGGCGGCTGCTCCAGGGGCGGCTGCTCCACGGGCGCCTCGGCTGCTCGGCGGCTCGGCGGCTCGGCTGCTGGGCGGCACGGCGGCTCGGCTGCTCGGCTGCTCGCTAGGGGCGGCGACGGGGCCGGTTAGAGGCGGCAACGGGGCCGGTAGGGGCGGGGACTGGGCCGCGTAGGGAGGGGAGCGGCGACGGGGCCGCTAGGGGCGGCGACGGGGCTGCGTAGGGGCGGCGATGAGGCCGCGTAGGGGCGGCGACGGGGCCGCGTAGGGAGGGAGGCGGCGACAGAGCCGCTAGGGGCGACGACGGGGCCGCGTAGGGGCTGCGACGGGGCCGCTAGGGGCGGCGACGGGCCCGCGTAGGTGCGGCGACGGAGCCGCGTAGGGAGGGGAGCGGCGATGGGGCTGCTAGGAGCGGCGACGGGGCCGCGTAGGGGCGGCGACGGGGCCGCGTAGGGGCGGCGACGGGGCCGCGTAGGGGCGGCTACGGGGCCGCTAGGGGCGGCAACGGGGCCGCGTAGGGGCGGCGACGGGGCCGCGTAGGGAGAGAGGCGGCGACGAGGCCGCTAGGGGCGACGACGGGGCCGCTAGGGGCGGCGACGGGGCCGCGTAGGGGCGGCGACGGGGCCGCGTAGGGAGGGGAGCGGCGACGGGGCCGCTAGGAGCGGCGACGGGGCCGCCTAGGGGCGGCGACGGGGCCGCGTAGGGAGGGAGGCGGCGACGGGACCGCTAGAGGCGGCGACGGGGCCGCTAGGGGCGGCGACGGGGCCGCTAGGGGCGGCGACGGGGCCGCGTAGGGGCGGCAGCGGGGCCGCGTAGGGAGGGGAGCGGCGACGAGGCCGCTAGGGGCGGCGACGGGGCCGCGTAGGGGCGGCGACGGGGCCGCGTAGGGGCGGCGACGGGGCCGCGTAGGGAGGGGAGCGGCGACGGGGCCGCTAGGGGCGGCGACGGGGCCGCTAAGGGTGGCGCGAGGGGCCGTGAGAGGGGCCTCTAAGAGAGCTCGACAGAAGGGCGGCCCACAAGGCGCGCCTCGGGCAGGAGTGACTGGCGCTCCGGTCAGAAAAAAAAGTTTGCGTGGAGGGCCCAAGGAAGCGTTCCCACTAGGGAACCTGCTCTATACCATGTGAAGAAATGAGGAATGAATGAACTAGCACAAGGTTAGGTACAAGTAGGAAACCCTAGGAAACTGTACCCCATAGTGTCTACCCCACTATAGCCTAGACAAGCTATATGATATGAGTTTGACAGAAACTGCATGAACACGCATGAACAAAACATGAACGACACATTAACAAAACATGAATGGTCATGAACGAACATGAACGTACGCAAAGAGTCATGAACACGCGAAGGCTCATGAACACTTGGAAATTCATGAGACACCTCGAACACCTATGAAACTCGAAACTCCTCGCATCCGGACAGTCATGAATGCTCGTGAATGCAACATCACAAAAACACACATAACTCGTGAACCGCTAAGGCGATTTACAAACCGTAAACGCCAAAATGATCACTACATAGATGCGCATTCCACACCACACAAATTACCTTCAAACAAATACCTATCAATTTCACCTTGCTCGACGAATAGACGACAGGTTGACGTGCAAAATATGATTTGCACCCAACAATATCTAATTTGGGCGAGTATTGTGACATGACTATAAAGAGATCTTTGGTTGGGTGGTTAGGAAGGCAACTTTGACTTTTGGATTGAGGTGGCTAGAAGTTTTTAGCATGGGTTGCAGATGTTGCAACACCTAGACAAAATCCAACTAGATTGGATTTTGCATGTGACACCTCAGGGCCTCATGATGAGGGTTGCATCCTTGCTGCTAGGAAGGTTCCTACCATCCTTCCCTAGCTCTTGGAAAACCTCTTCCCTCTCATGGTTCTCTTGGAGTTTCCAACTCCAACTTCTTATGCTTTCATGCTTGTACTTCCTCCATCATTCTAGTCATGCGGTTGCTGGACGTTTTCAATTGGTTCTCACTCTATAGACCATCTTGAGGACTGATTCAACTTGGAGATGGTAGCTAAGTCTAAGGCACAACATCCTACCAAGCCGATTTGCTTTTAGTTGAGAAATGAGTTCATCGTAAGTTCTCAAAGTGACGGATCCTGAACAACAAGTGGTATCAGAGCGGGTAGTCAACTTTGAGACAACAAATCGTCGTGAATTCTCAACCAATGTTGACGAGTGAGACCATTTTCTAGTATCTCTGCTCACGGAATTTCGATTGGTTGTCAAATGTTGTTCTAGTTCGAAGTATCCAGTCCGCGACGGCGTTTTGCGTGAAGTCGAAAGTTTTGGCTGAATTCTCTCCAAACGATTTCTCAAGTTTCCACCGTTCATAAGGCCTCAATATGACTGGAACGGACTCTAGAGGTACTAATGGCAAGATGGCTAGAGGTAGAGAGGCTGGAGAGCAAGGGGGAGTTGCTGGTGGTGGAGTGGGGACTCACCAACCAGCCAACCCTACGCTACCTACTTCTTATACACCATCTCCTATTACCGTGGATCCTTTGAAGGCTTTCTCTATCGAGAAATTCATGGGGGGGGACTACGAGCACTGGAGCTTCCGCATGAGGCTGATGTACACCCGATACAAGCTTTTGGATCTGGTGGAGGGGAAGGAGAAGATGCCGGATGCCGCGGAGCTGAAAGGAGCATGGATGAAGCGCTCGTTCGACGCGTACATGCTCATGGTGCAAGCGGTTGGCGGATGACAACTTGACCACATCAAGGATCTCTTGGGTGATCTAAAGTGTGGCCCCAAGGCTTGGAGGAAGCTTCTGGATGTGCACTCACCGACACATGCTACTGGCATCGTGCTACTTGTGCGGCGGCTGCGCGACATCAAGCTCGTTGATGGAGAGCCGATGCAACCGGTGTTGGATGAGATGCAGGACATCTTTACGAAGCTCCAAGGCGGCGGTGTGGTGTACCCGGAGCTCGTGCAATGCGTGGAGATCGTGATACGGCTGCCGGAGTCGTGGTCTGCCCTTGCTATCAACGTCAACTCCCAACAGCCCCAGTGGAGCGTGGATTACATCCGGGTACGCATTGTTGAGGAGGAATTGCGACGCCGGAGTGTGGAGCGCTTGGAGGAGGGGGCTGGCTATGGAGTTGGAGGTGGAAAAAGTGGCTTCAAGAAGAAGTGGAAGGGCAAGAACAGGGACAACCCTAAGAATGATGGCGACGGGGGTCAAGAGGAGGTGTGCTTTTACTTCAAGAAGCATGGACATCGTTGGCGGAAGTGTTACCAACGACCCAAGGATTGGACCCCGCCTTCATCAAGCAACCAGCAAGGTGGCAAGAGGAGTGGGGAGGTCATGGGAGCTAGTGGAGAGGAGAAGGGTGAGGAGAAAGGCGGCAAATCTGAGGAGCGAAAGGCCGGGTTCTTCTTCTTCGTGAACGAAGGCACAACCGACCTCGCTATGGCTGCCAAGGTTCTCCTACACCCCCTCACCCATTGGGTGATTGATTCCGGAAGCTCTTAGCACATGACTCCTCGTGCGGACCTGCTCGATGAGATTCAGCCCGCACCCATCTCTACAGTCACATCCGCGACGGGCGCCAAGGCCAAGGTCATGGGCATGGGATGCGCCAAGTTCATAGGAGCGGATGGAGAGCTCGTGGGGCTGAAGAACGTGCTGTGGGTGCCGGACTTGTGTGCGAACCTGATTTCTACCAGCCGGTTGGGAGATGTGGGTGTGAATACCGAGACGATTGGCTCGGAGCGCTATCGTGCCTACAACGATGAGCGGCTGATTTGGGACCTGCAGCGGAAAGGGGATGTCCACAAGCGGATGTGGCAGATCCCGGTCCTCCCTTGGCAGAAATCGGGCAAGGCGGTAGCGGCGGCATTTATGGAGGAGAGTGTCACCGAGGAGGAGCACCAAGGTGTGCAAGGAGAGGAGCTGATTGGAGGAAGCGCGGCGGTTAAGGCGTCGGCTATCTCGGGCCAAGCGGATTGGGAGACTTGGCATCGGCGACTCGCGCACGTGGCTGTATCTACATTGGAGGAGATGCACAAGGAGAAGTGTGTGCATGGGCTGCAACTGCAAGGAGATGGCGCTCACTATGGCAGCTACGAGGCATGCATGCAGAACAAGTTTGTGCGGTTCCCATTTCCACGTGCGGAGGGATCGGCGAAGGCACCCTTGGAGGTGGTGCACATGGACCTAGTTGGTCCTATGAGGACTGAGGGGACTGGGGGAGTGCTGTACTTCCTCACCATGGTGAATGAATGGAGCAGATTCACTTGGGCTCGTCCCTTGTCCAAGAAGAGCGATGCTGAAGCGGTGATCAAGGAGGATTGGTTGCCGATGGTGGAGCGGCAAGCGATGCGGCTGGTGAAGGTGCTGAGGAGCGACCGAGGTGGAGAGTTCCTTGGACCGGAATTTACCAAGTTCCTCAAGAGGAACGGCATCCGACACCAACTGACCTGCCCCGGAACACCGCAGCAGAACGGCATTGCTGAGCGTGCCAACCGGACCATTGGCGAGGCGGCTAAGACCCTGTTGGGGGCTGTGGGGATGCCCTACAAGTTATGGCCTGAAGCTGTTCGCCATGTCATCACGGTCAAGAACAGGGTCTTGACGCATGTTGGCGACAAGCACTGGGTGCCGTATGAGCGTTGGCTTGGGAAGAAGCCATCCATTGACATGCTGCGGGTGTGGGGATGCATGGGGCTTGTGATGGTGCCTAAGGAGCAGAGGCACAAGCTGGAAGTTGCTGCTTTGTGGGCTGTCCATCTTGGGATGGTTCCTGACTCGAAGGGGTGGCTGATGTGGGACCCCAAGAGCAAGAAGACGCTGGTCAGCCGTGACATCAAGATTGTAGAGGACGTCATGTACAAGGACTGGCAGCAGCAGCAGCAGGTGCAGATTGGCTTGCGTCTGCAGGACATTGAGTGGTCTGTAGTGGAGGAGGTTCAGCTGCACCTTGATGAACTCCATCGGTCCGAGCTGACCAGTGACCACAGTGGCGGAAGTGAGTAGCAAGGTGCTGGTCCTGCTGCGGAGGAGGGGTTGGAGGATGAGTCGGCGCGTGAGGACTCACCATCTCAGCCGGAGCCTGTTGCAACCGCCAAGGTCACCAAGAGGAGTGTGCAGAAAGGAGCTTCACCACATGGGCAGCAGACTGCAACCCGCGAGAAGAGAGAGGAGCAGCACCTTCAAGGCTGAAGTATAGCCGTTTGGGAGGACCCAAGCAAGGTGCCATGGCGGTTCAGGCGGATGAGGGAGACAATGAGGAGATAGCGTTCTGTTTCTTCACACCTCTGCCTGGAGAACTAGCCACAGTGGAGGAGGCATTGAGTGGACCCCAGAAGAAGGAGTGGAAGGCTGCCATGGATGCGGAGTTCAACAGTCTCATTGAGAATGGGACTTGGGAGCTTGTTGAGTTACCCGAGAGGCAACGGCCTATCAGCAGCAAGTGGGTCTTCAAGGTGAAGAGTGGAGCTGATGGTGCGTTGGAGCGGTTCAAGAGCCGCTTGGTCGCCAAGGGGTTTCAGCAGAAAGAGAAGGTTGACTTCAATGAGATCTTCGCTCCCGTTGTCAAGCCAGTGACATTGAGGACTGTGCTGGCTGGCCCTGCTGTGAAGAGATGGCACGTGAAGCATATGGATACTGTATCACCACGGCGTTTCTCAATAAAATACTGCTGGATGATATCTACATGGCGCAGCCAGACGGCTATGAGGATGGGACCAGCCGCGTGTGCAAGCTCAAGAAGTCTATTTATGGCCTTAAGCAAGCGCCCTGGTGCTGGTATGAGAAGCTAGAGGAGGTGCTGCTGAGTGGAGGCTTCAAGACGTCCCAGGCGGATCACAGCTTGTTTCTACTTGGAGAGGGGGAGCAGCTGCTCTTGCTACTGGTGTATGTCGATGACATACTGCTGTTCTCACCTTCCATGGAGTGGATTGAGAGGACACAGAAGCTGCTGATGAACAACTTCAAGTGCAAGATGCTGGGGGATGTCCACAACTACTTGGGGCTGCAGATTGAGAGGGATGTTGAGAGGAGGTGGCTGAAGATGCATCAGTCACACTACATTTCTGGTGTCATGGAGCGCTATGGTGTGACTGGGGGTCGCACTGTGATGACACCATTCCCTGCAGGCTTCAAACTGAAGAAGGCAGCTGAGGAGGATGATGTGCTTGAGGATGAGCAGTGGAATGAGTACCAGTCACTCATTAGGAGTGTGATGTATGCTGCTGTGCATACGCGACCTGATGCTTCATTCGGAGTGGGGCAGCTGGCCAGAGTTGTGCAGTGGCCCGCTGAGGAGCAGTTGGAGGTGGCAAAGCGTCTGGTGCGCTACCTCGGATCAACGGCATCTGCTGGTGTTCAGTTTTCAGCTGGCGGCCATCTGAAACATATTGGAGCAGATGGGGTTACGCCTGGAACCTTGAAGCTGTCGTGCTTCACCGACGCCACATAGGCCTCAGAGGAGGAGGATCAGTCATCAGTTGGCGGCTTTGTGTGCATGGTCGGAGGTGTACGAGTGAGCTGGAGGTCCAAGAAGCAAAGTGAGATTGCTCAGTCTTCCGGAGAGGCAGAGTACATAGTGATGTACCATGCTATCAAGGAGATCGTGCTCTTGAGGAAGCTGCTGGAGGACATGGGAGCTGAACAGGAGGGACCTACACCCCTTTTCTCCGACAGCGAGGCTGCTATTGGCATGGCCAATAATCCTATCCTGAATGGGCTGAATAAGCACATGAAGATTCAGTGGCACTAGGTGAGGCACCCCTAGGTTCACTCACACCCCACCCCCTAGCACCACTCCGTCGACTCCCACACACCCACCCCCTTCAGCGGCAGCTGCAGCAGTGGGAGACAGAGGAGGAGGAGGAGCAGGGGAGACCACACACCCGCCACCCCCCACTCGCCACCCCCGAACCCGAACACAGGGCAGGGCGGGATGGCGGGTAGGGAGGTTACGGGGGGGGGGGGGGGGGGGCGACGCGCGGCCTCCTAGGGCGCCAAAGCAGGCGGCAGAAGGGGCGACGCTTGCCCACCCCCCCCAGGTCGCCCCTCCCGTCGCCTATCGAGGCGACCTGAGGGGGCCGCACGCGGCGACGAGGCCGCTGGCGGCGTCGGCGGGGCCGATAGGGGCGGCGACAGAGCCGCGAAGGGTCGCGCACGGCTCCCCTGGGCGCCGCGGCGGGGTAGCGGGGAGTGGCGCGCCTAGAAGGAACGGGGCCGCGCGACTCGAGGCGCGCGCCAGAGAGAAAATCGCCGCGCGCCAAAAATAGGTCGCACGCCACGGGGCTTGCGACAGATCGAGTAGCAGCGGAAGCAGTAGTAGGGCCCACAGGCCAGGAGCATATGTGCTCTGAAACCATGTGAGAATGAACGAGAATGAGAAATGAGAGAAGAGAGGGTTCACTAGAAAGCAGCAGGATACATATAGGAAACCCTAAGGGGTTGTACTCGCTATAGAGTACCCCACTGCAGGCTAGAGATCAATAACATTCTGACAGCAGATGGTGAAGGAGGGGATTGTTGAGCTTCACCATGTGAAGGCTAGCAAGCAGGTGGCAGATTTTCTGACCAAGAGACTTCCCGAGAGCGCACATTGGAAGTGTGCTAAGATGTGTGGCATGGCATTGCACTAGTTTGGGCAGCAGTGTCATGAGTGCATGTGTGATTGTGTGCATGAGAGTTTGCATGTGTGTGAGTGTGTGTGCATGCAGTCCGTTAGTCTGAGGGGGAGTTTGTTGGATGCACGTCATTCTGAGTGCATGTCATCCTAACGTCCTGCCGAGTGCTCGTGCTATTCATGTGTGCATTGTTTGCATGAGCATATGTCATTGTGCATGGCTGTTGGATATTTTCATCTCTATGTTTTTCTCCAAGTTTAAATGCTTGATCATTCAGGAGAAATCCAGAGCCTTCCAATGTTACCAAGATCGCCTTTTTCCGACCAAGACCGCCCATGTTACAACATTTCCAAGACTTGGATTTCTTATTACCTTTTGGGGTTATATCTAATTTGGGCAAGTATTGTGACATGACTATAAAGAGATCTTTGGTTGGGTGGTTAGGAAGGTAACTTTGACTTTTGGATTGGGGTGGCTAGAAGTTTTTAGCATGGGTTGCAAATGTTGCAACACCTAGGCAAAATCCAACTAGATAGGATTTTGCATGTGACACCTCAAAGACCTCATGATGAGGGTTGCATCCTTGCTGCTAGGAAGGTTCCTACCATCCTTCCCTAGCTCTTGGAGAACCCCTTCCCTCTGATGGTTCTCTTGGAGTTTCCAACTCCAACTTCTTATGCTTTCATGCTTGTACTTCCTCCATCATTCTAGTCATGCGGTTGCTGGACGTTTTCAATTGGTTCTCACTCTATAGACCATCTTGAGGAGTGATTCAACTTGGAGATGGTAGCTAAGCCTAAGGCACAACATCCTACCAAGAGATTTGCATTTATTTGGGAAATGAGTTCGTCGTAAGCTCTCAAAGTGACGGATCTTGAACAACACACGTGTCTTTTAGTGTAGAGCTCGGAGAAAGGGTTCAACTTTCGTCGGTTATCCTTTTCGTCAATGTCGCTGTTTGTTTCGCAAACGATCATGTGTCCAACTTCGAATTTTGTGAAAGAAGTAGGACACTGAACTTGGGGCAACCTTTCGCACGATTCACAGACTGCACAAAAATTTGCTCGTGTGTCCACCACACAACGCACGATGAATTTGCGAGGTTTGCGACAGTCTCATCACACATCATGCGCTCTACCGAAGCCTGCGAGCAGGCTTCCCACATCGCCAAAAGACACGTGGAGGGGGATGTGGCACGAAATCCGCACCCCCTAGGTGCCCTGGCATTTCCCCGGAGCGACACAATAACTTGGCGCGAAGGCTCTTGACACACATTTGGCACATTTGCACACAACTCAAAGATTCACGCATATTTTAAAGTGTCCCACCAAAACGAGACGTCACAGCTTCCTTGTCTTTCTCACTTCAAAATTACAACTATAGTAGCTATGGCTCAGGAACCAGACCCAGGCAACGGGAACCCATGGACTTCGTCTAACCCTTCGGCCCCAACTTCCTAACCTGCTACCAACTCTAGGCCTCAACAGCGATGAGGTCGCGCTGCAGGCCAACCTGCTACTGCCTGGCGCCTAGAAGTCATCAACTTTGACAGTATAGTCTCTCAAGCCCCTGATCCGACCGCCCCTCTTAACGCCAACAACAACACACTCGCCTACTTTGACGCTGGCAAAGTGGAAACAGACGTAGACAAAAAACGCGGAGGACGAGGGCGAACCGTCCATGCCTTGTGAAAAACACCACGGATGGGAGGACGTAGAAGTCATGCAGTTGGCGTGGACCCGCCATGACAAGGACGAAGACATTAAAGGCCAAACATGCCTGCAGGGATAAAACAGAGATGTCACCATCCTGCTTTCCATCATAAGCTCGCCGTGGTTAAGGCAAAACTCTTCCGTATGGAGGCACATTGGCGCAAAGTACGTGACCTCTTGCTCGAACCATCCGGCAAGGGGCGCCCTCCAAAAATACCCATCTACTACGACATCTACGTCCACATCTTTGGCGATCGTGCCCGCGGAGAGTCACTCTGCAAAGGTAGTGAGCTAGACTACGGGGTTGGCACGAACTACTAGGAGTGATCGTAGCTTTGCTCAGTTCCTTAGTGCTTGCACATTCACGGGAGAAATCGGCAAGAGTTTCCACTAGGCAATGTCGAAATTACAGAATGATTAAACAAGCAATACCAGAATGACTACATCAGGCACCTAGCAACCTTGCAGCTAGCCTGGTCTACCACCAGCACAGCTCGGTCGACCGCCTGCCAGCGTTGCGTAGAGGAGCCGCGCCAGCACTGCAGAAGGGCGACCTGCCAACAGAGCAGGTCGACGGCGTACCAACGCTGCAATAGAGCGGCTATCTAGCATTGCCCCGTAGAACACAGTTGTGCGCACGCTCGCAGGTGCGCGCAGACGATTGGCCCGATCTGCCTTGTTGGGCATCCGTCAGTTGCCGTTTGCGCCTGACGAGCCATATCAACTTCAGGATACCAGCCCAAAGTCGCCTGCGCCATTGCGACCTTGACGACGTTCGCGTGCCTCCGCAGAACTCGTCAAGCAGGTTACTCGGTCGACGTGGTCGACCCCCATGTGCTCTGGTCGACCCCCAGATGTCTCCGGTCGACCACCAGGTCCCTCTGGTTGACCACCAGGTGCCTCTGGTCGTCCACAACTCCCGTCGAGCTACCCCCTGGTCGACGGACCCCATCCGTTGACCAGAACCGTCAGCGGTTGTCGCCGAGCTCCCCTCGTCGACCGCTACTCACTTGTCAGGTCGACGGACTGCTCCATCGACATCCCGATCAAGCGCCATGGCAATGTGAACGAAATTGTACACCAGGTTCTGCCACATAGCGAACTCGATTGCGCTGGTATCGCCTCACCAAATAAATGAAGGTTCGCTTATCCACTTTCATATACTCGTAGAATAAACCGTCGCGCATGATGCTGATAGGGCAAAACCATCACATACGAGTGTTTAGGTGATCCCTGCAAAGGAACACGCGCTTTTGGCGGAGCGAGAAGGCTGCGACAAGTGTGGGGAGTGCAGCACCAATTGCAATAGAGACAGGTAGCAGAAAATGTCGCAGGTAACCCTTCCACATAATGGCCAGGAAGTGCAGAAGCTGAATGTCCGTCATCGAGCGAAGATGATCTGTGGTGTAGGTATTCCAATAGGGCTATTTATAGCCCTCGTGTCACAGCGTCGCCAGTGCAACGTGTCGCACTATCAAGACGTATGAACCTGGTATCCTACAAGGTTGGGCGCGACTCGAGGTAGGCTGTAAAAGTTCAACTTCGCTAGGCAAACATTCGTGCCACCTGTGATGTTTGAGAAAGAGGAAACCGCGCCTCGGGTGTCAGGAATCGATATAGTCGACCCTAGGTCTACTCAAGTTCAAATAAATACAGTTCATAACAGAACATGAATTTACAGTACACTTCAAAAGACAGGCGCCCTTAGTAGCTATGGAGGGGGTACTGATATCGATCCTTCGCTTTGGGGGGACCTTCATTGCTATTTGCGGGCACTTTCCATCCTCCGACCCTCAGGCAAGAAAGTTATATTATTTCGTTCCAGATTCACCCATGGTCAGATGTGATGTGACCGTTATTCCCCTATCAGACGCCATTATTTTTAACCCTCAGGCAGTAAAGTTACAGTATTTCGTTCCAGATTCACCCATGGTCAGATGTGATGTGACATTTATTCCCCTATCGGACGCCATTACTTTTAATCTTGGCGCTGGAACCGCTGTGACAATGAAGGAAACAGTAGACAATTGTGCTTTCACGCCAAAACTGATGAAATCTTCCTAGACTAGGCTGGACAAGCCGTCGTCTTTCTCTCTCTCTCTCTCTCTCTTTCTCTTTCTTTGAACTGTCATGGCGCGGAACTTGGCGTTTGTCCCTCTCTACACTTCTGCGGCGTGCTGGTCGTCGTTATGCTTCTCCGCCGCTGCGAGTACTAGTGCCTACTGTGTGGCGGATCATGGTCATCAACAGCGCATTGGACAGGTCTTTTCCGCGATGCCTCGCTTGCCTCCGACAAGACGACGCCCGTGCTGGGTAGCTGCGTCTGTAATGCCAAATCAGGCGCGCATCAAGCTCCAACCGTCGCAATGTGAGTGTTTTTTCTGTCACTGAAGGCGGATGGGCCGGGCAAACCGTGCCAGAATCTCTAGCTCTCCTATACGATGATCTAGTAACAGCAAGCCACCCCGAATGCAGTTTTCAAGGGGCCCTGGCTCATTATTCTTGCAGCAAATGTCGTTCCCCTTCTAGAGTAAAACGTGGAATCGGCCAATAGTCACTGAATGGCTGGCAAGCCCCATGCTCATCCCCGCGACCTGCCTTTCCATACCCCAAAACACTTCTTCTACCTTGCCCACAGTGAAAGCGCTTCTGGCCCTGGACCAAGTATTGGCTCTGTGGAATAACAGCGCGTCAAACGTGATTTGTGACGAGTGGGGTGGCGGAATTGTGAAGTGTAACCAAGACGGCATGGTTACTAACTTGTGAGCTTTGTGATGAGATGTTGCTGTGCACTTTGGAGAAGGAGGGTAAGTGAGGATGGGATAGGGGAAGGGTTGTTTGGCAGGATGGAGGATGGATGGTGAATGATGGATAATGGAAGAGGAGCAGCATTGCAAGGGCGGACTGGCTGGCCAATCCCATGGAAACGTGCTGGCATGAGCAACGACCTGACCCGACCCCACCTTCCTCCTCCTCCTCCTCCCCAGTTGAACCGTCGCTGCAATCCCAGGCATATCGCCCCTTGGGATTCAGGGCAGGCTCTTCCTCCTCCCCACCGCTCTCTTCCGCCTCCTCTTCCTCCTCCGCATCCCCTGCTTTTCCTTTCCCCTTTCCCTTGCATGCACCGTTGCCCTTCCCCCTCTTCTTCCCTTTAGATGACTTACCCGCCTTCCCTTTCCTCTTCTTGCCGATGCTCCCGAATTCCGACCAATCAATGGTGCATTCCTCCTCCACGGGTGCCTCCTCCTCCGCATCCCCTTCCTCCACCTCCACTTCGGCCGGGATGATGGCAGCCCCTTCCCTGAGGGTGCCGTTGCCCAGGTCCTGATAGAGCTTGGAACGCAGGGCTGCCTTTCGATCAAAGGCATCACGGGCCCGCCGGGTGAAGGCGACGAAGGTGACGTCAGTCATCTTCTTCGCCGTGAGGCGGTTCCGGTCGCGCCTCTGCACACGTGCCAGCGGCGACCAGTACCTCTCCACTTCGGAGGAGGTGACTGGCTGTGACAAAGACGTCACAGCCAGGTCTTGGAGCGCCTGCACCTCCCCACCAAACAGGAACCACCATTCCGCCTCCGTCATGCGCCCCGCCTCCACCAAGGTAGTTGCTGCCCAACGGGCATCGTCAGAGCCCAACCTGCCCTCCCCTCGGTGAAACTGAGCCACCTGTGCAGCTAGCATTATGCGCTGCTGCACATCTCCGCCCCGGGCCTGGATTACCTCATCCACCCCTTCCTAATCTCCTTGTCATTCCTTACCTCCCCAATGTACTGGTTACGGGGGTTGAGGAGCCAACCGATGGCATGCAGGGGGTTGTGCAGTTGTGCGTCCCACCTCCTGGCAATGATCGCCTTGATGGAGGTGAGGAAAGTGCTCCTGTCCTTAGGCAACAGCAGACCCGTCCGCTTGATGAAGTGTGCGGCTGCTCACAGTGAATAAAGAGCACTAATTAGATAGGAAGCATGAGCGGGTGGGTGGAGAGATTAACAATCAATACCCATCGCGTAATACTTTCACGGATCTTGCCGATGTCGTGCAGCATGAGGTCGAGGCAGTGGGCGGCGCAGTTGGTGAAGAAGATATGGGGATAATCCGCGCTTAGCTTGCTGGCGGCGTTTTTGTTGTTCGAAGCGTTATCCATCACGACTTGGACGACATGCTTCGGCCCCACAGTGGTGATCGCTCCCTGAATAAGCGTTGCCAAGTAGTCCCCGGATTTTTTTACGGTCTTCGAGTCAACGATGTCGACGATGACGGGTGCGGTGTCATTTTGCGCGATGACACACACAAAACCGCGGGATTTGATGTCCGTCCATCCATTGACGGAGAGCGAGCACCCGCTGGTCTTCCAGCTCTCCTTCACCGGCCGCAGCAGGTCCTCGGAGTCCGCCTTCAGCTTGTCCAGCAATGGGCCGGATACCTTGTACGGGGTAGGGAGGGTGTACGGTTTTACGTACATGATCACCGCGTCAACGAACGCCTGGATCGATTTCGACTTGCTGACGTTGAAGGCGAGGTCGTTCTCGGCAACTGCAGCAGCCCACAGGTAATCAAGGCGATTATGCGCAACTTGGTCCGTCATATCACGGATATCTCGCTGCCGGGAGCGACGCACGGGCAGCGCCTCCACCGAGGACGTGGAGGCACGGGTTGATCCTCCCGTAGCATTTTCCATGGTCGAGCGCTCCTGATCGGCTGTCGCCCGCAGCTGCTTAGCGTAGTCCGACTTGCACATCGCAACGTTGTTGTCCCTCTTGTTAGTGCCGAACATGTGCTCGCCTATCCTAGTCGCATTAGCCGTCACAGGATTCTTGCAATAAATGCAGGTAGCACCGACTACGTTGCCTTCGTCATCCTTAATCTTAATGACGTGCTCCCAAAACTGAGAAGCGGGGCGCACCATGGCGTTCCACTAGACTATGCTGAGAAAGCGTGTGTCAGAGATTGTTGTTCTGAGATACGGCAGCCAGAGAGAGGATGTGTCGAATGGGATTTTCCTCCTCCAATATGTATCTCTTTGTACTGCTTTGTCGAGGGGTGTTTGAAGAATGGATGACGTGAGATGGGAGATGGATTGGCGTATTACTATTGGCTGGAATTGTGTCGCGCGCAATTGTGCGAGGCGTCAGGATTGGGGGCGAAAAATAAACCCAGCGCGCGAGTTGTGCTAACGACTCCGCGAAACGGGTACCAAGGTTCAAGGGGTTCGCCAATGGTGTACATTTCCGCGCCTCGGAAATTTGGTGTCGTCGCGATTCGGCGAACTACTCAAACGACTCAGCGAAACGGGTAAGCGCTTTTATACCGTTCGTCGGATGTCAAAATGTCGCGCCACGCCATTTTCCTGACATGCGCGACTCGGGCCAAATTCGAGCGAGACTCAGAAGACTGTGAAAGTTTAGAAGAAAGAAGAGGACTGCACTAGCAAGAATGGGGATACAAATAGGAAACCCTAGAAGGGTTGTACTCGCTATAGAGCACCCCACTACAGGCTAGAGCATAAGATAACATTCTGACACACCCCCAGAGCCAAAGTGGGGTGTAATCAGTAGAGCAAGCAAAGCAGTACAAGCTCAGGGTGGATCACTATGTCACCACACATTCTGAGCACAAGTTCAAGAAGCAATAGTTTAAAGTTAACAATTATGAGCAAAGCTAGTGGTAGTCACAACGGGCAAGTGAGGAGGAGGAGAGAGAGTGAGAGGAGAGGAGATAGGAGGCGACGGATGAAGCTGCAGACACACGGGCAACAGGAGGCACACTGGCATAGCGGCTACCGGAACAACGCTCCGGAATACTGGAGTAACTGGCCCCGCGGCTAAAGTAGCGGCAGACGAGCAACGGACCCACGGGCGGCTGGCACAGCTGGCTACGACTGGGCTACCGGACGAAGTCCCCGGAATACAGGTGCTGCTGGCGACACGACGGCAACCTCCATTCAGCTTCCCCAAACGATCCCACTCCCCCTGACACACACCCGCTGCTACACCCCTAGCTCCACTCTCACCCCACCCCCTAGCACCACTCCGTCGAATCCCACACACCCACCCCCCTCAGCGGTAGCTGCAGCAGTGGGAGACAGAGGAGGAGGAGGAGCAGGGGAGACTACACACCCGCCACCCCCCAGGTCGCCCCTCAGGTCGCCTCGACAGGCGACGGGAAAAGGGGGGGGGGGGGGGGGGGGGGGCGGTGCCGTAGGTAGGGCGACGGAGCCGGGCCGTAGGTAGGGCGACGAGACGACGGGGCCGCAGGTAGGGCGGCGGGGCCGGGGCCAGGGCCGCAGGTAGGGTCGCCCGAGCCGCGCGCAGGCGGCCTGAGCCGCGGGCTGGCCTGGCGCCGCCCGTACGGGTCGCGCGTAGGCCTGGCGCGGCCCGTACGGGCCGCGGACGGGTCTGGCGCGGCCCGTACGTGCCGCGCGCAGGCTATACGGGCCGCGCGCAGGCCACGACGGGCGACGGGGGGCGACGCGGAGGTCCCCGTTGCCCGTCGCAGCGCCTCCCGGGAGCGGCGCGCGGCGTGACGGGGCAGTAACCCGCCGCGCGCCACGGGGCGCACGGCGGGAAGAGAACCGCCGCGCGCCTCGGGGCGCACGGCGGGCAGAAAACCGCCGCGCGCCTCGGGGCGCACGGCGGGATGAAAAACTGCCGCACGCCATGGGGCGTGCGGCACAGAGAGTAGTGATAGCAATAGCAGTAGGAGTTGCAGCGGAAGCATCGAGGTGGTAAGTCCACCCACAGGATCGATCCAAGGGGATCGACCTGCTCTGATAGCATGTGAAAATTTAGAAGAAAGAAGAGGACTGCACTAGCAAGAATAGGGATGCAAATAGGAAACCCTAGAAGGGTTGTACTCGCTATAGAGCACCCCACTACAGGCTAGAGCATAAGATAACATTCTGACAAAGACTTCTCACGAAATCCCCCAAAACGAACTCGACGGGGCTGATTGTTGAAATTCGGTGTACACTTTCTCCGTTCTAAAAATTCGGTCGAAAAAAACGATCGTATTTTTAATCGAAATTTAAAAATAACATTTAACCGTACTAAACCGTTTTAAACGACCGTATAATACGATACCGTATAATACGGCCCTAAAATCAATATTTCGGTCGTATTTTTGATCCTTGATACGTAATGTAGGTCCACACCTTTCGTTCATGATTCGTATGGCAACATGCCAGCAGCTCACAGCCCTCTTTGCGCTTCAGAATCTGTCAGTGCTTACCATTGTTGGGAGGAGCCAGGATGGATGGCCGTAGGGGTACTTGAAGGTCCACAGATTGGGTTGTTGAGGGTGCGCTGAAACACCACTGGAACATGGGTGCTGGCGACCTAGAAAAATCCTTCACACAGAGCATAATGCTTCTCACACAGTTGGAAGTTCCCTGTATATCTCTTGCTCTCATTCCACATGCCGCTCAATAGGTACTACTAGTTTTTTTATTAACATCCGCAAACCCTCAAAGCTTGAAAGGTACAGGACCTCGAAGCTCACACTCTTGGAATTTGCTTCTTGTATTGTCACCCTGCCTCTTGCATTGCATTGCGTTGCATGCCACTCTGCAAGGATCTGTCAATAAGTAGCTTCAGTGGAAGCTTGGTGATTCTCGGCCATTTCCCCAAGTTGCAATATGTGTACGCAACTACTCCCGTTCTGCCATTGCACTTTCTCGCCTGTATACCCACCTTCATCATTCGAGTCGAGTCCACGGTTACTTTATCATCAGTTTCCCTTGCTTGTTGCTCTCTCCCACATGTGAGGTGTGCGTACCCCCCCGCCCACTTGGTTGCCATGGCACACACCAGAGATCTGAGCCGCACCATCTTTGGAGGATCCATCCCGCAAACCATCAGCAATGCCAAGAGCTTGCATACACCCTACTGTTGGAACCAATTTCCGAATTTCTATCTCATCTATTAGCGTGCCAATGCACACTTTCCCCTGCTGGCACGTTCTTCTATGCACCAACTCGTATGCATCCCATCCCAGTAACCTCCAGAGCCTGTATCTCAATGGAAGTCTCCATGGCAGCATAAGTCACCTCACTACACTCCAATCCCTGTATTTGTTCCCTCACCTTTCCCAACTTCCTTCCTTGCCTTCCTAAATCTCCCCCCTGTCCTCCTCCAACCCCAAGATGGCAAGCACATCGTTTAAACCTTGTGGTAGCACTTTTCTTTGTGCTCTCTTCACTTCACAGGCGCTGCTCGGCTTTATTTCTTATCGCACCAGTCAGTTGCTAGCATGTCCCGAACTCCCTTTCCTCCCTCTGCACTGCCCCCAACATGCAGGCGCATTGGGAACCCCCTGCAGGTCTTTCTTTGTTTTGCATACCTTCACGAATCTCCAACAGGGTGAGACTGACCGGGATGTTTGGGCCTGCTGCTGATACATAAGGTAATGAGCTCAAGGCTCTTAAGTACATAAGACATGGGCAATCCCAAGAAGATCAGCTGAAATCTCTAATTTGTGGGTTGGAGATTTCGGTTTATCCCATTTGGGTGAGGTTGGGATGTGGGTGTACACTCAACCAACGCAGACTACAAACTACACAAATCTATTATGTAAAAAAGTACAGGTACAAAAGATGAGATTGAGGGCTAACACTAACACATGGTGCATGATGTGTGCAAATCACCTTCAATATATTTGCAAGGGCTCTAGTTGCGTAACATGGCTACCGGACAGAAGACTGTGTATGGTCAGGTGGTCAATGGTAAATGTGTGAGTGCAGGTCGAGGATCTGATGCTTGGGATGCTCTTAGAAAGAATCACTTATGTGATGGGAAGCACAGTGCAGTGCAGCAGGGCAGCTCATGTGACAAGGCCAGTTGTGTATGCTCACCTCACCTTCCTTGCAACACCTCACAATCCACCTTCCTTGCCACACCTCTCACACTCCACCTTCCTTGCTACACCTCTCACACTCTACCTTCCTTTCTGCACCTCTCACACTCCACCTTCCTTGCCGCACCTCTCACACTCCACCTTCCTTACCACATGTCACTGCCTTCTATTCTCCTAACATGATCAATCCCACGTGCTGCTCATTGCTCCATGCACCCAAGCAAATGGGGCTTCTGCCCCACCCATTGCTACTGTGACTGGTGCTGCATCTTTACAATTCTCAATAGCCCCCTGCGTGAGTGCTTCTGCTGTGGCGCGGCAAATGTAGCCCACTGAAAGCTAGTCACTCTTGCAGCCTTGAGCAGTACCTGCCTTTCCCTGTGATGCAAGGCTCTGTGGACGACCTCTCATGTCTCGCCCCACTCACTCGTCTCCAGGACCTGTATGCCTCGACTCTTCCCAACCCACCTTTTCCCTTAATCTAACTCATCCCTACCCATCCTCCCCGTCCCTTTAATCTAAATCATCTCTGCCTATTCTCACTTGTCCCTACCAGCCTTTCCTCCCCTGACATTTTTTCCTAGCCGCCTTCACCGCCCCTCTCACCTCCCACCTACTTGTCTTCCCCTCCCCTCTCACTAATGCTTACCTGCCCTTGCTTTGCCAACACCTGTTCCTATTTAGAGAGCAATTTGCAAAGTACACCACCCATCCAAGGGGCTCGCCACCTGCTGCTGCCCCTCTCCCACCCACATTGAACATGGCACTTGCCCATGCTTCATTCACGCCTCCTCACTCGCTCCCATTCTCTCTGCTTCCCAACTTTTGTCTGTCCACTTTACCAGTGTCTTTCATCCTCCCTCTTGCACCCTTGCCTCTCCTTCATCCTCACTCCTCCCGAGTGCTCTCATGAATCTCAACCTGAATGCTGGAGATTTCCCTTCTTCTGTTGCTGCACTTCCTTCACTCTTGCACCTGTAAGTCTGTCGGATGTCTTCCTTCCTCCTCCTTGAGCGAGTGCTTGGAATAGTTTTATGTCATGTTTTATGCATTGTGCTGGCAATCACCTAAGTACAACCATGATACTGGTGTGGTCTCATCTCTCACGTGCTTCTGGTTAGCCTTGGGCATGTGCTTGCTCATTGCACGCGTTGCATCTCTTCAAGGTAGGCTTATGAAAAAAGCCAACGAATTTCTTCCCCTCTTACGAAAGTTGAAACAGGAGCGAGCGGGCACATTTATGTTTCAAGGTTTAGCGCTCACCATCTCTCCTCTCCCTCCTTTCCTGTACTACAGTGACCTAAGTTTCCTTCCCATCACCCACTTACCGCAATGGATTGCTTCACTCTCTAAGCTCACTCATTTGTGAGTGGCACCATGAGCCCCTCGCCCCACCCCGCCCTGACTATTATTAGTGCTTCCTATTGCACCTTTCCTGTGCTTCACTTGGGATTCAAAAGGTCAGCGCACGTCCGCTCAGTGGGTACCACTCCTCTCATTCCCTGCACCACCTGCAATTTGCCAGAGTCTTTCCCCTTGCGCTCTCTCCCTCCATAGCTTGCTGCTAGAGCGATGCCAATGAAATCGGCTCAAGCTCGCACCCCGATTGATCTATGCTGCTTTGAATTGAGGGTGTTTGTCGGCTTTCCCTGTGCTGCCCTGTGCCATGCTGCTCTGCGCAGGGATGCCCTGCACTGGGCCACATGTGGCTCAAGGCAGAGTCGATCAGGGCAATGAACCATGGCTAGAGGGATGGCACGATGGCTAGAAAGAGAGATTCTGATGTACGCTGATGCCACTTGCAATGCTCCCCCCCCCATGCCTCTCCACCGATTGGAGTGCCCCGTGCCTCCCCTACCCGCCTGCCCTTGTCTGCCCTGCAGGGATGTCACCAGAAACTTAACAATTCGCCGCTCTGCACTGTTCCCCACTGAGTGGATGGCGCTCACAAGGCTGGAGACGCTGTGAGCCATCGGTCGTGCCAAGAGCACACCATCTTGGTTTGACACCTTGTGCTGCTCACCTAGCCATCCAAAGCCATCCGTTCCTTATATTTCCCACCAAATCCCACTGGGCCCATCTCTCCTCTGCCCGTCCATCTGCACATTGCTCGATGGCCCACTCAGCCCAATCCTGTTGCCTTCTAGCAACCAATGGATGCGCCCCTCCTCTCCACTCGCCCCTCCTCTCCTCTCGCCCCTCCCCTTGCACCTGCAGGTGGGCCGGTTTGAATGGCTTCACTGGCTCTATCCCCTCGACCATCTCCACCCTCACCGCCCTCACCATCTTGTACGCCTCCCCTTCCCATCATCTCTCCCATTTTTGTCCTCTCTCCCCTTCCCATCCTCTCAATCCTTCCTTCCTCTCAATCCTTCCCATCCACTCTACCCTTACCATCCTCTCTCCCCTTCCCATCCTCTCTCCCCTTCCTATCCTCTCTCCCCTTACTTCTTCTCTCCCTTTCCTTCCTCTCCTTCCCCTTCCTTCCTTGGAAACCTCATTAGAAATGCAGTGGTTGCACAAAAGATGAAGAGTATACTTGCTATACAACAAAGCGCCAGGTTGTGAGTGCGAGTTTGTGAGCACCAGGTTGTGAGCACCAAGGTGTTACAATCCAGCTAGATAATGGTCTCCGAATAAAGCTATTGCACAGGCAGTTCATCCAGTGAATGTGGTTTATCCAGTGAATGCAGTTCACCCAGTTAAAGCGATTGGTGCGGTGAAAGCGCTTCTTTCTATGAAAATTGTTCTTCCTGAAAAAGGCAATTTATCCTGTGAAAGTTGTTCTTCCTGTGGCCATTCCCCTTCCTTCCTCTCCTCCTCGCCATGGCCCCACCAGGGAGCTCTACAGGAACAACATCTCAGGAAGCATTCCTGCTGGCATGAGCAAGCTGCCAAAACTGGACTACTTGTAAGCCCCTCACAGCTTCCCCTTTGACTTTCCACCATGGCTTCCAGCATAAATCAGCGTGGCAACAGAATGTTGTGGAGTTGATTCAAGTCGTACCAGATCCAGGAGAACCAAGGCATGGTGTGGTCTTCTCATGTAAATGTTCTATTATGTCCTCTGTATATCACTCTGGTTGTATGTCCTATTGGCTCTATGTCCTATTTTACCAGTGCTCTTGCAAATGTGACTTTCACGAGTAGGCAAGTCTTTCTCAAGTCGTCATGTAGAAAAGCTGCGTTGATGAGAAGGCCTCGCAATATCAAAAGCTGTCATGCATAAAGTTCCTCTCCCTTGTTGTAGGAAATAATTCCATTGTATAAACTTGCTGCATTGCACTGCCACTTGCTATCCACATAATACGTGCGTGTCTTGGCCTCCACACACACGTCCCCGCCTCCACACACACGTGCCTGCCTCCACGCAACACAACACAGGTTGCTCGGCTCTAACAATATCACTGGCGCCGCTCCTGTCACTCACGCCTACTTGTGAGACTTCAAGGCTCGCCTCGCCTGGCATGAGCTCACGCGTGGCGTGGATTGCAACGCATCTCCATCTGGCACCTTGCATGCTGAGTCGCAATTCAAAACAGAATGAGGTGTTGGAGGCCCTTGAGCAGTCTCTCTTGCACAGTCTCTCTCACCATGCTTTCTCATCTCCGTGTGGCAACTTCATGCAAGCGCCCCTTGAAAATCGCCTATTGTTACTTTAGCAATGTACAAACGTTGCATATCCAGTATGTTGCGTTGAGTTCCTAGTAGCCTAAGGTTGGCATTACCATACTATTGTGCTTCCATGATTTCTCAAGCTTCTGATACCTTAGAGGCTCCACTTGGTCATGGTTAGGGATGAGCAAAGGGCGAACTCGAACACGTTCGGGTTCGGCTTCGCTCGAACATCACCATTTCCCGAACCGAACAAGGTCCGGTTCGGCGAACAATTTGGCAAGCAGGAGGTGTTCGCCGTTCGCCCATGGGGGCGAACATTTGGTATATGTGGGCGAACTCGAACATGTTCGAACCGAACATGTTCGAGTTCGCCCGTGGCCAATTTCGTTGTAGTCACATTGGTCAAACAGGGAATCTGGAGGGTTGGGAAGATAGATAGGGGGGTGGAGGGTGTATATGTGTTCATGCAACGCACACTAGCATACGACACCATCATGTTTTGCCTATATAAAAGTCACTGTCAAATTAAATCCTACGCTTGCACACCACTGCTACTACCAACAACGGCATGCTCCGCGTCAGAGGTGTCGCCAGCACCCACCCCCTCCTGCTCCTCCTCCCCCTCCTCCTCCTCCTCCCACTCGTCGTCCTCCTCCTCCCCCTCGCCTTCAATGGCGAACTCTGGTGGTGCCTCGCCTTTTGCACGGCGGCCCTCGCCTATCCTCTGTCCAGGGTGTGAGGTGTACCATGATCTGAGAATCATGGAAGCTCGCGTCCTCCGAGAGGCTAGGCGGTGCCGCTTCCAGGAAATGAGGTTGCGACCGAGGGAGAACACGCGCTCGCTCGACGCGGACGTGGCAGGGATGGCAAGATAATCCCGGGCCATGCGCCTCAGCGTCTGCATGTTGGTGGCGCTGCGCCAATACTCCAACGCTGACACGTCGCACCGCACCCTCTCAGATAAGTACCTGCCAACCTCGTCATCCTGCACCATCCCACCCCTCCCCGCCTCCTGGCTCGCCGACAGACGCGCCGCAAGGCGTCGGCAACTAGGGAGAAACTCGGCGTCTTCGTCGTCATCCGCCGCGTCTCCCTCCTCCTCCTCCGTCACTGGGGCAAGTGGGGTCGGCCGAGGGGCAATCGCTGCAGCCCGGGCCTGGTACTTGGCCACGCGTTCGCGAACCAGCTGGATCACCTCGCCTAACGAGGGACGAGGCCTCGACCTCCGGTCGGTATCGGGATGCAGCGTCGCCCAGTGCGCGTCGTTGAACCACGCCGCCTTCATGGAAGGGTCCAGGAAGGTCGCGATCCACAACTCGTTGCTTGACATCAGTTCATACTTCTTCAAGAGACCCAGCGCCGCCTCAATCATCGGCTTCAGCGTAGCCGATGGCCCCTTGGCAAGGCGCGACTCCATAGCGTCGATCAGGCCGTTGTAGTACGGCAGGACCATCGCCACTGTAGGGTACGCCGCTCCCTCCGCGGCCTTTGAGACTTTGGCGAATGGGCTGAGGAAGGTCTTGACAGAATGCAGAGTCTCCCAGTCTGCGTCCGTCAGGCGCAAGGTGTCCATCTTCGCCTTGTCAGCCTTCGACACGCCCTGTCGGGTAGAACGTATGGGTGGGCGGGTGTTAGGGTGGAAAGTGGGGTGGTTGAGGTTGTTGGAGGTCCGATAAGTTTAGTCAAGCATGGCCAACAGTGGTGCAAGTCCCAGAACAAAACACCCCGACCGACATACCAACACATAAAACCGCATACATAACACCTGGCACACACACACACCTGTGTCTGGGCAAAGAAGATAGAGATGGGTTCCTGCAGAACCCCAGCTCGCTCGACCATGTTGTGGGTCGACCCCCAGCGTGTGGGACTGTCCTGCACCAGCTTCAATGCCGGCTTCGGTTTGGCGGGGTTGCCCTGCGCGTTCAGGGTCCGCTGAAGGCCCAAGAACTTCCCTGAGCGCTGCGACGAGAAGCCTATCCACGACGCCATCTCTCTCAGAATCTTTAGCAACTTGCGGATGGCGGTCACAGCGAGTGCTGCCTTCACTGCAAGGTTGATCACGTGTGCCAGGCATCTGCGCACATCACAAAACATTAATGGCGGAGAGAAAGGGAAGTGTGAGTACACATTGGCATAGACCCGAGAAATACTACCACTCTCAAGCCGCATAGGCCCACCCGCCCGTACTACAACCACAACATGTTCACAGGAACGACGCACCCAGACTCCTTCATCGCACATCCCACGCACACTCCCTTTCATACCGGAAGTGCATGCGCCAGTTGAAGAAGCACTGGCCACCACCCTCCTCCGACATCCACCTGAAAGCGGCAGTGTTGCTGGAGGCGTTGTCTGAGGTGAACCCAAGACAACGCGTCTCCAACCCCCACTGCACCACCGTCTCCTCAACCACCCTCGCCATCTGCTTGCCCGTGTGACGCCCGTGAATCTCGCGGAATTCAAACACCATTGTGCGCAGCTGGTAATTCTCGTCGATCCAGTGACCCGTTACCACTAGCCACGCCCTGTTGTTGGGCGACGTCCACATGTCGATGGTGAACGACACCCTGCACCCCAGCTCCCCCTCCTTCGCCAGCATCTCCGCAATGGCTGACTCAAGAGCGGCAGTCGCATAGACCACTGTGTCGCGGGAAACCGTCCAGCGCGAGGGGACGAAGTTCTTCTGCGCGCAGTTGCGGTTTAGCAGGATGAGTAGCTCACGAAACTGGAGAGGGGTAGAGACAAGGGGGGAGAGGGGAGTAAACATCAGGGGGATGGGATGAAAATAATATAGCACTGCACTGGGCCACACGCAAACAGTCAAAACACAAAGGGACAGACCCGTCCACTAACCACATACTTGCCCAATCATGCATGGGATGGGATGGGGCACTTACAGCCTCGGCCTCGACGATGCGGAAGGGGAGGTCGCAGGTGACCACCAGCTTCATGATCGCCTGCCGTAGCTGCACCGAGGTCAGTTTGGTTGTCATCCACCGCTCCATCCCGCCTGACCCATGACCTCCACCAGTCGCCATCCCTTTCCCCTTGGCGAGCTGCGGCCAAGTCTTGGCATGTGGCCACTGATAGACGTAGCCATCCGGCACTCCCTTGTAGCCCCCACGGGGAAACGTCTCCCCTGGCAAGTGAACGGACGGGGTGTGGTAACGGTGATGCCACACATGCATGTGCGCAGTGTGGAAGCTCGCAAAGTGCCGCTCGCCGGGGGTTGTTGTGGATTGCTTCCACGAAATCCTGTCTGTGCAAATCTTGCACTGACGCTTATCGTCTGCCCCTAACGGTCCGAACATCATTACTTGCCACCCCGGCTTCCTATTACCCTTGCTTGTCCCCTTACTACTCTCGGACCCTCCGTCCTCGTCTAGGAACTCGGGAGCGATCACACCCTCGCCCAAGGGCTCCCCAGTGAACGTGCAGGGATACGCCCGCTCCCTCAACTTGTTGGCCTTCTTCCTCTGCCTCGGCTCCCTAATGGTTACGACCTTTCTCCCCCCCACCTTAACCCCCACGCTCCCTCCCCCTTCACGCACATGCTGTGATCCCGCCTCTGTCGCCGCCCTTCCACCACCCTCTCCCACCTCCTCCTCCCGCCCCTCTGGCTCCAACCCATCCATCTCGTGGTCTTCATCATCATCATCTCCCCCCTCCCCACCGCCATGCGTCTCTGGGTCCCACGCCGCCTCGCTGTCATCCCCGCTCCCCTCAGTGTCCTCCTCCTTCTCGCCCTCACCATCCTCCTCCTCATCCTCCTCCTCACTGCCGCTCTCCGGCTGCGTCTGCGTCTGCCCCGAAGGAGGGGGTCGAGGGCCGTCGTAACGGAAAGAGCGACGAGAGGTCGGCGCCGGTACGGTAAGCAACCCCCCAACGAAGATCGTGCCGGCTCCTCCCGGTCCATCCCCTACTCGCCCCTGCATAGGTCGTGGTGGAGATCCCGGTGCGCTGCCCTGAGCCCTGCCTGCACCTCGGCCTATGGATCCACCAGCCCTGGAAGCCATAACTCCGCCCTCGACCCTAAACCCTAAAACACCCTTCCTGCAACGGTAGCGTTGGATGGTGCCGCACGTTCCTAAACGTTATCCCACACGGTTAGGTCTCTGAAATTCCCGATCCGAATCCTACGGCGTAGGATACGCCCTAGTTGAGCCCTTTGCGGAGATGCTGGCTGAACCTTACTAGTAACCCTAAACACCCTACACTACGTTAAACCCTATGCATAGATCTTATGTCCGTGTACATTGCAAGTATCAGCGTGCACTTGCTTGCACCTAGAACAAGGAGGCTAGGGCGGCTGTGTAAGGGAGCGCTAAGGCGAAAACGACTTCTGAGTTTGAGCTCACGAAATGAGCTCAAACACAAATTGGCCGCGACCTAAATCTGGTCGCGGCCAATTTTGACGCGAACCTTTTTGGTGTTCGCGTGGCCCCCAAGTCGAACACGAACATGTTCGTGTTCGGCTTGGAGACCCAAAATTCTGGGGCGAACGTCGAACATGTTCGGCCGAACACCGAACATGTTCGGCCCGAACAATTTAGGCAAAAAAATTTGCCTGTTCGATTCGCCTCGAACATGTTCGAGACGAACCGAACAGGCGTTCGGGATTTTGCTCATCCCTAGTCATGGTATTGCCATATGCTTCACAGCCCTGACTCGTGTTTCCTAGCCTGACTCGTGTTTCTCAACCCTGACTCGTGTTTCTCCAGTACCAAGAGTTGGACCACACCGCACACCCCCTGGGGTGTGGCAAGGAAGCATTCACGCCCCTACCTCACTGTACATGCCTCCACATATCCCCCACATCCCCTTCCCTCCACATCCCCTCCCCTCCACATCCCATCTCAACCACATCCCCTCACCTTCACATCCCCTCACCTTCACATTCCCTCCCCTCCACATCCCCTCGCCGCCACATCCCCTCTCCACCACATCCCCCCACCTCCACATCCCCTCCCCACCACTCCCCTCGCCTCCACATCCCCTCGCCTCCACATACCCTCTCCACCACATCCCCCCACCTCCACATCCCCTCCCCACCACCCCCCTCGCCTCCACATCCCCTCACCTCTAACTGCCCTCATTGCGTGCAGAGACCTCTCCCGGAATCAACTCACCACCATGCCTTCTGTCATCAATGCTGACGTGTAAGTCCTAGGTGATTGGCATCATAATGTCATTGTTTTTTATTCATATTCTTGGCGGCTCGTGCTATTGAGGGAAAGGTTTAGCCTGAGCCACCTCCTCCCTTGGTCGTGCCTCCCAGCCTTGTGTGACGACTACACAAGGGCCCTCGATGCCCTATTTGTCTCATTGTTCTCGTTTCTGCTGCTTGCCTTGTGCCCGGGCTTCTAGTGGCAGGTCATTTCAGCTGCAGGAAGACCATTGACGCGATTGTGCCAGTGATCCGCCTCTCTTACAGCAGGCTGCCTGTGATCCATATTACATCTTTTTTACCATACTTGGATGCTGGCGTTCGCCATCAGCCACTGCTGCAAGGTGAACACTTGGATAATTTGTGGCAGTTGTGATTGGATCGACCAACTGCAACTGCCTATGTTTGGAGGAACCAAACCACCGCTGAAGGTTTCCTCAACAACACGTATATATAACGAATAAAGTGTTGAAGCGCAATCAATTGGAAGGCCACACGTTATCCCGGCCATATCATGCCGTGCCGTACCTTGCCATGCTGTGTCGTGCCATGCTGTGCTGTGCCATGCCACATTACCCGTTCTAGCATGGAAGACGTCCCAGCATGGAAGCGAGATGGAAAGCATGCACCTGGCCATGGGATGGTGCAGGTAACAACAAAATGTAGGTGGAAGTTTATGGTGGCATGCAGTACACGTGTGCCTTCCTACATGCCATGGCCCATGGGTCACTAAATGCTCACTCTTCACTGCAGCGCTTCCCTTTTGGGACATTCAATGAATGTATGTTACCATAATTTCACGCCCTTCCACCATCACCCATTCAACCTCTCCAGTTCCATGGCTCACAACCAGCTTCAAGGTCCCCTTCTTTCTGCCCTCGTTTCCTCCGGTCTCAGGACTCTATAAGCACGCCTTGAAGTTGCTTGGTCCTGGTATGGAAGGAAGGAGGGAGGCAAGTGCATGTGCTCGAGTTGTCTCTTGATTGATTTCCCTCGGAACGACAGCAATAATTAATATGTATTTGCAATCGTAAACATTCCCTTTCATGCACACTGCTGGTCAGTCCCCCATCCCCATCCCATGCAACCCATGCCACCACAAAGTGAGCTGCAAGGCAACGCATTCTCTGGCTCGCTACCCAACTTTGATTCCCTACCCTATCTTATCATATTGTGAGCTTGCTGCCTAGTTCTTATCCCTCTCGAACGATGTCCATCTATGGCAGCCCTTCATTTGTCCTTTGGATTTCCTTCTTGTTTACTCCCCCATTTTCACAAAGACAGATCTGATCTAGCAACCACGAGCCACATCTGAACTAGCAGACACATACCTAGCATCACATAGCTCTGAGTGTCTCCAAGTCACTAGAATCTTTAGAAGACTTACACTTTCCCTTGGATCTTCATTCCCCTCGCCTGCGCCCATCCACCATGTCCCCTCTTTACCCTTCCCACAACCGCCCACCACCACCATGCCCCACTCAATCTCCAGCGACGTCAGTGACAACCAGCTCAGTGGCTCGCTCGTATTGTTGTCCCAACTGTGAGCCTTGCTCCAACTCTCTTTGAGAATAAGGAAGCCGTGTTGTTGTGAGTTAGGGTAGTTTGAGGAGGCATAAACGCTACCTTGAGAAACAGGTTGTGCACACCTTGTCTGGACCCAGCAACTCTGACAGCATTAGCCAAGGTAGCACATTTTTGCTGCATTCCACTAGGTGAAATCATACCAAGGATCACCGCGGACATCGTTGCAAACAGCTGATGTACTCTGCTTGCTGGCATGCACGTGTGGGATGGCATGGCATGGCATGGCAGTGCAGGGGGCTTGGAGGCAAGAATCTGAGTGGCGACATACCTGCTAGCCTGGGCGGACTTGGAGATCTAACATACCTATCAGTAGCACAATTATTCCCTATTTGCTTGTCGCACACTAGTTTTAAGTTAATATCTGGCCATGAGTGATTTTTTCCTAGATTGTCCAATCAGCTCATCTTCCTGCCTTCTATCAACACCTGGCACTCTGTGTAAGTCTTAGGTGATTGACATAGCATTGATCTCTCTTTTGTGTAAATTTTTTGGCGCCTTGTGCCAGAGACGGGGAATAATAGCCGGAGCTACATCCTCCCTCAGCCTTATCATTCTGTGCCATCTCTTGCTATGCTGTGCCTTGTCTTGTCATGCTATGCCGTGCCATGCTGTGCCATGCCACATCACCCCTCATAGCATGGAAGAGAGCCGAGTATGCAAGCGGGATGCCTTGCACCTAGTTATGGGATGGTGCAGGCAGCACGGAGACGGAGGTGGAAGCTCATGCGGCATGCAGTGCACATGTCTCATATGCCTTTCATCATGCCATGACCATTCGGTCACTAAATGCTCACTCCTCAATACAGCAATTCCCTTTTGGGACATTCAATGAATGCATGTTACCATCATCTCACTCCCTTCCACCATCACCCATTCAACCTCTCCAGTTCCATGGCTCACAACCAGCTTCAAGGTCCCCTTCCTTCTGCCCTCGTTTCCACCGGTCTCAGGACTCCGTAAGTGCGTCGTGAAGTTGCTTGTTCCTAGTATGGAAGGAAGGAGGGAGGCAAGTGCGTGTGCTCGAGTTGTCTCTTACTTGATTTCCCTCAGAACGACAGCAATAATGATTATGTATGTGCAATCGTAAACATTCCCTTTCATACACACTACTGGTCATTCCCCCATCCCCATCCCATATAACCCATGCCTCCACAGAGTTAGCTGCAAGGCAACGCATTCTCTGGCTCGCTACCCAACTTTGATTCGCTACCCTATCTTATCATATTGTGAGCTCACTCCCTTGTTCTTATCCCTCTCAAATGATGTCCATCTATGGCAGCCCTTCATTTGCCCTTTGGATTTCCTTCTTGTTTACTCCCCCATTTTCACAAAGACAGATCTGATCTAGCAACCACGAGCCACATCTGAACTAGCAGACACATACCTAGCATCACATAGCTCTGAGTGTCTCCAAGTCACTAGAATCTTTAGCAGACTTACACTTTCCCTTGGATCTTCATTCCCCTCGCCTGCGCCCATCCACCATGTCCCCTCTTTACCCTTCCCACAACCGCCCACCACCACCATGCCCCACTCAATCTCCAGCGACGTCAGTGACAACCAGCTCAGTGGCTCACTCCCTGACTCCATCTCCAACCTTGTATTGTTGTCCCGAGTGTGAGCCTTGCTCCATCTTACTTTGAGAATAAGGAAGCAGTGTTGTTGTGAGTAAGGGTAGTTTGAGGAGGCATAAATGCTACCTTGAGAAACAGGTTGTGCACACCTTGTCTGGACCAGCAACTCTGACAGCATTAGCCGAGATAGCACTTTTTGCTGCATTCCACCATGTGAAATCGCACCAAGGATCACCGCGGACATCATCGCAAACAGCTGATGTACTCTGCTCGCTAGCATGCACATGTGGCATGGCATGGCATGGCACGGCAGGGGGCTTGGAGGCAACAATCTGAGTGGCGTCATACCTGCTAGCCTGAGCGGACTTGGGGATCTAACATACTTGTGAGTAGCACAACCATTCCCGATCCACCACAAGCCTAAAGTTGACTACTCTCCCCGCGGTGCTCTTACAGTTTCCATCCTTCTTGCCAGGGTCTTACTTTAACTTGCATCGAAAATCCTCCTATTTTTCCCCTTGGATTTGAACTCAATGGCAGCATCTTGGTGTTGAGTTGGGTGGCCTCTTTTCTCCTTTCACTCCTCTGTGCCACATGCTTCACAAGCCCATCCTGTCTCTCACATTAGAGTTCTAGATTCATTTTTGTACTTAAGACAGTAACCGATTAACTCCATATTACATGGTATTTGGTATTGGACCGAATGCACGTATTTGCTTGTCGCACACTAGTTTTGAGTTAAAATATCTGGCCATGAGTGTGAATCGTTTCCTCGAATCTCCAATCAGCTTCTCTCCAACACTCACCCCCAGGAACGTGTCGGGCACGGGGCTGACCTGCCGTGCAGACGGCAGCGAGTGCCTAGTGAATCAAAGCAACACCACCGGCTTCTGCCACCTCTGCTTCTCCTTCTGCTCCTCATGCATCCCCCTTTCTTGTAAGACTCCATGCTGAAATGGCTGCCCACACACATACGCACGCATAAGAACGATGCCACACTGGCTCCAATCAAACTTTCCAACAACGGCTGGGTGGTGGAATAGGTGTGCTTTACGTAATCTGATTCAACATTCTAATCTATGTCTGTACCCACATCCCAGTGTCGCATGCACGATCGGCATATGGCCCTCGCACGCTCATTGCTGCTGCCATTAACCACTCTACTGCTGCTGCTCTTGCCGTCGTCTTGCTCCTGGTGTTCGGTATGTGAAGCGTAGAGTTTCTTATAGTGGTTTCCTATCGATTGCTGTGGGTGGGTGGACCTGGGGTAATGAGAGCCCAAGTCTGGAATAGCATACTCGAGGTTATTTTCAAATATACCGTATGTGTTGAGAGATTGCGATAATCCATTCTAAATATTCTAGTGAAAGTCTGGATTTTGTGGCTACCTTTAAAGCACGAGTACAGCATGGTAATTTTCAAGATTCTTGAACTTGAAATGGCCAAAAACAGAGTTACCCTACTTGCTTTGAACAAACAGAGTTCCAGGCAATCGTCCTGCTTCCCCCCATCCCATTCCCTGCTTCAACCCATCCCCTCTCCTGCTTCCCCCCATCCCCTTCCCTTCTTCCCCCCATCTCCTTCCCTGCTTCCCCCCATCCCCTTCCCTGCTTCCCCCCATCTCGTGCCCTGCTTTCCCCCATCCCCTCCCCTGCTTCCCCCCATCCCCGTCCCTGCTTCCCCCCATCCCCTTCCCTGCTTCCCCCCATCCCCTTCCCTGCTTCCACCCGTCCCCTTCCCTGCTACCCCCCATCCCCTTCCCTGCTTCCCCATGTCCCCTTCCCTGCTTTCCCCCATCCTTTCCCTACTCCTATTCACTGGAATGAGCTCCGCATTTAGTATGTGTTGTCCCAAAACCAGTTTTCAACTTACCTACGGCTAGGCCTGCTGGAAGGATAGGCAGGAGGGCTTATTTATTGATGCATCTAGCTGCCCAGCAGATGCCACATGCGTTGATGTGCATGAAACAACAGGAAGGAACAGATGTGTTGTGCAAAGGTTGCCCAAGGCCACAAAGAGGGCTGAATGCCTTACAATTGCTGTGCAAAGGTACCAAAAGCAAGCACCAGTATGCCTAAGGGGGCAGAGTTGGATGAATGATATCAGACACAATGCAAAGGCAGTAGCACCAATACTAGCTGTGTCAGAAATTCCAAGGAGGGAGGAATGACTTCTGAAGTGATAAGGCAGCAGCATGTGCTGCTGCTCATGAGGCACCAGATATGGATGGATACATACAACAACAGGGCGTTGGCGGCAGAGTCGAGAATGGAGCATTGTTGTAAAACGAGGGATGGGGCGATGACAACTGACCTGCCAAGGCAGCGGTGCGTTGAGTTGTGCCTGAGAAAGCCGGGATGAATACAAAACCAGCGACAAACTCGGGGCAACGGCTGAAGCGACATGTCATGCAGATTCCTGAAAACCAGAAAGGGATGTTAAAACACTGGATTGCAAAGGCAGCAGCACCATGTGCTACTGTGTATGCGGCATGAGCAAGGCATGGAAACCCAAAAACTACAGATATGAATGACAAATGTTATGCCAAGGCAGCAGCACCATCTGCTGCCGTGCATGCGGCATCAACGAGACATGCAAGCCCGAAAACTCCAGATAGGGATGGTTGACGAACAACCGAAGTGCAATGGCAGCAGAGCCAATTTTTGCCAGGCCTGATGCACCAGTGATTGGTGGACCACTAAACAAACATATCCAAAGGTAGCAGCAACTAGTGCAATGCAACGGCAGCACAGGCCTACGGGCAGCTGTGCCAGTGGCACGAGCGAGGCATTGATCCTTGAGCAGCATTAGTGCACAAGCAGTAGGAACTCGTGATGATGTGCAACCAAATGGGGAGGAATAAACGAGTCCAACTGCAGTGTTATACTCACAGTAGGCTTCAATGTGCCTACAACGAAAGATAGAGTGCACTGTCGGATTTCTGCACAGCGGCTTTAAACGTTCATAGCGTTCTGGTCACAGCTTCAAATGACCTGATTCAACTTGGATCTGGAGCGTCTTAGTGTCGCCTACTTTATGCAATTTAGATCGCACGATTTGACCAAGTATTCACGACACAGCTTCGGTTTGAATGAACGGCCCTATGGCAACCACTATAGTCTTAAAACACAAATTAGGAAGAGTTACGAGTTGGGAATGACTCCCAGCTCTTACAAACCCCAAGAGCCGAGGTACAGTGATGTGGAACAAGCCACACTGTCCCCAACCACGAAGGATCTCGAAACTATCCACCACAAGGGCCTACACCAACTGAAATGTTACACTACACAAAGTACTGTAACGATTCTCATTATCTTGAGGTGTAGCCTTTCCACGGGCTTCGAGATTAGTTGAATCTTGAAACCAAGGCTTGGGTTCTTCATCACAAACTCATCCTTGAGTTCTTGATGGGTCTTCTGCACATACCTGTGACACGCCGAACGTTCCACACACGACAAAATAGAAACCGTGCACGAGACACACGACAAAATAGAAACCGCGCACAGGACACAAACGATCGCGTGACACGCGACTAGCGATAACCCGCTATTGACTCGACACACACATTCGACATCATGACTCAACATTCACACACTATTATAAGTATGAAATATATATTATCCCATGCTCTCATACCATTCCATGCAAACACGCATGCACGCCCACAAATGTCGTGGGCACAAAGTGCACCATTTTGGTCAAGCGATCAACAAACACTAGTATCGCCATATGACCATCTCATACCTTGGGGAGATCAGTGATAAAATCATCGATACACTCTCCCAAGGCTCATCGGGAATCTCGAGTAGTTGAAGCAAACTACCAAACTTCTGCGTGCTTGGCTTGTTCCGCGCATACGTTTCGCAGCTGCGGAGATGACTAATTCAACGGAAGCTAGACTACGGTATAGGCACGGGGCTTGAGTGACCTTTGCGTTCGTTCCATAGTCGTTTCCTTGTGCCCACACTACTTGCTAGTTCACAGGAGAATTTTGGCAAGAGTTTCACTAAGAAAAGTTGATGACAATGGTTACAAAGAGATTGGCAAGAATGACTACATCAGAGCTAGCACGCAAGTTGGTCGACTGCCAGCGTAGCACGGTCGACCGCGTTCCAGCAGTGCACAGTCGCGGCCCGCCAATGCTGCAATTCGACGGCGTGTCAACGTTGCAAGTCGACGGCGTGCCAACGTTGCTCACGCAGGACAGCAGCGCACCTGATTCGCATGTGCTTGCAGATGATTGGCGTGCAGTGCCTTGTCACCTGCACAGTGCACACACGCGATCGACCTTATGCTGGCGACTGCACCTGACCAGCCACGTCGACCTCTGGATACCACCACCGAGGTCGGTCTCATTTGAAACCACCAGAGTGACTGTCGCATGCCTCCGCAGAAACCCGTCACCCTGGTAACCTGGTCGACCGGGCAAACCCTACGTCGACCAGCTCCTCTTTGTGATCGTCGACCACCCAGGTCGACAACCACCACCGGTTGACCACCTCTAGGTTGACCACGCACTTGGTCGACTAGCCCCAGGTCGACCAACACAGCCGTCAGCCGACCACCCAAGTCGGCTTCCCCAAGTCGGCGTCATCAGGTCGACACCCCCGAGGTCAACCTCGCCAGGTCGACCACTCCAACTCGGCGCCCTCTAGCTCCCGTGTCCAGGTCGACGTCAGGGCCCCTTTCGTGGACCACCCGGTCGGGTCAGCCGCCTGCTCCCCATCGTTGGCGACGTGAGCAGTGGCCGTGTGCAGGCCGGCCAACCCATCGACCTGCATGCCGAACTCGGCGTCGTCCACTGCAGCTACTCGACTGCACTTCACGTGCACCCGACTATGTAGTCGGCTCCGTTCAAGTAAGGACGGGGCCAACAACAACTCTCGTTGACACTCCCCTGCCGCATTCACGCTTGGGCCCCAAGCCCACACGGCAAAAATAGCCCGTCGACGTGCACACAACACACACCACGCCGGTCACCGCACCAGCCATGCAAGAGGGCATGGCACCTACTGCTGCACGTTGTTGTCGCCGTCACCCACGTCGGCCAAGCGCCCTTGGCCGATTGCGACGGAGCACCGGTTGAAGGCCGGATAGTGCAGTGCCTTCGTCAGGATGTCGGCCTGCTGCTCAGTGGTCGGGATGTACTTCACCGTGAACTTCCCGTGCTTCACCACGTGCTGCACCTAGGCTTGTCACCGCTCCATGTGCTTGAGGCTGCCCGTCAACCCCATGCCCTCGGCGACCGTGATGGCCGATTTGTTGTCCACCCAAAAGATGGTCGGCGTCTCAGCGTCCAGCTGTCGGAACTCTGCAAGAAGGAAGCGAAGGTGGCGTCCCTCCTTGCTGGCTTCTGTGGCCGCCAGATACTCCGATTCGGTCGACGACCGCGTCGCGCACTTAATGCGCTGACTCGACCAGGAGACCGCGGCCCCTCCGTAGACAAACACGTAGCTGCCCGTGCTCCTCCGGTTCTGCTTTTTGCCGACGTTGTCGGCATCCACGTAGCCGACCAGCTTCAACGACTCAGCTCCACCGCCAAACTCCATGGCGTTGTCGCGCGTGTTGGTGAGGTAGGCGAGGCAGTGGTCGACCTTGCGCCAATGCTGGTCGCTCTTCACCTTGAGGCCGCTCCTTATCTTTCTGCAGGCGAAGGCAATGTCTGACCTCATCGTCGTCGCCGCAAATTGTAGCGAGCCGACCTTGTGCCGGTACTCCTCCTCCTCCTGGCACTCCTGTGCCTCCTCTTCGTTGAAGGTGAGCTAGGCGTAGGCGTCGACGGAGACCGGCGTCTTCGGGGTGCGCCCGGTCTGCTCCTCGTCAAAGAACGGCCTACGCAGCTTATCAGCATAGCCCTCTTGGTGCAGCCACAAATATAGGCGATATGGGAAGATGCAAGAGTACAAGATAAAGCATCTCTACGCAACCAAGTGAGGGCCTGTAGACAGAAGGCCAAGCTGGGTGCAGAAACGCTGGTGGTCACAAGGCGGCAACTCCTTGGTGAATACAACTGCAGTGTTTGCCTCGGAGACCACACGTCGCACAAGTGCCTGGCCACGCTGCTGCAACTCTCGTAGAAGGAAGTAACGAAGCTGAATGTGCTTCGCCTTCCCAACCAGTCGGGGCTCCTCGCACAACAGGATAGTAGACTTGTTGTCGGCGAACAAGACTGTGGGAGAGCGAGGCCGTTCACCAAGGTTGGTGAGGACGAAAGACAGCTAGCGAAGCTTCTGGGCTGCATGGCCGCAGTGTACACCTCGCCTTACAGCTAGAACTAGAGATAGACGACGCTCGAGTCGACCTCTACGAAACAGCTCCGGTCCCAAGGCTGAAGCAGTAACCCTATGTAGACCGCAGCGACTCAGCGTCGTCAGCCCAAGGTGAGTCCGAGATACCTGTAAGTGTAACTGGCTGCTTTCCTCCAATGACAAGTCCCATAGCAGATGTAATCGTCACATACTTCGCCACCCTCTTAGCAGCATACTAGTGGGAAGGTCGGCGTCTCCCAGGCGCAACAAAGCACGCAAGGACGCTAAGAGGGTAAGCTAGGTCTGGGCGAGTACAGGTCATCAGGTATATGAGACAACCCACCAGCTCAGTATATGTACCGCTAGGCTCAAATGGCTCGTCCGAAGGTGGAGCCATGAGCCCATGATCCACAGCAAGAGGGGTGGGGTGTACCTTGGAGAATGAAAAGCAAAACCGCATGAGGATCTGCTCAACCATATGCGACTCCGTCAGCGTAATGGTGCGAGCTGCCCTGTCCTTGGTGATATGCAGGCCAAGGTATCGCTGCAGCCCGCCAAAGTCAGTGCAAGTGTGTCTCCTCTGCTATCCCTCCTTCATAGAGGCCAATGCACGTCGGTCGGGAGTGGCAAAGACTAGGTCGTCAACGTAGTCCAGAACAAAGAACGGGGTCGAGCCACGGTAGAAAAAAGGCGACGGGTGCTGCTTGCATGAAGTCAAGCGCTGCAAGAGTCGTACGTAGCATGTCGTGCCACTCGCGAGGAGCCTGGCGCAGGCCGTAGACTGGTCGACGCAGCTGCCACTGGGTCCCGGGAGGGAAAGTGACAGTGAAGCTAGGCGGACGAGGCAGCCATATCTGCTCGTGCAGGCTCCCCTTAATGAATGCAGTCGAGAAGTCCAAGGAGTGCAACTTGTAGTCGCGATGTGCTGCAACATGCAGCAACACCTGAAGAGTGATCATCTTTGGGGTAGGAGCGAAGTTCTGAAAGAAGTCTTCCTTCTCTCGCTGACTGAAGGCTCTCGCCACATAGCGCACCTTGAACACCGGTGGTGCTCCAGGCGGCCGCTGCACCTTGTAGAGCCACATGCCACTGACACATTCGTCCCAGGTGGTGGGAGAGCGTCGGCGTAGGTGCCTGTGGACCTATAAGATGCCATCTCTCCCTCCTCAGCTGCTATCCAATACGAAGCCCAAGGTCTCGAGACCACCTCAGCATGAGTGCAAGGGATCAGGATGTCAAGGGCGTCGGGATCCCCCTCAGGGGCAAGCAGTATGGCACAGAGATGAGGAACAGCGGCCGTAAGGAAACCAAGCTCAACTTGCCAGTCCTCTAGGACCTCCAAAGGAAAGTCAGGAGCACCCCCAGAGGACGGAGAACGAGCAGTGCCACTCACGAGGTGAGCGGCGTAGTCAAGGCAGTGGGAAGAGGCAAAGGCACTTATAGTAGTGACAAGGGCCGAGACAGACAGCGGAGGGGCAGTCGGGTGAGTGACTAACGCGGACAGAACACGGGAGACGACGGGGCGAGAGCCATAAAGGTAGTCGGACAACAGGTCGTAAAATACAGTGAGGGACGACCCAGGAGGCTATGGAAGGACAGGAGGAGACAGAATACGAGAGTGAAGAACAAGGTGAACTGGGCTGTCTGCACTGTAACGGGACCGACGAGCCTCTGGGGACACAGCACGACTGATGGGAGAACAACGAGTCCACTGGGACAAGGAAAGGGACTCCACAGGGAGAACAGAAAGGGATGGTAGGGGAACACGAACAAAGCGTGCAGGTGCCGAGTCGGGCAGGCCTCTTAATCGCTGCTGCTCTGCCTCCTCTGGCGACTGCTGCTGTGGTACTTGCATCCACCGCTGCTCCTGTGGCTCCTCCTTTGCTCTCTACTGCTGTGGCTGCAACAACATCTGCTGTTGCGGCCGGGACTCCTGCTCCACCCTCTCCTGCTACGGCCGCAAATGCACCTGCTGCTGCGGGCAGGACTCCTGCTCTACTCTCTCCAGCTGTGGCTGCAATTTCACCTGCTGCGGTAGTCGTGACTCCTCCTCCACTCTCTCCTAATGTTCTGACTGTGGCTGCTGCTACTGCTGTTGCCGTAACTCCTCCTTTACTCTCTCCTGGTGCGGCTGTGACTCCTCCTCTACTCTCTTCTGACGCTCTGAGATGCTCTGAGCGGGACTGTTGCAGCTGCTGCTGTCGTGACTCCTCTACTCTCTCCTGACGCTCCGATTGAGACTGATTCTGCTGCTAGTGGTGCTGCCGTGACTCCTCTACTCTCTTCTGACGCTCCGACTGAGACTGCTGCTGTTGCTGCTGTGCCCTCTCAAACCGTTCTCGCTCCTCCCTCTCCAAACGAACAAGACGCTGCTCAAGTGTCAGGAAACAGACAGTGCGCGGTGTAGGCGCCGAGTTGGCAGCGCCTCTAGCTCTAGCACCCCCAGAACCAGAACCTCCACCGACAACACCCCCAGAGCCTCCAGTACCTCCAGCAAGAACATCCCCAGACTCCGCTGCGACCGGCCGCGGAGGCGAACGGGGAGGGAACTGCGAGACTGACGGGAAGCCAGGGGGTGAGGCGGGGTGAGGATGCTGACTCGAGGCAGCCGTGTCCTCCACTGGAGGGGGCTCCATACCCACACCCCCTGCAACCACAGAGCCGGAGCCACCAGCTCCAGCAGCCCCAGTACCCTCCCCCCCCCCCCCCCCCCCCCCCCCCCCCCGCAGCTGCAGACACGACAGAGACTGGACGCTGCAGGGAGACGACTACGGAGTGACGTGCGACACACCTGACGGGGCAGGACATGAATGGGGGGGGCTACTGGGGTGACTGGGGGGGGTCAGTGGTGAGGAAGAGTGGGGTGGGAAGCTCTCATAACCTTGGTTGGGGTGACTCCTGTAGAAACTGACCGACTCGTCGAAAATGACGTCATGAGAAACAAAAAACGGGTGGGTGACCGGGACATAGAACGCACAGGTCGAGGCGTCCTGGGAACTGAAGAACTGGTAGGTAACCGGATCATAGAACAACCAGCCGGAGGTGTCGAGTGGGAAGCCAAGAAAAACGCAAGCAAGGGTGCGCGGGGACAGCTTGTTCGCGCCAGGGGCACGAACGTGGGCTAGGGAACCCCAGACGCGGTAGTCAGCTGCTACACTAGGAGAACCTGTCCAAAGGGAAACCGGCGTCACTCGTGGCCGTGCGTCACTAGGCCACAGGTTCAGCTGGTGCGCGGCGTAGGCTGCCTAAGGCCATAGGAACTGAGGGGCAAAGGCATGGCACATGGAGGTCCGGGCAACCTCCATGACCAGGCCGATGCGTCACTCGGCTACCCCGTTCTGTTGCGGCGAGTCTGGTAGCGAGTAAGACTGGATGATCCCCCAACCTTGACAAAACGTCTCTAGGTGAGTGGAAGAAAACTCACCACCGCGGTCTGAGTGTAGGCAGAGCCCACAAAGGGCCTGGGCGTCACCCCTTGCTAGTTGCCACGGCTCGAGGACGGTAGGCACTTCGTCCTTCCGTCGCAAAGGTAAAACCGTGGTGTAGCGGGAGTAGTCGTCCACCACAATCAGGAAGTAGCGCTCCTGACATGGGCCATGGACCGGGGAAGCGCCCCAGACGTCCAAATGCAAGGTCAGGAAGGGAGCCGTGGTGGGGGGGGGGGGGGGACAAAGAGGAGTGAGGGGCAGCGCGCTGCCGACCCTCCACGCAGGGAGTGCACGGTGGCGCAGGTGAGTGAGGAAGTGGGGCAAGCGACTCTGGAAGACCTGAGACCAGACGATGACGTACCATCCTACTGAGACGTGGGAATGACGAGTGACCTAGACGGTGGTGCCAAAGAACCGATGGGTGGGTGAGTGACCGACAGTCGCACGACACATCAGCTACCTGACCTGACATGACCTGACGTGACCCAGTGTGGTGGGACCCAGTATGTAGTGAGTACAGACCAGAGACCGGCTCCCTGTGGAAAGTGGCTAGAGGCACTCCAGTGGCACCGAGTGTGAAGGAGGCAACTGGCTCGTCCAGAGGGAAAGTAGTGACAACTCCAAGGTCGTGGAGGTGATTGACACCCATTAAGTTCCTAGAGAACGAGGGACCTCTGAGAAACCCAGTGGGAGCCGCCGGACATGGGAGAATGGTGGTGTTGTGGGCAACTACAAATCCCACAGAGGGGTCAGCCAAGACGAGAGTGACTCGAGTGTACAGTGGCGTGAGGTCAGTGCAGTCGGTCGCACCCGAGCCAGCGACTGAGGCCGGCACTAGACTAGTGTTAGCTGCAGCTCCCACACTAAGAACCTCTGAGGCGCCTGGACTGGAAACTACGCAAGCACCAAGACTGGAAACATAGGTCTCAACCTCAGCTGCAGCTCCCACGTACCGGTATATATACGGTCCGGGTGTGACCGGACCCCGCGGTGGAGGCTGCCACTGGCACTACTGCTAGACCCGCAGCTACTGCTGATGCTGCTGCGGTGGCCACTGCTGCTGCTGCGGCCACAGGTGCTGTGGCCACGGGTGCTCCCGCGGCCACGGCTGCCGCTGCAGCCACAGCTGTTGCTGCGGCCACCGGTGCTATTGCCACTGCTGCTGCTACGGCCACCGGTGCTATTGCCACCGCTGATGCTGTGGCCACTGTCGCAATATCGAAATGGCACGCTAGTACGAGGGTAGGGGCCAGTCGAGGCAGCAGTACCACAGGTAGGTGTCAGCGAGTGCGGTGGGGAGTGGTATAATGCGGTAGGGAGTGGTCTAATATGGTTGTAAGCAGTCTAAAAACGGTCGGATGCGGTTGGGAGTGGTTTGGCATGGTCTAGTGCGGTGGGGAGGTGCGGTAGTGTACGGCCGGGTACAGCCGGATGTGGTAGCGCGGTGGGGAGTGGTCTAGAATGGTGGGAGCGGTCGGGCAGAACATATCGAAGGCACAGGCGGATGGATGTGGTCTAGTGCAGAGGGGAGCAGTCTAGTGCAGTTGGGAGCAGTTTAGTGCGGTGGGGAGCGGTCTAGTGCGGTGGGGAGCGGTCTAGTGCGGTAGAAGGTACGGGCAGATCTTGGTAAAGGCACGAGCGGTTGCTGGTGGCGCTGGCTGCTGTTGCCGGCACTAGCTGCTGTTGTTGGTGCTAATGTCTGCTGCTAGCACTAGCAGCTGTTGCTGGCACTAGCGACTGGCTGCTGGCGCTAGCTACTGCTGGTGCTGGCGTGGGGCGGCACGCTGTAGCCGCTGCTGATCATGCTAGCGCGCGATGGCCGACGGGCACGACTAGCTAGAGCGAGGGTCGGACGAGCTCGAGCAAAGGTGAGGCGGTGGGCGCGAAAAATTAGGGTTACTGGCGCCTAAGGCGACGGGCGACGGGCGCTGCGGGCGACGGGCGCTACAGGCGACGGGTGCTACGGGCAACGGGCGCTACGGGGGACGGGCGCTACGGGCGACGGGCGCTACGAGCGATGGGCTATCGGGCGACGGATGACGAGGGGCCCGCGGTGGCGGGAGGGGGGGCGCTACGGGACAAACTAGAGCGCCCACGGGGGCCGCGCTAAGGACGAACGGAAGCGTCCACGGGGGCCGCGCTAAGGACGAACGGGAGCGCCCACGAGGGGGGCCGCGCTATGTGACGGACGAAGGGGTTGCGGGGGCCGCGCTACAGGACAAACTAAGGCCTGCGGGGGGCACGCTACGGGACGAACTAAGGGCCGTGGGGTGACGGGACCTGCCGAGTTTGCAACGGGCAACGGGCGACGAACGGACGGCGAACGGACGGCGAACGAGCGGCTAACGTGCGGCTACCGAGCGGCTAGCTTGTGAAACCCTAAAACGAGCGAGCCAGCGGGCGGCGAGCGTGCTACGGCCGGCAATTGAGCAACAAGGCATGCGGAGGTGGGCCCATGAGAACAAACTAAACTCAATACCATGTCAAAGTTGGAACTAGAAGAATGAATGAGTATAAACAAGCAGTACAAGGGAGGATATAGCAAACCATAAGGGGGTTATACCCTCTACAGCATAACCCAATGTAACACCTAGACTAAATTAAAAAAACTACAAAAATTATAGTTTGACATGCTGTTGGCGGCGAGCAAGTCGTCACCGTAAACCAGCACCCAGCAGGCCACAACATCGTCACCCAACCCATTTCTACGCTGCTCGCGTGAATCTGCCAAAATCTGTGAAAGAACGAGGAATGAAATGACTAGGTGAAATGTGGGTACAAGTAGGAAACCTAGAAATGTTGTACCCTATGGTATCTACCCCACTACAGCCTAGATAGACCATAGCATATAAACTTGAAACACCCCCATAGGCAAAGTGGGGGAGAACAAGAGGTCAGAAGAACAGTCAAGCAAAGCACAGCAAGCTCAGGGTGGATCACAACGTCACCACACATTCCGAGCACAAGTTCAAGGCCATAAGGCCAGTTCACATGCAAGATTATATATAAAGGTAAACAAGCAAGTGCATGTATAGATAGATCACACTACAAGCAAGGTCAAGAAGTGAGCAAGTGAGGCAAAGTAGGCACAAGACCTAGCATCGTACAAAAGCGCTGATGGTCACAAGGCTGAAGTGCCTTGGTAAAGATATCAACAGTGTTGGCCTGAGAGGCCACGTAAGCAAGGTGCAGCTGACCACGCTGCTGCAGCTCACGAGCAAGGAAGTAGCGAAGAGCAATGTGCTTCGTTCTGTGCTCCAGTCTCTGCTCCCGACACAACGCCAGCATTGCCTTGTTGTCTACGTACAGGACTGGAGGAGAACGAGGCGGCTCTCCTAGGTCAGTCAGCAGGTAGGTGAGCCAGCGTAGCTCCTGTCCAGCCATGGTCCCTGCGTAGATCTCAGCCTCACAGCTGGAGCTGAGAACAGAGGACGAGCGGGTAGACCGCCACGAAACAGAGCCGGAACCAAGGCTGAAGGTGTAACCCTATGACGACCGCTGCATAGCCTGGTCGTCAGCCCAAGAAGCGTCTGCGTGACCAGTGAAGACCACTGAACGCCGCCCTCCAAGCACGAGCCCCATGCCCGACGTACAGCACAAGTAGCGCAACACCCTCTTTGCTGCAGCCATGTGCTCTGGTCGGTGTCTCCCAGGAGCAACATAGCGTGCCAAGATGCTAAGAGGGTATGCAGGGTCAGGTCGAGTGCAGGTCATCAGGTACATGAGGCAGCCAACAAGCTCTTGGTACGGGCCACTCGGCTCTACGTACTCATCCGAAGGCAGAGCTGAGAACAAGTAGCGAGTAGAGAGAGGAGTGGCCTGGGGCGAGGAGTACGTGAAGTCGAAGTGCTGAAGGACCTGCTGCACCATGTGTGACTAAGTCAGGGTAATGGTGCGCTGTGCTCTGTCCCGGGTGATCTGCAAGCCAAGGTAGCTGCGCAGTTCACCCAGGTCTGTGCACGTGTGTCTCTTCTGCAGCTCGGACTTCACGTGGGCGAGTCCAGCAGTCTCAGCAGTAGCAAAGACCAAGTCGTCGACGTACACGAGGATGTAGAACGGCGGCAAAGAGGTGTCGGTGCGTAGAAACAGCGACGGGTCGGCAGTAGAAGGAGCAAACCCAAGAGCCGCAAGTGTAGTCCTCAGTGTGTCGTGCCACTCGCGGGGCGCCTGGCGAAGACCGTAGACTGGCCGCCGGAGGCTCCACTGGGTACCAGGAGGAAACGACCCAATGAAGCCAGGTGGGCGGCGCAGCCAAATCTCTTCGTGCAGGCTGCCCTGCAAGAAAGCTGTGCTGAAGTCAAGAGAGTGAAGCTCGTAGTCGCGCTGAGCGGCTATGTGCAGCAGCACCCGAAGAGTGGTCATCTTCAGAAGGTCTGAAAGTAGTCAACTCCGTGCCGCTGACTGAAGCCTCGAGCCACGTAACGAGCCTTGAAGAAAGGCAGAGAACCCAGCGGCCGCTTCACCCTCGTCGACGTAGGTGCCTGTGGACTTCCAGGAAGCCATCTCTGCATCCATGGCTGATTGCCACTGTGAGGAGTAGGGACCCTCTATCGCCTCTGCGTAAGAGCGCGGAGTCGGGATGTCTGGTGCATCCGGGTCTCCCTCAAGGGCAATCAGCATGGACACGAGATGAGGTAAAGCAGCAGCAAGACACTGGAACTCCTCCTGCCTGTCCTCAAGGACGTCCGTGCTAAGAGCACACTCACCCCCGACAGACGGAGGACAGACAAACTCAGACTCAGCAACAAGACTAGCAGCGTAGTCTAGACGACAGTGAGCAGCAAAGTCGACAAGCTCATCAACTAAGGCAGACACAGCAGTGGACTCAAAGGAAGGGTCAGTGACAGCAGTAGCCAGGAGACGCGTGACAGTAGTACTGGCAGCACGAAGGGAGTCAGACTCAGGGTCAGCAAGAGCAGGAAGAGAGGACTCTGAAGGAGACGGCAAAGGGACACGCAGTGGAGCAGTGGAAGGACGCAGTGCCATCTGGTGTGTTCCTGGGACCGCAGGAGGACGCGGACGCGGAACGCGACGACTAGTGCGAGCACCACGAACAGGCGACACAGGTCGAGACGCAGGCTCACGACGCTCAGCAAGACCTCCAGTAGGACCAGTGTAGGGAGAAGGAGCAGGCAGTGGGGAGGCGGGGTGTAACTGCGACTCAGACTGGACACGCGGCGGACACTCTAAGGAAGGAGCAGGACCAGCAGAAGGCGGGAGACGAAGAACCTGCTCAAGGAGCGGAACGAAGTACGGCCGCGGTCGCGCAGCGCCTCCAGCGCCAGCAGGTACAGCACCAGTACCCCCAGCGGCAGCACTAGCACCAGTAGCACCCCCAGCTGCAGCACCGCCAACTCCAGCACCCTCAGAAGCACCAGTGCCAGCAGCACCTCCAGCGCCAACACCCCCAGCAGCTCCAGCTCCAGGCGGACCACCGGAAGACTCAACAGCCCCAGCTCCAGCACCTCCAGCAGCACCTGCTCCAGAAGCACCGCCAGCTCCAGCACCAGCAGCAGCTCCAGCACAAGAAGCACCCCCAGGCCCAGCAGCTCCAGTACCTCTAGTACGAGCACCTCCGGGACCCGTGGCACCAGCACCCTCAGCAGCAGTAGAACCTCCACCTCCAGCAGCACCTCCAGCTACAGTAGCACGGCTCCAGCGCCGAGCAAACCTCTCACGCAGCTCCTGTGGAGAGGGTAGCTCCTGCCGGGACGAAGCACCCGAAGGACCTCCAGACCCAGTACCGCCAGACTCCACACGAGCAGGCCCAGCACCCTCAGGCTCCGCACCCCCAGTCTCTGTCAAACATTTATATGTTTGTGTGGTTCTAGGCTGTAGTGGGTCACACCATAAGGGGTACACCAGATTAGGGTTTGACATATTTGTACTGTTGTTCCTGCTAGTCACTCATCATTCTCGTTTCTCATTCTAACATGGTATTACGAGCCTAGGTTCCACCTAGGACCGAAACGATAGGGCCCACCGTTTCCGCTAGCCGCGCCCTCGTGCGCCGCCGTTCTTTTTTCCTGCGCCTCGAGCGCCTCCTTCTCAAGGCCCCGTATGGCCCCGCGCTAGCCTCTCACGGCCCCCGATCGGCCCCGCGCTAACCTCCTAAGGCCCCCGTCGGCCCCACGCTAGCCCCGCGCTAGCCTCCTACGGCCCCCGATCGGCCCCGCGCTAGCCTCCTAAGCCCCCGTCGGCCCCACGCTAGCCCCGCGCTAGCCTCCTAAGGCCCCCGTCGGCCCCGCGCTAGCCTCCTCAGGCCCCCGTCGGCCCCGCGCTAGCCTCCTAAGCCCCCGTCGGCCCCACGCTAGCCCCGCGCTAGCCTCCTAAGGCCCCCGATCGGCCCCGCGCTAGCCTCCTAAGGCCCCCGTCGGCCCCGCGCTAGCCTCCCACGGCCCCTGCAGGCCCCGCGCTAGCCTCTCACGGCCCCTTAAGGCCCCACGCTAGCCTCCCACGTCCCCATGCAGGCCCCGCGCTAGCCTCTCACGGCCCCCGACCGGCCCTCCCGCGCTCGCCCCCCCCTACGACCGAGCCGCAAGGCGCGACCCGAACCGAACCGCGCGACCCAGCCGAGCCGCGCCGCCCCAGCCGAGCCGCGCCGCCCTAGCCGAGTCGCGCCGCCCTAGCCGAGTCGCGCCGCCCTAGCCGAGCCGCGCCGCCCCAGCCGAGCCGCGCCCTACTTACCTGTGCACAGCACTGCTACTGCTACTGCTACTGCTACTACCACCACTGCTGCTACTGCTACTTCAACTATGGCTAGCCCTACAGTTCTCTCGTTCGATTCTGAGGGCCGCCCGATTAAGTTTGATACCTGGCTCGATGATCTGCACCTGTTCCTCCAGCTCACTGCTAGAGAGGATATCTCGCTGTACGATCACGCACTAGGCACAGTCCCTGCTCCTGCTACTACTGCTACCGCTACTGCTCGCTCGCAGTGGCAGACTCGCGATGCCCACGCCCGCTTTGCCATTCGCAACTCCCTACCAGTCGATGAGCGTGAGCACTTCGGCCAGCATCAGACTGCGCAGGCCCTGTACACTGCTGTAGTTGCGCGCTACTCCTCCCCGGCCTCAGCTGCACTAGGCCGTCTCTCCCTTCCCTACCTGTTCCCCGACCTGTCCGCTTTCCAGACAGTCGCTGACCTCATCACTCACCTCCGTACTAGTGATGCCCGCTTCCGTGCAGCCATGCCCGCTGAGTTTCTTGCCTCCAACCCTCCCCCGCTCTGGCTCACTCTCTACCACCTAGTCACCCGCCTCCCTGACACTCTGCGTACAGTCAGGGACCACTTCCTAGCTCGCTGTCCCACTGAGCTCACCATTGCCGCCCTAGAGAAGGAACTACTTGCAGCTGAGAAGAGTATTGTAGCTGTAGGTGCCTCTCGTGGCGACCCCCGCACCCCTTTCTTCGAGGGGTGTTCCCCCTCCCCCCTCCTCCCCTCTGTCGCCTCTGCTGCTGCTGTCGACCTTCTTGGTGCTGAGCAGGTCGGCTCTGCGTCCGCTCCCAGCGGGCGCCGCAGCGGCAAGGGCAGGGGAGGCAAGGGCGGTGGGGGTGACGGCGGGGGAGGTGGTGGTGGGGGTGGTGGCAGCGGCGGGGGCGGTGGCGGGGCTGGAGGGGCTAGTGGCAGCGGTGGGGGTGGTGGAGGCAGCGGCGGCGGCGGTGGCCGCGGTGGGGGCGGTGGTGGTGGCGGCAGTGGACGTGGCGGCGGCAGGGGCGGTGGTGGTCGTGGTGGAGGCGGCGGTGGTGGTCGTGGAGGCTCTGGCACTGGCCAGAGTGCGCAGCACCCTCAGTCCTCCCAGGAGCTTCGTGAGTGGTACTTACAGCACGGGGGTGGGGGGGGTAGCCTTAGCTGCACGTACGTCATCCGCACTGGTCGCCGCAAGGGACAGACGTGCGGGAGGGCGCACACTTCGCAGCGCTGCTTCTCTCGCCTAGATGACGCTTGGCGTGCTCAGTTTCCTGACGCTCCTGAGCTCCCTCAGTGGGCTGATCTCCTCAAGAAGGATATCGATATCTATGCTCTTGATTTTGATGTTATTCTCAAAGCAATGTATGCATTGACTATTAGTGGAGAGGAGGACCAGTACCTGAGTGTTCCGCCTGACCCAGGCATCCGCACGAGTGAGGCTGCCGCCCTAGGTACTTGCGTGTCTGCTGCCCCAGGTACTGGTGAGGCTACTGCTCTAGGTGCGTGTGTGTCCGCCACCCCAGGTGCTACTGAGTCCACTGAGGCACTGCACACCTTCACTCTAGACTCAGGCGCTTCGCGCTGTTTCTTTCGTGACCGCACTGCTCTTGAGCCCCTTGCTCGACCAGTTGCTGTCTCGCTCGCTGACCCCTCTGGGGGTCCGGTCATTGCGACCTCCTCCACCCTCCTTCCTTGTCCTGCTGTCCCGTCGGGCACACTGTCAGGTCTCCACCTCCCCTCGTTCTCTACGAACTTGGTGGCGGGCTGTGCGCTTCAGGATGGGGGTGTTCACCAGTTCACCCCTGCCTACGAGCGTGTGACACACTGCACGTGTGCTCGGACGGGCCGTCACCTGGCTACCTTCACTCGGCAGCCGGGGTCGGACCTGTACACACTGACCACTGAGTCCCCTCAGGTAGCGGCGTCTGCGTCTGCGTCTGCGTCAGGTCAGCTCTCTGCCCCCTGCTCGTGTCGCTCTCTAGCGCACAAGACTGTCCTCTGGCACCACCGACTTGGTCACCCGTCAGTGCAGCGCCTTCGGGGCATGCACGCCCGGTACCTTGTCTCTGGTCTTCCTCGGGTACTCCCTCCCCTCCCACCCTCCCTTGCTCCTCCTTGTCTTCCCTGTGTCGAGGGGCGGCAGCGCGCTGCCCCTCACTCGTCCTCGTTCCCCCCGACGACTGCTCCTTTGCAGACGCTCCACATGGACGTGTGGGGCCCAGCCCGCGTCCGTGGTCAGGGCCAGGAGAGGTACTTCTTGATCGTCGTTGACGACTACTCGCGCTACACCACGGTCTTCCCCTTGCGCACCAAGGGTGAAGTCCCTGATGTCCTGATCCCTTGGATCAGCAGAGCACGTCTTCAGCTGCGAGAGCGTTTTCGCTCGGAGTTTCCTGTCCTGCGCTTGCACTCTGACAGAGGTGGCGAGTTCTCCTCCGACCTCTTGGCAGCCTACTGTGCCGAGCACGGCATTCGCCAGTCGTTCACGCTTCCGGCCTCTCCACAGCAGAATGGGGTTGCTGAGCGCCGCATTGGCTTGGTCATGGAGGTCGCTCGTACCTCCTTAGTCCACGCGGCTGCCCCCCACTTTCTGTGGCCGTTTGCGGTCCGGTACGCTGCGCATCAGCTCAACCTCTGGCCCCGTGTCTCCGCTCCGGAGACCTCGCCCACACTGCTGTGGACGGGGGAGGTTGGCGATGCGTCACGCTTCCGTGTCTGGGGATCCCGAGCTTTTGTTCGCGACACGTCTGCGGACAAGCTCTCCTCCCGCACTGCTCCCTGTGTCTTTCTTGGCTTTGTCCCGGATGCGTCTGGCTGGCAGTTTTACCACCCCGCCTCGCACCGAGTCTTCCCCTCTCAGGACGTCACTTTTGACGAGTCCGTGCCCTTCTACCGCCTCTTCCCCTACCGCACTGCCCCGCTCCCTCCCCCGCCTCTCTTCCTCGCGCCAGGTGCTGCAGTGGTAGACCCCCTTCCCCCTCAGGGTGCCGCTCCCTCAGGTGTCTCTCAGGTAGACCCGGTTGAGCCTGCCGAGGTAGCTGTCGACTCGCGTCCTGCTGGAGGTGCTGAGCCTGAGCGTGCGGAGCCTGAGCGTGCGGAGCCTGAGCGTGCGGAGCCTGAGCGTGCGGAGCGTGGGGGTGCTGAGTCTGGGGGTGCTGATCCTGGGGGTGCTGAGCCTGGGGGTGCTGGATTTGGGGGTACTGAGCCTGGCGTTGCTGAGTCTAGGGGTACTGCGCCTGGAGCTGCTGAGCCTGGGGGTGCTGAGCCTGGTGGTGTTGCAGTTGACTGTGAGGCGCCTGGAGGACCTCCCTCTTCGCAGCAGCTGCGTGAGTGGTACTCACGGTACTGCAGCCTCCGGCGGGGTGAGTCTCGGGCTCGTGGTACTGCTGGAGTTGGTACTCGTGCTTCCCCACCACGGCGGGAGCCGCCCTCTTCCCCTCAGCTTCGAGAGTGGTACGCTCGGCACATCAGTCTCCGTAGTGGAGCTGCTGGTGCTGGGGTCCACGGAGTTGACGCTGCTGCGAGTACTACGGACCCTGGTGCTGGAGGTGCTGCTGCTGCTGGCGGTGCTGCTGGAGGTGCTGCTGCTGCTGGCGGTGCTGCTGGAGGTGCTGCTAGTACTGAGGACCCGGGCGTTGGAGCTGCTGTGGGTGCTACGGACCCTGGTGCTGGAGGTGCAGCTGCTGCTGGCGGTGCTGCTGGAGGTACTGCTGCTGCTGGCGGTGCTGCTGGAGGTGCTGCTGGAGGTGCTGCGGACCCTGGTGCTGGAGGTGCTGCTGCTTCTCGAGGTGCTGCTGCTGCCGCTGGTGTCTCTGCTGGTTCGAGAGCTGCTGCACGGCCACGACCGTACTTCGTTCCGCTCCTTCAGCAGGTTCTTGGTCAGCCTCCTCCTCTTTGTTCTCCTCTCGCCTTAGAGTGTCCGCCGTCTGTCCAGTCACAGCCACAGTTACCGCCTGCCTCCCCACTCCCTGTGCCTGCTCCTTACACTGGTCCGACTGACGGTCTTGCTGAGAGACGTGAGCCTGCGTCACGTCCTGTGTCACCTGCGTCTCGTCGAGCGTCGCCTGTTCGAGCTGCTACCACTGGTAGTCGTGTCCCGCGTGAGCGTCCTCCTGCTGTCCCAGGCACGCACCGGATGGCGCTTCGTCAGTCCACTGCTCCGCAGCGTGTTGCTCTCCCGTCGCCTCCTGCGTCCTCTCTTCCTGCTCTTGCTGACCCGGAGTCAGACTCCCTTCGCGCTGCCAGTCCCACTGTCACACGTCTCCTAGCTACAGTTGTCACTGACCCTTCCTTTGAGTCCGCTGCTGCGTCTGCCCTAGTCACTGAGCTTGTCGACTTTGCAGCTGCGTGTCGTCTAGACTACGCAGCGAGTCTTGTTGCTGAGTCTGAGTCTGCCTGTCCTCCGTCCGTCGGGGGTGAGTGTGCTCTTGGCACGGACGTCCTTGAGGACAGGCAGGAGGAGTTTGGTTGCCTTGCCGCTGCTTTGCCCCATCTCGTGTCCATGCTTGTTGCCCCTGAGGGAGACCCGGATGCACCAGACATCCCGACCCCACGCTCTTACGCAGAGGCGATGGCCGGTCCCTACTCCTCTCAGTGGCAGTCAGCCATGGACACAGAGATGGCTTCCTGGAAGTCCACTGGCACCTACGTCGACGAGGTTCCCCCACCTGGGGCGAACATCGTCAGTGGCATGTGGATTTTCAGGGTGAAGCGGCCGCCGGGCTCTCCGCCTGTCTTCAAGGCGCGTTACGTTGCACGAGGCTTCAGTCAGCGAGAGGGAGTTGACTTCTTCCAGACCTTCTCCCCGACCCCGAAGATGACCACTCTTCGGGTTCTGCTACACGTCGCCGCTAAGCGTGACTACGAGCTCCACTCTCTTGACTTCAGCACAGCTTTCTTGCAGGGCAGCCTGCACGAGGAGATCTGGCTGCGCCGCCCACCTGGCTTCACTGGGTCGTTCCCTCCTGGCACCCAGTGGAGCCTCCGGCGGCCAGTCTACGGTCTCCGCCAGGCGCCGCGTGAGTGGCACGACACACTGAGGACTACACTTGCGGCTCTTGGGTTTGCTCCTTCTACTGCTGACCCGTCGCTGTTTCTGCGCACCGACACCTCGCAGCCGCCGTTCTACATCCTCGTGTACGTCGACGACTTGGTCTTTGCCACTGCGGACACTGCCGCACTCGCCCACGTGAAGTCCGAGCTGCAGAAGAGACACACGTGCACAGACCTGGGTGAACTGACAAGCTATCTTGGCTTGCGGATCACCCGGGACAGAGCACGGCGCACCATCACCTTGACTCAGTCACACATGGTGCAGCAGGTCCTTCAGCGCTTCGGGTTCACGTACTCCTCGCCTCAGTCCACTCCTCTGCCTACGGGACACTCGCTCTCAGCTCTGCCTTCGGATGAGTCCGTAGAGCCGAGTGGTCCGTATCCAGAGCTTGTGGGCTGCCTCATGTACCTGATGACCTGCACTCGACCTGACCTTGCATACCCTCTCAGCATCTTAGCACGCTATGTCGCTCCCGGCCGTCACCGGAAGGAGCACATGGATGCAGCTAAGAGGGTGTTGCGCTACTTGTGCAGTACGTCGGGCATGGGGCTAGTGCTTGGAGGGCGAGACCGGCCTGTTCTCACTGGGCACTCAGACGCTTCTTGGGCAGACGACCAGGCTACTCAGCGGTCGTCTCAGGGTTACACCTTCAGTCTTGGCTTTGGCTCTGTCTCTTGGCGTTCTACTCGTTCTTCTTCTGTTCTCAGCTCCAGCTGTGAGGCTGAGATCTACGCCACGGCCATGGCTGCCCAGGAGCTTCGCTGGCTCACCTACCTGCTGACTGACCTTGGAGAGCAGCCTCGTTCTCCTCCAGTGCTGTACGTCGACAACAAGGCAACCATTGCCTTGTGCCAGGAGCACAGACTGGAGCACAGGACGAAGCACATTGCTCTGCGTTACTTTCTAGCTCGAGAGCTACAGCAGCGTGGTCAGCTTCTTCTGCGTTACGTGGCCACTGAGGCCAACACTGCTGATGTGTTCACCAAGGCGCTTCCGCCTGTTGACCATCAGCGTTTTTGCACTCTTCTAGGCCTTGTGCCGACTGTTTCTCACTTACTTACTTCCTGACTTTACTTGTACTGTGATCATAATATATATACCTGCATGTTTGCCTTGTTAGGTTGTGATCATTGTACCTCTTGCTCTATTATAAAACTGCATGTGAACTGGTCTTGTGACCGCTTGCTTGTGCTCGGAATTTGTGTGGAATCCTCGAGATCCACCCTGAGCTTGTTTGCCTTGTTTTGCCTTGACTGGTCTTGTGACCCCTAGGTCTCCCCCACTTTGCCTATGGGGGTGTGTCAAACATTTATATGTTTGTGTGGTACTAGGCTGTAGTGGGTCACACCATAAGGGGTACACCAGATTAGGGTTTGACATATTTGTACTGTTGTTCCTGCTAGTCACTCATCATTCTCGTTTCTCATTCTGACATGGTATTACGAGCCTAGGTTCCACCTAGGACCGAAACGATAGGGCCCACCGTTTCCGCTAGCCGCGCCCTCGTGCGCCGCCGTTCTTTTTTTCCTGCGCCTCGAGCGCCTCCTTCTCAAGGCCCCGTATGGCCCCGCGCTAGCCTCTCACGGCCCCCGATCGGCCCCGCGCTAACCTCCTAAGGCCCCCGTCGGCCCCACGCTAGCCCCGCGCTAGCCTCCTACGGCCCCCGATCGGCCCCGCGCTAGCCTCCTAAGCCCCCGTCGGCCCCACGCTAGCCCCGCGCTAGCCTCCTAAGGCCCCCGTCGGCCCCGCGCTAGCCTCCTCAGGCCCCCGTCGGCCCCGCGCTAGCCTCCTAAGCCCCCGTCGGCCCCACGCTAGCCCCGCGCTAGCCTCCTAAGGCCCCCGATCGGCCCCGCGCTAGCCTCCTAAGGCCCCCGTCGGCCCCGCGCTAGCCTCCCACGGCCCCTGCAGGCCCCGCGCTAGCCTCTCACGGCCCCTTAAGGCCCCACGCTAGCCTCCCACGTCCCCTGCAGGCCCCGCGCTAGCCTCTCACGGCCCCCGACCGGCCCTCCCGCGCTCGCCCCCCCCTACGACCGAGCCGCAAGGCGCGACCCGAACCGAACCGCGCGACCCAGCCGAGCCGCGCCGCCCCAGCCGAGCCGCGCCGCCCTAGCCGAGTCGCGCCGCCCTAGCCGAGTCGCGCCGCCCTAGCCGAGCCGCGCCGCCCCAGCCGAGCCGCGCCCTACTTACCTGTGCACAGCACTGCTACTGCTACTGCTACTGCTACTGCTACTGCTACTACCACCACTGCTGCTACTGCTACTTCAACTATGGCTAGCCCTACAGTTCTCTCGTTCGATTCTGAGGGCCGCCCGATTAAGTTTGATACCTGGCTCGATGATCTGCACCTGTTCCTCCAGCTCACTGCTAGAGAGGATATCTCGCTGTACGATCACGCACTAGGCACAGTCCCTGCTCCTGCTACTACTGCTACCGCTACTGCTCGCTCGCAGTGGCAGACTCGCGATGCCCACGCCCGCTTTGCCATTCGCAACTCCCTACCAGTCGATGAGCGTGAGCACTTCGGCCAGCATCAGACTGCGCAGGCCCTGTACACTGCTGTAGTTGCGCGCTACTCCTCCCCGGCCTCAGCTGCACTAGGCCGTCTCTCCCTTCCCTACCTGTTCCCCGACCTGTCCGCTTTCCAGACAGTCGCTGACCTCATCACTCACCTCCGTACTAGTGATGCCCGCTTCCGTGCAGCCATGCCCGCTGAGTTTCTTGCCTCCAACCCTCCCCCGCTCTGGCTCACTCTCTACCACCTAGTCACCCGCCTCCCTGACACTCTGCGTACAGTCAGGGACCACTTCCTAGCTCGCTGTCCCACTGAGCTCACCATTGCCGCCCTAGAGAAGGAACTACTTGCAGCTGAGAAGAGTATTGTAGCTGTAGGTGCCTCTCGTGGCGACCCCCGCACCCCTTTCTTCGAGGGGTGTTCCCCCTCCCCCCTCCTCCCCTCTGTCGCCTCTGCTGCTGCTGTCGACCTTCTTGGTGCTGAGCAGGTCGGCTCTGCGTCCGCTCCCAGCGGGCGCCGCAGCGGCAAGGGCAGGGGAGGCAAGGGCGGTGGGGGTGACGGCGGGGGAGGTGGTGGTGGGGGTGGTGGCAGCGGCGGGGGCGGTGGCGGGGCTGGAGGGGCTAGTGGCAGCGGTGGGGGTGGTGGAGGCAGCGGCGGCGGCGGTGGCCGCGGTGGGGGCGGTGGTGGTGGCGGCAGTGGACGTGGCGGCGGCAGGGGCGGTGGTGGTCGTGGTGGAGGCGGCGGTGGTGGTCGTGGAGGCTCTGGCACTGGCCAGAGTGCGCAGCACCCTCAGTCCTCCCAGGAGCTTCGTGAGTGGTACTTACAGCACGGGGGTGGGGGGGGTAGCCTTAGCTGCACGTACGTCATCCGCACTGGTCGCCGCAAGGGACAGACGTGCGGGAGGGCGCACACTTCGCAGCGCTGCTTCTCTCGCCTAGATGACGCTTGGCGTGCTCAGTTTCCTGACGCTCCTGAGCTCCCTCAGTGGGCTGATCTCCTCAAGAAGGATATCGATATCTATGCTCTTGATTTTGATGTTATTCTCAAAGCAATGTATGCATTGACTATTAGTGGAGAGGAGGACCAGTACCTGAGTGTTCCGCCTGACCCAGGCATCCGCACGAGTGAGGCTGCCGCCCTAGGTACTTGCGTGTCTGCTGCCCCAGGTACTGGTGAGGCTACTGCTCTAGGTGCGTGTGTGTCCGCCACCCCAGGTGCTACTGAGTCCACTGAGGCACTGCACACCTTCACTCTAGACTCAGGCGCTTCGCGCTGTTTCTTTCGTGACCGCACTGCTCTTGAGCCCCTTGCTCGACCAGTTGCTGTCTCGCTCGCTGACCCCTCTGGGGGTCCGGTCATTGCGACCTCCTCCACCCTCCTTCCTTGTCCTGCTGTCCCGTCGGGCACACTGTCAGGTCTCCACCTCCCCTCGTTCTCTACGAACTTGGTGGCGGGCTGTGCGCTTCAGGATGGGGGTGTTCACCAGTTCACCCCTGCCTACGAGCGTGTGACACACTGCACGTGTGCTCGGACGGGCCGTCACCTGGCTACCTTCACTCGGCAGCCGGGGTCGGACCTGTACACACTGACCACTGAGTCCCCTCAGGTAGCGGCGTCTGCGTCTGCGTCTGCGTCAGGTCAGCTCTCTGCCCCCTGCTCGTGTCGCTCTCTAGCGCACAAGACTGTCCTCTGGCACCACCGACTTGGTCACCCGTCAGTGCAGCGCCTTCGGGGCATGCACGCCCGGTACCTTGTCTCTGGTCTTCCTCGGGTACTCCCTCCCCTCCCACCCTCCCTTGCTCCTCCTTGTCTTCCCTGTGTCGAGGGGCGGCAGCGCGCTGCCCCTCACTCGTCCTCGTTCCCCCCGACGACTGCTCCTTTGCAGACGCTCCACATGGACGTGTGGGGCCCAGCCCGCGTCCGTGGTCAGGGCCAGGAGAGGTACTTCTTGATCGTCGTTGACGACTACTCGCGCTACACCACGGTCTTCCCCTTGCGCACCAAGGGTGAAGTCCCTGATGTCCTGATCCCTTGGATCAGCAGAGCACGTCTTCAGCTGCGAGAGCGTTTTCGCTCGGAGTTTCCTGTCCTGCGCTTGCACTCTGACAGAGGTGGCGAGTTCTCCTCCGACCTCTTGGCAGCCTACTGTGCCGAGCACGGCATTCGCCAGTCGTTCACGCTTCCGGCCTCTCCACAGCAGAATGGGGTTGCTGAGCGCCGCATTGGCTTGGTCATGGAGGTCGCTCGTACCTCCTTAGTCCACGCGGCTGCCCCCCACTTTCTGTGGCCGTTTGCGGTCCGGTACGCTGCGCATCAGCTCAACCTCTGGCCCCGTGTCTCCGCTCCGGAGACCTCGCCCACACTGCTGTGGACAGGGGAGGTTGGCGATGCGTCACGCTTCCGTGTCTGGGGATCCCGAGCTTTTGTTCGCGACACGTCTGCGGACAAGCTCTCCTCCCGCACTGCTCCCTGTGTCTTTCTTGGCTTTGTCCCGGATGCGTCTGGCTGGCAGTTTTACCACCCCGCCTCGCACCGAGTCTTCCCCTCTCAGGACGTCACTTTTGACGAGTCCGTGCCCTTCTACCGCCTCTTCCCCTACCGCACTGCCCCGCTCCCTCCCCCGCCTCTCTTCCTCGCGCCAGGTGCTGCAGTGGTAGACCCCCTTCCCCCTCAGGGTGCCGCTCCCTCAGGTGTCTCTCAGGTAGACCCGGTTGAGCCTGCCGAGGTAGCTGTCGACTCGCGTCCTGCTGGAGGTGCTGAGCCTGAGCGTGCGGAGCCTGAGCGTGCGGAGCCTGAGCGTGCGGAGCCTGAGGGTGCTGAGTCTGGGGGTGCTGATCCTGGGGGTGCTGAGCCTGGGGGTGCTGGATTTGGGGGTACTGAGCCTGGCGTTGCTGAGTCTAGGGGTACTGCGCCTGGAGCTGCTGAGCCTGGGGGTGCTGAGCCTGGTGGTGTTGCAGTTGACTGTGAGGCGCCTGGAGGACCTCCCTCTTCGCAGCAGCTGCGTGAGTGGTACTCACGGTACTGCAGCCTCCGGCGGGGTGAGTCTCGGGCTCGTGGTACTGCTGGAGTTGGTACTCGTGCTTCCCCACCACGGCGGGAGCCGCCCTCTTCCCCTCAGCTTCGAGAGTGGTACACTCGGCACATCAGTCTCCGTAGTGGAGCTGCTGGTGCTGGGGTCCACGGAGTTGACGCTGCTGCGAGTACTACGGACCCTGGTGCTGGAGGTGCTGCTGCTGCTGGCGGTGCTGCTGGAGGTGCTGCTGGAGGTGCTGCTAGTACTGAGGACCCGGGCGTTGGAGCTGCTGTGGGTGCTACGGACCCTGGTGCTGGAGGTGCAGCTGCTGCTGGCAGTGCTGCTGGAGGTACTGCTGCTGCCGGCGGTGCTGCTGGAGGTGCTACTGGAGGTGCTGCGGACCCTGGTGCTGGAGGTGCTGCTGCTTCTCGAGGTGCTGCTGCTGCCGCTGGTGTCTCTGCTGGTTCGAGAGCTGCTGCACGGCCACGACCGTACTTCGTTCCGCTCCTTCAGCAGGTTCTTGGTCAGCCTCCTCCTCTTTGTTCTCCTCTCGCCTTAGAGTGTCCGCCGTCTGTCCAGTCACAGCCACAGTTACCGCCTGCCTCCCCACTCCCTGTGTGCCTGCTCCTTACACTGGTCCGACTGACGGTCTTGCTGAGAGACGTGAGCCTGCGTCACGTCCTGTGTCACCTGCGTCTCGTCGAGCGTCGCCTGTTCGAGCTGCTACCACTGGTAGTCGTGTCCCGCGTGAGCGTCCTCCTGCTGTCCCAGGCACGCACCGGATGGCGCTTCGTCAGTCCACTGCTCCGCAGCGTGTTGCTCTCCCGTCGCCTCCTGCGTCCTCTCTTCCTGCTCTTGCTGACCCGGAGTCAGACTCCCTTCGCGCTGCCAGTCCCACTGTCACACGTCTCCTAGCTACAGTTGTCACTGACCCTTCCTTTGAGTCCGCTGCTGCGTCTGCCCTAGTCACTGAGCTTGTCGACTTTGCAGCTGCGTGTCGTCTAGACTACGCAGCGAGTCTTGTTGCTGAGTCTGAGTCTGCCTGTCCTCCGTCCGTCGGGGGTGAGTGTGCTCTTGGCACGGACGTCCTTGAGGACAGGCAGGAGGAGTTTGGTTGCCTTGCCGCTGCTTTGCCCCATCTCGTGTCCATGCTTGTTGCCCCTGAGGGAGACCCGGATGCACCAGACATCCCGACCCCACGCTCTTACGCAGAGGCGATGGCCGGTCCCTACTCCTCTCAGTGGCAGTCAGCCATGGACACAGAGATGGCTTCCTGGAAGTCCACTGGCACCTACGTCGACGAGGTTCCCCCACCTGGGGCGAACATCGTCAGTGGCATGTGGATTTTCAGGGTGAAGCGGCCGCCGGGCTCTCCGCCTGTCTTCAAGGCGCGTTACGTTGCACGAGGCTTCAGTCAGCGAGAGGGAGTTGACTTCTTCCAGACCTTCTCCCCGACCCCGAAGATGACCACTCTTCGGGTTCTGCTACACGTCGCCGCTCAGCGTGACTACGAGCTCCACTCTCTTGACTTCAGCACAGCTTTCTTGTAGGGCAGCCTGCACGAGGAGATCTGGCTGCGCCGCCCACCTGGCTTCACTGGGTCGTTCCCTCCTGGCACCCAGTGGAGCCTCCGGCGGCCAGTCTACGGTCTCCGCCAGGCGCCGCGTGAGTGGCACGACACACTGAGGACTACACTTGCGGCTCTTGGGTTTGCTCCTTCTACTGCTGACCCGTCGCTGTTTCTGCGCACCGACACCTCGCAGCCGCCGTTCTACATCCTCGTGTACGTCGACGACTTGGTCTTTGCCACTGCGGACACTGCCGCACTCGCCCACGTGAAGTCCGAGCTGCAGAAGAGACACACGTGCACAGACCTGGGTGAACTGACAAGCTATCTTGGCTTGCGGATCACCCGGGACAGAGCACGGCGCACCATCACCTTGACTCAGTCACACATGGTGCAGCAGGTCCTTCAGCGCTTCGGGTTCACGTACTCCTCGCCTCAGTCCACTCCTCTGCCTACGGGACACTCGCTCTCAGCTCTGCCTTCGGATGAGTCCGTAGAGCCGAGTGGTCCGTATCCAGAGCTTGTGGGCTGCCTCATGTACCTGATGACCAGCACTCGACCTGACCTTGCATACCCTCTCAGCATCTTAGCACGCTATGTCGCTCCCGGCCGTCACCGGAAGGAGCACATGGATGCAGCTAAGAGGGTGTTGCGCTACTTGTGCAGTACGTCGGGCATGGGGCTAGTGCTTGGAGGACGAGACCGGCCTGTTCTCACTGGGCACTCAGACGCTTCTTGGGCAGACGACCAGGCTACTCAGCGGTCGTCTCAGGGTTACACCTTCAGTCTTGGCTTTGGCTCTGTCTCTTGGCGTTCTACTCGTTCTTCTTCTGTTCTCAGCTCCAGCTGTGAGGCTGAGATCTACGCCACGGCCATGGCTGCCCAGGAGCTTCGCTGGCTCACCTACCTGCTGACTGACCTTGGAGAGCAGCCTCGTTCTCCTCCAGTGCTGTACGTCGACAACAAGGCAACCATTGCCTTGTGCCAGGAGCACAGACTGGAGCACAGGACGAAGCACATTGCTCTGCGTTACTTTCTAGCTCGAGAGCTACAACAGCGTGGTCAGCTTCTTCTGCGTTAAGTGGCCACTGAGGCCAACACTGCTGATGTGTTCACCAAGGCGCTTCCGCCTGTTGACCATCAGCGTTTTTGCACTCTTCTAGGCCTTGTGCCGACTGTTTCTCACTTACTTACTTCCTGACTTTACTTGTACTGTGATCATAATATATATACCTGCATGTTTGCCTTGTTAGGTTGTGATCATTGTACCTCTTGCTCTATTATAAAACTGCATGTGAACTGGTCTTGTGACCGCTTGCTTGTGCTCGGAATTTGTGTGGAATCCTCGAGATCCACCCTGAGCTTGTTTGCCTTGTTTTGCCTTGACTGGTCTTGTGACCCCTAGGTCTCCCCCACTTTGCCTATGGGGGTGTGTCAAACATTTATATGTTTGTTTGGTTCTAGGCTGTAGTGGGTCACACCATAAGGGGTACACCAGATTAGGGTTTGACATATTTGTACTGTTGTTCCTGCTAGTCACTCATCATTCTCGTTTCTCATTCTAACAGTCTCAGCACCCCAAGGCTCAGCACCGCCAGACTCAGCACCCCCAGGCTCAGCACCCCCAGGCTCAACACCCCCACACTCAGCACCCCCAGGCTCAGCACCCCCAGACCCCGCACCCGCAGGCTCAGTACCCAGAGTCAACAACTACCTCGAAAGGCTCGACTGCGTCTACCTGGGACACACGTGAGGGGGCAGGACCCTGAGGGGGAAGGGGGTCTACCGCGGGGGGACCTGGCGCGAGGAAGAGCGGCGGCGGGGGGAGGGGCGCAGTGCGGTAGGGGAAGAGACGATAGTAAGGAACCGACTCGTCAAACGTGACGTCCTGGGAGGACAGAACACGGCGCGAGGTGGGGTGGTAAAACTGCCAACCAGGCGCGTCAGAGGGGAAGCCAAGGAAGATGTAGGGAACAGCACGGGGGGACAGCTTGTCTGCAGACAAGTCGTGGACAAAAGCCCGAGATCCACAGACACAAAACGCAGACGCATCGCCAACCTTCCCCGTCCACCGCAGAATAGGGGAGGTCTCAGCAATCCTATTTTGCTGTGGAGAGGCCGGAAGCGTGAAGGTCTGGCGGATGCCCTGTGCACGACAGAAGGCTCGTAGAAGGTCAGAGGAAAACTCTCCGCCTCTGTCGGAGTGCAGACGCAGAACAGGAATGACCGAGCCGAAACTCTCGCTGAGCTGGAGACGAGCTACGCGAATCCAATCGAACAACACCTCAGTGACTTCACCCTTGCTGCGCAAAGGGAAGACCATAGTGTAACGCGAGTAGTCGTCAACCACCAACAAGAAGTAACGCTCGTGACCCTGGCCACGGACGCGGGCGGGGCCCCACATGTCCAGGTGAAGCGTCTGCAGTGGAGCCTCTGTCGGAGGAAACTCGGAGGAGTGAGGAGCGGCCCGCTGCCGCCCCTCGACGCAAGGAACGCAGGTAGGGGCAGGCCCCGGAGGGAGGGGAGGGAGGGACCGGGGGAGACCAGAGACAAGGACACGAAAGACCATGCCTCGGAGACGAGGCAGGGAGGGGTGACCAAGGCGTTGGTGCCAGAGGAGGGTCTGGTGGGACAGGAGACGACACGAGCAGGGGGCAGACTCAGGACCAGACCTAGACGCTGGAGCAAACACCTGACCCGACGCAGCTACCTGACCAGACTCAGCAACAGGAGGAGACTCAGTTGTCAGTGTGTCATCCGCTGACTCGCAGGAGTGAACTGGTAAACCCCCCCATCCTGTAGATCAGCACCACTCACCAAGTTCGTAGAGAATGAGGGGAGGTAAAGACCTGACAGGGTGCCAGAAGGGGCTGCCGGACACGGTAAGACAGTGGAGAAGTGGGCAAGGACAGGACCCCCAGAGGGGTCCGCCAGGGAGACCGCAACTGGCCGACTAAGCGGCGTGAGTGTGGTGCGGTCTCGAAAGAAGGAGCGGGAAGCACCCGAGTCAAGGGTGAAGGTGTCTAAGGCCTGAGCCGATGTGGTACCTGAGAGAGCCGACTCACCAGCACCTGGGGCAGCAGACGCACTAGCACCTAGAGCAGCAGCCTCACCAGCACCTAGAGAAGCAGCCTCAATGCCCGGGTCAGGCAGAACACACATGTAACAGTCACCCTCATCACTAGTAGACACAACATACATGGCAGTAAGAATAGCATCATAATCCAGATCAAAGATAGCAAACCCCGACCTAAGCAGCTCGCCCCAGCAAGGGATCTCAGTGGCGTCAGGGAACTGGAGACACCAGGCGTTCGTCAGGCGGCCGAAGCAGCGCTGGGTGGTGTGCGGGCCACCACACGGCTCACCAGTGCGGTCGCCGGTACGCAGGACGTAGGCACAGGGACCAGCACCCCCACCCCGCTGACGTGCAGCGTACCACTCACGAAGCTGCTGGGGAGGCGGGGTCTCACGAATGCGCTGCTGCTGCTGGCGCTGACCACCACCGAAGCCGCCCCGCTGCGCAGAGCCACCCCGACCTGCTCCACCGCCGCCGCCGCCACCTCCGCCACCACCGCCACCGCTGCCTCCTCCGCCTCCTCCGCTCCCACCGCCACCGCCGCCGCCGCCTCCGCCTCCACCGCCGCCACCGAAGCCCCCACCCCCGCCACCACTCCCACCGCCACCCCCACCCCCTCCGCCGCCTCCACCGCCACCTCCACCGCCTCCGCCAGCTCCTAAAGCGCCCTTGCCCCCCTTGCCCTTGCCGGTGCGGCGTCTCGTGCTAGGGGCAGACGCAGCGCCGACCGACTCGGTGCCAACAAAGTCGACGGCAGCAGCAGAGGCAACAGAGGGCAAAAGGGGGGAAGGGGAGCACCCCTCAAAGAAGGGGGCACGAGGGTCACCACGAGAGGCTCCTACAGCGACTATACTCTTCTCAGCTGCCAGGAGGCGCTCCTCGAGGAGGTCAACGGTGAGTGTGGTGGGGCAAACAGAGAGGAAGTGGTCCCTGACCGAGCGAAGGGAGTCAGGGAGTCGGGTGACTATGTAGTAGAGGGTGATGTACATGGGGGGGGGGGGGGGGGGGGGGTTCTTGGCGCAGAACTCAGCAGGAAGCGCAGCTCGGCAGCGGGTGTCACTAGTGCGAAGGTGTGTAATGAGGTCAGCGACTGTGGGAAAGGCGGCGAGGTCAGGGAACAGGTACGGCAGCATGAGGCGGCTAAGGGCAGCAGTGGCAGGGGAAGAGTAGCGTGCAACTACAGCGTCGTACAAGGTCTTAGCACTCTTGTACTGACTAAAGTGCGCGCGCTCAGTGGACGGCAAGTGACTACGCACAGCAAGACGGGCAGCAGCATTGCGTGTGGCCCACTGTGAGCGAACAGTGCTGTCAGGATCGGCAGCAGGGGCAGCCGAGGCGCCAGACGTGAGATCGAACAGTGAGAGACCGTCTTTCCTATCGCACTGCAGGAAAAGCTGCAGATCATCGACCCAGACCTCAAAGTCGACAGCCCGACCCTCAGCATCAAAGGCGAGAACGCTAGGGGTACCCAGGTGAGAACGCTAGGGAACGCGAGCAGTAGCAGCAGGCTAGGAGCAGCTCAGTAGAAGAGGCGCGGCTCGGCGGTGCTCTTACCAGGGCGGGTGGGTAGAGGTCCGCAAGTGGTGGGGCAGGGCCGAGGCGCGCCGGCAGGGACAGGGCCGCGACAGGGCGGAAGTAGAGTGCCGCTCCTCTCTGCAGGGCAGGGCCGGGACGGCGGCGGCGGCTCCTGCTGTCGGCGGCGGCGGCGGCGGCGGCTGCGGCCCCGGCAGCGGCAGCGCCGGCTGTCACAGCAGCGGCGGCGGCGGTTGCTGCTGGCGGCGGCGGCTGCGGCCCCGGCAGCGGCGGCGGCGGCTGTCACGGCAGCGACGGCGGCGGCTGCTGTTGGCAGCGGCGGCGGCTGCTGCTGTGACGGCAGTGGCAGCGGCGGCTCCTGCTGTCGGCAGCGGCGGCGGCGGCGGCCCCGGCAGTGGTGGCGGCGGCTGTTACGGCGCGACGGCTGCTGCTGCTGGGGCGGCGACGGCGGGGCGAGAGGGCCGTGAAGGAGCCGAGAAGGGGCCGCGGAGGAGCCGAGAAGGGGCCGCTAAGGGCGGCGAAGGGGCCACCAAAGGCCGTGAAGGGGCCGCGAAGGGCGGTGACGGGGCCGAGAAGGGGCCGTGAGGGGCCACGAAGGGCGGCGACGGGGCCGAGAAGGGGCCTTGAGGGGCCGCTAAGGGCGGCGACGGGGCCGAGAAGGGGCCGCGAGGGGTCGCGAAGGGCCGCGGGAGGGGCCGCTACGTGGCCGTAAGAGGGCGCGACGGGCCGCTAAGGGCAGGGGACGCGACGGTAGGGCAGGCACACGGGGCGCGACTCGGGCAGGAGCGAAGCGCGCTCCGGGCAGGAAAAAAAAATCGATTTTCGTGGTGGGCCCTAGGAAACGTTCCCACTAGGGAACCTGCTCTGATACCATGTGAAAGAACGAGGAATGAAATGATTAGGTGAAATGTGGGTACAAGTAAGAAACCTAGAAATGTTGTACCCTTTGGTATCTACCCCACTACAACCTATATAGACCATAGCATATAAACTTGACAAAAGCACCCTAGTTGACTTTGATTTTACTATTGTGTCAAAGTTTTATATCAGGTGCAACCGCCAGGCTCGGCCGTTTAGGTTTGCCTCGCGAGGTTAGGACGTCAACCTAATCAACTTTGATCGGCGCGATCAAAGGCGATCGATAACTTCGAGGAAGGCGGGAAGCCAATTTCAGGCAATCGGGGGCAATCAGTTGATCGCGTTCAAATGATCGCTCCAACTCGATTAATCTCCTCAAACAGCCCGATAAAAATCGACCAGACACAATCAGTCCCAATCACTCGATTGCATGTGATCGGGGACCTGGAGGATGTATGCGAAATGTTACACAATCGACTAGAGGTCTCCCAATACACTAAATGTTACGTATATACAGGCGAGAAGATTCCGAAGCGGACATTGTGTGTAGTTTGATGCTTGCGAAGTTAGTACGATACACTGCGATTGCCAGTCTCGCCAAAGTTGGATAGAAACTAGCAGGTAATGGTTTCACGCGGCACGTACAGCTTTCGAGGAAAATTAGCTCTGATCGGGCGGCGCGAGAAAAGCGATCACAAGCACTTCGATCCAATCCAACCCGATCCGACCCGATCCGATCAAAGTCGATTGGGCCCACGTCAGTAGTCCAACACTTGGTATGCGAGCTGGTGCGACAATTTCATTGGATACCGCACATGCGATGCTGGCTGTCGCCCTCCATGATGAGGTTCCATGGTTAGAGTGGGAGCATTCCCACCAAAACCCCCATCAGCTTTGAAAATAACAGGCTGGTGGGGGAACTTCGATGGTGGGGGAACTTGAGAAAGCGCTGTTAGTGATACACCTCTATCGGACAGATGTGTTGTGACAGTTAGTCCCCTATCGGACGCCGTTACTTCTAATCTTGGCACTTGAACAGCTGTGACAATGAAAGAAACTGTAGACAATTGGGCAAGGTCGTATCCACCCAACCCAGAACAGCTGTGACAAATGCCGTTACTTCGACAGCCCTGGTCGGAATGAGGCGAACTATTTCAGGTCGCAGGCCCTTGAAAATGATGGCATCATTCCGTCAGCTATTCCCTCAGGGCGCGCTGCACTTCTATTTTTTAATTCGAAAATGCTGAAGAAGATCGATCCAAATCCGAAATTTTGGTGAAGTTCGGGTTACTGTGCATTTGGCGTTTACTCAACTGAATTTTGTCTTGACTGAACAGTGATACTGTTCGAGAAGTGCACCACGCTCGTGTTTTGCATGCGAACTTGAACGCCATAGCGCCCGAAACGCGGGCAAACGATACTGCAGAATTCCCCGTCAAATGCTCGAACTTGACAGAGAAGTGCACCACCCCAAAAGGTGAACTTCAGTTGCGAGATAAACGAAACACTAGCGACAGTAACATAATAGCTACGACGCTAAACGAAATGATGTGATTGGCTAGGCGACGTCTACAGTGTACCTACGACCTCATTTCGGTCGCACGGTTGGTAGGAGTTCGGGTTCCCCAAAAAACCAGTCTTGGTGCACCTGACAAAGGGTACCGATATTCTGTGTTTTTGCATGTTCAAGTTCGAAAACACTGAAGCGCGTGCAAGTTCGCCCAAAACCCGCTCCAAAGAATTTTCGAATAAAAAAATAGAAGTGCAGCTCGCCCTCAGTGTTGCATCTGCTGTTCGATTTCCTATGCGAGTGCATTGAGGGTACTCCTGCAATCCAGCGAAATCTTCAGCTGTATCTGCTTTCACGCCAAAACATATATTGTTAGTTTTCTATCAGGGTGAGGTCAGCGCGTCGTCCTGCGTTCATTTACGGTTCCATCGTATGGAAGACATTTCCAGACGGTGCACAACGGTAATCAAAATCCACTGTTTAAACCGAGACCAAACGAGAGTTACCGCACAGGACGAACAAGGGACCAACGCACTGACCTCGCCGATTATGAAACCTTCCTTCGTCCGGCCTGGAGTAAAGTCTTTTTGCATTGTCGCCCTTGTTTTTTGGCAAGCCGTCTCTCTCTCCCTTTCTTTCAATTGTCATGGCGCGAAACCCGGCGTTCGTCCCTCTCTACTTTGTCTGCGGCGTGCTGGTCGTCGTCATGCTTCTCGCTTCTGCCGCTGCGAGTAGTGCCTACCGTGTGGCGGATGGCCAGCGACAACGTATCGGACGGGTCTTTTCCGCGATGCCTCGCTTGCCCCCGACGAGTCGTCGCCCGCGCCAGGCGGCGGCTGCGTCTGTAACGCCGAGTCAGGCGCGCATCAAGCTCCAACCGTCGCAATGTGAGTGCTTTTTTTTGTCGCCGATGGCGGCTGTTCTGCTCAATTTGAAGCATAATTTCTTGCTCTCCTGTATGATGATCGTCTAACAGCAGGCAATTCCGACTGCAGATTTCAAGGGGTCCTTGCTCATTATTCTTGCCATAAATGTCGCTCCCCTTCTCCCACTTCGGGGTACAGCGGCAGAACGTGGAGATGCCTAGCCAGGCGACCAGTTCTTGTCGCCGCCCAACAGTCACCTGACGGCTGGCAAGCCATGCTCATCCCCTTCGTCCTGCCTTTGCATCCCCCAAAAATCTCCTCGTCCACCTTTGCCCCCAGTGCAAGCGCTTCTGGCCCTGAACCAGGCATTGACTTTGTGGATGAATTGCACCTCGTCAAACGTGTTCTGTCATGAGTGGAAGAGCGGAGTTGCGGGCTTGAAGTGTAACCAAGACGGCATGGTTACTGAGCTGTAAGTTTTGTCATGAGATCTTGCTGTGCACTATGGAAAAGGAGTAGCGGGTACATGGGGGGAGGAGGTAAGTGGGGATGGGGATAGGGGGAAGGAAGGAGTTGGTATAGAAGGGCTGTTTGGCATGATGGATGATACATCCTAAAACAATTATCGAGGGGTTGGGTGTTGCGAACCATGCAGTAGGGACTTCGTGCCCTCGTCCGAGGTGTATGTACAGTCTCTGCAATGAAAATATAAGCTTTTTGGGTTACCTCGTACGGACCATACTTGCCGAACCTAACAAATGTGAACTAGGAAAAATGTATCACTTAGGTACTGGCTAGTGTGTGTGTGCTCTGCTGTGCATTTCTTTCTTTCTTTGTTTCTTTCTTTCTTTCTTTCTTTTTTTCTTTCTTTCTTTCTTTCTGCCTTTCTTTCCTTCTTTCTTTCTTTCTGCCTTTTTTTCCTTCTTTCTTTCTTTCTGCCTTTCTTTCCTTCTTTCTTTCTTTCTGCCTTTTTTTCCTTCTTTCTTTCTTTCTGCCTTTCTTTCCTTCTTTCTTTCTTTCTGCCTTTTTTTCCTTCTTTCTTTCTTTCTGCCTTTCTTTCCTTCTTTCTTTCTTTCTGCCTTCTTTCCTTCTTTCTTTCTTTCTGCCTTTCTTTCTGCCTTTTTGCCTTTCTTTCTGCCTTTTTGCCTTTATTTCTTCCTTTCTGACTTTCTTTTTGCCTTTTTGCCTTTATTTCTGCCCTTTTGCCTTTATTTCTGCCTTTCTGTCTTTCATTCTGCCTTTCTGCCTTTCTTTTTTTCTGCCTTTCTTTCTTTCTGCCTTTCCATCTCACATCGTATGATATGTAATGTAGGTCCGCACCTTTCGTCCTTGGTTCGCATGGCAACGTGCCAGCAGACATCACAGCCCTCTCTGCGCTTCAGAAACTGTCAGTGCATACCATTGTTGGGGGGGAGGCACCAGGATGGCCGTAGGGGTGCTTGAAGGTCCAGAGAATGGGTTGTCGTGGGTGCGCTGAAACACGTGTGCTGGTGATCTAGAAAGATCCTTGTATGTATCATGCATCGCACACAGTCGGAAGTTCCTGTGTATCTACCGTTTTTACTTTCTGTCGTATTTCCGCTCCATAGGTACTACTACTAGTTTATTTTCAAACATCTGCAAACCCTCCGAGCTCAAAGGGGAAAAGGGCCTCAGAGCTCTCAATCCCTTGGGATTCGCTTCTCGTATATGACGTGTAGTCACCCTGCCCTCTTGCATTACATTGCACGCCACTCTGTAGGGATCTGGTTGGTACGCCCTTCAGTGGGAGCTTGGAGATTCTCGGCCAATTCCCCGAGTTGCAATATGTGTACGCAGCTACTTTCCGTTCCACCATTGCACCTTCTTGCCTATAAACCTATCTTAATCGTTCGAGTCTAGTCCATGGTTGGCTTACATCATCAGTTTCCCTTGGTTGTCGCTCTCTCCCATCGCTCTCTCCCATTGATCTCTCCCATCGCTCTCTCCCACATGTGAGGTGTGCGTACCCCCCCCACCCACTTGGTTGCCATGGCACACGCCAGAGATCTGAGCTACACTGACTTCAAAGGATCCATCCCTGAAACAATCAGCAATGCCCAGAGCCTGCAGTACCTGTAAGAGGGGGTTCTAGTGTCAAGGCAAGGCAACAGGGCATGATGAATCATCATCCTGGCGTGCACCTACTGCACTTGTCACCCTGAGGAAGAATGAGAATCCGGGATTCCATCACGTGTCGAGCGTGGCCAACGGGGGCAGTTCATTTCGCGGCTCTGGAGAGTGCTTTCATTCTCGCCTTTCTTTCTTTCCTTCTTTTTGTTAGGCAGAATACACTAAGCATGGGCATTTGACCCGACCCGGCCCGACCCGTCCCGTTGAGGGCGACCCGTTAGCTTAACGGGTCGGGTCGGGTCGGGTTAGCGGGTCGGGTTTGACTCTGTTTTGGTGACCCGACCCGCCCCGTGGGAACGGGTATTTGTGACCCGTTACCGGGTCGGTTACACCACGGGTCGGGTCGGGTCGGATCAAAATATGTTACATAGCAGCAGGGTATGGGGGTTAGGTCTAAATTGCTACATTGTAAACTACATGTTACAACTATATTCTTAAGTTTATACGTACCTTACGTTAGCCCAAGGTGCATGAATTCCAGGGCATCCAAACATGAAATGCAGTAGTTTTTCCGCTTCAAACAAATGTCTATGGCGTATGTCAATAGAACAACAACCCTGTTTGTGAAGTGAATGTCAATCAAGCATGGAAATAAATAAAATCTACTGTATCTCCAAAAGGGTTATGGCAAATGGCCTAAGGCCTATAGCGACCACTCCCGCAGCAAACATTACTCAAAACCCATCGTCCTCGGCCTCATAGCACAACTCCACAAGCGAACGCGCAGCCCCTGCCACGTTCAATGACCTGCTGCTCGTGTTCTGCGCCATCCATGACTTGATAGCCATGAGGGCGCTAACACGAGGGGCGCTCAAGCGGTGACGCTGCCATGTCACTACGTTCCTGCCCTGGCTAAAAGCGCGCTCGCGCCAATGCGTGGCCGCACGCGCGCTGCTGCGCCCCTGGTCGTGCGACGCTGCGAAATGGCGGGAGCGCCAAACCCTAACCTGAAGATAATATGCAGTTTAAATAGTGCTAACATTGAAGAGTGAAGACTGTATGAGGCTCCCTAGCTGCAGCGCAGAAGTACTAGCCTTGATCTAGTCTAACGACTAGATCAGAATGTCGAGGGAAAAAAAACCTAAAAAACCAACCGATGTTCAACCCCTACCCTAATCCGAAAACGGGTCGGGTAACCCTGTCATTTGACTGGGTACGCGACCCGGACGGGACGGGTCAACCTGACCCGGCGGGTCGCAAATACCCGTCACTAAATCACAGTGACGGGTCACGGGTCGACCCGACCCGTCCGGGTTTTCCCGACCCGACCCGGGCGGGTCGGCCTTCTCAGCATTCCTGACCCGACCCGCCCTAAAGGGCGGGTCGGGTCGGGTTACCCGACCCGTCCGGGTCAAATGCCCATCCCTAGAATACACCCTATGGAACCAATTTCCAAAATTCAAATCTCATCTATTAGCGTGCCAATGCATATTTTCCCCTACTGGCACGTTCTTCTGTGCACCAACTCGTATGCATCCCATCCCAGTAACCTCCAAGGCCTGAATCTCAATGGAAGTCTCCTTGGCAGCATCAGTCGCCTCACTGCACTCCAATCCCTGAATTTCTTCCCTCACCTCCCCCAACCTCCTTCCTTGCCTTCCTAAATCTCCCCCCTCTCCTCTTCCACCCCCAAGCTTGCAAGCACATCGTTTGAACCTCATATTGACACATTTGTTTTTGCCCTCTCCACTTCCTAGCCGCTGCTCCCCTTTCTTTCGTAGCGCACCAGTCCGTTGCAAGCATGTAAACTCCCTTTCCCTCTCTCTGCTCTGCCCCCAACATGCAGGCGCATTGGGACGCCACAGCCGTCTACTTACCCCCCTCCTTATGCATACGACCCTCCAACAGAGTGAGACTGACGGGGATGAATGGAATGGGGCTCTTGCTGCCTGCTGGTGCATGCATGATGTGTGTGAATCGCCATCAACATATTTGCAGAAGTTTGTAGCAGCGTAGTAACATGGCTACGGAATGGAATACGGTGTATGGTCAGGCGGTCAGTGGCAAATGTGTGAGTGTACCTCAAGTACTTGATGCTTGGGATGCTCTTGGGAAGAATCACTGGCTGATGTGATGCGAACCACATGGTTCTGAAGCACACAGTGCAGTGCTGCAGGGCAGCTCATGTGACGACGAGGCCGTCCGTGTGTGCACACCTTCCATGCGGCAGCTCGCACTCCACCTTCCTTACCGCAGCTCACCGCCTTCTATTCTCCTAACATGCTCAATTCCACGTGCTCACTGCTGCATGCACCCACCCAAATGGGGCTTCTGCTCCACCGTTTCTGCTGTGACTACTGCTGCAATTTGAGAATTCTTAAAAGCCCCCTGCACGAGTGATTCTGCTGTGGTGCCCTTTTCCGCCATGGGCAAAACACAGCCCCACTGAAAGCTACTTAGTCCCCCCCGCGGCCCGCCTCCCTTCACCCTGCCATCTCTTTGCTCTCGCAGTCTTCTATCCATTGAGCAAGGCTCTATGGACGACCTCTCCTGCCTCGCTCCACTCACTCGTCTCCAGGACCTGTATGCTTCGATTCTTTCCAGCCCGCCTTTTCCCTTAATCTAACTCATCCCAACCCATCCTCCCCTTCCCTCTAAATCAACTCGTCTCTACCTATTCTCACTCATTTCTACCCGCCTTTCATCCCCTCTCACTCTTTCCTACCCGCCTTCGCCTCCCCTCTCACCCCCCACTTACCCGTCTTCCACTCCCCTCTCACTCATCCTTATCTGCCATCCCCTCTTTCTCTGCTTACACATGCTCCTATTCAGCGTGCAACGGTCAGTCCAGCAGCATAGTTCATGGATTTAAGTCCCCCTGCAGATCGCAGCACATCCAAGGGGCTCGCTACCTGCTGCTGCCCCTCGCCCGTGCTTCATTCACACCTGCACATTGAACACAGCACTTGCCCGTGCTTCATTCACACCTCCTCACTCGCTCACATTCTGTTTCCTTCCCAACTACCGTCTGTCCACTTCACCAGTGTCTTTCACCCTCTCTCCTGCATGCCTGCCTCTCTCTCTTCCATCCTCACTTCTCCTCAGCGCTCTCATGAGTCTCAACCTGACTTCTGGAGATTTCCCTTCCTCTCTCTCTGCACTTACTTCACTCAAGCACCTGTAAGTCCCTAGAGTATCTTCCTTCCTCCTCCTTAAGCGAGTGCTTGGTATAGTTTCTATCTCATGTTTTTTATGCTTTGTGTTGGCAATCACCAAAGTGCAACCATGGTGCTGGTGTGGCATCATCTCTCACTTGCTCCTGGTTAGCCTTGGGTATGTGCTTGCTTGTTGCGCGCGTTGCATTGCATCTCATCACTGTATGCTCATGAAAAAAACACAATTAGCAGAAACAAGTTTCTTTCCCACTTACGCAAGTCGAAATAGGAGCGAGCGAGCACGTTTCTCTTTCAATGTTCCAGAGCTCTAATTATGGAATTATTATGAAATTCTCAAGGTTGATCCAGCAGGGGTCAGCAGGAGCTTAGGGGTGCGCTCACCATCTCTCCTCTCCCTTCTTTCCTGTATTGCATTGCAGTGACCTAAGTTTCCTTCCCATCACCCGCTTACCAGAGTGGATCGCTTCACTCACTAAGCTCACTCATTTGTGAGTGGCACCAAGAGCCTCTCGCCCCACCCCGCCCTGACTATCATCACCGCTTCCTGTTGCACCTCGCCTGTGCTTCACTTGGGATACAAGAGGCCAGCACACGTCCGCTCTGCGGGCTCCACCTCCTCTCTCTCCCTGCACCACCTGTGATTCGCTACAGCCTTGCCATGCCACTTGCGCTCTCACTCTCTGCTTCCATAGCTTGCTGCTGGAGCGATGCCAATGAAATCGCCTCAAGCTCGCACCCTGACGGGTCTGTGCCGCGTTGAATCGAGGGTGTTCGACGGCGTTCCCTGTGCTGCCCTGCGCCATGCTGCCCTGCGCCATGCTGCCCTGCGCCATGCTGCCCTGCGCCATGCTGCCCTGCGCCATGCTGCCCTGCGCCATGATGCCGTGCATTGGTCCACATGTGGCTCAAGGCAGAGTCAATCAGGGCAATGAACGATGGTTAGAGAGATTGCTCAATGGCTAGAAAGTGAGATTCAGATGTACGCAATGCCCCCTGCCGTGCCTCTCCACCGACTGGAGCGCCCCGTGACTCCCCTACCCTCCTGCCCTTGTCTTCCCTGTAGGGACGTCACCGGAAACTTACAAGTCCACCGCTCTGCACCTTTCCCCACCGAATGGATGGCGCTCACAAGGCTGGAAACGCTGTGAGCGAGCCATCCGCCATGTCCACAACACACCAGCTTGGTTTGACACCTGCTGCTGCTCGCCTCACCATCCAAAGCCATCCGTTCCTTACATTGCCTGATGGGCCACTCCGCTCAGCCCCGCTCTGTTGCCCTCCAGCTGCCAATGCATGCGCCCCTCCCCTCCTCTCACCCCTCCCCTCCTCTCGCCCCTCCCCTTGCACCTCCAGGCGGGCCGGTCTGAATGGCTTCACTGGCTCTATCCCCTCCACCATCTCCGCCCTCACCGCCCTCACCATCTTGTACGCCTCCCCTTCTCATCCTCTCTCCTCTTCCTTCCTCTCTCCCTTTCCCATCCTCTCTCCCCTTCCCATCCTCTCTCCCCTTCCCATCCACTCTCTCCTTGCCATCCTCTCTCCCCTTCCCATCCTCTATCTCCTCTCCATCCTCTCTCCCTTTCCCATCCTCTCTCCAATTCCTATCCTCTCTCCCTTTCCCATCCTCTCTCCAATTCATATCCTCTCTCCCCTTCCCATTCTCTCTCCCCTTCCCATCCTCTCTCTCCTTCTCATCCTCTCTCCTCTTTCCATCCTCTCTCTCTCCAGTTCCTATCCTCTCTCCCCTTCCCATCCTCTCTCCAATTCCTATCCTCTCTCCCCTTCCCATCCTCTCTCCCCTTACCATCCTCTCTCCCCTTACCATCCTCTCTCCCCTTCCCATCCTCTCTCCCCTTCCTCTCTCCCCTTACTTCCTTTCTCCCCTTCCTTCCTCTCTCCCCTTCCTTCCTCTCTGCCCTTCCTTCCTTCTCTCTCCCCTTCCTCTCTCCCCTTCCTCTCTCCCCTTCCTTCCTCTCCTTCCCCGTCCGTCCATGGGATTCCCATTAGAAATGCAGTGGTCGTAGAAATAAGGAAGGGTACACATACTATACGCCAAAGCACCAGGTTGTGAGCACCAGGTTGTTAGCACCAGGTTGCGAGCACCAAGGTGTCACATCCAGCTAAATAATGGACTCTGAATAAATCTCTTGCACAGGTAGTTCATCCAGTTAAAGCGGTTCGTCTGGTGACAGCGGTTCTTTCGGTGAAAATACTTCTTCCCGTAAAAGCGGTTTACTCAATGAGAGTGGTGGCCATTCCCCCTCCTCCCTCCACTCCTCGCCATGGCCCCACCAGGGAGCTCTACGGAAACAACATCTCAGGGAGCATTCCTGTTGGCATCAGCAAGCTAACTAGATTGCATGCCCTGTAAGCCCCTCACATCACATCACAGGGCGGCTTTCAACATAATTCAGGGCGGCAACGGAATGTCGTGGGGTTAAATCAAGGCGAAGCATGACCAGGTGAACCGAGGCAGGGTATGGTCCTGTCGTGTCCTCCATCTATCCCTTGTTGTAGGAAATAATGCCATTGTATGAAGTCGCTGCATTGCACTACCACGTGCCATCCACAATACACGTGCGTGTCTTGGCCTCTCTCCACACACACGTTCCTTCCTCCACTCATCACAGCACTAGTTCCTCGGCTTTAATAATCTCACCGGCGCCATTCCTGACATCCTCGCACATCCTTTCACTTGTGAGTCTCCCAGGCCCGCCACGCCTGGCATGAGCTCACGTATGGCGTGGTTTGGATTGCAATGCACCTCCATGTGGCACACTTGCATTGCATGCTGAGTCTCAACTCCACCAAACAGATTGAGGTGCTGGAGGCTCTTGGGCACTCTCTCTCTCACCATGCTTTCTCATCTCCGTGTGGCAACTTCAAGCAGACGCCCCTTGAGATCCGCCTATTGTTACCTCAGCAATGCATTAACGCCCTTTTGATTAAGCATGTAATCATTAGGTTGCGTTGCGTTGCGTTCCCAACAGCCCAAGTTTGGCATTCTGCCGTACTATCGTGCTTCCATATTTTCTAAAGCTTCTGATATTCCACCAAGGCTGCACTCGGGCATGACATTGCCGTATGTTTCACAGCCCTGACTCATGTTCCTCCAGTGCAAGAGCTCTGAACGACATCACACACTCCCCTGGAGTTTGGCAAAGAAGCATTCTCGCCCCTATCTCACCGTGTATGCCTTCACATCTCCTCCACATCCCCTCCCCTCCACATCCGCTCCCCTGCACATCTGCTCCCCTCCACATCCCCTCCCCTCTGCCTGCCCTCACTGCGTGCAGAAACCTCTCCCACAATCAGCTCACCTCCATGCCTTCTACCATCAATGGGGGGCATGTGTAAGTCTTGGTTGATTGACATCGCGTTCTTCTCTCTTTTGTGTTCGCATTGTTCTCTCATGTTTTTGGTGCCTTGTTCCAGGGACGAAGAACATTAGCCCGAGCCACCTCCTCCCTCATCCTTATCATTCCGTGCCATGTCTTGCTATGCTGTGCCGTCCCATGCTTTGCCGTGCCATGGTGTGCCATAGGGATGAGCAAAGGGCGAACACGAACATGTTCGTCTTCGCCCCTTGTCGAACACCCTCTTTTGCCGAACCGAACACTGTTCGGTTCGGCGAACAGTTTAGGAAAAAACAGGTGTTCGCTGTTCGCCTGTGGAGGCGTGTTCAGGCGAACCTCGAACACTGTTCGTGTTCGTCGCGGGCAAATTTCAGCAGCGGCCCGAACACGAACGTGTTCGGGCGAACATCGAACACTGTTGGGCGAACGATTTGAGCTAAAAAACAAAACCTGTTCGGTTCGCCTCGAACGTGTTCGAGGCGAACCGAACAGGTGTTCGCCACCTTGCTCATCCCTAGTGTGCCATGCCACATTACCCCTTTTAGCATGGAAGAGAGCCGAGCATGCAAGTGGGATGGCATGCTCCTGGTTATGGGATGGTGCAGCCGGCACGGAGACGGAGGTGGAAGCTCATGCGGCATGCAGTGCACATGTCTCATGTGCCTTGCGTCATGCCATGGCCCTTGGGTCACTAAATGCTCACTCCTCACTACAGCAATTCCCTGCTGGGACATTCAATGCATGCATGTTACCATCATCTCACTCCCTTCCACCATCGCCCATTCAACCTCTCCAGTTCCATGGCTCACAACCAGCTTCAAGGTCCCCTTCCTTCTGCCCTCGTTTCCACTTCCTTTACTCTGTAAGCGCGCCTTGAAGTTGCTTGGTCCCGGTATGGAAGGAAGGAGGGATGCAAGTGCGTGTGCTCAAGTTGTCTCTTGATTGATTTCCCTCAGAACGACAGTAATTCTCATTATGTATGTGCAAACATAAACATTCCCGTCCGCATACACTGCTGGTCATTCCCCCATCCCCATCCCATGCAACCCGTGCCTCCACACAGTGAGCTGCAAGGCAACGCATTCTCTGGTTCGCTACCCAACTTTGATTTGTGGATGACCCCTTCACTTCGTAGTCTGTGAGCTCACTGCCTTGTTCTTATCCTTCTCAACCATTGTCCATCTATGTCAGCCCTTCCTGTGCCATTTGGGTTTCCTTCATGTCAGCCAAGAGCAACATCTGAACTAGCAGCCACATACCTAACATCGCATGGCTCTGCGTGTCTGAAAGTCACTAGAATCTTTAGCAAAATCACATTGTCCCTTGGATCCTCGTCCCCCTCGCCTGCGCCCATCCAACATGCCCCACTCAATCCCCAGCGACGTCAGCGACAACCAGCTCAGTGGCTCCCTCCCTGACTCCATCTCCCACGTTGCAGTGCTGTGGGAATTGTGAGCCTTGCATTGCTGCAGGAACTGTCAGCCTTGCATTGTTGCAAACAGCTGATGCACTCTGGTTGCTGGCATGCACGTGTGGCATGGCATGGATGGCATGGATGGCATGGCATGGCACGGCAGGGGGCTTGGAGGCAACAATCTGAGTGGTGTCATACCTGCTAGTCTAGGCGGATTTACCGATCTATCATATCTGTGAGTAGCACAACCATTCCCCATCCACTACAAGCGTAAAGGTGACTACTCTCCCCGCGCTGCTCTTACGTTTCCATCCTTCCTACCAGGGTCTCACTATTACTTGCAATGGGAATCCTCCTATTTTTCCCCCTTGGATTTGAACTCAATGACAGCATAGTGGTGTTGAGTTGGCTGGCCTCTTTTCTCCTTCCACTCCTCTGCGCCACATGCTTCACAAGCCCATCCTGCCTCTCACGTAGAGTTCTAGATTCATTTTTGTATGTAATCCAGTAACTAATTAACTCCATATTCACATGGTATTTGGTATTGGACCGAATGCTCACAGCAATACCTCAAACTAGCCTAGTCATTGCATGTATTTTCTTGTCGCACACTAGTTTCAAGCCAATTTTTGGCCATGCTTGTATATTTTTTCCTCGACTCTCCCATCCTCCTCCCACACTCGCCCCCAGGAACGTCTCGGGCACGGGGCTGACCTGCCCTGCAGACGGCAGCAAGTGCCTGGTGAAGCAGAGCAACACCACCGGCTTCTGCCACCTCTGCTTCTCCTTCTGCTCCTCCTGCACCCCCCTTGCTTGTAAGTCTCCATGCTGCCATGGCTGCCCACACACGGACGCATGCATAAGAACGATGCCACACCGGCTCCAATCAAACTTTCCAACAACTGCTGGTTGGTGGAATAGATAAGCTTTACAGAATTTGAATTCACGTTCCAATCTATGTCTGTGCCCACATGCCAGTGTCGGCGCCCACAGAGGATCCAGCACGGCCAGCACCAGTGTGGATCACAAAGGAATGGCTATTACCGCACGCACAATCGACATCTGGCCCTCGCACGTTCATTGCTGCTGCCATTAACCACTCTACTGCTGCTGCTGTTGCGGCCGTCTTGCTCCTGGTGTTCGGGATGTGAAGCGTAGAGTTTTCACATGGTGGTTTCGTATCGATTGTTGTGGGTGGGTGGTATTGGGGTAATAAGACTCCAAGTCTGGAATAGCATACTCGGGGTGATCTTCAAATATACCGTATGTGTAGAAAGATTGCAGTAATCCATTAATATGCTAGTGAAGGTCTGGATTTTGTGGCTACTTCTCAGCTTGTGCTTGGATTATATTTATTGTGAGTCGGAGATATAAATGCTTATCACGTTCAGTGTCATGTCAATGCACATGTATATGTCAAGTTGTTTTTTTCTTGTTGTAGGCTATGTCTACCTTATAGGGCCAGGGTTCTCACTTGTATTCCCTTGTACCGTATAACCTTCTGTCAAGCCATTATGTTCTTTCTGCCGTAGTCCTTGACATGGTATCACTAGGATGGTCCTCGCTTCTGTTCACCCACCAGTCTTCTATCACAGCACCCTTGTTGTCCAAATAGTGATTCTAGTTCAACTTGTCACTCTGAACGTTTACCGTAAGCTCCCGGATAGTAGACCCCCCGGAATACAAGACCCCCGGGTCTGTATTACGGGGGTGGGTCTTTTATTTTGGCAGGTTTTCACGATACCCCCCCCTAGAGGAGTAAACAATACTAGACCCCCTTCCTTATGGTTGTCACTTGTTCATAATGGGAATAAGATGTCTTTTCAAGTGCTTCACTAGCAAGACAAGCTTGACACCAATGCAACCTATTCACGGTTTGCATTTCAGAGATTTAGGGGGCAACAAGGGGTGAAAGGATTGACATGCCTCCCATTGAACAGTAGGGGTTGCTGCACGGGCCACCGTGCAGCCCCTGCGCTCGAGCCGTGCATGTGTCAGGGTGTCGAGGTGGGATGGCACGCTGACGAGCCACAACGCGAACCTCAATGCTGGAATGTGGTAACGTGCGATTTTGGCCAATGAGAAGGCCACAAACTGATTCCCCTATGTGATGTGGCTACATCGCAGAAGTCGCACATGTGCTGCCCAAACAACAGGGAAAAAGAATGTCAAGCATCCTCATCAATGAGGCATTCGATTACGTACACCTTTAAAAATTATATCAATTTAATAAGACCCGGGTACTAAACAATCTTGTGCCGTTGACAAGACCCCCCCCTATTTTTTTTATGAATTTTACATAAGACCCTAGGGTCTACTATCCGGGAGATTACGGTACGTTCCTCTGTAGATGGATGGCGTCTGTCAGACTGATGGAACTACTGTATTATATGCAGGAGGAAGAGATACCATTCGAAGTTCGCCCACCTGAAGGTATTTTGGCGTAACGATGGTGTCCGTGTGGGGCAGGGCCCCACCTTGGACATTTGGCTGGGTCTAGCATACGAACAATGTCGTGCGTTTCGCTTGGGCTCGCAACCAATCGGAGAATGACGCAATACACAGTTGTAGCGTCAACTGCTAACGACCAGAACTGAATGTCGAGCATTGAAAAAAAATGCGAGTAGTGTCAAACATTATATATGTTGTAGTTGTTTAGGCTACAGTGGGTTAGCCTTTAGGGGGTACACAATTCTAGGTTTAGGTACTTGTACTCACTTCTCTCTCAATTCAATCATTCATTATCTAACATGGTATCAGAGCAGGTCCTTCGCTAGGACCGATTTCTTAGGGCCCACCACTGCTGACTGCCTACTAGCGCCCTCGTGCGCCTCACTGTCGGAGCGCCCTCGAGCGCCTCCCCCAGCGTCCCTCTCTTAACGGCCCCTTAGCGACCCGCGCGCCGCCCCTTAGAGGCCCCGTCGGCTCGTCGACCCCGAGCGCGCCCCACCTAAAGGCCCCGTCGGCCCCACCTAGAGGCCCCGTCGGCCCGCGCGCCCCACCTAGAGGCCCTGTCGACCCCACGTGCGCCCCGCCTAGAGGCCCCGCTGTCCCCGTCGACCCAGCGCGCCGTCCCTTAGCGGCCTCGTCAGCCCCGTAGACCCCGCGCGCCCACCCCTTAGCGGCCCCGTCGACCCCACGCGCCGCCCCTTAGCGCCCCGCACGCGACAGCCACGGCCCCACCAGAACCAGGCCGCCCGAACCGAGCCGCCCAGCCCGAGCCGAGCCGCGCCGCCCGAACCGAGCCGCGCCGCCCTACCGGAACCGAACCGCGCCGCCCGTACTGAGCAGCCTTTCTGTACCGAGCTGCCCTACCTGAGTCGCGCTGCCTACTGCTTTTAGGGTGCACCTACTGCTACTGCTCCTTCTACTATACTACTGCTCCTACTACTACTATGGCTAGCCCTCCTGTAGTAGCGTTCGATACTGAGGGCCGCCCAGTGAAGTTTGACACCTGGCTAGATGACCTGCACCTCTTTCTACAGCTCACTGCCAAGGAGGACATCTCACTGTACGATCACGCCCTAGGCCATGCCACTACCCCTGCTGCTAGTGCTGACAGCACTGCCCGCTCACAATGGCAGACTCGTGACGCCCACACTCGCTTTGCTATTCGCAACTCCCTGCCGATAGATGAGCGCGAGCACTTTGGCCAGCACAAGACTGCACAGACACTGTACACTGCTGTCGTTGCCCGCTACTCCTCACCTGCTTCTGCTGCGCTAGGCCCTCTCTCACTCCCCTACCTGTTCCCCGACCTCGCCTCCTTCCACACAGTCGCTGACCTCATCACGCACCTCCGTACTAGTGAGGCCCGCTTCCGTGCCGCTATGCCTGATGAGTTTCTTGCCGCGAACCGCCCCCCGCTCTGGCTCACTCTCTACCACCTAGTCACCCGCCTCCCTGACTCTCTGCGTGCAGTCAGGGACCACTTCCTAGCTCGCTGCCCCACTGAGCTCACCATTGCCCTCCTCGAGAAGGAACTACTTGCAGCTGAGGCTAGCATAGTCGCTGTAGGTGCCTCTCGTGGCGACCCCCGCACCCCTTTCTTCGAGGGGTGTTCCCCTTCCCCCCTTCTTCCCTCTGTAGCCTCTGCTTCTGCTGTCGACCTCCTTGGTGCTGAGAAGGTCGGGACAGCGTCTGCTTCGAGCTGGCGCCGCAGCGGCAAGGGCAAAGTGTTATAGTAAAGAGTCCACTTAGAGGTCGCGGATGCCCATGAAACCGCCTAAGCAGAATCTGACGTCTTCAAACCGCCTCTGTTCAAAACGTCGTCACGATCAGCTCCGATAACACATGAGGCTGAAACTTGGACAGCTGTTAGCCTTAAGTGTCTGCTTTCTAACGGTGTATTGCTTGCTTTCACCAGAGGTGTATGCGCTACGCTGTGAATGAAAACAGAAGCTCGGGTGAAAAAAAACGTGTAGTTTCATTGATGCAAGGAAGAGGTGAGTACAACATTGCCTAGGGGACTCATAAGGGGTTGGGTCATCCTGGGAACTCAGAGAAGGTTGAATCCTAGGGGAGAAAGGCTAGAGAAGGATGGGAAACCTCCTAGCTAGGTCAGCAAAGCCAACCACACTTGGATGTTCAGAGCTGTACTCAAGGCTACCAATAGTGAGTCAAGCCAACATGAGTCAGCTTGTCTTCCCACTTGCACCCTCTTGCAAGCTGCTTCCAGGAAGACCACACTTCTCAAAAGGAGGGTTGTAGAGTCCCACTTGACCACCTGTACTTCTTGTCTCATTCTCTGTCCCTGCACCATTGGCATGACAACAATGAAAGGGTGGCAAGGGAAATGCTGCCAACAGTGCACCATGACTACGGAACAGTGAATTTCGGCAGCTGTCACGCATTGCTCAGATGCTGGAACGTTCTGAAACTAGGTGACCAACTGCACAGCGCAGCAAAGGACTGCTAGACTGAATTTCAGACCAATCAGATCTCGGTAGACGAGTCAGCAGCCGAAATGGTGAGCTCGGGTGTTACCAAAAAGGAGTAACACACACTTCCGGGATGCCATAAGTCTTGAAACATAAAATGTTGTCATGCCTTGGTAACTGCTTCAAAACTCTGAAAGTTTGAGGGTTTGAAGAACAAATGTTGAACAATCTCCCCACAAAATTCCAGAAGCTGAGCAGGCTTGTAGGTCGAATGGGAGTGCGATGACCGTGCCACTGTAATGTGTTGGCACAACACAAAGGGGGCAAGGGAGGCGGAGGTGACGGCGGGGGAGGCGGTGGTGGGGGTGGTGGCGGCGGTGGGGGTGGTGCTGGGGTTGGAGGGGCTAATGGCAGCGGCGGGGGAGGTGGCAGGGGCGGGGGTGGTGGTGGTGGCGGCGGTGGACGCGGCAGCGGCAGGGGAGGGGGTGGTCGAGGAGTTGGCGGCGGCAGTGGTGGTCGTGGAGGCGCTGGCAATGGCCAGAGCCAGCAGCACACTCCATCGCCCCAGAAGCTCCGTGAGTGGTACTCTTAGCACGGGGGGGTAGGTGGCCTTAGCTGCACGTACGTTATCCGCACTGGTGACCGCACTGGTCAGACGTGTGGGAGGGCTCACCCCACGCAGCGCTGCTTCTCTCGCCTCGACGACGTTTGGCGCACTCAGGTTCCTGAGGCCACTGAGCTGCTCCGCTGGGCTGATCCGATGAAGAAAAACATTGATATCTTTGCACTAGACTTTGATGCTATTCTCACCGCCATGTATGTGATGTCTGTTAGTGGAGAGGGTGCTCAGTACCTGCGTGTTCCGCCCGATCCTGGCATTCGGACCAGTGAGGCTGCCGCTCTAGGTGCTAGAGTGTCTGCTACCCCAGGTGATGGTGAGGCTACCGCTCTAGCTGCTAGTGAGTTTGCGCCCCCTGGTACTGAGCCGACTGAGGCACTGCACACCTTCACACTGGACTCAGGTGCTTCCTGCTGTTTCTTTCGTGACCACACGACCCTTGAGCAGCTTGCTCGGCTAGTTGCAGTCTCCCTTGCTGACCCCTCTAGGGGTCCGGTCCTTGCGACCTCCTCCACTGTCCTCCCCTGTCCTGCGGTCCTGTCGGGCATACTGTCAGGTCTCTACCTCCCCTCGTTCTCTACGAACTTGGTGGCGGGTAGTGCGCTCCAGGACGGCGGTGTCCACTAGTTCACCCCTGCCTACGAGCGCGTGACACACTGCACGTGTGCTCGGACGGGCCGTCACCTGGCTACCTTCACACGGCAGTCGAGGTCGGACTTGTACACACTGACCACTGAGTCCCCTCAGGTAGCTGCGTCTGCGTCTGCGTCAGGTCAGCTGTCGGCCCCCTGCTCGTGTGGCTCTCTGGCGCACGAGACCGTCCTCTGGCACCACCGACTTGGTCACCCGTCCGTGCAGCGCCTTCGTGCCATGCACAAACGGTACCTTGTCTTTGGTCTTCCCAGGGTTCTCCCTCCCCTCCCACCCTCGCCTGCTCCACCCTGTGTTCCCTATGTCGAGGGGCGGCAGCGCGCCGCTCCTCAATCCTCCTCGTTTCCCCCGACGACTGCTCCCTTGCAGACGCTCCACATGGACGTGTGGGGCGCAGCCCGCGTCCGTGGTCAGGGTCAGGAGAGGTACTTCCTGATAGTTGTTGACGACTACTCGCGCTACACCACGGTCTTCCCCTTGCGCACCAAGGGTGAGGTCCATGATGTTTTGATCCCTTGGATCCGCGCTTCTCATCTCCAGCTCAGCGAGCGTTTCCACTCGGACTTTCCTGTCCTGCGCTTGCACTCTGACAGAGGTGGTGAGTTCTCCTCCGACCTCTTGGCAGCCAACTGTGCGGAGCACGGCATCCGCCAGTCGTTCACGCTTCCGGCCTCTCCACAGCAGAATGGGGTTGCTGAGCGCCGCATTGGCTTGGTCATGGAGGTCGCTCGTACCTCCTTGATCCATGCGGCTGCCCCCCACTTTCTGTGGCCGTTTGCAGTCCGCTACGCTGCGCATCAGCTCAACATCTGGCCCCGTGTCTCCTTGCCGGAGACTTCCCCGACACTACGTTGGACGGGAGAGGTTGGCGATGCGTCGCGTTTCCGGGTCTGGGGATCTCGAGCTTTTGTTCGCGATACGTCCGCGGACAAGCTCTCCTCCCGCGCTGTTCCTTGTGTCTTCCTTGGCTTTGTCCCGGACGCGTCTGGTTGGCAGTTTTACCACGCCACCTCGCGCCGTGTCCTGCCCTCTCAGGACGTCAATTTTGACGAGTCTGTGCCCTACTACCGCCTCTTCCCTTACCGCACTGCCCCGCTCCCCCCCCCCCCGCCTCTCTTCCTCGCGCCAGGTGCTGCTGTGGTAGACCCCCTCCCCCCTCAGGGTGCCGCTCCCTCAGGTGTGTCCCACGTAGACCCGGTTGAGCCTATCGAGGTAGCTGTCGACTCTCGTCCTGCTAGGGGTGCTGAGCCTGAGCGTGCGGAGCTAGGGGTTGCGGAGTCTGGGGGTGCTGAGCCTGGGGGTGCGGAGTCTGGGGGTGCTGAGCCAGGGGGTTCGGAGCCTGCGAGTGCTGAGTCTGGGGGTGCTGAGTCTGGAGGTGCTGAGCTTGGGAGTGCTACACCTGGAGGAGCTCTCTCCTCACAGCAGCTGCGTGAGTGGTACTTAGAGTACTGCAGCCTCAGGAGAGGTGCTTCTGGAGCTAGGAGTGCTGCTGGAGCTGGGGCTAGTGCTTCCCCTCCTAGGCGGGAGCTTCCCTCTCCCCAACGGCTCCGAGAGTGGTACGCACGGCGCTGCAGTCTCAGGAGTGGCGCTCCTTGTGCTGCGGACCCGGGCGTTGGAGCTACTGCTGGTCCTGCTGACCCTGGACTTGGAGCTGCTAGTGGTGCTGAGGACCCGGGCGTTGGAGCTGCTGCTGGTGCTGCGGACCCAGGCGTTGGAGCTGCTACTGGTCCTGCTGACCCTGGAGTTGGAGCTGCTACTAGTGCTGAGGACCCGGGCGTTGGAGCTGCTGCTGGTGCTGTGGACCCTGGCGCTGGTGTCTCTTCTGGCTCTGGAGACACTGCACGGCCGCGGCCGTACTTCGTTCCTCTCCTTCAGCAGGTTCTTGGTCAGCCTCCTCCTCTTCGTCCTCCTCCCTCCTTAGAGTGTCCTCCGTCTGTCCAGTCGCAGTCACAGCTGTCGCCTGCCTCGCCCCTTCCTGGTCTTTGTCCCTACAATGGTCCGACAGGCGGTCTTACAGAGCGTCGTGAGCCAGAGTCTCGTCCTGTGTCACCTGTGTCTCGTCCTGGGTCACCTGTTTGTGCTGCTCGCACTGCTAGCTGTGTTCCGCGTGAGCGCCCTACTGCTGTCCCCGGCACACACTATATGACTCTGCGTCCTTCCACTGCTCCCCAGCGTGTCCCTCTCCCGTCTCCTCCTGCGTCCTCTCTTCCTTCTCTTGCTTACCCGGAGTCTGACTCCCTTCGCGCTACCAGTCCTACTGTCACGCGTCTCCGAGCTACTGTTGTCACTAACCTTTCCTTTGAGTCCGCTGCTGCGTCTGCCTTAGTTGCTAAGCTTGTCCACTTTGCTGCCACCTGTCGTCTAGACTACACCGCTAGCCTAGTTGTTGAGTCTGAGTCTGTCTGTCCTCCGTCCGTCGGGGGTGAGTGTGCTCTTGGCACGGACGCTCTTGAGGATAGGCAGGAGGAGTTTGAGTGCTTTGCCGCTTCTTTACCTCAGCTCGTGTCCATGCTAGTTGCCCCTGATGAAGATCCGGATGAACCAGACATCCCGACTCCTCGATCGTACGCTGAGGCGATCGAGAGTCCCTACTCCTCTTAGTGGCAGTCAGCCATGGACGCAGAGATGGCTTCCTGGAAGTCCACAGGTACCTACATTGACGAGGTTCCCCCACCTGGGGCGAACATCGTCAGTGGTATGTGGATATTCAAGGTGAAGCGGCCGCCGGGTTCTCTGCCTGTCTTCAAGGCGCGTTACGTTGCACGAGGCGTCAGTCAGCGAGAGGGAGTGGACTTCTTCCAGACCTTCTCCACGACCCCGAAGATGACCACTCTTCGGGTTCTGCTGCACGTCGCAGCTTGGCATGACTACGAGCTCCACTCTCTTGACTTCAGCACTGCTTTCTTGCAGGGCAGCCTGCACGAAGAGATCTGGCTGCGCCGCCCACCTGTCATCACTGGGTCGTTCCCTCCTGGTACCCAGTGGAGCCTCCGGCGGCCAGTCTACGGTCTCCGACAGGTACCACGTGAGTGGCACGACACACTGAGGACTACACTTGCGGCTCTTGGGTTCGCTCCCTCTACTGCTGACCCGTCGCTGTTTCTACGCACCGACACTTCGCTGCCGCCGTTCTACATCCTCGTGTACGTCGACGACTTGGTCTTTGCCACTGCTGACACTGCGGCACTCGCCCACGTGAAGTCGGAGCTGCAGAAGAGACACACGTGCACAGACCTGGGTGAACTGACAAGCTACCTTGGCTTGCAGATCACCCGGGACAGAGCACGGCGCACCATCACCTTGACTCAGTCACACATGGTGCAGCGGGTCCTTCAGCGCTTCGGCTTCACGCACTCCTCGCCGCAGTTGAGTCCTCTGCCTACAGGCCACTCGCTCTCAGCTCTGCCTTCGGTTGAGTCCGTAGAGCCGAGTGGCCCGTATCCAGAGCTTGTTGGCTGCCTCATGTACCTGATGACCTGCACACGACCTGACCTTGCATACTCTCTTAGCATCCTTGCACGCTATGTAGCTCCTGGCCGTCACCGGAAGGAGCACATGGATGCTGCTAAGAGGGTGTTGCGCTACCTGTGTAGTACGTCGGGCATGGGGCTAGTGCTTGGAGGACAAGACCGAGTTGTACTCACTGGGCACTCAGACGCTTCTTGGGCTGACGACCAGGCTACGCAGCGGTAGTCACAGGGTTACACCTTCAGCCTTGGTTCTGGTTCAGTTTCTTGGCGTTCTACTTGTTCTTCTTCTGTTCTCAGCTCTACTTGTGAGGCTGAGATCTACGCCACAGCCATGGCTGCACAGGAGTTATGCTGGCTCACCTACCTGCTGACCGACCTGGGAGAGCGGCCTAGTTCTCCTCCAGTGCTGTACGTCGACAACAAGGCTACCATTGCCTTGTGTGAGGAGCACAGGCTGGAGCACAGAACGAAGCATATCGCTCTGCGGTACTTCCTTGCTCGAGAGCTGCAGCAGCGTGGTCAGCTTCGTCTACGTTACGTGGCCACTTGGGCCAACACTGCTGATGTGTTCACCAAGGCGCTTCAGCCTTGTGACCATCAGCGTTTATGTACTGTTCTAGGCCTTGTGCCTACTTTCCCTCACTTGCTCACTTCTTGACTCTGCTTGTACTGTGATCTCTATATATATACCTGCATGCTTACACTTGTTAGGTGGTGATCACTATATTTCTTGATATATTATCAAACTGCATGTGAACTGGTCTTGTGACCGCTTACTTGTGCTCGGAATTTGTGTGGTATCCTTGAGATCCACCCTGAGCTTGCTTTGCCCTGCTTTGCTTTGACTGGTCTTGTGACCCCTTGCTCTCCCCCACTTTGCCTATGAGGGTGTGTCAAACATTATATATGTTGTAGTTGTTTCGGCTACAGTGGGTTAGCCTTTAGGGGGTACACAATTCTAGGTTTAGGTACTTGTACTCACTTCTCTCTCAATTCAATCATTCATTCTCTAACAAGTAGCCAGTTTCGGGCTCCTTGTTTGGTATATATGCGATATTTGATTTGTGTACTTTTATTGGGTAGACAATTTGAGGAAACGGGCCCGCAATAAAACATGAGAGGGACAAAACAGACAATGTGTATCCAAATCGCTGGTTTGTTGCACGATCGCAAAGTTCGATGGGTGACGTGCACTTTGGTCGCATGTTCGGTGGACGACTGAAACCAAAGTGTCCAGACTTCGGACCGTGTGAACCAACATTGAAATCTCATTTTTCGAAATTGCGCACCATGTGGACAAACTTTGGATGGTGTCCGAATGGGAAATGCAATATCACTCCCTTCCACCAATGCCCATTCAACCTCCCTAGTTCCATGGCTCACAACCAACTTCAAGGTCCCCTTCCTTCTGCCCTCGTTTGCTACTCAGTAAGCGCGCCTTGAAGCTGCTTGGTCTTGGTCTTGGTCTGGAAGGAGGGAGGGAAGGGCATGTGTTCAAGTTGTCTCTTGAACAACAAAAATGCTGATTATGTATGTGCAATCGTAAACATTCCCTTTCATACACACTGCTGGTCATTCCCCCATCCCCATCCCATGCAACCCATGCCTCCACACAGCGAGCTGCAAGGCAACGCATTCTCTGGCTGGCTACCCAAGTTTGATTTGTGGAAAAACTTCACATACTGTGAGCTCCGTGCCTTGTTCTTATCCTTCTCAACCGATGTCCATCTATGTCAACCCTTCATTTGCCCTTTGGATTTCCTTCTTGTTTACCCCCATTTTCATTAAGACATATCTGATCTAGCAGCTATGAGCTAGATACCTAGCATTGTAGAGTTACACTGTCACTTGGATCCTCATTCCCCTCGCCTGCGCCCATCCACCATGTCACCTCCTTACCCTTCCCGCAACCGCCCACCACCACCATGCCCCACTCAATCCCTAGCAACGTCAGCAACAACCAGCTCAGTGTTTCCCTTCCTGACTCCATCTTCGGCCTTTTATTGTTGTCACGACTGTGAGCCTTGCTCCATCACTCTTTGAGAATAAGGATGCGGTGATGTTGTGAGGTAGGGGATGTTTGAGGATGGCAGGGAATTTTTAGGAGGGCAGGATGTTTGAGGAGGCACAAATGCTACCTTGAGAAGCAGGTTGTCCACACCTTGTCTAGGCCCAGCAACTCCGACAGCATTAGTCGAGGTAATGTCAAACTAAAATTGTTATAGTTTGATAGTTTAGTCTAGGTGCTACATAGAGTTATGCTGTAGACCCCCATAGGGTTTGCTATATGCTCTCTTGTACTGCTTGTTTTTACCCAATTCATTCAGTTGCCACGTTGACAGGTAACACTTTTTGCTGCATTCTATCATGTGAGATCGCATCACGGATCACTGCATAGATCGTTGGAAACAGCTGATGCACTCTAGTTGCTGGCATGCACGTGTGGCATGGCATGGCATGACATGGCACGGCAGAAGGCTTGTGTTGGTGCAACCCTACGGTTTTGCACTCGGCTTGTTGTCCGTATGCGTTCATGCGTGTGTGCATGGAATGGAATGAGTGCATGAGATGATATATATTTCCTGCTTATAATTGTGTGTGTATGATGGGTCATGATGTCGAATGTGTGTGTGTCAAGTCAATAGCGAGTTATCGCTAATTGCATGTTACGCGATCATTTGTGTGTCACGCGCGGTTTCTATTTGTCGTGCACGGTTTCTATTTTGTCGCTTGTCGAACGTTCGGCGTGTCGCATGTGTGTGCAGCAGACCCATCAACAAACCAAGGATGAGTTTTGTGATGAAGAACCGGAGCCTTGGTTCAAGCTTCAAGTGATTCCGAAGCTCGCCAAAAGGGTACACCTCAAGATGTTGAAGATAGTTGCATTACAATGTGTAGTGTAACATTTCTGTTGGTGTAGACCCTTGTGGAGGGTAGTTTCGAGACCCTTCGTGGTTGGGGAGAGTGTGGCACTGTTCCACATCACTGTACCTCGGCTCTTGGGGTTTATAGGAGCTGGGAGTCATTCCCAACTCGTAACTATTCCTAACTCCTCCTATTGTGTGTTCTAAGACTATGTTCCTGCCATAGTGCCGTTCGTTAAAAACTGGCGCTGTGGCATCAATTCTGAATGAAATCGTGCGATATAAATTCCCTTTTGTAGAGGACGTGCAGACGTTCCTAATCCAAGTTGAACCAGGCTATTTGGAGCTTTGACCAGAACGCTATGAACGTTTAAAGCCGCTGTGCAGAAATCCGACTGTGCACTCTATCTTTCATTTTAGGCACATTGAAGCTTATTGTGACTATAACAAGTGGTATCAGAGCCCCTTGGAGCAGCTACGACTATGGGTGGACCTGAAGAAAGGGTTGGCAGAGGTGCTGGTGGCAATGGAGATGCCCAAGCACAAGGCCAAGCCCGTGAGAGAGCCGTGGCGCCCGTGCAACCAAGTGTTGGCCCATCTAGGGACGAGCCTAGAGTGTTTGGCCTTGAAAAGTTCAACGGTGACAACTTTGCTGAGTGGTCCTTCAGAATGGAGAACGTATTTGACCACTACGACCTGCTGGAGGTGATGGAAGGAACGGAGAAGCGCCCCAAGAACGACCCGGAGAAGAGCCCGTGGGTGCGGAAGAGCGCGTAAGGCTACCTCCTACTTGGGCAAGCGTTGCGGAGCAGCCAGATCCGTCACATCAAGCCATTCCAGCGTGAACCAGAGAAGGGACCAAAGGCATGGGCTGTTCTCAAGGGTGTACACGCTCCTGCAGCAGCGGCAGTAGCAGTGGTGTTGGAACGGCAAATAGTGACGCTACAAATTGAGGAAGATGAACCCGTGGAACACGGGGTGCAGAAATTCTTCGACTTGTTGATGCGGCTTGAGGGAGCTGACTTGAACTACAGTGAGCTCCAGAAGAAGACCAAGTTGCTGGCCCTACTCCCCGAGTTGTGGTCCTCGCTCATCATCAACCTGAATCGCGACTTTCGCCGCCTCTCTCTTGAAGACGTGAAGCGAGCGATCCTACAAGAGGATTTCCACCGCCGTGAGTTGGCGAGTGCGGATGGTGCTGGGGCAGCGAGCGTCAGCCGTGGATATGGCCGAAGAAGAGGTAGAGGACGAGGGGGAGGAAGGTTTGGAGGCAGCAACTTCGGGGGAGGCCGTGGAAGTGGCGGTTACGGCATCAACGACAAGAGCTATGGGCGCGGTCGCGGCCGATTCAGCGGCGAATGCCACTATTGCCACAAGAGCGGACATATGTGGCGCGATTGCTAAAAGCTCCCTGATGGTTGGACCCCTGCTCAAGGCCAGGAGGGTAGAGGAGCAGGAGGAGGGAGAGGAAGAGGCCGTGGAGGCCGTGGCGGTCGCAGTGGCGAAGCTGCAAACATGAAGAGCAGAGACAACGACAAGGACCTGAGCAACGATCGGTACCCGGGTCTATTCTACTTCCTGTCGACGCAAGTACCAGCTGGTCCTGAGAAGGATGAAGGATTTGAGGAGCCAGCAGCTGCGGGGAAGGTGACCCTACATCCCCTGGACTATTGGGTGATCGATAGTGCCGCTACCTATAGCATGACACCTCGCCCGGACTTGCTCACCGAACTCGAACCGTCACCGGTGAAGCACACATCGGCTTTGGGGCAGCGAGCAGAGGTGAAAGGCATGAGCAAGGCCATGTTCAAGGGTGCTGATGGGAAGATGGTGGGCCTCAAGAACGTGCTTTGGGTGCCCAGCCTTGCTGTGAACCTGATTTCCGTGCGGCGATTGTCAAAGGCCGGCATGGACACGAACTCGAAGGGAGCCAAGACCTACACCGCAAGGCTTGGCGATCGGATTCTTTGGGACCTTCATGAGGACAGGGATGTCTACAACGAGATGTGGCAGATCCATGTGGTCCCTATGCTTAAGGAGAGGCAAGTGGCAGCAAGCATTAGCATCAAGGGTGAAGCGGTTGGTAGCGGCGATGGCGCGAACGGCAGCGCTAAGGAGAATGAGTCCAAGAAATGCAATCTTGGAGGGACCAGCAAGCTCGGTGAACCTAAGAAGAGTGGTGCAACAGCCAAGGAGCAGTACAAGGGTGAGGAGAGGACGACTACGGAGGCAGCAGCAGAGGACGAAGAGATGGTTGCTGGCATACGTGTGAAGGGGGAGCCCGATGAGGTATTTGGCTGCCCGACGTGAATGCAAGCCAAGTTCACCCGTTTCCCATTCTCCAGTTCGGAGGCAACGGCTAAGGCACCACTTGATGAGGAGGTGATGGATGTGTTGGCCCCCCTGAAGCTTGGAGCTGCTGGAGCTGAGTATTTCCTCACTATTGTGGACGTCTACACCCGCATGACTTGGATGTATGTGCTGGCCAAGAAGAGTGACGTGGCTGAAACGTTGAAGACGGATTGGTTCCCGATGGTGGAGTGGCAACAAGACTGCCTAGTCAAGTCAATCCGCACCGATCGAGGGGGAGAGTTCCTGAGCAAGGAGTTTGGGTTGTGGCTGAAGAAGAATGGTATTCGGCACTTCCTCACCATGCCATACTCCCCTGCAATGAACGGCATCGCCGAGCGAGCAAACTGCACAATCACGGAGGCGGCACGCGGGTTGCTCATTGAAGCCGGGCTACCCGACTATTTCTGGCCTGATGCGGTGCGGAGTGCGTGTGTAGCCAAGAACAGAGTTTTGACTCATGTGGGAGCAGACAAATGGGTGCCCTATGTGGAGTGGCTGCCACCAAACCTTCCTCCCCCTCGTCCTCTGCCTCTTCCTCGACCATATCCACGACCGATGCTCGCTGCCCCAGCGCCATCCGCACTCGCTAACTCACAGCGGCGGAAGTCCTCTTGAAGAATCGCGCGTTTCATGTCTTCAAGCGAGAGACGGGGCAGGTCACGGTTCAAGTTGATGATGAGCGGGGACCACGACTCGGGGAGTAGGGCCAGCAACTTGGTCTTCTTCTGGAGCTCACTGTAGTTCAAGTCAGCTCCCTCAAACCGCGTCAACAAGTCGAAGAATTTCTGCACCTCGTGTTCCACGGGTTCATCTTCCTCAATTCGTAGCGTCGCCATTTGCCGTTCCAACACCACAGCTACCGCCGCTGTTGCAGGAGCGTGTACACCCTTGAGAGCAGCCCATGCCTTTGGTCCCTTCTCTGGTTCACTCTGGAAAGGCTTGATGTGACGGATCTGGTTGCTCCCCAACGCCTGCCCAAGTAGGAGATAGCCTTGTGCGCTCTTCGGCACCCACGGGCTCTTCTCCGGGTTGTTCTCGGGACGCTTCTCCGTTCCTTCCATCACCTCGAGCAGGTCATAGTGGTCAAACACGTTCTCCATTCTGAAGGACCATTCAGCAAAGTTATCGCCGTTGAACTTGTCCAGCCCGAACATTCTAGGCTCATCCCTTGATGGGCCAACACTTGGTTGCACGGGCGCCATGGCTGAATCACGGGCTTGGCTTGTGCTTGGGCATCTCCACTGCCACCAGCACCTCTGCCAACCCATTCTTCAGGTCCAGCCATAGTCGTAGCTGCTCCAAGGGGCTCTGATACCACTTGTTATACTCACAGTAGGCTTCAATGTGCCTAAAACGAAAGATAGAGTGCATAGTCGGATTTCTGCTCAGCGACTTTAAACGTTCATAGCGTGCTGGTCACAGCTTTAAATGACCTGATTCAACTTGGAACTGGAGCTTCTTAACGTCGCCTTCAAAAGGCAATTTGGATCGTACGGTTTCACCGAGTATTGACGACACAGCGTTGGTTTGAACAAACGGCACTATGGCAGCCACTATAGTCTCAGAACACAAGATAGGAAGAGTTAGCAAGAGTTACGAGTTGGGAATGACTCCTAGCTCCTACAAACCCCAAGAGCCGAGGTACAGTGATGTGGAACAGTGCCACACTGTCCCCAACCAAGAAGGATCTCGAAACTACCCTTCACAAGGGCCTACACTAACTGAAATGTTACACTACACAAAGTAATGTAACTATCTTCAATATCTTGAGGTGTACCCTTTTGGCGAGCTTCGAAATCACTTGAAGCTTGCAACCAAGGCTCGGGTTCTTCATCACAAACTCATCCTCGAGTTCTTGATGGGTCTGCTGCACACACCTGCGACACGCCGAACGTTCGACAAGCGACAAAATAGAAACCGCGCACGACAAAATAGAAACCACGCGGGACACACAAAATGACCACGTTACACGCGACTAGCGATAATTCGCTATTGACTTGACACACACACTCGACATCATGATCAATCACACACTATTATAAGCATGAAATATATATATTTATTTCATGCAATCATTCCATTCCATGCACACACGCATGCACGCACACGGACAACAAGCCGATTGCAAACCGTAGGGTTGCACCAACAACCGATGCGTGCCCGAACCGACATTTCTTGGCGTGACATGTTAGTCCGGCTTCTTTGATTCGCTGCAGCGTCTCTGCCAGGCGCATCACGTTCTCTTCTGGTGTCGCTAAGAACACAATGACATCATCTATATAGCACAGCACTCCTCGCAGCCCCCTTAGTACCCCGTCCATCACCATCTGGAATAGGAGCAACGCATTCTTCAGTCCGAACGGCATCCGGTTCTACTCGTAGGCCCCATCTGGCCCATGAAATGCGATCTTGGCCTTGTCTTCTTCCGCTATCGGAATCTGGTTGAAACCCTGCCACATGTCCAATGTCGAGAACACCCTCGCTTCGGCCAGCTGGTCAAAGACCTTGTCCACCATCGGGGTTGCATATCTCTCAGGCACTGTGACTTTGTTGAGGTCTCGATAACCTCCATACATCCGGCGGGAGAGGACTGTTCCTGTCAAGTCCATCCAGGCTGCTACCTCCGTCGCCGCTGCGTAGTTCGATTCCGACCTTCGAATGAGTCATGCATCCAATAACTCCAGACATTTTTCTTGGCATACTTCCAAGTCCTATAAGATCATCCTTCTCCTCTGGTACACAGAGATGGTGGTGGTCAGGTTCAGCGTCATGGTTGCGCAGTTGCAGCACCCCAGTTCTTTCAGCGTGTAGGCAAACGTTCCCCGGTGCCTTGCCAGTAGCGCCTCCACCGCCCTTCGCTGCTCGCCCTGCAGGGCTTCCCCTATGTCCTAGACTTGTGCCCGTTCCTCGTGCTCTGGCTTTGCTTGTGCCTGACTCATGCCCCCTCTCTGTCCCTGCCTTGTCTCACCCTCTTCGGTCCTTGCGGCTGCCTCCTCTTCCTTCGGGGTAACTTCCAGCGCCATGTACGCTGGTCCGATGGGCGGCCAGTCTGAAGGGTCAAACAATTCCCCCTCCATGTCGCAGTCTGATTCCTAGAACTCCTCCAGCGGTTCCTCCTCCTCCGCCTCTTGTTCCCCTTCCATGTTCTCGTCCTCGTCTTCCCCATCCTCTTCACTTTCCGCTGCGTCCGCATATCGCCCTGGTACTCCTTCGCGCTCATCCCTCCAGTGACCCCGCTGGTGTTCTTCTAGGATTCCGCGCCACCACTGATCTTCCTCCTGCGCTTCCAATCCTTCTAGCATCGTCCGAGCCTCCATCTCCTTGTCCGCTGCCAAGCGTGTCTGCGGCATGACTTGCGTGGTTGCCCGATTCTGTGCTCCAGCCATTTCCGGTCCAGGTGATCTGTCATGGTGGTAATAAGCCAGTGCAGTGCATTGAGGTCCATGGCCCTGCCTAGTGCCGTCTTCCTTTCCTACTCTGTCAACTGCAGGCAAGCCGTTGCTCCTGCCAGGAAACCCATAGCCATTGCTCCTGCCAGGAAACCCATAGCCGTTGCTCTTGTGCAGTCAGATCCTCCCATTTCCTCGAGCCTGGTCATACACCATGCCTGGTCCTGGTAGGTCCCCCACCTTCATGAAGCCCCTTGCATTTTCGTAAGACACGAAGGTCGGCCAGACCTGCCGCGGTTCCCCCACCTTGTTGCACGGGTACTGAGTGGGATGATCTGGCTGTGTGACTGGCGCGGCCAGCCATCCTGGCTCTAGTATGTCGGCCACCAGCCGCGCCCTTGGCCTCTCCATGCGTGAGAGTTGGTAGCGCAATGCCGCCTCTGGCACCACGTTCTGCCAGTACCGCCTGGGCCGGTCAGCTCGGCTCCCGTTCTGCGCCGCATCCCATGCAACTCCTGCCCCCAGCTCTGCAATAATTTCTTCTATTGCTGCTTTCACTTCCGATCGCGCATCCTCCATCATATGCACGTTTTCTATGATGTACATGACTTCCCCTTGTCGCTTTTTGATCATCTTCAGCACCCTAATCATCTCTCGGAATTGCCCGCTCCTCGCATCCTCCATCCCTCGCCCCCTTCCGGCCCTTGAGTAGCCTTGGCAGCCCCAGCCCGCAATCACCAGATCAATCTTGCCCCACGCTACTATCAGGCTCTCATCAATTTCCTCCACTCCTTTGCACCGCCATTCTGCCCCCCTTTCTGCCGATCCTTCCATCATCTGCTCTCTGTAACATGCCTTCAGCAGCCCAATGTGGTGCCATGCCATCAAATTTGCCTTGTCGTCATTGTCCATATATAGGTACGTTGATATGGCGTGACCGGCTTTCAGTGTTGCCAAACCAATGGCTATTCCTCCGTACAGCTCCAGCACCACCATTGGCTTGCGGAAAGCCCATAGGTTCAACTAGGCTTCTTTCAGGTTGTCGCTGGGTCCCCAGACCTCTTCATACTGTCTTCTCGCTGCCAGGGTCTGCTCCTTCTCTTTTCATAGCATCACCCCCAACTCCTCTTCCCGCGACCTCTCCATGGCCTGGTACGCCTCTCTAGGCTCTTGCTTGATGAACCTCACTAGCAATTCCGCCAGCAGGCTGCCGTATTCCCAATAGGTGACGCGATGTATCAGCTTCTCCTTCCACATGCAGATCGTGGTCCCGATGGCGAACAGGTATTCCACCCCGAGCAGCAGGTCAAAATCTTCGGAGGACGAAATGCTGCAGTACATCCTCACCGTGCACTCTTTGCTCTGCCCCGGGCGTATCACAAGCTCCACTGTGCCTTTTCTCCTGGGCATCCATTTGGCCGCGCCTCCGTCCGCCGTCATCAGCAGGTAACCCTCGGGGATTACTCTATCTTCTCGGTCCAGCACGTTGTGTGCCCCCGTGTCCAGGATTGCCTGCTTCACCTTTATTCCTCCCACCGTCATCACCCCTCTCTCCACCACCAGCACCAACGGCTGACAAGCCATCCTCTCCAGCGGATGCCGTCGCGGTGCTCCCTTCTCAGCTTCCCCAGTGGCAGCTCGCCTCGGGCCTCGTTCCTCTATGGGTCGGTCCGGCGGGAAGTGTCGCTGACGTGCGCGCAACCCCATGTCATCCCTCTCTCTTGCCGGTTGTGCCATCAACGCGAAGCTGGCTTCGCTCGCTGCTTCTTCCTATTCTTCTTTGGCTTTAGCCAGCATCGCGGCTTCGTTTGGATCCTGCCCTTCCATCTCCTGCAATTGTCGCTAAAAACGTGCAATCTGCGCACGCATATCCTCCGAGTCCCTCCGTATCCTTCCTTCCCGTCCGGTGGCGTAGCAATCTTTCTCTGCATGTCCCTTCCGCCCACATCGATCACAGTTGGGGGCGTCTGGGCAATCACGCCTCATGTGTTCTTCACTCCCGCAGATCGAGCAGGCTGGTGGGTTGCGGCAATCACGCCGGAGGTGACCCGCCTTGCCACAGTTGTGACACTTCCTCTCCTCTCCTGCCCGTCGCGGTGGGCGGTCTCGTTCCGCCGGAGCCGTTGTCCATGCTGGACGTCGTCGCTCTCCGCCTCATTTCGAAGCTGCCTCAATCTCATACAATCTTTGTCCAGTTTCCACCCGCTTCACCACCTCATAGGCTTCCTTGAGCGTGGCCCTCGCACCCATGTCGAACACGCGCACTTGCACATCTCGCCGTAGATCGTAGCTCAGTCCGTTCAGAAACTTGCTGATCAACCGTCCTTGGTCGTGGCAGGTCATGTTCTCGGCCAGCTCCACCATTTGGCCGTAGTACGCTAGCAGGGACTCGCCTGTTCGCCGCCAAAAATCCCGGAATTTGGATACCCGCTCTAGCATTTGCGCCGGGAAATGTTCTTCCAGCATGCCCAGGAACCGCGTCGTTGGATCTCTCTCCCCGGGCGCTGCTCTTCCTGCCCAATCCAGCAGCTCTCGCCGACTGATGTGATAGCAGGTTTCTGCCTCTCCGGTCAGCGTATTTGCCAGACCGTGGAAGAACTCTTCCAGGTCCAGGCGGTCTCGTTCCCAGCGTACTCGTAAATTCTCTAGTTGCATCAGATATTTTTTTATGGACGGTCCTCGCCGCGTGTCGCCTGAGAATCGTTCTGGTACTTCAATCTTGGGCAGCAGGGTATACTTCCATCGCCGCACCGATGCCTCTTCCTGCCATGAAGCACTCCGCCGGTAGGAGCCGTGCTCGGCTTCCTCTCTTGCACTTTGCATCGGTCGGTCCTCCGATCGCGAGTTTTTCTTCTCCGCCCTAGTCGGCGCTGATCCTTCCGTCGTTGGTCCCGTCCGCTCTTGTCCGCCTGCCGCGTGCCCGGGCGAATCCGGTCCATGCTCCACGTCCTCGTGCGTATCCGTTCCCCAATGCATGTCTGCGCCTTGTTCTTATGAGGAAACACTTCCGACTTCAATTTTCCGTTCTAGTTCGTACTCCGTTCCAGCTCTGGTCCGCATACTAACACTCCATAGATTGCTTGTACGTGATAAGCTCTCCTAGCTTAATCACATATCCACCCGTCTTGTGACCCCTAACCTATTGCTCGTACTGGCCTGAGATCTCACATGTACGCAGATTGTTGCGATTTCTTGAGTTAAGCACAGAACATACAAGCAATGCAGTGTCAATAGCCCGTACCCCCTATATCATGCTTGCTCTCCTCCCCCTATTGCTACTCCATAAGGCTCCCTTGGAGGTGTTGGCCTCCTCGCCGAGACGAAGGGCCATTCTCCCATTCCACTTGCCACCGGCACTTAGCCCTCCACCTGCCGATCCTCCAGCTCGTGGCTGCCACCCCAGCTGGCTCGGGCATTCAACCTGCAAGGAAACGAAACATGCACACGCACACAAAACAAATAGCTCCTCCCAGCTGTCATACCCCCCCCCCCCCCCCCCTGGCCCCTCATGCGGTCCTCCCCTGACGTGTTGCCTTATCCTGCCCCAACCCATCATCCTTGCCTCACTTTCCCCTTTTCTCGGTACTCGCTTCTTCAGAGCGCTGTACAAATATACAAATTATACACTCGTCGATCATTCACCTTATCTCGCGACAATTCTCTAGCAGAGAGTCGTATTCCTCCACAATCTGCTTCCACTTTTCAGCATCGGGCCCGCTCAACGCCTCGGCCAACGTCTTGGGCGCAGGGACGGCTGCCCAATAGCAGTGCGCCATCTCATCCTCATTTCGGAGATAACTCTAACAATGGGAGCTAGACGACGGGGAATGGCACGGGGTGTTAGGGGTGATCTTTGCGTTCCTTAGTTGTTTCCTCATGTCCACACTACTTGCACATTTACCGGAAAAATTGTCAAGATTTCAATAGCAATGATTGACAGCAATGGTACACAATGCAAAGCGACAATGGACTACATAAGATGCCAGCAAGCATGCAGGTCGACTGTTAGCGCAGCACGGTCGATCGCGTTCCAGCACTGCATGGTGCACCGCGTTTCTGCAGTGCAAAGTCGCGGTCTGCCATCGCTACAAGTCGAAGACGTAACAACACTTTTGCAAGGCGGCAGGAAGTACAGACTGCCATCCTTGGCAGCCACCCGAAATGGTCTGCACAAGTCGATGTGCACGACAGCGAATGCCTCATCGGCGTCCGAGCCCTTGTCGGGGAATGTGTGCCGCGCCAGCTTTTCGCCGACGCACGAGACACACGGTGGGTCTGCTCCGGTCGACGGCGTGATGTCGAGCCCAAAATCAACTTCATGCTTTGCCGAGCTCTTGATCGTGTCGACGCCGACGTGCGCGAGCCTTGCATGCAACAGGACAGGGGTCGTCTTTGTCGCCGGGACGATCGTCCGCAGAGCCACCACCTCGGTCGATGGCGAATGCATCGAGCAGGGGCGAAGGTCGGTGCAGAGAACACGTCCAGTGTAGTGTGCTCAACCGAGCACCTCCCTGGTCGCGGTAACGAGCAGCATCTTGTCGCCGTCGCCCTGTAACTACATTCCGCTCTCCTTCAGTTGGCTAGCTGACAACAGGTTCGCCTGTACGCCCGGAACGTAGAGCACGTCGGGGATGAGGACTTGCTTCTCGACCTCCCCTTGCAGACCGATGGTTCCGCGACCCTCGACAGGCTGCAATGCCCTGTTGAACCCACGCACGTGCTTCACCCCGTCGCTCGGCCCCATGTCGACGAAGACCGACTTTGTCCCCATCAGGTGGTGGGAGCACCCGCTGTCAAGCAGCACCGCCATCGGGTTGGCCTGCACAGCTGCCGCCACCGCCTGGAAGTCCTTGCCAGCCTCCGACGCCAGCGAGACCATCAGCTCCACCATGCCGACCATCGAGCACGACACCTCCCCGTCGCCTCGGCTTCTGCCGCTGGAGCTGTCGACGTCCTTTGTCGACGACGTAGTCTTCGACGCTTGCTTCTCCTTGCACGGCTTCTCATCTCGACGGGGGCGACGACTGGCCGATTGACCACGGCCTCCCTTGTTGTCGTCCTCGTCATTGTCATCGCAGTCTGGGCACTCGAAGGAGAGATGGTCGGGGTCGCCGCAGATCCAGCACTCATGCCGTCGACCACCACCACCTCGTCGACCCTTGTCCCGCGTCGACCGCTTCTCGTCGACGTCCTTCGTCGACCGCCCACCTCCGCTACCACCTTCGCTCGGCTTCCCGCGCTGCCATTGCTGCTGATTCAGCTTCGTCGATGCAGCGTAGTTTGCCTGCGGAAGGAGCTCTGTGGGCTGTTCAGCCTCCTTCATCGCCTCATCTTGAAGAATATAGCTGGTGATGGGGTCCTCGTCGAGGGACTCACGCGTGCCGGGCACCATCATCATCCTCTTCATGAGATTGTAGCTGTGAGACAAGCCCTTGACGATGTGGGTGATGTAGGACGCCGTCGAGTACTCGACGCCCGCCATCCGCATCTGAGCCAGGATCCGTCGAGCACGGTTGCAATAATCCGTCCCCGACTCCTGCTCGCCCATCCAAATGTGAGTCATCTTCTCCTCCAGCTGCCCGATGTACAGGTCGTCCCTGACCTGGTACGTCGACATGATGAAGTGCCATGTCTGGCAACCAACATCCTGTCGCTCTCGACAGCTCTTGAGCGCCAGCTGCACCACCGGCGAGCAGCACCTTGAGATGACCATGAAGGTGAGCAAGTGAGCCGCTCGAAACTCCCCGCAGCTCGACATCGTCCACGGGCGGAATTGGCACTGTGCCGTCGGCAAAGCCCTTCAGCCTGGCGACCTCCAGCTGAGGCTCGATCGACTCCCTCCAGGTGATGAGGTCCCGTCGACCTTGCAGCGGTGCGACGGTGATCCGGTCCGGCGAGAACTTGAAGTAGCCATACGCCGGTGCAATCCCGCCTGCCGTCACATGCGTCGTCGCCGAGAGCCCTCCACTGCTCCGTAAAGGAGAGCAACGTCGAACATCGACGTCGACACGTGAGCTGCCTGCAGCCGCCGTCGACTGCTGCACGCGCCTGGATTCCGTCGACACCACCATCGACCTTGATCACCCCTCTCTGCCTCGTGCCTTGGCTGCCGCTAACTTGTGCACCACCGTCGACCTCGTCGTCGATGCCACCCTCGTTGCGCACCGGTCGAGGAGATGCAGGACGGGAAGGGTGTTCCGTCGCCCACTGCGACCGGATGCCCAACTCGAAAATCTGCAAGGGGATCATCTCGTACTCGCCATCCGCGTGGCGTTTCCTCGCATCAGCCAAGCGTGTCTCCAAGGTGTCCGCTACACCCGCATCAACTACGGGGTGAACCATGGTGACTATCGCTGCTGCTGGCCTACGAACGACTTAGTAGGTGCAAAAGTCGGCTCCTAACTGAAGGTAATCTGCGGGGCCGTCCACGCTCACCACACCATGCAGAGAGTCACTCTACAACGGTAGTGAGCTAGACTACGGGAGCTAGCACGAACAACTAGAGGTGATCGTAGCTTTGCTTAGTTCGTTAGAGCTTGCGCATACACGGGAGAAATTGGCAAGAGTTTCCACTAGGCAAAGTCGAAATTACAGAATTGATGGAACAAGCGATGGCAACAATAACTACATCAGGCACCTAGCAACCCTGCAGCTAGCCTGGTCGACCGCCAGCACACCTCGGTCGACCGCTTGCCAGCGTCGCGTAGAGGAGCCGCGCCAGCACTGCAGAAGGGCGACCTGCTAACAGAGAAGGTCGACGGCGTGCCAACGCTGCAGCAGAGCGGCTGTCCAGCGTTGCCCCGTAGAACACAGCAGTACGCACGCTTGCAGGTGCGCGCAGACGATTGGTCCGACTTGCCTCGTTGGCCGCCGGAGCGGCTGGTCTTCCACGCCTGCCTGCTGCCAGCTGCCTTCACCAAAATGTACAATGAGGTCGACGACGACCCGTTGTACGAAGACGATGGGGAGGATGAAGAACTGCTAGAGCTCGACCCTGACGTGCATGCCCACCCCGAACACTGCTGGGACATCGCCACGATGATGGTGATGGAGGCACTGGCCAGCTGGAAGGGCAAAACCGTGAAGGCTGCCATAGAAGAGGAGATCCGCAGCCTTATTGGCATGGGCATTTGGGAGCTGGTCGAACGCCCACGCGGGGTGAACCGGTGGGTGCTCACGACCAAGTACCGCATCGACGACATCGTCGGGCATGAGAACGCGAGGCTGGTCGTGAAGGGCCCCTTCCGCCGACCAGAACCGTCAGCGGTTGTCGCCGAGCTCCCCTCGTCGACCGCTGCTCACTTGTCAGGTCGACGGACTGCTCCGTCGACCTCCCGGTCGAACTGCAGGTCGATAGACTGCTCCCGATCAAGCTGCAGGTCAACAGAGTGCTCCCGGTCGAGCTGCAGGTCGACAGACTGCTCCGGGTCGAGCTACAGGTCGACGTAGACCCCCTGGTCCAGCATTAGCCAGCCGGTCGACGACGACGGAGAAGACGAAGCCCCTGGTCGTCGCCAAGACGATCGAACCGGTGCTGTTCCGTCGCCACTCCCTTCCCCCTTTTACTCTCTCCCCCACAGCATTCCGCCGCCACTCCCTTCCCCCTTTCCCTCTCCCACCCGCAGCGTTCTGCCGCCAATCCCTTCCCCTCCTCCCTCTCCCACCCATAGCGACCGCAGCTGCACACGCGAGCAGTCGCGACGGAAGAGGGGGGGGGGGGGGGGGGGGGGGGACGAGCAGGGGGCCGGGGGAATGCGACGGGCGGAGCGAGGCGAAGGGAAGGAAGAAAACGGGATGGGGGGGGAAAGGGCCGCGACGACCGCCATCGTCGCCGTCCCCTTCATTTCCGATGCCGTCCCCCCCCCTTCCCCACTCTCGCGCATACTCGGCAGCAGGCGTAGGCGCGGGCAGAGGTGGTGAGGGTGGGGAAATGCGACGGGCTGACCACGGGGGAAACGCGATGCGCTGGCAACGGGGGAAACGCGACGGGCTGGTGACGGGCAGGCGACGAGGGAAAAAAAAAAAACGTCGGGCTAGCGACGGGCAGGCGACGAGGGAAAAAAAAAAACGTCGGGCTGGCGACGAGGGAAACGCGGCCGGCTCGCCGCTGCGCCCGTCGTAGCGAGTGCCGTGCCACGAATAGGTGGGCCCATTAACTTAGGTCAGGAACTTAACCGCTCTATACCATGTCACGAAACGAACTTAGTATAGGAACCGGGGTTTATTAAGGGCCTAGGCTTAGTAGCCTAGGCCAAGCGGGTATCGAGGGAGTTGTGCCAAGGAGAATTGAAGAATGTGTGTTGTTCACTATAGCACACAGGGTACATATAACAAACTAGCAAAGGTGCACCACCAACAAGGAAACATAACTACACTAGAGCTAAAGCTACAGGCAGTTATAAACATATATAAATATATATCGCGACAGTACAGCAGGTCATCATTGGGGTCATTGAATACCGTGGTGAAGGCAGCTGGCGGCAGATAGACATAAAGGCTCAGCCGCTCAGAAGGCTTCCGCGACCGACCCGACCGTCGCAGTTCGGGCAGTCCAGGCTTCTCGATCGGAACCTCCACCACGTCGATATCTGTGGACTCCTCCCTTGCCGAGAGTTTGTCAGCGTCATCGACTGCCTCGTCGTCGACGAGCTGCAACACCTGCGTGAGACCTTCGACCGGCTGCTCCCATTTTGTCTGCCAACTTGCCGACTTCTCTTTCGTCGCAGCTCCCTTGTCGACTCTCCCGGATGCTGCTCCCCTGCCAGCTGCACCTCTGCTACTGCCTTCTTCTACACCAGCTCCCCTATCTGCTACTTCCCTGTCGTCGACGACTGCACACCCTCATCAACGGACACATCACGTCGGCCGCCGGCAATGCCTTTGGCCGATGCTATAGGCGACACATCACTGCTTCCCTCATCACCGGATGCCAACGACCGGATTGGCACAGGGACATCTGTGAGGAGGGGTGGGGTAACTTGACCAGGAGGAGGAGGAGGGGGTGGGACATCGTCGACGTCCTCATCAGCAGGCTGGTCCACCTCGGCGAGCGGCGAGAACGTCACCGTCGATGTGTCTGTGGGCGGGTGTTGTTGAAGAATGAATGATTGAATTAAGAGAGAAGTGAGTACAAGTACCTAAACCTAGACTTGTGTAAGGCTAACCCACTGTAGCCTAAACAACTACAACATACATAATGTTTGACACACCCCCATAGGCGAAGTGGGGGAGAGCAAGGGTTCACAAGACCAGTCAAAGCAAAGCAAGCTCAGGGTGGACCTCAAGGATACCACACAAATTCCGAGCACAAGTAAGCGGTCACAAGACCAGTTCACATGCAGTTTGATAATATATCAAGAGATACAGTGATCACAACCTAACAAGTGTAAGCATGCAGGTATATATATAGAGATCACAGTAGAAGCAGAGTCAAGAAGTGAGCAAGTGAGGGAAAGTAGGCACAAGGCCTAGATAAGTACAGAAACGCTGATGGTCACAAGGCTGAAGCGCCTTGGTGAACACATCAGAAGTGTTGGCCCGAGTGGCCACGTAACGCAGACGAAGCTGACCACGCTGCTGCAGCTCTCGAGCAAGGAAGTACCGCAGAGCGATATGCTTCGTTCTGTGCTCCAGTCTGTGCTCCTCACACAAGGCAATGGTAGCCTTGTTGTCGACGTACAGCACTGGAGGAGAACTCAGGTAGGTGAGCCAGCGTAACTCCTATGCAGCCATGGCTGTGGCGTAGATCTCAGCCTCACAAGTGGAGCTGAGAACAGAAGAAGAACGAGTAGAATGCCAAGAAACTGAACCAGAACCAAGGCTGAAGGTGTAACCCTGTGACGACCGCTGAGTAGCCTGGTCGTCAGCCCAAGAAGCGTCTGAGTGCCCAGTGAGTACAACTCGGTCTCGTCCTCCAAGCACTAGCCCCATGCCCGATGTACTGCATAGGTAACGCAACACCCTCTTAGCAGCATCCATGTGCTCCTTCCGGTGACGGCCAGGAGCTACATAGCGTGCAAGGATGCTAAGAGAGTATGCAAGGTGAGGTCGAGTGCAGGTCATCAGGTACATGAGGCAGCCCACAAGCTCTAGATACGGGCCACTCGGCTCTACGGACTCATCCGAAGGCAGAGCTGAGAGCGAGTGACCTGTAGGCAGAGGAGTGGGCTGAGGCGAGGAGTACGTGAAGCCGAAGCGTTGAAGGACCTGCTGCACCATGTGTGACTGAGTCAAGGTGATGGTGCGCCGTGCTCTGTCCCGGGTGATCCGCAAGCCAAGATAGCGTGTCAGTTCACCCAGGTCTGTGCACGTGTGTCTCTTCTGCAGCTCCGACTTCACGTGGGCGAGTGCCGCAGTGTCAGCAGTGGCAAAGACCAAGTCGTCGACGTACACGAGGATGTAGAACGGCGGCAACGAAGTGTCGGTGCGTAGAAACAGCGACGGGTCAGCAGTAGAGGGAGCGAACCCAAGGGCCGCAAGTGTAGTCCTCAGTGTGTCGTGCCACTCACGTGGTGCCTGTCGGAGACCGTAGACTGGCCGCCGGAGGCTCCACTGGGTACCAGGACGGAACGACCCAGTGAAGCTAGGTGGGCGGCGCAGCCAGATCTCCTCGTGCAGGCTGCCTTGTAGGAAAGCAGTGCTGAAGTCAAGAGAGTGGAGCTCGTAGTCACGCTAAGCTGCGACGTGCAGCAGAACCCGAAGAGTGGTCATCTTCGTGGTCGGGGAGAAGGTCTTGAAGAAGTCCACTCCCTCTCGCTGACTGAAGCCTTGTGCAACGTAACGCGCCTTGAAGACAGGCGGAGAACCCGGCGGCCGCTTCACCCTGAAAATCCACATACCACTGACGATGTTTGCCCCAGGTGGGGGAACCTCGTCAATGTAGGTACGTGTGGACTTCCAGGATGCCATCTCTGCGTCCATGGCTGACTTCCATTGAGAGGAGTAGGGACTCTTGACCGCCTCAGCGTACGATTGAGGAGTCGGGATGTCTGGTGCATCCGGGTCTCCCTCAAGGGCAACTAGCATGGACACGAGCTAAGGTAAAGCAGCGGCGAAGCACTCAAACTCCTCCTGCCTGTCCTCAAGAACGTCCGTGCGAGGAGCACACTCACCCCCGACGGACGGAGGATAGACAGACTCAGACTCAACAACTAGGCTAGCGGCGTAGTCTAGACGACAGGTGGCAGCAAAGTCGACAAACTCAGCAACTAAGGCAGACACAGCAGGAAGGGTCAGTGACAGCAGTCGCCAGGAGACGCGTGACAGTAGGACTGGTGGCGTGAAGGGAGTAAGACTCTGGGTCAGCAAGAGTAGGAAGAGAGGACGCAGGAGGAGATGGGTGAGGGACACGCTGGGGAGCAGTGGAAGGACGCAGAGTCATATAGTGTGTGCCGGGGACAGCAGGAGGGCGCACACGCGGAACACGGCTAGCAGTGCAAGCAGCACGAACAGGTGACGTAGGACGAGATAAAGGCAACATAGGACGAGACTCTGGCTCACGACGCTCTGTAAGACCGCCTGTCGGACCAGTGTAGGGAGAAAGACCAGGAAGGGGCGAGGCAGGCGACAGCTGTGACTGCGACTGGACAGACAGAGGACACTCTAAGGAGGGAGGAGGACGACGAGGAGAAGGCTGACCAAGAATCTGCTGAAGGAGAGGAACGAAGTACGGCCGCGGCCGTGCAGTGTCTCCAGAGCCAAAAGAGACACCAGCGCCAGGGTCCACAGCACCAGCAGCAGCACCAACACTCGGGTCCGCAACACCAGCAGCAGCTCCAACGCCCGGGTCCTCAGCACCAGTAGCAGCTCCAACTCCAGGGTCAGCAGGACCAGTAGCAGCTCCAACGCCCGGGTCCTCAGCACCAGTAGCAGCTCCAACTCCAGGGTCAGCAGCACCAGCAGCAGCGCCAACGCCCGGGTCCGCAGCACCAGGAGCAGCTCCAACGCCCGGGTCCGCAGGACCAGCAGCAGCACCAACGCCCGGGTCCGCAGCACAAGGAGCGCCACTCCTGAGACTGCAGCGCCGTGCGTACCACTCTCGGAGCCGCTGGGGAGAGGGAAGCTCCCGCCTAGGAGGGGAAGCACTAGCCCCAGCTCCAGCAACACTCCTAGCTCCAGAAGCACCTCTACTGAGGCTGCAGTACTGTAAGTACCACTCACGCAGCTGCTGTGAGGAGAGAGCTCCTCCAGGTGTAGCACTCCCAGGCTCAGTTCCTCCAGACTCAGCACCCCTAGACTCAGCACCCGCAGGCTCCGCACCCCCAGGCTCAGCACCCCAAGACTCCGCACCCCAAGGCTCAGCACCCCTAGACTCCGCAACCCCTGGCTCCGCACGCTCAGGCTAAGCACCCCTAGCAGGACGAGAGTCGACAGCTACCTCGATAGGCCCAACCGGGTCTACCTGGGACACACGTGAGGGAGCGGCACCCTGAGGGGGGAGGGGGTCTACCACAGCAGCACCTGGCACGAGGAAGAGAGGCGGGGGGGGGGGGGGGAGCGGGGCAGTGCTGTAGGGGAAGAGGCGGTAGTAGGGCACAGACTCGTCAAAATTGACGTCCCGAGAGGACAGGACACGGCGCAAGGTGGCGTGGTAAAACTGCCAACCAGACACGTCCGGGAAAAAGCCAAGGAAGACACAAGGAACAGCGCGGGAGGAGAGCTTGTCCGCAGACGTATCGCGAACAAAAGCTCGAGATCCCCAGACCCGGAAACGCGACGCATCGCCAACCTCTCCCGTCCAACGCAGTGTCGGGGAAGTCTCCGGCAAGGAGACACGGGGCCAGAGGTTGAGCTGATGCGCAGCGTAGCGGACCGCAAACGGCCACAGAAAGTGGGGGGCAGCCGCATTGATCAAGGAGGTACGAGCGACCTCCATGACCAAGCCAATGCAGCGCTCAGCAACCCCATTCTGCTGTGGAGAGGCCGGAAGCGTGAACGACTGGCGGATGCCGTGCTCCTCACAGTAGGCTGCCAAGAGGTCGGAGGAGAACTCACCACCTCTGTCAGAGTGCAAGCGCAGGACAGGAAAGTCCGAGTGGAAACGCTCGCTGAGCTGGAGATGAGAAGCGCGGATCCAACGGATCAAAACATCAGGGACCTCACCCTTGGTGCGCAAGGGGAAGACCGTGGTGTAGTGCGGGTAGTCGTCAACAACTATCAGGAAGTACCTCTCGTGACCCTGACCACGGACGCGGGCTGGGCCCCACACGTCCATGTGGAGCGTCTGCAAGGGAGCAGTCGTCGGGGAAACGAGGAGGAGTGAGGAGCGGCGCGCTGCCGCCCCTCGACACAGGGAAGACAGGGTGGAGCAGGCGAGGGTGGGAGGGGAGGGAGAACCCTGGGAAGACCAAAGACAAGGTACCGTTTGTGCATGGCCCGAAGGCGCTGCACGGACGGGTGACCAAGTCGGTGGTGCAAGAGGACGGTCTCGTGCGCCAGAGAGCAACACGAGCAGGGGGCCGACAGCTGACCTGACGCAGACGCAGACGCAGCTACCTGAGGGGACTCAGTGGTCAGTGTGTACAAGTCCGACCCCGGCTGCCGTGTGAAGGTAGCCAGGTGACGGCCCGTCCGAGCACACGTGCAGTGTGTCACGCGCTCGTAGGCAGGGGTGAACTGGTGGACACCCCCATCCTGGAGCGCACTACCCGCCACCAAGTTCGTAGAGAACGAGGGGAGGTAGAGACCTGACAGTGTGCCCGACGGGACCGCAGGACAGGGGAGGACAGTGGAGGAGGTCGCAAGGACCGGACCCCCAGAGGGGTCAGCGAGGGAGACTACAACTGGCCGAGCAAGCTGCTCAAGGGCCGTGCGGTCACGAAAGAAACAGCGGGAAGCACCTAAGTCCAGTGTGAAGGTGTGCAGTGCCTCAGTCGGCTCAGTACCAGGGGGCGCAGACTCACTAGCAGCTAGAGCGGTAGCCTCACTATCACCTGGGGTAGCAGACACTCTAGCACCTAGAGTGGCAGCCTCACTGGTCCGAATGCCCGGATCGGGCGGAACACGCAGGTACTGAGCACCCTCTCCACTAACAGACATCACATACATGGCGGTGAGAATAGCATCAAAGTCTAGTGCAAAGATATCAATGTTTTTCTTCATCAGATCAGCCCAGCGGGGCAGCTCAGTGGCCTGAGGGAACTGAACACGCCAAGCGTCGTCGAGGCGAGAGAAGCAGCGCTGCGTGGGGTGAGCCCTCCCACACGTCTGACCAGTGCGGTCACCAGTGCGGATAACGTAGGTGCAGCTAAGGCCACCTCCCCCCCTGTGCTGAGAGTACTACTCACGGAGCTCCTGGGGCGGCGGAGTGTGCTGCTGGCTCTGGCCACTGCCAGCGCCTCCACGACCACCACTGCCGCCGCCAACTCCTCGACCACCCCCTCCCCTGCCGCTTCCGCGTCCACCGCCGCCCCCATCACCACCCCCGCCCCTGCCACCTCCCCCGCCGCTGCCGCCGCCACCCCAACCGCTGCTACTAGCCCGTGCAGCCCCACCACCACCCCCACCGCCGCCACCACCCCCACCACCGCCTCCCCCGCCGTCACCTCCGCCTCCCTTGCCCCCTTTTCCCTTGCCGCTGCGGCGCCAGCTCGAAGCAGACGCAGTCCCGACCTTCTCAGCACCAAGGAGGTCAACAGCAGAAGCAGAGGCTACAGAGGGAAGAAGGGGGGAAGGGGAACACCCCTCGAAGAAAGGGGTGCGGGGGTCGCCATGAGAGGCACCTACAGCGACTATGCTAGCCTCAGCTGCAAGTAGTTCCTTCTCGAGGAGGGCAATGGTGAGCTCAGTGGGGCAGCGAGCTAGGAAGTGGTCCCTGACTGCACGCAGAGAGTCAGGGAGGCGGATGACTAGGTGGTAGAGAGTGAGCCAGAGCGGGTGGGGGGTTCGTGGCAAGAAACTCATCAGGCATAGCGGCACGGAAGCGGGCCTCACTAGTACGGAGGTGCGTGATGAGGTCAGCGACTGTTTGGAAGGAGGCGAGGTCGGGGAAAAGGTAGGGGAGTGAGAGACGGCCTAGCGCAGCAGAGGCAGGTGAGGAGTAGCGGGCAACGACAGCAGTGTATGGTGCCTGTGCAGTCTTGTGCTGGCCAAAGTGCTTGCGCTCATCTATCGGCAGGGAGTTGCGAATAGCAAAGCGAGCGTGGGCGTCACGAGTCTTCCACTATGAGCGGGCAGTGCTGTGAGCAGTAGCAGCAGGGGCAGTGGCATGGCCTAGGGCGTGATCGGACAGTGAGATGTCCTCCTTGGCAGTGAGCTGTAGAAAGAGGTGCAGGTCATCTAGCCAGGTGTCAAACTTCACTGGGCGGCCCTCAGTATCGAAAGCTAGTACAGGAGGGCTAGCCATAGTAGTAGTAGGAGCAGCAGTATAGTAGAAGGAGCAGTAGCAGTAGGTGCACCCTAAAAGCAGTAGGCAGCGCGACTCAGGTAGGGCGGCTCGGTACAGAAAGGCTGCCTAGTACAAGCGGCGCGGTTCGGTTCAGGTAGGGCGGCGCGGCTCTGTTCGGGTGGTGCAGCTCGGCAAGGCCGTGGCTGTCGCGTGCGGGGCGCTAAGGGGCGGCGCGTGGGGTCGACGGAGCCGCTAAGGGGTGGGCGCGCGGGGTCTACGGGGCTGACGGGGCCGCTAAGGGACGGCGCGCGGGGTCGATGGGGCCAACGGGGCCTCTAGGCGGGGCCTTCGTGGCATGCACCGCCGTATCCTTGTCTCTGGTCTTCCTAGGGTTCTCCCTCCCCTCCCACCCTCGCGTGCTCCTCCCTGTCTTGCCAATGTCGAGGGGCGGCAGCGCGCCGCTCCTCACTCCTCCTCATTTCCCCTGACGACTGCTCCCCTGCAGACCCTCCACATGGACGTGTGGGGCCCAGCCTGTTAAAGACTAAGGGCGTAGTCTATGAAGATTAGGAGCCGAAATATCACAAAATCGTTGGTCTCAATTTCTGGACAGAATAGTCGCGCTCACAAGAAACGCCGTTAGAATTCTCTTAAACTCGAATATGTTGTAGCCGTTGACCAAGGCTATCTTTCCCAATTTGAATCATATCAAAAGATGGAGTATATCTTGAGTTATGATTTTCGACGCACTAGGAGGTAAGCTGCCATAGAAATTTTAACTCAATCACAAGAGACTCCCCAATAACCACACAAGGAAGTTAGAGTAGCAATAAACCAGGTGGGAGGAAAGAGGAGGATACGAGGGGAGGTCCCCTAGGAGTCCCCAACCAATGAAACCCCATAAGCACATCAAATCCCCTCCCATTCTGATAGAGCTGGTGAGTTTGCCTCTGACTTTCAGCGCGACTTTTGTCGTGGGAAGGGCATTCGCCAGACGTTCACGCTCCCAGCCTCACCGCAGCAGAATGGGATTGCTGAGCGCCGCATTGGCTTAGTCATGGAGGTCGCTCGTACCTCCATGGTCCATGCGGCTGCCCCCCATTTTCTGTGGCCGTTTGCGGTCCGTTACGCTGCGCATCAGCTCAACCTCTGGCCCCGTGTCTCCTTGCCGGAGACCTCGCCCACACTGCGTTGGACGGGAAAGGTTGGCGATGTGTCAGTGTTTCAGGTCTGGGGTTCTCGTACCTTTGTCCGCGATACTACCGCGGACAAGCTCTCCACCCGTGCTATTCCCTGCGTCTTCCTTGGCTTAGTCCCTGACGCGCCTGGTTGGCAGTTTTACCATCCCACCTCGCGCCGGGCCCTGCCCTCTCAGGACGTCATGTTCGACAAGTCGGTTCCCCTTTACCGTCTTGTCCCCTACCGCACTGCCTTTCTCCCCCCTCCCCGCCGCTCTTCTTTGCCCCAGGTCCTCCTCCGGTAGACCCCCTCCCCCCTCAAGGTCCTGCTCCCTCAGGTGTGTCCCAGGTTGACGCTGTCGAGCTTGTCAAGGTAGCGGTTGACTCTGGTGCTGCTACTGGAGGTGGTGCTGCTGGGGGTGCTGAGCCTGAGCGTGCGGAGCCTGGGGGTGGGGTTAGGGTTGCTGAGTCTGAGGGTGCGGAGCCTGCGGATGCGGAGTCTGGGGGTACTGAGCCTGAGCGTGCGGAGACTGGGGGTGCTGAGCCTGAGCGTGTGGAGTCAGGGGGTGTTGAGCCTGGGGTTGCTGAGTCTGAGGGTGCTGGGCCTGGAGGTGTTGAGCCTGAGGGTGCTGAGCCTGCGGTTGCTGAGAGTGGGGGTGCTGAGTCTGCTAGAGTTCCTGCAGGTGCCTCATCCCAGCGGGAGCCTCTCTCTCCACCGCAGCTGCGAGAGTGGTTTGCTCGCCGCTGGAGACTCCAGCGAGGTGCTGCAGGAGCTAGAGCTGCTGGAGGTCCTGCTGGTGCAGGTGCTGCTGGTGCCGGAGCTGCTGGAGGTCCTGATGGTGTAGGTGCTGGAGCTGCTGGAGCTGGAGGTACTGCCGGAGATGGAGCTGTTGGAGGTACTGCTGGTGCTGGTGCTACTGGAGGTACTGGAGCTGCTAGGGCTAAAGGTGTTGCCGAAGTTGGCGCTGGAGGCGCTAGTGTTGTTGCTGCTGGAGGTGCTAATGGAGCTGGAGCTATTGGAGGTGCTGGAGCTGGTGGTGCTGCAGGAGTTGGAGCTGGAGACCCTGGAGCTAGGGGTACTGGTGCTCTCTCTGCTGGTTCTGTAGGCGCTGCGCGGCCACAGCCGTAATTCATTCCATTTCTTCTGAAGGTTCTTAGCCTCCCACCTTCTACTGTGTCCACAGCCTGCCCCGGCGCAGTCGCAGCTACAGCCAGCCTCTCCACTGCCTGGTCCTTCACCTTACTCTGGGCCGACTAGAGGTCTTACGGAGCGCCATGAGCCTGAGTCTCGTCTTGCGTCACTTGTGTCTCGTCCATCGTTGCCTGTTTGTGCTGTTCGCACTGGTAGTTCTGTCCCACGTCCTCGTCCTCCTGCTGTCCCAGGCACGCACCAGACGGCACTTCGTCCTTCCACTGCTCCACTGTGCGTCCCTCTGCCGTCTCCTCATGTGTCCTCTCTTGCTGACGGTCCGAACCCGGAGTCTCACTCCCTTCGTGCTGCTAGTCCTACTGTCACTCGTCTCCTGGCCACTATTGTCACTGACCCGTCGTTTGAGTCTACTGCTGCGTCTGCCCTAGTTGCTCAGCTTGTTGACTTTGCTGCCACCTGTCGTCTAGACTACGCTGCTATCTTGTTGCTGAGTCTGAGTCTGTCTGTCCTCCGTCCGTCGGGGGTGAGTGTGCTCTTGGCACGGACGTCCTTGAGGACGGGTAGGAGGACTTTGACTGCTTTGCCGCTGCTTTACTGCATCTCGTGTCCATGCTAATTTCAAATGAGGGAGACCCGGATGCACCAGACATCCCGACCCCACGCTCTTACACAGAGGCGATAGAGTGTCCCTACTCCTCTTAGTGGCAGGCAGCCATGGACGCAGAGATGGCTTCCTGGAAGTCCACAGGCACCTACGTCGATGAGGTTCCCCCGCCTGGGGCGAACATCGTCAGTCGCATGTGGATTTTCAGGGTGAAGCAGCTGCCGGGCTCTCCACCTGTCTTCAAGGCACGCTACGTTGCACGAGGCTTCAGTTAGCCAGAGGGAGTTGACTTCTTCCAGACCTTCTCCCCCACCCCGAAGATGATCACTCTTCGGGTTCTGCTGCACATCACCGCTCAGCGTGACTATGAGCTCCACTCTCTTGACTTCAGCATTGCTTTCCTGCAGGGCAGCCTGCACGAGGAGATCTGGCTGCGCCGCCCACCTGGCTTCACTGGGTCGTTTCCTCGTGGTACCCAGTGGAGCCTACGGCGGCCAGTCTACGGTCTCCGCCAGGCGCCCCGTGAGTGGCACGACACACTGAGGACGACCCTTGCGGCTCTTGGCTATGCTCCTTCCACTGCTAACCCGTCGTTGTTTCTACACACCGACACCTCTCTGCCGCCGTTCTACGTCCTCGTGTACGTCGACGACTTGGTCTTTGCTACTTCTGACAGTGAGGGACTCGCACACGTGAGGTCGGAGCTGCCGAAGAGACACACGTGCACAGACCTAGGTGAGCTGCGCAGCTGTCTTGGCTTGTGGATCACCTGGGACACAGCACAGCGCACCATTACTTTGACTTAGTCACACATGGTGCAGCAGGTCCTTGAGCGCTTTGGCTTCACGTACTCCTCGCCATAGCCCACTCCTCTGCCTACTCGCCACTCGCTCTCAGCTCTGCCTTCGGATGAGTCCGTAGAGCCGAGTGGCCCGTATCCAGAGCTTGTGGGCTGCCTCGTCTACCTGATGACCTGCACTCAACCTGACCTAGCATACCCTCTTAGCATTCTGGCATGCTATGTTGTTCCTGGGAGACACCGGAAGGAGCACATGGATGCCGCTAAGAGAGTGTTGCGCTACTTGTGCCGTACGTCGGGCATGGGGCTCGTGCTTGGAGGACGGGCTCGAGTTGTCCTCACTGGTCACGCAGACGCCTCCTGGGTTGACAACTTGGCTACGCAGCGGTCGTCACAGGGTTACACATTCAGCCTTGGCTCCGGTCCTGTTTCGTGGCGGTCTACCCGCTCGTCTTCTGTTCTCAGCTCCAGCTGTGAGGCTGAGATCTACGCAGGGGCCATGGCTCCACAGGAGTTACGCTGGCTCACCTACCTGCTGACCGACCTCGGAGAGCCGCCTTGTTCTCCTCCAGTGCTGTACGTCGACAACAAGGCCATGATTGCCTTGTGTCAGGAGCACAGACTGGAGCACAGAACGAAGCACATCGCTCTGCGTTACTTCCTTGCTTGAGAGTTGCAGCAGCGTGGTTAGCTTCGTCTTGCTTACGTGGCCACTCGGGCCAACACTGCTGATGTCTTCACCAAGGCACTTCAGCCTTGTGATCATCAGCGTTTCTGTACTGTTCTAGGCCTGGTGCCCACTTGGCCTCACTTGCTAACTTCTGGACTTTGTTTGTACTGTGATCTTTATACATATACCTACATGCTTATACTTGCTAGGTTGTGATCACTTTATTGTTTGTTCGCCTTTATACAACTCTACATGTGAACAGGCCTTGTGGCCATTTGCCTGTGCTTAAATGCGTGGTGACTTAGTGATCCACCCTGAGCTTGCTTTGCTTCTCTTGACTGGTCTTTTGACCTCTTGTTCTCCCCCACTCTGCATATGGGGGTGTGTCCTGCATATATGCTATAGTCTGTGTAGGCTGTAGTGGGGTAGTTCATATGGGGTACAACACTTTAAGGTAGTTCATAGGTTATTCAGACTCGTCGTGGGCCGATGACGCGGAGACGCGTCGGTCTACATAGGTGTACTCTTTTAGCCTCGGGACACGTGCTGTCTCGTGGCGGGCGACTCGGGCGTCATCCGTCGCCGGTTCCAGCTGTCAGGCAGAGGTGTACGCTACAGCCATAGCCGCTCAGGAGCTTCGCTGGCTGTCTTTCCTTCTCACCGACCTTGGTGAGCGGCCTCGTTCTCCCCCAGTCTTGTTCGCCGACAACAGGTCTGCTGTCCTGTTGTGTGAGGAGCCCCGACTGGTTGGTGTTGTGCCAACACATTACAGTGGCACGGTCATCGCACTCCCATTCGGCCTACAAGCTTGCTCAGCTTCTGGAATTTTGTGGGGAGGTTTTTCAACATGTGTTCTTCAAACCCTCAAAGTTTCAGAGGTTTTGAAGCAGTTACCAGGGCATGACAACATTTTATGTTTCAAGACTTATGGCATCCCGGAAGTGTGTGTTACTCCTTTTTGGTAACACCCGAGTTCACCATTTCGGCTGCTGACTCGTCTACCGAGATCTGATTGGTCTGAAATTCGGTCTGGCAGTCTTTTGCCACGCTGTGCAGGTGGTCACCAAGTTTCAGAACGATCCAACATCTGAGCATTGCGTGACATCTGCCGAAATTCACTGTTCCGTGGTTATGGTGCACTGTTGGCAGCATTTCCCTTGTCACCCTTTCATTGTTGTCATGCCAATGGTGCAGGGACAGAGAATGAGACAAGAAGTACAGGTGGTCAAGTGGGACTCTACAGCCCTCCTTTTGAGAAGTGTGGTCTTCCTGGAACCAGCTTGCAAGAGGGTGCAAGTGGGAAGACAAGCTGACTCATGGTTGGCTTAACTCACAATTGGTTGCCTTGAGTACAGCTCTGAACATCCATGTGTGGTTGGCTTTGCTGACCTAGCTAGGACGTTTCCCATCCTTCTCTAGCCTTTCTCCCCTAGGACTCAACATTCTCTGAGTTCCCAGGATGACCCAACCCCTTATGAGTCCCCTAGGCAATGTTGTACTCACCTCTTCCTTGCATCAATGAGACTACACGTTTTGTTTCAGCCGAGCTTACGTTTTCGTTCACTCCGTAGTGCACACACCTCTGATAATAGCAACCTATATACCGTTGGAAAGCAGGCACTTAAGGCTAACCGCTGTCCAAGTTTCAGCCTCGTATGGTTTTGGAGCTGATCGTGACGGCGTTTTGAACAGAGGCGGTTTGAAGACGTCAGATTCTGCTTAGGGGGTTTCATGGGCATCCGCGACCTCTAAGTGGACTCTTGACTATAACAGTTGGGAAGGCAAAGCACATCCAGCTTCGTTACTTCCTTCTGCGTGAGTTGCAGCAGCGTGGCCACGCGCTCGTTCAACGTGTTGTCTCTAAGGCCAACACGGCAGATATCTTCACCAAGGCGTTGCCGCCTTGTGACCACCAGCGTCTCTGCACCCAGCTTGTCCTTGTGCCTGCCCGTCCACACTTGCTTACGTAGAGATGCCTTGTCCTGCATGTCTTGTACTCTTGCATCTATTTATATTTGCTATATACTTGCATGTGGACTGGCCTTGTGGCCCCTTGTTTGCTCTCGGAGTGTGTGGTAACTTTGAGCTCCACCCTGAGATTTGTCTTGTTCTTGTGGACTGGTCTTGTGATCGTTTCTTGCTCTTGTTGTTTCTACAGGACTACCATCACCTAGACGATGGGGGTGTGTCAAACTATTATTCTATAGTTTGTGTAGTTCTAGTCTAGGTGTTCTCCCATATGTTATTTTCTACTTGCACTAGGGCTAGGTTTTGCATATATCGTGTTTGTACTTTCTGTTTTAGTCAATTTTACATTGTGACAGTAGTGGGGTAGTTCATATGGGGTACAACACGTTAGGGTTTCCTACTTGTACTCCTCATGCTGCTCAATGCGATCATTCCTTGTTCTATCTTTCACATGGTTTCAGAGCAGGTTCCCTAGTGGGAACGTGTTTTTTCTTAGGGCCCAGCACGATTTTTCTTGCCCTGCCCGAATCGCGCCTCGTGCTTGCCTCACCAGCGCCATAGCGCGCCCTGCCCTACTGCCGCACGTAGCGGCCCTGCCCTAACGGCCCGTTGCGGCCTTGCCCTAGACCCCCGTCGCGGCCCTGCCATGCCGCCCCACGTCGCGGCCCTGCCCTGCCGCCCTACGTCGCGGCCTGACCCGCCTCCCGTCGGGGCCCTTCCCTGCCGCCCGTCACGGCCCTACCCTGCCGCCCCACGTTGCGGCCCTGACCTCGCCGCCCGTCGCGGCCCTGCCTTGCCGCCACCTGTCGCGAAAGTGTAAACTTTTATTTTCTTTTTTTGGATGAAAATCACTATGCAATATATGCATCCATAGTTGTAACCGGAGTATAGGAAGGTCTATGCAGACACGTGGTGGTCCTACATTATTCTCCTTGTGGGCAAGGCGCGCTGCCGTAGGTGGATGTATATATTGCCGTAGGGCGCGCCCTGCCCTGCCCGCGCGTCGCGTCGCCGCGTCGCCCTGCCCGCACGTCGCACCGCATGCCCTGCCCTGCCCGCGCGCCGCGCCGCTGCGCGCTCTGCCTTGCTCGCGCGCCGCGCTGCCGCTTGCCCCGCCCTGCCTGCGCTCCCTACCGCGCGCCTCTACCCTACCAACACGCCGCCGCTACGCGCACTGCCCTTCGCGCGCAGCGCTGCTGCGCGCGGCGCCGTGCGCCCTGCCCTGCCCGCGCGTCGCGCCGCTGCGTGCCCTGCCTGAGCGCCTCGCCTTGCCCTGCCGCGCGCCCTGCCCTACCGTGCGCGCCATGCCCTACCACGCGCCGCTCACCGCTGCACTGCTGCTAGCGCTCTCACCTGCCTAGCCCTGCTGGCCTGCTGCTCGGCTGCTAGCACGCCCGACTGCTCTGCCCGCTATGGCCACACTCAATGTTCTCACCTTCGATTCGGAGGGCTGCCCGATAGAGTTCAATGCGTGGCTAGACGACTTACAGCTGTTCCTGCTGACAGACTCTAAGGACCGTACTTCGCTGTTTGACCTCACTTCTGACGCCTCGCCCACCCCTACCGCCACAGCTGACAGTGTGACTCGCTCACAGTGGCATACCCATGATGCTGCTGCTCGCCTAGCCGTTCGCAACCACCTGCCGTTAGCCGAACGCGCCCACTTTGGCCAGCATAAGACAACTAGAGCACTGTACGACGCTGTAGTCGCTCGTTACTCCTCCCCGGCCACTGCTGCTCTAGGCCGCCTTCTCCTGCCCTACCTGTTCCCAGAGCTTTCCGCCTTTGCTACAGTAGCCGACCTAGTCACTCACCTCCACACTAGTGACACTCTCTACCGTGCTGCGCTCCCCGCCGAGTTTCTCACCCCCCCCCCCCCCCCCCCCCCCCCCCCCCATGTACATCACACTCTACATCATAGTCACTCGCCTCCCTGACTCACCACAGTCAGGGACCTCCTTCTCGCACTTGACACGACCGACCTCACGATCGACATGCTTGAGAAGCACCTCCTTGCAGCTGAGACTATCATAGTCGCTGTAGGCGCTTCTCGTGGCACTCCTCGCACTCCCTTCTTTGAGGGGTGTTCGCCCTCCCCCATTGTCCCCTCAGTCGCCTCTGCTGCAGCTGTTGACTACCTTCGTGCTGAGGAGGTAGGAGCAGCGTCGTCTGGCCCTAGTGGGAGGCGCCGCAGCGGGAGGGGCAGGGGAGGCAGGAGTGGAGGGGGTGGCAGAGGTGGAGGTGGTGGTGGGGGCAGTGGAGGAGGTGGAGGGGGCGGCGGTTGAGGAGGTAGTGGTGGTGGGGGTGGAGGGGCAGGTGGCGGCGGTGGTGGCGGCAGTGGGAGTGGTGGAGGCGGCGGTGGTGGTGGCAGTGGGGGTGGAGGCGGCGGCAGTGGTCGCGGCCGGGGTGGTACCAGCCAGAGGGGAGGCCTTGGAGGTGGCCAGAGGCAGCAGCAGCGCCAGCCCTTTTCGTCTCAGGAGCTTAGTGAGTGGGTTGCTTTGCGTGGGGTGGTTGGGGGTGGAGGTCGCTGCCCGTATGTCATTCGCACAGGTAACCGCACTGGTCAGACATGCGGGCTGCCTCACACGCAGCACCGCTGCTTCTCCCGTCTTACAGACGCCTTTCGCGCGGAGTTTTCCGACGCGCCTGAGCTCCCTTACTGGGCAGAGTTGCTTAGGCAGAATGTGGATATCTTTGCTCTAGACTTTGATGCTATCCTATCTACCATGTGTGCATTGACTGTTAGTGCAGAGGGTGACAGTTAACTGTGTATGCGGCCAAACCCAGGTATAGAGGCTGCTCTCCCTGGTACTACATCTGCTGCGGCCCTGCACACCTTCACGCTTGACTCAGGTGCTTCTCGCTATTTCTTTCACAATAGTACCACAGTCACACCGCTCTCTGCACCTGTTGCTGTCTCTTTGGCTGACCCCTATGGGGGCCCAGTCCTTGCACGTTCCTCCACTGTTCTGCCTTGTTCAGCGGTTCCGTCTGGGTCACTATCAGGTCTCTACCTCCCCTCATTCTCTGCAAACTTGGTGAGCACTGCTGTCCTCCAGGATGCGGGGGTTTACACCTTCACCCCTGGACGACAGTGTGTGGCGATTTGTACGTCCTCCCGGACCGGCCGCCACTTGGCCACGTTAGGCCGTCGGCCTGGGTCGAGTCTGTAAACACTGACTACTACGCCTCCTCAGGTAGCTGCGTCTGCTTGTTGTTGATGACTACACGCGTTACACCACGGTCTTCCCCTTGCGCCGCAAGGGGGAGGTCCCTGATATTCTGATCCCTTGGATCCGCGCTGTTCGTCTCCAGCTCCGCGAACGGTTCAAGACGGACCTTCCTGTCCTGCGTCTGCACTCTGAGAGAGGTGGTGAGTTTTCCTCTGACCTCTCGCAGGCCTTTTGTCGTGTGGAGGGCATTCGCTAGACGTTTACGCTTCCGGCCTCTCCGCAGCAGAATGGTGTTGCTGAGCGCCGCATTGGCTTAGTCATGGAGGTCGCTCGTACCTCCATGATCCATGCGGCTGCCCCCCATATTCTGTGGCCGTTTGCAGTCAAATACGCTGCACATCAGCTCAACCTCTGGCCCCGTGTCTCCTTGCCGGAGACCTCGCCGACACTGTGTTGGACGGGGGAGGTTGGCGATGCGTCGGTGTTCCGTGTCTGGGGATGTCAAGCCTTTGTCCGCGATACGTCAGCGGACAAGCTCTCCTCCCGCGCCGTTCCCTGTGTCTTCCTTGGCTTTGTCCCTAATGCGCCTGGCTGGCAGTTCTACCACCCCACCTTGCGTCGTGCCCTGCCTTCTCAGGTCGTCACGTTTGAAGAGTCGGTTCCCTTTTACCGTCTCTTCCCCTACCGCACTGCCCCTCTCCCTCCCTCGCCGCTCTTCCTCGCACCACGTCCTCCTCCGGTAGACCCCCTCCACCCTTAGGGTCCTGCTCCCTCAGGTGTGTCCCAGGTAGACCTTATCGAGCCTGTCGAGGTAGCTGTCGACTCTTTTGCTGCTAGAGGTGTTGCGTCTGAGGGTGCTGAGCCTGCGGGTGCGGGGCCTGGGAGTGCTGAGCTTGAGCGTGCTGAGCCTGGGGTTGCTGAGTATGAGGGTGCTGAGCCTGGGGGTGCTGAGCCTGAGCGTGTGGAGCCTAGGGGTGCTAAGCCCGGGGGTGCTGAGTCTGGGGGTGCTGAGCCTAGGGGTGCTGAGCCTGGGGGTGCTGAGCATGAGCGTGTTGCGCCTGGAGGTACTTTGTCTTCTGGAGGTCCTCCGGGTCTCTTGTCCCATCGGGAGACGCTCTCTCCACCGCAGCTGCGCGAGTGGTTTTCTCGGCGCTGGAGCCTCCGGAGTGGTGCTACTAGGGCTTGAGCTGCGGCAGGTGCTGGAGCCCTTGGTCTCGGAGGTGCTCGTACTAGAGGTAGTTGAGCTGCTGGGGCTGGGGGTGCTGCTGGAGCTGCTCGAGGTGCTGCTGGAGATGACGCTGTTGGAGATCGTGGAGCTACTAGAGCTAGACGTGCTGCTAGAGCTGGAGGTGCTAATGGAGCTGGAGTTGCTGGAGGTGCTGCTGGAGCTGGAGCTGCTGGTGAGAAGAAACGAGAATGAATGCACTATGAAAGAGTTGGGTACAAGTACTAACCCTAATTGGGTTGTACCCCATATGGGCTACCCCACTACAGCCTACAAAAAAGCATAAGCTATAACGTTCTGACACACACCCATAGGCAAAGTGGGGGAGTACAAGGGGTCACAAGACCAGTCAAGCAAAGCAAAGCGAAGCAAGCTCAGGGTGGATCACAAAGTCACCACACATTCCGAGCACAAGGTCAAGGCCACAAGGCCAGTTCACATGCAGGAGTACATATATATATAAAAGGCTAGACAAGCAAGAGCAGGTGTATATATATATGTAACAGTACAAGCAAGGTCAAGAGGTGAGCAAGTGAGGCAAGACAAGCACAAGACCAAGCTGAGTACAGAAGCGCTGATGATCACAAGGCGCAAGTGCCTTGGTGAAGATATCAGCAGTGTTGGCCTCAGAGGCCACGTACGCAAGACGCAGCTGACCACGCTGCTGCAGCTCACGAGCAAGGAAGTAGCGAAGAGCAATGTGCTTCGTTCTGTGCTCCAGTCTCTGCTCTCGACACAAGGCCAGCATGGCCTTGTTGTCTACGTACAGCACTGGAGGAGAACGAGGCACCTCTCCAAAGTCAGTCAGCAGGTAGGTGAGCCAGCGAAGCTCCTGTGCAGCCATGGCCCCAGCGTAGATCTCAGCCTCACAACTGGAGCCGAGAACAGAAGACGAGCGAGTAGCCAGCCACGAAACAGAGCCGGAACCAAGGCTGAAGGTGTAACCCTGTGACGACCGCTGCGTAGCCTGGTCGTCAGCCCAAGAAGCGTCTGCGTGCCCAGTGAGGACCACTGGACTCTGCTCAAGCACAAGCCCCATGCCTGACGTACTGCACAAGTAGCGCAACACCCTCTTCGCTGCAGCCATGTGCTCCGGTCTGTGTCTCCAAGGAGCAACATAGCGTGCGAGAATGCTAAGAGGGTATGCAAGGTCAGGTCGAGTGCAGGTCATCAGGTACATGAGGCAGCCAACAAGCTCTGGGTACGGGCCACTCGACTCTACGGACTCATCCGAAGGCAGAGCTGAGAGCGAGTGACGAGTAGGCAGAGGAGTGGGCTGAGGCGAGGAGTACGTGAAGCCGAAGCGCTGAGGACCTGCTGCACCATGTGTGACTGAGTCAGGGTAATGGTGCACTGTGCTCTGACCCGGGTGATCTGCAAGCCAAGGTAGCTGCGCAGTTCACCCAGGTCTGTGCACGTGTGTCTCTTCTGCAGCTCGGACTTCACGTGGGCGAGTTCAGCAGTGTCAGCTGTGGCAAAGACCAAGTCGTCGACGTACACGAGGATGTAGAACGGCGGCAAAGAAGTGTCGGTGCGCAGAAACAGCGACGGGTCAGCAGTAGAGGGAGCAAACCCAAGAGCCGCAAGCGTAGTCTGTCAAAATGAGAAACGAGAATGGTGTGACTAACAGGAACAAGAGTACAAATATGAAACCCTAATCTGGTGTACCCCCTAAGGTGTAACCCACTACAGCCTAGAACCACATAAACATATAATGTTTGACACACCCCCATAGGCAAAGTGGGGCAGACCTAGGGGTCACAAGACCAGTCAAGGTAAAACAAGGCAAACAAGCTCAGGGTGGATCTCGAGGATTCCACACAAATTCCGAGCACAAGCAAGCGGTCACAAGACCAGTTCACATGCAGATTTATAATAGAGCAAGAAGTACAATGATCACAATCTAGCAAGAGTAAACATGCAGGTATATATATATAGACAAAGTCAAGAAGTAAGCAAGTAAGGTCCAGTCGGCACAAGGCCTAGAAGAGTGCAAAAACGCTGATGGTCAACAGGCGGAAGCGCCTTGGTGAACACATCAGCAGTGTTGGCCTCAGTGGCCACGTAACGCAGACGAAGCTGACCACGCTGCTGTAGCTCTCAAGCTAGAAAGTAACGCAGAGCAATGTGCTTCGTCCTGTGCTCCAGTCTGTGCTCGTCACACAAGGCAATGGTTGCCTTGTTGTCGACGTACAGCACTGGAGGAGAACGAGGCTGCTCTCCAAGGTCCGTCAGCAGGAAGGTGAGCCAGCGAAGCTCCTGGGCAGCCATGGCCGTGGCGTAGATCTCAGCCTCACAGCTGGAGCTCAGAACAGAAGAAGAGCGAGTAGAACGCCAAGAGACAGAGCCAGAGCCAAGGTTGAAGGTGTAACCCTGAGACGACCGCTGAGTAGCCTGGTCGTCTGCCCAAGAAGCGTCTGAGTGCCCAGTGAGAACAGGCCGGTCTCGCCCTCCAAGCACTAGCCTCATGCCCGACGTACTGCACAAGTAGCGCAACACCCTCTTAGCTGCATCCATGTGCTCCTTCCGGTGACGGCCGGGAGCGACATAGCGTGCTAAGATGCTGAGAGGGTATGCAAGGTCAGGTCGCGTGCAGGTCATCAGGTACATGAGGCAGCCCACAAGCTCTGGATACGGACCACTCGGCTCTACGGACTCATCCGAAGGCAGAGCTGAGAGCGAGTGTCCCGTAGGCAGAGGAGTGGACTGAGGCGAGGAGTACGTGAAGCCGAAGCGCTGAAGGACCTGCTGCACCATGTGTGACTGAGTCAGGGTAATGGTGCGCCATGCTCTGTCCCGGGTGATCCGCAAGCCAAGATAGCTTGTCAGTTCACCCAGGTCTGTGCACGTGTGTCTTTTCTGCAGCTCGGACTTCACGTGAGCGAGACCAGCTGTGTCAGAAGTGGCAAAGACCAAGTCGTCGACGTACACGAGGATGTAGAACGGCGGCAGTGAGGTGTCGGTGCGTAGAAATAGCGACGGGTCAGCAGTAGAAGGAGCAAACCCAAGAGCCGCAAGAGTAGTCCTCAGTGTGTCGTGCCACTCACGTGGCGCCTGGCGGAGACCGTAGACTGGCCGCCGGAGGCTCCACTGGGTACCAGGAGGAAACGACCCAGTGAAGCCAGGTGGGCGGCGCAGCCAGATCTCCTCGTGCAGGCTGCCCTGCAAGAAAGCTGTGCTGAAGTCAAGCGAGTGGAGCTCGTAGTCACGCTGAGCAGCGACGTGCAGCAGAACCCGAAGAGTGGTCATCTTCGGGGTCGGGGAGAAGGTCTGGAAGAAGTCAACTCCCTGCCGCTGACTGAAGCCTCGCGCAACGTAACGCGCCTTGAAGACAGGCGGAGAGTCCGGTGGCCGCTTCACCCTGAAAATCCACAGGCCACTGACGATGTTCGCCCCACGTGGGGGAACCTCGTCGACGTAGGTGCCTGTGGACTTCCAGGAAGCCATCTCTGCGTCCATGGCTGTCTGCCACTGAGAGGAGTAGGGACCGGCCATCGCCTCTGCGTAAGAGCGTGGGGTCAGGATGTCTGGTGCATCTGGGTCTCCCTCAGGGGCAACAAGCATGGACACAAGATGGGGCAAAGCAGCAGCAAGGCAACCAAACTCCTCCTGCCTGTCCTCAAGGACGTCCGTGCTAAGAGCACACTCACCCCCGACGGACGGAGGACAGACAGACTCAGACTCAGCAACAAGACTGGCAGCGTAGTCTAAACGACACGCAGCTGCAAAGTCGACCAGCTCAGCAACTAAGGCAGACGCAGCAGCGGACTCAAAGGAAGGGTCAGTGACAACCGTAGCTAGGAGACGTGTGACAGTAGGACTGGCAGCGCGAAGGGAGTCGGACGCCGGGTCAGCAAGAGCAGGAAGAGAGGACGCAGGAGGCGACGGGAGAGAGACACGCTGTGGAGCAGTGGACTGACGAAGTGCCATCTGGTGAGTGCCTGGGACAACAGGAGGACGCTGACGCTGGACACTACGACCAGAGGTAGCAGCACGAAGAGGCGACGCTCGACGAGACGCAGGCGACACAGGACGTGACGCAGGCTCACGACGCTCAGCAAGACCTCCAGTCGGACCAGTGTAAGGAGCAGGCACAGGGAGAGGGGAGGCAGGCGGTAACTGTGGCTGTGACTGGACAGACGGCGGACACTCTAAGGCGGGAGGAGGAGGCTGACCAAGAACCTGCTAAAGGAGTGGAACGAAGTACGGCCGAGGCCGTGCAGCAACTCCCGAACCAGCAGCGTCACCAGCGGCAGGGTCCTCAGCACCAGCAGCAGCACCTCCAGCAGCACCTCCAGCAGCACCAGCAGTACCGTCAGCAGCAGCAGCATCTCCAGGACCAGGGTCAGCAGCACCCGCAGCAGCTCCAACGCCCGGGTCCTCAGCACCAGCGTCACCTCCAGCAGCACCAGCAGCACCGCCAGCAGTAACAGCACCTCCAGCAGTACCGTCAGCAGCAGCAGCACCTCCAGCTCCAGGGTCCGCAGTACCAGTAGTAGTGTCAACCCCGGGGACCCCAGCACCAGCAGTCCCACTACGAAGACTGATGTGCCGAGCGTACCACTCCCGGAGCTGTGGGGAAGAGGGCGGCTCCTGCCGCGGCGGGGAAACATGAGCACCAACTCCAGCAGCACCGCGAGCCCGAGACGCACCCCGCCGAAGGCTGCAGTACCGCGAGTACCACTCACGCAGCTGCTGCGAAGAGGGAGCTCCTCCAGGCGTCTCACAGTCAGCTGCAGTACCCCCAGACTCAGCAACTCCAGGCTCAGCACCCCCAGACTCAGTAACCCCAGGCTCAGCACCCCCAGACTCAGCACCCCCACGCTCAGTACCCCCAGACTCAGCACCCCCAGGCTCCGCACGCTCAGGCTCCGCACGCTCAGGCTCAGAACCCCTAGCCGGACGCGAGTCGACAGCTACCTCGGCAGGCTCAACCGGGTCTACCTGGGAGACACCTGAAGGAGCGGCACCCTGAGGGGGGAGGGGGTCTACCACTGCAGCACCTGGCGCGAGGAACGAGGCGCACGAGGGCGCTAGGAAAAGGCGGCGCACTAGGGCGCGGCTAGCGGAAACGGTGGGCCCTAACGTTTCGGTCCTAGGTGAAACCTAGGCTCGTAATACCATGTCAAAATAAGAACGAGAATGGTGTGACTAACAGGAACAAGAGTACAAATATGAAACCCTAATCTGGTGTACCCCCTAAGGTGTAACCCACTACAGCCTAGAACCACATAAACATATAATGTTTGACATAGTCCTCAGTATGTCGTGCCACTGACGCGGTGCCTGGCGGAGACCGTAGACTGGCCGCCGGAGGCTCCACTGGGTGCCAGGAGGAAAAGTCCCAGTGAAGCCAGGTGGGCGGCGCAGCCAGATCTCCTCGTGCAGGCTACCCTGTAAGAAAGCAGTGCTGAAGTCAAGAGAGTGCAGCTCGTAGTCGCGCTGAGCGGCTATGTGCAGCAGCACCCGAAGAGTGGTCATCTTCGGGGTGGAAGAGAAGGTCTGAAAGTAGTCAACTCCCTGCCGCTGACTGAAACCACGAGCCACGTACCGTGCCTTGAAGACAGGTGGCGAGCCCGGCAGCCGCTTCACCCTCAAAATCGACATGCCACTGACGATGTTCGCCCCAGGTGGGGGAACCTCGTCAACGTAGGTGCCTGTGGACTTCCAAGAAGCCATCTCTGCATCCATAGCTGCCTGCCAGTGAGAGGAGTAGGGACCCTCTATCGCCTCTGCGTAAGAGCGCGGAGTCGGGATGTCAAGTGCATCCGGGTCTCCCTCAGGGGTAAGCAGTACGGACACGAGATGACGTGAAGCAGTAGCCAGACACAAGAACTCCTCCTGCCTGTCCTCAAGGACGTCCGTGCAAAGGGCACACTCACCCCCGACGGACGGAGGACAGACAGACTCAGACCCAGCGACAAGACTAGCAGGGTAGTCTAGACGACAGCGAGCAGCAAAGTCGACGAGCTCAGCAACTAGGGCAGACGCAGCAGTGGACTCAAAGGAAGGGTCAGTGACGACAATAGCAAGGAGACGCGTGACAGTAGGACCGGCAAGAGCAGGAAGAGAAGACTCAGGAGGAGAAGGTAAAGGGGCACGCAGAGGAGCACTGGACGGACGCAGAGACATCCGGTGCGTGCTAGGGACAGGAGGAGGACGCTGACGCGAACCGCGAACACTAGTGCGAGCAGCACGGATAGGCGACGCAGGGCGAGACGCAGGCTCATGACGCTCAGCAAGACCTCCAGTAGGACCAGTGTAGGGAGACGGAGTAGGCAGTGGGGAGGCCGGCTGTAACTGTAACTGTGACGGGAAAGGCTGTGGACACTCGAAGGGAGGAGGAGGAATTGTAGAAGGCGGAAGACCAAGAACCTGCTGAAGGAGCGGAACGAAGTACGGCCGAGGCCGCGCGGTGACTCCAGACACAGCAAAGACAGCACCAGTACCCCCAGCGGCAGCACCAGCACCAGCAGCACCTCCAGCTCCAGTACCTCCAGCAGCACCAGTAGCACCCCCAGCAGGACGGCCTCCAGAACCGACAGCAGTAGCCTCCGCGCCAACCCCCGCAGCAGCTCCAACTCCAGAAGTACCCGCAGGCCCTGCAGCTCCACTACTCCTAGTACGAGCACCTCCGGGACCCGCGGCACCAGCACCCTCAGCAGCAGCAGAACCTCCAGTACCCGCAGCACCTCCAACTCCAGCAGCTCGCCTCCAGCGCCGGGCAAACCACTCACGCAGCTCCTGTGGAGAGAGTGGCTCCCGGCGAGACGAAGCACCCGGAGAACCGCCAGGCACAGCACCGCCAGACGCCACGCGAGCAGGCCCAGCTTCCTCAGGCTCAGCACCTCCAGCCGTAGCACCCCTAGGCGTAGCACCCCCAAGGCTCAGCACCCCCAGGCTCAGCACTCCCAGGCTCAGCACCCCCAGGCTCAGCACCCCCAGGCTCAGCACCCCCAAGCTCAGCACTCCCAGGCTCAGCACCCCCAAGCTCAGCACCCCCAGGCTCAGCACCCCCAGGCTCTGCACCCCCTGGCGTAGCACCCACACGCTCAGCACCCCCAGAGTCAGCACCCCCAGGCTCAGCACCCTCAGCAGCACCAGAGTCACCAGCGACCTGGAGAGGCTCAACAGCGTCTACCTAGGACACACCTGAAGGGGCAGGACCCTGAGGGGGGAGGGTGTCTACCGAAGGGGGAGATCTGGCATAAGGAAGAGCGGTGGCGGGGGAAGGGACGGAATGCAGTAGGGGAAGAGAACACGACGTCCTGGGAGGACAGAACACGGCGAGAGGTGGGGTGGTATAACTGCCACCCTGGCGCATCAGGGGGGAAACCAAGGAAGATGCAGGGACCAGCACGAGGGGACAGCTTGTCCGCAGACATGTCGCGGACAAACGCCCGAGATCCCCAGACACGGAACGCAAACGCATCGCCAACCTTCCCCGTCCACAGCAAAGCTGGGGAGGTCTCCGGTACGGAGACCCTGGGCTGAAGGTTGATCTGATGCTCCGCGTACCGGACCACAAACGGCCACAGAAAATGGGGGGCAGCCGCATGCATCATGGACGTACGAGCGACGTCCATGACCATGCCAATGCGGCGCTCAGCAATCCCATTTTGCCGTGGAGAGTCCGGAAGCGTGAAGGTCTGGCGAATGCCTCGTCCACGACAGTAGGCTCGCAGAAGGCCAGAGGAGAACTCTCCGCCCCTGTCAGAGTGCAGAGGCAGAACAGGAAAGTCTGAGACGAAGCTCCGCCTGAGCTGGAGACGAGCTGCGCGGATCCAGTCGATCAACACCTCAGTGACATCACCCTTGCTGCGCAAGGGGAAGACCGTGGTGTAACGCGAGTAGTCGTCAACCACCAGCATGAAGTAGCGCTCGTGACCCTGTCCACGGACGCGGGCTGGGCCCCACACGTCCATGTGAAGCGTCTGCAGCGAGGCCTCTGTCGGAGGAAACTGGGAGAAGTGAGGGGTAGCCCGCTGCCGCCCCTTGACACAGGGGACGCAGGTAGGGCCAAAGCCCGGAGGAAGGGGAGGGAGGGACCGGGGAAGACCAGAGACAAGGACACGGGAGGCCATGCTTCAGAGACGAAGCGGGGAGGGGTGACCAAGGCGGTAGTGCCAGAGGAGAGTCTCGTGAGACAGGAGGCGACACGAGCAGGGGGCAGACTCAGGACCAGACCTGGACGCTGCAGCTAACACCTGACCCGACGCAGCTACTTGACCAGACGCAGGGACTGGAGGAGACGCATTAGTCAGTGTGTACAGGCTCGATCCCGGCCGTCGTGTAAACGTGGCCAGGTGTCGGCTTGTCCGAGCGTCCGTGCAGTGGGTCACCCGCTGACTCGCAGGAGTGAACTGGTGAACCCCCGCATCCTGTAGGTCAGCACCACTCACCAAGTTCGTAGCGAACGAGGGGAGGTAAAGACCAGACAGGGTGCCAGAGGGGGCCGCCGGACACGGGAGGACAGTGGAGAAGTGAGCAAGGACAGGACCCCCAGAGGGGTCTGCGAGAGGGACTGCAACCGGCCGACCAAGCGGCGTGAGTGTGGTGCGGTCTCGAAAGAAGGAGCGAGAAGCCCCCGAGTCAAGTGTGAAGGTGTGGGAGGCCGAAGCCGACGCAGTACCTGAGAGCGCAGACTCACCAGTACCGGAGGAAGCAAACGCACTAGCACCTAGAGCAGCAGCCTCACTAGCACCAAGAGCAGCGACCTCACCAGCACCTAGAGCAGCAGTCTCAATGCCAAGGTCGGGCGGGAAACACCGGTAATGGTCACCCTCCTCACTAATAGACACTGTATACATAGCAGCAAGAATAGCATCATAGTCAAGGTCAAAGATAGCTACTCCCACCCTAGACAGCTCACCCCAGTGGGGGATCTCCGTGCCCTCCGGGAACTGGTGACGCCAAGCGTCCGTCAGGCGGCCAAAGCAGCGCTGGGTGGAGTGCGCACCCCCACACTGCTCACTCACACGGTCGCCGGTGCGCAGGACGTAGGTGCACGGACCAGTATCCCCACCCCGCTGGCGTGCAGTGTACCACTCACGGAGCTGCTGAGGGGACAGGGTCTCCCGACTGCGCTGCTGCTGCTGGCCCTGACCACCACCGGAGCCGCTCCTCTGCGAAGAGCCACGACCTCCTCCTCCTCCGCCTCCGCCACCACCTCCTCCACCTTTGCCACCTCCACCACCTCCGCTCCCACCGCCACCGCCGCCGCCGCCTCCGCCTCCACTGCCGCCGCCGACACCTCCACCCCCGCCACCACCCCACCGCCACCCCCACCCCCTCCACTGCCTCCATCGCCTCCTCCACCGCCTCCGCTAGCTCCTCCAACGCCCCTGCCCCCCTTGCCATTGCCAGAGCGACGCTTTCCACTAGGGATAGACGCCGCACCGACCGACTTCAGACCAACGAGGGGAGGGGCAACACCCCTCAAAGATGGGGGTGCGAGGGTCACCACGAGAGGCTCCTATAGCTACTATGCTCTTCTCCGCTGCTAGGAGGGCCTTCTCGAGGAGGTCAACAGTGAGAGTGGTGGGACAGACTGAGAGAAAGTGGTCCCTGACTACGCGAAGTGAGTTAGGGAGGCGGGTTACTATGTAGTAGAGAGTGATGTACATGGGGGGGGTGTTCTTGGCGCAGAACTCAGCAGGAAGCGCATCGCGGTAGCGAGTGTCACTAGTGCGGAGGTGCGTAATGAGGTCAGCGACTGTGGGAAAGGCAGCAAGGTCATGGAAGAGGTACGGTAGTATGAGGCGGCTCAGTGTAGCAGTGGCAGGGGAAGAGTAGCGTGCAACTACAGCGTCGTACAAGGTCTGAGCACTCTTGTACTGGCTAAAGTGCGCACGCTCAGAGGTAGGCAGGTGGCGACGCACAGCAAGACGTGCAGCAGCATCGCGCATGGCCCACTGTGAGCGGACAGTGGCGTCAGCATCAGCAGCTGGGGCAGGAGAGGCACCAGAGGTGAGGTCAAAGAGAGAGAGACTGTCCGCCCTATCGCATTGTAGGAAAAGCTACAGGTCATCTATGCAGACGTCAAAGTCAATGGCCCGACCCTCAGCGTCAAAAGCGAGGACACTAGGGGTAGCCATGACAGTAGTAGACTAGCAGTGCAAATAGTAGGGTGAGGGCAGTGCAGTGACAGAGGCGCTGCTCTTACCAGATAGGGCGGCTAGGGCAGGCTCGGCTGCAGGGCGACTCGGCGGCTCGGCAGCTGGGCGGTAGGCGGCTCGACAGCTGGGCGGCTCGGCGGCTCGGCTGCTGGGCGGCTCGGCGGCTCCGCTGCTGGGCGGTTCGGTGGCTCGGCTGTTGGGCGGCTCGGCGGGTTGGTTGCTGGGCGGCTCGGCGGCTCGGCTGCTGGGCGGCTCGGCGGCTCGGCTGCAGGGCGGCTCGGTGGCTCTACTGCTGGGCGGCTCGGCGGGGCCGCAAAGGAGGCGGCGGAAGGGCCGCTGAGAGGGCGGCGTCCGGGGCCGCTGAGAGGAGGCGGCTGGGTCGCGGAGAGGAGGCGGCGGGGCCGCGGAGAGGAGGCGATGGGGCCGCCGAGAGGAGGAGGCGTGGCTGCTTAAAGGAGGCGGCGGGGCCGCTTAAAGGAGGCGGCGGGGCCGATGAAAGGGCGGCGACTAGGCCGCTGCAGGGGTAGTGGCGGGGCCGCTGAAAGGGCGGCGACGAGGCCGCTGCAGGGGTAGTGGCGGGGCCGCTGAAAGGAGACGGCGGGGCCGCTGAGAAGTGCGGCGACGGGCCGCTGAAGAGGGCAGTGACGGGCCGCTGAAGAGGGCGGCGACAGAGCCGCAAGGAGGGCGGCGGCAGGCCGGTGCAAGGGCGGCGACGGGGCCGCCCTTGAAAGGGCGGCGAGGGGGGGGGGGGGGGGGGGGGGGGGGGGGGGGCGCAAGGGGAGAGCGGCGACGGGCCGCGAAGGGCGGCGGATCGGGGCCGCAAGTGCGGCGGATCGGGGCCGCAGGAGGCCGCTAGGGGGCCGTGAGGGTGACCGCTAGGGCAGCGCGACGAGGCCGCGAGGGGCCGCTATGGGCGACGCGACGGGGCCGTGACGGGCCTAGCGAGGGCGCGACGGTAAGGAAAGCACACGAGGCGCGACTCGGGCCTAAGCGGAGCGCGCTCCGGGCAGGAAAAAAATTTCTTAGTGGTGGGCCCTAGGAATCGTTCCCGTTAGTGAACCTGCTCGATACCATGAGAAGAAACGAGAATGAATGCACTATGAAAGAGTTGGGTACAAGTACTAACCCTAATTGGGTTGTACCCCATATGGGCTACCCCACTACAGCCTACACAAAAGCATAAGCTATAACGTTCTGACAGCTGGAGGTACTGGAGCTACTAGGGCTGGAGGTGCTGCTGGAGCTAGAGCTGGAGGTGCTGCTGGAGCTTGAGTTGGAGGTGTTGCTGGAGCTGGAGCTGCTGGAGTAACTGGTGCTGTCGGTGCTGGTTCTCGAGGCGCCGAGCGACTGCGATCGTACTTCGTTCCCATGCTTCAGCAGGTTCTTGGTCTCCCGTCTTCTACTGACCTTACTCCTCCCTTACTGTGTCCACCGCCTGACCTGTCCCAGCCGCACTTTCAGCCAGCCTCCCCACTGCCTGCTCCTTCTCCTTACATTGAGCAGCCCGGAGGTCTTACAGTGCGTCGTGAGCCTGTATCTCATCCTGCGTCGCCTGTTCGCGCTGTTTGCACTGGTCGTCGTTATCCGCGTCAGCGTCCTCCTCCTGTCCCCGGCACACACCAGATGGCACTTCGTCCGTCCACTGCTCCATTGCGTGTCCCTCTGCCGTCTCCTCCTGCGTCCTCCCTTGCTGACGGTCCAGACGCGGAGTCTGACTCCCTTCGTACTGCTATTCTTACTGTCACGCATCCCTTGGCCATTCATGTTACTGACCCTTCATTTGAGTCCACTGCTGCGTCTGCTCTTGTTACTGAGCTGTTTGACTTTGCTGCTTGCTGTCTTCTAGACTATGCTGCTAGTATTGTTGCTGAGTCTGAGTCTATCTGTCCTTCGTCCGTTGGGGGTCACTGTGCTCTTGGCACGGACGTCCTTGAGGATAGGCAGGAGAACTTTGAGTGCTTTGCAGCTGCTGTACCTCATCTCGTATCCATGCTGATTGCACCTGAGGGAGACCCCGATGCACCAGACATCCCGACCCCGCGTTCTTACGCAGAGGCGATAGAGGGCCCATAATCCTCTCAGTGGCATTCAGCCATGGATGGAGAAATGGCATCCTGGAAGTCCACAGGCACTTACGTCGACGAGGTTCCCCCACATGGGGCGTTTTTTTACTATGTTAGGTCTTGTGCCTACCTGGCCTCACTTGCTTACCTCTTGACTTTGCTTGTACTGTTACCTATATATACCTGCACCTGCATGCTTACCCTTGCTAAGTTGAGATCAGTGTCTTGCTTGTTCACCTTGATTTATAATCCTGCATGTGAACTGGCCTTGTGGCCTTGTACCTGTGCTCAGAATAAGTGGTGACGTCGTGATCCACCCTGAGCTTGACCTTGCCTTGTTCTCTTGCTTGTCCCCCACTTTGCCTATGGGGGTGTGTCAGAACGATATTGTAGGCTGTAGTGGGGCACTCCTTATGGGGTACAGTTTTGTTAGGTTTTGCATATACAAACCTTGTACTGTCCTGTTTCTAGTCATTCATCGCTCTTAACTTCACATATGAATGCGTGGTGACTCCGTGATCCACCCTGAGCTTGCTTTGCCTTTCTTGACTGGTCTTGTGACCTCTTGTTCTCCCCCACTTTGCCTATGGGGGTGTGTCAAAGATACATGCTGCTTATTGTGTAGGCTGTAGTGGGGTAGCCCATACGGAGTACAACCCAATTAGGGTTTCCTACTTGTACCCATCCTGCTGCTAGTTGATCCACTCCTATTCATTATTTTGACACCCACGCAACCCATTTCTGCGCTGCTTGCGTGAATCTGCCAATACCACCCAAGTTGACTTGATTTGACTATTGTGCCAAAGTTTTATGTCAGGCAGAACCGTCAGGCTCGGCCATTTAGGTTTTGCCTCGCGAGGTTAGGAAGCGGGCTCAATCAACTTTGATCGGCGCGATCAAAGGCGATCAATAAATTCAAGGAAGGCGGAAAGCCAATTTCAGGCAATCGGGGGCAATCGCGATCAAATAATCGCTCCAACTCAATCAATCGCCTCAAACAGCCTGATCAAAATCGATCAGACACAATCAGTCCCAATCACTTGATTGCATGTGATCGGGGACCTGGGCGATGTATGCGAAATGTTACACAATTGACTAGAGGTCTCGGAAACCCAATACACTAAATGTTACCTACGTACTAGCGAGAAGGCTGTGAAGCGAACATTGTGTTCAGTGCAACGCTTGCGAAGTTAGTACGATACACTACGATCGCCAGTCTCGCCAAAGTTGGATAGAAACTAGCATGTAATGGTTTCATGCGGCACGTAGAGCTTTCGAGGAAAATTAGCTCTGATCGGGCGGCGCGAGAAAAGCAGTCACAAGAACTCTGATCCAATCCAACTCGATCCGATCCTATCCAATCAAAGTCGATTAAGCCCACGTCCTTAGTCCAACACTTGGTATGCGAGCTGGCGCGACAATTTCATTGGATACCGAATAACGAACGAGAATGAATGAACTAGCAGCAAGATGGGTACAAGTAGCAAACCCTAATTGGGTTGTACCCCATATGAGCTACCCCACTATAGCCTACACAATAAGCAGTATATAACTTTGACACACCCCCATAGGCAAAGTGGGGGAGAACAAGAGGTCACAAGACCGGTCTACAAAAGCAAAGCAAGCTCACGGTGGATCACGAAGTCACCACGCATTCTGAGCACAAGCAAATGGCCACAAGGCCAGTTCACATGCAGAGTTATATAATGGAGAACAAGCAATACAGTGATCACAACCTAGCAAGTGTAAGCATGCAGGTATATGCATATAGATCACAGTACAAGTAAAGTCAAGAAGTGAGCAAGAGAGACCAAGTAGGCATAAGGCATAGAACAGTACAGAAACGCTGATGATCACAAGGCTGAAGTGCCTCGGTGAAGATTTCAGCAGTGTTGGCCCGAGATGCCACATAAGCAAGACGAAGCTGACCACGCTGCTGCAACTCTCAAGCAAGGAAGTAGCGCAAAGCGATGTGCTTCGTTATGTGCTCTAGTCTGTGCTCCTCACACAAGGCAATCATGGCCTTGTTGTCGACGTACGGATCTGGAGGAGAACGAGGCGGCTCTCCCAAGTCAGTCAGCAGGTAGGTGAGCCAGCGTAACTCCTGTGCAGCCATGGCCCCTGGGTAGATCTCAGCCTCACAACTGGAACTGAGAACAAAAGATGAGCGGGTGGACCGCCACAAAACAGAGCCAGAGCCAAGGCTGAAAGAGTAACCCTGTGACGACAGCTGCGTAGCCAAGTCGTCAACCCAAGAAGCGTCTGCGTGGCCAGTGAGGACAACTCGAGCCCGTCCTCCACGCACGAGCCCCATGCCCGACGTACTGCACAAGTAGCGCAACACCCTCTTCGTTGCCTCCCAGTGCTCTGGTCGGTGTCTCCCGGGCACAACGTAGCATGCTTGGATGCTAAGAGGATAAACAAGGTTAGGCTGAGTGCAGGTCATCAGGTACATGAGGCAGCCCACAAGCTCTGGATATGGGCCACTCGGCTCTACGGACTTTTCCGAAGGTGGAGCTGAGAGCGAGTGACCAGTAGGACGAGGAGTGGACTGTGGCGAGGAGTACGTGAAGCGGAAGCGCTGAAGGACGTGCTGCACCATGTGTGACTGTGTCAAGGTAATGGTGCACCATGCTCTGTAGCGGGTGATCTGCAAGCCAAGATAGCTGCGCAGCTCACCCAGGTCTGTGCACGTGTGTCTCTTCTGCAGCTCCGACTTCACGTGGGCCACTCCCTCAATGTCAGCAGTGGCAAAGACTGCGACAGAGAAGTTTCAGCAGTCGAAGGAGCAAACCAAAGAGCCGCAAGCGTCGTCCTCAGTGTGTCGTGCCACTCGTGAGGCGCCCGGCAGAGACCGTAGACTGGCCGCCGAAGGCTCCAGTGGGTACCTGCACCAAACGACCCAGTGAAGCTAGGTGTGCGGCGCAGCCAGATCTCCTCGTGCAGGTTGCCCTGTAGGAAGGCTGTGCTGAAGTCAAGAGGGTGAAGCTCATAGTTACGCTGAGCAGCGACGTGCAGCAGCACCCGAAGAGTGGTCATCTTCGGGGTATGGGAGAAGGTCTGGAAGAAGTCAACTCCCTATCGCTGACTGAAGCTTCGAGCAACATAACGCGCCTTGAAGGCAGGCGGAGAACCCGGCGGCCACTTCACCCTGAAAATCTACATGACACTGACAATGTTCGCCCCAGGTGGGGGAACCTCGTTGACGTAGGTGCCTGTGGACTTCTAGGAAGCCATCTCTGCGTCCATGGCTGTCTGCCACTGAGAGGAGTAGGGACCCTCTATTGCCTCTGCGTAAGAGCGCGGGGTCGGGATGTCTGGTGCATCCGGGTCTCCCTCAGGTGCAATCAGCATGGACTCGAGATGAGGTAAAGCAGCTGCAAAACATTCAAAGTCCTCCTGCCTGTCCTCAAGGACGTCCTTGACAAGAGCACACTCACCCCCGTCCGACGGAGGACAGATAGCCTCAGACTCAGCAACAAGACTAGCGGCGTAGTCAAGGCGACAAGCGGCAGCAATGTCAACAAGCTCGGCAACTAGGGCAGACGCAGGAGTGGACTCAAATGAGGGGTCAGTGACAACAATGGCTAGAAGACGAGTGACAGTAGGACTGGCAGCACGAGCAAGGTATGACGGCAAGTCAGCAATGTCAGGAAGAGAGGACGCAGGAGGAGACGGTAGAGGGACACGCTGTGGAACAGATGAAGGACGGAGCGCCATCTGGTGCGTGTCGGGGACAGGAGGAGGAGGACGCGGACGCGGAACACGACGACTAGTGCGAACAGCACGAACAGGCGACGCAGGAGGAGACTCAGGCTCACGACGCTCCGCAAGACCTCTTGTCGGCCCAGTGTAAGGAGAAGGAGCAGGGAGTGGGGAGGCTTGTTGTAACTGCGACTGTGATTGGTCAGGCGGTGGACACTGTAAGGGAGGAGGAAGGCCAGTAGAAGGCGGGAGACCAAGAACCCGTTGTAGAAGTGGAACGAAGTACGGTCGCGGCCGTACGGTGCCTCCTGAACCAGCACCGATAGCACGTGTACCCCCAGCTCTAGGGTCTCCAGCTCCAACGCCTGTAGTACCACCAGCTCCAGCACCTCCAGCAGCTCTAGCTCTAGTAGCATCTCCAGCTCCAGCAGCTCCAATACCTCTGGCTTCAACTCCTGCAGCACCACCAGCTCCAGCAGCTCCAGTACGACCAAATCCGGGACCAGCGACTCTAGCACCTCCAGCACCTCCAGGACCAGCAGCTCCAGCACCTCCAGCTCCTACGCCCGTAGTACCACCAGCTCCAGCAGCTCCAGTACCTCCAGTACGAGCACCTCCGAGACCAGTGGCTCCAGCAACTCCAGCAGCTCCAGCTCCAACGCTGGCAGCACCTCCGGCTCCAGCAGCTCCAGTACCTCCAGCTCCAAGGCCTCCAGCGGCAGCGCCACTTAGAAGGCTCCAGCACTGAGCAAACCACTCGTGCAGCTGCGGTGAAGAGAGAGGCTCCCACCGTGACGAGGCACCTGTAAGACATCCAGACGACTCAGCACCCCCAAGCTCAGCACCCCCAGGCTCCGCACGCTCAGGCTCAGCACCCCTAGCCTCCGCACGCGCAAGCTCAGCACCCCCAGCAGCCCCAGAGTTGACAGTGACCTCGACAGGCTCGACAGGGTCTACTTGTGACACACCAGAGGGAGCAGGACCCTGAGGGGGGAGGGGGTCTACCGAAGGAGGATCTGGTGCAAGGAAGAGCAGCGGGGGGGGGGGGGAGGGGCAGTGCGGTAGGGGAGGAGATGGTAAAAGGAAACCGACTCGTTGAACGTGACGTCCTAAGAGGGCAGGACACGACGCGAGGTGGGGTGGTAGAACTGCCAGCCAGGCGTGTTAGGGGGAAAACCAAGGAAGACACAGGGAATGGCGCGAGCGGAGAGATTGTCTGCAAACGTATCGCGGACAAAGAGACGAGATCCCCAGACCCGGAACACCAATGCGTCGCCAACTTCTCCTGTCTAACGCAGTGTCGGTGAGGTCTCCGGCAAGGAGACACGGGGCCAGAGGTTGAGCTGATGCGCAGCGTATCAGACCGCAAACGGCCACAGAAAATGGGGGGCAGCCGCATGGATCATGGAGGTACGAGCGACTTCCATGACTAAGCCAATGCGGCGCTTAGCAACCCCATTCTGTTGCGGACAGGCCGGGAGCGTGAACGTCTGGCGCCCTCCCCATGACAAAATTCCCTTACAAGGTCAGAGGCAAACTCACCACCTCTGTCAGAGTGCAGACGCAGGACGGGAAGGTCCGTCTCGAACCGCTCGCGGAGCTGGAGACGGACAGTGCGGATCCAAGGGATCAAAACATAAGGGACGTCCCCCTTGCTGCGCAAGGGGAAGACTGTGGTGTAACGCATGTAGTCGTCAACAACCAGCAAAAATTAGCGCTCGCGGCCCTGTCCGGGGACGCGGGCTGTGTCCCACACGTCCATGCGGAGAGTCTACACGGTCCGCGGAAACGAGGAGTGAGGAGCGGCGCGCTGCCGCTTCTCGACACAGGGAAGGCACGGAGGGGCAGGCGAGGGTGGGAGGGGAGGCAGAGTCCTGGGAAGACCAGAGACAAGGAGACATGAGTGCATGCCACAGAGGCGCTGCACTGAGGGGTGACCAAGACGGTGGTGCCAAAGGAGGGTCTCGTGCGATAGAGCGCGACACGAGCAGGGGGCCGCTAGCTGACCAGACACAGACGCAGATGCAGCCACTTGAGGAGATACAGTAGTCAGTGTGTACAGACTCGAGCCAGGCGCAAGGGTGAACGTGGCTAGGTGCCGGCCAGTCCGGAAGCACGTACTGACGAGAAGTGAGAATGGATGATTGAACTATGAAAGAGTTGGGTACAAGTACTAACCCTAATTTGGTTGTACCCCATATGGGCTACCCCACTACAGCCTACACAAATGTATAAGCTATAATGTTCTGACACACCCCCATAGGCAAAGTGGGGGAGAACAAGTGGTCACAAGACCAGTCAAGCAAAGCAAAGCAAAGCAAGCTTAGGGTGGATCACAAAGTTACCACACAGTCCAAGCACAAGAGTAGGGCCACAAGGCCAGTTCACATGCAAGATCATATATATAAAGGTAAAAACAAGCAAGGGCAGGTATAGAAAGAAGACCGTACAAAGAAGATCAAGAAGTGAGCAGGTGAGGCAAGGTAGACACAAGACCTAGCACAGTACAAAAACGCTGATGATCACAAGGCGGAAGGGCCTTGGTAAAGACATCAGCAATGTTGGCCTCAGAGGCCACGTAAGCAAGGCGCAGCTGACCACGCTGCTGCAGCTCACGAGTAAGGAAGTAGCGAAGAGCAATGTGCTTCGTTCTGTGCTCCAGTCTGTGCTCCCAACACAAGGCCAGCATGGCCTTGTTGTCTACGTACAGAACTGGAGGAAAACGAGGCGCCTCTCCTAGGTCAGCTAGAAGGTAGGTGAGCCAACGCAGCTCCTGTGCAGCCATGGCCCCTGCGTAGATCTCAGCCTCACAGCTGGAGCCGAGAACGGAGGACGAGCGGGTAGACCGCCACGAAACAGAGCCGGAGCCAAGGCTGAAGGTGTAACCCTGTGACGACCGCTGCCTAGCCTAATCGTCAGCCCAAGAAGCATCAGCGTGACATGTGAGGACTACTGGACGTCGCCCTCCAAGCACAAGCCCCATGCCCGACGTACTGCACACGTAGCGCAACACCCTCTTCGCTGTAGCCATGTGCTCTGGTCGGTGTCTCCTAGGAGCAACATAGCGTGCCAAGATGCTAAGAGGGTATGCAAGGTCAGGTCGTATGCAGGTCATCAGGTACATGAGGCAGCCAACAAGCTCTGGGTACGGGCCAATCGACTCTACGGACTCATCCGAAGGCAGAGCTGAGAGCGAGTGGCGAGTAGACAGAGGAGTGGCCTGAGGCGAGGAGTACGTCAAGCCGAAGCGTTGAAGGACCTGCTGCACCATGTGTGACCGAGTCAGGGTAATGGTGGGCTGTGCTCTGTCCCGGGTGATCTGCAAGCCAAGGTAGCTGCGCAGTTCACCCAGGTCTGTGCACGTGTGTCTCTTCTGGAGTTCGGACTTCACGTGGGCGAGTCCAGCAGTGTCAGCAGTGGCAAAGACCAAGTCGTCGACGTACACGAGGATGTAAAACGGAGGCAAGGAGGTGTCGGTGCGTAGAAATAGCGACGGGTGAGCTGTAGAAGGAGCAAACCCAAGAGCCGCAAGCGTAGTCCTCAGTGTGTCGTGCCACTCACGGGGCGCCTGGCGGAGACCGTAGACTGGCCGCCGGAGGCTCCACTGGGTACCAGGAGGAAACGACCCAGTGAAGCCAGGAGGGCGGCGCAGCCAGATCTCCTCGTGCAGGCTGCCCTGCAGGAAAGCTGTGCTGAAGTCAAGCGAGTGAAGCTCGTAGTCGCGCTGAGCGGCTATGTGCAGCAGCACCCGAAGAGTGGTCATCTTCGGGGTGGGAGAGAAGGTCTGAAAGTAGTCAACTCCCTGCCGCTGACTGAAGCCTCGAGCCACGTAGTGCGCCTTGAAGACAGGCGGAGAGCCAGGCGGCCGCTTCACCCTGAAGTTCCACATCCCACTGACGATGTTCGCCCCAGGTGGGGGAACCTCGTCGACGTAGGTGCCTGTGGACTTCCAGGAAGCCATCTCTCTATCCATGGCCGATTGCCACTGAGAGGAGTAGGGACCCTCGATCGCCTCAGCGTACGATCGAGGAGTCGGGATGTCTGGTGCATCCGGGTCTCCCTCAAGGGCAATCAGCGTGGACACAAGATGGGGCAAAGCAGTCGCAAAACACTGGAACTCCTCCTGCCTGTCCTCAACAACATCCGTGCTAAGAGCACACTCACCCCCGACGGACGGAGGACAGACAGACTCAGACGCAGCAACAAGACTGGCAGCGTAGTCTAGACGGCAGCGAGCAGCGAAGTCGACAAGCTCAGCAACTAGAGCAGACGCAGCAGTGGACTCAAAGGTAGGGTTAGTGACAACAGTAGCAAGAAGGCGCGTGACCGAAGGACTAGCAGCACGAAGGCAGTCGGACTCCGGGTCAGCAAGCGAAGGAAGAGAGGACTCTGGAGGAGACGGCAAAGGGACACGTAGAGGAGCAGTGGACGGACGTAGTGCCATGAGGTGTGTGCCGGGGACCGGAGGAGGACGCGGACGTGCAGTACGACCACTAGTGCGAGCAGCACAAACAGGCGACGCAGGACGAGACGCAGGCTCACGACGCTCAGTAAGACCTCCAGTAGGACCAGTGTAGGGAGAAGGAGCAGGTAGCGGGGAGGCGTGCTGTAACTGTAACTGCGACTGGACAGGCGGCGCACACTCTAAGGGAGGAGCAGGACCAGTAGAGGGAGGGAGACCAAGAACCTGCTCTAGGAGGGGAACGAAGTACGGCCTCGGCCGCGCAGCGCCTCCAGAACCAGCAAGGACGGCACCAGAACTCTCTGTGGCAGCACCAGCGCTAGTAGGACCTCCAGCTCCAACAGCGCCAACTCCAGGACCCTTAGAAGCACCAGCGCCAGCAGCAACGCTTGCGCCACCACCCCCAGCAGCTCCAACTCCCGTAGAAACGTCAGCACCAGCTGCCTCAGCAGCACCCCCAGACGCACCAGCACCAATAGAAACACCAGTGCTAACACCCTTAGAAGCTCCACCCCCAGCAGCACCAGCACCAACGGCAGCTCGAGCAGGACCAGCTCCTGTAGTGGCAGCAGCACCCCCAGACTCAGTAGCACGTCTCCAGCGGCGGGCGAACCACTCGCGCAGCTCCTGTGGAGAGAGCGGCTCCTGCCTCGACGAAGCACCGCCGGCGGCCACACGAGCAGACCCAGCACTCCCAGGTTCAGCACCCCCAGTCTCAGCACCCCCAAGATCAGTTCCCCCAGGCTCAGCACCCCCAGTCTCAGCACCCCCAGTCTCAGCACCGCAAGGCTCAGCACCCCCAGACCCGGCACCCGCAGACCCGGCACCCGCAGGCTCAGCACCTCTAGCAGCACCAGAGTCAACAGCTACCTCGACAGGCTCGACTGCGTCTACCTGGGACACACCTGACGGGGCAGGACCCTCAGGAGGGAGGGGGTCTACCTGGGTAGCACCCGGCGCAAGGAAGAGCGGCGGCGGGGGGAGGGGTGCAGTGCGGTAGGGGAAGAGACGGTAGTAAGGCACCGACTCGTCAAAGGTGACGTCCTGGGAGGACAGAACACGGCGCGAGGTGGGTTGGTAAAACCGCCAACCAGGCGCGTCGGGGGGAAAGCCAAGGTAGACGCAGGGAACAGCACGGGGGGACAGCTTGTCCGCAGACGAGTCGCGGACAAACGCCCTAGATCCCCAGACCCGAAACGCAGACGCATCGCCAGCCTTCCCGGTCCACCGCAAGGCGGGGTAGGTCTCCGGCAAGGAGACCCGGGGCTGAAGGTTGAGCTGATGCACGGCGTACTGAACCGCAAACGGCCACAGAAAATGGGGGGCATCCGCATGCATCATGGACGTACGAGCGACGTCCATGACCATGCCAATGCGGCGCTCAACAATCCCATTTTGCTGTGGAGAGGCCGGAAGCGTGAAGGTCTGGCGGATGCCCTGTGCACAACAGAAGGCTCCCAGACGGGTAGAGGAAAACTCCCCGCCTCTGTCCGAGTGCAGACGCAGAACAGGAAAGTCGGAGCCGAAACTCTCTCTGAGCTGGAGATGAGCTGCGCGGATCCAGTCAATCAGCACCTCAGTGACGTCACCCTTGCTGCGCAAGGGGAAGACTGTGGTGTAACGCGAGTAGTCGTCAACAACCAGCAGAAAGAACCGCTCTCGTCCCTGCCCACGGACGCGGGCTGGGCCCCACACGTCCATGTGGAGAGTCTGCAGTGGAGCCTCTGTCGGAGGAAACTTGGAGGAGTGAGGGGCGGCACGCTGTCGCCCCTCGACGCAGGGGACGCAGGTAGGGCCAGGCCCCGGAGGAAGGGGAGGGAGAGACCAAGGAAGACCAGAGACAAGGACACGGGACGCCATGCCTCTGAGACGAGGCAGGGAAGGGTGACCAAGGCGGTGGTGCCAAAGGAGAGTCTGGTGGGACAGCAGACGACACGAGCAGGGGGCAGACTCAGGACCAGACCTAGACGCCGCAGCAAACACCTGACTCGACGCAGCTACCTGGGCAGACGCAGGTGCAGGAGAAGACGCAGTAGTAAGGGTGTACAGGCTCGACCCTGGCCGTCAACTGAACGTGGCCAGGTGTCGACTTGTCCGAGCACACGTGCAGTGGGTCACTCGCTGACTCGCAGGAGTGAACTGGTCAACCCCTCGATCCTGAAGGTCCGCTCCACTCACCAGGTTCATAGAGAACGAGGGGAGGTACAGACCAGACAGGGCGCCAGAGGGGGCTGCAGGGCACGGAAGAACAGTGGAGAAGCTAGCAAGGACAGGACCCCCAGAGGGGTCTGCCAGGGAGACCGCAACCGGCTGACTAAGCGGCGTAAGGGTGGTGCGGTCTCGAAAGAAGGAGCAGGACGCACCCAACTCCAAGGTGAAGGTGTGGAGGGCCTGAGCCGAAGTGGTACCGGAGAGAGCAGACTCACCAGCACCTGGGGCAGCAGACGCATTGGCACCTAGAGCAGCAGTCTCACCATCACCTAGCGCAGCAGCCTCAATGCCCGGGTCATGCGGTACACACAGGTAACAGGCACCCTCAACACTATCAGCAACAGCATACATGGCAGCAAGAATAGCATCAAAGTCAAGATCAAAGATAGCAACCCGAGCCTTGGCCAGATCTCCCCAGCGAGGGATCTCTGACGCCTCAGGGAACTAGCGATGCCACGCGTCCGTCAGGCGACCAAAGCAGCGCTGGGCGGAGTGCGGACCTCCGCACTGCTCACCAGTGCGGTCGCCGGAACGGAGAACGTAGGAGCAGGGACCAAAACCCCCACCTCGCTGGCGCGCAGTGTACCACTCACGAAGCTGCTGAGGGGACATGGTCGCTCCGCTCCGCTGCTGCTGCTGGCGCTAACCACCACCGGAGCCACTCCTCGGTGCAGAGTCGCGACCCGCACCACCACCGCCGCCGCCACCGCCACCGCCGCCTCCGCCGCCGCCTCCTCCACCTCCGCCTCCTCCACTACCTCCGCCGCCTCCGCTCCCTCCGCCACCTCCACCGCCTCCGCCGCCTCCACTGCTGCCGCCGCCACCACCACCCCCGGCACCACTACCACCACCACCCCCACTCCCTCCAGCGCCTCCACCACCACCTCCACCGCCCCCTCCACCCCCTCTAGAGCCCTTGCCCCCCTTGCCCTTGCCGGTGCGGCGTCGCCCACTCGGGGCAGTCGCAGCGCCGACCGACTCGAAACCAACGAGGTCGGCCGCAGCAGCAGAGGCGACAGAGGGCAAGAGGGGGGAGGGAGAACACCCCTCAAAGATGGGGGTGCGAGGGTCACCACGAGAGGCTCCTACAGCGACTATGCTCTTTTCTATCGCTAGGAGGGCCTTCTCGAGGAGGTCAACGGTGAGAGTGGTGGGGCAAACAGAGAGGAAGTGGTCCCTGACTACGCGAAGAGAGTCAGGGAGCCTGGTGACTATGTAGTAGAGAGTGATGTACATGGGGGGGGGGGGGTTCTTGGCGCAGAACTCAGCAGGAAGCGCAGCGCGGTAGCGAGTGTCAAGAGTGCGGAGGTGCGTAATGAGGTCAGCGACAGTGGGAAAGGCAGCAAGGTCAGAGAAGAGGAAGGGAAGCATGAGGCGGCTCAGTACAGCAGTGGCAGGGGAAGAGTAGCGTGCAACTACAGCGTCGTACAAGGTCTGAGCACTCTTGTACTGGCTAAAGTGCGCACGCTCAGTGGTCGGTAAGTGACGGCGAACAGCAAGGCGAGCAGCAGCATCACGTGTGGCCCACTGTGAGCGAACAGTGGCGTCAGCATCAGCAGTAGGGGCAGGGGAGGCACCAGAAGTGAGGTCAAACAGGGAGAGGCTGTCTGCCCTATCGCACTGCAGAAAGAGCTGCAGATCATCTACCCAGACCTCAAAGTCCACTGCGCGACCCTCAGCGTCAAAAGTGAGAACGCTAGGGGAAGCCATAACAACAGTAGGCAGGCAGTGGGCGCAGTGAGGCAGAGACTGAGCTCTTACCAGGCAGGTGGGGCGATCGGGCTGCTTGGCGGCTCTGCGGCAGGGCGGCTCGGCTGCACGGGCGGCTCGGCTGCAGGGCGGCTCGGCTGCTGGGCGCTCGGCGGCTGGGCGGCTCGGCTGCTGGGCGGCTCGGTTGTCGGGCGGCTCGGCAGTTGGGCGGCTTGGTTGCCTGGCGGCTCGGCTGCTTGGCGGTCCGGCGGCTGGGACGGGGCCGTAGCAGGGGCCGCAGTGTGGGGCCGACGCGGCCTGAGCGGGGCCTTAGTGGGGCGGAAGTGGGGGCCGACGGGGCCTGTAGCGGGGCCGACGCGGGGCCGACGGGGCCTGTAGTGGGGCCGAAGTGGGGCCGACGGGGCCTTAGCGGGGCCGAAGTGGGGGCCGACGGGGCCTGTAGCGGGGCCGACGCGGGGCCGACGGGGCCTGTAGCGGGGCCGAAGTGGGGCCGATGGGGCCTGTAGCGGGGCCTTTAGCGGGGCCGAAGTGGGGCCGACGAGGCCGGCGGGGCCTAAGTGGGGCCGACGGGGCCTGTAGCCGGGCCTGTAGCGGGGCCGAGGTGGGGCCGACTAGGCCGGCGGGGCCTAAGTGGGGCCGACGGGGCCTGTAGCGGGGCCTGTAGCGGGGCCGAAGTGGGGCCGACGAGGCTGGCGCGGCCGAAGTGGGGCCGACGGGGCCTGTAGCGGGGCCTGTAGCGGGGCCGAAGTGGGGCCGACGAGTCTGGCGGGGCCGAAGTGGGGCCGACGGGGCCTGTAGCGGGGCCTGTAGCGGGGCCAAAGTGGGGCCGACGAGGCCGACTAGGCCCGTAGCGGGGCCTGTAGCGGGGCCGAATTGGGGCCGACGGGGCTGGCAGGGCCGAAGTGGGGCCGCAACGGGGCTGACGGGGCCTAAGTGGGGCTGCAACGGGGCTGAGGTAGGGGCCGACGGGGCGTAAAAGGGGCTATAGCGGGGCTGACGGGGCCTAAGTGGGGCCGACGGCGGGCTAAGCGGGGCCGTAGCGGGGCCGCAACGGGGCCGACGGGGCCTAAGCGGGGCCAATCGGGGCCTGTAGCGGGGCTATAGCGGGGCCGACGGGGCCTAGGAGAGGCCGATGGGGCCGAAGGAAGGAGCCGACGGGGCCTAAGCGGGGCCGCAACGAGGCCTAAGCAAGGCCTAAGCGGGGCTGACGGGGCCTAAGCAGGGCGGCTCGAGGGGCAGTAAGGGCCGCCAAAAAGGCGTCTCGGGGCGCGACTCGGGTTAGGAGGTAAACGCGCTCCGGGCAGAGGAAAACAAGTACGTGGTGGTGGGCCCTAGGCAGTATTCCCACTCGGGAACCTGCTCGATACCATGATGAGAAGTGAGAATGGATGATTGAACTATGAAAGAGTTGGGTACAAGTACTAACCCTAATTGGGTTGTACCCCATATGGGCTACCCCACTACAGCCTACACAAATGTATAAGCTATAATGTTCTGACACATACAGATCACCACATGCTGTCCTCCTGGAGTAAAGGTGTCAACCCATACATCCTGAAGGACGGTGTTCCTCACCAAGTTCGTAGAGAACGAGGGGAAGTGAAGACCTAACAGTGAGTCAGACGGAACCGCCGAACACGGGAAAACAGTGGAGGAATGAGCAAGGACTGGGCCCCCAGAGGGGTCAGCCAGAGAGACAGCAACAGGTGCTATGAGGTTCTCTTGATACGAGGATAGGAATACGCTCATATACTATATTTTACATTGGTCAGCGTGTAATGCGCTACAGTCGCGGACGAGTTGGACGAGGCCCCGTCACATCCAAGAGATTGCACGCGTATCAAAATGTTTTGTACTTGGCCGGCCCAACTGCATGCATCTGGACGCCTGACTGGGTGACAGATTTGAGCGGGAAAATAAACCGCTCTATTTGGGCAGCCCAACGAGTTGTACCCACGCCCAACTTTCGCGCATCCCTGGCCACCCAACCCACTCACTTTCTCGACCATTATATCATCTCTCCCTCCCCAATCAGTTCATTTCCTCTTGCCAACTAGATTTCCCGTTTCTTGTGTCTCCGTTTCTCTTGATCCAATTCCTTTTTTAGCCATGGCGCGTAAATGTTGTCAAACGTTATATGTTTGTTCTGCTGCTGCTGCAGTTAAGCGTGATGCGGTTATTGCAAGTGCTGCTGCTGCTACTGCAAGCGTTGCTGCTGCTGCGCCCTGCCCTGCCGAGCCGCGCCGCCCTGCCGAACCACGCCACCCAGCCCGGGCCACGCTGCCCTGCCCCTACTGAGCCGCACTGCCCTGTTGTAGCTGCTACGCGTTGCTGCTGCTGCTACTGCAAGCGCTGCTGCTGCTGCTACTGCAAGCGGTGCTGTTGCTGCTGCTGCGCCCTGCCCTGCCAAGCCGCGCCACCTTGCCGAGCCGCGCCGCCTAGCCCGAGACGCGTTGCCCTTCTCGAGGCCGCGGTGCCCTGCCCCTACTGAGCCGCACTGCCCTGTTGCTGCTGCTACTGCTGGTGCTACTGCTGGTGTTGCTGCTGCTACTGCTGTTGCTGCGGCTGATCCTGCTACTATGACTACCGTTTCGGTTCTTAGCTTCGATGCTGAGGGTCGCCCGATTAGCTTTGACATGTGGCTCGATGATCTTTAGCTGTACCTGCAGAGCGAGGCTAGGGATGGCGTTTCTTTGTTCGCACATACGTCCGTATCCCTCGTATCCCCAGCTAATACAGCGCACACGGATCATTCGAAGTGGCTCATATGCGACATTACTGCCCGCCTTGCTGTTTGCAACCACCTTCCAGTATCTGAGAGAGCGCATTTTAGCCAGCAGAAGACAGCCAAAGCCCTCTATGACGCCGTCGTCGCTCGTTACTCCTCCCCAGATACTGCTGTCCTAGGCCATCTCATTTTGCCGCACCTCTTCCCTGAGCTCGCAGTTTTCCGCACTGTCGCTGACCTCATGACCCACTTTCGCTCTAGTGAGACTCGCTACCGTGCTGCCCTCGACCCGATTTATTTGCTGAGAACCCCCCCTCGCTTTATATCCCTTTTGAGCACTGGCAGAGGCTTGGCAGCCACAGCCGACCAGGAGGCAACGAGCTCTGGCGACGGCTCAGGTGCACAGACAATCACCATGTCCGGAGCAGGGAGGCCGCGGGGCGAGGAGACAAACTGTAAGCGGGACAGGCGAAGGACCGGAGAACGGGTATCAGGCAGCGGCATGGATGGCTTTAAATAAAATGGAGGCAACTAATGAAGAGGATGAGTCGAACGACCCTTCTTATGGGGAAGAAGCCCTCCTCAAGAGCGAGGGCGAGGAGATGGAGGAGGAATGCAGGGTGAGGGAGAGACCAAGGAGAAGGGAAGCGGTAGAAGGGCAGACAGACTCGCAAGTACCATAGAGGGCTCAACCACCGTTCGATGCCGATCGGACGGTAGCAAATCCAACATTGAGCTCACCGGCGAGATCAAGCCGTGCTGGATGAAATTGGACTGCCACTGCCGGTATCACGACACCGGCTCCCGCACCGATTCCCCGCTACTTTTCACATGACGAGTTAGCAAAGCGGACGGATCTGTTTGCTGCCATCGTGAATTGGGACAAAGCAACACTATGCGACAGCAGTCAGCCTTCACTGTCGCGGCGTTTACCGCCAAACCTGCGTCAACTATTTTTGATAGCGCTACTGACACCGTTATTCCACTTATCGCAAAACCCCGAATCAGAAACGGGATGGCGCCTGCTGCTGTTTCTCTCGAGCCTGACACTTTGCCAGACCTCACCACAACGACCGAACTAGCCGAGTGTCAAGGCCAGGCTCCGAGCTTTTCAGCGTGGCGAATGGGAGCAGTTGTACCAGGACGCGTTGGACGCAGTCAACGCACCGCCACCACCGCGACACCAGCCATATGCGACTAGAGTCATCAGCCGTGCGGAGGGCTTGGCAAAACGTGGCAGTCTGCGCCGAGCCGTGCTGGCCCTGGAGTCAACGCCCGTTTGCACACCCAACCCGGAAATATTGGAGGAGATGCGCCAAAAGCACCCACCTGCTGCACACGAGTCAGTGACATGGCCCGAGCCACAAGGGTCAAAGCTGTCGATCCCCCACCCCGACTTCGCAAAAATTTTGGGAAGATGCGAGAATGGTGTGGGAGCCAGACCGTCAGGCATAACATTCGGGCACCTGCCCGACGCAGCGATCACCAACGCAATGGTCAGCACCCATCTGCACGCGTTGGTTAACACCATGCTGGGAGGAAAATTGCCAGGCTCGGTCGCGAACCTTCTGATAGCGTCACGACTCATAGCCCTCGCCAAGCCGGGGGGGGGGGGCTAGGCCAATAGCAATCGGCGAATGTCTAGAGAGGCTGGCAGCCAAGGCTGCCCTGTTAGCCATGGGAGAATAGGTCCGCCAAGTTTTTCTGCCACTGCAGTACGGGGTGGCACTGCCAGGTGGAGCAGAGGCAGTAATCCACGTAGCCAGAGCTTTCTTGGATGCCTGCCCGGACAGCCTGGTCCTACAAGCGGACATTTTAAACGTGTTCAACAGCATTTTGCGAGAAGCTATCGCCAACGCGTTACAAGAGCCCGCCCTCTTGCCACTACTGCCACTAGTGAAACTAACGTATGGTAACCCGTCGCAACTGCTACTGAACTCCACCTTCAACAGCGAACCACTGACAAGCGAACGCGGCGTCCGCCAAGGAGACCCACTTGGCCCACTCCTGTTCGCAGCAGGGATACACGCCACACTTCGCGAAACAGCCGAAGCATACTCCGACGTGCTTTGTGTTATAGTCAAGAGTCCACTTAGAGGTCGCGGATGCCCATGAAACCGCCTAAGCAGAATCTGACGTCTTCAAACCGCCTCTGTTCAAAACGCCGTCACGATCAGCTCCAAAACCATACGAGGCTGAAACGTAGACAGCGGTTAGCCTTAGGTGTCTGCTTTCCAACGGTATATTACTTGCTATTATCAAAAGTGTGTGCACTACGGAGTGAACGAAAACGTAAGCTCGGCTGAAAAACGTGTAGTCTCATTGATGCAAGGAAGAGGTGAGTACAACATTGCCTAGGGGACTCATAAGGGGTTGGGTCATCCTGGGAACTTAGAGAAGGTTGAGTCCTAGGGGAGAAAGGCTAGAGAAGGATGGGAAACGTCCTAGCTAGGTCAGCAAAGCCAACCACACATGGATGTTCAGAGCTGTACTCAAGGCAACCAATTGTGAGTTAAGCCAACCATGAGTCAGCTTGTCTTCCCACTTGCACCCTCTTGCAAGCTGGTTCCAGGAAGACCACACTTCTCAAAAGGAGGGCTGTAGAGTCCCACTTGACCACCTGTACTTCTTGTCTCATTCTCTGTCCCTGCACCATTGGCATGACAACAATGAAAGGGTGGCAAGGGAAATGCTGCCAACAGTGCACCATGAATACGAAACAGTGCATTTCGGCAGCTGTCACGCGATGCTCATATGTTGGATCGTTCTGAAACTTGGTGAACATCTGCACACCGGGGCAAAGAACTGCCAGACCGAGTTTCAGACCAATCAGAGCTTGGTAGACGAGTCAGCAACCGAAATGGTGAACTCGGGTGTTACCAAAGAGGAGTAACACACACTTCCGGGATGCCATAAGTCTTGAAACATAAAATGTTGTGATGCCTTGGTAACTGCTTTAAAAACTCTGAAACTTTGAGGTTTTAAAGAACACATGCTGAAAAACCTCCCCACAAAATTCCAGAAGCTGAGCAGGCTTGTAGGCCGAATGGGAGTGCGATGACCGTGCCACTGTAATGTGTTGGCACAACAAACTCCCCCTCATCGTGCTCTCATTCATCCCTTAGCTGCTCCCTGAAGCTGCCTCCCTTAGTTGAAGGACATGCCACACAAGGTGGCGCAGGTCCAATGCTGATGCTCTGCAAGCCGCTTCGTCAAAAAATCTGCAGGTTGCTTGGTAGTGTTGATGTAGTGCAAGGAGACCGTGCCCTTCTTCACCTCCTTCCTCACCCAATGCCATTTGATATGCATGTGCTTGTTCAGCCCATGGAGCACAGCATTGTGAGCCATTGCAATTGCTCCTTGGCTGTCACAAAACACAGGTGTAGGACCCTCTTGCTCCTGCCCCAACTCCTCAAGCAACCTCCTCATCCAAACCACCTCCTTCACCCCATGAAAGAACGCCATGTACTCGCTCTCCGTTGATGAGTGAGCTATCTCCCCTTGCTTCTTAGACTTCCAGCTCACTGGACTCCCTGCAGCACAACATACATAGCCACCATGGGATGTTGCATCATTAGTGTCACTTGCCCAGGTAGCATCGGTGAAGCACGATAGGTACAAGTGTCCACGCCTTGCAAAAGCACCGGTCTTCGTGCTCACCTCCTCCACTCCCTTTTGCTTCAGCTGCCCATGCACTGAGTATTGCAGCCCCACCCTTGAGGTTGCCATGCAGTACCTCACCAGCCTCTCTGCTGCATCAAGGTGCTCTTGAAGGGGCCTAGACACCATACGAGCCAGCTGCGAAACCGCAAATGAAATATCAGGGCGAGTGTTGACCGAAGCATACATCAAGCTCCCCACCATTGACTAGAACCGACGCTGCAACTCGGGCTCCAACACCTCACCCTCCTCTTCATCAAGGTGTAGCTGAAACCCTGAGGGTAGAGGAGTCTTCACACTCCTCCCTTCCTCCAGCCCATACCTCTCCCCCATGGCTGCAAGGTACTTGTGTTGGTGAAGCCTCAACCATCCCTTCACCTCGTCCCGCTCCACGTGAAGACCAAGGTAATACCCCACCGGTCCAAGGGCCTTGCATTGAAAGGTCTCCTTCAGCTTCCATTGCACCTCCTTGATCCTCTCTAGGGATGGAGAGAAGAGGAGAATGTCGTCGACGTAGACAAGGAGAAACACCTTCTCCTCCTCCCCTTCGGTCATGAAAAGATTCTCGTCGCACCCGCTGACTTTGAAGCCAAGAGCCTCCAACGCCTCCACCAGCCTTGCATACCAGCACCTTGGAGTTTGTTTGAGGCCATAGATGGCCTTGTTGAGCCTGCAGACACGTCCGCTCCCATCGTCGTACCCCTCTGGCTGCTTCATGTAGATCTCCTCATCTACCACGCCATAGAGGAAAGCCGTCTTCACATCCATTTGCTCCACCTTCCAACCACAAACAGCAGCTGCTGCTAGCAACACCCGGAGCGTAGGAGCCTTGGCAACAGGAGCAAACACCTCCTTGAAGTCAACCCCCTCCCTCTGCTGGAAGCCCTTGATCACAAGTCTTGTTTTGCGCCTCTCCAACTTCCCCTCCGCATCGGTCTTCACACGTAATATCCACGTGAAATCCAATGCCTTTCTTCCAGGGGGCAGATCAGTGAGGGTCCATGTTCCATTCTGCATGAGGCTCTGAAACTCATCCTCCCTTGAAGCCAACCAAGCCTCTCGATCATCTCCAGCAAGTGCTTCCTCCATTGAAGCCGGTTCATGAGGTAAGTTGACACCGAAGCAACAAATCTGCTCCATCTCTCCCTTGGCTCCCTTCTCCTCATCATCTTCCTCCCCCTGGACCAGCAACGCCTTAGGACCCCCAAGCCTTTCATACTTGAGGAAATCCCTTGGGTGAGCAGCTCTCTTGGGCCTCTCCTTGGCTGCACCCTCCTTAACTCCACCGCGGACAGCACCACGCTTCCCTTGGGTTGTCCGCCTTGATGGAAGTGAAGGGGATGATGTTGGCTGCTGCACCTCCTCCCCTGCATCACATCTCTCAGCTACAGGGGCCTCCTCTTGCTGCAACACTCCTTCCACCTCTGTTGCCTCCCCTTCAGCACCTCCCAAGTCATGTGACACCTCCGTTACCTCCGAAGATGAAGACAACTCGATGGGAATGAGGAGTGGGTCGTTCGTTCCCACCTCTATTCCGAGCGGAATGGTGACCTTGCTCCTCCCTCGCTCCAACCACTCCTTGAACATGAGCCCCTCCATGAACTTGGCATATCTGGTGGTGAAGATGGTGTTGGCTTTTGGGTCCCACATGAGCCACCCCCTGCTCCCTTGTGCAAGTCCCAAATGAACAGCCCACACCGCCGCCGCTTGAAGCTTGTCACGCTTCTCCTTAGGGACGTGCACGAGTCCCATGCACCCGAAGACTCGAAGCATATCCATCAGGGGATTCTTGCCTCTCCACTTCTCCATAGGGACCCAATGCTGCCCTCCCACACGAGTCAATACTCGGTTCTTGATGACGGTGGCATGGCGAATAGCGAGGGGCCAGAATCGTAAGGGTAGACCCGAGTCTACCAACATCGTTCTCCCGCCCTCCAAGATGGTCCGGTTCGCTCTCTCTGCCACGCCATTGGATTGAGGGGTGTAGGCCGTGGTGAGCTGCGGCTTGATGCCGTGCCGCTTCAGCCAGCTCCGGAACTCCGCTCCCAAAAACTCCCCACCACGGTCGCTACAAATCGCCTTCACCCGCTTGCCGCTCTCTCGCTCCACCATGTGCAGCCACTCTTCAATGATGACCCTTGCAGCATCACTCTTCTTTGCAAGTGGAAAGGACCAGGTGAGCCTTGTGTTGTCATCGACCATGGTCATGGAATACAGGGCCCCACCATCTCCCTTCACCTTCATGGGTCCCACGAGATCCACATGCACGAGCTCCACCGGGTCGCTCAACTTCCCCTCCACCGAATGGAAGGGAAACCGTGAAAACTTGCTGGTCAAGCAAGTCTCACAAGATCCCACCTCCTTGGGCTCCCCCTTTATCCTCAGCCCCTTGACTCTTTCCTCCTTGAACAGCTGCTGCAACTGAGGTAGCGCCACGTGGCCAAAGCGACGGTGTGCGGTGAGCCAATCCGTCTCACCCGTGCTAGGAGTTACACTTGGTAACGCAGCCCCTCCATGCCCAAGGAGCCCACCATCACTATCATCACCACCTTCTCCATTGTCCACGTGGTTAACACGCCCTCCTCTCACACCTCCAGCAGCCAAACGCGCAGCCGCCTCCTTCCATGGCAGCACCGGTATCTCCCACATGGACCGGTGCATGTCCTTGCCGCCTCGGAGGTCCCACAACACGCGCCCATCCAGAGTTGCCTTGAAAACCTTTGTGCCCAACATCTCCATCTTCATCCCTGCCTCACTTAGGGCCTTGGTAGAGAGGAGGTTGGCACACAATCCAGGAACAAGGAGAACACGCTTCAGCCCCACAAGCCTCCCATCCGCACCCATGAACATGGCTCTCCCCTCGCCACGCACGGGTACAACTTGGCCGGTGGCTGAAACGACGGTGGCTGCCTTTGATGGCCTAACTTCATCCAGTAGATCCTCTCGGTTGGTCATGGTCATGAAGGCTCCCGTGTCAATGACCCAATGGGAGGAGCGGTTAAGAGCAATCTTGCTGGCCGGCACAACCATGTCCTCGGGGCACGCCTCCCCTACATGGTAGAACATGCCGCCGTATCCGCCAGCACCTCCATCACCCTCCTCACTGCCCACGCCTTCTCCCATAGCTCCATGAACACCCTTGGAGCCCTCAATTGATGGCTGACCAGGCCTCCAGCCGTCAGGTAGCTTGCGGCACTTGAACCATGGGTGCCCTCCCACATGGCAATACCAACACTTGCCGCCACACCGCTTGCCTCCCTTGTTGCCACGCTTCCCTCCCGAATGCTGCTCCCCTCTAGAGCCTTCCTTGGCCTTGCCTTTCTTGCTGCCACGCCCCTTGAAGCGCCTCATGCCGTAGGCTGAACCTCCACCTTCACCGGCAGCGGCGGTCAGCTCCTTCCTTTGAAACTCCTCTTGAAGAACTTGCGCGCGAATCCACTCAAGGGACCACGAGTCCTTCATGCCATTAAGGTTGACCACCAAGGGCCCCCACGACTCCGGCAGCAGGGAGAGAACCTTGTAGCACTTGATTTTTTCAAGGTAGTCCACACCAGCAGCAGAGAGCTTCACATAGAGGTCCCTGAGTTGATCGAACGCTCCTTGTACGGCATCACCCTCGTTGATCTTCACCGCATGGAGTAGTCGCTCGAGCACCACCACCATAGCTTCGCTGCTGGGGGCATTAACATCCTTCAATATCTTCCATGCCTTAGGACCACACTCAACTTCCTTGATGAGATGCTTGATGTGGTGCAGCTGGTTGGATGAGAGGCATTGGGAGAGAAGGAAGAATCCATCCTTGGACCGGCGATCCCATTCTTTGGTCGCTCCTTCGCTCGCAGGCCTCTTCAATTCTCCATCCATCACTTAAAGCAGCCCATAATGGTTGGAGAGGAGCTCCATCCTGAAGCTCCATGATGCCCAATCCTCCCCAGAGAACTTTTCAAGGTTGAATGCCTTCACATCATCCTTAGCTGATGTTGAAACTGAAGCCATTGGTGCAGATCCGCCTGCAACGCCTCTTCCCGCTTCCCCAGCGCCTCTCACGCCACCACTGCCACTGGGACCAGCTGGAGCAGAACCTTCAGCCTCCATATTCACCCACGAACAGAGTAGAACAGCTCTGATAACACTTGTTATAGTCAAGAGTTCACTTAGAGGTCGCGGATGCCCATGAAACCCCCTAAGCAGAATCTGACGTCTTCAAACTGCCTCTGTTCAAAACGCCGTCACGATCAGCTCCAAAACCATACGAGGCTGAAACTTGGACAGCGGTTAGCCTTCGGTGTCTGCTTTCCAACGGTATATTACTTTCTATTATCAGAGGTGTGTGCACTACGCAGTGAACGAAAAGGTAAGCTCGGCTGAAAAACTTGTAGTCTCATTGATGCAAGGAAGAGGTGAGTACAACATTGCCTAGGGGACTCATAAGGGGTTGGGTCATCCTGGGAACTCAGAGAAGGTTGAGTCCTAGGGGAGAAAGGCTAGAGAAGGATGGGAAACGTCCTAGCTAGGTCAGCAAAGCCAACCACACATGGATGTTCAGAGCTGTACTCAAGGCAACCAATTGTGAGTTAAGCCAACCATGAGTCAGCTTGTCTTCCCACTTGCACCCTCTTGCAAGCTGGTTCCAGGAAGACCACACTTCTCAAAAGGAGGGCTGTAGAGTCCCACTTGACCACCTGTACTTCTTGTCTCATTCTCTGTCCCTGCACCATTGGCATGACAACAATGAAAGGGTGGCAAGGGAAATGCTGCCAACAGTGCACCATGACTACGAAACAGTGCATTTCGGCAGCTGTCACGCAATGCTCACAAGTTGGATCGTTCTTAAACTTGGTGAACACCTGCACAGCGAGGCAAAGAACTGCCAGACCGAATTGCATACCAATCAGAGCTTGGTAGACGAGTCAGCAGCCGAAATGGTGAACTCGGGTGTTACCAAAGAGGAGTAACACACACTTCCGGGATGCCATAAGTCTTGAAACATAAAATGTTGTGATGCCTTGGTAACTGCTTCAAAAACTCTGAAACTTTGAGGGTTTGAAGAACACATGTTGAACAACATCCCCACAAAATTCCAGAAGCTGAGCAGGCTTGTAGGCCGAATCGGAGTGCGATGACCGTGCCACTGTAATGTGTTGGCACAACACTTTGCTTGGCGTATGCGGACGACCTCACCTTTCTGGGTGACACAGCTTGCACTGTAGCAGCATTTACACATTTCACGACCAAGTTGGCGCACCTGGGCCTTGAGCATAACCTACAACAGTGTGCAGCCTTGAGCTCAAGCACAATCAATATGTGAGAGTACGACGGCCTATGCCAGCTATGCTTGCTTGCCTCTACTTTATCATGCTATTTCTAGCATAGGATAATCATATGCATGCATGAATTGCTTGATTTCCTAGGCTAGGTGCTTTCCTATATTTTATTATAGTTATAGCACCGAGCTAGGTTGCGTGCGCCGAATTCTGGCTTTTCGGTTGCCACCGAATTGCTTTCTACCGAATTCGGTAAGGATCTGTTTGGGACGCTTCGCGACCCGCGGAACCTTCGCGTAACACCTGGTTACGGGGCCTTGTGTCGAGCCTATATATAGCCTCGTGTTGTACCCAGGTGATCATTCAATTCAATTGGAATCATCTTTTCTGAGCTCGATCCCAGATCCTCACACTTGGTAATCAGAGCGGGTTTACACGCAAGGTCTTCAACCGCTTAGTTCCGGCCTTTAAAAACCGCGAGGGCGACGACGAAAGCGCCGATACGGGTATGTAAAACCAGTTCCGCGCAATTTTTCTAAGTCCCCCTCGATTCGGTTTTCTAACACCCCTCAGATTTACTAGTGGAAAGGTTGGAGTTTCGACCGTTCGATCGAGTTTCATCTCAACGGCCCAGAGAATTTCGCCCAAAAAAAGTTGGAATTTGGAGCGTCGGATCGATTTTGTCCTCAACGGCCAAGATCGGACGCGAATTTCGCCTAAGGGAGATTTACGCAACCTACAGAATTCGCGCTCGTCAATTCTACAGTCGATTTGACTCGCAGTAAGTCGACCAGCACCTAGAATTCGATTATTTTCGTCGCGCATCTTCCTGTAAATCGCCAAATGGAGGGAAAAAAGAGATATTTCAGTACAGAAAATCGCGGAGTTACGTGCTGAGCATGAGCAAATACGTGCAGCGCTCCCACGACTCGAAAAACTCCTTGCGAACCAGTCGGCAACCGCCACAGCAGCAGCGACAACAGTAGCAGCAGCAGCAGCGGCTACACCAACAATTCTACATGCGACAACGGCGGCAGCTACAGTTAACCTCGAAGTAGTGAAGCCGAGGCTACCGGAGGCGTTCGATCCTACAGTAAAAAGGAACGACGTTCGTCGATTTGTAGCTGAACTCGAAATTTACTTCGAAGCCGTTAGATGCACGACCCCGACAAAAGACGCCATGCGCATACGGCTCGCAGCAACACTGTTACGAGGCCCAGCTCTAGATTGGATCAATAACAGAATAGTCCAAGGCGAGGAAACCTGGGCGCAGGTTCCGGCAGCACTGATCGAACAGTTCGACACGTTGAACAGTAGCTACTACGGAACACGACGCAACAAGCCAACTAGTGGCATGGGGCGATTGGCACCACCCACGACTGCCGACCCAATGGAGAACGACGAGGGCGATGTGGAGGAGCGGCTAGCAAATAATGAGACGTGCAAATTTTGCGGCGCTACAGGACATCGTATCTTGGCGTGTTGGAAAATGAAGAGAAGGTGTGCGGAGCTGAAGGACAAGAACAGTGCGGCACCCTCGAAGCAGAAAACGGACAACGTGGCAACTTCGGAGAGGGCGAAAAAAGGAGAATATGGTGGCGCAAATTTAAAACGTCACGACCAGCCGGCACCAGGGGAAATCGCCGAGACTAATGGAGGATCCGCGAAACAAGACCCTGCACCGACCGGGAAACTCCAGCCGTATACCCCGACAAGTAAGAATATTACTTCTCGTGGGTTTCAAGCCTTTATTACGGGAGAGTCAGAAATTAAACCGGTACCGGGTATTATGGGGACCCTACTCCAGAGCGCTAATACGGGTCGAGCGTTCCGAGGAGTTAATATTCTCTCCCAGCAGCACTGTTTAAAGGCTCCCTGTTCCCCACAGATGAAGCCTACACAGCTGCAAAGGCGTAGTGGAAGGTTCCAGGCCCAAGAGAAGCCGAATCGGCCTCGGATAAATCCTTCTAACCTTTCTCCGTTGAAAACTGATACTGAAGCTGCATCTTTGAGCGCAGGACCTAGGGATAACATATTCGACGTACCCTACAATCCTATAAGCGATACCATCTACGGATACTCGGAGCAGCAGCAACCACTAGTACTCGAGGTGATCTGCAACGAGCGTCGCCTCCAGGCCCTGGTGGATAGTGGTGCGTCCCACTCGGTGTTCGACCGCGGGACGTTGGAGAAAATTGGAAAATCCTAAGAAGAAACCCAGTTTACAGCAACGATGGTGGACGGTACGAAGCTTCCCATCCACGGAAAGTCAACACTGCAGCTGCAGATAGGGGCGTTGAGGTGGAAGCCGACGTTGCCGATCACGAACATCAAGGGATTAGATTTTATCTTGGGGCGAGATTTCCTAAAGCACTTCAACCCCGAGATCGATGGGGTCAACAGCAAGGTGTACATCTACAATAACGGGAAACGAGTGGAGCTGCGAAGCTTGACGGATACAGGGAGCTTTCCTGAAACGACACTGGCACGGTTCGAACGAACAGTGAACGAGAGTAACACGGGTTACTTAGCACTGGTTATAGCAGCAGCAGAGGAGGAGGTCTTGGAGCAGTACAAGGATATAATGCCCGACGACCTACCCATAGGCGTATCTCCAGCACGCACCCACGAGCACGAGATCGTGGAGGAACCAGGTGCGAAACCCGTCTCACGTACACCATACCGACTGAGTCCGACTGAACTGACAGACAAGAAAAAACAGATAGAGTATCTACTGGACAGACAACTGATCCGCCCATCCGCCTCTCCCTACGGTGCACCAGTTCTCTTCACTCCAAAACCAGACGGCAGTCTACGGATGTGCATCGACTACCACGCACTGAACAAACAGACAGTCAAAAACAAATATCCCATACCGCGCATAGACGACCTACTCGATCAACTGCGTGGAGCAACAGTATTTTCGAAGCTGGACCAACGATCGGGCTACTGGCAGATCAAGATGGCAGACAACTCCGCCCACAAGACAGCGTTCCGTACCAGATACGGCTCCTACGAATACTTGGTGATGCCGTTCGGACTCTGCAACGCACCAGCAACGTTTCAGGCGGAGATGATGTCAGAACTATATAGCTTATACTATTGTGTAGGCTATAGTGGGGTATCCCATAGGGGGTACAACCCAATTAGGGTTTCCTATTTGTACTCACTTCTTTCATAGTCATTCCATCCTCGTTCTCTCCTTCACATGGTATCAGAGCAGGTCCCCTACTAGGGACTGTTTCTTGGGCCCACCGAAGCGCGCCCCGAGGCGCGCGTCCTTTTTTTTAGCGACCCGTCGTGTCGCCCTCCCTAGCGGCCTGTCGAGCCGCCCTACCTTGCGGCCCCGCCGCCCTATCGCGCGGCCTCGCCGCCCTAAGTCGCGGCCTGCCCGCCGCCCTACTTCGACGGCCCCGCCGCCCTACGTCGTGGCCCGCCGCCCTACTTCGACGGCCCGCCCGCCGCCCTACGTCGCGGCCCCGCCGCCCTACGTCCCGGCCCGCCCGCCGCCCTACTTCGACGGCCCGCCCGCCGCCCTACGTCGCGGCCCCGCCGCCCTACGTCCCGGCCCGCCCGCCGCCCTACTTCGACGGCCCGCCCGCCGCCCTACGTCGCGGCCCTGCCGCCCTCAGCTACGCGGCCCCGCCGCCTTCTGCTACGCGGCCCTGCCGCCCTCTGCTACGCGGCCCCGCCGCCCCTCGATCGCGGCCCCGCCGCCCTCTGCTACGCGGCTCCGCCGCCCTCTGCTACGCGGCCCCGCCGCCCTCTGCTACGCGGCCCCGCCGCCCTCTCCTACGCGGCACCGCCGCCCTCTGCTCCGCGGCCCCGCCGAGCCGCCCAGCAGCAGCCGAGCCGCCGCCGAGCCGCTGCCGCCTGAGCCGCCGCCCGGGCCGCCGCCGAGCCGCCGCCGCCTGCGCCGCCGAGCCGGAGCCGCCCGAGCCGCCGCCCAGCCGCCCAGCAGCAGCCGAGCCGCCGCCGAGCCGCCGCCGCCCGAGCCGCCGCTGAGCTGCGACCGAGCCGCCGCCCGAGCCGCCCGAACCCCCCGAGCCGCCCGAGCCGCTCGAGCCGCCCGAGCCGCCGTGCTGCTGTTCCTGAGCTGTGTTCTTCTGCTGCTGACCTACCCGACTCTCCCAGCCCGGTGAGACTTCCAGCTGCTGCCATGGCCACCCCCAATGTTCTTACTTTTGACGCTGAGGGGAGGGCCATTGACTTTGCCGTCTGGATTGAAGACCTGCAGCTGTACTTACTGTGTGATGCGATAGATGAGGTCTCTCTTTTTGACTTTGTCTCTGGCGCTGTTCCTGCCCCACCTGCTGATGCTGACTCTGCCGTTCGCTCAAAGTGGGCGACCCGCGATGCTGCTGCACGTCTTGCTGTGCGTCGCCACCTCCCTTCCTCTGAGCGTGCCAACTTTAGTCAGTGCAAGTCCGCTCAGGCCTTGTACGACGCTGTAGTTGCACGCTACTCCTCCCCTTCCTCCGCTACCCTTAGCCGCCTCATGCTACCGTTTCTCTTCCCTGACCTCGCTTCCTTTCCCACTGTCGCTGACCTCGTTACCCACCTCCGTGCTAGTGACACCCGCTACCGCGCTGCCCTTCCTGCTGAGTTCCGCGCTGCGAACCCTCCTCCCATGTACATCACCCTCTACTTTCTCGCCACCCGTCTCCCTGAGTCCCTTCGTGTAGTTAGGGACCAGTTTCTCTCTGTCTGTCCCACCACTCTCACTGTCGACCTCCTTGAGGAGTCCCTGCTAGCGGCTGAGAAGAGTATTGTCGCTGTAGGGGCCTCTCGGGGTGACCCTCGCACCCCCATCTTTGAGGGGTGTGGTCCTTCCCCCCTGCTGCCCTCTGTCGCCTCTGCCGCTGCGGCCGACCTCACTGGTTTTGAGTCGGTCGGCGCGGCGTCTGCCCCCAGCGGCAGACGCCGCTCTGGCAAGAGCAAGGGAGGCAGGGGAGCGGGTGGAGCTCGAGGGGGCGGTGGAGGAGGCGGTGGGGGTGGCGGGGGGAGTGGGGGTGGCGGTGGGGGTGGTGGCGGGAGTGGAGGTACTGGTGGCGGCGGTGGAGGCGGAGGTGGCGGCGGAGGTGGTAGCGGAGGAGGCGGTGGGAGCGGTGGGAGCGACGGTCCTGGTGGGGGAGGTGGCGGTGGAGACGGGGGTGGCGGTGGAGGCGGGGGTGGCGGTGGAGGCGGGGGTCGGAGTGGCTCGTCCCAGCGGAGCAGCTCTGGGGGTGGTCAGCGCCAGCAGCAGCAGCAGCAACAGCAGCAGCCGCAGCAGCAGCCACAGCAGCAGCAGCGCTCTCGCACCGTCCCCGGCCCTCAGCAGCTCCGTGAGTGGTACTTGCAGCGTCAGCGTGGTGGTGCGCTTGGTCCCTGCCCCTACGTTCTTCGCACAGGTGACCGTGCAGGGGAGAGGTGTGGAGGCGCCCACACAGCCCGCCGCTGCTTTGGCCGCCTGACCGACGCCTGGCGTCAGCAGTTTCCGGAGGCCGCTGAGATCCCCCGCTGGGGAGAGCTGTCTAGGGCTGGTGTAGCTATTTATGATCTTGATTTTGATGCTATTCTCTCTGCTATGTATGCTGTGACTGGTAGTGATGAGGATGACTGTTACCGGTGTTTCCCGCCCGACCCGGGCATTGGTACTACCGCGTCAGGTACTAGTGAGGCTGCTGCTCTAGGTGCCAGTGCGTCTGTGCTCTCAGGTGCTGGTGAGTCTGCCCTCTCAGGTACTGTGTCGGCTTCGGCCTCTCACACCTTCACCCTTGACTCTGGAGCGTCTCGCTCCTTCTTTAGGGACCGCACCACTCTCACGCCGCTGAGTCGGCCGGTTGCGGTGTCCCTGGCTGACCCCTCTGGGGGGCCTGTCCTGTCTCGCTTCTCCACTGTCCTCCCGTGTCCGGCGGCCCCCTCGGGCACCCTGACTGGTCTCTACCTCCCCTCGTTCTCGACGAACTTGGTGAGTGGTGCTGACCTCCAGGATGCGGGTGTCCACCAGTTCACCCCTGCTCGTCAGCGGGTGACCCACTGCACGGAGGCGGATACAGGTCGCCACCTGGCTACGTTTACACGTCGGCCAGGGTCGAGCCTGTACACACTGACCACTGCTTCTCCTCCAGGTGCTGAGTCTGGTAGGGTCCCTTCGTCTGGTCAGGTGTTTGCTGCAGCGTCCAGGTCTGGTCCTGAGTCTGCCCCTTGCTCGTGTCGTCGTCTGTCTCACGAGACCCTCCTCTGGCACCACCGCCTTGGCCACCCCTCTCTGCTTCGGCTCAGAGGCATGGCCTCGCGAGTCCTTGTGTCTGGTCTTCCCCGGTCTCTCCCTCCCCTTCCTCCGGGCCCTGGCCCTACCTGTGTCCCCTGTGTCGAGGGGCGCCAGCGTGCTGCCCCTCACTCCTCCCAGTTTCCTCCGACAGAGGCCCCGTTGCAGACGCTTCACATGGACGTGTGGGGCCCAGCCCGCGTCCGTGGACAGGGTCAGGAGCGCTACTTCCTGCTGGTGGTTGACGACTACTCGCGTTACACCACAGTCTTCCCCTTGCGCAGCAAGGGTGAGGTCACTGCGGTGTTGATCGACTGGATCCGCGCAGCTCGTCTCCAGCTTCGGAGGAGCTTTGGCTCTGACTTCCCTGTTTTGCGTCTGCACTCGGACAGAGGCGGAGAGTTCTCCTCTGGCCTCCTGAGTGCCTACTGTCGTGCACGAGGCATCCGTCAGACCTTCACGCTTCTGGACTCACCACAGCAGAATGGGATTGCTGAGCGCCGCATTGGCATGGTCATGGACGTCGCTCGTACGTCCATGATGCATGCGGCTGCTCCCCATTTTCTGTGGCCGTTTGCGGTCAGGTACGCTGCGCACCAGATCAACCTCCACCCCAGGGTCTCTCGACCGGAGACCTCCCCAGCCCTGCTGTGGACGGGGAAGGTTGGCGATGCGTCGGCGTTCCGGGTCTGGGGATCTCGGGCGTTTGTTCGCGACCTGTCTGCGGACAAGCTGTCCCCTCGTGCTTCTCCCTGCGTCTTCCTGGGGTTCCCCCCCGACGCCCCTGGGTGGCAGTTTTACCACCCCACCTCTCGACGTGTTCTGTCCTCCCAGGACGTCACGTTCGACGAGTCGGTACCCTACTACCGCCTCTTCCCCTACCGCACTCCGTCCCTCCCCCCACCCCCGCTCTTCCTGGTACCAGGTCCCCCCCCGGTAGTCCCCCTCCCCCCTCAGGGTCCTGCCCCTTCAGGTGTGTCCCAGGTAGACGCGGTCGATCCTTTCAAGGTCACTGGTGACTCTGGTGCTGCTGCGGGAGCTGAGCCTGGGGGTGCGGAGTCTGGGGGTGCTGAGCCTGGGGGTGCTGAGCCTGGGGGTGCTGAGCCTGGGGGTGCTGAGCCTGGGGGTGCTGAGCCTGGGGGTGCTGAGCCTGGGGGTGCTGAGCCTTGGGGTGCTGTGCCTAGGGGTGCTGAGCCTGGGGGTGCTGAGCCTGGAGGTGCCGAGCCTGGGGGTGCTGTGCCTGGGGGTGCTGAGCCTGGGGGTGCTGTGCCTGGGGGTGCTTCGTCTCGCCGGGAGCCACTCTCCCCGCAGGAGCTGCGTGAGTGGTTTGCCAGGCGCTGGAGGTGTGCTGCTGGTGCTGGTGGTTCTTCGGCTGCAGAGGGTACTGCTGCCTCGCGTCCCGCCGGTGCTCGTACTGTGGGTGCTGGAGCTGCTGGGTCTGAGAGTTCTCCTGGAGCTGGTGCTACTGAGGGTGTTGGCGCTGAGCCTGCCGTTGGCGGTCCGACTGACAGTGCTCCAGGTGCTGCTGCTGGAGGTTCTGGAGCTTCTGGTGGTGCTGCTGGAGGTGCTGCTGGAGTGGGTACTCCTGCCGGGGCTGCTGGTACTGTTCCTGCTGTTTCTGGTGTCGCCGCGCGGCCCCGACCTTACTTCGTTCCGCTCCTGCAGCAGGTTCTTGGTCTTCCGCCTCCTCCTCCTCCTCCCTTAGCGGGTCCGCAGCCTGTCCGGTCACAGCCACAGCTACAGCCTGCCTCCCCTTTGCCTGCTCCGTCTCCCTACACTGGTCCGACTGGAGGTCTTACTGAGCGTCGTGAGCCTGCGTCTCGTCCTGTGTCGCCTGTTCGTACTGAGCGCGCTAGTGGTCGCGGGTCGCGTCAGCGTCCTCCTCCTGTTCCTGGCACGCACCGGATGTCACTGCGTCCGTCCACTGCTCCTCTGCGTGCCCCTTTGCCTTCTCCTCCTGCTTCCTCTCTTCCTGCTCTTGCCGACCCGGAGTCGGACTCTCTTCGTGCTGCCAGTCCTACTGTCACGCGTCTCCTTGCTACAGCTGTCACTGACCCTTCCTTCGAGTCGTCTGCTGCGTCTGCCCTTGTCACTGAGCTTGTCGACTTTGCTGCGCGCTGTCGTCTAGACTACGCTGCCCGTCTTGTCACTGAGTCTGAGTCCGCCTGTCCTCCGTCCGTCGGGGGTGAGTGTGCCCTTGGCACGGACGTCCTTGAGGACAGGCAGGAGGAGTTCCAGTGTCTAGCCGCCGCTTCACCTCGTCTCGCGTCTGTACTGCTAGCCCCTGAGGGAGACCCGGATGCACCAGACATCCCGACTCCGCGCTCTTACGCGGAGGCGATAGAGGGTCCCTACTCCTCTCAGTGGCAGGCAGCTATGGATGCAGAGATGGCTTCCTGGAAGTCCACAGGCACCTACGTTGACGCTGTTCCCCCCCCTGGGGCGAACATCGTCAGTGGCATGTGGATTTTCAGGGTGAAGCGGCCGCCGGGTTCTCCGCCTGTCTTCAAGGCGCGTTACGTGGCTCGTGGCTTCAGTCAGCGGCAGGGGGTTGACTACTTTCAGACCTTCTCCCCCACCCCGAAGATGACCACTCTTCGGGTCCTGCTGCACGTTGCTGCCCACCGTGACTACGAGCTGCACTCTCTCGACTTCAGCACAGCTTTCTTGCAGGGCAGCCTGCACGAGGAGATCTGGCTGCGTCGCCCACCTGGCTTCACTGGGTCTTTCCCTCCTGGTACCCAGTGGAGTCTCCGGCGTCCAGTCTACGGTCTCCGCCAGGCGCCACGTGAGTGGCACGACACACTGAGGACTACGCTCGCGGCACTTGGGTTTGCTCCTTCTACTGCCGACCCGTCGCTGTTTCTGCGCACCGACACCTCTCTGCCGCCGTTCTACATCCTCGTGTACGTCGACGACTTGGTCTTTGCCACAGCTGACACTGCTGGACTCGCCTACGTGAAGTCCGAGCTGCAGAAGAGACACACGTGCACTGACCTGGGTGAACTGCGCAGCTATCTTGGCTTGCAGATCACCCGGGACAGAGCACGCCGCACCATTACCCTGACTCAGTCACACATGGTGCAGCAGGTCCTTCAGCGCTTCGGCTTCACGTACTCCTCGCCTCAGGCCACTCCTCTGCCTACTCGCCACTCGCTCTCAGCTCTGCCTTCGGATGAGTCCGTAGAGTCGAGTGGCCCGTATGCAGAGCTTGTTGGCTGCCTCATGTACCTGATGACCTGCACACGACCTGACCTTGCATACCCTCTTAGCATTCTCGCACGCTATGTTGCTCCTGGGAGACACCGACCAGAGCACATGGCTGCAGCGAAGAGGGTGTTGCGCTACTTGTGCAGTACGTCGGGCATGGGGCTAGTGCTTGGAGGGCGCAGTCCAGTGGTCCTCACTGGGCACGCGGACGCTTCTTGGGCTGACGACCAGGCTACGCAGCGGTCGTCACAGGGTTACACCTTCAGCCTTGGTTCCGGCTCTGTTTCGTGGCGGGCTACCCGCTCGTCTTCTGTTCTCGGCTCCAGTTGTGAGGCTGAGATCTACGCCGGGGCTATGGCTGCACAGGAGTTACGCTGGCTCACCTACCTGTTGACCGACCTTGGAGAGCAGCCTCGTTCTCCTCCAGTCCTGTACGTAGACAACAAGGCCATGCTGGCCTTGTGTCGAGAGCAGAGACTGGAGCACAGAACGAAGCACATTGCTCTCCGCTACTTTCTTGCTCGTGAGCTACAGCAGCGTGGACAGTTGCGACTTGCGTACGTGGCCTCTGAGGCCAACACTGCTGATGTCTTCACCAAGGCACTTGCGCCTTGTGATCATCAGCGTTGTTGCACGCAGTTGGGTCTTGTGCCTGTTTTGCCTCACTTGCTCTCCTCTTGACCTTGCTTGTACCTTCGCCTATATATACTCTTGCTCTTGCTTACTTGACTCTTGTATATCTCTATATATGATCTTGCATGTGAACTGGCCATGTGGCCTTGAACTTGTGCTCGGAATGTGTGGTGACTTTGTGATCCACCCTGAGCTTTGCTTTGCTTTGCTTGACTGGTCTTGTGACCCCTTGTTCTCCCCCACTTTGCCTATGGGGGTGTGTCAGAACTATATAGCTTATACTATTGTGTAGGCTATAGTGGGGTATCCCATAGGGGGTACAACCCAATTAGGGTTTCCTATTTGTACTCACTTCTTTCATAGTCATTCCATCCTCGTTCTCTCCTTCACAGATGAATCACATTTTACGACCCCTGCTGGACGAGTGCGTGGTGGTGTACCTGGACGACATTCTCATCTACTCCAAGAACATGAAGGAGCACGTGGAGCATCTGCGGAAGGTGTTCGAGATCCTACGGAAAAACAAGTTCTACGTGAAGCTGACTGAGAGCGACTTCGCCCTGAAGAAGGTGCAGTTTCTCGGGCACATGGTGAGTGCCGAGGGCGTACATGTAGACCCACGGAAGATCGAAGCCGTCAAGAAGTGGAAAGTACCAGAGAACGTGAAGGAGTTACAGCAGTTCCTAGGCTTCGCCAACTACTACAACAGGTTCGTGCCGCAGTACGCTAAGATAGCAGCGCCACTGACCGACCTACTGAAAAAGGATACGCCCTACAAATGGGATACCCTTCATCAGCAAGCCATGGAGCAGCTACAGACAGCACTGACTACAGCGCCAGTACTCATCTTGCCGGATCCAGACAAGGACTACGTGGTGGAAGCAGACGCTAGTGACCAATCAGTCGGAGCAGTAATGATGCAGGATCACGGACGCGGTTTGCAGCCCATCGCCTACCTCAGTAAGAAGCTACACGGAGCAGAACTAAACTACCCCTTTCACGACAAGGAAGCCTTAGCGATAGTCATAGCCTTCAAGGCGTGGAGGTGTTACCTAGAGGGAGCCAAGACTACAGTCTATACTGACCACTGCAGTCTCAAATACCTGAAGTCACAGCCGACACTCTCACGACGACAGGTGCGGTGGGTGGACTTCCTGGAAACTCACTTCCACTACGACATCGTCTACAAGCCCGGGCTACACAACAAGGCAGACGCGTTGAGCCGCCCCGGACATGTAGCAGGCATCCAGCTCGACGGGATGAACCCTCTGCTCAAGGGTCTATTCCAACATAGGCACTCCGTGGATGCAGAGATTGCTACAGCACAGACCAAGAAGCTATTACAGTGGGAGAAAGACTTAGCTGTAAGGAAGGGTTCAGGAAAGATTTGGGTACCGAATTACGCCCCGCTACGGCAGATCCTATTGGAGGAGTTTCACGACGTACCTTACGCGGGACATTTCGGGAGCAACAAGACGTTAGCAGGGATAGCGAAATATTACTACTGGCCCGGGATGGCAGCAGACGTGCAGCAGTTCGTCACCTCTTGCGACACGTGCCAGCGGATGAAGAGTAGCAAGCAGAAAAAAGCAGGGTTACTTCAGCCTCTACCCGTACCGGAGCAGCCATGGCAGGTCGTTAGCCTCGACTTCATCACAGGACTTCCTTTGACCTCAAGGGGACATGATTCCATCCTCGTGGTGATCGATAAGTTCTCCAAAATGGGTCACTTCATACCAACCAACGCCACAGCTACAGCTGAAGCAACTGCTCGACTCTTTTTCGACCGCATCATCACCATCCACGGCATCCCCGCTACATTCATCTCAGACAGAGACCCCAAATTCACGAGTAAGTTCTGGAAGGAGCTCATGGGACTGTTGGGGACAAAACTTGCAATGTCTTCAGCATACCACCCCCAGACTGACGGACAGACATAGCGACTCAATAAAGTGGTTGAACAGTTACTGCGCATAGCTTGCAAGGACGATGTCAGCCACTGGGACACACAGTTACCGACCCTAGAGTTCGCTTACAACAACGCATCACATGCGGCCACAGGGAAAACTCCTTTCTTCCTGTGTTACGGACGGGAACCACTCACTCCACAGCAGCCAACCACACCGGCATACGTCCAAGCCGCACATGACTTCGTCACCACCATGCAGCAGCTATGGGAGAAGACTCAGCGACGTCTCACCACGATGCAGAACTCCCAAAAGCAGTATGCCGATCGTCAGCGACGTGATCACTCAGTAGTAGTCGGAGATTAGGTGCTTCTTGACACGCGCAACTTGAACCTGTCTCACCTCCCATCCAAACTCCGGCCTCGCTTCTGTGGTCCTTTTCTCGTTGAGGCACAGGTGACACCACTTACATTCCGCTTGCGCTTACCAGATACATGGAAGCTTCACAACGCTTTCCATGTCTAGCTACTGAAGCCCTACAAGGACCCCAACCAACAGTTCCAGGGACGGCAACTACCGCCACCACCACTTGTTCTCATACACGATGAACCCGAGTACGAGATCGAGCGCGTTCTCACCCATCGGCGCCGCGGTGGCAAGACCCTCGAGTTCCTGATACGCTGGAAGGGATACGACCCCACTGAGGACAGTTGGGTTGCAGAAGCTGATATGGGCAACGCACGCCGTGCTCTCAAGGACTATCTTGTCAAGCAGGGTGTATCTCATGCCACCCAGCTTTGAGGGGGGGACGTGTGAGAGTACGACGGCTTATGCCAGCTATGCTTGCTTGCCTCTACTTTATCATGCTATTTCTAGCATAGGATAATCATATGCATGCATGAATTGCTTGATTTCCTAGGCTAGGTGCTTTCCTATATTTTATTATAGTTGTAGCACCGAGCTAGGTTGCGTGCACCGAATTCTGGCTTTTCGGTTGCCACCGAATTGCCTTCTACCGAATTCGGTAAGGATCTGTTCTGGACGCTTCGCGACCCGCGGAACCTTCGCGTAACACCTGGTTACGGGGCCTTGTGTCGAGCCTATATATAGCCTCGTGTTGTACCCAGGTGATCATTCAATTCAATTTGAATCATCTTTTCTGACCTCGATCCCAGATCCTCTAGCTCGCCTCCCGCCAGGAGTGCCGTTCTCTAAAGACGGCGTGTGGCTATTGGGTAGTTTTGTGGGCCTGAAAGCAGTGCAGCCCAGTTCCTAGCGGGACAACTCGCCGAGATGACAAAGCCCCTACCCCATCTCGAGCGAGCAGACCCCTAGGTAGCAGCACTGCTACTTACGCGATGCATCTCGCGACGAGTCGCTTACCTTACCAGGACGACGCCCCTCCACCTCCTCCCCCAAGATTGATGGAGCCAGTGGGGTAGGGATCTGCTCACCACGCTCCTCACATCATGCGATATTTGCTTTACGACGTGTAGAACCGAACAAGCACGGGTTTGGTAACAAGCGTCGCTACCGCCATCGTTAGGAGGACTGGGCATCACAAACCTCCTAATTGAGGGGATATACGGCTTTACACAGGCGGCGCTCTTTCTCAGCTCCTTACCGTTAGATCAGGAGAACGCTCTGACGCTCGCACGGAATCACATGCTAATGTCGCGGGTTGACAGCACACCGCTACACACCTGGCTGACCGAGTGCGACGAGGCACTGCCGTTAGATGCGCGAGAGATACTGGAAAAGGAGCGGCTCGAAAGGTCTGACATCCGGCTCTAGCACGTGCTAGGACTCAAGGTTCACGGGAACAGATACGCAAAGCAGGTGCAGGCAACGAGGCGTATGAAGCCGAATCCGCTCGCAGGTCAAACGCAGCGGGTGTTTTCACTGACTGGCTACAGCACTGGTGACTGGCTCACTGCGATCCCCATTGCTTCCACACGGCGGATAGGGCGAGTGCACTTCGCCAACGCTGTGCGCTTCCGACTCGGCCTGCCGTTTTCCACTCCCAAGAATTGTGACTGCGCGGACCACACGACTATCACTGACCCTCGCCTCCTGAACCACATGCTCCGCTGCGGTACGGGCAAGCACTGCACGACACACACAACGAGCTGCAGGATGCCTGCGTTAGCATGGCGCAGGACGCGGGGTTTATAGTGCACAAGGAGTCGGCCGCCTACTGCCCTATTGAGGAGCAAACGGCCGACTTCACCATGACAGATAGAAGCAGTGGGGCAGTTTACATTTGTGACGTAACCATCACCAACCCTATCAGCACTAGGGACCCGGAAGCAAAAAAGGCAGGGGATGGGCGGCACGTGAACAAGCCGACAAGAAAATTAAGCATTACGCCAACCGCCCTGAGACGGTTGGCTTCTTCCCACTGGCAGTAGATGATGGAAAGCGAGCGAATCTCGAGAGCGTACAAGAGATGAAGTCCGCCGACTTTGACGGAACATTGCGTGCAGCTCACGTAAGCATAAACAATGAGCAAGTACGCGTTGTAAATAGCTTAGTCTCAAATTTCCAGAATAGTAACGCACGCCTTCAACCAAGATCTAGGCCGATCGCTATCGCGATTTAAGTGCGACGGGGTATCCTGGCGAAATTACTTGGCAGCCATGGATTAGATCAAGAAAGTAGCTTTAGCAAGAGTTCAGATCTGCAAAGTGACGAGTTGTTCAAACCCTACAACCCAACCCTCGCCCTACAACAATCCCCAACAACCCAAAGTAATAAACTAGCAACACCAAAGGTGTTGTAGTGAATAGAAAAGATTTGATGGTGCTTGTTGGGTGCGAGATCAATTCCAACCCGCAACCAGTCTAACCACCACATTTTGCCCAAACCCTTAGCCCACAACCAGCTAGAGCAAAATACCACAACCACCTACACAATCAACACTCCCCCTTGCTCGTGCTAGAGGTGGCTGAACACCACTGGGAAAAATCCTTCACTTCACTCCCCCTTGCCCAGGGAGGGGCGCCATCCACAGCATGAGATCGTCAAGGCAGAGAAGCACAAGTCCTCCCACATCCTGCTCAGGCACCATGCTGACATGGGGCTGCATCCCCATCAAGGACATACACATACCATGCCACTCAAATGGGAGGGGTTTGGTGAGTATATCTGCTGCTTGACGGTTGGTAGGGCACCACCGGAGGATCACCTCGCCGCACGCCACCATCTCCCTGATGAAATGCCACCGAACCTGCATATGCTTGGTGCGGCCATGCAAGCATGCATTCTGTGCAAGGGCAATGGCAGACTGGTTGTCCACAAACACATGCACTCCACCAGCAAACTCATGCCCAAACTCCGCGAACGGGGATGCTTCAGCCACACACCCTCCTGAATGCACTGACACAGAATGATGTACTCACTCTCAGTGGTGGAAAATGCAACCACCGGCTGCCTCTTGCTCTGCCAAGAGATGGCTGCACCATTAAGGCAATAGACATAGCCGGTGTGACTCTTGCAATCAGTTGAATCTCCAGCATAATCAGCATCACTAAAGCCCACCAACTCAACCTGAGGCTTGCTGTGTGCGGGGTAGAAGATACCTAACTTGACACAACCTTTCAGGTACCTTTGCACTCTCTTAGCAGCCTACAAGTGAAATGCCTTGGGACAAGACACCACCTTGAATAGCTATGGCACTGCATAAGCAATCTGGGGCTGTGTGGTCGTGCTTGCAAACATGAGAGACCCCACAATGCTTTGATAGAGCTAGACCAGCTCATCTCGCAGCAAGGGCTCCTCAGCATGTGCATGCATGTCGAACCCTGTAGGGAGAGGGGTACGGACGGGGTTAGCCTCAGAAAGGCCAAAGGTCTCAAGCATGTTGAGAATGTACCTCTCCTGATGAATCAAGATGCCACTCTCATCACACTCAATCTGCACCCCCAAATAGTACTTCGCCTCCCCCAAGTCCTTCATGCGGAAACGAGAGGACAAGAGACCCTTTACCTCGTCCAGCAAGACCATGCTCAAAGACATGAGCAGAATCTCATCCACATAGAGGTAGAGGGACAACCTGCCCTCACGCCTCACGAAGTGGTACAAGGCGGGGTCACACTCCGACCTCTCAAACCCAAAATCCATTAGCGCCTCATCAAACTTGAGGTACCACTGCCTTGGAGCTTGCTTTAGCCCATAGATTGATTTCTTGCGTCGGCAAACTCTGCCGGACCCATCATCAAAACCAGGTGGCTGCCTCATGTAAAGCTCCTCCTTCAAGACTCCATGAAGATAGGCAGTGGTCACATCCATATGATGGATGTAAAACCCCGAGGATGCTGCCTCATGTGAAGCCCAATTTGTGCCACTTCTTCTCGCTGGCATTACTGACACCGCTACTAGTCCTCTCGCGAAACCCCGACTCCATCGCAGGCTGGCGGTTACTGTTTTTTCTCCCGCGCCTAACATTGCGCCAGGCCTCAACACGGCATCCAGATTGGTCGCAGGTCAAGGCGCGGCTGCGTGCGTTCCAACGAGGAGAATGGGAATAGCTGTACTCTGACCTAGTTGAAGCGGTCAACACACCACCCCTGCCGCGTCACCAGCCAGATGACGCGGGCGTCATCAGCCAAACCGAAGGGTTGACAAAGCGGGGAAGCCTACGTCGGGCTGTCCTGGCTCTCGAGTCAACACCAGACTGCAAACCGAGTCCCCAAATTCTGGACGAGCTCCGCCGCAAGCACCCACCAGCCGACACCGAACCACTCGACTGGCCACCCAGCACCGAACCAGCAGGAATGGAAATTGCCCACGTAGATTTTGTGAAGTTACTGAGCTGATGCGAGAACGGGGTGGGAGCCGGCCCGAGCGGGACGACCTTTGAACACATTCGCGACGCGGCGGTCACAAACGCATTCGGCTGCACCCACCTCCACGCCTTGGTTAACACTATCCTGAAAGGGAAGCTGCCACAGCCTGTAGCTGAATTGCTCACGCCATCACGTCTGATAGCCCTGGCCAAGCTAGAAGGTAGTGCCCCCCTGATAGTGATAGGCAAATGCCTGACATGTCTGGCAGCAAAGGCCACCTTCCATGGTGAAGGTGAATATGTATTCTTGTCTCGCAAGTTGAGAGCATGAGAGAAGGTTGGCTGCCAATTCAGGAACATGAAGCACACCCTTCACATTCAGCACCTCCCCCTCCTTCCCCTTAATGGTGATGGTGCCGATGCCGATTGCTTGCAGCGTATCTCTGCTCCCCACAATCACATTTCTGGAGTTAGATGGGAAGGAGTGATAGGTGGTGAAGACATCGCGCTGAGGTACCATTCCACAGGTTGCTCCAGAGTCTAGAATGAGCTGATTGGGGTCAGCCAACGTATGACCAGCAAGCGCCGTCTCCTTCTCTAAGGATAAGAAGGAGAAGCCATCATTCAATAAGTCCTCCTTTCCCTTCTTTGTAGAATTCCACTACTGCAGCAGCTTGATAGAGCTCAACAGCACGATTCCAACACACCAAAGATTGCAGGAAACGGTCCACTATATCCAAAGTTACACACAAACATAGCAGTGATAATGACTTGGTTGATTTCTGGTTTGTGCTCTCTGGTTATATACTAGGACGCAATACAAAATAAAAGCACACAAGAAAGTGTCGACCCGGGTGGCACGTTGAATTTCGTCAATGCGAAATTCGGAGCCTTGAATTTTGCCGAGCAAATTCCATTGACTGGAATTCCGTAGACGAGAATTTCCGCGACAAGAATTCCGTCGACCACCGACTGTAACTCCCGTGCGAATTCCGTTCACTTCGACACTTCGCTGCTGAGTTTCAAACCGAACACGACCCGAGCTTGATTTTGCCAAACTGTCCCCAATCTGTCCCCAAACTGTCCCCAAACTGTCCTGACAGGTCACTTTCGGGACACTTGAATCGAAAGGTCTCCAGTTTGAAATTCGCGTGCACCATAACTTGCGCCTTAGCAGAAACTGTCCTGAATCTGTCCTGAGACACTTTCAGGACAGATTTGAAGGTCACGAGTTCGAATCCCAGCGCAGACATTTTGTTGCTCATGGCAGCATTTCCTTCTAACGCGCCCCCTTGCTGTCAGGAGCACGCTGGACCAGCCCGGCTGCTGCACAGCATCGGTTGAAGACTGCCTTGTCGAGCCGCTTTGTGAAGAAGTTTGCGGGCTGCGCCATCGTAGGGATGTGCTGCACCTCCAACTTCTTTATGCACACCATGTCCTGTAGCCACATGTGGCGACGGTCCACATGCTTCATGTGCCCCTGCAGCCCGCCCGCCTGGCTGAGCTGCACCGCTGCCATGTTGTCGACGTACATGGTGGTGGGGACACCCTTCTTGAGCAGTTGAAACTCCCACAGCAGGAACCTTTCCCGCTTCCACCGCAGCCACAAGCTCGCTCTCGGTGGAGGAAAGTTTGGTTGCACCCTGTAGCTTCTTGGCCTGCCATGAAACGGCAGCTCCACCAAGCTTGAAGAGGTAGCCTCCCGTGGACGACCGGTTCTCCTTGTCGCCTACATCATCCGCATCCGCATACCCTACGAGAGTCGAACTCTCTGGTCCTCCCTTCAACAGCAGCCCCTTGTCCGGTGAGGCAGCCTAGTAGGAGAGTGTGCGGATGAGCTTACATATGCCAATGCGCATCCGTCCTGAGGTGTGTACCTGCTGCAAGGCGGTTGGTCATGGTGTGATCGGCAAACAGCTCAGCATCCTCCATGACAAAGCTGGTAGAGGAGAGAGGGGTGATCGGCTGCTTCTTCAGTGGCGCCCCCTTGAAGAACCGCTGCTGCACCTTCGCCACATGCATTCTGGTGCAGGAGGAGCGTCTTGTTGGGGTGGTCGCACACAATCTGCAGACCAAGATAGCCTTCCGTGGATGACATGTAGTCCACCACGAGGAGACCTTTGTCCACCACCTTGCCTTCAGGTCCGGTCAAGGTTACCTCGAGGTTGATGATGATGCTCCTCAATCCCCCTTCCTCCTCATCAGCCTCATCCAAGTACTCCACATCATAGTAGATGTCCGTGCCATAAGCACCTCCAGCAAGGAATGCAATGCCATACATGTTGTTGCCATCAACCGCATCCAAGGCTGTCATGGTGGATGTGGGAAGCCGAACAGGTGGCATACCCTTGTTGGACCTGCTAGAATGACATGGGGGTGGGGGAGTGGGCTGGAGGGGCGGAACCGTGGGTATGGGGTCCTTCCCATGGGTTGCCGCCGATTTCAGGTCCGTTGCCTCTCCTTCCTTGTCTTCATCAGCCACACGACGTCCATCCGCAGAGGGACCAGCCTGTGGTCCCACAGATGCCAAGCCAGCAGCTAAGGATGGACAGAGAGCTGGCGGAGCCATGGTTGCGTTGCTGCCTACATGGTCAACCGAACGATCAAACGGTTGTTTGCCCCCTTGCACGGACGGCACTGAGATTATGATGACGATACGTGACGGCGGCTGGTTCTGCTCAGGGCCATGGACCATCCCAAGAACCTCCCCCTCTCGCTCGTCAGGCAGCGGAAGCGTTTGACGAGTGAGTTTGGCTTCTTGGGAGGAGGCGCTCGACGTGTCCTCCCCTCCTTTCTCTAGGTCCATGCCTAGCATGCCACAGTTTGTGGCTGTCCACTGCGCCACACCAGCATGGTCATTCTCAAGGTGAGTGTGCCGCAGGTTGAGCATCGCCTCGGTCCCCACTACATATGTTGTGAGGTTGGCCGCTTTGTCATTCTCTTCCGGCGCGCTTAACACCACCTCAGAAAATGTTTTAGGCATACCATTGCATGCCACCTCAGCCGCCATGCCATTGCATGCCGCCGTATTGTTGCATATTGCTACAGCCACCGTGCTGTTGCATGCCGCCGCAGCCACCCTGCCGTTGCATGCCGCCGCAGCCGCCCTGCCATTGCATGTTGCTGCAGTCGCCGTGCCGTTGCATGCCGCTGCAGCCCCTGTGCTGTTGCTCGCCACTCCACCCACCATGTTGGTGCATGCCGCTGCAGCCGCCGTGCCGTTGCATGCCGCTGCAGCCGTTGCACCGTTCCTTGCTGGCCCCGGTTTCAGGTCAAGGCAGTGAAGGCGATGGCGGTATCGTGCCGTTGCAACCACTTGACCTTCTGATGCGATGATGCGAGTGACACCTTCCTCAGTTTGCAGCTTTGCTCCCTTGTCCAAGAGCTGCCCAGAGGAGACCAAGTTGGCCGTCATTCCTGGCACAAAGAGGACATCATGTAGGGTCACACGCAAGCCGTTAATGCCCTCCAGCAAAACCTCACCAACACCGGCAACTTCGTGCATAGAACCATCAAACCCTTTGACTGATTTCGTTGCAGATGGGTCGCGGATCACCGTGAACCAATCCTTGCGGCCGGTCATGTGTTGGGAGCGTCCTGAGTCAAGGAACCACAAGTCCTTGTCGTCGGCCAGCAACTTTGCAGCCGAACATGCGACGGTGAGCGCCACACCCTTCCCGTCTCCTTCAGCTACATTCGCGGCTGCCGCATGCGTTGTATCTTTCTTCTTGTTGGGGCACTTGGCAGCCATGTACCCCTCCTCATTGCAGTTGTAGCAGCGCCCCTTGAAGGGGGCTTGCATCTTCTCCCGCTTGCCATCCTTCTTCTTGTCCGTCTGCTCCCTTCCAGGACGGGGAACAAGGGCACAGGCAGCCTCCAGCTGTGCCTCTCCAAGATAATCAACCAGCGGCGGGCGGTCGAGCTCCTGAGGGACACGGTGGCGGACAGGCCTTGCACCAACAGAGGTCACGCGCTGAGACTGATAAGCCTGAGAGGGACTGGCGCGGGCGACTGGCTACATGCGGTACCGACGAGAGCTGACCTCTCTATTTCCCCTGGTCAGTTCTCGTTGGCCTTGGGCCTACGCCTGGGCATGGAGTTGCCAGTAGCTGACGTGTGCCCGTGCAAACGTGACAACGCGGAGATCGGGGACAAGAGTTTGCCGAACCACCTGCTGCGCTGCCAGAACGGGGGTGATGCCGTCAGGACCCACAACGCCCTAGTCTATGCGGCGCTGCGGATTGCTAATGAGGCGGGCTACAAAACGTTTCATGAGACCTCAGCGTTCTCACCACCAGTCCTCAGGAAACGGGCAGACTTAGCAATACGGGACCAGGAGTCGGGGGCGACATGGGTAACGGATGTCACCGTGACAGGCCCAGTTTTACAGAACAGAGACAGCAGGGCCCGCAGGCCGCCTGGGTGGGCCGCGGAGGAAGCCTCACAGCGGAAGCATCGGCTATACGAAGGGCGCCCCACCTATGCCGGATTCTTTGGACTGGCTGTCGAGACCTACGGGGCCATGGCGGCAGACACAGTCCAGTTCCTTCGCATGCTGGCTACCCACGCGGCGAAGACGAAGTTCAGACAGGGGCGCCTCACAACAACGGCAGCTCGGCTCACTGCACACTACCGCCAGAGGTGGTCGGTGATGCTGCAGCGCAGCCAAGCCATCTCACTCCTCTCTAAGTCCAACCGAGCAGCCGAAGCGGCATTCCCGCAGGCTGCAGGAGACCCCTGGGCCCCACGGCTAGGGGACCTCTGGCAGATGGCGGAGGATGAGTATGAGGAGCGGGAGGCTCCTGCCAGGGCGGCTTAGAGGGGCAGGAGGGAAAAGTCGGCGACTGCAGGAAAGTGAGAGGAAGCTCCGGGGGGGCAGGGGGACTTGGGTGGGGTCGGGGGAGCCACAGGACAGGAGGAGAGGGAGGTACTCGGGGGGTTTGGCTCTGCTGCTAGCCGGCCCGCTAAGATGTTAGGGGACAGGGCCGTACACAAACGGCATGCCCGCTTGGCTTGCACTGCTTGGCTTGCCTTGCTTGCCCATATGCTTGCCTGTTCGCTTGCATGCTCTGTTTGCTAGCTCTTAGGTTTCCTGGCTACCTACAGGCCCAGACAAACTAGCTACAGCCATCTCCTGCCATGTCTGTACCTCGTGACCACTATCAATACATGACTACTTGAGAGAGAGAGAGAGAGAGAGAGAGAGAGAGAGAGAGAGAGAGAGAGAGAGAGAGAGAGAGAGAGAGAGAGAGAGAGAGAGAGACGGCTCTAGCGACGGCTCGTCAGCACCAGGAATCACCATCTCAAGCGCAGGGAAGTCGAGGGACGGAACGGCAAACGGCAAGCGGGGTTGGCGGAGGCCCGGAGAATGGTTACCAGGCAGCGGCTAGAGTGGCTTTAACCAATTTGACTACAGCGAATGATGAAGACGAGCGGCAGGATCCCTCTTATATAGAAGAGACAGCACCAGCTAGCGAGGGCGAAGAGACAGAGGAAGAGGAAGGCAGGGCGAGAAGGAACACTGGCGGATTGACTGTAGTGGGGGAGCAAGCACGCTTGGACACGCCCCAGGAGACACGCCCACCGCTCGATGCAGAACGGACGGAGGGGATTCCAACCTCCGCTCCCAGGGCACGAGGGAATCGCCCAAGAGGAAATCGGCCAGCAGACATTGGGACTGCAACACGCCCAGCCGCTTCGGTCCCCCGCTATTTTTCGCCAGACGACCTCGCGAAGCGGGCAGACCTGTTCGCTGCAATCAGTACTTGGGATATCACGGCCTTGTGCGACAGTCGCCAGCCTTCACTGTCGCGGCGCTTACCGCCGAATTTGTGTCAGCTGTTCTCACTGGCGATGCTGACGCCGTTACTACACCTCTCACGAAACCCCGAGTCAGAGGCAGGATGGCGCCTGCTGCTATTTCTCCCGCGCCTAACCCTTCGCCAGACCTCGCCTCGCCGTCCGGATTGGACCAAAATCAAAGCTCGTCTCCGAGCCTTCCAGCGTGGCGAATGGGAGCAATTGTACCAGGACGCGGTCGACGCGGTCAACATGCCACCTCTGCCCCGCCACCGTCCCGACGCGACAGGTGTGATCAGCCGGGCTGAGTGTCTAGCGAAACGTGGCAGCCTTCGAAGGGCCGTACTCGCCCTTGAGTCAACCCCTGTCTGCACTCCCAGCCCCGAAATTTTGGAGGAGCTGCGTCAGAAACACCCTCCAGCAGCGAGCGAAGGGGTGACCTGGCCAACCACGAGTGAGTCAACACTTTCAATCGCCCACGCGGAATTCGCCAAGATGTTGGGCAGATGCGAAAATGGAGTTGGAGCGGGGCCTTCTGGGATGACATTCGAGCATTTGCGCGACGCGTCAATCACAAACGCGTCGGTCCGAACCCATCTGCACGCCTTGGTTAACACCATCCTGGGTGGAAATCTGCCAGGCCCGGTGGCGACCCTCTTAACCGCATCGCGGCTTATTGCTCTGGCCAAGCCGGGAGGAGGCGCTCGGCCAATCGCGATCGGCGAGTGTTTGACCAGGCTGGCAGCCAAGGCTGCCCTGATGGTGATGGGCGAAGCTGCCCGCGATTTCTTCCTCCCCCTTCAGTATGGGGTGGCAGTGCCAGGTGGCGCCGAAACCGTAATCCACGCGGCCAGAGCTTTCCTGGATTCCCACCCTAACAGCCTGGTATTGCAAGCGGACATCAAAAACGCTTTCAACAGTATTTCGCGACAGGCCATCGCCACTGCGTTACACGCCCCCGAACTCTCGCCACTGCTGCCGCTCGTCAAACTAACCTACGGTAACCCGTCGCAGCTGTTCCTGGATTCCAACTACAACTCCGAACCACTGCACAGCGAACGCGGGGTTCGCCAGGGGGACCCACTTGGGCCGCTACTGTTTGCAGCGGGGATTCATGCTACACTACGCGACACTGCAGATGCTTACGCTGGGGTACTTTGCTTGGCGTATGCGGACGACGTGACTTTCATAGGGGACTTTGAAGACACTGTAGCAGCATTTACACATTTCACGAGCAGGCGTCGTTACCCCCATCACTAGGAGGCCTCGGTATCACTAATCCCCTCGTCGAAGGGGTTTACGGCTTCTCGGCGAGTTTTACCCAGGCAGCGTTATTCCTCAACGAACTCACGCTGGAAGAGGGGACCGCGCTCTCGTTGGCAAGGAATCATATGCTCCTCCCGCGCGACGACAGCACTCCACTACACACATGGCTGAGGGGGTGTGAAGCCGCACTGCCAACAGACGCGCTGGAGGTTTTAGAGAAGGAGCGGCTGGAGCGTTCTGACATTCGGCTCCAGCACGTGCTCGGACTGAAGGTGCACGGGAGCCGGTATGCCGTACAGGTGCAGGCGACGAGGCGAATGGAGTTGAACCCGCTAGCCGGACACACGCAGCGGATGTACTCCTTGACTGGATATGGCACCGGCGACTGGATTACGGACATCCCAGTGGCTCCCACAAGGCGGATTGGGCCGGTGCATTTCGCCAATGCAATACGCTTCCGCCTCGCGCTGCCGTTTTCCACCCCTAAAAACTGCGACTGCTCAGAGCACACGGCCATCACTGACCCCCGGCTCCCAAACCACCTTCTCCGGTGCGGCACGGGCAAGCACCGCACTAACACCCACAATGAGCTGCGGGACGCATGCGTAAGCATGGCGCAGGATGCGGGCTTTATAGTACACAGGGAGTCAACGGCCTACTACCCCATCGAGGAACAAACGGCTGATTTCACAATGTTGGACAGAAGCAGTGGAGCGGTCTACATCTGTGACGTCACGGTCACTGACCCAATAAGCACCAGGGATCCGGAGGCTCAGAAAGGCAGAGGGTGGGCGGCACGTGAGCAGGCCGACAAGAAGATCAAGCACTATGCCAACCGCCCGGAGAACGTTGGCTTCTTCCCCCTCGCAGTGGACACTTACGGCTGCCCGTGTGCTGAGGTTCCCGTATTCCTTAAGCTCCTGGCAGACTCGGCGGCTCGGCGGCACTTCAACGCCGACTCCAAATCTTTCTATGCCGCCAAGTTCTTGCATCAGTTCCGGCAGCGTTGGTCCGTGGCCCTTCAACGGGCCCAATCCGTGGGGCTTCTGATGAAATTGGGTGAGGCTGCAGCAGCAGAGAATCCTCCTGTGGGGGGCATTGGGCATGAACTGCACCTGGGGGACTGTTTTGCGGTGGTGGAACCACTCCTGGAGATTTAGAGTGGGGTAGCAGGGTGGCAGCAGAGGTAGCCTAGGTGATGTTGCATCGTGTTTCATGTTGCTTGCTTTCTACCTTGCATGTGTGTACCTGCCGGCTCTATCAATACAAGGACCATTAGAGAGAGAGAGAGAGAGAGAGAGAGAGAGAGAGAGAGAGAGAGAGAGAGAGAGAGAGAGAGAGAGGCACCTAGTGACTTAGCCTCTCAAGCCTCCCCTAGCCTCCAAAGCCTCCCAAGTCCTAGTATAAAGGCCTCAACAGGCCTTGTTGCCTCTTCATTATTCGGTTTTTGGTTGGGTTTCTCTCCTAACCGAGCGGCTCGCAGAAGAGGGGAGAGAGAGAGAGAGAGGCACCTAGTGACTTAGCCTCTCAAGCCTCCCCTAGCCTCCAAAGCCTCCCAAGTCCTAGTATAAAGGCCTCAGCAGGCCTTGTTGCCTCTTCATTATTCAGTTTTTGGTTGGGTTTCTCTCCTAACCGAGCGGCTCGTGGGAGAGGAGAGAGAGAGAGAGAGGCACCTAGTGACTTAGCCTCTCAAGCCTCCCCTAGCCTCCAAAGCCTCCCAAGTCCTAGTATAAAGGCCCCAGCAGGCCTTGTTGCCTCTTCATTTTTCAGTTTTTGGTTGGGTTTCTCTCCTAACCGAGCGGGGCAGCAAGGGTCCACAAACACAAGTCGGTATATTCAGGAGCACACAAGCAATGGCAAAACCTATTGCCTAAAAGCTACGCAAACAACAATGGAGCAGGAGGAGGCAGGCACTAGAACTGATCCGCGCCAAGAACCGCCAGGAGCCCAGTCAGAGAGCGGACAACAACATCAAGACACTCGTCCCGTTGGCGACCATCTAGTGAGCCTCCAGGAGCAAGAGCTGCATGACCGTACGCCTGGATCAGGTGCACGGCCCGCAAGCCCTCTGCGAGGCGCCACAGCTGCCCAAGCGACGCCTCGGGGACCTCAGCCATGCAAGGAGGTCCCGCCCACGCCTGCAATTGCTCCACATGACCCGCCGGAACAACAGCAAATGCAGAGGGAGCAGGGGGAGGCGGAGCAGCTGCCGGCGGAGGCAGAGTGGCAGGCATAGGGAGCGCAACAGGAGGAGGAGGCACGAGGGGCAGAGTAACACGCGGCAAGTTGCTCTCTCTCGCCTGCCCGTTTCGCTCCTCGCGCACCGCAGCAGAAACGGCACGCTGAAGATCCGCCATCGTCACGGGCTGTTCATACGCCCAGCCACCACCACGACCGCGCCCTCCCCACCACCCACCACGACCGCCACGAGTCGCGTGCCAGTTTGCCTGAGGACCACGGCGCCGAGGGGAATCGTGGCGCCGCTGCGACGTTGCGCGCTCGTCACGAGGCGCAGGGGAATGGGGCCGAGGCTGTCGGCGGCCCGGAGACGGCGGACGTCGAGCAGGCGGGGCGGCGACAGGCGGAGCAGGATCAGGAACTACCTGGACAGCCGTCGGAACGGCCGCCGCCTGCGCTACAACTGGGGCCTGGTCGGTAGTGGTGGAAGACTCCGCCATCGGTGACGAAGCAACGGCCGCAACAGGCGCAACAAGGTCAACAACGGTGGGTGCTGAGGCAGGGACTCCTGGGACAGGCGGAGCAACAGCAGGGCTGCTACAGTGTTCACAGGGACAGCGGACAGAACAGCAGGAGCGGCGCATGCAGGAGCCTCGACGGGAGGCGGAGGGTCCAAGTCGACAACAAAGGCAGGCAGAACGGGCAGCGGCGACGGCAGAGCCGCGCTCGTCACGAGGAGTGGATCCAGAGGCAGTGAGACACCAGCGGCAGGAGGCGCCGACTTCGGGGCAGGTGGGACTGGCGGCTTCAGCGCAGCAATCCCCGAGACTAATGCAGGTGGGGACCTTCCGCTCACCGTTGACACAGCGGCAGCGTGCGATGGGGTTAGCCACGACTCGCCAGCAATCACCATCGCGAGTGAGAAGAGGACGAGGAGCGAGACGGCAGGAAGGACGCGGGGTAGAGGGCGGTCTAGATAATGCGTTCCAGTCTGCAGGACGACGGGCTTTAACGCTACTTGATACTAAAAGGGATGAAAGAAATGACCCGTCTTATAGGGAGGAGACACACGGGGAAAGCAGCAGCAGCGATGGAGAAGGCAAGGATGAGGAGAGAGAGCAGTTGGGTAGAGGAAGGGGGAGGAATCAGAGGGGAGCGGCAGTGCAACCAGGAAATGGACGAGAGCCACAAGATGGGGATCGGGCAGCCACAATCCCAACCCCGCACCCCACCCATGCTCCGACCCGCGGGCGTGCAAATCGAACCGCAATGGATTAGGCAAATGCGGCTCGCCAGCTTCAAATCCCGCGATATTTCTCGCCAGAGGAGCTGGCGAGGCGGGCAAAAAAAATCAGGGAGGTCGCGAACTGGGACATCTCACCTCTCTGCGACAGTCGTCAGCCCACGCTGTTACGACGGCTACCGCCAAATTTATGCGAGATTTTCTCACTCGTGCTACTGACACCCCTGCTACACCTCGCGCGGAACCCAGACTCAATCGCAGTCTGGCGGATACTCCTCTTCCTCCCCCGCCTCACACTTTGACAGGGTTCGGCGAAGCGCCCTGATTGGTCAAAAATCAAAGCCCGGCTTCGGGCATTTCAGCGAGGCGAGTGGCACCAGCTGTACCTGGATGCGGTGGAAGCTGTCAACACGCCTCCCCCGCCACGTCATCAACTTGACGAGATCGGCTCCATCAGCAGGGCGGAGGGGCTCGCGAAGAAAGGAAATTTACGCCGAGCCGTGTAGGCGCTCGAGTTAACGCCAGTCTGTACACCTAGCCCGGAATTACTGGCCGAGCTCCGTCAGAAACACCCTGCAGCTGACCCAGACCCCCTCACCTGGCCAGACCCCGCCAAACCTTCAAACCTCGAGATCTCATACGCGGATTTTTCGAAGCTGCTGAGCCGATGCGAGAACGGTGTCGGGGCCGGCCCGAGTGGGATGACATTTGAGCATCTTCATGATGCTTCAGTAACAAATGTAGTTGTCTCCACCCACCTGCACGCCTTGATAAATACAATTCTGCGAGGGAAATTGCCGCTGAAAGTAGCGGAGCTGCTCACGGCTTCGCATTTGATAGCTCTGGCCAAGCCTGAAGGTGGGACCCGCTCTATTGCAATTGGTGAATGTCTGATGAGACTGACTGCAAAGGCCGCGCTGTCAGCACTAGGCGAAGCGGCGCGGGGGTACTTTCTACTGCTACAGTACGGGGTGGCTGTACCTGGGGGAGCAGAGGCAATCATCCACAGCGCCCGAGCATACACAGACGCACACCCAGACTGCCTCGTCTTGCAAACCGACATCTCTAACGCTTTCAACAGCATATCGAGACAAGCGATAATTACAGCATTACAAGAACCGGCCCTATCACCCCTGCTGCCCCTAGTGAAACTGACCTACGGCCATCCGTCTTCACTGCTCTTAGACGCTAGCTTCAGTAGCACGCCTCTGAAAAGTGAACGAGGGGTACGACAAGAGGACCCCTTAGGTCCCCTATTGTTCGCGGCTAGAATTCACCCAGCACTACAAGCAACAGCTACCGCACATCCAGGCATACTGTGCCTGGCATACGCTGATGACGTTAGCTTTTTGGGCAAACTTCAAGAGACGGTCGCCGCTTTTTCCCACTTCACGGACCAACTCTATCAAGTAGGTTTGCGGCACAATCCAAGAAAATGCGCCGCATGGAGCAGCCGTCCGTTAGATGAAACAGTGAAGCTGCCGCTCGGGGTACCAACCAGTAACAATGGAGTCAGGCTCCTCGCCAGCTTCCTAGGAACACTAGACGGCGCAGCCTCCTTCCTCTCTGCACAGTTACAGGCCATGTCCAAGCCGCTGCCCCTGATAAAACGGATGGACCCATAGCTAGCATCCCTTCTGCTCACCCGCTGTATCTCACGCCGAATAGCCTATCTCACACGCACAACTCCACTACACCTTCTGGACGGCAGTACATGGTCACAGTGGGGTAGAGACCTACTGTCCACCCTCCTAACGGCGTGCGGCATACGATTCCCAGCAGACAGCACTGAGCGAACTTGGGTCTAGGAGCAGTCATCGCTTCCACTGTTAGGGGGCATAGGACTCACGGACCCCACGGTGGAGGGTACATTTGGCTTCGTAGCAAGCTTCACACAGGCATCACTCCTCCTTAGCACCCTACCGCTAGAGTCGGAAGAAGCCCTGACGGCGGTCACGGACCACATGCTGCTGCCGCGAGACGTATCTACCGACCTGCATTGTTGGCTGTCTGAATATGAAGCGTCGCTCCCACAGGAAGCCAGAGACATCCTAGACAAAGAGCGACTAGAGCCAAAGGGTTTGAAGCTGCAGAACGAGCTTGGGGTGAGGGTGCAGGGCAGCAGATATGCATCGCAAGTGCAGGCAACACGGCTCATGAGGCTAAACCCACTGTCAGGCCATACACAACGGTTTTTCTCACTGACAGGCTACGGTATAGGGGACTTGCTGACAGCAGTACCAATAGAATCAACCCAATGCGTAGGGGCAGAGCACTTCGCCAACGCTGTCTGCTTTAGGCTCGGGCTTCCCTTCCCCACACCGAAAAACTGTGACTGTTCTAAACACATTGAGATCAAAGACCCACGGCTTCCTAACCACCTATTCCGCTGCGGCACAGGAAAGCACAGAACCAACACCCACAACGAACTACGGGACGCGTGCATCACAATGGCACAAGACGCTGGCTTTATACTCTACAAGGAATCAGCAGCATACTGCTCCATAGAAGAACAGACCGCGGACTTCACCATGCGCTGCAGAAGCACAGGGGCGGTCTATGCATGCCACGTGACGATCACAGACCCCATTAGCATTAGGGACCCCAAGGCTTCCAAAGGGAGAGGATGGGCGGCAAGGGAGGCAGCAGACAAGAAAATCAGTCACTACGCTAACCGGCCTGACACGGTCGGTTTCTTTCCCTTGGCGGTCGAGACATATGGCTGCCCCTGTGCCGAGGTCCCACAGTTTTTGAAGTTGTTAGAGGATACAGCTGCTCGGCGCCACTTCAACGCCCAACCAACCTCATATCACGCAGCTAAATTCCTCCACCTCTTCAGGCAGAGATGGTCCGTGGCTCTCCAAAGAGCACAGTCCGTAGGGTACGTCATCAAGTCTTGTCACGCGGCTGTGGCCGAGAATCCCCCGTGCAGTCCGAGCTCCACCTTGGGGACTGCTGTACTGTGCTAGAACAGCGCACCACTGACAAGCGAACGCGGCGTACGCCAGGGAGACCCACTGGGGCCACTTCTATTTGCAGCAGGGATACACGCTACACTCCGAGAAACTGCCGAAGCACACCCGGACGTGCTGTGCCTGGCATATGCTGACGATGTCACCTTCCTGGGTGACACAGACCGCACTGTAGCTGCATTCACATGCTTCACGACAAAATTGGCGCGCCTGGGCCTCGAACACAACCCACAGAAGTGTAGTGCCTGGAGCTCCTGCGCAATTGACACATCCTGCCTTCCGCCAGGAGTGCCGTTCTCTAAAGGTGGCATGAAACTACTGGGTAGCTTCGTGGGGCCAGACAGCGGCGCAGCTCGGTTCCTGGCGGGTCAGCTCGCCGAGATGGCGAAACCCTTACCCCTGCTCGAGCGAACGGACCCCCAGGTCGCAGCGCTGCTACTTACGCGATGCATATCGCGACGAGTTGCATATCTCACCAGGACGACCCCACTGCACCTTCTCCCTCGTGACACATGGAGCCAGTGGGGTAGGGATCTGCTCGCCACGCTCCTCACAGCTTGCGATATCCGTGTTCCCACGTGTCGAACCGAACAGTCACGGGTCTGGGAGCAAGCATCACTGCCGCCATCCTTGGGAGGGCTGGGCATCACCGACCCCCTAGTCGAAGGGATCTATGGTTTCGCAGCCAGTTTTACGCAGGCGGCATTGTACCTCGGGTGTTTACCGCTGGAAGAAGATACCGCCCTCACCCTGGCACGGAATCATATGCTACTGCCACGGGCTGACAGCACACCGCTACACGAATGGCTGAAGGAGTGTCAGGAGGCACTGCCGCAGGATGCACGGGAGATACTCGAGACGGAGCGGCTCAAACGTTCCGACATCCGGCTCCAACACGTGCTTGGACTCAAGGTCCACGGAAGCAGATACGCAAAGCAGGTGCAGGCGACGAGGCGCATGAAGCCGAATCCGCTTGCGGGGCACACACAGAGGATGTTTTCAATGACGGGCTACGGCACAGGCGACTGGCTCACCGCAATCCCCATTGCCCCTGCTAGGCGGATAGGGCCGGTTCACTTCGCAAATGCGGTTCGTTTCCGACTCGGCCTACCGTTTTCGACCCCCAAAAACTGTGACTGCGCTGACCACACGGCTATCACAGACCCCCGCCTTCCGAACCACCTGCTCCGCTGCGGCACAGGCAAGCACCGCACGAACACGCACAACGAGCTAAGGGATGCCTGCGTCAGCATGGCGCAAGACGCAGGGTTTATAGTGCACAGAGAGTCGGCCGCCTACTGCCCCATCGAGGAGCAAACCGCCGACTTCACTATGACCGACAGAAGCAGTGGGGCGGTTTACATCTGCGATGTAACCATCACTGACCCCATCAGCACCAGGGACCCAGAGGCACAGAAGGGCAGGGGGTGGGCGGCGCGTGAGCAAGCGGACAAGAAAATAAAACATTACGCCAACCGCCCAGAGACGATAGGCTTCTTCCCACTGGCGGTAGACACCTACGGCTGCCCATGTGCCGAGGTCCCGGTCTTCCTCAAGCTCCTGGCAGACACAGCGGCTCGGCGCCACTTCAACGCCGACTCAAAATCCTTCTATGCCGCCAAGTTTCTGCATCAATTCAGACAGAGGTGGTCTGTGGCCCTCCAGAGGGCTCAGTCAGTGGGACTCTTGATCAAATTGGGGGAGGCTGCAGCAGCTGAGAACCCACCTGTTGGAGGCATAGGGCAGGAGATGCACCTTGGGGACTGCTTTGCGGTGGTCGAGCCTTTGCTGGAGCTCTAGAGTGTGTGACGGTGTGGTAGTTGTGTGACTGGTTGGCTTTGTTTGTTGGTTACCTAGGCCCTTATACCGTGCATGCTTGTACTTTCCTGCTATATCAATACAAGGACCATTAGAGAGAGAGGCACCTAGTGACTTAGCCTCTCAAGCCTCCAAAGCCTCCCTAGCTCTAGTATGAAGGCTGTTGTGGCCTCATTCCCATTTCATTATTCGGTTTTTCGTTTAGTTCTTCTCCCAAACCGAGCGGCTCGCACCGGCCGACGCTCGACAGCGCGGCCTGCGGCCGCGCGCTTGGGACGCAAGTGTCAACATACACAAACAGCTATAATCAGGGACAAACACGCAATGACAAGTTCATCTACCTAGGAAACACTCGAAACAACAATGGAGCAGGAGGGGGAGGGCTCTAGAACTGATCAACGTCGAGAACAGCTAGGAGCCCAGTCAGAGAGCGGTCTAGCTCCCGCACCACCGCAACTCCTCCCCTCGCAGGCGCAGCCAACACGTGCGCCAGGAGCTCCGCGAGCCGATCCACGGCGTCAAGACACTCGTCCCGGGAACCGCCATCCAGGGTGTTCCCACGGGAGAGACCCATGTGATCGTACATGTGGATCAGATGCACAGCCCGCAAACCCTCAGAGAGGCGCCACAACTGCCCAAGGGTCGCCTCTAGAACCTCTGCCACGCGGGAAGGAACCACGAACGTCTGGAACGGCAACGCGGCACCAGCAGCATGAGGAGCAAAATCACCAGGCAGAAGGGACGGATAAGGAGCAGGGGGAACAGGAGGATGATGAGGAGCCGCCGCCGGTGAAGTCACAGGAGGTGCAACAGGAGGAGGAGCGGCAGATGCACGAGAGAACTGCTGGTTCGTCTGCAGGGCCCTCTCCTCGCGCATCGCAGCCGTTACAACCCGCTGCAAGTCCACCATCGTCACGGGCCCATCGAACACCTCACCACGTCCACGACCGTGACCTCCCCTTCAGCCCCCTCGCCCACCCCGTCACGCGTGCCAGTTCTCGCCCGATGAGCAGCGCTGAGGAGACTCCTTTCGACGCCGCGAGGACTCCCGCTCATCACGCGGGAAGGGCGAATGGGGTCGTGATGGGCGGCGATCGGGTGACTGCGGACGACACGGCTACCAGGCGGAACCAGCGGAGGCGCTGCAGGCGCCGACTGAACAGCCTTGGCAGACACCACCGCAGGGGCTGGGCCGCTAGTGGTGGCGGACACCGCTGCCAGCACCAAGTCGCCGCCAAGAGTGGCAGGGGCGACCATCGGCCCCGCAGTTGGCGCCGACACAGTTCTCGGGGTAGGCGGAAATGGCGGCTTCGCCGCAACGTTTGCCGATGCAGTCACTGGCGGTGAATTTTTGCGCACCACTGACGCAACGACAACGTGCTTTGGCAAGAGCTCGAGCCCACCAGCAATCACCATCGCAAGGAGGAAGGTGTCGGGGCGCGGGACGACGAGGAGGAAGCGGTACAGGAGGGGGACCTGAGAAGGCGTTTCAGGCAGCAGGTCGACTGGCTTTAATAATGCTAGCTGCTAACACGGAGGCTACTTATCCTGAGGAAGCAGCGGACCCTACTTATAGGGAGGAACCTCAACCACTATCCAGCAGTGGCGAGAATGAAGGAGACGGGGAGGAAGGACAAACGAGGAGAGAGAATCAAGTTAGGGGGCGAGATGCAGCTGCGCAGCTGAGGAACGGAGGGGAGTCACGGGCTGGCAATCAAACGGCTACAAATCCAACCACATCAACCACCCCATCATCGAACCGCATCCGCGCACATCGGACCGCGAGCGCACAAACCAACACGGCGCCGCAGATGCCACCCCCGCGCTACTTTTCGCTGGCGAGGCACGCAGACGGGTTTGCAGAAGTGGCAAACTGGGACATAACGGAGCTCTGTGATAGTCGCCAACCCCCTCTGTTATGACGATTACTGCCCAATTTGTGCCACTTCTTCTCGCTGGCATTACTGACACCGCTACTACTCCTCTCGCGAAACCCCGACTCCATCGCAGGCTGGCGGTTACTGTTTTTTCTCCCGCACCTAACACTGCGCCAGGCCTCAACACGGCATCCAGATTGGTCGCAGGTCAAGGCGCGACTGCGTGCGTTCCAACGAGGAGAATGGGAATAGCTGTACTCTGACGCAGTTGAAGCGGTCAACACACCACCCCTGCCGCGTCACCAGCCAGATGACGCGGGCGTCATCAGCCAAACCGAAGGGTTGGCAAAGCGGGGAAGCCTACGTCGGGCTGTCCTGGCTCTCGAGTCAACACCAGACTGCAAACCGAGTCCCCAAATTCTGGACGAGCTCCGCCGCAAGCACCCACCAGCCGACGCCGAACCACTCGACTGGCCACCCAGCACCGAACCAGCAGGAATGGAAATTGCCCACGTAGATTTTGTGAAGTTACTGAGCTGATGCGAGAACGGGGTGGGAGCCGGCCCGAGCGGGACGAACTTTGAACACATTCGCGACGTGGCGGTCACAAACGCATTCGGCTGCACCCACCTCCACGCCTTGGTTAACACTATCCTGAAAGGGAAGCTGCCACAGCCTGTAGCTGAATTGCTCACGCCATCACGTCTGATAGCCCTGGCCAAGCTAGAAGGTAGTGCCCCCCTGATAGTGATAGGCAAATGCCTGACATGTCTGGCAGCAAAGGCCACCTTCCATGGTGAAGGTGAATATGTATTCTTGCCTCGCAAGTTGAGAGCATGAGATAAGGTTGGCTGCCAATTCAGGAACATGAAGCACACCCTTCACATTCAGCACCTCCCCCTCCTTCCCCTTAATGGTGATGGTGCCGATGCCGATTGCTTGCAGCGTATCTTTGCTCCCCACAATCACATTTCTGGAGTTAGATGGGAGGGAGTGATATGTGGTTAAGACATCGCGCTGAGGTACCATTCCACAGGTTGCTCCAGAGTCTAGAATGAGCTGATTGGGGTCAGCCAACGTATGACCAGCAAGCACCGTCTCTTTCTATAAGGATAAGGAGGAGAAGCCATCATTCGATAAGTCCTCCTTTCCCTTCTTTGTAGAATTCCACTACTACAGCAGCTTGATAGAGCTCAAAAGCACGATTCCAACACACCAAAGATTGCAGGAAACGGTCCACTATATCCAGAGTTACACACAAACATAGCAGTGATAATGACTTGGTTGATTTCTGGTTTGTGCTCTCTGGTTTTATACTAGGACGCAATACAAAATAAAAGAACACAAGAAAGTGTCGACCCGGGTGGCACGTTGAATTTCGTCGATGCGAAATTCGGAGCCTTGAATTTTGCCGAGCAAATTCCATTGACTGGAATTCCGTAGACGAGAATTTCCGCGACAAGAATTCCGTCGACCACCGACGGTAACTCCCGTGCTAATTCCGTTGACTTCGACACTTCGCTGCTGAGTTTCAAACCGAACGCGACCCGAGCTTGATTTTGCCAAACTGTCCCCAATCTGTCCCCAAACTGTCCTGACAGGTCACTTTCGGGACGCTTGAATCGAAAGGTCTCCAGTTTGAAATTCGCGTGCACCATAACTTGCGCCTTAGCAGAAACTGTCCTGAATCTGTCCTGAGACACTTTCAGGACAGATTTGAAGGTCACGAGTTCGAATCCCAGCGCAGACATTTTGTTGCTCATGGCAGCATTTCCTTCTAACGCGCCCCCTTGCTGTCAGGAGCACGCTGGACCAGCCCGGCTGCTGCACAGCATCGGTTGAAGACTGCCTTATCGAGCCGCTTCGTGAAGAAGTTTGCGGGCTGCGCCATCGTAGGGATGTGTTGCACCTCCAACTTCTTTATGCGCACCATGTCCTGTAGCCACATGTGGCGACGGTCCACATGCTTCATGAGCCCCTGCAGCCCGCCCGCCTGGCTGAGCTGCACCGCTGCCATGTTGTCGACGTACATGGTGGTGGGGACACCCTTCTTGAGCAGTTGAAACTCCCACAGCAGGAACCTTTCCCGCTTCCACCGCAGCCACAAGCTCGCTCTCGGTGGAGGAAAGTTTGGTCGCACCCTGTAGCTTCTTGGCCTGCCATGAAACGGCAGCTCCACCAAGCTTGAAGAGGTAGCCTCCCGTGGACGACCGGTTCTCCTTGTCGCCTACATCATCCGCATCCGCATACCCTACGAGAGTCGAACTCTCTGGTCCTCCCTTCAACAGCAGCCCCTTGTCCGGTGAGGCAGCCTAGTAGGAGAGTGTGCGGATGAGCTTACATATGCCAATGCGCATCCGTCCTGAGGTGTGTACCTGCTGCAAGGCGGTTGGTCATGGTGTGATCGGCAAACAGCTCAGCATCCTCCATGACAAAGCTGGTAGAGGAGAGAGGGGTGATCGGCTGCTTCTTCAGTGGCGCCCCCTTGAAGAACCGCTGCTGCACCTTCGCCACATGCATTCTGGTGCAGGAGGAGCGTCTTGTTGGGGTGGTCGCACACAATCTGCAGACCAAGATAGCCTTCCGTGGATGACATGTAGTCCACCACGAGGAGACCTTTGTCCACCACCTTGCCTTCAGGTCCGGTCAAGGTTACCTCGAGGTTGATGATGATGCTCCTCAATCCCCCTTCCTCCTCATCAGCCTCATCCAAGTACTCCACATCATAGTAGATGTCCGTGCCATAAGCACCTCCAGCAAGCAATGCAATGCCATACATGTTGTTGCCATCAACCGCATCTAAGGCTGTCATGGTGGATGCGGGAAGCCGAGCAGGTGGCATACCCTTGTTGGACCTGCTAGAATGACATGGGGGTGGGGGAGTGGGATGGAGGGGCGGAACCGTGGGTATGGGGTCCTTCCCATGGGTTGCCGCCGATTTCAGGTCCGTTGCCTCTCCTTCCTTGTCTTCATCAGCCGCACGACGTCCATCCGCAGAGGGACCAACCTGTGGTCCCACAGATGCCAAGCCAGCAGCTAAGGATGGACAGAGAGCTGGCGGAGCCATGGTTGCGTTGCTGCCCACATGGTCAACCGAACGATCAAACGGTTGTTTGCCCCCTTGCACGGATGGCACTGAGATTATGATGACGATACGTGACGGCGGCTGGTTCTGCTCAGGGCCATGGACCATCCCAAGAACCTCCCCCTCTCGCTCGTCAGGCAGCGGAAGCGTTTGACGAGTGAGTTTGGCATCTTGGGAGGAGGCGCTCGACGTGTCCTCCCCTCCTTTCTCTAGGTCCATGCCTAGCATGCCACAGTTTGTGGCTGTCCACTGCGCCACACCAGCATGGTCATTCTCAAGGTGAGTGTGCCGCAGGTTGAGCATCGCCTCGGTCCCCACTACATATGTTGTGAGGTTGGCCGCTTTGTCATTCTCTTCCGGCGCGCTTAACACCACCTCAGAAAATGTTTTAGGCATACCATTGCATGCCACCTCAGCCGCCATGCCATTGCATGCCGCCGTATTGTTGCATATTGCTGCAGCCACCGTGCTGTTGCATGCCGCCGCAGCCGCCCTGCCGTTGCATGTTGCCGCAGCCGCCCTGCCATTGCATGTTGCTGCAGTCGCCGTGCCGTTGCATGCCGCTGCAGCCCCTGTGCTGTTGCTCGCCACTCCACCCACCATGTTGGTGCATGCCGCTGCAGCCGCCGTGCCGTTGCATGCCGCTGCAGCCGTTGCACCGTTCCTTGCTGGCCCCGGTTTCAGGTCAAGGCAGTGAAGGCGATGGCGGTATCGTGCCGTTGCAGCCACTTGACATTCTGATGCGATGATGCGAGTGACACCTTCCTCAGTTTGCAGCTTTGCTCCCTTGTCCAAGAGCTGCCCAGAGGAGACCAAGTTGGCCGTCATTCCTGGCACAAAGAGGACATCATGTAGGGTCACACGCAAGCCGTTAGTGCCCTCCAGCAAAACCTCACCAACACCGGCAACTTCGTGCATAGAACCATCAAACCCTTTGACTGATTTCGTTGCAGATGGGTCGCGGATCACCGTGAACCAATCCTTGCGGCCGGTCATGTGTTGGGAGCGTCCTGAGTCAAGGAACCACAAGTCCTTGTCGTCGGCCAGCAACTTTGCAGCCGAACATGCGACGGTGAGCGCCACACCCTTCCCGTCTCCTTCAGCTACATTCGCGGCTGCCGCATGCGTTGTATCTTTCTTCTTGTTGGGGCACTTGGCAGCCATGTACCCCTCCTCATTGCAGTTGTAGCAGCGCCCCTTGAAGGGGGCTTGCATCTTCTCCCGCTTGCCATCCTTCTTCTTGTCCGTCTGCTCCCTTTCCCCTTTTCCTTCCTTCCCGTTGACCTCTGTTGTAGCCATGGTGGTGTTGACAGCGCCCGAGAAACTAGATTCATCGCTGGTGATCTGCTTCTAACTCTGTTCGATGGAGAGAGTCTGCTCCTCCATCAACACCTCGCTGCACACGTGTTCCACCGTCATGTCAGGGCTGGAAATTTCGAGCTTGCGGCGAAGAAATCCGTACTCTGGTGGCAGGCCCTTCAGCATGTGAGCGGCAAACGTAGCCATGTGGACCTCCTATCCAGTGGTCAGTAGCTCCGCTCGGATGGTGCGGGCCCTCTTCCAGTAGGATTCCGCCGTCTCATCATCTCCCTTCCTGAGTTGGGCTAACTGGGTCTGAAGTAGGGAAGCGTGGAGGGCATCACGAACTTGATAAGTAGATAGGATATATGCCCATGCTAGCTGCTCGGCTTTCTCTCGATGAGAGAAACCAGAGATGGACATTCGGATGGGTGGAGAAACACATCGGTTCAGCACCATGAATGCAAGCATTTGGCCCTTTGCGTACTCCCTTCGTTGCAAGGGGTTGTTCGGGGCTGGGCTTGGTGCTGTCCCGTTGCAAAACTGCCACAAATCAGCACACTAGAGCTGAGGTCGGATGGCGCTCACCCACGCAGTAAGGTCGTGCCTTCCCCCCAGCAGCGGCTTCACGGAGATGTGTTCAACTCCAAACTTGAATTGACCGTAGCTCGTCCCGATCATTCCCGTGTTAATGGTCGGTGCAACAGCTCGTTCATCAATGCCCACGGCACCAGGAGCCTCGTGCACAGCTTCTCCTTTACCGATTCCTCCTTGCTGGCCGCTCGCAGGTGCTTGCTCCGCCGCGCACTCCCGAACCATGCGTAGTAGTCGGCCATCCACAATGAGGTCGACAACCTCATCATGCAAGTTAGGGTGGTGCTCACGAACGGACGCCTCCAACTCCTGACGGGCATTCAGGCCCTCAATGCTCGTTAACCACTCCATGCGCGGTCAAAACGAGCGTCGGCCACACCAACGTAGGAACGAAGTGACGGGAGGACGGAATCAAGCCGCTAGTTGGATCAACGCAGATAACGCAGCTCTGATACCATGTAGAATTCCACTGCTATAGCAGCTTGATAGAGCTCAGAATCACGATTCCAACGCACCAAAGATTGCAGGAAACGGTCCACTATATCCAGAGTTACACACAAACATAGCAGTAATAATGACTTGGTTGATTTCTGGTTTGTGCTCTCTGGTTTTATACTAGGACGCAATACAAAATAAAAGCACACAAGAAAGTGTCGACCCGGGTGGCACGTTGAGTTTCATCGACGCGAAATTCGGAGCCTTGAATTTTGCCGAGCGAATTCCATTGACTGGAATTCCGTAGACGAGAATTTCCGCGACAAGAATTCCGTCGACCACCGACTGTAACTCCCGTACGAGTTTCAAACCGAACGCGACCCGAGATTGATTTCGCCAAAGTGTCCCCAATCTGTCCCCAAACTGTCCTGACAGGTCACTTTCGGGACACTTGAATAGAAAGGTCTCCAGTTCGAAACTCGCGTGCACCATAACATGCGCCTTAGCAGAAACTGTCCTGAATCTGTCCTGAGACACTTTCAGGACAGATTTGAAGGTCACGAGTTCGAATCCCAGTGCAGATTTTTTGTTGCTCATGGCAGCATTTCCTTCTAACATTCTTATCCTCGTTTGCCGCCGCTGCTGCCGCTTTCTCTTTCCTGCCCTTCTTGTTCCATGCTCCATTCTTCATCCTCCTCTCCACCCACTCAGTCCTATTGACAGGTGGAGCCTCTCCTGGGTACCCTTGAGGCTTCCACCCATCTGGTCGGCTCCAGCACTCCTTCCAAGAGTGCTTCCGGTTGCATCCAAGGACGAGGCACTTGTCGAGCTCCTTCTTCTTCCCCCCACCTCCATGCCGCTGCCGGTATTTCTTGGATGCAGCCCTATCACCTGCCCCCATTCCCCCTTCAACTCCTCTACCAGCATCCCGTTTGCGAGCCTTATCAGAGACCAACACCTCCCCTATCCAGGCCTTGGTCCATTTCTGTTGCTCAAGGTGAAGGTACTGTAGTAAGGCCTCGTTCGCCTCTTGGTCCAGCCCATGGAGTGCGGTGTAGATGATCTCCTTCTCATCTACAGTGTAGTTCAACTCCTCTAAGGCTCTCACATACTCATCCACCCTCTGGAGATACTGCACCATGTTCTCCCCATCCCCATAGTTGCGTTCCATGGTGTAAAACCGCTTCCTTCAGGTGAGTATGCTTAGCAGCCCTTTTTGCAAGTGCCGATCTTGAACTCTCTTCCATGCTTGGGCAGCTGCTCCTTGGTTCCCCTTCAGGTCAATCAGCATCTTTAGGAGCTCTAGTTGGCCTTCCAAGGCCCAACACAGGTACTGGAAGGCTTGCTTGTCCTTGCGGTCCCATGCTTCCTGTGCCTTAACAATCTCCTCCGCACTAGGCCGTTGCCTTCCGGTTCGCAGTGCTGCTGATCCACCTCCACTTCCCTTAGTTATGGATGAGCTAGAGGCTCCCCCAGCCCCTTCTCTCACTTGGCTAGATATTCCAGTAGATGCCTTTCCTTCATCAGCTTCAGGTCTTCGCTCTGATCCCTCCAAAACGCCCTCTAGGTCTTTAATACCTAGCCAAAGCGTAAACTGGAATCGCCATAGCGAAAAATCCGAGCCGGTGAACCTAGGAGGGCCATCTAATTTCTGGGCCATAACTAACCCTAGATCTGGAGGTTCTTAAGCCAATTCGAAATATGATAATAGGAGGGAGTGTCGCAGGCCTAACCAGCTCTCATACCACTGATGGAAAGCAAGCGAATCTGTGGAGCGTACAAGAGATTAAGTCCGCCGACTTCGACGGAACATTGCGTGCAGCTCACGTAACCTTAAACTATGAGCAGGTACGCATTGGAAACGGCTTAATTTCTACTTTCCTGATTGGTAACGCATGCCTTCAACCAAGATCTAGGCCGATCGCTATCGTGATTTAAGTGCGACGGGGTATCCTGGCGAAATTACTTGGCAGCCATGGATTAGATCAAGAAAGTAGCTTTAGCAAGAGTTCAGATCTGCAAAGTGACGAGTTGTTCAAACCCTACCAACCCAACCCTCGCCCTACAACAATCCTCAGCAGGCCTTGTTGCCTCTTCATTATTTAGTTTTTGGTTGGGTTTCTCTCCTAACCTCGCGGGAGAGGAGAGAGAGAGAGAGAGAGAGAGAGAGAGGCACCTAGTGACTTAGCCTCTCAAGCCTCCCCTAGCCTCCAAAGCCTCCCAAGTCCTAGTATAAAGGCCTCAACAGGCCTTGTTGCCTCTTCATTATTCGGTTTTTGGTTGGGTTTCTCTCCTAACCGAGCGGCTCGCAGAAGAGGGGAGAGAGAGAGAGAGAGAGAGGCACCTAGTGACTTAGCCTCTCAAGCCTCCCCTAGCCTCCAAAGCCTCCCAAGTCCTAGTATAAAGGCCTCAGCAGGCCTTGTTGCCTCTTCATTATTCAGTTTTTGGTTGGGTTTCTCTCCTAACCGAGCGGCTCGTGGGAGAGGAGAGAGAGAGAGAGGCACCTAGTGACTTAGCCTCTCAAGCCTCCCCTAGCCTCCAAAGCCTCCCAAGTCCTAGTATAAAGGCCCCAGCAGGCCTTGTTGCCTCTTCATTATTCAGTTTTTGGTTGGGTTTCTCTCCTAACCGAGCGGGGCAGCAAGGGTCCACAAACACAAGTCGGTATATTCAGGAGCACACAAGCAATGGCAAAACCTACTGCTTAAAAGCTACGCAAACAACAATGGAGCAGGAGGAGGCAGGCACTAGAACTGATCCGCGCCAAGAACCGCCAGGAGCCCAGTCAGAGAGCGGACAACAACATCAAGACACTCGTCCCGTTGGCGACCATCTAGTGAGCCTCCAGGAGCAAGAGCTGCATGACCGTACGCCTGGATCAGGTGCACGGCCCGCAAGCCCTCTGCGAGGCGCCACAGCTGCCCAAGCGACGCCTCGGGGACCTCAGCCATGCAAGGAGGTCCCGCCCACGCCTGCAATTGCTCCACATGACCCGCCGGAACAACAGCAAATGCAGAGGGAGCAGGGGGAGGCGGAGCAGCTGCCGGCGGAGGCAGAGTGGCAGGCATAGGGAGCGCAACAGGAGGAGGAGGCACGAGGGGCAGAGTAACACGCGGCAAGTTGCTCTCTCTCGCCTGCCCGTTTCGCTCCTCGCGCACCGCAGCAGAAACGGCGCGCTGAAGATCCGCCATCGTCACGGGCTGTTCATACGCCCAGCCACCACCACGACCGCGCCCTCCCCACCACCCACCACGACCGCCACGAGTCTCATGCAAGTTCGCCTCAGGACCACGGCGCCGAGGGGAATCGTGGCGCCGCCGCGACGTTGCGCGCTCGTCACGAGGCGCAGGGGAATGGGGCCGAGGCTGTTGGCGGCCCGGAGACGGCGGACGTCGAGCAGGCGGGGCGGCGACAGGCGGAGCAGGATCAGGAACTACCTGGACAGCCGTCGGAACGGCCGCCGCCTGCGCTACAACTGGGGCCTGGTCGGTAGTGGTGGAAGACTCCGCCATCGGTGACGAAGCAACGGCCGCAACAGGCGCAACAAGGTCAACAACGGTGGGTGCTGAGGCAGGGACTCCTGGGACAGGCGGAGCAACAGCAGGGCTGCCACAGTGTTCACAGGGACAGCGGACAGAACAGCAGGAGCGGCGCCTGCAGGAGCCTCGACGGGAGGCGGAGGGTCCAAGTCGACAACAAAGGCAGGCAGAACGGGCAGCGGCGACGGCAGAGCCGCGCTCGTTACGAGGAGTGGATCCAGAGGCAGTGAGACACCAGCGGCAGGAGGCGCCGGCTTCGGGGCAGGTGGGACTGGCGGCTTCAGCGCAGCAATCCCCGAGACTAATGCAGGTGGGGACCTTCCGCTCACCGTTGACACAGCGGCAGCGTGCGATGGCGTTAGCCACGACTCGCCAGCAATCACCATCGCGAGTGAGAAGAGGACGAGGAGCGAGACGGCAGGAAGGACGCGGGGTAGAGGGCGGTCTAGATAATGCGTTCCAGTCTGCAGGACGACGGGCTTTAACGCTACTTGATACTAAAAGGGATGAAAGAAATGACCCGTCTTATAGGGAGGAGACACACGGGGAAAGCAGCAGCAGCGATGGAGAAGGCAAGGATGAGGAGAGAGAGCAGTTGGGTAGAGGAAGGGGGAGGAATCAGAGGGGAGTGGCAGTGCAACCAGGAAATGGACGAGAGCCACAAGATGGGGATCGGGCAGCCACAATCCCAACCCCGCACCCCACCCATGCTCCGACCCGCGGGCGTGCAAATCGAACCGCAATGGATCAGGCAAATGCGGCTCGCCAGCTTCAAATCCCGCGATATTTCTCGCCAGAGGAGCTGGCGAGGCAGGCAAAACAATTCGTGGAGGTCGCGAACTGGGACATCTCACCTCTCTGCGACAGTCGTCAGCCCCCGCTGTTACGACGGCTACCGCCAAATTTATGCGAGATTTTCTCACTCGTGCTACTGACACCCCTGCTACACCTCGCGCGGAACCCAGACTCAATCGCAGGCTGGCGGATACTCCTCTTCCTCCCCCGCCTCACACTTTGACAGGGTTCGGCGAAGCGCCCTGATTGGTCAAAAATCAAAGCCCGGCTTCGGGCATTTCAGCGAGGCGAGTGGCACCAGCTGTACCTGGATGCGGTGGAAGAAGTCAACACGCCTCCCCCGCCACGTCATCAACCTGACGAGATCGGCTCCATCAGCAGGGCGGAGGGGCTCGCGAAGAAAGGAAATTTACGCCGAGCCATGCTGGCGCTCGAGTTAACGCCAGTCTGTACACCTAGCCCGGAATTACTGGCCGAGCTCCGTCAGAAACACCCTGCAGCTGACCCAGACCCCCTCACCTGGCCAGACCCCGCCAAACCTTCAAACCTCGAGATCTCATACGTGGATTTTTCGAAGCTGCTGAGCCGATGCGAGAACGGTGTCGGGGCCGGCCCGAGTGGGATGACATTCGAGCATCTTCGTGATGCTTCAGTAACAAATGTAGTTGTCTCCACCCACCTGCACGCCTTGATAAATACAATTCTGCGAGGGAAATTGCCGCTGAAAGTAGCGGAGCTGCTCATGGCTTCACGTTTGATAGCTCTGGCCAAGCCTGAAGGTGGGACCTGCCCTATTGCAATTGGTGAATGTCTGATGAGACTGACTGCAAAGGCCGTGTTGTCAGCACTGAGCGAAGCGGCGCGGGGGTACTTTCTACTGCTACAGTACGAGGTGGCTGTACCTGGGGGAGCAGAGGCAATCATCCACATCGCCCGAGCATACACAGACGCACACCCAGACTGCCTCGTCTTGCAAACCGACATCTCTAACGCTTTCAACAGCATATCGAGACAAGCGATAATTACAGCATTACAAGAACCGGCCCTATCACCCTTGCTGCCCCTAGTGAAACTGACCTACGGCCATCCGTCTTCACTGCTCTTAGACGCTAGCTTCAGTAGCACGCCTGTGAAAAGTGAACGAGGGGTACGACAAGAGGACCCCTTAGGTCCCTTATTGTTCGCGGCTGGAATTCACCCAGCACTACAAGCAACAGCTACCGCACATCCAGGCGTACTGTGCCTGGCGTACGCTGATGACGTTAGCTTTTTGGGCAAACTTCAAGAGACGGTCGCCGCTTTTTCCCACTTCACGGACCAACTCTCTCAAGTAGGTTTGCGGCACAATCCAAGAAAATGCGCCTCATGGAGCAGCCGTCCGTTAGATGAAACAGTGAAGCTGCCGCTCGTGGTACCAACCAGTCACAATGGAGTCAGGCTCCTCGCCAGCTTCCTAGGAACACTAGACGGCGCAGCCTCCTTCCTCTCTGCACAGTTACACGCCATGTCCAAGCCGCTGCCCCTGATAAAACGGATGGACCCATAGCTAGCATCCCTTCTGCTCACCCGCTGTATCTCACGCTGAGTAGCCTATCTCACACGCACAACTCCACTACACCTTCTGGACGGCAGTACATGGTGACAGTGGGGTAGAGACCTACTGTCCACCCTCCTAACGGCGTGCGGCATACGATTCCCAGTAGACAGCACTGAGCAAACTTGGGTCTGGGAGCAGTCATCGCTTCCACCGTTAGGGGGCATAGGACTCACGGAACCCACGGTGGAGGGTACATTTGGCTTCGTAGCAAGCTTCACACAGGCATCACTCCTTAGCACCCTACCGCTAGAGTCGGAAGAAGCCCTGACGGCGGTCAGGGACCACATGCTGCTGCCGGGAGACGTATCTACCGACCTGCATCGTTGGCTGTCTGAATGTGAAGCGTCGCTCCCACAGGAAGCCAGAGACATCCTAAACAAAGAGCGACTAGAGCCAAAGGGTTTGAAGCTGCAGCACGAGCTTGGGGTGGGGGTGCAGGGCAGCAGATATGCATCGCAAGTGCAGGCAACACGGCTCATGAGGCTAAACCCACTGTCAGGCCATACACAACGGTTTTTCTCACTGACAGGCTACGGTATAGGGGACTTGCTGACAGCAGTACCAATAGAATCAACCCAATGCGTAGGGGCAGAGCACTTCGCCAACGCTGTCTGCTTTAGGCTCGGGCTTCCCTTCCCCACACCGAAAAACTGTGACTGTTCTAAACACATTGAGATCAAAGACCCACGGCTTCCTAACCACCTATTCCGCTGCGGCACAGGAAAGCACAGAACCAACACCCACAACGAACTACGGGACGCGTGCATCACAATGGCACAAGACGCTGGCTTTATACTCTACAAGGAATCAGCAGCATACTGCTCCATAGAAGAACAGACCGCGGACTTCACCATGCGCTGCAGAAGCACAGGGGCGGTCTATGCATGCCACGTGACGATCACAGACCCCATTAGCATTAGGGACCCCAAGGCTTCCAAAGGGAGAGGATGGGCGGCAAGGGAGGCAGCAGACAAGAAAATCAGTCACTACGCTAACCGGCCTGACACGGTCGGTTTCTTTCCCTTGGCGGTCGAGACATATGGCTGCCCCTGTGCCGAGGTCCCACAGTTTTTGAAGTTGTTAGAGGATACAGCTGCTCGGCGCCACTTCAACGCCCAACCAACCTCATATCACGCAGCTAAATTCCTCCACCTCTTCAGGCAGAGATGGTCCGTGGCTCTCCAAAGAGCACAGTCCGTAGGGTACGTCATCAAGTCTTGTCACGCGGCTGTGGCCGAGAATCCCCCCGTGGGGGGGGGTGAAGTCCGAGCTCCACCTTGGGGACTACTGTACTGTGCTAGAACCTCTCATGGATCTGTAAATAGGCACTACGTGTAGTTGAATGGTTGTTTGTTTGCTATTCCTAGTCCTAGAAAGCATACATTGCATGTTTTGTACCTTTCCTATGATCAATACAAGGACCATTAAAGAAAGAGAGAGGCACCTAGTGACTTAGCCTCTCAAGCCTCCAAAGCCTCCATAGCTCTAGTATAAAGGCTGTTGTGGCCTTGTTCCCATTTCATTATTCGGTTTTTGCTTCAGTTTTCTCCCAAACCGAGCACGAGAGAGAGCGAGAGAGAGAGAAGGAGAGAGAGAGAGCGAGAGAGAAAGAGAGAGGGAGAGAGAGGCACCTAGTGACTTAGCCTCTCAAGACTCCAAAGCCTCCCTAGCTCTAGTATGAAGGCTGTTGTGGCCTCATTCCCATTTCATTATTCGGTTTTTCGTTTAATTCTTCTCCCAAACCGAGCGGCTCGCGCCGGCCGACGCTCGACAGCGCGGCCTGCGGCCGCGCGCTTGGGACGCAAGTGTCAACATACACAAACAGCTATAATCAGGGACAAACACGCAATGACAAGTTCATCTACCTAGGAAACACTCGAAACAACAATGGAGCAGGAGGGGAAGGGCTCTAGAACTGATCAACGTCGAGAACAGCTAGGAGCCCAGTCAGAGAGCGGTCTAGCTCCCGCACCACCGCAACTCCTCCCCTCGCAGGCGCAGCCAACACGTGCGCCAGGAGCTCCGCGAGCCGATCCACGGCGCCAAGACACTCGTCCCGGGAACCACCATCCAGGGGACACAAAACCAAACTGCCTTATCCTACGTACATACATTTCGAACGCGTTCAATAGCATCTCGCGTCAAGCTATAATTACGGGATTACAGGACCCAGCCCTCTCGCCACTGCTGCCGTTAGTCCGTCAGACCTACGGCCAATCGTCACTGCTCCACTTAGACACCGGTTTCAACAGCCCGCCGCTGACCAGCGAACGCGGGGTCCGGCAAGGGGACCCCTTAGGACCACTCCTCTTCGCAGCCGGGATACATCCCGCATTACGAGCTATTGTGTCAGCACATCTAGTTGTACTCTGCTTAGCTTACGCGGACGACATTAGCTTCCTAGGTGACCCACGCGAGACGGTCGCGGCGTTCTCACACTTCATAGGCCAGCTAACACGAGTAGGGCTACGGCATAACACTGGGAGGTGCGCCGCGTGGAGTCGTCAACCGTTACACCATACGGTACAGCTGCCGCCAAGAGGGCCGTTTTGCAACGAAGGCGTTAGACTCCTCGGCAGTTTCTGTGAGGGTCTAGGATTGAGCTCAAAAAAGAGAATTGTAACTCAATGATTCACCTGGGTACAACACGAGGCTATATATAGGCTCGACATAAGGCAGGTAACCCAGGTGTTACGTGAATGTTCTGAGGGTCCCGAAGCGTCCCGAACAGAACCTTCTCGAACTCGGTAGAAAGCAATTTGGTGGAAACCGAATAGGCTTGAGTTTGGTACACGTAACCTGGTTCGGTGCTATAACTATAATAAAATATAGGAATGCACCTAACCTAGGAAATCAAGCATATCTATGCATGATAAATAAAATCCAAGCTATATATAGCATAATAAAGTCTAGGCAAGCTAGCAAAGCCAGCATAAGCCGTCATACTCTCACACGTCCCCCCCTCAAAGCTGGGTGGCGTGAGAAACACCCTGCTTGACAAGATAGTCCTTGAGAGCACGGCGTGTGTTGCCCATATCAGCTTCTGCAACCCAACTGTCCTTAGTGAGGTCATATCCCTTCCAGCGTATCAGGAACTCGAGGGTCTTGCTGCCGCGGCGCCGATGAGTGAGAACGCGCTCCACTTCGTACTCGGGTTCATCCTGTATGAGAACAGGTGGTGGTGGCGGTAGCTGCCGTCCCTGGAACTGTTGGTTGGGGTCCTTGTAGGGTTTCAGTAGCTGAACATGGAAAGCGTTGTGAAGCTTCCATCTATCTGGTCATCGCAAGCGGAATGTTACTGGTGTCACCTGAGCCTCAATGAGAAGAGGACCACAGAAGCGAGGCCGGAGTTTGGAAGGTAGGTGAGACAGGTTCAAGTTGCGCGTGTCGAGAAGCACCTGATTGTCAGTAGAGCTACACTGTGAGATCCCCGATCGATCCTAGGGGGGGTTACAGGCGCGTTTGCCTGGGGGGTTATGGGCGCACTGTCGGAGACTTGGTCTCTTTGTCACTCCTCCTGCTTTGTCCCTCCCTGCTCCGTACCTTCTTTCTTCTGTCCCACCCTTGGTCTCATGGCAGCTCCTCTTACCCTGTCCCTCCTTTCTCTGTACCTCCCTTCCTCTGTCTCACCCCATCAAGTTCCTCAGCTCTCTCTTCATGCGTTGGGTTGCTGCCCTTGCCTTTCTCACTGTGTGTGCTCCTGGCTCCTTGGACTCTCTATGGGTCTTCCTAACTCGGCTGACTGCCGGAAAGCACTGAGTGGAAACCCTCAAAAGGCTTGCTGGGATTGACTCCTCCCCTTTGCGCAAATACGAGTATGGTTGTAGGTAGCTCTTAGCTGATAGAGGAATCATACAAGCAAGCAAATGATACTGCTCGTATTGCTTGCCTAAGTATGTGCATTTGGTTACTGTTGCACGGCAACGGTTGGTTTTGTTTTGTCAGTTCCCGATCTGGCGCTATTCGCCTCTGCCTCACCCCGCTTGAATACTACTCACTACGGTAACATGTCATGCATTTATATTGCTATGCTCTACTCACTATTCTTCAATTAAATGTATGACAGCTGTCGGAAACTTGGTCTCTTTGTCACTCCTCCTGCTTTGTCCCTCCCTGCTCCGTACCTTCTTTCTTCTGTCCCACCCTTGGTCTCGTGGCAGCTCCTCCTACCTTGTCCCTCCTTTCTCTGTACCTCCCTTCCTCTGTCTCACCCCATCAAGTTCCTCAGCTCTCTCTTCATGCGTTGGGTTGCTGCCCCTGCCTTTCTCTCTTGCCCCCTCCTCGGCGCTGGCTCTTGCTCTGGCATGTATCGCCGATGGACTCTTTGGGTGAAAGGCTCCTCCCTTGCCTGCTCCCTCTGCTTTGCTGGGCCTGGGGATACTCGCTGGGGCCATACCTTCGCCACATTCGTCTGATGGTCCCTCTTCTCTTGCCCCTTGTACCCCACTAGCACTACCACTCTAGAATCCTTGACCTCTTTCAATTTCCACCTCTCAGTGCTGAGCCCTATATCCAGCATATTTTGCCTTGCCTGCTTGACATATACTTCTTCCCCCACCCCCAACGGTGCACCCTTCGACCCTGCCTGTCCTTCTTTCCTTCGTTTGTAGCGCTGTGCATCTCTGAGCTGTGCCACATGCAGGTTCTCCAATGCCGCTGGCAGCATCTCTCGCAGGTACCTTGCCCTAACCTCGGCCAGCCCCACCCAAGCGTCTTCCGAGCTCACTGTGACCACATCACTCAGTACCCGTGGCGCGTCTATGGGCAAGATAGGCTCCCTTCTCAGCAGCAGGTAGTACGGCGAGAAGTCCTTTAACGCCGCCTGCTTACTGAAGCGGTAGCCTGCGACCACCCACAGGAGTCTCGTGTCCCAGTCCCTCTTGAATTATTCCCCGTAAGCTCTCAACCCTCTCTTCACAGTCTGCACAAACCGCTCCGTGAGCCCGTCGCTCTGCGGGTGATACCTTGAGGTCCGCCGATGAGTAATACTGCTGGTTTTCAGTAGCTTCTCGAATTCTCCCAAGAATTCCGTACCCTGATCTGTCAATACTTCCCCACATGCTCCGAAGCGAGTCAACACTTGATCCTCAAATGCCTCAGCGATCCGGGCTGAGCTCTTGCTCGGCAGCGCCTTCACCTCCACCCACTTACTGCCGTGCTTGATCATGATGAGTATGAACCGCTTCCCCCTTCGACTGAGCGGCATTTCTCCAGCGAGGTCTAATGACCACCGGAACCCTAGGCCTCTGATAGGCAGCGAGTGCAGCTCTTCCCTCCCTCTCTCCATCTCCGCTTTGTTCCTGCTGCATAGTTCGCAGGAGCCCACCCACTCTTTAATGTCTCCTCTTATTCCGGCCCACCACCAGCCCGTCTCTATTAACTGGCTCGTCCGTAGGCTGCCATAGTGCCCAAGCTACCGATGCACCCTCGCTATGATCTCTTCCCGCTCGTCTCGCCTCGGGACCAGCTTCCATCCTTCTTTAGTGTTTTTCTGAAGCTAATCCTGGAACCACCGGTAATGCAGGCCCGTGGCTCTGGCCCTCTCGCTTGCAGGTTCTGCTTACGAGGTCTTTCCTTGGATCCACCTCAGAGTCTCTTCATCCTCCCAGACGTCTTCGGCTCCCTTCTGAGCTTTCCGTTTGGCTCCTTCCCCATCGATTTCTCTTGCCAATGCCACTAGGCATGCCTCTGGGCTCGAGGGTGGTGGGTTGCGCGATAGCCCGTCCACATGCTGCAATGTCTTCCCCACTCGGTGGCGAATAGTGAACTCATATTCCTGCAGCCGCATGGCCCATCGAGCGTTCCGGCCCGTCAGGGCCTGGTTGGTCATCAGCCACATCAGCGGCTGATGATCTGTGACTAACACGAACGGCCTCCCCTGTAGGTACACCCGGAAGTGGGTGATAGCCCAAACTGCCGCGAGCCCTTCCCCTTCGTATGAGCTATAATTAGCTTCTGCAGGGTTACAGCTTCGGCTCGCAAAGGCCACCACCATCTCCTGTCCGTCCCTCTCCTGGCATAGAATCCCACCCATGCCTGCGCTGCTCCAGTCGGTGTAGAGTACGAACGGGTCCTCCTTACTGGGCAGGGTAAGGACGGTCCCTGTCTTCACCGCCTTGAGGAGGGCTTTGAATGTCCCCTGTTCTTCCTCTCCCCATTGCCACGCCTGGTCCTCTCGCAGTAACCTGTTCAGTACCGAGGCGGTGCGGCTGAAATTGGGTACAAACTTCCTGTAGTAGTTCAGGAAGCCCAATACCGCCCTCAGTGTACTGCGGTCCTTAGGAGCGGGGACTCAATCCAGCACCTCCACTTTCGCCTGCTGGATGCTCAGCTGCCCCCCTTGTACTTCGAAGCCCAAGTACTTCACCGTGCTGTTCCCGAAGCCGCATTTCTTTGGGTGGCATGTCAGCCCTGCTGATCGAATGGCATCCAATGTGTCGCTCACGTCCTTCACATGCTGCTCTGCGGATGCACTGAACACAACTACGTTGTTGATGTAGCAGGCTGCCGCTGGCACGTGCCTCAGCACGGAGTCCATCACCCTCTGAAATAGTGCTGGCGCGTTCTTCATGCCGAAGGGCATGAACTTCTACTCATACAGCCCATCGGGCCCATGAAAGGCCGTTTTCTTCCAGTCCTCCTCCTTGATCGGTATTTGATTAAAACCTTGCCGGAGGTCCAGCATGCTAAACACCACTGCTCCTTGCAGCTGATCGAATATCTCTTCTGCCGATTGCATGGGGTACCTGTCCGCCACCGTCACTTTATTAAGCCCTCGGTAGTCCCCACACATTCTCTTGGCTGATACCTCTCCAGTGAGATCCTTTCGCGCCGCTACCACTGTCGCCGCGGCGTAATCACTTTGAGAAACCTGGATGAGGCCTGCCGCTAATAGCTCCGCACACTTCTCCCGGCAGATGTCCAAGTCGCCTGGGCTCATTCTCCGTTTCCTTATATATTTAGGCATCTCCGTATTCAGCTTCACCTGCATTTGATGAGAGTTGCATTGCCCCAGTTCAGCTAAGGTGTAGGCGAACGTCTTGCGGTGCTGCTTCAGCACTTCTTGTAATGCCTGTGCTGCCTCTGCCCCCATTCCGGAGCCTATGGGCCAGGCGTCCTCTGGTCCCCTCTCCTGGCTTGGCTTTTCCGTCACAACTCTATTCTCCCCGTCTGGCGGCAGTACTCCTTGGTCTGTAGACCTGCTCCCTGCTTCCACGGCCATGTAGGCCCATCCTTCCAAGATACGAGCTTCCTGTTGCTCCTCTATGGCTCTCAGTTGGCGTTTTCGCTCCTCCGTCTCCTCCTCCTCCTGGTACAGCTCACTGACTTCAATGCCACGTTGGAGCTCTTTCCTCTTTAGATGCATGCGAATGGTCTCCACCAGCCACGCCATGACGTTCAGGTCCATGGCTCTACCCAGCGCTGCCCTCCTTTGTGGCTCCGTCACTCGGGGGTGGGCGGTAGCTCCCAGCTGATGCCCCATGGCTAACTCCCGCTCCTCAGCCGTTGGTTGCTCCCACCTTTTTCCGATGACGTCGTAGATCATTCCGGGCCCGGGCAAGTCTCCCTCCATCACGAATCCGTAGGCGTCCACGTAGGACACGAGTGTCGGCAGCGCCTGTCTCGGCTTCCCAGGCACATTACACTGGTATTGGGACGGGTGTTCTGGCACAGTGACCGGCGCTGGCAGACGGTTGGGGCCCAGAATGTCACTAACCAGTCTCGGTTCCGGCCGCTGCATCTGAGCCAGAGAGTGGCGTGAACTTGCTTCTGAGATCCCGTTCTGCCAGTACCTCCTGGGCCAGTGTGCTCTGGACCCCAGCTGCGCCGCGTCAACCGCTTGCCCCCTGCCGACAGCGGCTTCTACTTCGGCGAACGCCCTGCGCACGTGCTTTCTGCGATAGTCAGCAAAGTCCACGTTCTCCAGGATGTAGAGCACTTCTCCCTGCTTCGCCTGGACCATCTCCAGTACCCGCTTTAAGTCCCTGAAGGAGGCCCCGCGAATGTCTTCCATTCCCATCCCCTCTCCGGCCCGAGAATAACCGTGACATTCCCATCCCGCCACAATGACGTCAATCTGCCCCCACATCTCGAGTGTCTCCTCCGAGATATCCCTGACATCGTCCACCACCTCCTCATGTTCAGCGGGTAGGGCGGATTCGGCCAGCTGATCGGGATATTCAGCTAGCAGCCGTCGGGCGTGATGCTGAGCCATCCGGCGCACCACTGGATCTCTCTCGACGTGAATCCACTTCCGCACCCTGCAACCAGCTCGCAACACCGCTGCCAATCCGGTGCCGATGCCGCCGTACAGCTCCATGATGCACACTGCTCCTTCTAAGGTCCAGAGCCGGGTCACTCTTTCTTTCAGCGAGGTCGGTTCTCGCCCTTGCCTCCTCCTCTCTATTCGCCGTTCGTACTCCTCCACGTATCTCTCCCAGCTCCAGTCGTCCAGCACTGGTCCCAGGTCAGCAGCCCGTGCTCTGTAAGCCTCTCGAGGCTCTTGCTTAACGAACTTCACGGGCAGAGTACCCACGGAGCTTGCAGCTTCCCAGTAGTGCACGCGGTACAGCACTTTCTCCTGCCAGGTACAAATGGTGGCGCCAACTCGGTAAAGCAAATCCATGCCCACTAGCGCATCATAATCCTCGGACACTAACACGCCACAGGTCACGCGGATGCAGCATTCTTTGTCTGTGCCGGGAAGCAGTACTATCTCGATGGGTCTTACTGTCCGCGGCATCCATTTTGGCTCCCCTCCCTCGGCGGTCATGAGCAGGATGCCCCTTGGCACGAGCCTCCCGAGCATGTCTAGCTTCAGTTGCCTCGCTAGTCCCTTCCCGATCAACACGTGGTGAGCCCTGGTGTCAATGATCGCTTGCCCCACTGGCAACCCACCCACCGTCATGCTCCCCTTTTCGGCTATCAGGATGGAGGCTTGGCACACGAGTCTCTCGTTAGGGTGGCACCTCAGTTCGGAGGTACTGCTTCCCTCATGCACGTTGCCGCGTGGCTCACGCACTCTCCTCATACGGCTCTCGGACGACTGGCTCCCTCGGAGCCGAAGATCGAGGTTCTCTCTCTCCCTTGGGAACGCCATAAAGCCGCTTGCTCGCAAATACTCGCCCTCGCCTTCTTCCTCCCCCTCGACCTCCTCGTATGCAAGCATAGCTCGGGCTTTCGGCTCCACTTTAGGCTTTGCCTCCAATCGCAGTTGTAACCGTTTAATCTCCGCCTGTAACTCTTCTTTACTGGGGGTCTCCTCGGAGCGGCGCCGGATATAGCATGCGTCGTCCTTGTGCCCCTTCCGTCCTCAGTTCCCACACACTGGCAGCTTCGGGCAATCTCGCTTCAGATGGCCGACTTCCCCACATTCGTGACACCGCCGTGCGTCGGCCCGCTGTAGTCCACCGAGAGGCGACTCCGCCAGCGCCGTCGCCGCCCATGAAGACTTCGTTTTAGGACGCACTTCCCCGTCTTCCGAGTACAGCATCCTCTGCGCGTGCTCCGTCCTTTTAGCCAATCCGTAGACGTCTTTCAGCGTAATATATGCACCCATGCCGTACACTGTGTTCCGCACCACATTCCGCAGATCTTCATCTAAGCCTCGGACGAACTTGCGCACCAGTAGCCGTTCGTCTCGGCTTTCCAGATCATCCGGAAGCTCCCTCAGTCGGCAGTTGTAGGCTAGCAGGGACTCGTCTTTTCCTCGGCGAAACTCGCGGAATTCCTCGAGTCTGGCTTTAGTTTGCCCTAGAAATTCCTTCTTCAGCAGCTCGACAAACCGCGCGGTCGGGTTTCCGATCTCTCCGCACGCCAGCTTGACGAAGTGCTTGAGGAGCTGGCACTTCGTCCCGCGTCATGCGATAAAAGGTCTCGGCCTCGCCCGCTAGCGTTACTACCATCCGCCGGAAGAATTCTGCCGGGTCCAGCCCATCCCGTTCCCAACAGTACTGCACCGTCTCCAACTGCATCAGATAGTTCTTCAAGGTGGGACCCACGCCGGGAATTCCGGTGAACCGCTCGGCTACCTCCAGCTTTGGCAGGGATCTTGTCTGCCATCTCTTATCGGTAGACCGGTCTGGTGGGGTGGCTATTGAGGGTAGCTCCGCAGCTCGACTCGCTATAATCTCTCGATGCATCGGCGACCGGAATTCTCCCTCCGCCTGGCGCCGCAGCCAAGTCGTCTGTGCCTGCACTCGGTCGGATTCCATCCCCGGCATCAACCCAGGGGAGTTACTAGCTGGGCGGCTCGCCCACCGTGCTCTCGCTTCCCGAGCCCAGCGCGGATCGTGAGGTGTCTTTCCTGGATCCGACGCGACGGTCCGCGAAGGCTCCATATCCTCGCGCCGCCCTCATTCCCATTGGTGCGGGGTCCGGTACGCTCCGGTAGTCGGAGCTGGCAAGCGCCTTGTCTCCACCGCTGACACTCGGTCCAAAGAGGTCGTCGCAGCGGCACGCCAGCTTGGTTCAGCTGAAATATCTTCTTTTCGGTAGCTCTGCCCCGATCGTAGTCTAAACCTAACGTTCATCCTAGCTTGAGAACAGCGATCGGTCGCAGTCCTTGCTTGTATGTTGTGTGCTCCTGGCTCCTTGGAATCTCTCTGGGTCTTCCTAACCCGGCTGACTGCCGGAAAGCACTGAGTGGAAACCCTCAAAAGGCTTGGTGAGATTGGCTCCTCCCCTTTGCGCAAATACGAGTATGGTTGTAGGTAGCTCTTAGCTGATAGAGGAAACATACAAGCAAGCGAATGATACTGCTCGTGTTGCTTGCCTAAGTATGTGCATTTGGTTACCGTTGCACGGCAACGGTTGGTTTTGTTTCGTCAGTTCCCGATCTGGCGCTATTCGCCTCTGCCTCACCCCGTTTGAATACTACTCACTACAGTACCCTATCATGCATTTATATTGCTATGCCCTACTCACTATTCTTCAATTAAATGTATGACAGCACTGACCTGCTAGTGAAACAAGCCCTTTTATCCCAATGGTCTAGTGGTTGGGATTCTGACATGGTATCAGAGCGATCTCGGGTTCGAATCCCGGTGTATGCACATGTTGGCCGTTGCCACTGTGCTCAGTCCCGGGCCTCCCAGTATGGGGGGGTGTCAGTAGAGCTACACTGTGAGATCCCCGATCGATCCCAGCGGGGGTTACAGGCGCGTTTGCCTGGGGGGTTATGGGCGCACTGACCCGCTACTGAAACAAGCCCTTTTATCCCAATGGTCTTGTGGTTGGGATTCTGACACTGATCTCCAACTGCTACTGAGTGATCACGTCGCTGACGATCGGCATACTGCTTCTGGGAGTTCTGCATCGTTGTGAGATGTTGCTAAGTCTTCTCCCATAGCTGCTGCATGGTGGTGACGAAGTCGTGTGCGGCTTGGACGTGTGCTGGTGTGGTTGGCTGCTGTGGGGTAAGTGGTTCCTGTCCGTAACACAGGAAGAAAGGAGTTTTCCCTGGGCCGCATGTGACGCGTTGTTGTAAGAGAACTCTAGGGTCGGTAACTGTGTGTCCCAGTGGCTGATATCGTCTTTGCAAGCTGTGCGTAGTAACTGTTCAACCACCTGATTGAGTCGCTCGGTCTGTCCGTGAGTCTGGGGGTGGTATGCTGAGGACATCGCAAGTTTAGTCCCCAATAATCCCATGAGCTCCTTCCAGAAATTACTCGTGAATTTGGGGTCTCTGTCTGAGATGAGTGTAGTGGGGATGCCGTGGATGGTGATGATGCGGTCGAAGAAGAGGCGAGCAGTTGCTTCAGTTGTAGCTGTGGCGTTGGTCAGTAAAAAGTGACCCATTTTGGAGAACTTATCGATCACTACGAGGATGGAATCATGCCCCCGTGAGGTCGAAGGAAGTCCTGTGATGATGTCGAGGCTAACGACCTGCCATGGCTGCTCCGGTACAGGTAGAGGCTGAAGTAAACCTGCTTTTTTCTGCTTGCTGCTCTTCATCCGCTGGCACATGTCCAACAGGTGACAAACTACTGCACGTCTGCTGCCATCTCGGGCCAGTAGTAATAGTTCGCTATCCCTGCTAACGTTTTGTTGCTCCCGAAATGTCCCGCAAATGGTACGTCATGAAACTCCTCCAATAGGATCTGCCGTAGCGGGGCGTAATTCGGTACCAAAATCTTTCCAGAACCCTTCCTTACAGCTGAGTCTTTCTCCCACTGTAACAGCTACTTGGTCTATGCTGTAGCGATCTCTGCGTCCACGAAGCACTCATGTTGGAATAGACCCTTGAGCAGAGGGTTCATCCCATCGAGCTGGATGCCTGCTACATGACCGGGGCGGCTCGACGCATCTGCTTTGTTGTGTAGCCCGGGCTTGTAGACGATGTCGTAGTGGAAGTGAGTTTACAGGAAGTCCACCCACCGCACCTGTCGTCGTGAGAGCGTCGGCTGCGACTTCAGGTATTTGAGACTGCAGTGGTCACTATAGACTATGGTCTTGGCTCTTTCTAGGTAACACCTCCACGGCTTGAAGGCTATGACTATCGCTAAGGCTTCCTTGTCATGGATGGGGTAGTTCAGTTTTGCTCCGTGTAGCTTCTTACTGAGATAAGCGATAGGCTGTAAACCGTTCCCGTGATCTTGCATCAGTACTGCTCCGACTGCCTGGTCACTAGCGTCTGCTTCCACCACGTAGTCCTTGTCTGGGTCCGGTAGGATCAACACTGGTGCTGTAGTCAGTGCTGTCTGTAGCTGCTCCATGGCTTGCTGATGAGGAGTATCCCACTTGTAGGGCGTATCCTTTTTCAGTAGGTCGGTCAGTAGCGCTGCTATCTTAGCGTACTGTGGCACGAACCTGTTGTAGTAGTTGGCACAGCCTAGGAACTGCTGCAATTCCTTCACGTTCTCCAGTACTTTCCACTTTTTGATGGCTTCGATCTTCGGCGAGTCCACGTGTACGCCCTCGGCACTCACCATGTGCCCGAGAAACTGCACCTTCCTCAGGGCGAAGTCGCTCTTCGACAGTTTCACGTAGAACTTGTTTTCCCGCAGGATTTCGAACACCCTCCGTAGATGCTCCACGTGCTCCTTCATGTTCTTGGAGTAGATAAGAATGTCGTCCAGGTACACCACTACGCACTCGTCCAGCACGGGTCGTAAGATGTGATTCATGTCCGCCTGAAACGTTGCTTGTGCGTTGCAGAGTCCGAATGGCATCACCAGGTATTTGTAGGAGCCGTATCTGGTACGGAACGCCGTCTTGTGGACCAAGTTATCTGCCATCTTGATCTGCCAGTAACCCAACCATAGGTCCAGCTTCGTGAATACTGTTGCTCCACGGCAGTTGATCCAGTAAGTCGTCTATGCGCGGTATAGGGGTATTTGTTTTTAACTGTCTGTTTGTTCAGTGCGCGGTAGTCGATGCACATCCGTAATCTGCAGTCTGGTTTTGGAGTGAAGAGGACTGGTGCACCGTAGGGAGAGGTTGATGGGCGGATCAGTTGTGTGTCCTGTCAGAATGTTATGTTATCTAGCATGCAGTGGGGTGCTCCATAGCGAGTACAACCCAGTTAGGGTTTGCTATTTGTATCCAACTGCTTGCTAGTGAACCTCTTCTTTCTTCATTCTCACTTTTCTACTGCTGATTCTGACATGCTATCAGAGCAGGTGGATCCCCTTGGATCGATCCTGTGGGTGGGCTCACCACCTCGTTGCTTCCGCTGCAACTGCTACTGCTACTCTCTGTGCCGCACGCCCCGTGGCGTGCGGCAGTTTTTCTTCCCGCCCTGCGCCCCGAGGTGCGCGGCGGTTTTCTGCCCGCCGTGCGCCCCGAGGCGCGCGGCGCTTTTCTGCCCACCGCGCGCTCGGGGCGTGCGGCGGTTTTCTGCCCACCGTGCGCCCCGAGGCGCGCGGCGGTATTCTGCACGCCATGCGCTCGGGACGCGTGGCGGTTTTCTGCCCACCGCGCACCCTGGGCGCACGCCGCGGTTTCGCGTTCCGTCGACCCGCACGCCTGTCCCCGTCGACCTGCGTGCGGCTCCTCGTCGCCCTTCGCGGTGGCCCTGTCGACTCGCGCGCGGCTCCCTGTCGCCCTTCGTGGCGGCCTCGTCGACCCGCGCGCCGCCTCCGGCGACCGGTGTGCCCGTCCCCATCGACCCGCGTGTCGCTCTGCCCCCCCCCCTCCCCGCACACCTGCGTTTGCTTACCGCACACCCGATTTCACTTCCCGCACGCTTGTGCATGCTTCGCGCACACCTGAGCTCGCTTACTGCACACTCAGGGTATGGGGGTGATGGGTATGGGGGTGGCGGGTGTGCGCGGTCCCCTGCTCCTCCTCCTCCTCCGTCTCCCGCTGCTACAGCTGCCGCTGAGGGGGGTGGGTGTGTGGGAGACGAAGGAGTGGTGCTAGGGGGGTGATGTGGGAGTGGAGCTAGGGGTGAAACTGGGGGTGTGTGTGGGGGGTGTGGGACTGCTTGGGGAGGCTGAGAGGAGGCTGTCGTCTTGTCGTCCGCAGCACCTGTAGTCCGGGGCGCTGTCCTGGTAGCTCAGAGAGCCTGCTGCGCCTGTCGCCCGTGGGTCCGTTGCTCCTGTAGCTCGTCGTAGCCCGTGAGCCAGTTACTCTAGTAGTCCGGGGCGCTGTCCCGGTGGCCACTGTGCCAGCCGCTCCTGTAGCCCGTGTGTCTGCAACTTCAGCCGCCGTCTCCCATCTTCTCTCCTCTCACAGTCCCTCCTCCTCACTTGCCCGCTGTGACTACCACTAGCTTTACTCATAATTGTGAACTTTAAACTGTTGCTTCTTGTAATTGTGCTCAGAATGTGTGGTGACATTGTGATCCACCCTGAGCTTGTTCTGCTTTGCTTACTGTGCTGATTACACCCCACTTTGGCTATGGGGGTGTGTCAGAATGTTATGTTATCTAGCCTGCAGTGGGGTGCTCCATAGCGAGTACAACCCAGTTAGGGTTTGCTATTTGTATCCAACTGCTTGCTAGTGAACCTCCTCTTTCTTCATTCTCACTTTTCTACTGCTGATTCTGACATGTCCAGTAGATATTCTGACTGTTTTTTCATGTCTGTCAGCTCGGTCGGACTCAGTCGGTATGGTGCATGTGAGACGGGTTTCGCACCTGGTTCCTCCACGATCTCGTGCTCGTGGTTGCGTGCAGGGGGTACACCTGCAGGTAGGTTGTCGGGCGTTATATCCTTGTACTGCTCCAAGACCTCCTTTACTGCTGCAGGTAGTTCTGCGTTCGGCTTCTCCTCCTCTGCTGCTGCCATAACCAGTGCTAGGTATCCCGTGTTACTCTCGTTCACCGTTTGTTCAGACCGTGCTAGTGTCGTTTCAGGAACATCCCCTGTATCCGTCTAACTTCGTAGTGCTATCCGCTTTCCGTTGTTGTAGATGCACACCTTCCTGTTGACCCAATCGATCTCGGGGTTGAACCGCTTCAAGAAATCTCGCCCTAAGATGAAATCTAACCCTTTAATGTTCGTGATCGGCAAAGTCGGCTTCCACCTTAGCGCCCCTATGTGCAGCTGCAGTGATGCTTCGCCGTGGATGGGAAGTTTCGTACAGTCCACCATTGTTGCCGAGAACTTGGTCTCCTCGGAAGGTTCCCCAATTTTCTCCAACGTCCTGCGGTCACACACCGAGTGAGATGCACCGCTGTCCACCAGTGCCTGGAGGCATCGTCCTTTGCATAACACCTTGAGGAGTAGTGGTGCCTGCTGCGCTGAGTAGCCAAAGAGGGTCTCATTGATAGGATCATAGGGTACATAAAAGTGAATATCATCCCTATTTCCTATACCTGACTCAGCACTTTTCTCTTCCAACTTCACCAAGGGGGTAGGAGGATTTTTCCGAGGCTTGTACAACTTCTCAGGAGTCTGGAATTTTCCTCTAAGCCTTGGCAGCTGTGTAGGCTTCACGTGTGGGCAACGGGGAGCCTTAACACTGCGTTGCGGCGGGGAGAGAATATTAACTCCACGGAACGCACGACCCTTTTCTACGCTCCGTAGTACTTCGCCCAACTTCTCATGTACCTGAATAATCTCTAAAGGCTTTTTCTTGGCCTCTAAATCTCTCCTGAATTTCTCAAAGGCTTGAAAACCACGAGAGGCAATATTCTTCATTAGAGTATCTTTATAGGATACTTTTAACGAATTCTTACTTTCGTGGGTGTTTGGCTGGAGTTTCCCGCTCGGTACAGAGTCTTTTTTCGTGGAGCCTCCATTCGCCTCGGCGATTTCCCCTGATGTCGGCCGGTCATGACGTTTTAGATTCGTGCCATCATTTTCTCCTTTTTTCACCCGCTCCGAAGTCGCCACGTCGTCGCCTTTTCCCACTTTTCGGATCTTTACGCGATCGCGAGGTCGATCCGCTGCTACTGGCGATTCCCATTTTTTTACTTCGGAGGTGCTCCACTGTTACTGCCCTGTAGTGCCGCACGTGCCTTTTTCATTTTGTAGCACGACAAAAACTGATGCCCTGCTGCTGCGCAAAATTCGCATTTTGTCGGTTGCTGCTTCGCGTCATATTTGTCGATGTCCATCGGTTCGGTGAACGTGGGGGGTGCCAATCGCTCCGTGCCGAATGTACGGTTCGGCGTGAAGCGTCGTGTTTTGGGTTGACCTCGAGTCAATGCATCGTATCGCTCGGCAGCACGCACGATGTCGCGGTAACTGTTGTAATTCGCTACGATGACCTGTCAGCGAATCTCCATTTCTTACCATTCTGTGTATGCCTCGATCTTTTCGCCTTCGGTCAGGTCGGTGGTGCGATTGAACAGGAGCTCCATCTGCTGCGTGTACTGTGCTACGCTACTGTATTGCTTACGCCGATGAATCTGCTGCCGCGCCATGTAGGTCGTATTAATAGGTTCGAAACGCTCGATTAAGTCTGCTCGAAATTGCTGCCATGTTTTCTCCCCGCGGGCCACGTCAGTGTAATAAATCCATTCGAGTGCCGGTCCATGTAACAGTGTCGCTGCGAGCCGAATTCTTGCTGCGTCGTGTTGCGGGGTCGAACAGCCAATGGCCTCGAAGTAAATTTCGAGGGTTGCCACGAATCGCCGGACGTCGGATCCCTTCGCGCTGGGATCGAACGCTTCAGGGAGCCTCGGTCGTGCTGCTTCAAGGTTTGGCGACAGAGATGCCATCGGTCCGTAAAATGTTGGTGTCGCCACTGCTGCGGGTGTTGTCGCTGCTACGTTTGCTGCTGCATTCGCTGCTGCTGCGGTATTGATTCCTGGTTGGTGTGTAAGAAGGGCCTCGAGTCGTCATAGCGCCGCCTGCGTGTGCTCCATGTCGGTGCCGAGGCTCGCGATGTCGCTCGTGGTCGCATAGTTGTCGCCTTGGCCCTCCATGCCTGACATTGCGTGTTCAAAAAAACCGAAACGAGGGGGAGCGAAAATGACGGAACCGGTTTTACGTACCCGAAATCGATGTTTAACTGCGTCGCCCCCGACGTTTTTGAATCTAGGTTTTAGCGGTCGAAAATCTTCGCGTCTAAACCAGCTCTGATTACCAAGTGTGAGGATCTAGGATCGAGCTCAGAAAAGAGAATTGTAATTCAATGATTCACTTGGGTACAACACGAGGCTATATATAGACTCGACTCAAGGCACGTAACCCAGGTGTTACACGAATGTTCTGAGGGTCGCGAAGCGTCCCGAACAGAACCTTCCCGAACTCAGTAGAAATCAATTTGGTGGAAACTGAATAGTCTTGAGTTCGGTACACGTAACCTGGTTCGGTGCTATAACTATAATAAAATATAGGAATGCACCTAACCAAGGAAATCAAGCATATCTATGCATGATACATATAACCCAAGCTAGATATAGCATAATAAAGTCTAGGCAAGCTAGCAAAGCCAGCATAAGCCGTTGTACTCTCACAGTTTCTTAGGTACAGAGGCCGGCGCCGCCACTTTACTATCAGACCAGCTATGGGCCATGTCCGAGCCATTGCCGCTAATAAAACACAGGGATCCGTAGATTGCGTCGCTACTGCTCATGCGCTGCATTTCACGACGAGTAGCTTACCTTACACGAACGACGCCGCTTCACCACCTGGCTTGCGACACCTGGTCCTAGTTGGGCAGGGATCTGATATCCACACTTCTAACTGCATGCGGCATACGCGTTCCAACAGATAGCGTAGAGCAGACCCGGGTCTAGGAACAGTCATCACTCCCACCGTCGCTTGGCGGAATAGGACTTACAGACCCGACGGTGGAGGGGACTTTCGGCTTCCTCGCCAGTTTCACCCAGGCCTCGATGCTACTGAGTACACTAGAGTTAGGGCCCAGCAACGCCCTGACTGCGGTTCGAAATCACATGATGCTGCCACGGGACACAGACACTGCCCTGCACTCATGGCTGACTGAATGCGAGGCGACACTACCGTAGGCGGCCACAGAAATTCTTGACAAGGAGAGACTAGAGCCGACCGGTCTCAAGCTGCAACACGTGCTCGGGGTACAGATGCAGGGCAGACGATATGCCATGCAAGTACAGGCGACCAGACGCATGGACCTGAACCCATTGTCACGCCACACACAACGGTTCCTCTCACTCACTGGTTACGGCGTCGGGGACTGGCTTTTCCGCAATTCCGATCGAGCCCGCACGCCGCATGGGCCCCGAGCACTTTGCCAACGTGGTCCGTTTTTGGCTCGGCCTCCCCTTCTCTACACCCGCAAAGTGTGATTGCAAGGACCACACTGAGATAACAGATCCACAGCTGCCGAACCACCTTTTTTGCTGCAGGACGGGCAAGCACAGAATCAACACCCATAACGAACTCCGTGACGCCTGTATCACCATGGCAATCGTCCATAGGGAATCGGCTGCCGATTGAGGAGCAGACTGCCGACCTCACCATGCGGTGCAAGAGCACTGGAGTGGTACACATCTGTGACGTGACCATAACGGACCTGATAAGCACGAGGGACCCGAATGCAACAAAGGGAAGGGGATGGGCGGCAAGGGAGCAGGCAACCACGTGGGACAAATATCCACTCCAAAAAGGGGATCAACCCTTCGTGGTACGCAAAATGCCACCCAAGATCCTGAAAAGCTACACGCTCTGCCTCCTGGCGCCACTCATTCGACTCTCGAAAAATCCTGACTGCCCATGTGCATGGGCGACCCTACAGTATCTACCGAGGCTGACGCTACGTCCGGCACCTGAACCTGTTGAAGGCAGTCGGTGGACAGCAATAGAGCTGCGCCTGCACCTGTTCCAACTCGGCACATGGCAGCCCCTTTACACCGACGCATGTGTTATCCCCGACAATGAGAGTCCGGTACGACACCAACCAGATGATGCAGGTTTATGTGCAAGGGCGGAGGGGTTGATACGGAAAGGAAATATTTCCAAAGCGGTGGCGGCGTTACAAACTACACCTCTCGCAGAAGCCACGGCGGCACCATTGACGGCACTCCAAGCGAAACACCCCGCAGCTGAAACATCGCTACCAGGCCTGGTTTCCGGGTTCAACCGCTCGACCCTCAGCGTGTCAGTGGACGAGCTTCGCAAAATTCTGAAGAAATGTCCGAACGGGGTTGGAGCAGGCCCATCAGGCACATGTTTTGAACACCTCAAGGATCCGGCACTGGCAAACGGGGAGGTGCTTATCCTACTCGCTAAGGCAGTGACTTACCTGCTGAGCACGTTCCAAACACAATCGACTCTCGACCTGTTGCTGCCTTCACGGTTGATCGCCCTAGAAAATCCAGGAGGAGGCATCCACCCTATCGCGTCGTGGCTAAGGCAGCACTGCGGGGTTTAATAGACAACATAAAAGAGTTTTTCTTACCAATGCAGTTTGGGGTGGCGATACCGGGAGGTGCACAATGTATCATACACTCTGTCAGATCACTACTAAGAGACAACGATACACGAGTAGCGCTACAGCTGGAGATAGGAAACGCCTTCAACAGTGTTGAACTGGCAGCTTTCTTCAACGCTCTCTCCCTGTCCAGTTTGCTGCAGCTCATGCCTCTCGTTAGAACACTCTACGGTGCACCTTCGTCCCTCTTGGTAGATGAGTGTTTAGGGGCGAACCATATCCTCTCATCACGGGGTGTGCGTCAAGGGGACCCGCTCGGTCCACTACTCTTCGCGGCCGCGATTCAACCGTGCCTGCTTAGCACGGCAACCTTCTTACCAGAAGTCGCCATAGTAGCCTACGCTGACGACATAATGATAATGGGGCCAAAAGAGGCCTGCTACAAGGCCTTTGGGGCCATCACAAGGGAGCTGGCAACGCTCGGCCTCCGTTGCAACATCGCAAAATCATCAGCATGGGGACAAACACTCGCGGACGACGACGGCACGGCACCTCCTGTCGGCCTGCAGCAGATCGCAGACGGGATTCGGGTTCTACGTAGCCCGGTCGGCTTGCCTGCCTTTTGCACCGCCCAAGCACTGTCGAGGCTAGATGAGGCGTTGGCCCCATTACCTCTGGTGGCGCAGCTCCACCCACAGAGCGTAATGCTCATCCTCACGAGGAGCATATCCTGCCGAATCTCTTACCTACTGCGGACAACATCGGCAGAAGTATTGGATAGAGAGGGGTGGAGGGGCTAGAGTGCAGCACTAGCAGCGGCGAAGCTTCGGGTACCCCCAAACGAGCTGGAGAAGAGTCTGCTGTGGCACCAAGGAACTCTACCGGTCAGGTTGGGGGGGTTGGGGATTATTGACCCCGTCTCAGAGGCACCTGCCGCCTACATTGCCTCGGTCACGGCGGCGCAACAACTACTACGGCAGTTGAACCTACTTGAGGCCTACCTCTTGAGCAGGGCGGTCGAGCTGCTGAACCACGAGTGGACCCCTGACCCTCCCGGTATCAACCCCTTGACACCACTGGAAGCTGGGCTGCCAATGGCTGCACGGGCGGCACTACACATCTACAAGGAGCAGCCGGCAAGGCAGGGGAACCTTCACCTGACCCTGTCTCGCCACATCAACAAGACAAGGGCGGCGGAGCTACTGGCTGACACGATAGAGGACCGCCCAGGGAAGGATCGGGGGCACGCAGTGTGGCTCATCAGTTTGCAAGGGGTGGGAGCGGGGACTAGCTCCATGTCATCCCAACGAGATCTGACCTTACATTTTCCCCTGGTCAGTACTCGTTGGCATTTGGCTTCCGCCTCGGCATGGCCCTTCCAGTCACAGTTGCCTGCCCGTGCAAGCGTGCCAACACAGCAATCACCGACACGAGCCTAGCAAACCACCTCTTGCGGTGTGGTTATGAGGGGGATGTCATCCGCACACACAATCCGGATGGCAAAGGAGGCCGACTTCACTGTTTTCCACGAAACCACTGCCTTCTCCCCACCGGTGATCAGGAAGAGAGGCGATCTTGCTATTTGTGACAAGGAGTCAAATGAGACATGGGTCACCGACGTGACGGTGACTGATCCAATGCTGCAGTGCCGCGACAAACGCGCCTGGAAGCCTCCTGGATGGGCGGCAAGGGAAGCCTGGGAGAGGAAACACAGGATCTATGAGGGGCGGCCTGATTACGTCGGTTTCTTTGGGTTGGCAGTGGAGACGTACGGTGCCTTAGCTATGGATACACAGCAATTTATCCGCCTGCTAGCAACCTCGGCGGCAAAAAGGAGGTTTTGCCAAGGGAGGCTCTCCACCACCACTGCACGGCTCCCCGCTTACTACAGGCAGCGCTTCAATGTCATGCTCCAGCGCTCACAGGCAACGTCGTTCCTAAACAAGTCTAACATAGGCGACGTGGCAGCCTTCTCACCGCGCCGTTATCAGCAGCAGGCGCACTGGCCTGCCCACCCTGGCAGTCACGGGGACTGGAGGGGTCCCCGCGGGCGTGGCAGTGGTGGGGGGTACCGTCCGCCTGTGACGATGGCGAATCTTCAGCGGGAGGTGTCGAGGGCTGTTCGTGAGGAGAGGGCGACGAAGAGCCAGAGCTGTTCGATGCGCGCCTCGCCAGCCGTTGATGCTCCTCGTCCGGCTGCGCTCCCCTTGAGTCCGCCGCCTGTCGCTGCACCCCCGCCACCAATTCCCGTCCCACCGGCTCCTGCTCCTGCTGCATCGGCGCCTCCCTCCGGCTCTCGTCTTCATCTGCCGCCGGTCCCGCCTGTTGCGGGAGTAGAGTTTGTAGCAGCGGGTGGTGGCTCGTCGGCGCAGTATTCCCACCACGATGCTGCGGATGGGCCACTTCTTTTCCTAACAAAGGCACTTCAGCCTCCGCAGATGCGTATTCCCGAGGCAACGCTTGGCCAGCTCCACCCACTCGCGGAGAGCCTCCACGCGTTGCTGCTGATTCAAGTTCTTGCTCACTCGTCCCTCCCCGTGATTCCTGCAGAGACTTTCCGCGGCCGCCAGCGTGACACGTGCTTGGACGCGGCGGACCAGCTCACGTCGCTGCTGGCGCCCGTGTTGGCTGCGCCCGCGGAGGGTGGCGCTGCTGCTGCAGGACAGCTTGACGAGGCTGTCCGGGGCTTGAGGAGGCACTTGCGCGCAGGATCTGGAGCCGCGGCGATCGGCGCAAGCACGCTTGTGGTCCGGGAGCCGTGGCGCTCCCTGACGGGCGTTCTTCACACCCTTGGAGCTCACCGCATGTAGATGCGGGCTCCGACTGCCCCATGATTTCTTTCTTCCTGCTAGTTTGCCGTAAGACTTGCCATGCGTGTAATGTCTCCTAGTATAAGCAACTGTTTGTCGTTTTATTTGCCGTCCCCTCACGCGGCCGGCGGCCGACGCGAGCGGAAAATTTCGACCGCCAACTGAATAATGAGGAAGAGAAGACTAAGACGGGCCCTTAAGTAGCTAGGCAACCGAAGGCGGAGGCTAAGGGCAGAGGGCAGAGGCTAGTCCTCTCTCTCTCTCTCTCTCTCTCTCTCTCTCTCTCTCTCTCTCTCTCTCTCTCTCTCTCTCTCTCTCTCTCGCTCGGACACTGTAGCAGCATTCAATTTCTTCACGAGCAAGGTAGCGCAGCTGGGCCTTAAACATAATCCACAGAAATGTGCGGCATGGAGCACAAGGGGCGACGAGCCAATTCAGCTGCCACGAGGGGTCCCGTTTTCCAAGGACGGGATACGCCTTCTAGGCAGCTTCCTGGGGCCAGCGGCGGGCGCGGCCAAATTCCTGTCGGGGCAGCTAGAGGAAATGGCAAAGCCGCTGCCGCTCTTAGAACGTGCTGACCCCCAAGTAGCCTCCCTGCTCCTGACCCGCTGCATTTCCAGACGCGTAGCATATCTCACTAGGACTACACCACTGAACCTCCTACCACGAGACACCTGGGCATAGTGGGGGAGAGACCTCCTAGCCGTGCTCCTGACATCCTGCGGGATTAGAGTCCCTACTTGTAGCACGGAGCAGTCGAGAGTGTGGGCGCATGCCTCGCTTCCATCATCCTTGGGCGGCCTAGGAATCACGGACCCACTCGTAGAAGGTGTCTACGGCTTCGTAGCCAGCTTCACATTGGCCGCGCTCTTCTTTTCCTCCCTGACGCTAGCACCAGACACAGCACTAACCCGAGCACACATCCACATGATTCTGCCCCGGGACGTCACCACACCGCTCCTAGCTCACAGAGTGCGAGACTGCCCTGCCCTCAGACACACGCGACGTAGTTTACCAGGAGCGGCTCTCTCGGTCGGACATCAAGCTCCAGCACACTCTGGCCCTGAAAGTACAGGGGAGTAGGTACGCGGTACAGGTCCAAGAGACGAGACGAATGAGACTGAATCCACTCTCTGGGCACACACAGAGAATGTTCTCACTCACAGGCTACGGCACAGGGGACTGGCTGACGGCAATACCGGTAGCTTCCTCACGTCGCATCGGCCCGGTACACTTCAGCAACGCCGTGCGCTTCCGGTTGGGCCTCCATTTCTCTACTCCGAAGAAGTGTGACTATGCAGAACACATCGCTATCACAGACCCGCGCCTCCCCAACCACCTCTTCCGCTGCGGCACGGGGAAGCACCGGACGAATACTCATAACGAACTCCGCGACGCGTGCATCAGCATGGCGCAAGATGCGGGGTTCATAGTACACAGGGAGACAAATGTCTACTGCCCCATAGAGGAGCAAACGGCTGATTTTACCATGACAGACAGAAGTAGTGGGGCGGTCTGGGTGTGTGATGTCACGGTCACAGATCCTATTAGCACCACGGACCCGGAGGCACGGAAAGGCAGGGGATGGGCAGCCCGGGAGCAGGCGGATAAAAAGATCAAGCACTATGAAAACCGGCCAGAGACAGTAGGTTTCTTTCCCCTCGCAGTGGAGACCTACGGCTGCCCTTGTGCTGAGGTCCCTGTGTTCCTGAAACTCCTTGCAGACACGGCGGCTCGGCGATACTTCAACGCCGACTCCAAATCCTATCATGCCACGAAGTTCCTGCACCAGTTCAGGCAGAGGTGGTCGGTTGCACTGCAGAGGGCCCAATCTGTGGGTCTCATGATCAAGTTAGGGGAGGCAGCTGTTGCAGAGAACCCGCCTGTAGGAGGGATAGGGCAGGAATTATACCTTGGGGACTGTTTTACTGCCCTGGAGCCTCTTCTTGAGCTCTAGGTGGCACAGAAGGGTTGGATAGTCTAGGCTACCCTGCATATTAGCACCCTGCTGTCTCTCATTGCATGTGTGTACCCTTCTGGCTTATCAATATACGGACCATTAGAGAGAGAGAGAGAGAGAGAGAGAGAGAGAGAGAGAGAGAGAGAGAGAGAGAGAGAGAGAGAGAGAGAGAGAGACTAGGGAACTAGTCCTTAGATTTCAGCAGCATCCCTCTCTTCTCCTATGGGTAGTCTAGTTGTAGGAGCAGCTAGGCCACTCTCTCTCTAAGTGTAGCCCAGCCCCACAGCCTATAGTGAGTACAGTTCCTTTCTTAAGCTCACAATCTGCAATCTGATCCTCATTAGTTGCTGGCAAGTCATCTCCCCAACCCATCGGCTTGCGGCGGCCGGCGCTCGACAGCGCGGCCTTCGGCCGCGCGTTAGTGATGGCAAGGAGTAGGGGACCAAGCACTATAACAGCAAAGATCACAACGCTTAACATGGAACGCCGGCACAAGTACCCACCACAACACCCCCTTGCGTAACCACAACACGTATGGGGAAGCCCAAGCCCAGGACAAGCACCACCAAGGCCGGGAAGGGGAAAGCAGAGTCTAATCGGCGAGGATCAAAGCCAGCCGTCCGTCCAACCAGCGCAACATCACCGCGGCGACTGGTACAAGGTCGAGGGGGACACGTCGGACAGAAGAGGCCAACCGCCTCACAGCGGAAGGCCCAGGACCAGAACCCACCCCCGGGGAGCCTGTCTCGAGGCCCATCTCCGGGAGGCTCCCCATCACCCGCCGCGCCGCCGTCACCACAACGGCCCGCTGCCTCTTCGACAAAGGCGGGCAAGCAACACGCCCACGTAACAGCCCTGAATGCAGCTGATCAAGCACCGATGCCAGCAGCTCCAGGACAGTCCCCACGGTCGCAACGCGCTGCTCGACGCGACGAAGCCGCTCAAGAGGCGGACACTCCTCCCACCGACTCCAGGGCTCATCGAGAGCGGCAGCAGAGGCAGCAGGTGCGGCAGCCGGCTGGGGAGTCGACAACACCTCCCACGGTATTGGGATCTCACGCCCCCCAAGAAACAACTGTGGGAGCTCGCTCGGGGGGAGAGCAGGCGGTGCTGTTGAAGCTGGCAGAACAACCGCAGGGGCAGAGGGAGCTGATGGCAACGTGGAAGAAGAAGGCGGAGGAGCTGCCTGTAGAACAGACGGGGACTGTGGCTGGAGCGGCGACGACGAAGGTTGCGACGGCGGCAACTGAGCTTGCGGAAGAAGGGGCGGCGGCGGGGAGGACCCTGGCACCAACGATCGCGGAGGACGCGGGAGAGGCGGAGGAAGGAAGGACTGACGGCGAGTACGGCGGAACGACTGCTGCTGACGCGGTCGCAGAAACGCATGAGTGCGCCCAGGAGGGAAGTGATACACCGGCTGGTGCGAGCCACCACGGCGACCATGCCGAGGAGGCCCACCACGCCGGCCGCGAGAAGACTGGGAAGAGGATCCGCGTCCAGCCAGCACCGCGAAGGCTCGGAGCAGGCCTGGCACCTGGTCCCCCGGGGCCCCTCCGGGGATGGCATCTGCAAGAGCAGACGCCACAAGTCCAAGAGCACCGTCACCCATCAGGGGGTACAAGCAGCAGGGAGACCGCAAGGGGTGGAGGCGGAGGCGAACTGCAAACCGAACAGACAGCGACTTGACCACAACCACAGGCAGAAGTAACAGCAGCCGGGAACGACGCCCAGCCAGAAACGGAAGGCAGGGCGACTCGAAGCCGCGCGAGAGGAGGCAGAATCGCCTGGGGACCGCTGAAAGGCGGACGATCAACCGTGAGGCGAGCGCCGTGGATGCCGGCGGGACGAGCGAGCGCATCCCGCGGAGGGCAAGAAGGGAACAATAGCGCAGGCAGGGGAAGAGCGCGAGGAGACCAAGGCAGGGGACGGGGAGGAAGAGGGGGGAGAGGGCCCGTTGTGGGCGGAGAGCCAGCACTGGTTAGATCCGGGACGTGGCGGGAGCGACACAACCGTCCGGAGATTGAGCACGAGGTGGAGAATGAGGAGGGAAGCGCTGACAACAACGACAGCGGGAGTGAATTTAATCCTGACAACGAGCATGTTTCTGAGGAACTCTCACAGTACGAGGGGGAGAGTGAAGAAAGAATTGCCACACGGGGTAGAGCAAGGTTTGGAGATGGCGGGAGAGTCAACAACGAGGAACCAGTAGATGGCGCGGGACCAGCACCACAGCCGGAGCCAAGCATACGTCAACCATCCGACCTGGCAAGGGGTAACCAGTGGAGCCTTCGACGGCCAGTCTACGGTCTCCGCCAGGCGCCACGTGAGTGGCACGACACACTGAGGACTACACTTGCGGCTCTTGGGTTCGCGCCTTCTACTGCTGACCCGTCGCTGTTTCTACGCAACGACACCTCACTACCGCCGTTCTACATCCTTGTGTACGTCGACGACTTGGTCTTTGCCACTACTGACACTGCGGCACTCGCCCACGTGAAGTCGGAGCTGCAGAAGAGACACACGTGCACAGACCTGGGTGAACTGACAAGCTATCTTGGCTTGCGGATCACCCGTGACAGAGCACGCCGCACCATCACCTTGACTTAGTCACACATGGTGCAGCAGGTCCTTCAGCGCTTCCGCTTCACGTACTCCTCGCCTCAGCCCACTCCTCTGCCTACCGGTCACTCGCTCTCAGCTCTGCCTTCGGATGAGTCCGTAGAGCCGAGTGGCCCATATCCAGAGCTTGTGGGTTGCCTCATGTACCTGATGACCTGCACTCGACCTGACCTTGCATACCCTCTTAGCATTCTTGCACGCTATGTCGCTCTCGGCCGTCACCGGAAGGAGCACATGGCTGCAGCAAAGAGGGTGTTGCGCTACTTGTGCAGTACGTCGGGCATGGGGCTAGTGCTTGGAGGGCGAGTCCCAGTTGTTCTCACTGGGCACTCAGACGCTTCTTGGGCAGACGACCAGGCTACTCAGCGGTCGTCTCAGGGTTACTCCTTCAGTCTTGGCTCTGGTTCAGTTTCTTGGCGTTCTACTCGCTCTTCTTCTGTTCTCAGCTCCTGTTGTGAGGCTGAGATCTACGCCACAGCCATGGCGGCCCAGGAGCTATGCTGGCTCACCTACTTGCTGACCGACCTTGGAGAGCAGCCTCGTTCTCCTCTAGTGCTGTACGTCGACAACAAGGCAGCCATTGCCTTGTGCCAGGAGCACAGACTGGAGCACAGAACGAAGCACATTGCTCTGCGCTACTTCCTTGCTCAAGAGTTGCAGCAGCGTGGTTAGCTTTGTCTGCGTTACGTGGCCTCTGAGGCCAGCACTGCTGATGTGTTCACCAAGGCGCTTCAGCCTTGTGACCATCAGCACTTTTGCACTCTTCTAGACCTTGTGCCTACTGTACCTCACTTGCTTACTTCTTGAGTCTGTTTGTACTGTGATCTCTATATATATATACGTGCATGTTTCCTCTTGCTACGTTGTGATCATTGTACCTCTTGTTCCATTATAAACCTGCATGTGAACTGGTCTTGTGACCACTTGCTTGTGCTCGGAATTTGTGTGGTATGCTTGAGATCCACCCTGAGCTTGTTTTGCCTTGCTTTTCCTTGACTGGTCTTATGACCCCTAGTTCTCCCCCACTTCGCCTATGGGGGTGTGTCAAACATTATATATGTTGTTGTGCTTGTTTAGGCTACAGTGGGTTAGCCTATAGGGGGTACACAATTCTAGGGTTAGGTATTTGTACTGTTTTCACTCTGCAGCAGAGTGGCTGTCCAGCGTTGCACCCGTAGAAGACAGCAGTGCGCATGTACGCAGGTGTGCACAGATGATTGGCCTGACTTGAATCGTTGTGCATCCAACGGCCCAGGTCTGCGCCTGATGAGCCACATCGAATTCGGGATACCAGCCCAAAATCACCTTCGCTACCGCGACCTCGACGACGTTCGCGTGCATCCGCAGAACCCGCCAAGCAGGTTACCCAATCGACCTGGTCGACCATAGCGCCCTGGTCGACGAGCCCCTCGTCGACCACTGCGCCTGTCGAACTGCCCCTCTTGGTCGACGACCCGTCCGCCGACCAGCCCAGTCATCTGCAGCCGTCGAGCTCCCCTTGTCGACGGCTCTCAGCCCCGCGACAGACCTGTGCAACGCTTCACGTCGTCGACCTGCCCCGCAGAAGAAGGCCGTCGAGCTCCCCTAGTCGACGGCAACACCGCAGCGACCCCCTCCAGCTCGACGAAGCTCGTAGTGCAGCTCACTCATTGCGTACGGTCGGCTGCTTCTCCCGTACATCCGACTAGAACGTCGGCGTTGCCCAAGCGAGGGCAAGTCCAACACTCTGTTCCCGTTAACACTCCTCTGCGGCGCTCACGCTTGAGCTCCCCACCTACACAGCAGTACTCCATGGAGAAAACTCATCCTCGTCGTGCACCCCACAAACAACACGCCTCACCACACCAGCCGTGCAGAAATGCATGGCATATACTGCTGTACATCATCATGTCCGTCGCCGACGTTGGCCAGGCGCACTTGACCGATCGCGGCGGAGCACTGGTTGAAGGTCAGAAAGTGCAGCGCCTTCGTCAGGATATCGGCCGACTGCTCGGTGGTCGGGATGTACTTCAGCACGAATCTCCCACGCCTAACCATGTGTTGGAGTCAAGCGTAGTGTCGCTCCATATGCTTGAGGTTGCTCGTCAGCCCCAAGCCCTCAGCAATCTGTGAAGAAATTGAGGAATGAATGAACTAGCAAGCAGGTGGGTACAAGTAGGAAAACCTAAAAGTGTTGTACCCCATATTGTCTACCCCACTACAGCCTACACAAACTATAGCATATGAGCTAGACACACCCCCATAGGCAAAGTGGGGGAGAGCAAGAGGTCACAAGACCAGTCAAGCAAAGCAAAGCAAGCTCAGGGTGGATCACAACGTCACCACACAGTCCGAGCACAAGAGCAAGGCCACAAGGCCAGTTCACATGCAAGATCATATATAAAGGGAAACAAGCAAGTGCAGGTATAGAAAGATCACAGTACAAGCAAGGTCAAGAAGTGAGCAAGTGAGTCCAAGTAGGCACAAGACCTAGCATCGTACACAAAGCGCTAATAATCACAAGGCGGAAGTGCCTTGGTAAAGATATCAGCAATGTTGGCCTCAGAGGCCGCGTAAGCAAGGCGCAGCTGACCACGCTGCTGCAGCTCACGAGCAAGGAAGTAGCGGAGAGCAATGTGCTTCGTTCTGTGCTCCAGTCTGTGCTCCCGACACAAGGCCAGCATGGCCTTGTTGTCTACGTACAGAACTGGAGGAGAACGAGGCGGCTCTACTAGGTCAGTCAGCAGGTAGGTGAGCCAGCGTAGCTCCTGTGCAGCCATGGCCCCGGCGTAGATCTCAGCCTCACAGCTGGAGCCGAGAACAGAAGACGAGCGAGTAGACCGCCAAAAAACAGAGCCGGAGCTAAGGCTGAAGGTGTAACCCTGTGACGACCGCTGCGTAGCCTGGTCGTCAGCCCAAGAAGCGTTTGCGTGACCTGTGAGGACCACTCGACGTCGCCCTCCAAGCACTAGCCCCATGCCCAACGTACTGCACAAGTAGCGCAACACCCTCTTTGCTGCAGCCATGTGCTCTGGTCGGTGTCTCCCAGGAGCAACATAGCGTGCCAAGATGCTAAGAGGGTATGCAAGGTCAGGTCGTGTGCAGGTCATCAGGTACATGAGGCAGCCAACAAGCTCTGGGTACGGGCCAGTCGACTCTACGGACTCGCTCTGGGTACGGGCCACTCGACTCTACGGACTCATCCGAAGGCAGAACTGAGAGCGAGTGGCGAGTAGACAGAGGAGTGGCCTGAGGCGAGGAGTACGTGAAGTCGAAGCGCTGAAGGACCTGCTGCACCATGTGTGACTGAGTCAGGGTAATGGTGCGCTGTGCTCTGTCCCGGGTGATCTGCAAGCCAAGGTAGCTGCGCAGTTCACCCAGGTCTGTGCACGTGTGTCTCTTCTATAGCTCGAACTTCACGTGGGCGAGTCCAGTAGTGTCAGCAGTGGCAAAGACCAAGTCGTCGACGTACACGAGGATGTAGAACGGCGGCAAAGAGGTGTCGGTGCGCAGAAACAGCGATGGGTCGGCTGTAGAAGGAGCAAACCCAAGAGTCGCAAGTGTAGTCCTCAGTGTTGTGCCACTCACGGGGCGCCTGGCGGAGACCGTAGACTAGCCGCCGGAGGCTCCACTGGGTACCAGGAGGAAACGACCCAGTGAATCCAGGTGGGCGGCGCAGCCAGATCTCCTCGTGCAGGCTGCCCTGCAGAAAAGCTGTGCTGAAGTCAAGAGAGTGAAGCTCGTAGTCGCGCTGAGCGGCTATGTGCAGCAGCACCCGAAGAGTGCTCATCTTCGGGGTGGGAGAGAAGGTCTGAAAGTAGTCAACTCCTTGCCGCTGACTGAAGCCTCGAGCCACGTAACGCGCCTTGAAGACAGGCGGAGAACCCGGCGGTCGCTTCACCCTGAAAATCCACATGCCACTGACGATGTTCGCCCTAGGTGGGGGAACCTTGCCGACGTAGGTGCCTGTGGACTTCGAGGAAGCGATCTCTGCGTCCATGGCTGACTGCCACTGAGAGGAGTAGGGACCCTCGATCGTACGCTGATTCTGGATGTCTGGTGCATCTAGGTCTCCCTTAGGGGAAATCAGCATGGACACGAGATGAGGCAAAGCAGCAGCAAAACACTGGAACTCGTCCTGCCTGTCCTCAAGGACGTCCGTGCTAAGAACACACTCACCCCCGACAGACGGAGGACAGACAGACTCAGACTCAGCAACAAGACTAGCAGCGTAGTCTAGACGGCAGCGAGCAGCAAAGTCGACAAGCTCAGCAACTAGGGCCGACGCAGCAGTGGACTCAAAGGAAGGGTCAGTGACAACAGTACCCAGGAGACGCGTAACAGTAGGACTAGCAGCATGAAGAGAGTCAGACTCCGGGTCAGCAACAACAGGAAGAGAGGACTCTGGAGGAGACGGCAACGGGACACGCAGAGGAGGAGTGGAAGGACGCAGTGCCATCTGGTGTGTGCCTGGGACCGAAGGAGGACGCGGACGCGGAGCACGTCGACTAGTGCGAGAAGCACGAACAGGCGACGCAGGATGAGACACAGGCTCACGACGCTCAGCAAGACCTCCAGTAGGACCAGCGTAGGGAGAAGGAGCAGGTAGGGGGGAGGCGGGCTGTAGCTGTGACCACGACTGGACAGGTTGTGGACACTCTAAGGCAGGAGCAGGACCAGTAGTGGGCGGGAGACCAAGAACCTGCTCAAGGAGCGGAACGAAGTACGGCCGCGGCCGCGCAGCGCCTCCAGAACCAGCAGGGACAGCACCAGTACCCCCAGCGGCAGCACTAGCGCCAGCAGCACCTCCAGCTCCAACAGCGCCAACTCCAGCACCCTCAGACGTACCAGCGCCAGCAGCACCACCAGCGCCAACACCCCCAGCAGCTCAAGCTCCAGCAGCTCCGGTAGCACCAACTCGAGAAGGACCGGCAGCTCCAGTACCGCCAGCAGCTCCAACAGTACCTCCAGCAGCCCCACCAGCACCCCCTGTCCCAGTAGCTCCAAAACCGCTAGTACGAGCACCTCAAGGACCAGCAGCAACAGTAGTACCTCCAGCTCCAGCAGCACGGCTCCAGCGCCGGGCAAACCACTCGCGCAGCTCCTGCGGAGAGAGTGGCTCCCGCCTCGACAAAGCACCGCGAGAGGCCACACGAACAGACCCAGCACCCCCAGGCTCCGCACCCCCAGGCTCAGCACCCCTAGGCTCAGCACCCCCAGACTCAGCACCCCAAGGCTCAGCACCCCTAGGCTCCGCACCCCTGGACTCAGCACCCCCAGGCTCCGCACCCGCAAACTCAGCACCTCCAGACCCGGCACCCGCAGGCTCAGCACCTCTAGTAGTACCAGAGTCAATAGCTACCTCGACAAGCTCGACTGTGTCTACCTGGGACACACCTGACGGGGCAGGACCCTGAGGGGGGAGGGGGTCTACCGGGGGAGGACCTGGCGCAAGGAAGAGCGGCGGCGGGTGGAGGGGCGCAGTGCGGTAGGGGAAGAGACGGTAGTAAGACACCGACTCGTCAAAGGTGACGTTCTGGGAGGACAGAACACGGCGCGAGGTGGGGTGGTAGAACTGCCACCCAGGCGCGTCAGGGGGGAAGCCAAGGAAGACGCAGGGAAGAGCACGCGGGGACAGCTTGTTCGCAGAGAAGTCATGGACAAACGCCCGAGATCCCCAGACCCGAAACGCAGACGCATCGCCAACCTTCCCCGTCCACCGCAAGGTGGGGGAGGTCTCTGGCAAGGAGACCCGGGGCTGAAGGTTGAGCTGATGCGCTGCGTACTGAACCGCAAACGGCCACAGAAAATGGGGGGCAGCCGCATGGATCATGGACGTACGAGCGACGTCCATGACCATGCCAATGCGGCGCTCAGCAATCCCATTTTGCTGTGGAGAGGCCGGAAGCGTGAAGGTCTGGCGAATGGCCTATGCTTGACAGAAGGCTCCCAGATGGGCAGAGGAAAACTCTCCGCCTCTATCAGAGTGCAGACGCAGAACAGGAAAGTCCGAGCCGAAACTCTCTCTGAGCTGGAGACGAGCTGCGCGGATCCAGTCGATCAACACCTTAGTGATGTCACCCTTGCTGCGCAAGGGGAAGACTGTGGTGTAACGCAAGTAGTCGTCAACCACCAACAGGATGTAACACTCGTGCCCCTGGCCACGGACGCGGGCGGGGCTCCACACGTCCATGTGAAGAGTCTGCAGCGGAGCCAACGTCGGAGGAAACTCGGAGGAGTGAGGGGCGGCGCGTTGTCGCCCCTCGACGCAAGGGACGTAGGAAGGGGCACGCCCCGGAGGTAGGGGAGGGAGAGACTGGGGGAGACTAGAGACAAGGACACGCGAGGCCATGTCTCGGAGAGGAGGCAGGGAGGGGTGACCAAGGCGGTGGTGCCAAAGGAGAGTCTGGTGGGACATGAGACGACACGAGCAAGGAGCAGACTCAGGACCAGACCTGGACGCTGCAGCAAACACCTGACTCGACGCAGCTACCTGACTAGACTCAGCAGCCGGAGGAGACTCACTAGTAAGTGTGTACAGGCTCGACCCCGGCTGACGGGTGAACGTGGCCAAGTGTTGGCCTGTCCGAGCACACGTGTAGTGGGTCACCCGCTGACTCGCTGGAGTGAACTGGTCAACCCCCCTATCCTGTAAATCAGCTCCACTCACCAAGTTCGTAGAGAACGAGGGGAGGTCGAAACCTGACAGGGTGCCAGAAGGGGCTGCCGGGCACGGTAAGAGAGTGGAGAAGCTAGCAAGGACAGGACCCCCAGAGGGGTCCGCCAGGGAGTCCGCAACCGGCCGACTAAGTGGCGTAAGCGTGGTGCGGTCTCGAAAGAAGGAGCGGGAAGCACCCGAGTCAAGGGTGAAGGTGTGTAAGGCCTGAGCCGACGTAGTACCTGAGAGAGCAGACTCACCAGCACCTAGGGCAGCAGACGCACTAGCACCTAGAGCAGCAGCCTCACCAGTACCTAGAGCAGCAGCCTCAATGCGCGAGTCAGGCGGAACACACAGGTAACAGTCACCCTCATCACTAGTAGGCAATGCATACATGGCAGTGAGGATAGCATCATAGTCAAGAGTATAGATATCGACCCGCAGCCAAAACAGCTCCACCTTGTCGGGGAGCTCAGCCGTGTCGCCAAACTCCGTACGCGAGGCGTCGCTCAGACGGGCGAAGCAGTGGGACGGTGCGTGACCGAACGTCCTGCAAGACTGACCAGTCCGAGCACCAGTGTGAATGACGTACGGACAACCAGTAGTACCCCGTGACCCGTCACGCTGCGCGTACCACTCACGAAGCTGCTGGGGCGAGAGGACCACTCGCGAACGACGCTGAGGCTGCACATGGCCACTACAAGTAGCTGCCGAACCACTCACTCCAGGACGACTCCCACTACGGCCATCCCGACAACCCCAACTAGCGTACCACTCACGAAGTTGTTGGGGGGTAAGGGACTCACGCGGGCGACGCTAGAGCTGCATCTGGCCACGCTAGGAGCAGCAGTAGCAGTAGAAAGAGCAGTAGTAGCAAAAGCAGCAGTAACAGCAGTACGGGCAGGGCAGTGCTCACCAGTGGCGAGAAGGGCAGGCGTACGACGGCGGCAACGGCGAGGCCGCTACCACTGTAGGGCGAGAGCTCCGCGGCACCTGCAAGGGTGGCTGCTCCAGGGTCGGCAGTTGTAGGGGCAGCTGCTCCAGGGGCGGCTGCTGCAGGGGCGGGTGCTCCGGGGGCGGCTGCTGCAGGGGTGGCTGCTCGAGGGGCGGCTGGTGCATGGGCGGCTGCTGCATGGGCGGCTGCTGCAGTGGCGGCTGCTCCAGGGGCGGCTCTGCTGCTGGGCGGCTCGGCGGCTCGGCTGCTGGGCGGCTCGGCAGCTCGGCTGCTCGCTAGGGGCGGTGACGGGGCCGGGTAGGGGCGGCGACGGGGCCGCTAGGGGCGGCGACGGGGCCGCGTAGGGAGGGGAGCGGCGACGGGGCTGCTAGGGGCGGCGACGGGGCCGCGTAGGGGCGGCGACGGGGCCGCGTAGGGAGGGAGGAGGCGACGGGGCTGCTAGGGGCGGCGACGGGGTCCCGTAGGGGCGGCAACGGGGCCGCGTAGGGAGGGAGGCGGTGACGGGGCCGCTAGGGGCGGCGACGGGGCCGCGTAGGGGCAGCGACGGGGCCGCGTAGGGAGGGAGGTGGCGACGAGGCCGCGTAGGGGCGGCGACGAGGCCGCGTAGGGGCGGCGACGGGGCCGCGTAGGGTTGGCGACGGGGCCGCGTAGAGACGGAGGAGACGACGGGGCCGCTAGGGGCGGCGACGGGGCCGCTAGGGGCGGCGACGGGGTCGCGTAGGGGCGGCGACGGGGCCGCTAGGGGTGGCGACGGGGCCGCGTAGGGAGGGGAGCGGCGACGGGGCCGCTAGGGGCGGCGACGGGGCCGCGTAGGGGCGGCGACGGGGTCGCGTTGGGGCGGCGACGGGGCCGCGTAAGGAGGGGAGCTGTGACGGGGCCGCTAGGGGCGGCGTTGGGGCCGCGTAGGGACGGCGACGGGGCCGCGTAGGGGCGGCGACGGGGCCGCTAGGGGCAGCGACGGGGCCGCGTAGGGGCGGCAACTGGGCCGCGTAGGGAGAGAGGCGGTGATTGGGCCGCTAGGGGCAGCGACGGGGCCGCTAGGGGCGGCGACGGGGCCGCGTAGGGGCGGCGACGGGGCCACTAGGGGCCGCGAGGGGCCTTGAAGGGCGGCGATGGGGCCGCTAGGGGCGGCGACAGGGCCGCTAAGGGTGGCGCGAGGGGCCGTGAGAGGGGCCTCTTAGAGAGCTCGACAGAAGGGCGGCCCACAAGGCGCGCCTTGGGCAGGAGCGACTGGCGCTCCGGTCAGAAAAAAAAAGGTTCAGTGGTGGGCCCAATGAAACGTTCCCACTAGGGAACTTGCTCTATAACATGTGAGGAAATTGATGAATGAATGAACTAGCAAGCAGGTGGGTACAAGTAGGAAAACCTAAAAGTGTTGTACCCCATATTGTCTACCCCACTACAGCCTACACAGACTATAGCATATGAGTTTGACACAATCGTGATGGCCGACTTGCTATCCACCCGAAGGAAAGTCGGCTTCCCAGCGTCGAGCTGCTGGAACTCCGCAAGCAAGAAGCGGAGTCGGCATCCCTCCTTGCCAGCATCCGTGGCCGCAAAGTACTCTGACTCGGTCGACGACAATGTCGCGCACTTGATGCGTGAGCTCGACCAGGAGGCAGCGACCCCTATGTAGATGAACACGTAGCCGCCCGTGCTCGTCCGGTTTTGTTTGTCGCCAGCTTCGTCAGCATCCACGTAGCAGACCAGCTTCAGCGACTCTGGTCCACCGCCGAACTCCTGGGCGGTGTCGCAAGTGTTAGCGAGGTAGGCAAGGCAGCGGTCGTCCTCCCGCCAGTGCTGGTCGCTCTTCACCATCAAGCGAAGGCAATGTCCGGCGTCGTCGTGGTCGCAGCAAACTACAACGAGCCAACCTTCTGCCGGTACTCCTCCTCCTTGTTGTCGAACGTCAACTCGGCAAAGGCGTTGACTGAGACCGGCGTCTTCTGGATGTGCCCAGTCTGCTCCTCGTCAATGAAGCGTCTGCGCAACTTGTCAGCGTAGTTCTGCTGGTGCAGCCACAACTTCCTCGCTGGCCTATCGCGCATGATCTCCAACCCGACGTACTTGATGACTGGTGAGATCTCACGTAGCTCGAAGGTGGTTTCCAGCAGCTCCTTCAGCTCTTTCAGCATCGTCGTGCTGCTGCTGGCGGCAAGCAAGTTGTCGACGTAGACCAGCACCCAGCAGGTCACTCCGTCATCGCCGACCTTCAAGTAGAGCGCCTCGTCGACCTGGCTCTTCTTCAAGCCAGCCCCCAGCAGCACACCATCGAGAGCCCTGTACCACAGCAGCTTCGAATGCTTCAGCTCATAGAGGCTCTTCAGTAGCTTGCATCCCTGGCCGGTCCCGTCGTCGAAGTAGTCTAGCTAGTACATGTACAGCACCCGGTCGAGCTTATTCTGCAGGAAAGCGTTCTTCATGTCAAGCTGCATCAGGTTGAGGTCAAGGATGGCGATGATGCTGAGGAGGATCCTCAGCGTGACGTAGCTCCTCACCAGCAAGTACTTCTCGTCGTAGTCGGCGCCGTACACCTGCCTTAAGCCCTTCACGACGAGCCTCACCTTGTCACGCTCGACGGTCACATTGATGCGGTACTTGGTCGTCAGCACCTACCAATTCTTCATCATGTTTACCCCACGTGGGCGTTCGACTCGCTCCCACGTGCCGTTGCTAATAAGGCTGCAGATCTCCTCGTCCATGGTAGCCTTTACTGTCTTGCCCTTCCAGCATGCTATCGCCTCCTTCACCGTCATCGTCGCGATGTCCCAGCGGTGCTCGGGCTCGGCGTGCATGTCGACGTTCTCCTCGGCGTTGTCGTACAGCAGGTCATCGTCGGGGTCATCATACAGCGTGGTGAAGGCAACTGACGGCAGACAGGCATGAAGGCTCAGCCGTTCAGAAGGCTTCCGCGATTGACTAGACCATCACAGTTCGGGCAGACCAGACTTCTCGATCGGAACCTCCACCACGTCGCTATCGGTGGGCTCCTCCTATGCCAAGGGTTCGTCTGCGTCGTCGACGAGCTGCTCGTCCAGCGTGAGACCTTCGATCGGCTACTCCCCTTTTTTTGGCTCTCCTGTCGACTTCTCTTTCGTCAACAGCTCCCTCGTCGACTCTCTCGGCTGCTGCTCCCCCGTCAGCTGCACCTCTGTTGCTGCCTTCTTCTGCACTAGCTCCCCTGTCTTCTGCCTCCCTGCCGTCGACGGCTGCACACCCTCATCAACGAGCACATCACGTCGGCCGTCGGCAATGCCTTTGGCCGACGCCATGGGTGAGGCATCACTGCTCCCCTCATCGCCGGAGGCCGACGACCGGGGACATCCGTAATGAGGAGTGGGGTAACTGGACCAGGAGGAGGAGGAGGGGGTGGGACATCCTCGACGTCCTCATGAGCAGGCTCGTCGACCTCAGCGAGCAGCGGGAACGTCGCAGTCGAGGTATCCGTGGGCGGGTGTGCCTGCGTCCGCCCCGACGCCGGGCCATACTTCAACTTCCACACCTCCATCGACAGCGTCTCGTAGAGGATCACCTCGTCCGACGTGGCCGCCTTGTTGTCGGTCAAGTCCAGCACCTCCCAGCCCTTGCTCTCTAGCGACGCACCAAGGTGAAGTCCCCAGCGAGCCTTCGGCGCCAGCTTCCTACCGCGCTGCTGACAGGGACCATGAACTGCACCATGCAGCCCTACTCCCGTGCCAGTGTGAGGTTGGGCTTCTTCCCAGTCTGCAGCTGATACGGGGTCATGCCCGACGGCATCGTCGACCGCTTCCAGCAGTTGCGCACCCAGACTATTTGTCGCAGGGCGAGGTGCCACCAGTGGTGCTGCACGCCCATGTGGAGCAGCATCGTACGCACGGACTCGACGACTGTACGCATCTCCCGCTCAGCCGTGCCGTTCTGCTGCGGAGTGTAAGGGCACGTCAGATTGTGGACGATGCCCTTCCCGTCGACGAAGTTGGTAAACTCCTTCCCCAAAAATTTGCCGCCGTGGTTTGAGGGCAACATCATCACCGACTTCTTTGTCTGCCGCTCCACCAGCATTAGCCACGTCTCAAACTCTCGTAGCACGTCACTTTTCTTAACGAGCGGCATCACCCACCCGAACCGAGTGTGGCGGTCCTCCAGCAGGAGGAAGCACAAGCTGCCATTCTTTGCAGTCACTCGGAATGGCCCGCACAAGTCAATATGGATGACAGCCAGTGCCTCCTAGGCGTCCAAGCCTTTGTTGGGGAAGGTGTGCCGTGCCAGCTTTCCTCCGACGGACGAGACCCATGGCTTGTCCGCTCTGGTCGACGGCTTGATGTCGAGGCTAGTAGCAACTTCATGCTTTGCCGAGCTCTTGATCGTGTCGACGCCGACATGCGCGAGCCTCGCGTACCACCAGTGGGGGGTCGTCTTTGTTGCCGAGGCGATCGTCTACAGAGCAACCACATTGGTCGACGGCGATCGCGTTGAGTAGGGGCGAAGGTCGGTGCAGAGGACTCGGCCGGTGTAGCGTGCTCAACCGAGCACTTCCTTGGTTGCGGCGATGAGGAGCATCTTGACGCCGTCACCCAACAGCTGCACTCCGCTTTCCTCCTTATTGGCGCCACCTTTGATTCGCACCGGTCGAGGAGATGCAGAACAAGAAGGGTTCTCCGTCGCCCACTGCACCCGGATGCCCAACTCGACGATCTCCAAGGGGATCGTCCTGTACTCGCCATCCTCGTGGGGTTTCCTCGCTTCAGCCTAACGTACCTCCAAGGTGTCCGATATCTCAGAATCCCAACCACTAGACCATTGGGATAAAAGGGCTTGTTTCAGTAGCGGGTCAGTGCGCCCATAACCCCCCAGGCAAACGTGCCTGTAACCCTTCCCTAGGATCGATCGGGGATCACCAGTGGACCTCTGACACCCCCCGGCACTGGGATGCCCGAAGTGCATACACCGGGATTCGAACCCGAGACCTTCGCTCTGATACCATGTCAGAATCCCAACCACTAGACCATTGGGATAAAAGGGCTTGTTTCAGTAGCGGGTCAGTGCGCCCATAACCCCCCAGGCAAACGTGCCTGTAACCCTTCCCTAGGATCGATCGGGGATCACCAGTGGACCTCTGACACGATACGCTCGCTTCAACTACGGGCCAACCATGGCAACAAGAATGGCTACCGGCCTACGAGTAACTTAGTAGGTGCAAAAGTCGGCTCGTATCTGAAGGTAATCTACGGGGCCATCCACGCTCACTGCACCATGTGAACAGTCACTCTACAATAGCCGTGAGCTTAACTATGGGGTGTTGGCATGAACTCTAGGAGTGATCGTAGCTTTGCTTAGCTCCTTAGCACTTGCACATTCACGGAAGAAATCGACAAGAGTCTCCACTAGCAAAGATTGCATTATAGAAAGATAGAAATCACAATGACAAGAATGATTGCATCAGCACCTAGCAACTCTGCAGCTAGCCCGTTCGACCGCCTGCCAACGTTGCGTAGAGGAGCCGCGCCAGCACTGCAGAGACGCGGCCTACTAACTGAGCAGGTCGATGGCTGTCCAGCGTTGCACCCAAAGAGCACAGCAATGCGCATGTATACTGTTGAAATAACTGAACAGGAATGATTGAACTAAAACTGAAATCAGTACAAGTACCTAACCCTAGAATTGTGTACCCCCTATAGGCTAACCCACTGTAGCCTAAACAAGCACAACATATATATAATGTTTGACACACCCCCATCGGCGAAGTGGGGGAGAACTAGGGGTCACAAGACCAGTCAAGGGAAGCAAGGCAAAACAAGCTCAGGGTGGATCTCAAGGATACCACACAAATTCCGAGCACAAGCAAGTGGTCACAAGACCAGTTCACATGCAGGTTTATAATAGAGCAAAAGGTACAAGGATCACAACCTAGCAAGAGTAAACATGCAGGTGTATACATATATAGAGAACACTGTACAAACAGACTCAAGAAGTAAGCAAGTGAGGTCCAGTAGGCACAAGGCCTAGAAGAGTGCAAAAACGCTGATGGTCACAAGGCTAAAGCGCCTTGGTGAACACATCAGCAGTGTTGGCCTCCGAGGCCACGTAACGCAGGCGAAGCTGACCACGCTGCTGCAGCTCTCGAGCAAGGAAGTACCGCAGAGCAATGTGCTTCGTTTTGTGCTCCAGTCTGTGCTCCTCACACAAGGCAATGGCTGCCTTGTTGTCGACGTACAGCACTAGAGGAGAACGAGGCTGCTCTCCAAGGTCGGTCAGCAAGTAGGTGAGCCAGCGTAGCTCCTGGGCCGCCATGGCTGTGGCGTGGATCTCAGCCACACAACTGGAGCTGAGAACAGAAGAAGAGCGAGTAGAACGCCAAGAAACTGAACCAGACCCAAGACTGAAGGAGTAACCCTGAGACGACCGCTGAGTAGCCTGGTCGTCTGCCCAAGAAGCGTCTGAGTGCCAAGTGAGAACAACTGGGACTCGCCCTCCAAGCACTAGCCCCATGCCCGACGTACTGCACAAGTAGCGCAACACCCTCTTAGCTGCATCCATGTGCTCCTTCCGGCGACGGCCGGGAGCGACATAGCGTGCAAGAATGCTGAGAGGGTATGCAAGGTCAGGTCGAGTGCAGGTCATCAGGTACATGAGGCAACCCACAAGCTCTGGATACGGGCCACTCGGCTCTACGGACTCATCCGAAGGCAGAGCTGAGAGCGAGTGACCGGTAGGCAGAGGAGTGGGCTGAGGCGAGGAGTACGTGAAGCGGAAGCGCTGAAGGACCTGCTGCACCATGTGTGACTGAGTCAAGGTGATGGTGCGGCGTGCTCTGTCCCGGGTGATCCGCAAGCCAAGATAGCTTGTCAGTTCACCCAGGTCTGTGCACGTGTGTCTCTTCTGTAGCTCCGACTTCACGTGGGCAAGTGCCACAGTGTCAGCAGTAGCAAAGACCAAGTCGTCGACGTACACAAGGACGTAGAACGGCGGCAGTGAGGTGTCAGTGCGTAGAAACAGCGACGGGTCAGCAGTAGAAGGCGCGAACCCAAGAGCCGCAAGCGTAGTCCTCAGTGTGTCGTGCCACTCACGAGGTGCCTGGCAGAGACCGTAGATTGGCCGTCGGAGGCTCCACTGGGTACCAGGAGGAAACGACCCAGTGAAGCCAGGTGGACGGCGCAGCCAAATCTCCTCGTGCAGGCTGCCCAGCAGGAAAGCAGTGCTGAAGTCAAGCGAGTGGAGCTCGTAGTCACGTTGAGCAGCGACGTGCAGCAGAACCCGAAGAGTGGTCATCTTCGGGGTCGAGGAGAAGGTCTGGAAGAAGTCAACTCCCTCGCGCTGACTGAAGCCTCGTGCAACGTAACGCGCCTTGAAGACAGGCGGAGAGCCCGGCGGCCGCTTCACCCTGAAAATCCACATGCCACTGACGATGTTCGCCCCAGGTGGGGGAACCTCGTCGACGTAGGTGCCTGTGGACTTCCAGGAAGCCATCTCTGTGTCCATGGCCGACTGCCACTGAGAGGAGTAGGGACCGGCCATCGCCTCTGCGTAAGAGCGTGGGGTCGAGATGTCTGGTGCATCCGGGTCTCCCTCAGGGGCAACAAGCATGGACACGAGATGGGGCAAAGCGGCAGCAAAGCACTGGAACTCCTCCTGCCTGTCCTCAAGGACGTCAGTGCCAAGAGCATACTCACCCCCGACGGACGGAGGACAGACAGACTGAGACTTAGCAACCAGGCTAGCAGCGTAGTCTAGACGACAGGTGGCAGCAGGGTCGACAAGCTCAGCAACTAAGGCAGACGCAGCAGCAGACTCAAAGGAAGGGTCAGTGACAACAGTAGCCACGAGACGCGTGACAGTAGGACTGGCACCACGAAGAGAGTCTGACGCAGGGTCAGCAAGAGCAGGAAGAGAGGAAGCAGGAGGAGACGGCAGTGGGACACGCTGTGGAGCAGTGGACGGACGAAGCGCCATCTGGTGAGTGCCTGGGACAGCAGGAAGACGCTGATGCTGGACACGACTACTAGAGAGAGCAGTGCGGACAGGCGACTCAGGACGAGACTAAGGCGACGCAGGACGAGACTCAGGCTCACGACGCTCAGTAAGACCTCCAGTGGGACCAGTGTAAGGAGCAGGACCAGGGAGAGAGGAGGCAGACGGCAACTGCGACTGTAGTTGGACAGACGGAGGACACGCTAAGGAGGGAGGAGGACAAGGAGGAGGGAGCTGACCAAGAACCTGCTGAAGGAGCGGAACGAAGTACGGCCGTGACCGTGCACCGACACCAGAGCCAGTAGGGACACCTGCACCAGGGTCCGTAGCACCAGCAGCAGATCGAACGCCTGGGCGTGCAGCACCAGCAGCAGCTCCAACGCCCGGGTCTGCAGCACCAGCAGCAGCTCGAACACCTGGGTCCTCAGCACCAGCAGCAGCTCCAACGCCCGGGTCTGCAGCACCAGCAGCAGCTCCAACAACCGGGTCCTCAGCACCAGCAGCAGCTCCAACACCCGGGTCTGCAGTACCATCAGCAGCTCCAACACCCGGGTCCTCAGCACCAGCAGCAGCTCCCACGACAGCGGGGTCCTCAACACGAGGCACGCCACTACGAAGAGTGCAGCGCCGCTCGTACCACTCACGGATCCGTTCACGGGAGGGGAGCTCCCGAACGGGAGGAGAAGCACTAGCACCTGTCCCAGCAGCACGTCTGGCTCTAGCAACACCTCTTCTGAGGCTGCAGTACTGTAAGTACCACTCACGCAGCTTCTCCGAGGAGAGGGCTCCTCCAGGTGTAGGACTCCCAGGCCCAGTACCTCCAGACCCAGAACCTCCAGACTCTGGACTCTGCGGCGCACCACCCCAAGCTCAGTACCCCCAAGCTCAGCACCCCCAGGCTCCACACCCCCAAGCTCTGCACCCCCAGGCTCCACAACCCCAGGCTCCACACCCCCAGGCTCAGCACCCCCAAGCTCCACACCCCCAGGCTCCACACCCCCAGCAGGACGAGAGTCGACAGCTACCTCAACAGGCTCAACCGGGTCTACCTGAGACACACCTGAGGGAGCGGCACCCTGAGGGGGGAGGGGGTCTGCAACAGCAGCCCCTGGCGCGAGGAAGAGAGGCGGGGGGGGGAGCGGGGCAGTGCGGTAGGGGAAGAGGCGGTAGTAGGGGACGGACTCGTCAAAAGTGACGTCCTGAGAGGGCAAGACACGGTGCGAGGTGGCGTGGTAAAACCGCCAACCAGACGCGTCCGGGACAAAGCCGAGGAAGACGCAGGGAACAGCACCGGAGGAGAACTTGTCCGCAGACGTATCGCGGACAAAAGCTCGAGATCCCCAGACCCGGAAACGCGACGCATCGCCAACCTCCCCCGTCCACAGCAGCGTGGGCGAGGTCTCCGGCAAGGAGACACGGGGCCAGAGGTTGAGCTGATGTGCAGCGTAACGTACCGCAAACGGCCACAGAAAGTGGGGGGCAGCCGCATGGATCAAGGAGGTACGGGCAACCTCCATGACCAGGCCAATGCGGCGCTCCGCAACCCCATTCTGCTGTGGAGAGGCCGGAAGCGTGAACGACTGCTCAATGCCGTGCTCAGCACAGTAGGCTGCCAAGAGGTCGGAGGAGAACTCACCACCTCTGTCAGAGTGCAAGCGCAGGACAGGAAAGTCCGAGTGAAAACGCTCGCTGAGCTGGAGACGGGCTCTGCGGATCCAAGGGATCAAGACACCAGGGACCTCACCCTTGGTGCGCAAGGGGAAGACCATGGTGTAGCGCGAGTAGTCGTCAACAACTATCAGGAAGTACCTCTCCAGACCCTGACCACGGACACGGGCTGGGCCCCACACGTCCATGTGGAGCGTCTGCAAGGGAGCAGTCGTCGGGGGAAACGAGGAGGAGTGAGGAGCGGCGCGCTGCCGTCCCTCGACACAGGGGAGACAGGTAGGAGCAGGGGAGGGTGGGAGGGGAGGAAGGACCCTGGGCAGGCCAGAGACAAGGTACCGGGAGTGCATGGCACGAAGCCGCTGCACAGACGGGTGGCCAAGGCGGTGGTGCCAGAGGACAGTCTCGTGTGCCAAAGAGCGACACGAGCAGGGGGCGGACAGCTGACCTGACGCGGACGCAGACGCAGCAACCTGAGGGGACTCAGTAGTCAGTGTGTACAGGTCCGACCCCGGCTGCCGAGTGAAGGTAGCCAAGTGACGGCCCGTACGAGCACACGTACAGTGTGTCATGCGCTCGTAGGCAGGGGTGAACTGGTGAACACCCCCGTCCTGGAGCGCACATCATGCCACCAAGTTCATAGAGAACGAGGGGAGGTGGAGACCTGACAGTGTGCCCGACGGGACCGCAGGACAGGGAAGGACAGTGGAAGAGGCCGCAATGACCGGACCCCCAGAGGGGTCAGCAAGGGAGACAGCAACTGGCCGAGCAAGCGGCTCAAGGGCAGTGCGGTCACGAAAGACGCAGCGAGAAGCACCTGTCCAGTGTGAAGGTGTGCAGTGCTGCAGTTGACTCAGTACCAAGGGGGGCAGACACACAAGCACCTAGAGCAGCAGCCTCACCAGCACCTGGGGTAGCCGACACGCGAGTCCCTGGAGCGGCAGACGCACTAGCCCTAATGCCCGGGTCGGGCGGCACACACAAGTACTCAGCACCCTCTCCACTATTAGACATCACATACATGGCAGATATAATAGCATCAAAGTCTAGAGCATAGATATCAATCCCCTTCTTCATGAGATCAATCCAGCGGGGCAGTTCAGTGGCCTGAGGGAACTGAACATGCAAGCGTCGTCGAGACGAGCGAAGCAGCGCTGTGTGGCGTGCGGTCGTCCACACTGCTGACCAGTGCGGTCACCAGTGCGAATGACGTATGTGCAGCTAAGACCACCCCCACCCCCGTGCTGAGAGTACCACTCACGGAGCTCCTGGGGCGAAAGAGTGTGCTGCTGGCCCTGGCCACCGCCAGCGCCTCCACGGCCACCACCACCGCTGCCACCTCCTCGACCACGCCAACCCCTGCCGCCGCCTCGCCCACCGCTACCCCAACCACCGCCTCCGCCCCTGCCACCTCCCCCGCCGCTGCCGCCACCACCCCCACCGCTACCACTCGCCCCTCCAGCCGAGCCACCACCCCCACCGCCTCCACCGCCCCCACCGCCGCCTCCCCCGCCGTCACCGCCACCACCCTTGCCCCCTTTGCCCTTGCCGCTGCGGCGCCCGCTAGAGGCAGACGCAGCGCCGACCTTCTCAGCACCAAGAAGGTCAACAGCAGCAGGAGAGGCGACAGAGGGAAGAAGGGGGGAAGGAGAACACCCCTCAAAGAACGGGGTACGAGGGTCGCCACGAGAGATACCTACAGCGACTATGCTAGTCTCGGCTGCAAGCAGTTCCTTCTCGAGGAGGGCAATGGTGAGCTCAGTGGGGCAGTAAGCTAGGAAGTGGTCCCTGACAGCACGAAGTGTGTCAGGGAGGCGGGTGACTAGGTGGTAGAGAGTGAGCCAGAGTGGAGGGGGGTGCGTGGCAAGGAACTCAGCGGGCATGGCGGCACGGAAGCGGGCCTCACTAGTACGGAGGTGCGTGATGAGGTCAGCGACTGTGTGGAACGAGGCCAGGTCGAGAAACAGGTAGGGGAGGGAGAGACGGCCTAGTGCGGCAGAGGCAGGTGAGGAGTAGCGAGCAACTACAGCTGTGTACAGTGCCTGTGCAATCTTGTGCTGGCCAAAGTGCTCGCGTTCGTCTATCGGCAGGGAGTTGCGAATAGCGAAGCGAGCGTGGGCATCACGAGTCTGCCACTGTGAGCGAGCAGTGCTGTCAGCAGTAGCAGCAGGGGCAGTGACATGGCCTAGAGCGTGATCGTACAGTGAGATGTCATGCTTGGCTGTGAGCTGTAAGTAGAGGTGCAGGTCATCTAGCCAGGTGTCAAACTTCACTTGGCGGCCCTCAGCATCAAAAACTAGAACCTGTGGGCTAGCCATAGGAGCAATAGAAGTAGCAGCAGTAGCAGTAGGAGAGGCAGTTACGGCGGCTCAGTTCGGGTCGGGTCGCGCGGCTCGGTTCGGTCGCTAAGCGAGCGCAGGTGTGCGGGACGCGTGCACAAGTGTGCGGGAAGAGAACTCGGATGTGCGGAAGCGAACTCAGGTGTGCGGGAAGCGTGCACAAGTGTGCGGAAGCGAACTCAGGAGTGCGGGAAGCGTGCACTAGGGTGTGCGGTAAGCGAGCGCAAGTGTACGGGAAGCGAACTCGGGTGATACTGAGCGGCGCGCGGGTCGAGAGGGGGCCGACGGGGCCGACGAGGGGCGACTCGTGGAGGTGACGGGGCCTGCTGGGGCCTCTAAGGGAGTCGCGCGTGGGGTCGACGGGGTCAGCGGGGCCGCCGGGGCCTCTAAACGGGGCTAGCGCGGGGCCGACTGGGCCTGATCGGGGCTAGCGCGGGGCGACGGGGCCTGAACGGGGCCGACGGGGCCTGAACTGGGCTAGCGCGGGGCCGACGGGGCCTGAACGGGGTTAGCACGGGGCCGCCGGGGCCTGAACGGGGCTAGCGTGGGGCCGACGGGGCCTGAACGGGGCTAGCACGGGGCCGACGGGGCCTGAACGGGGCTAGCGCAGGGCCTGAACGGGGCTAGCGCGGGGCCAACGGGGCCGCTAGGTAGGTATGCGCGGAGCCATCAAGGGGGTGACGCTAGGGGCGTGACAAAGCTGAGGCGCCCTAGGGCACAAGTAGGTAGGTAGGTAGGTAGGTAGTGGTGGGCCCTTAAAAATTTCGGTCCTAGGAAGGACCTGCTCTATACCATGTTGAAATAACTGAACAGGAATGATTGAACTAACAGTGAAATCAGTACAAGTACCTAACCCTAGAATTGTGTGTGAAAATAGTAGAAGGTGGGGCCTAGGCTTAGTAGCCTAGGCCCACACTAGGAGGTAGGCAAGGTGAGTTCGAGTGGGGTTTCTCCTAGGGGAGAGTATCGAGAAATTGGAAGGGAAGTGATTTCACTAGCAAGAGTTGGGATACAAGTACAAAGCCCCAAATTGGGTTGTACTCATTACAGAGTACCCCACTGCAGGCTAGACAGCAAATATATTCTGACACACCCCCATAGCCAAAGTGGGGTGTAATCAGCAGAGCAGGCAAAGTAGTACAAGCTCAGGGTGGATCACAATGTCACCACACATTCTGAGCACAAGTTAAAGAAGCAATAGTTAAAGTGCACAATTATCAGCAAAGCTAGTGGTGGTCACAATGGGCAAGTGAGGAGGAGGAGGGAGAGTGAGAGAAGAGGAGATGGGAGGCGACTGCTGAAGCTGCAGACACACGGGCAACAGGAGCGGCTGGCACAGTGGCTACCGGGACAGCGCCCCGGACTACTGGAGTAACTGGCTCGGCGGCTACGAAGAGCGGCAGGAGCAACGGACCCATGGGCGACAGGCGCAGCAGGCTCACTGGGCTACCAGGACAGCGCCCCGGACTACAGGTGCTGCGGACTACAAGACGGCAGCCTCCGCTCAACCTCCCACAAACAGTTCCACCCCCCTGACACACACCCGCTGCTACACCCCTAGCTCCACTCCCACGCACCCCCCTTAAACCCTAAACCCCAGTCTCCCACACAACCACCCCCCTCAGCGACAGCTGCAGCAGTGGGAGACGACGGAGGAGGAGAAGGAAGGGGCGACACAAACGGAGCACCCCCACACCCGCAAACGGGGGGGGGGGGGGGGGGGGGGGGGGGGGGGAACAGTGCGCACGAGGGCGCAGACAGTAGCAGAGCGCACGAGGGCGCGAGCACGAGGCACGGGCAGCAACAGGCACGGGCAGCACAGGCACGGGCAGCACAGGCACGGGCAGCACAGGCAGCACAGGCACGGGCAGCACAGGCACGGGCAGCACAGGCACGGGCAGCACAGGCACGGGCAGCAACAGGCACAGGCAGCACAGGCACGGGCAGCACAGGCACGGGCAGCACAGGCACGGGCAGCACAGGCACGGGCAGCAACAGGCACGGGCAGCACAGGCACGGGCAGCACAGGCACGGGCAGCAACAGGCACGAGCAGCAACAGGCACGGGCAGCACAGGCACGGGCAGCACAGGCACGGGCAGCACAGGCACGGGCAGCACAGGCACGGGCAGCACAGGCACGGGCAGCACAGGCACGGGCAGCACAGGCACGGGCAGCAACAGGCACGGGCAGCACAGGCACGGGCAGCACAGGCACGGGCAGCACAGGCACGGGCAGCACAGGCACGGGCAGCACAGGCACGGGCAGCACAGGCACGGGCAGCACAGGCACGGGCAGCACAGGCACGGGCAGCACAGGCACGGGCAGCACAGGCACGGGCAGCACAGGCACGGGCAGCACAGGCACGGGCAGCACAGGCACAGGCAGCACAGGCACAGGCAGCAACAGGCATGGGCAGCACAGGCACGGGCAGCACAGGCACGGGCAGCAAAGGGCGTACCGGGTCCAGGGGCGGCTGCTGCTGGGGCGGCTGCACCTGGGGCTGCTGCTGCAGGAGCGGCTGCTGCAGTGACGGCTCCAGGGGCGGCTGCTGCTGGGGCGGCTGCTCCATGGGCTGCTGCTGCAGTGGCGGCTCCAGGGGCTGCTGCTGCAGGGGTGGCTGTTCCTGGGGCTGCTGCTGCAGTGGCGGCTCCAGGGGCTGCTGCTGCAGGCTCTGGCGGTAGCTGCTGCTGCTGGGCGGCGGCGGTTGCTGCTGCAGAGTGGCGGCGGCTGCTGCTGCTGGTAGAGCGGCGGCTGCTGCTGCAGAGCGGCGGCAGCTGCTGCTGCAGGCGCGGTGGCAGCAGCTGCTGCAGGCCTGGCGGCGGCTGCTGCTGCTGGGTGGTGGCGGCCGCTGTTGTAGGCTCTGGCGGCGGTTGCTGCTGGCTCTGACGGCGCCCCGCGGATCCTGCACGAACGCCGCGACGAGCAGGGGCGACGCCCCGCGGGTCCCGCACGGATGTCGCGACAAGTAGGGCGGCACCGCGCGGGTCCCGCACGGACGTCGCGACAAGCAGGGGCGACGCCCCGCGGGTCCCGCACGGACGTCGCGACGAGCAGGGCGACGCCGCGCGGGTCCCGCACGGGCGTCGCGACGAGCAGCGGGGAGGGCAGCGCGCAGGCCCCCCGAGGGCGCTTCGACAGACGGGAAAACCGCCGCGCGCCCCGAGCGCACGGCAGGAAGAAGGACTGCAGCGGAAGTATAGGGGCCCACAGGCCAAGGTAGAACGGGCTCTGATAACATGTGAAAATAGTAGAAGGTGGGGCCTAGGCTTAGTAGCCTAGGCCCACACTAGGAGGTAGGCAAGGTGAGTTCGAGTGGGGTTTCTCCTAGGGGAGAGTATCGAGAAATTGGAAGGGAAGTGATTTCACTAGCAAGAGTTGGGATACAAGTACAAAGCCCCAAATTGGGTTGTACTCATTACAGAGTACCCCACTGCAGGCTAGACAGCAAATATATTCTGACATTGTGTACCCCCTATTGGCTAACCCACTGTAGCCTAAACAAGCACAACATATATATAATGTTTGACATATACAGGTGCGCGCGGATGATTGGCCCGACTTGCACTGTTGTGCATCTGTTAGCCCTGGTCTGCGCCTGACGAGCCACATCGACTTCGGGATACCAGCCCAAAGTCGCCTTCGCCACCGCGACCTTGACGACGTTAGCGTGCATCCGCACAACTCGCCGAGCAGGTTACCCGGTCGACCAGGTCGACCATCGTGTGAGCGCCCTGGTCGACAAGCCCCTCGTCGACCACCGCACCTGTCAAACTACCCCTCATGTTCGACGGCCCGTCGGCTGACCAGCCCAGTCAGCTGCAGCCATCAAGCTCCCCTAGTTGACGGCTCTCATCCCCGTAACAGACCTGTGTGGGTCGACGACCACCTCGTCGACCTGCCCCGCAGAAGAAGGCCGTCGAGCTCCCCTACTCGACGACAACACCACAACAACCCCCTATAGCTTGACGAAGCCCGTCGAGCAGCTCTCACTGCATACGGTCGGCTGCTTCTCCCGTACATCCGACCAGTACGTCGGCGTCGCCCAAGCAAGGGCGGGGCCAACACTCCATTCCCGTTAACAATAGAGTCGTTGAACCATTGCCTTTTTAGCTGCTAGAAAGTAAAAGCTGTGGTTATGGCAGTCCGCATAGTGCTCCAACTGATGAGCTTGGAGATATACTATTTCATACAACTCATACGTGGTCAGGTTTTCCAGAGACATCAACTATTGACACGTCGGCCCCTCAGGTCTGGCTGGCAAGGTGTAATGTTATGTTAAGGGGGGGCGAAATTTCAGCTGGAAAAAGGAACCGAGAAGTCGACATTCGCACGTTACATAAAGATCTACTGTGAGGAAAGAACATGACAACTCAATGGACTGGATGTTGGAAATTGATACTGGAATGGCCCAAAGTGGTCTTCCAAGGGCAACAGGTGTCATCCTGGGAGGGTATAGGTACGCTGACCCACCAAGGGCCCTTTTAGCCCAGTTTGTTAGCGAACTGGACACTTGGGACATGTGGCAAGAGACGAGGCATAATTGATGCGTAGGTTGTACAGCACGAAGTCCTTGTTGGCGTGTAGAGCAGATTTCAAGTCCTTCTTAAGGACTTGACGGTCTCCTTTCAGCCACCATAAAGCGTATAAGGAAGGGTAAGTATCTACATGTATACAGTATGCCTTCCAAATGCCAATTACAACTAGAAGGTCTTTGTTTGCCTTTAATAGTTGCATCCACACAAAGAAAGATAGAAATGTTTCATTTTAATATTTCACAGTTTTTGCTCGAAATCATTTCTTTTGCCGCAAAAGTGTAAACCTTTATATTATTTTATTGGATGAAATTCACTATACAATATATACATCCAAAGTTGTAACCGGAGTATAGGAAGGTCCACGCAGACATGTGGTGGTCCACCATTATTCTCAATGTACTACTTTACGGTGGTTTGAATAAGGGTAAGTAGCTATGGAGGGGGGACTGATATCGATCCTTCACTTTGGGGGGACCTTCATTGCTATTTGCGGACACTTTCCATCCTCCGACCCTCAAGCATTAAAGTTAGACCGCATTCTCAAGTTCTCCCACCACCAGAATTTCCCCCACGTTACTCGAAATTGTGACGTGACATTAGTTCACATTTCAAAGTCCCCCCACGCGGTTCGACTTCCAGACACTTTGATTCCAACCGACCTCGATCGCAATGCCTGGCCTGTCCATCAGTGTGCGACGATGGAGATCGTGCCACATTTGCTGGGTGTGGGAATTATGCTGCTAGACATGCCAGTTTCGTGCACATAGCCGGCAACATATAGTTCCTTCCTGCGCACGCAACCCATTTCTGCGCTGCTTGCCTGGATCTGCTAATATCACCCAAGTTGACTTCATTTGACTGTTGTGCCTAAGTTTTCTGTCAGGCACAACCGTCAAACTCGGCCGTTTAGGGTTTGCCTCACAAGGTTAGGATGTGGGCCCAAACGGCATTGATCGGCACGATCAAAGGCAATCAGTAACTTCGAGGAAGGTGGGAAGCTAATTTGGGGCCTGGTCCGACTGTACCTGCGCTGTCGGCGTCCCCTCCTGTCGAGCGTGTCGTTCCGCCCGCTGTGCCGCCAGCTGGGCACGCTCCATCTACTGCTCTTCTCCCGCCTGTCACTCCTCCCGCGGCATCTGCCTCCACTGACGATCTTGGTCAGGTAGCGCTCCCTGCCGCTCCCGTCCTTCCAACTGCCCCGGCACTAGTGCCACCCCCAACCGTCCTGGAAGGTCCTGATCCTGCTCCGCTTGCTGCTGCTCCCTCTGCTCAGCGTCCGCCGTCTCCTGGACGTCGGCAGCAGCGGCCTCATTCCCCTGCTCCACGTGACGAGCGAGCAACATCGAGGCGGCGAAATGATTCTCCTCGGCGTCGCGGTTCCCAGGCGAACTGGGGGGCGTCCCGCGGCGGGCGTGGTGGCTGGTTGGGGGGGGGGGGGGGGGGGGGGGGGGGGGGGGGGGGGGCGGTCGTGGTGGCGGCCGGGCGTATGATCACCCGGTGACAATGGCTGACTTGCATCGTGTTGTTTCTGCTGCTGTGCGCGAGGAGCGGAATGGGCAGGCGAGCCAGAGCAACTCGCCGCGTGTCGCTCCGACCCCCGCGCCTCCTCCTCTTGTTGCGCTCCCTGTGCCTGCCGCTCCACCTCCGCCGGCAGCAGCTCCGCCTCCCCTTGGTCCCTCTGCATTTGCTGTCGTTCCGGCGGGTCGTGTGGAGCCCCTGTGGGTTCCTGCTGCTGGTGAGGCGCTATCATTCCAGGCGTGGGCGGGACCTCCTCGCATGGCTGAGGTCCTCGAGGCGTCGCTTGGGCAGTTGTGGCACCTCGATGAGGGCTTGCGGGCCGTGCACCTGATCCAGGCGTTCGGTCATGCAGCTCTCCCTCGTGGTGGCTCGCTGGATGGTTGCCAATAGGACGAGTGTCTTGATGCTGCTGAATAGCTTGCAGAGCCACTGGCGCCCGTGCTGGCTGCGCTCGCGATGGGCGTGATTGCGGGTGTTGGGCAGCTTGGTACAGCTGTCTGTGGTTTGCGGTGGATCTTGCACGCAGGCTCTGAAAGCGATGTGATCGGCGCAAGCGTGGCAGCGGTGCGGGAGCTGCACCGCTCTCTGACTGGGCTCCTGGCCGTTCTTGACGCTGATCAGTACAAGCGTCCGCTTCCTCCTGCTCCATTGTTGCTCCCGTCCGTATTTTCCTAGGCGCTTGTACTTGATGTCATTGCTTGTGATTGTTGCATATAGTTGCTTGCCTTTGCTGTCGCCCTTGCCGTCCTCTCACGTGCGGCTGAAGGCCGCGCTGTCGAGCGACGGCCGCCGAAGGCGGCCGACGCGAGCCGCTCGGATGGGAGTAAGAATTCACAGCTGAAATGAATAATGAGCTGAAGTGCAAGGCACTAGAGCCTATATACTAGGAACATAGGCGGCTGAGAGGCTAAGGGAGAGGCCTAGTTAGGATCACTCTCCAAATCCGGCGGCTCGCTCGAGAGAGAGCAAGAGAGAGAGAGAGAGAGAGAGAGAGAGAGAGAGAGAGAGAGAGAGAGAGAGAGAGAGAGAGAGAGAGAGAGAGAGAGAGAGAGAGAGAGAGAGAGAGAGAGAGAGAGAGAGAGAGAGAGAGAGAGAGAGAGAGAGAGAGAGAGAGAGAGAGAGAGAGAGAGAGAGAGAGAGAGAGAGAGAGAGAGAGAGAGAGAGAGAGAGAGAGAGAGGCCCTAGGAGCTAGTCCTTAGCCTCTCCAGCACTCTCCAGCCTAGTATAAAGTGCTCCTCTGCAGCTAGCTCTCCTCATTGTTCAGTTCTCTTCATTTGTTTCTCCTAACCAAGCGGAGAGAGAGTGAGAGGCCCTAGGAGCTAGTCTTTAGCCTCTCCAGCACTCTCCAGCCTAGTATAAAGTGCTCCTCTGCAGCTAGCTCTCCTCATTGTTCAGTTCTCTTCATTTGTTTCTCCTAACCGAGCGGAGAGAGAGGAGAGAGAGAGAGAGAGAGAGAGAGAGAGAGAGAGAGAGAGAGAGAGAGAGAGAGAGAGAGAGAGAGAGAGAGAGAGAGAGAGAGAGAGAGGCCCTAGGAGCTAGTCCTTGGCCTCTCCAGCACTCTCCAGCCTAGTATAAAGTGCTCCTCTGCAGCTAGCTCTCCTCATTGTTCGGTTCTCTTCATTTGTTTCTCCTAACCGAGCGGCTCGCGCCGGCCGCCTTCGGCGGCCGACGCTCGATAGCGCGGCCTTCGGCCGCGCGTGAGGGAACGACAAGCACACAACACACAGAGTTGCTCGTAACGGCTATACAAACATGGCAACTCCTACCGCGGCCTAGCCGCGCAAACCTCTAATGGCAGAGCTGGAGCCCGCGTCTACATGCGGTGAGCTCCGAGGGCGTGAAGAATGCCCGTCAGGGAGCGCCATCGCTACCAGACCACAAGCGTGCTTGCGCCGATCGCGGCGGCTCCAGAACCAGCACGCAAATGGCGCCGCAAGCCGCGCACAGCCTCACCAAGCGACCCCGCCGCCGCAGCGCCTCCCTCGGCGGGCGCAGCCAGCACGGGCGCCAGCAGCCCTGCAAGCTGATCGGCTGCGTCCAGGCAAGAATCACGATGTCGATCCAGGAACAACTCAGGGGGGGCCGCAGGGAGAGACAAATGTGCAAGAACCTGTATCAGAAGCAGTGCGTGAAAGCTCTCCGCGAGACGGAAGAGCTGGCCGAGGGTCGCCTCCGGAACACGGGCCTGAGGGGGTTGCAGCGCCTGAGCAAGGAACTGGAATGGCTCCTCAACGGCAAGAGGAGCCGGGCCACCCGCCGTCACCGCTCCGCCTCCCACAGCCACAAATTCTACTCCTGCCACGGGCGGGACGGGCGGCAGATGCAACCGCGACCCTGGAACGGGAGCATACGCAGCAACAGCGGGAGGCAATGGGGCTGGAACACAAGATTGGTCTGGTGCAGCAGGGAGCGGAACCTCAGGAAGCGCCGCCTGACGCTGAGCTGGATAGGTGGCGGCAACGTGCGAGCTGCCTTGGGTCTGAGCTGCCTCACCCCAGATGTCCCGTCGGTAGACCCCCTCCCTCCCCAGGGTGCTGCTCCCTCAGGTGTGTCCCAGGTAGACCCGGCCGAGCCTGTCGAGGTAGCTGTCGACTCAGGTCCAGTGAGGGTTACTGAGCCTGGGGGTGCTGAGACAGAGGGTGCCGAGCCTGGGGGTGCTGAGCCTGGGGGTGCTGCGGCTAGGGGTGCTGAGTCTGGGGGTGCTAGGACTAAGGGTGCTGAGCTTGGGGGTGCTGCGACTGAGGGTGCTGAGCCTGGGGGTGCTGCGACTGGGAGTGCTGAGCCTGGGGGTGCTGCGACTGGGGGTGCTGAGCCTAGAGGAGCTGAGGCTGGGGGTTCTCAGACTGACCGTGCTGCGCCTGGTGGCGCTCCCTCTTCACAGCAGCTGCGTGAGTGGTACTCCTAGAGTTACAGCCTTCAGCGTGGGGCTACTGGAGCTGGGGGTTCTGCTGGAGTTGGGGCTGGTGGTCGTGCGGGTGCAGTGTCGCGGCCGGAGCCTCCCTCCCCTCAGCGGCTACGTGAGTGGTACGCTCGGCACTGCAGCCTCCGTAGTGGAGCTCCTAGTGTTGAGGTGCCGCTTGCTGGAGGCCCTGCTGCTGCTGGAGGTACTGGAGCTGCTTGAGGTGCTGCTGGTGCTGGTCCTGCTGGAGATGCTACTGGTGCTGCTGGAGGTACTGGAGCTGCTGGAGGTGCTGCTGGTGCTACTGGAGGTGCTGCTGGTGCTGGTCCTGCTGGAGGTGCTGCTGGTGCTACTGGAGGTACTGGAGCTGCTGGGGCCGCTGGTGGTACTACTGGTACTGGGGCTGGTGGTGCTGCAGGGGCTGGTGCTGGAGGTGCTGGCGCTCGTCCTCCTGCGGGTGCTGGAGCCGACAGTGCGGCTGGAGCTCGTGCTGCTGGAGGTTCTGGTGCTGTCTTTGCTGGTTCTGGGGGCACTTCATGACCACAGCCGTTCTTCGTTCCCCTTCTTCAGCAGGTTCTTGGTCAGCCGCCTCCTCCCTGTCCTCCGCCTGTCTATTCGCAGTCACAGCTACCACCTGCCTCGCCACTCCCTGGTCCTTCTCCCTACACTGGTCCGACAGGCGGTCTTACGGAGCGTCATAAGCCTGAGTCTCGTCCCGTGTCGCTTGAGTCTCGTTCTGCGTCACCTGTTCGTGCTGCTCGCACTGGTCGTCGTGTCCCGCGTCAGCGTCCTCCTGCTGTTCTAGGCACTTCCACTGCTCCACAACGTGTCCCGCTGCCTTCTCCTCCTGCGTCCTCTCTTCCTGCCCTTGCTGACCCGGAGTCTGACTCTCTTCGTGCTGCTAGTCCTACTGTCACGCGTCTCCTGGCCACTATTGTCACTGACCCTTCCTTTGAGTCAGCTGCTGCGTCTGCCATAGTTGCTAAGCTTGTCGACTTTGCTGCTCGTAGTCGTCTAGACTACGCTGCGAATCTTGTTGCAGAGTCTGAGTCTGTCTGTCCTCCTTCCGACGGGGGTGAGTGTGCTCTTGGCACGGACGTCCTTGAGGACAGGCAGGAGGAGTTCGAGTGCTTTGCCGCTGCTGTACCTCATCTTGTGGCCATGCTGCTTGCACCTGAGGGAGACCCGGATGCTCCAGACATCCCGACCCCACGCTCTTACGCTGAGGTGATCGCGGGTGAGTACACCTCTTAGTGGCAGACAGCCATGGACGCTGAGATGGCATCCTGGAAGTCCACTAGCACTTACGTCGACGACGTTCCCCCTCCTGGGGTGAACATCGTCAGTGGCACGTGGATTTTCAGGGTGAAGCGGCCGCCAGGTTCTCCGCCTGTCTTCAAGGCTCATTACGTTGCTCGAGGCTTCAGTCAACGAGAGGGAGTAGGCTTCTTCCAGAACTTCTCCCCTACCCCGAAGATGACCACTCTTTGGGTGCTGCTGCACGTTGCCGCTCAGCGTGACTACGAGCTTCACTCTCTTGACTTCAGCACAGCTTTCTTGCAGGGCAGTCTGCACGTGGAAATCTGGCTGCGCCGCCCTCCTGGCTTCACTGGGTCGTTTCCTCCTGGTACCCAGTGGAGCCTCTGGCGGCCGGTCTACGGTCTCCGCCAGGCGCCACATGAGTGGCACGACACACTAAAGACTACACTTGCGGCTCTTGGGTTCGCGCCTTCTACTGCTAACCCGTCGCTGATTCTGCGCACCGACACTTCACTACTGCCGTTCTACATCCTCGTGTATATTGACGACTTGGTCTTTGCCACTGCTGACACTGAGGCTCTCGCCCACGTGAAGTCGGAGCTGCAGAAGAGACACACGTGCACAGACCAGGGTGAACTGCGCAGCTACCTTGGCTTGCAAATCACCCGGGACAGAGCACGCCGCACCATCACCCTGACTCAGTCACACATGGTGCAGCAGGTCCTTCAGCACTTCGGCTTTACCTGGTCCTCGGCACAGGCCACTCCTCTGGCTACAGGTCACTCGCTCTCAGCTCCACCTTTGGACGAGTCCGTAGAGCCGAGTGGTCCTTACTCAGAGCTAGTTGGCTGCCTCATGTACCTAATGACTTGCACTCGTCTTGACCTCGCGTACCCTCTTGGTCTTCTGGCTCGCTACGTGGCTCCTGGTTGGCACCGACCTGAGCACATGGCTGCTGCTAAGAGGGTACTGCGCTACTTGTGCAGTACATCAGGCATGGGGCTAGTGCTTGGAGGGAGGAGCTCAGTTGTTCTCACTGTGCACTCAGACGCTTCTTGGGTTGACAACCAGGCTACTCAGCGGTCATCACAGGGTTACACCTTCAGCCTTGGCTTTGGTTCAGTTTCTTGGTGTTCTATTCGCTCGTCTTCAGTTCTCAGCACCAGTTGTGAGGCTGAGATCTACGCCACAGCCATGGCTGCACAGGAGTTGCGCTGGCTCACCTACCTGCTGACTGACTTGGGAGAGCGGCCTCGTTCTCCTCCAGTGTGTCAGAATCCCAACCACTAGACCATTGGGATAAAAGGGCTTGTTTCAGTAGCGGGTCAGTGCGCCCATAACCCCCCAGGCGAACGCGCATGTAACCCTCTCCAGGATCACTCGGGCATCCATAGTGCAGATCTACTGACACCCCCCCACACTGGGAGGCCCAGGACTAAGCACAGCGGCACCGGCCTACATGTGCATACACCGGGAATCGAACCCGAGACCGCTCTGATACCATGTAAGAATCCCAACCACTAGACCATTGGGATTAAAGGGCTTTTTTCAGTAGCGGGTCAGTGCGCCCATAACCCCCTAGGAGAACGCGCCTGTAACCTTCTCCAGGATCACTCGGGCATCCACAGTGCAGATCTACTGACACAGTGCTGTACGTCGACATCAAGGCTTCCATTGCCTTGTGTGAGGAGCACAGGTTGGAGCACAGAACGAAGCACATCACTCTGCGTTACTTCCTGGCTCGAGATTTGCAGCAGCGTGGTCAGCTTCGTCTGCGTTACGTGGCCACTCAGGCCAACACTGCTGATATATTCACCAAGGCACTTCAGTCTGGTGATCATCAGCGTTTCTGCACTATGCTAGGGCTTGTGCCCACCTTCCCTCACTTGCTGTAGGCTTTGTCTGTACCGTGATCTATATATATATATATATATATATATCTACATGCTTGCTTCGCTAGATCGAGATCACTGTGTTGTTTGTGCTGCATATATGCCTCTGCATGTGAACTGGCCTTGTGGCCCTTTGCTTGTGCTCAGAGTGTGTGGTGACGTTGTGATCCACCCTGAGCTTGCTTTGTCTTTCTTGATTGGTCTTGTGACCCCTTGCTCTCCCCCACTTAGCCTATGGGGGTGTGTCAAACATTATATATGTTACTGCTGTGTAGTGTACAGTGGGTTAGCCTTTAGGGGGTACAATACTTTAGGGTTTCCTACTTGTACTCCCAATTTTCCTAGTTCAATCACTTCTTGTTTCTGACAGGTCCGTGACCGTCACATCATACACCCAAACCGCCCCACTACTTCTGTCCGTCATGGTAAAATCTGCTGTTTGCTCCTCGATGGGGCAGTAGACGTTGGTTTCCCTGTGAACAATGAATCCCACGTCTTGCGCCATGCTGATGCATGCGTCGCAGAGTTCGTTGTGGGTATGCGTACGGTGTTTGGCTGTGCCGCAGTGGAAGAGGTGGTTGGGGAGGCGCGGGTCTGTGATAGTGGTGTGGTCTGTGCAATCGCATTGCTTTGGAGTGGAGAAGGGGAGACCCAGCCGGAAACGAACGGCATTGCTGAAATTTACTGGGCCTATGCGCCTTGACGTTGCCACTGGTACCGCCGTCAGCCAGTCCCCTGTCCCGTAGCCTGTGAGCGAGTACATCCTCTGCGTGTGACCGTAGAGCGGGTTCAGCTTCATTCGCCTTGTATCCTGGACTTGCACCGCGTACCTAGTACCCTGGAATTTGAGGGCTAACGTGTGCTGCAGCTTGATTTCTGACCGAGAGAGTCGCTCCTGATCAAGTATTTTGCGTGCGTCTGTGGGCATGCATGTCTCGCACTTCGTGAGCCAGGAATGGAGCGGGGTGGTGTTGTCACGGGGCAGAATCATGTGGCTGTGTGCTCGTGTCAGCAGGGTGTCTGGTGCTAGCATGAGTGAGGAAAAGAACAGAGCTGCCTGTGTGAAGTTGGCTACAAAGCCTTAGACGCCTTCTACAAGTGGGTCCGTGATTCCCAGCCCGCCTAGGGATGATGGAAGCGATGCCTGCGCCCACACTCTCGTCTGCTCCGTGCTGCAGGTAGGAACTCTAATCCCGCATGATGTCAAGAGCGCGGCTAGAAGGTCTCTTCCCCACTGTGCCCAGGTGTCTTGTGGAAGGAGGTTTAGCGGCGTGGTTCTAGTGAGGTAGGCTACTCGTCTAGAAATGCAGCGGGTCAGGAGCAGGGAGGCTACTTGGGGGTCGGCCCGTTCTAAGAGCGGCAGCGGTTTTGCCATTTCATCTAGTTGCCCCGCTAGGAATTTGGCGGCGCTAGCTGCCGGCCCTAGGAAGCTGCCGAGTAGGCGTATCCCGTCCTTTGAAAACGGGACCCCTGGTGGCAGCTAGGTTGATTCGTCGCCGTTTGTGCTCCAGGCAGCACATTTCTGTGGGTTGTGTTTCAGCCCCAGTTGCGCTAGATTGCTAGTGAAGAGAGTGAAGGCTGCTACAGTGTCCTTGTCGTCCCCCAAAAATGTGACGTCGTCCACATATGCCAAGCAGAGTACCTGGGGGTGTGCTGCGGCGGTTTCGCGAAGGGCTGGGTGTATCCCAGCTGCGAACAGTAGAGGGCCGAGTGGGTCCCCCTGCCTCACGCCGCATTCGCTATTGAGAGGGTCGCTAGCGAAGCTCAAGTCGAGGTACAACTTCGACGGGTTACCATACGTAAGCCAGACTAGTGGGAGGAGTGACGAAAGCCTGTTGTCGCGTAACCCGTCGATGATTGCCTGGCGCAAAATGCTGTTAAAGGCATTTGAAATGTCGGTCTAAAACACCAAGCAACTGTCTCTTGAGTCGACGAAGGAACGTGGTGTCAAACTTATATGCTGTAGTCTGTGTAGGCTCTAGTGGGGTAGACTATATGGGGTACAGCATTTCTAGGTTTTCCTATTTGTACCCACCTCTTTCCTAGTTCATTCATTCCTCATTCTTCACATGGTATAGAGCAGGTTCCCTCGTGGGAACGCTTCTCAGGGCCCACCACCTAACTCGACTTTTTTTTCCTGCCCGAGGCGCGCTCCGTAGGCCGCCCTCACGTCGCGCCCTCCTAGAGGCCCCTCGCGCCACCCTTAGCGGCCCCGTCGCCGTCCTTTCCGGCCCCGTCGCCGCCCCTCTAGGCCCCTTGCGGCCCCTTCACGGCCCCGTCGCCACCGCTCTAGGCCCCATCGCCGCCCCTCTAGGCCCCTCGCGGCCCCTTCGCGGCCCCGTCGCCGCCCCTGGCGGCCCCGTCGCCGCCCCTCTAGGCCCCTCGCGGCCCCTTCGCGGCCCAGTCGCCGCCGCTCTAGGCCCCGTCGCCGCCCCTCTAGGCCCCTTGCGGCTCC